>CM042388.1:10247520-11495020 GCA_023634145.1 Thymallus thymallus | reverse complement strand
CTGTTTAAAGAGTGTAAAACAATGACACTGGTTATTAACACCAACACTGGGGGTTCTTTAACACCACTGAGTGTTAATTCACTTTTACAAAGTTAATTAAATTTCTGAATCAACACTAGAAATGTTACACAGCAAAATCAACACTGACTAATTTGTCTGTGTGGGATGGGGGTGCTTGTGTGGGGTTGGTTGTGTGTGTGTGTGCGCGTGCGTGAGTCCTCACAGGATTGAGACAAAGCAAATGACTCTTCCTTGTTGTTGCGTGCAGCTTGCCAGCGACCATGGTGGAAAAACAACTAGCCATAGAATAATGATGAATGCAGTGAAACGGGGAAAGGGAGATAGATGGCTAGCATGCCACATGCCATATGCTTTACAATACAGCTACTTAAAGTCGGTTACGATTGAGAGAACCGTATTTTCTTTCTTTTTTTCTATGTTTGCGTGTTACTAAACTGTAGCCCATTCCCCTACCCCAGTTAGCAAATTAATCACATTTCCCCAGAAATCTGGAAAGCCTTTTTCTCATTGCTTATCTGATTCCACATGACGGCAAGACAGAATCGATTTTGATGCCATGCATATTTAAAGTGTATTTTGTAAAATTCTCTCTAGTATGCAAATTACTACATTTTACACATGCTCTTATCTAAAGAGACTTACAGGAATTAGGGTTAAGTGCCTTGCTCAAGGGTACATCAACAGAGTTTTCACCTAGTTCGCTCAGGGATTCAAACCAGCAACCTTTTATTTACAGAGAACCCAAAGCTCTTACCTGCTTGGCTAACCTTCAACATTAGTTTTTAGTTTTTTGATCCAGTTAAGGTGAATATACTGTAGCTCAGGTGGTAAAGCGTGACACCAGTGACGCCAGGATAGTGAGTTTGATTCCCAGGTCTAACCATATAAAATGTATGTGAGCATGACTGTAAGTCACTCTGGTTAAAAGCGTCTGCTTAATGGCACATTTTATTATCGTCTCCAGATTATCATAGAGTTTCCCTAAAGATGGGTTTAGGCTAGCACTCAGGGTTATCATCAAGTCCATCCTCTACTCTCAAGGCTAATATCAATGTCTCAGGGGTGTTGGGATGATAACCATCATTTTCTCCCTCTAAACCCCCCTCTTAGTCCCTGATGGCCCTGGAGTATCTATAATAGAGGTTCAGCTGTCTACCTGTTTTAGAGGCTTCACCCTTTAATGTTGTCACAACGTTTTCATTATGTCTGAGTCTTTTATGGCACCCTATTCTCTACATAATGCACTACTTTTGACTAGTGCCGTATGGAGCCTGGTCTAAAGTGCTGCATTATGTAGGGAATAGGGTGACATTTGGGACGTATCCTTACGTTGCAGCTGAAGCCCATAATGACACCCTTGGAAGAATAAACGAGGTCAAACATGGGAGTTGTCTGGATACAGACGAGGGGAGGAGGGGTGTTTAAGGGAATGGACAGTGAAAACTCTGTTTACAGACCCCTTCCCTTTTTCCAGTTATCTTACTGCCTTATTCTAAAATAGATTAAATTATTTAAATCAAATCAAATCAAATGTTATTTGTCACATGCGCTGAATACAACAGGTGTAGACCTTACAGTGAAATGCTTACTTACAAGCCCTTAACCAACAATGCAGTTATAAGAAAAATAAGTGTTAAGTAAAAAATGTAAATAACAAATATTTATTGGGGGGCGAACAGTGCAAATAGTCCAGGTAAAAATGTTATTGGCTGTTCAAGAGTCTTATGGCTTATACCCCATAATGACGAAGCGAAAACAGGTTTTTAGAAATATTTGCTAATTTATATATTTAAAAAAATTATAATAAGTATTCAGACCCTTTGCTATGAGACTCCATTCCTTGAGATGTTTCTGCAACTTGATTGGAGTCTACCTGTGGTAAATTAAATTGATTGGACATGATTTGGACAGGCACACACCTGTCTATATAAGGTCTCACAGTTGACAGTGCATGTCAGAGCAAAAACCAAGCCATGAGGTTGAAGGAATTGTCCGTAGAGTCCCGAGACAAGATTGTGTCAAGGCACAGATCTGGGGAAGGGTACAAAATAATGTCTGCAGCATTGAAGGTCCCCAAGAACACAGTGGCCTCCATCATTCTTAAATGGAACCACCAAGACTCTTCCTAGAGCTGGCCGCCCGGCCAAACTGAGGAATCAGGGGAGAAGGGCCTTTGTCAGGGAGGTGACCAAGAACCTGATGGTCACTCTGACAGAGCTCTAGAGTTCCTCTGTGGAACAACCATCTCTGCAGCATTCCACCAATCAGGCCTTTATGGTAGAGTGGCCAGACCGAAGCCACTCCTCAGTAAAAAGCACATGACAGCCCACTTGTAGTTTGCTAAAAGGCACCTAAAGGACTATCAGACCATGAAAAACAAAATTCTCTGGTTTGATGAATCTCTTTGGCCTGAATGCCAAGCGTCACGTCTGGAGGAAACCTGGCACTATCCCTACGGTGAAGCATGGTGGTGGCAGCATCATGCTGTGGAATGTTTTGGAGCAGCAGGAACTGAGAGACTAGTCAGAATAGAGGGAAAGATGAACAGTGCTGTGGTTCAGCGTGAGGGAATCGTTTGCTGGACACTTCCTGGAGTAACTCAAACTGTGCATGTTATGTCTCCATGAAACGCCATCTTAACCGACTTCATTTGGCTTCAATGTGCTATTGGGGGAGGAGTTAAATAAATGTAATATGTTTGTATGACATTGAACAGGGCCAACCCCTTACTCTGCAAAATGGGCTCTAAATCTGTCAATCACATCTTTAATCAATGTCATTTAGTTTTGGTTTATTCTCCTCAACAAGGAGCTGTTGGAGCAGGTGGATGAACACACACACGGAGGCAGCAGATGCTGCGCTGCCTGATCCAAGATGATTGGCTATGATTATAGCATGTAAGTTGATAGCAGGGGGGATAGAGACAGCCTATTGGGATGTCAATGCTCCCTGTGTGTGTGTGTGTGTGTGTGTGTGTGTGTGTGTGTGTGTGTGTGTGTGTGTGTGTGTGTGTGTGTGTGTGTGTGTGTGTGTGTGTGTGTGTGTGTGTGTGTGTGTGTGTGTGTGTGTGTGTGTGTGTGTGTGTGTGTGTGTGTGTGTGTTTAGCCACAGTAGCAGCAGGTAGTAAGGTTGATGGGATGAGGGATTTATGAGGGGCTGTGGTAGAACACCTGGGGTATGCTAAACACATTCCATTCCACTTGGAGTGTTCCTGACCTCGAGAAGCTGGACAGAAGAGTGAGATAAAGTATAAAACATTTAGTGGTGTCAATAGGCTTAGTAAATGAGGATCGGATTTCGTCAAGCTTCTTTTCAAAATGGTTGACGAAGTCATCCACAGAGAGGGCGGAGGGAGGGGGAGGAGGATGAGGATTCAGCACAGAGGAGAAGGTGGCAAAGAGCTTCCTAGGGTTAGAGGCCAAGGCTTGAAATGTAAAGTGGTAGAAATTGAGAGACTGAAAATATGACAGGTCCACAGGGAGTTTAGTTTTCCTCCATTTCTGCTCGGCTGCCCGGAGCCTTGTTCTGTGAGCTCGCAATGAGTCGTCTAGCCACGGAGCAGGAGTAGAGGACCAAGCCGGCCGGGAGGAAAGTGAGGGAGAGAAAAAAAGAAAGGGAAAGGGAGAGAGTAAAAGAGAGAGTGGGAAAGAGGGAGAGAAGGAAGGAGAGGAGACAGGAAGAGAGTACAGCATCGTGTTGGGGAGGAAACAGGAAGAGAGTACAGCATTGTGTTGGGGAGGAGACAGGAAGAGAGTACAGCATCATATTGGGGAGGAGACAGGAAGAGATAACAACATTGTGTTTGGGAGGAGACAGGAAGAGAGTACAGCATCGTGTTAGAGAGGATACAGGAAGATAGAACATCATCGTGTTTGGGAGGAGGCACCTAATTGTCTACTGCAGCATGTAATGACAAGCTTACTCCACATCAATCTTTCATTATTAAGAGCTATTTCTGTTGTGCAGGCATCACCGGCACAGAGATGGACTACTGGTTGACTACTGTAGGAAGAGAGAGGCAGGTGTTCAGTAGACAACCAGGCCATCCCACTTAGACACCATGGTAGTCTTTAATAGATGATATCTCTACCTACAGTATACCGTTCTGATGGTAGGCTAAAATAGATGGTATCTCTACCTACAGCATACCGTTCTGATGTTAGGCCTATAGTAGATGATATCTCTACCTACAGTATACCGTTCTGATGGTAGACTATAATAGATGGTATCTCTACCTACAGCATACCGTTCTGATGGTAGGCTATAGGAGATGATATCTCTACCTACAGTATACCGTTCTGATGGTAGGCTATAGGAGATGATATCTCTACCTACACTGTTCTGATGGTAGGCTATAGAAGATGATAACTCTACCTACACCGTTCTGATGGTTGGCTATAGAAGATGATAACTCTACCTTCACCGTTCTGGTGGTAGGCTATAGGAGATGATATCTCTACCTACACCGTTCTGATGGTTGGCTATAGGAGATGATATCTCTTCCTACACCCTCATACGCTACAGTCTCATTGATATCATACACCATGTGTCCAAAGCTCTATACCACAGGAGGTTGGTGGCACCTTAATTGAGGAGAAAGGGCTTGTGGTAATGGCTGGAGCGGAATCAGTGGACTGGTATCAAATACATCAAAAACATGGTTTCCAGATGTTTGATGCCATTCCATTAGCTCTGTTCCGGACATTCTTATGAGCCATTCTAACCTCAGCAACCTCCACTGCTCAATATTCTATTATTAAATCCTCCCATCATGCATTTCAACTTAGCTTCAAGGAGAAGCCAGTTCACTGATGCAAATTCCCCCATTTCCTGCTTTTTAATGGAATGTGTCCTAAATTGCACCCTATTTCCTATATAGTGGACTACCTTTGACCAGAGACCTATGGTGAATAGGGTGCAAACATACTGTGAATAAAATAATATATAATGAACATAATATAGCAAGTTAGATGTGTGTGGTTCATTTTAGCCATGTGAAGCTGTGTAGGTAAGGCATTGTTGTGAGTCGTGACATACCAAGGTTTCGCTTCAGGCCCTTTTTCAGTGATATTCTTCTCAGCCTACTGCTGTAGTGAACAATGAAAGAACCTCATTCACACATAAACCAGTCACTACATCTGATATGCACTTCTCGTCTTGGGGTCTCGCATAGATGACAAAAGTAGGACAATATTACATTTACAAAGAATGTTAATGTACATTTCAATGCATATTCTATTAAGTGTAGTGGAGCAGTCTTTTCCACTTCCAAGCTTTACTATGTGTGTTTTAAAGTCTCTGATACACTCTTTATGTTGCCACCTAACCACACTGTGGTGTTAATGGAGTTGGATAAAATGCTCTGCTTGTGCTCCAAGGAGTGTTGTAGCCGTCTGAAGTTTTCTCGTCTGTCAAAGCCACGTTTTGGCTGCTATAAGGATGAGTGTAGTGCCTTTGAGTACACTGCCCCCTATCTGTCAGATTCATTGTGGCATTATCTTCTCAGTCAAACAACAGGGATCATGTGCTGTGTAGAAAGGACCCTGTGGTTTGTCTTTATGAAGTCATATATCTGTTTGTCCTTGGTCACATTATTGGTAGTGTGGTTTGTGTCACTGTTTTGGTTGATGATTGATGTTCAAGAAAGGATGCTGGTTTCATGAACAAGCAAAGCTCTCAAGACAAAGTCAAAGAGTCCTTGATAAGCAAACGACGGCTCAACTAATACTGAACAAATGAGAGATGACCAAAAAAAAACAGTTGAAGGAATGGAAGGGAGGGGAAGTAAAACTTTTAACTACACATCATAGCTTTAATTTGTGACTCTTTCAATGGCCTATTTATCAGCTGAAAGACTGAATCAGCAAAAACATTGAAACTGCCTTAAGTACTTAAGAATGAGAGGGCTGGGCGTAATGCCAAGATAGGGGAGGGGTGGAGAGAAGAGGCTCTCTGTGTGGATTCCACTCATCTCCTTACTCCTAATAATACTGTGTATAAATATGCTTTGAGTACAGATGAATAACTCTTTCATGTGTCTCTCTGTCTCCCCCACCCCCCACACTCTCTCCCCCTCTCCCCCTCTCTCTCCCATTCATCCCACAGACACTTGGCCCTCCGTGGAATGAGCCTGACACCCCTGCTGTAGGCTTCCCAAGAGAAGACATTCAGATCATTGACTTGTCCTTTCATACCCCTCCTGTCCTGCCTTGATTCCCCCAGAGTCTCCCTTGACTCTGTGAAGAGTTCATGTCATTCTTCTCAAACACACAGACAACCCTACTGTAAAACCACTGTACAGACCAGTCAGTGTTCTGTCTGGTCCGTGGCCTTACTGGCCTGCCCTGTCTGAGAGATCACAATTGTGTGCGGTGCAGGGATCATTGGGCAGAGACTGCTTCCCCAGCTGTCTTAGGCAGCCAGGCAACAGAGAGTGAGGGAGGATTGACAGATCAGTATCCTAGGGGATTACCATGCAGAAGACATCCTGGTGTTGAGCACTATAAGGATTTAGAAGCACTTTACTGATAATAATGCCACTCTGAAGCAGAGCAGACAGGCAGGTAGGCAGACAGACAGGCAGGCAGGCAGGCAAACGGGCAGACAGGCAGACAGACAGATAGGCAGACAGGCAGGAAGGCAAACAAGCAGGTAGGCAGGCAGGCAGGCAGGCAGGCAGGCAGGCAGGCAGGCAGGCAGGCAGGCAGGCAGGCAGGCAGACAGACAGACAGACAGACAGACAGACAGACAGACAGACAGACAGACAGACAGACAGACAGACAGACAGACAGACAGACAGACAGACAGACAGACAGACAGACAGACGGGGAGAACAGAGGAAGCCTAGCAGGACAAGACTTGATGGAGGGAAGAAAAAGAGAGGAAGAAAAGAAAACAGCCTCATCCTGACAGTCTGAACTCAGCAGCCACCTGCTCTCTTCTCCTCCTACAGAACAACTTCTCCTTCCCTTGATGTTTAGCGTCTCTCTTTTCCTCCTCACCTCTAACATACGCTGCCCTCGTGGAAGGTTGTTTCATCTACAGGCTTCTAAGGGCTCTGGGGATGTTTCTACCCCAGGAGTCACATACTAAAGGATATGTTTAGAGTCTACTTCTGAGGCTAGGATTTAAGTATTTAAAATATGTAAGGGGCGAGGTGGGGTGGGGGGGTGGGGGGGGGGCAGAATTAAAGAGAAGTTTAGACATACTGTAAGAACTATCATCATGACAGTGTTGGTGGGCTATTCTGGTGAGACAGAACAGAGAGGTTTTCATTCAGAAAGGGAACGCAATTTGACTATAGAGTGTTGAATTTGAGTCCAAACAAATTGTAGGCCTAATGCAATGTTCAGGAAGGAAATAGCCTCTGGATGTCTTGTAAGTGGCTGACATTGCAGAAAATGAACTTTTAGACTCCAACACTTGAACACTTCAAGTAAACAGAATTGTATAATTATCAGCTTGGGTTACTGTTCAACCATTTTATCCAGAATTAAGGCTTGCTTACATGTGCCGTGCTCTATTGAAATGTGAGCAAGTGACAATTTGAAACTGTGGCATCAAACGTGGCATGGCATGAAATGTGGCACAGTGTTACTTACACGTGGCATGATATCACTTGAATAAGGAGCCTCCAAGGTTGTGTTTGCAAAGGCAACCCAATTCTGATATTTTGCCCATATTTGGTCAAAAGATCAGAATTGGGCTTCCTGTGTGTCACAAAATGGGGTTTGGAGAGACCAAGACGCAGCGCAGGGATAGCAGTTCGACATTTTCCTTTATTATTTACTATGTAATAAATATTTCAAAATGAACGAACTAAAACAAAACACAAAACAAACACGATAGACAAAACGTCACATTCACCTAACATACGAAATGAACGGACGTCAAACAAAGCACACTTATATTCACCGTGACTGCGACATATCCCTCGACATGTACGATAACAACCCACACCCGCGTGAGGGACAGACTCAACATATATTGGATCCCTAATTAGAGACAACGGGTAGCAGCTGCCTCTAATTAGAGATCCACCCAAACCCACAAAGAAACAGAAAGGAACGACACTGTCAGACTCTGACCATAGCTATATAGAGAAGCCTATTGCTTCTCTATGGCCAGAGCCTGACAGTACCCCCCCCAAGGCGCGGACTCCCGGACGCCTACCCCCAAAAAAAAACACACAAAACACGGGGGGGATAAATGGGAGGGAAAACTAGTCCATCGGGGGCGGCTCCGGCTCCGGCGATGTGGACAGTTTTGTCCCGTGCCCCTTCCTTATCACCGGTCCCGGGCTGTGGACCGGTGGGGCAAAAGGCTCCGGCCATGGAGCGGGGAAAACAACCGGGCCCGGACTGGGCACCGGTGGGGCAAACGGCTCCGGCCATGGAGCGGGGAAAACAATCGGACCCGGACTGGGCACCGGTGGGGTAAACGGCTCCGGCCATGGAGCGGGGAAAACAACCGGGCCCGGACTGGGCACCGGTGGGGCAAACGGCTCCGGCCATGGAGCGGGGAAAACAACCGGGCCCGGACTGGGCACCGGTGGGGCAAACGGCTCCGGCCATGGAGCTTGGCAAGCAACCGGGCCCGGACTGTGGACCGGTGGAGCGGACTGCTCTGGCACTGAGGCGGAGCAGGCGGCTGGATCCGGAATGGGTACCGGTGGAGCGGACTGCTCAGGCACTGAGGCGGAGCAGACGGCTGAACCCGGAATGGCTGGAGGCTCCGGGACGCTGACCCTCGCTGGAGGTGTAGGGGCGCTGACCCTCGCTGGAGGCTCAGGGTTGCTGGCCCTCGCTGGAGGCTCAGGGTTGCTGGCCCTCGCTGGAGGCTCAGGGTTGCTGGCCCTCGCTGGAGGCTCAGGGTTGCTGGCCCTCGCTGGAGGCTCAGGGTTGCTGGCCTTCGCTGGAGGCTCAGGGTTGCTGGCCTTCGCTGGAGGCTCAGGGTTGCTGGCCTTCGCTGGAGGCTCAGGGGCGCTGGCCTTCGCTGGAGGCTCAGGGTTGCTGGCCTTCGCTGGAGGCTCAGGGGCGCTGACCTTCGCAGGAGGCTCAGGGGCGCTGACCTTCGCAGGAGGCTCAGAGGCGCTGACCTTCGCAGGAGGCTCAGAGGCGCTGACCTTCGCAGGAGGCTCAGAGGCTCTGACCTTCGCAGGAGGTTTAGAGGCGCTGACCTTCGCAGGAGGTTTAGAGGCGCTGACCTTCGCAGGAGGTTTAGAGGCGCTGACCTTCGCAGGAGGTTTAGAGGCGCTGACCTTCGCAGGAGGTGCAGGGTTGCTGACCTTCGCAGGAGGTGCAGGGTTGCTGACCTTCGCAGGAGGTGCAGGGTTGCTGACCTTCGCAGGAGGTGCAGGGTTGCTGACCTTCGCAGGAGGTGCAGGGTTGCTGACCTTCGCTGGAGGTGCAGGGTTGCTGACCTTCGCTGGAAGTGCAGGGTTGCTGACCTTCGCTGGAGGTGCAGGGTTGCTGACCTTCGCTGGAGGTGCAGGGTTGCTGACCTTCGCTGGAGGTGCAGGGTTGCTGACCTTCGCTGGAGGTACAGGGTTGCTGACCTTCGCTGGAGGTCGAGTGCGTGGAGCCGGCACTGGGCGTACCGGACTGGGAAGACGCACCAGAAGTTGAATGCGTGGAGCCGGCACTGGAGGCACCGGGCTAGTGACACGCGCCTCCGGGCGAGTGTGGAGAGTAGGCACTGCACGTACCAAACTGGAGAGGTGACCTGGAAGCATGGTGCGTGGATCCGGCACCGATGGCACCGGACTGGTGACACACACTTCAGGGCGAGTGCGGAGAGTAGGTGCGGTCCGTACCGAACTGGAGAGGCTTCCTGGAGACTCGGCTTTGAAGGTTGCCTCCGAATGACCCGGATTGGGAATGCCCCTCTTGGGCCTCTTTCCCCTCAGCTCCGTCCTCTCGCTCTCGTATTCCTTCCAATTCTGCCTAGTCAACTCTGTGATCCTCCTGAACATTCCAGCCCGGTATCGCGCCTCCTCTTCCAACGCCGTCCAGCCCTGTTCCTCTTCCTCTTCATCATTCCACCTGGAGAGTGGTACTGGCGCCTCCTCCTCTCGGCCAGACCACCCCCATAGCCCCCCCCCAAAATTCCTTTGGGGTTGTTGGCGGGCGTTTCCCCTTTTCGCGCATCGCGCATAACGCATCTCCTCTCTCTCCCCCTCTCCCCAGTTACGCTGCTTGGTCTGGTAGTGGTGGGTTGTTCTGTCACGAAATGGGGTTTGGAGAGACCAAGACGCAGCGCAGGGATAGCAGTTCGACATTTTCCTTTATTATTTACTATGTAATAAATATTTCAAAATGAACGAACTAAAACAAAACACAAAACAAACACGATAGACAAAACGTCACATTCACCTAACATACGAAATGAACGGACGTCAAACAAAGCACACTTATATTCACTGTGACTGCGACATATCCCTCGACATGTACGATAACAACCCACACCCGCGTGAGGGACAGACTCAACATATATTGGATCCCTAATTAGAGACAACGGGTAGCAGCTGCCTCTAATTAGAGATCCACCCAAACCCACAAAGAAACAGAAAGGAACGACACTGTCAGACTCTGACCATAGCTATATAGAGAAGCCTATTGCTTCTCTATGGCCAGAGCCTGACACTGTGTTAACGCAGCCTACATGTTCCAAGGCAAACTGAGAAATTGTGCCTGATCTCACTTTCTAGCATTGTCTTGTCATTTTAACACTGTTAACATCATCCAACAGACATCCGTCAGTCCTATACATTAAAGATTCAGTCAGTCCTATACATTAAAGATTCAGTCAGTCCTATACATTAACGATTCAGTCAGTCATATACATTAAAGATTCAGTCAGTCCTATACGTTAAATATTCAGTCAGTTCTATACATTCAAGATTCAGTCAGTCATATACATTAAAGATTCAGTAAGTAAGTAAGTAAAGTAAAATGTATTTATGTAGCACATTTCACAGATATAGAAAACGTAACAAACAACCATAAAAACCCCTCGACTACCTTAAAGTCTGCTTGAAGAGCAAAGTCTTCAGTTGCTTTTTACAGTTTTTGCCCGTTGCTTGAACAATATAGACACATGCTTAAACCAAAGTAACATAACTTGAAGTTGTTGTTACTATACCTTAAACAAAGTGTAACCATACCTTAAACAAAAGCTGCAATTGTTCTGTAACACACTTGCTCCTTTCTGCAACACACTTGCTCCTAGACACTACACACTATTTCATACATAAGACACTTAGTTCAAAAATGAAATCTCAGGGTACCATTGGGAAAACACATCTATTCAAAATACAACACACATTGGTTAATTGAAAAGACGTAGACACACACCTGAAAATACTTACTTACAAAACTGAACACCAATCAGCCAGCTACAAAAAGGCCTCAGTTAAACAATTTTGAGAACTTTGCAAGCATGGAGGCAGGGAGAGCTAGAGGCAGAGGAAGAGGAAGACAGAGAGAGAGAGGAGGACGTGGTCGAAGAGGCCACGCAAGGACCGTTATTTCGGATGACATAAGAGCAACTTTGGTGGACCATGTCATAAACCATGGCCTGACTACGAGGGAAGCTGGGCAGAGAGTCCATCCTAATCTAAGCCGTTTCACAGTTTCATCCATAATAAGGACATTCCGACTGGAAAACAGGTATGTCTTTAACTCTCTACTCTACTCAGACTGTGTCTAGAGTATTTACAGTACTGTACCATATCCCGTTACTGTATCACATGTATTGTATTCCAGGGTGGCTAATGCTCCTTTTCCAACAAAAGTGGTAGTTTTGTGAAACGTGTGTAACGTGTGGAGATGTTTCAGTACTGTGTATGGTAAATACAGTAAAGTTCAGTATACACAGTACTGTAAAAAAAGAAGCAAACAAGAACAATTTGTAGTTGCATTTTTCTACAGAATGGCTAGAAGACTTACTGGGGGTGGACGCCAACGCCTGTTCACCCAACAGCAGGAACTTGCCATAGTGAACCTAGTCAGAGCAAACAATGCAATCCGTCTCCACCAGCTACAGCAACAAATACTTGCAGATAGGCAAGTATTCAACAACATAAATCGAGTAAGCATTACAACTATCAGACGCATCTTGGTAAAGCACAACATGACCATGAAGCAATTGTACAGGGTCCCATTTGAGAGGAACAGTGTCAGGGTCAAAGAACTTCGACATGAATATGTACAGGTAAGTGTTTCAGTCCTTTACATTTACAATAAAGAATGGGTGCACTCCAGTAACAGATGAATACGTACCACTGGATTAGTACCACATAGATACATTCAGAAAGCTACACAGGTACCTGTGTGGTGGGGTGGGTCGGTTCTGTATATGTAGTAGTGTAGGTGTGTGCATTGAGTAAAGCCATCCACAATATGTATTTTTTGTTACAGAGAATCTTGGACATGGATGGAGCTGCCCAGCCGCATGAATGTATTTACATTGACAAGGCTGGATTCAACCTTTGCAAAAACAGACGACGGGGACGTAATATAATTGGCCAAAGGGCAATTTTGCACGTCCCGGGGCAGCGCGGGGGAAATATCACATTGTGTGCGTCCATAAGTCTTCGAGGGCTACTGCACCGTCATGCCAAACTGGGTCCCTATAATGCGCAACACATAATCACATTTCTAGATGCACTTCATGATGCAGTTGTACAGGATGGACCAGAGCAGCCCAGGTTTGTTGTTGTCTGGGATAATGTTAGTTTTCATCGGGCTGCTCTGGTCCAGAACTGGTTCACCAACCATGATCAATTTGAAGTTGTGTACTTGCCCCCTTACTCGCCATTTCTAAATCCTATAGAGGAATTTTTTTCCGCTTGGAGATGGCGCGTATATGACCGCCAACCACATGCCCGTATGCCTCTTCTGCAGGTAATGGAACAGGCCTGCGGAGACATTGAGGTGAGGTCAATCCAGGGATGGATTCGGCACACAAGGGGATGTTTTCCCCGATGCTTAGCGAGAGAAGACATTGCTTGTGATGTTGATGAGATCCTTTGGCCAGACCCCAACAGACGGCAGGATCCATAAGCCCACTTTCGCACAATTGTGTTTTTCTGTGTTTACAGTAGTGTATTGTTTGTTTTATTTTTGATTTAACTGAATTTACTGTACTGTAAAATATACTACTGTAATGTAATGATTTTGAATTCAGTATTTCATTTTTTGGTTGTTGTGAAAACATGCCCTCTGTGGAACTGAATAAAAAGATTGCAGTTTTTTATATAAAGTAGACTAGTGTGCTGCTGCTGATCTGAAAGTGTATTCATATGATGCAAGTGGGTATCATTTTGTCATCAGAGTGACATTTTGACAAAGGATTGTTAGGTTTTGATAGCAGAGTTTGTGAATGGTTTATTTCCCAGTGTTGTGTCTTATTTGCTTGTGTGTAGAGTTTTGACACAATGAGCCAAATTTAGCAAAACATGTGTAAGCAATAGGCAACAGACATAGTTACAGACATAGTTAACACTAGAAAACAATTAACATGAATTAATATGCAAAAACAGGGCCTCAAGTCAGAAACATTACATTTACCAAAACACTGAAAGGAACCCATCTGTGCATGCAGCCAACAAAACGGTTTTACTTTAGACATAGGTCCTCCATTCCCCTGACATTGTGACGGTAATGGGAGTTTAAATCAGTGCTTTACACCCTCTTGGTTCAAAGTGAGGTGATGGTCTATTGTTACTGCTACAGAGAAGACAACAACTAGTGGCACTGGAGTGTGAGTGTGTTTTTGGTGTGTGTGTGTGTGTGTGTGTGTGTGTGTGTGTGTGTGTGTGTGTGTGTGTGTGTGTGTGTGTGTGTGTGTGTGTGTGTGTGTGTGTGTGTGTGTGTGTGTGTGTGTGTGTGTGTGTGTGTGCGGTTTGTGTGGTGTGTGTGTGTGTTTGTGTGTGAGAAAGTGAAACAGATGGCTCTACAACATGGGGCAATTTCACGCTGCATCCTCCACCTGTAGTGTGACGGGGAACACTTCTACACCCCTCTGAAGCCTGCAGGGAGGGAGCCAGTAGATGGGTATCTCTCACTGACAGGCAGCCACACAGTGGAGTCCCATATGGAGGGCTACAGTAGACACATACACACTCCATGCAGGGGTCTTTTAATGATAAGAATAATTGATTGGTTTTATATACTAGAACTTTTTGCCAGACGCTCAACGTGCTTTGCATTGTACGGAGGGAAAATCATCTCATCTCATAAAATGTGTCTGTTTTAAAGGGTTTCAATCAAACTGTAGATGGAGAGAGGGTTGATTTTCAGTTTCAGAGAGGAGTCCACTATAGAGTGAGTACAGATTAGGGTTATTGTCTATTTATTTTATATTTACACTGAACAACAATATAAACACAACATCCAACAATTTCAACCATTTTACTGAATTACAGTTCATATAAGGAAATCAGTCAATTTAAATAAATGCATTAGGTCCTAATCTATGGATTTCACATGACTGGGAATACAGATATGCATCTGTTGGTCACAGATACCTGCAAAAAAAAGGTAGGGGTGCCTCATGCAGCGCGACACATCTGCTTCGCATAGAGTTGATCAGGCTGTTGATTGTGGCCTGTGGAATGTTGTCCCACTCTTTTTCAATAGTTGTGTGAAGTTGCTGGATATTTGCAGGAACTGGAACACGGTGTCGTACACATCAATCCAGAGCATCCCAAATATGCTCAATGGAGGACATGTCTGGTGAGTATGCAGGCCATGGAAGAACTGGGACATTTTCAGCTTCCAGGAATTGTGTACAGTGGCCTTTTATTGTCCCCAGCACAACGTTCACCTGTGTAGTGATCATGCTGTTTAATCAGATTCTTGATATTCCACACCTGTCAAGTGGAAGAATTATCTTGGTAAAGAAGAAATGCTCACTAACAAATATGTGCACAACATTTGAGATAAATAAGCTTTTTGTGCATATGGAACATTTCTGGGATGTTTTATTTCAGCTCATGAAACATGGGACCAACACTTTACATTTTGTCTTTATATTTTTGTTCCATGTATATACAGTACCAGTCAGAAGTTTGGACACACATACTCATTCAACGTTTTTTCTTTATTTTGACTATTTTCTACATTGTAGAATAATAGTTAAGACATCATACCATGTGGAATCATGTAGTAACGAAAAAGTGTTAAACAAAAAAACATATTTTATATTTGAAATTCTGCAAAGTGTGCAAAGCTGTCATCAAGGCAAAGGGTGGCTACTTTGAAGAATCTCAAATATAAAATATATTTTGAATTGTTCAACACTTTTTTGGTTACTACATGACTCCATATGTGTTATTTCATAGTGTTGATGTCTTCACTATTATTCTACAATGTAGAAAATAGTACAAATAAAGAAAAACCCTTGAATGAGTAGGTCTTTCCAAACGTTTGACTGGTACTGTATATATATACTGTATATTGATTGTTCTTGTTGTAAGCAAGAAGCTTGATCTTGCCATCTAGCCACTTAGATAGCAAGTTAGCAAACCAAATGCAAGCTGGAGCCCTGAACTGGAGATCAATTATTTGGCACATCTATAATTAACTTCTAGTTAGTTATAAGCAGTAGCACAGCACGCAACCCGCAAGGCATCTTGCTTAGTTGTTCACTCTCAATGTCTTGAATTGTTTCCATTAAGGGGAGTCCTACTACGCATGTAATAAAAACATCCTAATCATTATATTAATAATGTTGTTAATAACACTTTCTTTAATGAGGTGATCGATTTCAATGGATGTCACGCTTTGGGGCCCAAAGAGACTCTTTGTAAACCCACAGCCAGAGAACACCATTTCAATAATGAGGTGTTATTATGACTCTCCTCTGTCCAAGCTGCCCTGTGTCTGCCATCTCCCCATGAGGGCTGGGTCTGAAAGGGCACAAAATTGCAGGAGCTGTGTGTGACGACAGCGGCTGGTGTCACATCGTCCCTTTGATCTCCCCCTCCGCCATCACGCCAGGTCGCGGGGTTAAGGGCACCATAGTGGTAAAGCATGCTGGGAGATATAAGGGGTGTGATGTCACTTTCCCACCTTTGCTCCTGACCTTAGTGGGTTTGACACTGTCAGATGGTACTTGTTACTAGGGGTTCCTAGGGTACGCTGGCAGCTGTCTTGGGATGCCATGGTAACGGCATGGTAACGGGCCCTCTGTGGCATTAGTTCTGGTCCTTCCTGTCTGGATTCTTGAACATTAATAGCACCTGCGTGCGTTAGGAGTCATTTACATTTCACATTTGAGACATTTAGCAGACGTTAGTGCGTTCACTTTAAGATAGCTACTGTAGGTGGGACAACCACATCACAGTCAAGTCTTCACCTGTATTCAAATGACAGAATTGGAACCGTTATGGGCAATTTAATGTATGGTTAGAGTACAATATAAACAATATCCTAATCGTCCCACTGACAACTCACATCTTCCCACTAATTTACAATCCCATACCTGTAAAACGTCTGGAGGATGATGGACATGGATATGTGTGGGGTCTTTCAACCAAAACCCCAGAATTACCACTGCATCGTGAGCTTGCTGGCACATCACATCCCTCTGAACCTCTAAAATGAAGTGACTCAATCTCATGACTCCTTCTCGGCTCTCAGAGTTAACAGGAAATTGACTGGATGACTTACTGAATCTACCGGCCAAAGGTGTTGAGTTACACAGAGAGAGTGAAGTCTGTTTGAAGCAGAATGTCACCTCACATTTGTCCATAACATTAATGGTTTACAGTAAAAAAGGTTGATGGGTATATCTAATCTTGATGGGGTTTCTGGTTTCTTTCCATCCTTCTTGTGTTTTACGAGACCTTCCCTTCCCTCCCGGAGAATTAACCACGTCTCTCGGTTGTAGACCCTGACTGTGTCCCAAATGGGACCCTATTCCCTATATAGTGCACTACTTTTAACCAGAGCCCTATAGGGAATAAGGAGCCATTTGGAAGGTAGACCCTGTTAACCTGCCAACACTTCATCATTAGGTCTAACAGCACTCTGATCTGCATCATTACCCCCTGACTAGACATGTTACTACTGAGAGGAATGCCATTAAACTGATCAGACACATCAGAGTTGTATCCTAAATGGCACCCAATGCCCTACATTGTGCACTACCCATAGGGCTCTGGTTAAAAGTTGTGCACTATGTAGGGAATAGTGTGCCATTTAGGGTGCAGCCCACACCACATCACAGGCAGGCAGCCTGCCAGTCATCTAGAAATGCTGACTGGAGAATAACTCAATGGGATGGCTACGAGACAAGAGCCATTACTATCATAGTCAAATACGTAGTTTTTTAAAATAATCTCTAAATTAAAAAACCTTGCTAAATCTGGAGTATGGTTGCTTTTTTTCTGGTTCGATATTGCTAATTACAGAAGTAGCAGCACATGGTGAAAGTAGACAGTGAGAATGACAGAGCCATCTCATCAGGAGGAAAAACCAGCTGGCGCAGAGCGAATATAAAACACATAAACGCTATATTATATTAAGACCATTTTATATTAACTTTCCTGTAGGTTGAGAGCCTCTGATGCTATTCACAAATTACTATTAAATGTCCCTCTGCCCTAAGAACACAATAGATTCATATAAATAGCCACTCATCCCTGCTCATATATAACCAGGCTACTCATCCCTGCCTGGTGGTTGAGAATGGGCCTCCACAGGCCTCTGTCAGTGGATTCCCATGAAAAACATTTGAGGTAGGCCCCCCTGTAACCCAATAGCCAGATACTGCCTGCTATAGTGGCGCCGAGAGATGAGATGAAATCACAACAAGGTGATGACAATGATGGTACTTCTGTCTGAATCTGAGACTTAAGGATACCCTTTCTCCCACCATCCCTTCCACACTTTGACCACCCTTGACTTGACACTCATCCCAGCCTAACCCTCTCCTCTCTCAGCCTTTCAACTGCCAGTTGCCCCTAGGTCTCTCTAGTCCAGTCGTTGTATTTTCTGCATCTCCCAGTAAAAAAAAGCTTGATAAATCAGAGACAAGAAATTGCCGTGCTGGCTGACCCTGTCTCCAGTTCCACACATGAAAGGAGGGGGTTGGCGGGGGTTGGAGGGGGGTTGTGGGGGTCGGAGCAGGGGTACGGAGTAACAGGCAGCATGGACAGCCAGCCAGGCCCCTAATCAGTCCTTAGGACAGGCCAAGAGTCTGTCATCTCTGGGGGGTCTCAGCCGTCCTCAACGTCTGGCTCTGTCACACACCTGCCCCTGTCTTTTAGAGGCTCTACACAGCAGGCCTGGGTTCAAATACTATTCCAAATTCTATCAAATACTTGGTATGTGCTTTGTTGAGCTTGCCTGGCTTTAATGAACCAGTAGAAAAGTTCCAACAGTGCAAACCCCACCCACCTGGCACTCCAGGAAGGCTAGATCAAACGCTGAAAGTATTTGAAAGATGTCGAGTAGTGTTTGAACCCAGGGCTGCCACAGAGACAGTAGTAGTGTTTGAGCCCCTGCTGCATCACTCCCATAACAACGAATCAACATCACCCTACACACCGAAGGACCTAAACCCAGCTGCAGCATGTTTGAAGACAACATATGTTTCACCAGCATTCTTTGGCTTTTCTGTGATGCAGACAGTGTAATTTGTACAATTCAGAAGAAGTCTTTGGTGTTGGCAAGAGACTGTCTGTGGAGACTAAGTGGACGATTTGATGGAGGGAGAACGTCAAGCCAATCGTTAACACCTCTTCTTGCCCAGAGCACAGCGCCGTGGTCAATCATCAGCTCTATTTTCTGTCAATACTTCTCCTTAGCCCATCAAGCTTACCATTCTACCTCCGTCTCAGCTAGGCCAACAACTCCAACATAGTCAGGCATTACATACAGTATGCAGCTCTATCTCTCTGTGGAAAAACATTCCTTTCTGAGTGAATAAAATGAATATACCTTTTATACCTTTCTGCAGAATAGGAGATGAATGGAGGAACGTGTCGAGTGGAAGAACATGAATAATGGAGGAATTAAAGAGGCATTATTTTGGGATGTCTGTCTGTATGTCTGGGAGTGATATTGTAGTTTTCCTCCTCCAAGACATTTATACCCCAACACCTTCAACCCAACCGCAATCATCATAGTGAGACTGACAGACATGTCCAATGAGGCCAAACCACCCTGGTTATTGTGCTTGGACTGTCCTGTCCTCTAAGTCCATGCAAGTACCATTAGAGATCCCGCCCCCGGCCTGACCACAGACGGCCTGGTGTCCCGCCTTGTAGACACTGGTCTTAAATATCCCATGCAGGCACAACATTAGGGATTCTGAGGCAGCAGTGACGGCCAACACAAATGCTGTCCTCGCCTCCTCTGGTACAGTAGCCTATCACCAGTCATCCATTGTTGGGGCAACTGAACATGGGATCATCTACATTATAAGGGAGAAGTCTACCCCTGCTGGCATTTAGCATAGCTCAGAAGATCGTCTCATGATAAGATAAAAAATAGATGTCTCGTAAGAAAATGCTTTTGCTCTTTGCATAATCCTAGCCTTGTGTGCCAGGCTTGTACACCTGTTGAAAGAGACTAGGGTAAGAACAGAAAGATAACCTCGACATAACATTGCTACCTACTAGAGATCTTCACAGGTCCAAAAAGTTGGACACGTAACGAAGTGGACTTGGGGCTTTCCCAGCAGGACCGAATATGCATAAATATATACTTTTAATATAGATACCCGTTCCGAACGGACCCGAGGACAACGAGCACCTTTTCTTATAGACCTGGTAGGATCCGGACCCGGACGGATCCACTCCGAGTGAGGGAACCAGCAGAAAAATAATTTTTTAAGCTACTTTATTAACCAGAGCTGATAAAGTGCGAGAGGAGGGAGAGAGGTGCTGCTCTAGCAGGTGGGGCAGTACTGTGAGGGAGTGACACAGGGAGCAGGGAGGAGGGAGGGAAAGAGGAGAGACCGCAAACAACCAAGCCGACTCGCGCTATTGTGGACTAATAGCTGCCATAGCTAGGTTATTTATCATCAATATGATTACTGGTACCTGGCTTGACTGCATCAAACTGGGAGAAGCTAGTTAAGCTAGCTAGGCTAATTGAGGCTGCAGTGCATGCGCTTTCTCATCCTACAGTTACAAATAATAACAACTTTATTCAGAATATTAAAAGGAAATAATGTATTTGTCTGCTCATAGTGAACAACAAAGTTGGGCATTCATATCGTTGTATTATCTTTAAACTGATCTAATGTGTTATATTCTCCTACATTAATTTAACATTTTCACAAACTTCAAAGTGTTTCCTTTCAAATAGTATCAAGAATATGCATATCCTTGCTTCAGGTCCTGAGCTACAGGCAGTTAGATTTGGGTATGTCATTTTAGGCGAAAATTGAAAAAAAGGGTCCGATCCAAATGGCATACTATTCCATACATAATGCACTACTTTTGACCAGAGCCCTATGGTGAATAGAGAATAGAGTGCCATTTGGCAAGTAGGGAGTAAGGGCAGATTATTGGTTGCAGTTGGGTCAACTGGTGATGCAACATATTTTGCACCATAAATTCACCACCTCTCTCTCTCTCTCTCTCTCTCTCTCTCTCTCTCTCTCTCTCTCTCTCTCTCTCTCTCTCTCTCTCTCTCTCTCTCTCTTTCGCTCTCTCTCTTTCGCTCTCTCTCTTTCGCTCTCTCTCTTTCGCTCTCTCTCTCTCTCTCCCTCTCTCTCTCTCTCTCTCTCTCTCTCTCTCTCTCTCTCTCTCTCTCTCTCTCTCTCTCTCTCTCTCTCTCTCTCTCTCTCTCTCTCTCTCTCTCTCTGTGTCTCTCACTCTCTCTTTCTCTCTCTCTCTCTCTCTCTCTCTCTCTCTCTCTCTCTCTCTCGATGTGTCTCTCTCTCTGTGTGTCTCTCTCTCTCTCTCTCTCTCTCTCTCTCTCTCTCTCTCGATGTGTCTCTGTGTGTCTCTCTCTCTTTCTCTTTCTCTCGTTCTCTCTCTCTCTCTCTCTCTCTCTCTCTCTCTCTCTCTCTCTCTCTCTCGATCCTTCACTATGGATCCTCCATTCAGCCACGCAAGCTTTAGGAAATCCTTCCGTCCCAGAGGGTTTCTCGTGTCCCACGCAGAGAATTTAGGGTGTGCGTCCCAAATGGCACCCTATTCCCTATATAGTGCACGTCTTCTGACCAGAGCCCAATATGCTGGGCCATTTGGGACACACCCCGGGAGGATCAAAACTTCCAGACCCCACAACCCCAGACCTAGGAGTTTCTTCTTTGGCGTTCCATCCTGCCATCCCATCTCTCTCAGACAGCTGGAGGCTGGAGCAGAGCAGGCCCATTCAAGGCGGGGCCTAGGGGAACAGGTGGGATCGAGCCCTCCGATTGGCTGAGGCCGAGATAATCTGTTAGTGTAACAGCACATGCTGCTGTTATGGAACCAACCTGAGAGGCTACAGACCTTCTGCACTATAAAGGGAAAGGGGGATACATAGTCAGTTGTACAACTGAATGCATTCAATTGAAATGTGTCTTCCACATTTAACCCAAACTCTCTGAATCAGAGAGGTGTGGAGGGCTGCCTTAATCGACATCCAGGTCTTCGGCGGCCGGCGAACAGTGGGTTAACTGCCTTGCTCAGGGGTTAACCTAGAGGACTGACTGGGCGTGACAGGAGCGGGACATCATGGGACATTTATTAATTGTTTTATTCTGTGTTGTTACAGCATTCAACCAACATTATGCATAGTGCATTTAATGTAAAAAATAAATAATCTAAACCGAAATAATAATATAATTATAATCTAAACTAAACAGAACTGACCACAAAAAGCACTAATCGCTGAGCACTAATTGTCTTGTATAGGCCTACAGTTCGGGGGCTCCCGAGTGGCGCAGCAGTCTTAGGCACTGCATCCCAGTGCTAGAGGCGTCACTGAAGACCCTGGTTCTATCCCGGGCTTTATCACGATTGGGAGTCCCATAGGGTGGCACACAATTGGCGCATTGTCATAAAATACAGCTGGCTAAGCTACCACCCCTCCAGCAGAGACATCCCAATGAGATGGAAGTCTGCTATCTACTGCATCACTTCAGAGGAATGCTGAACTCCTACTGTTGTCAATGTGTTTTTAGAGGTCCCAAGACAAACATCATTGTTGTTATTTTCCTCACCAGCACAGTCACTTCAGCCCCTAAGAATAAAATATTACACAACAGCTGTTTATCATCCTTTGAGTCTACTTGCAATACATTACCTAAGTTTGATTGTGTTAGTCTTGCATTAAAATTCCATAGATTCCAAAGGTCTACATTACCATGAATGACCAAGTATCCTCTCTACTACAGAAAAGTTCTATGGGAGCCCAGACCGTTGCTGAGGAATACAGATGTAGGATCTTAATTTGAGCATTTTCTCATAGCAGGAAAATAATCCTGCAGCCACAGGAAATGTGCATTATAATGAATGGACATTTTTGTAGGGGTTGATATATTTAGGGGAAACCAGGTAATTTTACAAACTTTAGAATCCTTTTAAACCTTGAATACACTACAAGTTTGATCACACTCCAACAACAGAGTGATCAAATTAGGATCCTACATCTGTAAGAGAGAAGGCTATGGCCAGATTTTCCATTGAGACATTGGTTCATCATCTTCGGTGATGAAGACTGTCTCTCTTTATTGATTCCCTTCGGAACAAATGACAGCAGTCTCAGAATGTTGAACACCATGCTTCACCTGGCCTTATCCATTACTCCTGTCTGTCTCTGAGAAGACACACTGAAGATTGAATGGTTTGATGTTCCACAGATAGAGACAGAGGACAGATAGAGAGGACAGAGACACAGACAGACAGACAGACAGACAGACAGACAGACAGACAGACAGACAGACAGACAGACAGACAGACAGACAGACAGACAGACAGACAGACAGACAGACAGACAGACAGACAGACAGACAGAAAGAGAGAGCGAGAGAGAGAGAAAACAGAGAGAGAGAAAAGAGAGAGAGAGAGAGAGAGAGAGAGAGAGAGAGAGAGAGAAAGAAAGAAAGAAAGAAAGAAAGAAAGAAAGAAAGAAAGAAAGAAAGAAAGAAAGAAAGAAAGAAAGAAAGAAAGAAAGAAAGAAAGAAAGAAAGAAAGAAAGAGAAAGAAAGAAAACAGAGAGAGAAAACAAAGAGAGAGAGACAGAGAGAGAGCGAGAGAGAGAAGGGGAGGCAGGAGAGAAAGATGGAGATGCAGGGAAGATAGGGAGAGACAGAGATGGAGAGATGGAGTAGAGAGAGGGATGGAGATGCATGAAAGAGAGAGTCGGAGGGGAGAAAGAGAGACAGCGATAGAGAGAAGAAATCATATGCTTACCATTGAATTGTAGCAGTGTATGTTATAGTGTTATGACGCTAGTAACTGCTGACCTGGCATTCCCTGACTCTCTTATTAAGCTTATCAGATTTAATGAAGGAGCCAAACTGATTAAAATAATCAAATTCCAACTTTCATCATTAAAAACACTCAATTATCATATTGACTAATCAGATAGCTCAGGGGGCATTCGGGGGAACTGGGTTAGAATTATCAACGAGAGACAGAAACCCACAAACTTGCATTTCTTTGTGGAGTGTTTCTTGCTGATGTGGAATGTGGATTAAGTCGAGTTGGCAAAATAGTTATAATAAATGGAAAACAGTAGCAGCGGTAGCCAGCATGCGGTTTATGAGAAGTCAATGGGTATTCTTTGAAGCAAACCACAGCGCAGCAGAGAGGAGAGAGTGTCCTGTCTCTCTCGGTCTCTGACGGCCATCTGTCTGTCTTACCGTCTGTCTGTCTGTCCGACTGTCTCTGTGCTTAATTACAACACACTTCCTGCTCTTGTTTAACAAAAGGTGATGTGACTCCTCCAATCATCCAATCATCCTCTCCCAATCAATCAGAGCTGAGCTGACTCCCGCCGGTTGGAGGTCACTGCTCTGGGAAACCTGTGCGCCCCAAATGGCACCCTATTCTCTAGTGCACTATTTTTGACCATAACGCTCTGGTCAAAAGTAGTGCATTATATAGGGAATAGCGAGACATTTGGACGAGTCACTGTCAAAGTCCCCATCAGGGGTCAGTGGCTTGTAGAAGTCAGAGGTCAACTCAAGTCATGACCCGGGAGTAAATACCCTCATTAGTCCACTGCAGCTCTGATATAGCCCAAATAATTTCCAGCTGTGAAGAGGTGCATGCTGGTCAGGGTGTGTGTATGTGTGTGTGTGTGTATGTGTGTGTATGTGTGTGTGTGTGTGTGTGTGTGTGTGTGTGTGTGTGTGTGTGTGTGTGTGTGTGTGTGTGTGTGTGTGTGTGTGTGTGTGTGTGTGTGTGTGTGTGTAATACTAAACCCCTAATACTAAACCCCTAATATTAAACCCCTAATATTAAACCCCTAATACTAAACCCCTAATACTAAACCCCTAATATTAAACCCCTAATATTAAACCCCTAATACTAAACCCCTAATATTAAACCCCTAATATTAAAACCCTAATATTAAAACCCTAATACTAAACCCCTAATACTAAACTCCTAATACTAAACCCCTAATATTAAAACCCTAATACTAAACCCCTAATACTAAACCCCTAGTGCACCCCCTGGTGCATTCAGTCTATCTCCCCTTCAACCCTTCACTAAATCTACCCCTGGTGCAGAGGTGTTAAGGAAGAGAGATGAGCTGTCATCAAAACACATTTGTGTCCAACGTGTTGCAGTAGTCTATAGGAGCACTTAAGTCTGATATGTAGGACAGACATGCCTGCTACAGTCGGTAACATCAGGCAGAAGAAATTCAATGTGACAGTCTTGGGCCAAACATCATAATGGACATTCCATCATGGCGTTCCGACGTGGCCAGAGATGTTGAACAGGAACCGAACAGGAACCGAGAATCTTTAGGGTAGAAGACTTCCAAGTGGATCAACACTGCCCTCTCCCTCTCCAGACTTAGACATTGTGGATGTTAAGACATTAAGAAAATACGAGGGGGAAAGGAAGGCTAAGTTCTCCAAAATGATGGTCTCCATTACACTCCAGAGATTGACCCCATATCTAGGAGTTCATTACTGTATGGACAATAAACAGCTTTGTTCCAATGCACATCTGTCTTGACAAGTTGACAATACATAATATTAAGGCAGTGGATGTGGGTGAGATAGTCCTTAGAGTTAGAGATCTCCAACAGAACTACACAACCTATTTTTATTCAGCCAGGCAAAGACTGGAGAAGCACTTATCTCTGTAAAAGGTACAATATAGTTTTTCACCGGGAGCTGTTTACTACTGCGCAGAGACTCAGTGGTGCTAATTCAAATTAAGTTGTGTGCCTTTAACTTTTTTTAAAACCTGGGTCTCTGCTGTTTCTGTCTTTCTGGTGGTGACAGTTTTTTTTCCATTAGTCAACATAAAACTGTCAATGGCTTCTCGCTGACTGAAGGAGCTATTGCGTCCCAAATGGCACCCTATTCCCTACAAAGGGGGATAGGCTGCAATTTGGGACACAGGCCCAGACTGCATCAGTGACGGCTGGGTGGCTGGGTTCCTTGCTGGTTCCTCTTTGTTCCAACAGCAGGTCCCAGTGGTGATATAGTGTCCCGGCAGGGGTAATGTTTTTGTAGCCGTACTGAGAGGTGAGACGACGTAGAAAGGTGTTGAGGATAGATTCTTGACTGAAAACCACTGGGTTCCTATAATGGAAGTGTTCATTCTAGAATGAATAACGACAGGCACCAGTGTTCTAGAGTCTGTGAGTTCTCTGTTTGAATACGAGGAAATAACTAATAGCAGGTCTGTAATTGGTCTGGAAATCATCAAGGGATACAACCCATGTGCGCTCCAAATGGCACCCTATTCCCTATATGGTGTCGAGCCCTGGTCGAAAGTAGTGCACTGTATAGGGAATAGGGTCGAATTTAGGAAGCAACCCCAGCAATATCTTTTAAACCTGGAATGTGTGTCTATTAAACACCAGGCCTTTATGGAGTATTATATTACCTCCAATACAAAGACCATGCTTGTATATATTTTATTTATTTAACCTATATTTAACTAAGAAGGTCTACCAAAAGGCAAAAGGCCTCCTGCGGTGACTGGGGATTCAAAATAAATAAATAAATAAAATATAGGACAAAACACACATCACGACAAGAGAGACACCACTACACTACATAAGACAACCACATAGTATGGCAGCAACACATGACAACACAGCATGGTAGCAACACAACATGACAACAACATGATAGCAACATAACACAACATGACAACAACATGGTAGCAACACAACATGGTAGCAACACAACGTGACAACAACATGGTAGCAACACAACATGGCAGCAATACAACATGGTAGTAGCACAAAACAGGGTACAAACATTATTGGACACAGACAACAGCACAAAGGGCAGGAAGGTAGAGACAACAATACATCACGCGAAGCAGCCACAACTGTCAGTAAGAGTGTCCATGATTGAGTCTTTGAATGAAGAGATTGAGATAAAACTGTCCAGTTTGAGTGTTTTTTGCAGCTCCTTCCAGTCGCTAGCTGTAGCGAACCGAAAAGTGGAGTGACCCATGGATGTGTGTGCTTTGGGGACCTTTCACAGAATGTGACTGGCAGAACGGGTGTTGTATGTGGAGGATGAGGGCTGCAGTAGATATCTCAGATAGGGAGGAGTGAGGCCTAAACGGGTTTATATGTATATCTAAACACCAGGCCTTTATAGAGTATTATATTACCTCCAATACAAAGACCAACACTACAAGAAGTGCTCGTGTCTGTCTCTTCAAGAGATTACTTGTAAAATTCACTCTGATTAAATCAGCCTGAATGAAAATATATACAAATACAAAATTTGTTTTACCGCACTACATCACACATGTAATGCTTCAGGATTTACTCCCCAGCCAAATAACTTAAGTTATCAGATTCTAGTAGTGCTCTCAGGCCCAACACACTGAAATAATGGTTATTAACATGTCATGTAAAGGAGTGTAATCTCTCAGTTACAAGGATTCGAGGCCGATGTCTTAGCTTCGATAAGAGAATTCTAGTTCATTCTAACCCACAGAGCTGGAATGACTCTATGTTCTAACCCTCATGCAATGAAATAATCAGAGTTCTTGAACCCCTAAGTCTTGACGGGAATATCAAAGAGAATGACAACACACCACAAATGAACAGTGCCTGACACCAAACTAATTAAATTAAATCAATTCCAAATTAAACTGTCAACTAACTAAAAGCATCTCAGGTTTCTTTTTTACATAGCAAGCATTACAGAACACAAGCAATTATGTGTACACAAGCCCAGGAATTAAATTATTACATCTTTCTGTCTGCCTCAGTCCTGGACTGTATTTATGATGAATATTGTGATTGGCACCACCTGTGTTTGTTTACAACACAACAGCCATGATGGAGTCAATGAAAATACCCTCTCAGTGGAGGAAGAGTCAATGAAAACACCCTCCCAGGGGAGGAAGAGTCAATGAAAACACCCTCTCAGGGGAGGAAGAGTCAATGAAAACACCCTCCCAGGGGAGGAAGAGTCAATGAAAACACCCTCCCAGGGGAGGAAGAGTCAATGAAAACACCCTCTCAGGGGAGGAAGAGTCAATGAAAACACCCTCCCAGGGGAGGAAGAGTCAATGAAAACACCCTCTCAGGGGAGGAAGAGTCAATGAAAACACCCTCTCAGGGGAGGAAGAGTCAATGAAAACACCCTCCCAGGGGAGGAAGAGTCAATGAAAACACCCTCCCAGGGGAGGAAGAGTCAATGAAAACACCATGTTGTACATTGCTACTCCCCTAAACAATCTTCCTGAAGCCCAAAGATAACATCTCTATTCTTCCTGTCTGACTCTGGCTGACTGAGCCGTCTGTGTGTCTGATGCTTGGAACGTCTGTCTGAGTTTGATGTGTCTCTCTCTCTCTATGTCTCTATGTCTCTGTGTCTCTATGTGTCTGTGTCTCTGTGTCTGTGTGTCTCTATGTGTCTGTGTCTCTATGTCTCTATGTGTCTGTGTCTCTATGTCTCTATGTGTCTGTGTCTCTGTGTCTCTGTGTGTCTCTATGTGTCTGTGTCTCTGTGTCTCTGTGTGTCTCTATGTGTCTGTTTCTCTGTGTCTCTATGTGTCTGTGTCTCTATGTATCTGTGTCTCTATGTATCTATGTCTCTATGTCTCTATGTCTCTGTGTCTCTACGTATCTGTGTCTCTTTGTCTCTATGTGTCTATGTCTCTATGTGTCTGTGTCTCTGTGTCTGTGTCTCTGTGTCTGTGTGTCTCTCTCTATATGTCTCTATGTGTCTGTGTCTTTGTGTATTTGTGTCTCTATGTCTCTGTGTCTGTGTGTCTCTATGTGTCTGTGTGTCTGTGTCTCTGTGTCTCTGTGTCTCTATGTGTCTGTGTCTGTGTCTCTGTGTCTCTGTGTCTCTATGTATCTGTGTCTCTGTGTCTCTGTGTCTCTCTCTATATGTCTCTATGTGTCTGTGTCTCTGTGTCTCTGTGTCTCTCTCTATATGTCTCTATGTGTCTGTGTCTCTGTGTATTTGTGTCTCTATGTATCTATGTCTCTATGTATCTATGTCTCTATGTCGCTGTGTCTCTATGTATCTGTGTCTCTATGTCTCTATGTTTCAGTCTCTCTCTCTCTCTCTCTCTCTCTCTCTCTCTCTCTCTCTCTCTCTCTCTCTCTCTGTTTCAGTCTCTCTCTCTCTCTCTCTCTCTCTCTCTCTCTCTCTCTCTCTATGTTTCAGTCAATCTCTCTCTATGTTTCAGCCTCTATCTCTTTGTTGTTTACTGTGTGTCATTACTTGTGGGGGATGAGTGAGAAGTCAGCTAGCTTATTTAACAGTTTTTACTGGAGAATGAAGAGGATGTTTACCACACTGTAGGTCTGGATGAAAGCAGCATGTGTGGTCCTCGTCCATGAAGTCCCATCCCCCCTCCTCATGCTATGTCGTGGCTACAACATAATGATCTGACTCACAAAAAAAACAATGAAGACAGCCCATCACTGAGATCTCCCCTGACCAGTGACCACCATCGCCCCTGACCACATGATGCTTCACCTCTTGATGTGGCACTACGCACTATGGAGGGAAGTTCAGGAATGTGAGCCGAGCCAACTATGTAGATCACAGCCCCTTCCGAACCCCTCACGCACGCACGCGCACGCACTCACACACGCACGCACACACACACACACACACACACACACACACACACACACACACACACACACACACACACACACACACACACACACACACACACACACACACACACACACACACACACACACACACACACACACACACACACACACACACACACACACACACACACACACACACAGCTTCCCCTAAAAGGTTTAGCTAGCCCAGATGTTTGTCAGCTTGTGAAATGTGAAGAGGAGCGCCACAAAACCATATGAGTCTGGGCCTGACATTGGAAAGGAGATTTCTGTCTTCACAACGTTTCTTCACTTCACCCATTCTTCCTTTCTCTCTCTCTTCCTTCCCCCCCTCTCTCTTTCTGTCTGTCCAAGTTACACTCCTAACAATAGTAAGCATCATCATGCTCTCTCTACATGTAGTCCGTCCTGTTCAGAGCAAGCACTGGAACAAAGCTATCAGCCCTCACTTTACTTTTTCACTTCCTTTGGAAATTGGCCTGTGGATGATGGATGATGATCTGTGTCCCAAATGGCACCCTATTCCCCAATCCCTACAAAAAGTACTACACCTGACCAGATCCCTATGGACCCTGGTTAAAAGTAGTGCACTGCATAGGGAATAAGGGGCCATTTAGGACACAACGATTGTCTGAACCAGATGTGGTAGATGGCAGAGCTCTTCTACTAGCACTAACCCATAGAGCTCTATAGACGTTGTGGCCATGATGTGTGACCTGCTACAGTCTATTAGTGAACTAGTCAATAGGTTTAACTTTCTGACTTCACCCTAGTGATGGGGCACTATAAAGCCAACATGACCCTCTTGGAACGGTTCCTTGGACTGGTGCTTTCTATTACAGTCCAGTAAAATACACAATGACATTCTTCAGATTATTGGGTCGGACGTTGGAAAAGTAGCAGAGCCACTGACATGTATATTAGTTCTATAGGGCCAATAACCAGAGAGTAACATTCTTGGCTACTTCCTTGGCTTGTCACTTGGAACATATTAAATATTGAACATGGAACGATGGAAGAGGGGGGTAGGGGTTGGTTTGGAAAATGGCAGACTACAAAGGAATTATTCAATGATGGATGGAGACAGAGGGGAGAATAAAATAAAAAACAGATTGGATGGGAGAGCCAAGGGATCAGTACCAAATGGCACCCTATTCCCTATGCACTACATTTGATATGGGAATTTTGTATAGCTAGCATGAAGTCAACTTTTCAGTCAGAGAAAGATAGAGGGGGAGAGAGAGAGTGTGAGAGACAGGGGGGGGAGAGAAAGAGAGATAGAGAGAGAGAGAGAGAGAGAGAGAGAGAGGGAGAGAAAGAGAGAGAGAGAGAGAGAGAGAGAGAGAGAGAGAGAGAGAGAGAGAGAGAGAGAGAGAGAGAGAGAGAGAGAGAGAGAGAGAGAGAGAGAGAGAGAGAGAGAGAGAGAGAGAATTGCTCTTAATGGTTGTGAGATCTAGGGTCCCCTCACCAACCAAGAATTCACAAAATGGGACAGACACCAAATAATATCCTCTGTGTAGGCCGATACCCACTAATTATCAAAATCCAGAAAAGAGCTGTTAAATTCTACATACACCTAAAAGGAACTGATTCCCAAACCTTCCATAACAAAGCCATCACCTACAGTGAGATGAACCTGGGAAAGGGGTTAAGCAAGCTGGTCCTGGGGCTCTGTTCACAAACACAAACAGATCCCACAGAGCCCCAGGACAGCAACACAATTATGCCCTACCAAATCATGAGAAAACCAAAATGACAATTACTTGACACATGGGAAAGAATTAACAAAAAAACAGAGCAAACTAGAATGCTATTTGGCCCTTAACAGAGAGTACACAGTGGCAGAATACCTGACGACTGTGACAGACCCAAACTTAAGGAAAGCTTTGACTATGTACAGACTCAATGAGCATAGCCTTGCAATTGAGAAAGGTCGGCGTTGGCAGACCTGGCTCTCAAGAGAAGACAGGCACACTGCCCACAAAATGAGGTGGAAACTAAGCTGCACTTCCTAACCTCCTGACAAATGTATGACCATATTAGAGACACATATTTCCCTCAGATTACACAGATCCACAAAGAATTTGAAAACAAAACCAATTTTGATAAACTCCCATATCTACTGGGTGAAATACCACAGTGTGCCATCACAGCAGCAAGATTTGTGACCTGTTGCCACAAGAAAAGGGCAACCAGTGAAGAACAAATAACATTGTAAATACAACCCATATTAATTTATTTTCAATTTTGTACTTTAACCATTTGCACATCGTTACAACACTGTATATAGATATAATATTACATTTGTGAGTGTAATGTATACTGTTTATTTTTTATTGTTTATTTTACTTTTGTTTATTATCTATTTCACATGCTTTGAAAATGTAACATATGTTTCCCATGCCAATAAAGCCCTTTTAATTGAATTGAATTGAGAGAAGGACTTGTCAAAGACTGGACCTAAAATCCCTCTGTCTACCACCATGTTACAGTAAATTTGCTCTCCAGGAAAAGCAAAACTGACAATGAAGAGATCCTGGGGCTTGAAGAATGCTAGACAGTCTGCCCTGTACACTCTTCAGTCAGTCCCACTCCACCTCCTGCTCATGTGAAGGAAGTCAACACAGACGACACACACACGTACACCGACACTGACACACACACACGTGCAAACAACGTGTTCCCTATACTGTCCCTGAGGAGGGATAAGTTACCACGCTTGATAAGTAAACATTTTTCCAAGTCCCACTGCTGCAGCTCAATTGGGACTGGCAGAGTCAACCGCTAATCGGATTAGTTTAAATGGCTGACATTTTCTTTCTCTCTCATGACTTTTGTTTGTCTTTTCTTTTCTATCAGGGTATCACCAGTGTCTCATTTCTCTCAGGATTTCACCAGTGTCTCGTTTCTCTCAGGATTTCACCAGTGTCTCGTTTCTCTCAGGATTTCACCAGTGTCTCTTTTCTCTCAGGATTTCACCAGTGTCTCGTTTCTCTCAGGATTTCACCAGTGTCTCGTTTCTCTCAGGATTTCACCAGTGTCTCTTTTCTCTCAGGATTTCACCAGTGTCTCGTTTCTCTCAGGATTTCACCAGTGTCTCTTTTCTCTCAGGATTTCACCAGTGTCTCGTTTCTCTCAGGATTTCACCAGTGTCTCTTTTCTCTCAGGATTTCACCAGTGTCTCGTTTCTCTCAGGATATCACCAGTGTCTCGTTTCTCTCAGGATTTCACCAGTGTCTCTTTTCTCTCAGGATTTCACGTGTCTCGTTTCTCACAAGGTATCACCCATGTCTCTTTTCTCTCAGGATATCACCAGTGTCTCTTTTCTCTCAGGATATCACCAGTGTTTTCTCTCTTCTTCTGACAGCTATGTTGCCTCTCAAGCCATCTGGACAGAAGAATGAGAGAGAAACAGCAGGACAGTGTTTCCCTTTGAAGCAGTAGACTAGGAAATAACACTTAATTTATCATCCAGCAACTGGAAGACAGGCCAAGAGCTTCTACCCCCATACCATCAGGATGCTTCAACTCCCCCCCCCAACACCACCTATTCCCTCCTGCCCCTCCCCCAACAGACATTTACCCTGCCCCCACCCCAATGGACATTTACCATTGTTAAAGTGTTAATATGTATATATTTTATGTATTGGGTGGCCCCAGGAATCGAATCCACAACCATGACAGTGCAATCACCATGCTCTACCAATTGAGCCATGGATATCAGACAGAGCAGCACAAGTTGTATTACCATGGTAATATCTAGAATAAACACATTATCTCCCCTCAAGGTGAGTTTCAGTAGCAGACACTACAGGTAAGGATCAGATTTTATTTATATTCTTTATTATTACAAGTATGGTTGTATTTCACTTTGACCTGCATGGTTGGAGCTTGGTGTTTAAGATTGTACCCTGTAATTACACCTGCAACTAATGGAGGTAAGAAGGCAGCTTTGTGCCTACCCAAAAAAGGGGTTAAATATGGGCAATATATATACACACACACGTTTATATCTCCTAGATGTAGGACAAACACTTCAAAACCTTGTTTCTTATGATTTTTTTGACTGCCCTTTTTGCCATTTATTAATGTGTTATTCAATGCGTTTCTATGGGCTTTAGCTCAATTTCGAGTTTCATAGCAGTCTGAATACTTGAGTAAATACGTTTTTTTTTTTTTTTTTTTTTTATTCATTACGGGATATTGTGTGTAGATTGAAGAGGAAACCATTTTATTTAATCAATTTTAGATCAAGGCTGTAACGTTACAAAATGTGGAATAAGGGAAAGGGTCTGAATACTTTCCAAATGCACTGTATATCTCAAATCTAAATTCCTAATTTAACATCATTACGCTGGTCTAGTGCCAAGTACATCTTAGTAATACTATACAATATACATGTACTATTCCAAATACATTGTGGAGTTATGGAACACCCCACTTCAGCACAGTACTCAGTATATTTACAGCAGACTGAGACCCAGGTCCAAAGAGTCAATTTCATTAGCTGTATATCCAAGTGTCCAAGAGCTGCTGAATGTGAGATTAAACAGAAAAAGGGCTGGGTGTTGGTGAGAGGGGATTCATCTTGTCCTAGTTACGCCAGAGGCAAGAGGCAATATTCATGAACCTCCATTTCTCACACTCACACTGGAATGAGAAATATTACCCTGAGCCAAGAGCCAGCATGTAGTCTCTAACTCTATGGAGCCTGACAAAACACGACTGTAATTATCTAGAATTATCTATCTATCTATCTATCTATCTATCTATCTATCTATCTATCTATCTATCTATCTATCTATCTATCTATCTATCTATCTATCTATCTATCTATCTATCTATCTATCTATCTATCATCTATCTATCTATCTATCTATCTATCTATCTATCTATCTATCTATCTATCTATCTATCTATCTATCTATCTATCTATCTATCTATCTATCTATCTATCTATCTATCTATCTATCTATCTATCTATCTATCTATCTATCTATCTATCTATCTATCTACAGTATATATATATATATGTATAGTGTGTGTGTGTGTGTGTGTGTGTGTGTGTGTGTTTGTGGTGTGCTTTAGGATGTACAGAGCATTCAGAGAAAGTAGTCAGACCCCTTGACTTTTTCAACATTTTGTTATGTTACAGCGTTATTGTAAAATTGATTAAATTAATGTTTTTCCTCATCAATCAGCACTCAATACCTCATAATGACAAAGCGAAAATAGGTTTTTAGAATTTTTTTTAAATTTATTAAATATAAAATGTACATAAGTATTCAGACCCTTTGCTACTCGAGACCCGAAATTGAGCTCAGGTGCATCTTGTTTCCATTGATCATCCTTGAGGTGTTTCTACAACGTGATGGTACCTGTGGTAAATTCAATTGATTGGACAGGATTTGGAAAGGCACAAACCTGTCTATATAAGGTCCCACAGTTGACAGTGCAAAAACCAAGCCATGAGGTCGAAGGAATTGTCCATAGAGCTCCGAGACAGGATTGTGTCGAGGCACAGATCTGAGGAAGGGTACCAAAAGCATTGAAGGTTCCCATGAACACAGTGGCCTCCATCATTCTTAAATGGAAGAAGTTTGGAACCACCAAGACTCTTCCTAGAGCTGGCTGCCCAGCCAAACTGAGCAATGGTGGGAGAAGGGCCTTGGTCAGGGAGGTGACCAGGAACCCGATGGTCACTCTGACAGAGCTCTAGGATTCCTCTGTGAAGATAGGATAACCTTCCAGAAGTAGTTAGGATCGAGGGAAAGATGAACGGAGCAAAGTACAGAGAGATCCTTGATGAAAACCTGCTCCAGAGTTCTCAGGACCTCAGACTGGGGTGAAGGTTAATCTTCCAACAGGACAATGACCATAAGCACACAGTGCAACAGTGTCTTCGGGACAAGTCTCTGAATGTCCTTGAGTGGCCCAGCCACTCTTTGAAAAGACCAGAAAATAGCTGTGCAGCGACGCTCCCCATCCAACCTGACAGAGCTTTAGAGGATCTGCAGAGAAGAACGGGAGAAACTCCCCAAATACAGGTGTGTCAAGCTTGTAGCGTCATACCCAAGAAGACTCGAGGCTGTAAACGCTGCCAAAGGTGCTTCAACAAAATACTGAGTAAAGGGTCTGAATACTTATGTAAATGTGATATTTCATTTTTCTTTATATACATTTGGAAAAAATTCTAAAACCTGTTTTTGCTTCGTCATCATGGGGTAATGTGTGTAGATTAATGAGAAAAAACAAACATTTAATACATTTTAGAATAAGGCTGTAATGTAACAAAATGTGGAAAAAGTCAAGGTCTCTGAACTAAGCCATGAGTAGGCTTCCGTGGTTCCAATGGAATGCAGCCTGAATAATACAATATGATGTTGCTTGGCACCTCTACTACTAGCAGTAAAGAGGGAGAGAGGGACAAAAAACACAATTATTCATCAAATGTCAAGAAAACGTAGTGTCTGGCGCAATTGAATGATACTGAAAATGTTCGTTCGAGACGCTGGGTTGGGGGGGGGGGGGGTTTAAAAACTGGTCGCACACACACACGCACACACACTTAATTGAAACCATACAAAGCTCTCATCTGCAAAAATGTGTGCCACACACCGACCGATGTGCTTGGCTGTGAAGAGGAACAGTTAAGAGCCCTTAACGGGTTACCGTCCATTACACAACCTCATAAACATCCCAGTGAATACATATCACTGGAGGACGGGCATTACACCTCTAATCTCTTCTCTCGCCCCACTTCTCTCTCTCGCTCCCTCTACCCCTCCCCCCATCTCCCTTTTTCCCCCATCTCTCTCTCCCTCCATTATCCTTCCATACGTAACCATAAATATACACATTGCTGGATGATGGGCTGGGACCACAGCACTCCCAGTAAGGCATGTCAAGGTTTATGTGGCCATAAGAAGGAAAGGGGCTTTCAGGCTGCATTCATGAAGGGAAGGGCATGAGCTGACTGACTCACTGAGAGAATGTGTGGTGTCTGCTAATCATCATGTAGGTTAGTAATGCATTGTGAATGTCTGATTACAGGTAAGTGGATAACCACTGGGCCACTATGTCATTTCAATGTGGATAATTGGGTCATATTTGGTTGAGAAGTTAATCAATGATATTACAACCTTTATTCACCCACTCTAAAAGACAGCCAAAAGTTATTTGAATTTCCCATGTGTTATCACTATGCTTTTAACCATCTAAAAGCACAGCAAAGTTCAAATGGGAATACAATGTCAGAGATTTTCTTTATTTATACAACATATATATACATTTTAAATTTAACCTTTATTTAACCAGGCAAGTCAGTTCTTATTTACAATGACGGCCTACAACGGCCAAACTCGGACGACGCTGGGCCAATGCTGGGCGCCACCCTATGGGACTCCCAATCACAGCTGGTTATGATACAGTCTGGATTCGAACCAGGTTGTCTGTAGTGACTCATCTAACACTGAGATGCAGTGTCTTAGAACACTGCGCCTCTTGGGAGACCCAATATTAATGTGGATATCATTGTGCTTCATCTAATAGCACAACCAAATTACCTGGATTACAGTTCAGATTTCATTAAAGTACATGCTGCTAGTGATCAATGCTGTTTGATATTCTGCACAGATTATTACAGCAATTGTGAAGATCTCCACAGACCTGCGAAGCAGAGTGGATGGCTTCGGTTGGGTCATTATAATTCAAAACAATGCATTCTAAAATAAATCACACACATGCCTGGCATGCTCACCTTTGGTGAGTTTAGGCCATAAGGGAGTGCACAGATAGAACTATCCAAGCAGAAGATACATCTCCTTCAAATGTATATAGTCCTAATTAATTCCTTACTAGATTTGTGTGTATTGGGTATATGTTGTGTAATTGTTAGATATTATAGGTTAGATATTACTGCACTGTCGGAGCACAAGCATTTCGCTACACCCACAATAATATCTGCTAAACAAGTGTATGTGACAAATAAAAGTGTATTTGATTTAATTTGATTGTATATTTGGTTGCGTTGACAACCAAACACAATTCAATGTCACTAAATATCATACAATTTGAAATCATCAGCCATCTCTGTAGTTGTATGGTGGTCTCTACTGTCCATCTCTGTAGTTGTATGGGGGTCTCTACTGTCCATCTCTGTAGTTGTATGGGGGTCTCTACTGTCCATCTCTGTAGTTGTATGGGGGTCTCTACTGTCCATCTCTGTAGTTGTATGAGTGTCTCTACTGTCCATCTCTGTAGTTGTATGAGTGTCTCTACTGCCCATCTCTGTAGTTGTATGGGGGTCTCTACTGTCCATCTCTGTAGTTGTATGAGTGTCTCTACTGCCCATCCCTGTAGTTGTATGGGCGTCTCTACTGTCCATCTCTGTAGTTGTATGAGTGTCTCTACTGTCCATCCCTGTAGTTGTATGTGGGTCTCTACTGTCCATCTCTGTAGTTGTATGGGGGTCTCTACTGTCCATCTCTGTAGTTGTATGGGGGTCTCTACTGTCCATCTCTGTAGTTGTATGGGGGTCTCTACTGTCCATCTCTGTAGTTGTATGGGGGTCTCTACTGTCCATCTCTGTAGTTGTATGGGGGTCTCTACTGTCCATCTCTGTAGTTGAATGGGCGTCTCTACTGTCCATCCCTGTAGTTGTATGGGGGTCTCTACTGTCCATCTCTGTAGTTGTATGGGGGTCTCTACTGTCCATCTCTGTAGTTGTATGGGGGTCTCTACTGTCCATCTCTGTAGTTGTATGGGGGTCTCTACTGTCCATCTCTGTAGTTGTATGGGGGTCTCTACTGTCCATCTCTGTAGTTGTATGGGGGTCTCTACTGTCCATCTCTGTAGTTGTATGGGCGTCTCTACTGTCCATCACCCAAGGACCCGTAACCCATCTGCTCTCTATTGAGCCCAACATTGACGCCCCTAACATCTGACAAAGAGTGATGAAGAATGGTTTGCTTGAGACCTTTTTATATAACAGGGAGAAAAAAAGATAGAGAGATGGAGAGAGTGAGAGAGTGAGAGAGATGAAGAGAAAGAGAGAGAGAGCAAGAAAGAGAGAGAGATGGAGAAAAAGAGACAGAGGGAGAGAGAGAGAGAGAGAGATGGAGTCAGATGAAGAGAGAGAGAGAGAGAGAGAGAGAGAGAGAGAGAGAGAGAGAGAGAGAGAGAGAGAACCCTGTGGGCTGCCTAGAGACTCATCTGGTGCTCATTAAGTTTTCATAATGAAACATTTTTTTTTATGTTGACCTTTTGAGAAAGAAAAAAATAGAAAATACTAGAGACACCTCAGCATGTCATCTGTTCCAGACTTGATCATTCTGTCAGTCTAACTGTGCTGCTCCCTCTGCTCTGCCAATATCCCTCGCCCTCCATTTGGCAAATCTGACCATAATTCTATCCTCCTGATTCCTGCTTACAAGTAAAACTAAAGCAGGAAGTACCAGTGACTCGCTCAAAACGGAAGTGGTCAGATGACGCAGATGCTACACTACAGGACTGTTTTCCTAGCACAGACTGGAATATGTTCCTGGATTCATACAATGGCATTGGTCTGGTTCCAGTAAGTGTGGGTTGTGACTAATCTGGTGGTTTAGCTGTGATCTTTGCTATGATGTGGTTGGTTTTGAGCTGTCTACCTGTTGACCAAAGAGGATGGATGTGCCAGATCTCTCCTCATCACTCACACTACTCCCAGCACTATTCCCAGAGTCTGATTCCAAGATTCCCAGATGCTCCTGCAACACAGCTGGAAAAAGGGATCACACCTCTCTCTCTTTTTTGGCTGATACTCTTCCTCCTCCCTCCACATCCCTCGCTTTGTTTTAAAGTGGTAAGAATAAAGTCTAATGTAACCTCCCCTCCCCTCCTCCTTAAAATGAATCAATAATCACATGAAATAAATCATAATCTTCAGAAATGACTATGTCAAAGCAAGAAAACGTGAAGAAATGTTGGGGTTAAGTGGGTCACAGAGGGACATGTCAAAATGCTGAATTTAGGCACTTTAGCAAGTCTTTATTCATATAAACAAATCGAATGTATTACATGTTCCATGTGTTCTATATTAATATAATTGGCTTTTAAAATGCTGTATTTGTGCACAATTTCTACCTAAAATATCAAAGGGACTCAAAAAGTTTTTGACCCCATGGTTCTCCATTTTCAACCAACTCTCTGCTGCTTTGGCCTGGAGTGGTCTGTTGTGGCCCCTGTCTCTCAAACACATGCTCTAGCATCATCTCTCCTCCTAACGTTCTCCTCTCTCAATCCTGTCCAATAAATACCAAAAATATTAAACGAATTGAATTGCCCCACTCATAAAAAAAACACTGACTAGCGCAGAGAGAGAATGCAATGTTGACAGTGGAACCGGTAGAGGACCTGGCACCTATCTCCCATGAAGAAAAACTGTTCAAATGAATGTAGATCTCAGCTTTGTGTCAACTTACATGAAAGGATGTGAAGCTGGCCATGTTCCTCAACACTCTCGAGGCATGAACATTCTTATAAAGAGAAAAACCAGGCTGTCCACAACAGTGGTGTTATTGTTGCAGAGAGAGAGAGAGAGAGAGAGAGAGAGAGAGAGAGAGAGAGAGAGAGAGAGAGAGAGAGAGAGAGAGAGAGAGAGAGTGCGAGAGAGAGAGAGAGAGAGAGAGAGAGAACATCTGAGTGCGTGTGTGAGAACCAGGTATGCAGCAGAGATATGTTGCTGCGTTTGACCAAAAATAACAAACCACCCAGGGGGGAGGTCAATACAACAGTGTATCTGTACTCAACAGTGTTCAACAGAAAACATGTTGATGTACTGTGTGTGTGTGTGTGTGTGTGTGTGTGTGTGTGTGTGTGTGTGTGTGTGTGTGTGTGTGTGTGTGTGTGTGTGTGTGTGTGTGTGTGTGTGTGTGTGTGTGTGTGTGCGTCCGCGTTTGTGTTGTGTGTTCGCATCTGAGTAGCCTAACTGTGAACAGGCCATGTAAGAGCAAAGTATATTAAGCAATATCACTTATGTACTTCCATAAAAGCCAGACTATTGAATATGAATACGGCACATTGAAAAGACACGTAAGCCAATAGTTAAACTGATATTGGGAGCAGTATAGCTAAGCCTGGAATCTCAGGTTCAATTGTTTAATGTGCGCCAGGAGTTCCAGGAATGTGCCTGATATCACGTTGGAAAGCTTAGCCTCATCTGGTGATTGGGGGATCATTTTCACCCAGCTGAAAACAGGTTCGAAGCCAGAGGCCACATCTTAATGTCACTTGAGACAAAGTCATCTACACATTACTGACCTCAGCAAGTCCAATATACAGCATAAGATTGATATAAACAGAGAAAGAAACAGCCCTTTAATGGATATCTATCTCTGCATCTCTTAAGTGTTTCTCTTGACACAGATCCCATATGGCCTTTGTGTACAGTATAGTATCTCCCAGCCCATTGCACTGGAGTATGGGGATGCGTCCCAAATAGCACCCTATTCCATATAGTGCACTACGTTTGACCAGGGTGCACTATATAGGGAATAGGGTGCCATTTAGGATACAGCTTGACACACCCCACTTGTTTGGTCATAGGAACCAAGGGTTGCCCGGCTGTCAATTTTAAGGCAGCATACTGTTTATATGGGTGATGCCAACAGGATCCTGATTGCAAGCTACTGGTTTATGTTGATTAGCCATGGAGAATATTCCCAATTAGGTTCGATTTGAATCAGCCCTTTTTTTAACATTAGGCTCCACCATGACGTCCCACTGAAACAGTCTGAGGTTGGGTTTCACCTAGATTAGAGTAGGTTTGTGTGTGTGTGTGTGTGTCTGTACACACACGTTTTACTATACCAGAAGGGGTTAGGTTTAGGGTTTAAGGTTAAGGATTTTGAATGAGAATCAATTGTTGGTCCCCAAAAAATCCTCACAAGTATAGTAAGACATAGTTGTGTGTATGCATGTGTGCGTGTGTGTGTGTGTGTGCGCGCGTGCGTGCGTGTGTGTGTGTATGCGTTCATGCGTGCGTGTGTGAGCAGCACAGTGTAATTATTTAGCGATGAAAACCCAATTAGTATCTTTGGACTGGATTAGAGTTTTTAAGGTCTTAATCACACAGAACATTGGGGTTTCTCCGAGCTGGTAGAGAGAGCAGTAGGCCCTGTCTCTGTTTTTATTGGATGACCACAGAGGCGGCAGTACATTTTTATCCAAACATCTCCCTTTTCCCAGAATGAAATGATTCACCAGGTATTCTTTCCCTGTGTTTAAATATTTTCCATTTGGAGCAATAATCTTTGTTTCATTAGGAGACCAAAATGGTTGATTTGGAGAGCGAGTTACTTCGTTCTGTTTTAGACTCACTAATAAATAAGAGAAAAGTCTTAATAAGAACGGACACATTTTGGTTACAGTACAGTAGTTGGACAGAATCTTGTGTCACAACAAGAAAAGTACAGCAGTCACCACCACTATCTCCTAATAACAATCTGCAGTGACATTGTTCCTGTCTAGCCTGTCTGTCAGATGGTGAGGAATCACCCAGTAGTTTAATAATCTTCTGTCAGATGGTAATGAATCACCCAGTAGTCTAATAATGCTCTGTTAGATGGTGAGGAATCACCCAGTAGTTTAATAATCTTCTGTCAGATGGTAATGAATCACCCAGTAGTCTAATAATGCTCTGTTAGATGGTGAGGAAAGGATCACTATAAATAAGTCGAAAAAATGTTATTGTCCGTAAAATGTTTTGTCACAAACAATCAAAACTAAAACTCCATGATTTGTCTGTTTTCGCAATTCAACAGTTGCACCGTTGAAAGCAGATTCTTTTTTTAACTACTTTTAGGTGAAATTACCCCCCAAATAATACAAACGGAAAGTTTTGCTCAAATCACTAATAAGACAAACACAAACCTCTCATCATCCCTGTCATTAGGTGGCCAAATGACCCTTGTGTGAGGTTACGGACAAGTCCTGCTGAGACTGTCCTAACATGACCAGTGTAACTGTGTTCTACTTGTCCTCTGTCATCATACTGGTAACTGTTACCTCAGCCATCCTCACTATAGCCAAACAGATGCATATCAGCAAGGGTTCCTTCCACAATGATGTGAAGAAATAGTAGAAGATTAAGAACCAGACAGAGAGAAGGCCCACAAGCATAGAGGAGCCATATCTATCCAGCCCTAGGCTTTCTATCAAATCTATAGAGGAGCCATATCTATCCAGCCCTAGGCTTTCTATCAAATCTGTAGATGAGCCATATCTATCCAGCCCTAGGCTTTCTATCAAATCTATAGAGGAGCCATATCTATCCAGCCCTAGGCTTTCTATCAAATCTGTAGAGGAGCCATATCTATCCAGCCCTAGGCTTTCTATCAAATCTGAAGAGGAGCCATATCTATCCAGGCCTAGGCTTTCTGTCAAATCTGTAGATGAGCCATACCTATCCAGCCCTAGGTTTTCTGTCAAATCTGTCCAGAAAGTTGCAGGTCAGTCGCAGTGAAAAAATAACCCATGCCCTGTCTCCCTCTCAATCTCCTTCGGTCTCCTTCACTGTGGTGGTATCCATTTCATATCACCGGGGAGAAATTGGAAACACTTGATAACTAGTCAAGCTATTCCAAAAAGTAAGTCTAAGGGTGGCAAAACTTTAAGAATGTCAGTAGTCTGAAAATACTTGCCATTTACCGCAATCGTTGATTTATAAAGTTTTTACTCATCCAGCTTGGCACAATAAAATAACAGGCTACACACTGAAAACATTACAGATATAATTTGTGCTGTTTAAACAGCTGAATATGGGGGTGGAGGGATAGCAGGGTTGGATGAATCAGGGAGTGACCAGAGAAACCAGACATCATCTGCTTCTGAAATGGGTCATCATTGTTTCTGGACAATGCTCCCTACCTAATGGACATCTTTATCAGGCCACTCCTCAGAGCCTGACTAAGACACTTAAACCTAGTTTAACAAACAATTAGCGGTGAGCTCTGACAACTACAGATGTTTGCTCTCCTGTAGCCCCTGATACCACCAGGATCTCAGCCCCTGATACCACCAGGATCTCAGCCCGATACCACCAGGATCTCAGCCCCTGATACCACCAGGATCTCAGCCCCTGATACCACCAGGATCTCAGACCCTGATACCACCAGGATCTCAGACCCTGATACCACCAGGATATCTGTCTGTGGCTGGCCGGGGTCTCTGTCTGTGGCAGGCCGGGGTCTCTGTCTGTGGTGGGCCGGGGTTGAGGTCTCTGTCTGTGGTGGACCGGCGTCTCTGTCTGTGGCGGGCCAAGGCCAGGGCCAGGGTTTCTGTCTGTGGTGGGCCGGGGCCAGGGTCTCTCTCTGTGGTGTGCCGGGGCCAGCGCCAGTGCTGGAGATGAGATGAGAGGAGAGGCAGAGCCTGATAAGACAAGACAACACAGCCTGTCCTTGTGTCCTACATACATACACACGTTACACACTTATCTCTAAAGTTGCTCCCCAAATGGCACCCTATTCCCTATATAGTGTACTCATTTTAAACCGGGGATCATTAAAACTAGTACACTATATACAGTCGTATGCAAATGTTTGGGCATCCCTCTGAGGCTGCATAATAATTTACTCTGTCGTCACAGAAAATGATCACAGTGGCATGCCATTCATTTTCTAATAAAAGCTGAGTACTGGGGTATTGTCCAAACAAAGATTTTTAGTGTAGCAATATTAAGTTGTATGAAATTAAATCAGATGTGAAAAATAGGCTATGCAAAAATGTGGGCACCCTTGTCATTCTGTTGATTTGAATACCTGTAACTACTTAGCACTGATTAATTGGAACACACAATTGGTTTGGTGAGCTCATTAAGCCTTGAACTTCATAGACAAGTGCATCCAATCATGAGAAAAGGTATTTAAGGTGGCCAAATGCAAGTTGTTGTTCTCTTTGACTCTCCTCTGAAGAGTGGCAACATGGGGGCCTCAAAACAACTCTCAAATGACCTGAAAACAAAGATTGTTCAACATTATGGTGTAGGGGAAGGCTACAAAAAGCTATCGCAGAGATGTAAGCTGTCAGTGTCCACTGTGAGGAACATAGTGAGAAAATGGAAGACCACAGGCACAGTTCTTGTTAAGGCCAGAAGTGGCAGGCCAAGTAAAATATCGGAGAGGCAAAGGCAAAGGATGGTGAGAACGGTCAAAAACAGCCCACAGACCACCTCCAAAGACCTACAACATCATCTTGCTGCAGATGGTGTCACTGTGCATCGTTCAACAATTCAGCACACTTTGCACAAGGAGAAGCTGTACGGGAGAATGATGCGGAAGAAGCCTTTTCTGCACACACGCCACAAACGCACATTTGGACAATCCAGCTTCATTTTGGAATAAGGTGCTGTGGACTGATGAAACAAAGATTGAGTTATTTGGTCATAACAAGGGGCGTTATGCATGGCGGCAAAAGAACACAGCGTTCCAAGAAAAACACTTGCTACCCACAGTAAAATTTGGTGGGGGTTCCATCATGCTGTGGGGCTGTGTGGCCAGTGCCGGTACTGAATTTCACTACTGATATACAGTATTACTGTGACCATCAGTTATTTGATAGATCAAAATGAAATTGCTGATCCAAATACTCAATTATTTATAAATGGAAATCATGGAAATTGTCAGGGGTGCCCAAACTTTTGCATACGACTGTAGGGATGTAGGATAAGCTTCTAGAGTGGGCACTCCAAAGCAGACTCCTTTAAAAACAAAGCAGCATTTCTGAACATTTGGAGTAAACAGTGTTGCTTCACTCTTCTTTACGTGGATGAATCCTTGAGTTTGGGTTGGACAGGGCAGCAGATAACCTAATGATGGGAACCTAGTGAGTGAACTTCCATCGACCTGAAGTAGGAGCGTAGTAGTAACTGTAGAAGACTTGGCAAAGACTCAACAGAGATCCAAACCCTAACTTTAAACTGAATGATGATATGTGCGATTGATATGGCCCCTACACTTGGCCCTCAAGAGGTCATCTGCTACACACCGTCTCACAGCAAAGGAACTTTACCTCAATTGTCTCTAACCTAAACGTCTAGCCTTATTTTGTTAATCTGACAAAAGCTGTTTGACTTCCAGCAGCATATTAATATGTGAAGAGGTGCATGGCATGTGTAGCTTAATACATAACAGTGCCTTTGAATATCTTGACACACCAGTACACAGAATAAACAGTGCTCAGTGAGCAGACTGATTCAGTTAATGCTGCTATCGTGTCCATAAACTTTGTTTTTTTTTTCTGTCAATTACTCACCTTCTCTAATTCCTCTTCAGAGTTAGCTACCACCGTATGATCTTGTTCAACATTGAAAACATCAAACCTCTGATCTTTTGTCAGGTCCCCTGGCTGCAGCTCTGGGCCACTTGGTTAGTTTTGTTTTGCTTCTCTGGTGCGTGAAGAACCTCTGTAGTGTTGTGTTACAATTCATGTATTGTTTCTGTTAGGGGGCAGGAAACCGAGTCAGAGGCTGCTTACTCAAAACCTTTCCTGTGTGAATTGGCTACTTGTTTCAGGTAGCTGGTTGCTACAACCCCCCCCCCCCCAGCCACCGAACAAACTGGAACCCTATTCCCCATATAGTGCACAATAATCACTATGTAGCATACTATCAAAGGGAATAGGGTGCATTTTGGGAGGCCGTTCACAGCTTCCTTTTTACGTCTCAGAAAAGAGTGGAATTATGACACTTAACACTGTCTGTCGTCTGCAGATGTCTGGGGTAGTGACTGGGAGCTATTGTGACCACTAGTAGTAGTGGCAGACATTAGAAGACATTAACTATAACTATTTTAAATAGCTTGTAAAACATATGTTACTTAACCTTCAGCAGCACTTTGACAGCATGAATAATGTATTGTAATTCCCTTCCCGTTGCTTTTGTGACTTTTGTTTTGGTTACACTGGGATTGGAAATAATGTGTTTGTTGTTACGGTGTATCGACAGCCCTCAATAAATTACAGCTGGGGTGTAAACAGAGTATATAGCTTGGTCCCAGATCTGTTTGTGTTGTTTGGCATGGCAATGACTATAAGACTTGGCTATGTAGCACAAACAGATCTGGGACCAGGATAAGCAGGGTACGGAGTTGATGAAGAGTCATGCTGTCCTGTTCCTCTCAATTTCAGTACAAAACTCAAAGCTAGACAGTAAACTCTGCTAAGTGGAGGTACTGTGTTTGGAGACGACAGTAGGTTGACAGTGAAAACACGTGAAACTAATGACATGGTGCAGTGTTGTTCTGCTCCTGGTAAATCATTTAGAACTAGCATGTGCATTAAAAGCTGCTTTCATATCAATTCTCCACACAGCCTTGGAGGCCATATGTGAAGCAAGGGCACCCTCTAGAGACAAAACAGTTGTGGTCTTTGAACAGTTGAAATATGCCATAATCTCCATCTTTAGGCCTTGATAAATGTCTTGTAACACACACTTCGTAAAACCTCACCTGTCATGTTTCCATCCATGTCACCCCTGACAGACCTTAGCAGAGAGAGAGAGAGACAGAGACAGAGACAGACACAGAGAGAGAGTGAGAGATTTGTAGACTTCAAAATGACCGCAAGAAGCCCAAACGTGATCGTACATTTGTATACGATCATGTCTCTCTATTATGTATGGGAATATTTGGGAACAGATTTCCAAAATTAAAATCACTTGGAGCTGATTTCCTAGTGTTTTTTATGTATTTTATGTCCAACAAAGAATTGTATTTTATTTGATTTAAAATAAAAAGGTTTTGCTCAAATAACACCACCCCCGGGCAAAACTCTGCGTTTCTACATTCTTTTATGTCCAATAACGAAAACAAAAAAATATATAAATTCAGCCCGCGGGATGCCAGTTGGGGAACCCTGAGGTAGGGTATAGGGTGCCATTTTGGACACAACCCTAATGTGTGGTACAGTGGTTTCACTTTCACCTCACCCTGCTCTTGGCTCAATCAAGGGGGGAAATAGTACTACCACAAAAACACAACCTGTCCATTACCGACTGGTTAGTAAAAAGCCAATCAGATTCTCTCTTATCTATTTGGCTTGGCTGGTTCTTAATCAGTTCTGTTTCGTGGTGGTGTGTTACCCCATCATTGAGGTCAGATCCCCTTACGCCTGTGATCTTTATCTGAGGTCAGTAGACAAGGCAGATCTGATTTCCACACACGGGGGAACACTGAGCTTTACACACACACAAACACACACACACACACACACACACAAAACACACACACACACACAAACACACTCCTAAGAGTGGATGGAAACATTACTCTGCTCCAACGAGGCTTGGCTGTTTGGCTTATTCTATTCCAAGATCACCATAGCCTTATATTGAGATAAAATGCTCCAAATATATCCTAATGTAAAGCTCTGATCTCATCCATGTGATGATGTCATTGCTGTGTTGTCAGTCCCTGGTGGTTTTGATTATGAATAGAGTACTGTGTCTCACAACCTCCTTTTCAAGTTCACTAAGTTTGCTTTAAAAGCCATAGCCATAACCCTAACCTTAAATGTCCAATACAGCCGATTTTATATCAATGTCAAATCATTGCTTGGTAACAATTAAGTACCTTACAGTGATTGTTTTAAACTCTCTGGTGGAATGATCTCTAAAACTCCTTAAAGTTGCTGGAGTTGGTGCCTCTAGGGCAATTAAGGCGGATGTTAGAGAGCCTTTTTACTGAAGAATGCGTTTGTTTCATATGAATGTGTTTTGCTTTTCGTGTATTGTTGTTTATTGAGGTGTTCATGCAGGGCTCATCTGTAAAAGAGGCCATGGTCTCAGCATGACTCTCTGCTTAAATAAAGGTTAAATAAAATTAAAATAAACAAAAATAGCTTCTTGACAAAGAGCAATTTCTTAAGCAATAATTTTGATAGGACTTCCTTGGAGTGGTCTGAGTGGAGAGGGGAAAACTGAAAACTAGCTGGCAGAGAGGTTTGGAACTCTCTTTCTTATTGGTCTATTAACTCATTTAAGGCCAAAACTCCATCCCACCAAAACAGGCTTGAATTTAAGGCAGTCTTTTCAAACTGCTCTTACCATAAAAGGGCATTATCATCATTTTTACAATTTCACAGCAGATGGCGCCAACTGAGATGGCAGCTTTGCGACTAGCTCTAAGGAAACTCTGCGCCGCCTGGTACGGCAACTGCACCGCCCATAACCCTCAAAGCTCTCCAGAGGGTGGTGCGGTCTGCCCAACGCATTACCGGGGACAAACTCTCCTGGACACCTACAGCACCAGATGCCACAGGAAGGCCAAAAATATCATCAAAGACATCAACCATCCGAGCATTAGTCCAATCTCATGGTGTGGAAATAGATCTGAAACAATCTCATTTTTGACTGAACTGGGCCTTTAAGCATTGGCCAATGGGTCACTGGGCTATGATATACGGTTACCTCTTTAGAACAACGTGCCACAGTAGTCCATAGCTTGTTAACATATTCGATTTTTTATTAATATTAGGGTCATTCCATGTCACTTAAGTAAGCCATGACACCCACCATATCAGATTATTCTGAAATCGTTTTTGTAGTATGAAACATAAGATTAGCATTCCTGCGACATTATTTTGTTGAAATATAATCTGATCTATGAGAAATTCAGCTAATTGGTAACCATTTTTCTAACACTAACCCTAACCCTGACTTGTAACACAATGCACCTATAGCTGTAATGGTAACCATTTTTCTAACCCTAACCCTAACCCTGACTTGTAACACAATGTACCTATAGCTGTAATGGTAACCATTTTTCTAACCCTAACCCTAACCCTGACTTGTAACACAATGTACCTATAGCTGTAATGGTAACCATTTTTCTAACACTAACCCTAACTCTAACCCTGACTTGTAACACAATGTACCTATAGCTGTAATGGTAACCATTTTTCTAACCCAAAACCTAACCCTGACTTGTAACAATGTACCTATAGCTGTAATGGTCACGGTAATTCTAACCCTAACACTAACTGTAACCCTCACTAACCCTGACTTGTAACACAATGCACCTATAGCTGAAATGGTCATGGTAATTCTAACCCTAACACTAACTGTAACCTTGACTGGTAACACAATGCACTTACAGCTGTAATGGTAACCCTAAACCTAACCCTAACCCTTTTAACCCTAACCACTAACAATAGGTATAACCTATTTTAGCCTTAACCCTAACGCTAATTCTTGGGTAAGGTAGCCTATTTTTGTAATACTATTATGTTATTAAATACCATAACAGTACTAAATAAGCCACATTTTAATTTTCAAATGTGGTTTGAACTGGGTCTGGTGTCAGGAATTAATGAGATAAATATACTTGATTTCTCAGATGCCTCGTCATATTGGGCGTAAACAGCCTCGGAATAGAAAAGAGGACTGCATCTTCCAGCTCGCCAATAAATTACATCATGCAACCTTCGTGGTTAGCAAATTTACCTCAACATGCCGCTGGCTTGCACGAGAAGACAGTGCTCGCTGCCGCTGACGGCACAAGCTTTTGGCGGGGCTTGTTGAGTTGGATACTTTTGCGAGAAGGCAGAGCGGGTCGATGCTGGTTGATGAATTTGACAATGAATGTACTAAGAAAATACGTTCTTGTCGACCAGAGTTGACTGAATTAATGTTCAGGCTTATTGATAATCGTTATAGTAATGAAGTATAATTTCTCAACATGAGCATAAAAACAGGTAATAAACATGAATCATCATTATATTACCTCACAGTAATCGGTTAAATTATTTTTCAGTACTTCCTCTTGCATTACCAGTGTGGTTAGGGACAGAAAAAAGTGCACGCAGGAGTTTTCCTGTGAGGGGAGCGGTGTATCCAGAGAGGAAACTAAACTAATCTTCTGAAATGTAATTGGTGGTCATATGCTGCCATCTATTGGAACTATTTAGCAACTGCAGTAGTACGGAAAAAAGTATGTTTTTACTAAAATAGTAATTACTCTGAATTTCAAAATATAATATGTAGTTAATTTTATCACTTACAACCATAAAATAATAATTTATAGCATAACAAACAATGAAACTGACATAAACACCATACATTTAGTTAATTATTTTAAAAATATATATTTATTTATTTAGATGGGTTAGGGTCCAGACACTGTACACATATGCTAAAAATTTGGTTTTATTTCAATTATAAATCTGGTAGCTCTCAAAACACCCTGATCTGTTTCTCCTGTCTTTGTGATTGTCTCCACCCCCTCCAGGTGTCGCCAATCTTGCCCATTATCCACAGTGTATTTATCCCTGTGTTCTCTGTTTGTCTGTTGCCCGTTCGTTTTGTTTCGTCAAGCCTACCAGTGGTTTTCCTCTGCCCCTGTTTCTCTATAATTCCTGGTTTCCTTGTTTTGACCATCTTGCCCTGACCCTGACCCTGACCCTGAGCCTGCCTACTGTCCTGTACCTTTGCCCCGTCTATCTGGATTCATTATCATGACCCCTACTGGACACTGGTGCAATATTCAGGTTGACTTTGGAACATATCAACATGTACTTGCTTTGAAAAAAGACACATTTCTGTCACGAAACAGGTGAAATAAAAATTATGAATTAGTGCAGATAAATAATATAATCTGCTATCTAATCAAATTACAATGATAATATATGGATTGGTGGGAGTGAACTTCATTGTGTCTCTGTTGCTTGGTTGTTGCCATGAGACACAAGCGGCGCTACTGCTGTAAAATGTTGCCTACTTGGCTGATGGTTATGATAAACCAAGGAAAAGTGAAGAGGTTATTACTTTGTTAATCGTGCATTTAATGCAACACAGCACTGAAGTTTTGTGTCGAGATAACAAAAGATGTGCGCCGCCCGGGAATCGAACCCGGGTCGAAAGAATGGGAATCTTCCATGATACCACTACACCAGCGGCGCAGATAAATAGTGAATCAATTTTGGTTTATATAAACAAGTCATGAATCAGTTTAGACATCATATATTATGTATAACAACGTATGAATATTAATTTGGTAATTAAAGCGTCATCGATAATTGTAAAGATGTATAATAATTGTAAAACTTCAACATTTAGAGTCGATCATTTGGAAGGTTTTCACTTCCGGTTCATCAAAAAAGGGCAACATACACAATCCGACCATTGATGCTACAAACTACCCATGAATTTAGACCACAAAAGTCAAATCCGTTTTCCAAAAGTAACATACACTACTAGTACCTTGACGATTATTACCGAGTAATTGGCTACAGGTTCCAGGTGGATCCGTTTGTCGTAACATCATTGTAAACTCAATATGGTATCTTTTAGCTAGCAAGCATTTTTTTTGTAGCTTGCTAGCTAACAACATTGTGTATTATGACATTCAGATATGTTTTGTTTTTGTTAGTAGCTAATTGCATTGCGCCGTTAAATTATTTCGTCAAACTGGTATAGTATCAGGACAAATGGCTGTTGCCATAGCTTAACACACATGGTGACGGTTTTGTCCGCGTATATGGCTGTTGTGTTGTGCTTGCTGACACTGTCTTTTTGCTACGCTACTAATCGACTATAGAGCCTGCAATCATGTCTGAAGAAGTGATCGTCGTGGAGTGGGCAGAGACTGGTGCATCAGAAGAGGGATGTCAAGTCCAACTCATTACAGACAACGCCTCTGCAGGTGTGGTGCTCAGGCTACAGTAGCCTAATTCAATCAGTTTCATATTGTGTTTGACTTGTACTGCTGTTTCTCACTGGATCTGTGTTGTCACAGTGTTGCCTGACAGCCTGGTCCAGAATGTATTGGTGAACACCGTGGTACAAGGCAAAGAGGGGGATCTTCCACTACTAGATGACAAAGGCAATGACCTCTGTGAGTGACAAAGGATTCTGTTTACTCTGGCTATTTTGAATTCCAAGGCCATCGATGGTCTTTACATGCATCTTCCAAATCATAGTTGCTTCCATCTACAATTAGTAAGTGAAAGGCGTTGTTATGGTACACTCCACTAATATTGGCACCCTTGGTAAAAAAAACACAGGCGTTTTTATCCTCTTGGTCTGTCATTCAAAATATAAAAAAATATATATATTAAAAAAGAACATCTTATGAAACAAATATTTTTCTCAAATATATTTGTGGCACAATTATTGGCACCCCTTCATTCAATACTTTTTGCAACCTCCCTTTGCCAAGATAACAGCTCTGAGTCTTCTCCTATAATGTGTAATGAGGTTGGAGGACTCATGGCAAGGGATCTGAGACCATTACTCCATACAGAATCTCTCCAGATCCTTCAGATTCCGAGGTCCATGCTTGTGGACTCTCCTCTTCGGCTCATCCCACAGGTTTTCTATGGGGTTGAGGTCAGGGGACTGGGATAGCCTTGGCAAAACCTTGATTCTGTGGTCAGTGAACCATTTTTGTGATGCCTTTGAGGTGTGCTTTGGATCATTGTCCTGCTGGAAGATCCAACCCAGTTTAAGCTTCCTAGCAAAGGCAGTCAGGTTTTGATTTAATGTCTGCTGATACTTGATGGAGTCCATGATACCATGTATCCTAACAGGTTGTCTAGGGCCTTTGGAAGAAAAACAGCCCCACAACATCAAAGATCCACCACAATACTTCACAGTGGGGATGATGTACTTTTCTGCATGGCTATCTTTCTGTCTACGCCAAACCCACCTCTGGTGTTTGTTTCCAAAAAGCTCTATTTTGTTCTCATCTGACCATAGAACCCAGTCCCATTGAAAGTTCCACTAACGTTTGGTAACCTGTAGGTACTTGATGTTGTTGTTTGATGACAGCAAAGGCTGTGGTTATGTATGTGGCATCTGATCGTAGTTTTGGAGAATTTCTGACCCCAAGAACCAACTAACGTCTGCAATTCTCCAGCTGTGATCCTTGGAGATTTTTTGGCCACTCAAACCATCCTCCTCGCTGTGCGTGGGGTCAATATAGACACATGTCCTCTTCCAGGCCAATTGTTAACATCTCCAGTTGCTTTAAACTTCTTAATTATTGCCCTGATAGTGGAAATTGGCATTTTCAACCGTTGAGCTATTTTCTTATAGCCATTTCCTGATTTGTGCAGCTCAACAACCTTTTGTCCCACATCATTCTCGGGGTCTTTCCCGTAGTGATGGATGACTATGGGAACTTGGCCTGTGTATCACCTCATATTTATACCTCAGTGAAACAGGAAGTCATGGCTTATCACTTAAGTGTTCCTAATCACTCAGGTGAACTTAATAACGTAAAATATTAATGGGAATATTCTTCAGTTAGATTTTACTCATAAGAATTTCTAGCGGTGCCAATAATTGTGGCACACATGTTTCGTAGAAAAATATTTATTTCACATTTAATTTTTTCAATCATTTTACTTAAAGGTTTGATTTTTGTGAATATTTTCAATGAAATACCAAGGGGATAAACAGCAAAGATATTTTATTCACAGCCTGTTTTGCTCATATTTACCAAGGGTGCCAATATTAGTGGAGGGCACTGTCCAGTTTAGTTTACCACATGATTGTGTAATCTTACTTAGTTAGGCCTATGACTTTGTATTTCTGTTTTTACAGATTGTGAGGAGTGTCATGCCTCCTACAAAGACCAGTGTGATGTCGAAGGTCGTCTGTCATTCATGCTGGACTCTTCCACTCCAATGGGCTTACCCCAGAGGGCCCTCCTCACCCTACCCCACGGGCTGGTGGTGGGCAGGTCCAGTATCCCCGGGGCAGGACTGGGGGTTCTAAACCAAGGGGCAATTGTGGCCCCAGGAATGCACTTTGGCCCCTGTGAGGGGGAGGTGACTACCAGGGACAGCGCAGTAACAAGTGACTACTCCTGGGAGGTACTGAACACTGTGCTGTAGTTTGTTTAAAACACCCCCCCATGTAATTCTGGAGCATTGTCCCTATGCTCTATCTATTTGAGCATGGTCAGCTGACATTATTATCCATATTGTTCTAAAGCACTCGTCTATTTTCAGGTCTGGAACAGTAAGGGTGAATCTGAGTACATTGATTCCGCAAGAGACACTCATTCCAACTGGATGAGGTAACTTGTGTTGTAGAACGTACCTTCAATTATTTTACACTGCATCTGTCTGTCTGTCCTGGAGTGCTTAGTCACATTGCTCTCTCTCTCTCCTCTCTTCTCTCTTTTCTCTCTCTCTCTCTCTCTCTCAGGTATGTTAACTGTGCTCGTAATGCTGAGGAGGGGAATCTCACAGCACTCCAGTACAGGGGGAATGTTTTCTTCCACTGCTGCCGTTCCATCCTCCAAGGAGATGAGCTCTTGTTTTGGCCTGGGGGGCGATTCATCGACAGGTTTAAGGACCCCTCTGATGAAATCTGGCTCCGAAAGAGCACCCCTTCAGGTACTTATCATTCCCAGTCTCCTTTAACAACCTTGCTCTGGCACTGGGCATCTAGAAGGCTTCTGTGTGGTTTATAAAGGATGACTATAAAGGATTACATTTCTCAAAAAGTTTGAAAGAAAGTCACTTTAGTTTAACAAGACCTAACTTTCTCTTCTTATTCTCTGTTTCAGAGGTTACAACAGATTTGTCGTCTCAGGTGTTCATCTGCTGTCAGTGCCAGCTTTCTTTCACCACAGAGACCTACATCCAAAGACATAAAGAGCAATTACACCCTCTCGACCTATCACCTGTGTCTGCACTGTGTGAGCTTGACAAGCACCTTTCTAACCGTAACATGAACCCAGACTCTATGTCGTCCTCTGTCGGTGAGTTAGGCTACCGGTGCCCTCAGCGTCCTAAGAGCTTTAAGCAGAAGGGCCACGTCCAGGGAAACATGCGAGCTGTCCACTCCAACGTCAGACCCTACTGCTGCCCCCAGTGCAGGAAGTGTTTCGCTCAGGGGTACGACCTGGCGAGGCACCACCTGCGAGTTCACGGAACAAAGAAAAAGCGTGGAGTAGTAGAGGTCAGAGGTGAGGAGGTCAGAGAGGAGAGTTCGCTCCCACCTCCTTCTGACAGCGCCTGGGAACCCGAGCCTCCGTCCAATGATCCACCTACAGAGACCCAGACAGGGAGAGCTCCCTCACTCAGGGTAAAGTCCACCAGAAACTCTAAAGCCAAAACTAAGGTAAACACACTGAATCAAAGAGAAACTATTGCCAAGAAGAGGTTCCATTCAGATGCTCCGGACATGGAGGAGGAGGAGGAGAAAGATGCTGTAGGTGAGGCCCAGTACAGCTGCACTGATTGTCAGAGAACCTACGGCAACCCAGAGTCCCTTAAAGCTCATCAGTGCATCCCGTTCGTGGTGGGGCCACCGCTGTACTCTTGCTCTACATGCGGAGTTGCCTTCAAACGGTACACCACCCTGAAGAAGCACAAGCTCAACAAGCACCCGAAGGAAAAGATGCTTTATTGCTGCACCCACTGTGGAAGGTATTTCAGTCAGGCTGCCGGTCTACAGCGCCATCTGGAGGCAGAAGTATGTAAGGACATCCAGCTGAGCGCTGAAGCTGTCCCCTGCTCCTACTGCCAGTTCTCCTTCAGCGAGGAGAGGTACCTCCGGAAGCACGTTAAGAGACACCACCCTGATAAGTATGTCTCTCAGGCCTCAGGCCTGGGATCTGGACTAATTCAGTCGGAGCAGAAGGCAGGAGAGGTCCACCTGTGCTTGCAGTGTGGGAAGAGCTACGAGTATGTTCAAAGCTTCAAAGCTCACAGGTGTTTCCAGTCAGTCGCAGCCAAACTGCACTTGTGCAATGACTGTGGGAAAAGTTTCTCTTGTTTCTACAGCCTTAAGCACCATCAGCGGATTCACACGGGAGAGAAGCCATACCGCTGCTCTTACTGTGAGAAGTGTTTTAGCCACTCTGGACATCTGAATGTGCACTTGAGGATACACACAGGGGAGAAATCTTTTCTTTGTACTGAGTGTGGAGAGAGTTTCCGTCAGTCTGGGGATCTGAAGCGCCATGAGAGAAAACACACAGGGGTGAAGCCATGTACCTGTCCCGAATGTGGGAAAAGCTTCAGTCGACCTCAGAGTCTGAAAGCTCACCTAATGCTGCACAACGGAGAGAGACAGTACAAGTGTGATCAGTGTGGGAAAAGTTTTTCACGAAATTATCACCTGACGAGACACCATGAAAAGACACACTCATAATGTGGATGCACCACATACACTCTATTGACTATTGGGTATAAAACAGTTGGTTAAGTCGATACAGACCCATTGCAACATTCACAGCTGAGAATACTAGTACATTTTACAACACTTCATGTAAAATAATGTGATTTCTGTTTATAAAACAATAATAAAAACAATGTGTTAAAGGCACTACAAGTCCTTACACCATGGTAACCCTGCCTCCCTACAGGGTATTGATCATGTTCCGGCCTCAATTAGTAAAGCGAACTGTCTTTAACATTTAATCCAAAGGGAACATTTTTGGATTTACAAACTACAGGCCACTAAGTACCCTGGTTTAAATAAAGATATGGATTTCTCACCTTTCCCGTGGGGTTGTAAGAGGTCCCTTTGCTGTTGTTTAGTTCAGCTATGCTTAGACTGTTTTGATCCATGTTTGCTGTGAACTAGCGTACTATAGAATAGATGGCTCTCCTAACACTTTGCCCAGTCATATTCAAGGTTACAACTACCTTTCTGGGGGTTCTGGTGCTTCTAGACTTGAGATGCATTTTTTTAATAACATATCTACAGTACTTCACTTTTTAATGTGTATAGTATTGCTTGCTAGGTGTTGTCCAATGAATGATGTAACCACTCCCTCTTCTAATCAGGGTTGATTGGAAAAATCTGTTCAAAAGAGGACATTGTATTATCATATTTTTGTACTCCCTGACGAAGGCCATGCAGCCGAAACGTGTCAGAGTTTTTTAAAACTTTGTTTCCATTGAACATTCATACAAATAAAGGCATTTTAATTAATTATATGAAGAGTGCCTTGGTCCTCCTTTCTTTTAGATGAGCAACGTGTTTACTGTTCATAATATATTATTCATAATATGCCATTTCCAATTTGGAATAGAATAGATCTCTATTGTCCCTGAAGTAGATTTCAGTTTATGATCTGAAGATGATGGAAATGAAAAAAAAGACTGACTTCAGTATCACATTTCACTATTTATTGCACAAAACATAATGCAAAGCATGTGCCCTGTCCAAGCCTAAAATCTGATGAAAATACTAAAAACATGCCTAAAATCTGATGAAAATACTAAAAACATGCCTAAAATCTGATGAAAATATTAAAAACATGCCTAAAATCTGATGAAAGTACTCAAAACATGCCCATGAGATACAGTATGTGTTCATTTGATGACATTATCAAACACTGGTCTAGTCTCTCTGAAATTAATTGCTCCTTTCATCAACACTTTTTTCTGTGCATTGCTTTTCTTACCAGCTTTAATCCAATACCTCACATATGGTGTTTACCATGTTATAAACATAAAACATAACTCAAATATTTCAGTCTTATCAATACAAACACACTGATATGAGAGTTGACACAATTCCCTCCAAATGTTGTGTGAAGAAGCAGGTGAATACAGCCTGGCAGTGATTCCTATGTGCTATACAGTCAGAGGAACGAGGAGGAATGTTTCATCACCATCAAAGTCCATGGTTGTGTTCACAATGGACAAGTCCAGATAGGACTAGTCCCTCCCTGTTTCAGTCCATTTTCTTCTGTTTGGTTCATAATGAACATGACCCTCTTGTGTTTCCCAACACCTTGCCATTACCAATTCTTGTGTAATGGTTGAACACATCTTTGATATTCACAATAATAAAAAAAAAAGATCATGTCCCTTTGTGGCTCCTGAGTGGTGCAGTGGTCAAAGGCAGTGCATCTCAGTGCTAGAGGTGTCACTGCAGACCCTGGTTCAATCCTGGGCTGTATCACAACCGGCTGTGATCGGGAGTCTCGTAGGGTGGTGCACAATTGGCCCAGTGTTGGCCAGGATAGGCTGTCATTGTAAATAATACTTTTTTCTTAACTGACTTACCTAGTTAAATAAAGGTTAAATAAAAAATAAAAACAGCAAATATGGAGTCTTTCTCTTCTGGTCCTTTTTACAAGGTCCTTTATACTGTATATGTTATATGTTATGCATATATTAATGCAAATATATACAAACCAAACTTTTGTTATATAAACCACATACAGTATTACAGCTGTACAATGACAATCCAGAAAATGAAACGTTGCAAATAAAATAAAGAAAATTATTATTTTTTGGCAATTGAAATCAAAAGCCTGGTCTTCTAATTCACCCAAACGCACTATTTGTGATCAAATTGTCAAATACTGAACACTGGGAATGAACAATTAGGAACAGCCTCGGTTAGAGCTCCACAGAAATTATCGTCAGTATTTTGGAATGTTAAGAAAAATGTTAATTAAACTGTCAGACAAACCAGTAGCCATTGCCAATATTACCAGCTGAGAAATCTTAACAAAACAAACAGGATTGAAAGGGTTGTTAGATAGAGAGATTATATGCAGCAGTACAAAGCCTAAGCGTACCTGTATCAACCGCAAACCAGGCTAAAGTTTGAGACAAGAAATACCCTGGGTCCACTGCAAGTACAATAACACTATCCTCATAGTCACTTCTTGAAGATCTTGAAGAGACTCTCTTAGGAAGCAAGGCTTTTATAAAGCTTCAGATTTCAGCTCCTCAACCCTGCATTCCAGATCTTCTACCTGCAAACAAACAAACCCAGGAAGTTATGGTTACGTTGAGTATTATGATAGACTACTAGAAACTTTACTTAAAATACATAAAGTTTCTCATTCACAAAGTTGTCTGAAACTGCTTCTCCAACGTTCTGCTGCACACAATGCCATTGATAATATAATAATAATATATGCCATTTAACAGACACTCATATCCAAAGCCACTTACAGTCATGGGTGCATATATTTTTTGTATTGGTGACACCAGCGGGAATCGAACCCAGGAACCACACATACAACCATCAGTCTCCACTATTACCTGTTCATGGAGCTGTTCTGACTCCTCCCTCACTGATGCCTCGGCCCCGTCCTGTACACAGCACTGAGTCTCCTTCTTCAGGTACTCAATCTCCCTGGAAAGGAACCATCACAGAGACACTAATCACACCACTATAAAACCACTTCTCTTTCCACTGTAATGAATAAGCTCAGATGAAGGCCTTGGGACTGAAACATTTGAAAAGCTCAGAGGAAGGTCTTGGGGCTTAAACACTGGATATGCTCAGAGGAAGGCCTTGGGGCTAAAACATTGAATACGCTCAGAGGAAGGTCTTGGGGCTGAAACATTGGTAGCCCTCAGAGGAAGGCCTTGGGGCTAAAACCTTGAATAATATCAGAGGAAGGCCTTGGGGCTGAAACATTGAATAAGCTCAGAGGAAGGCCTTGGGGCTTAAACACTGGATATGCTCAGAGGAAGGCCTTGGGGCTAAAACATTGAATACGCTCAGAGGAAGGCCTTGGGGCTGAAACATTGGTAGCCCTCAGAGGAAGGCCTTGGGGCTGAAACATTGGATACGCTCAGAGGAAGGCCTTGGGGCTGAAACATTGAATAAGCTCAGAGGAAGGCCTTGGGGCTGAAACATTGGATAAGCTCAGAGGAAGGCCTTGGGGCTGAAACATTGGATACGCTCAGAGGAAGGCCTTGGGGCTGAAACATTGAATACGCTGAGAGGAATGTACAACATTACTACGCTCTCAATGCAGAGTGGGTGTGTGTGTGTGTGTGTGGGTGTGGGTGTGTGTGTGTGTGTGGGGGGGGGGGGGGGTGCGAGTCCCGGCCTTACTTCTGCTGGTACTCCTTGATGAGGCGTTTGGCCTTGCTGTACTTGCGCTCCAGAGCCTGGTACTGGGCCTGGGTCTCCTTTAGGTGCTCGTCCACAGCCTGACACAGACTCTGGGCCTCCATCCAGTAGCCCTCCAGCTTCTCCATGCGCTCCTTGTTCTCCTCCAGGGTCTGCTCCAGATGGGTCTTGTTCACACGCCAGCGCTGCTTGTCTTGCTCTGCATGGTTCAGCTGGGAGTGTGGAGAACCACACACACACAAACAGACAGGCAGGGGATGAAACAGTAAAGGCCACTGTATATCAACTGGCTATATTGTACAATTAAACATTAGGACATAATAAGAATTACATAATATAACCTTTCTTTTCAGCTGTTGGATCTCTGCCTGTGTTACAGCATGCTTTATGTGAAGCTGAGGAGAGACAGAGAGAGCGAGAGAGCGAGAGAGGGAGAGAGAGAGAGATATAGAGATAGAGAGGGAGAGAGACAGAGAGAGCGACAGAGAGAGAGAGAGACAGAGAGAGAGAGAGTTTATTGGGTGAAATACCAGTGTGCCATCACAGCAGCAATATTTGTGATATGTTGCCACAAGAAAAGGGCAACCAGTGAAGAACAAACACCATTGTAAATACAACCCATATTTATGATTATTTATTTTCCCTTTTGTACTTTAAGTATTTGCACATAACATGACACTTGAAATGTCTTTATTATTTTTTAACTTTTGTGAGTGTAATGTTTACTGTACATTTTGTTTATTATCTACTTCACTTGCTTTGTCAATGTTAACATATGCCAATAAAGCATTGAAAATTGAGAGAGCAACAGAGAGAGACAGTGAGAGAGAGAGAGAGAGAGAGAGAGAGAGAGAGAGAGAGAGAGAGAGAGAGAGAGAGAGAGAGAGAGAGAGAGAGAGAGAGAGAGAGAGAGAGAGAGAGAGAGAGAGAGAGAGAGAACATGTCAAAAATATAAAACAATCAGAGAGGTTATTCAAGATTTCAAAGACCACTCTGATGAGAATAGGCTACCCATCCTGTTGGGAGAGAACGTAGAGAATTGTCGGTTGGCTCCATTGCTGCCTGTCATAAGATGAGGGACAGCGTCTGACAGACCAACCAACCTGTCCTCTATGCTTATTGTTATTGTTATTGTTCAATGTACTATGTTAATATTGTAAATCTCCAAAGTAAGCTTTGGCAATATGTACTTGTTACATCATGCCAATAAAGCAAATTGAATTGAATTGAGAGAGAAAGCGAGAGAGAGAGAGAGAGAGAGAGAGAGTGAGAGACAGAGAGAGAGAGAGAGAGAGAGAGAGAGAGAGAGAGGAAGAGAGAGAGAGAGAGAGAGAGAGAGAGAGAGAGACAGAGGAAGAGAGAGAGTAGTGTTACTATATAACTATAGAAGGGATAGAGTAACGCAGCCCTTTGTCTTTAACTTTGTCTTCTCTCACTTCCTGGTACTTATGGGCCAGCTTCTCAGGGTCCGTCTCCAGGGGAGAGATGTCCTCATTCTCAGCCAGGTCAAACACCTCGATGGAAGAGGGATGCGTGGGGCTGACCTCCTCCTCCTCATCCTCCTCCTCGTCAGTTCCATATTCACGACTCTGGGGGAAGAGTGGATGGGTGAGCCTGAAATCTCTATTGTGTCTGGAGTCTATTGTGCCAAAGTTTCTGTATCTTTGAATAGGTTCAATATTGTTCCGTCCGTCCATCCATCCATCCCACAGCATTGTTAAAATTGCCTGTGACTGCTGCTTCTACAAGAGCTTCATGGTTGGATCTCTATTGCTACTTAGACTAGCCACTAGATGGCGTAACACTAGTGAAGCGCATCCCTAGATAGAGGGCAAGAACACACCAGAACTAAACCTCACGCTATCATTCTGCATGTCATCGTAATAAGATGGAGAATTGAAAATTGCCCTGCATCCTTATCGGACTTTGATTGGATAGAGGTCAAAACATCTTCCATGTGATAGGTGACGACATTTACAATTGAGTCATTTAGCAATCACTCTTATACAGAGCGACTTACAGTTAGTGCATTCATCTGAAAATATCTAGGTGAGACAACCACACATTACAAGTGTATCAAGAACATTCCCCTTAAAAAACTATTCATCAGCAATGTCAGAGCTAGTAGGAAAATATAAGTACCTTATTGAGGGGGAGGGGAGATTTGGGCGCGGCCTGAGAGTTATTTAAGATACTCTTCAAAGAGGTAGGTGGGATGTGGGTTGGAAGTCCTATAAAATCTCTACCCCAACAAGTGTCCAGAACAACAACTGTCTGTGTTCAGGGTCATGTTCCTTAGGGCACACAGTAGCAAAACCTTTTGCAACATAAAGCAAACATCTGTATTCTTATTGGACAAGTATTTCTGTCCATATGTGCTGTACCTCTTGGTTGTCCATTAACTGGCTGTAGATTGGTTGTAGACCTACCTATGCTGGTTGTACAGTCATGGCCAAAGGTTTTGAGAAAGACACAAGTATTGGTCTCCACAAAGTTTGCTGCTTCAGTGTTCTTAGATCTTTATGTCAGTAGTTACGTTACACTGAAGTATAATTACAAGTATTCCATAAGTGTCAAAGGCTTTCATTGACAATGACATTGAGATTATGCAAAGAGTCAATATTTGCAGTGTTGAACCTTCTTTTTCAAGACCTCTGCAATCCGCCCTGGCATGCTGTCAATTAACTTCTGGGCCACATCCTGACTGGTGGCAGGCCATTCTTGCATAATCAATGCTTGGAGTTTGTCAGAAGTTGTGGGTTTTTGTTTGTTCACCTGCCTCTTGAGGATCGACCACAAGTTCTCAATGGGATTAAGGTCTGGGGGGTTTCCTGGCCATGGACCCAAAATGTCGATGTTTTGTTCCCAGAGCCACTTAGTTATCACTTATGCCTTATGGCAAGGTGCTCCATCATGATGGAAAAGGCATTGGTCGTCACCAAACTGTTCTTGGATGGTTGGGAGAAGTTGCTCTCAGAGGATGTGTTGGTACCATTCTTTATTCATGGCTGTGTTCTTAGGCAAAATTGTGAGTGAGCCCACTCCCTTGACTGAGAAGCAACCCCACCCATGAATGGTCTGAGGATGCACTGTTGGCATGACACAGGACTGATGGTAGCGCTCACCTTGTCTTCTCCGGACAAGGTGTTTTCCAGATGGCCCAAACAATCGGAAAGGGGATTCATCAGAGAAAATGACTCTACCCCAGTCCTCAGCAGTCCAATTCCTGTACCTTTTGCAGAATACCAGTCTGTCCCTGATGTTTTTCCTGGAGTGAAGTGGCTTCTTTGCTGCCCTTCTTGACACCAGGTCATCCTCCAAAAGTATTCACCTCACCGTGCGTGCAGATGCACTCACACCTGCCTGCTGCCATTCCTGAGCAAGCTCTGCACTGGTGGTGCCCCGATCATGCAGCTGAATCAACTTTAGGAGACGGTCCTGGCGCTTGCTGGACTTTCTTGGGAGCCATGACACCTTCTTCACAACAATTTAACCTCTCTCCTTGAAGTTCTTGATGATCCGATAAATGGTTGATTTAGGTGCAATCTTACCAGCAGCAATATCCTTGCCTGTGAAGCCCTTTTTGTGCAAAGCAATGAGGACGGCATGTGTTTCCTTGCAGGTAACCATGGTTGACAGAGGAAGAACAATGATTTCAAGCACCACCCTCCTTTTAAAGCTTCCAGTCTGTTATTCTGACTCAATCAGCAAGACAGAGTGATCTCCAGCCTTGTCCTCGTCAACACTCTCACCTGTGTTAACGAGACAATCACTGACATGATGGCAGCTGGTCCTTTTGTGGAAGGGCTGAAATGCAGTGGAATTTTTTTGGGGGGATTAACTTAATTTTCATGGCAAAGAGGGACTTTGCAATTAATTGCAATTCATCTGATCACTCTTCATGACATTCTGGAGTATATGCAAATTGCCATCATCAATACTGAGGCAGCAAACTTTGTGGAGACCAATACTTGTGTCATTCTCAAAACTTTTGGCCACGACTGTAGTCTGAATGTAGACTGAATGTAGACTGATTGTAGACTGGTTGGAGACTTACCTCTTGGTCCTCCATGTACTGGCTGTAGCGTTGTTCCATCACCTCTCTCTGCCAGCGCTCCTGTTCCAGGGTCTGTTGGATCAGCTGGGCCACCTCACTCTGTTCGCCCGGCTTCTCTCGACCAATCAGAAACCTGCATAGGATTACACAGCTTTTAAACATGGTTTCCTATGTGGACTGCAATAAGAGGAATCTCTATGATATGATCCCTTAGCAACAGGTTAAATAATCTGAATTATAATTATTTTGACTCAATATATGCTCTGAGAGAGACATGATTTTCAGTATAATACCCTCCTCAGCTATGTAAGAGGAATCTGAGTAATTCAGACTGACTACCCATAGTCAGTCAGTTATCAAGACGACACAACAGCTTTACAATTCCTTCCACTAACTATCAGGTAATTAAAAGCTAACCAACACAGTTCCCCTGCTCAGCCATCCATCCATTCCCCTGGCTGTTATTTTTATGAATAGGACTGACCGCCTGCCTCAGCCCTTCCTCCCCTGTCTACCATGTTCTATAATTCATGAGCTATCTCTGAAGAGGGCTCTGATCTTCGACAAGTCACACAACACTAACAATTACACACGGACACACGCACACACAGGAACACACACACACCACACGCTAACAATTACCCGCATAGCTACACTGACCACTAATTCCTGAATTATGAATGAATGAGCCTTTAGGATGACAAAATCGTTTTGGGGATTGGGGAACAGGCAGACAACTCTGGTGCCCCATTCAGTCAGCCACAAATAGACCCCTCTGGCATTTCAGAATGATAACTATGTTGATGCCTGCCTTGAAGATGATGGTGATGTTTTTATGCTCTTCTATGGTCCAAATGTAGAGTTTGTCTGTGGTTCTGCTGTGGTTCTGTTGCTATATCTCTGAAAAATGTTGACTCTTCTCATACTATCATCATCGCCCTACTCTGCATGACTTGATCTACAGTGTGTATGTGGGAGGATGTGGTCATTTTGTCAGTCTCTAGAGTCTAAAGCTGCTGCAAACTAAGAACATGTGTACAGAAAACCTTAATGGTGTCTAGCGTCACGCTGTACTACAAATAAAATAGAGTATAGATTAGACTTGATACAGGGCAAAGCAATTTAACCTGTCTGTATTCAAGTGTTTGAGAGTGACGCCCATCAAAGCAACTCTATTCTATTTTAAATTTGTTTTAAAAGCAGCAGAAGTTGGACCCTGGTCAAAAGTAGTGCATTATAAAGGAATGCCATTTTGGATGCAACCCCAAAAACGTATCCTCACTTGACGGTGCCTGTGGTGTTCCTGAGTACGGAGGCAGCAAAGGTCTGGGTTACCCCCACCAGACTGGTTCCATCCACCTCCACTATCAGGTCATTCACCTGGATCCTGGATGGAGAAACACAAAGCAGCTCAGTCATGACTCTTAGATCCTGGATGGAGAAACACAAAGCAGCTCAGTCATGACTCTTAGATCCTGGATGGAGAAACACAAAGCAGCTCAGTCATGACTTAGATCTCTGGCTCATCTAACATGCTTGATTGCTTCTTAGATTAGTAAATCATCATTAATCATTAAATCCAAGCAATAGTATTTCGCCCAATGGTTTAGACATGACTCTTCTGCTCTCTGGCTGATAACAGAGAGAGGGTTGGGGAGGGAGAGACTTTCTTTATCTGTGTATGCATTTTTTTGTTTGTTTTTGTGGCAGCCCACAGGTACAATCATTTTTTTTGTTTTATTGAACCTTTATTTAACTAGGCAAGTCAGTTAAGAACAAATTCTTATTTACAATGACAGCCATAGTAGTATGGCACCCCAGGAGCAAATTAGGGTTAAGTGCCTTGTTCAAGGACACATCGACAGGTTTTCACCTTGTCAGCTCGGGGATTCAATCCAGCAACCTTTCGGTTACTGGCCCAACGCTCTGACCACTAGGCTACTGTATGAGAATATATGAAATGCAAATATGATAACTGAATATATTAATATAACTGAATTAATATGACTTTGAATGTTATACCTGTACCTGTAACCCCCTTCTGAATAAATTACCAACTAAATAAAAAGTTGGTCACAAAATACTAAGAAAGATGATTAAATCATGCAGAACTTGTTCAGGTAAGTCTGTATAGATGGACAAGCCCTAGATGGAGAGGACACCATTACCTGCCGTCCCTGTGTGCTGCTCCTTTATCGGTGACCGTCTTGACAAAGATGCCCAGTTTCTCCAGGCCCATGTCTGCCCCCGCCCCCATCCCAATGATACTGATACCCAGCCCATCACCATCTGAGGACACAGTGGATATAAGAGAAATACAGTCTCAACTGTGAGAAGAAAATAAAATCACAGTCATCCTAATCACAGTCATCCTAATCCATGATGACAATGAAATGCTCTTTAAAGTCACAGTCATCCTAATCCATGATGACAATGAAATGCTCTTTATAATCACAGTCATCCTAATCCATGATGACAATGAAATGCTCTTTAAAATCACAGTCATCTTAATCCATGATGACAATCACAGTCATCCTAATCACAGTCATCCTAATGTTACATTCCTGTGTTGTTTTCCTGTGACAGTCATTTTACCCTATGTTACATTCCTGTATTGTATTTTACAAATAAATCAATGTGAGTGATTGAGAATTCCCTCTTGGGAGGAGGGATAACTGGAGGGCAGATGGAGTGATTGAGAATTCCCACTTGGGAGGAGGGATAACTGGAGGGCAGATGGAGTGATTGAGAATTCCCTCTTGGGAGGAGGGATAACTGGAGGGCGGATGGAGTGATTGAGAATTCCCACTTGGGAGGAGGGATAACTGGAGGGCGGATGGAGTGATTGACAATTCCCACTTAGGAGGAGGGATAACTAAGAGGGCAGATGGAGGGATGATGGAGAAATTATGGACGGGTGATGATGGGGATTGATTGTCTGATTGTCTCAAGAGAATGGAGATACAACTCCTCTTTACAGTACTGTGAAATAAAAGCACTATGAAGAGGAGTTTACTTAAGTGGGCAATTATGGTTATGGGGGTAACTGAATCCCTGATTGCCACATTAAGGTTCTGGGGTAACTGAATCCCAGATTGCCACATTAAGGTTAGGGGGGTACCTGAATTCCAGATTGCCACATTAAGGTTATGGTGGTAACTGAATCCCAGATTGTTACATTAAGGTTATAGGGGTAACTGAATCCCAGATTAAGGTTAGGGGGGTAACTGAATTCCAGATTGCCACATTAAGGTTATGGGGGTAACTGAATTCCAGATTTCCACATTAAGGTTATGGGGGTAACTGAATCCCAGATTAAGGTTAGGGGGGTAACTGAATTCCAGATTGCCACATTAAGGTTATGGGGGTACATGAATTCCAGATTGCCACATTAAGGTTATGGTGGTAACTGAATTCCAGATTGCCACATTATGGTTATGGGGGTAACTGAATCCCAGATTGCCACATTAAGGATATGGGGGTAACTGAATTCCAGATTGCCACATTAAGGTTATGGGGGTAACTGAATCCCAGATTACCCACATTAAGGTTATGGGGTAAATGAATCCCAGATTGCCACATTAAGGTTATGGGGTTAATTGAATTCCAGATTGCCACATTAAGGTTATGGGGGTAAGTGAATCCCAGATTGCCACATTAATGTTATGGGGCTAACTAAATCCCAGATTGCAACATTGAGGTTAGGTGGGGTAACTAAATCACATATTAAGGTTATGGGGGTAACTGAATCCCAGATTGAGGCTATGGGGGTAACTGGGCGTACCTTTCTCCAGCGCGACGGGGAACAGATCGAGCCTCTCCACCCTCTTCTCCAGCTCGTACTCGGCAGATGCAGCCATGGGGTCCACATCCTCGTTCCGACGGTCATAATCCTCGTTGGGGTAAGTGGCAAACACCTGAGAGATGGACCATTGAGAGATTACAATGAAGTTCATTACAAAACTGTTCATTCAGACTGATTCTACTTAGACTGGGTATCTGATTGATTGATTGGCTGACTGACTGACTGACTCACTGACTGATTGACTGACTGATTGAGCAGTAGGTTGCAGGTTTATAAATCAGGATACATTGCTTTAACTACCAAAGTGCTATTATATTCAGATAACAGACCTCAAATTAACTCCAGTATAAAAACAAGCACTTCTCATAGAATAGATAGGTGCCCATTTCAGAGAAGAGATTCCCACATTGGCCCAGCTCCAACAGCATGGTATCATCCCAAATGATACCCTATTCCTTACATAGTGCACTACTGTTGACCAGAGCCCTATGGGTGGTGCACTTTATAGGGAATAGGGTGCAATTTGGGACGTAGACCATGACAGTTTACATAAGCACCTTTAGCATGCTAATGCAGACCTGGCCACTGCAGCTGCTACACAAGGAGGGATGGAGCTGCCAACATGGCTGAACTGTAAACCAGGAGGGATGGAGCTGCCAACATGGCTGAACTGTAAACAAGGAGGGATGGAGCTGCCAACATGGCTGAACTGTAAACCAGGAGGGATGGAGCTGCCAACATGGCTGAACTGTAAACAAGGAGGGATGGAGCTGCCAACATGGCTGAACTGTAAAAGCCTCCTCTCCTTCTTGGCCACTCTTCCTCCATGTTAAACTGTCTTTATGTTCATATCCCTCTTCCTCTCTCTCAAACTGTCTTCATGGGGAGGCAGGTAGCCGAGTGGTTAGCGCATTGGGACCGTAACCGAAAGGTTGCTGGATCGAATTCCAGAGCTGACAAGGTAAAAAATCTGTTGTTCTGCCCCTGAACAAGACAGTTAACCCACTGTTCCTAGGCTGTCATTGTAAATAAGAATTTGTTCTTAACTGACTTGCCTAGTTAAATAAAGGTTAAACAAAATGTATATTCCTCTTCCTCCATGTTCAACTGCCTTTATGTTAATATTCCTCTTCCTCCATGTTCAACTGCCTTTATGTTAATATTCCTCTTCCTCCATGTTCAACTGCCTTTATGTTAATATTCCTCTTCCTCCATGTTCAACTGTCTTTATGTTAATATCCCTCTTTCTCATTTTTAAACTGTCTTTGTGAGGGCTTGGTTGTGGTAAGGCCTCTTACTCCCACCAGGGGGAGTGGAAGGCACACAATCATGTCCTTACACCCTAACTGGGGAAATTAATGATCCCCCAATCAAGACAGCTGTTGTCTCTGATTGGGGATAGTATTTAGGCCCCACACACATCCACCTGTATGTGGATCATTGTTCCTGCTTGTCTGCCTTGAGTTAAGCAAGCAATCAAGCAATCAAGCAATCAAGCAATCAAGCAAGCAAGCAAGCAAGCAAGTCACTGTGTTTTTGTTTGTAGTCTGTTTTGTTATACTCTCCTTTTCGTTTATATGCTTCGTGAGAACAACTCATATAATAAAAAGGATTCCGTATACCGTCCCTTATATCCTCAGCATCGTGACAGTCTTTATGTTAATATCCCTCTTCCTCTCTGTTAAACTGTCTTTATGTTAATATCCCTCTTCCTCTCTGTTAAACTGTCTTTATGTTAATATCCCTCTTCCTCTCTGTTAAACTGTCTTTATGTTAATATCCCTCTTCCTCTCTGTTAAACTGTCTTTATGTTAATATCCCTCTTCCTCACTGTTAAACTGTCTTTATGTTAATATCCCTCTTCCTCTCTGTTAAACTGTCTTTATGTTAATATCCCTCTTCCTCTCTGTTAAACTGTCTTTATGTTAATATCCCTCTTCCTCTCTGTTAAACTGTCTTTATGTTAATATCCCTCTTCCTCTATTTTAAACTGTCTTTATGTTAATATCCCTCTTCCTCTCTGTTAAACTGTCTTTATGTTAATATCCCTCTTCCTCTCTGTTAAACTGTCTTTATGTTAATATCCCTCTTCCTCTATTTTAAACTGTCTTTATGTTAATATCCCTCTTCCTCTCTGTTAAACTGTCTTTATGTTAATATCCCTCTTCCTCTATTTTAAACTGTCTTTATGTTAATATCCCCCTTCCTCTATTTTAAACTGTCTTTATGTTAATATTCCTCTTCCTCTCTGTTAAACTGTCTTTATGTTAATATCCCTCTTCCTCTCTGTTAAACTGTCTTTATGTTAATATCCCTCTTCCTCTATTTTAAACTGTCTTTATGTTAATATCCCTCTTCCTCTATTTTAAACTGTCTTTATGTTAATATTCCTCTTCCTCTCTGTTAAACTGTCTTTATGTTAATATTCCTCTTCCTCTATTTTAAACTGTCTTTATGTTAATATCCATCTTCTTCCATCTTAAACTGTCTTTATGTTAATATCCCTCTTCCTCTCTGTTAAACTGTTTTTATGTTAATATCCATTTTCTTCCATGTTAAACTGTCTTTATGTTAATATCCATCTTCTTCCATCTTAAACTGTCTTTATGTTAATATCCATCTTCTTCCATGTTAAACTGTCTTTATGTTAATATCCATCTTCTTCCATGTTAAACTGTCTTTGTTTGCTACCTTTTCTAATGGTTTTACTCTAGATCTATTTGTGTCTCAGAGTAGTCAGTACAGACACACACAGTAGCATCTCTTTGCTTGATCAGTGCTGTCTAAATCACATGTCTCCGTAGCAACCGCACAGTGAAGTGCTTGTCAGATTTGACATTGCCCCTATGATTCAATCAACCTTCCACTGAGAGAAGTAGATAAGAGTATTATCTGTGTTTTCATACATCATTGAATACTAGGAAGGTTGAGGTGAGACAAATTTCTTTGACTGGGTTAAACTGTTCTTAGGTCTGTGCAGTTGGATCAACGATTCTCCAATAGAACACCAGGAAGAGAATCAAAGCAGCCATCGTACAGTACATACACTGTTGATGACACTTCCCATGGCCATATAAATGCCAGATCAGAGCTATACAGTTACGCACACACACACACACACACACACACTGACACGGCCTAAACAAGTAAACCTCTGACTGGTGTAGACCAATGGCGTGGGTTTGGCATAATGGGTTGTGTGATTAAGGTTGCCTTTGTATTTCAGCGTATTAGGATAATATGGATTATAGGCAGACAAAAAATATGTTTCTCCTTTGTGTAAATGGATGTAGCCTGACATTTACACAGGGGTATTCAAATCTTACACTACGAGGTCTGGACTGGTATTTTGTTCTACCTGATAATTAATTGCTCACAGCTGGGCTCCTAGGTCTAAATCCCTGATTAGAGGAAAAAACTAGTGGAACTGGCTTGGAGGTCCAGAGTTGAGTTTGAGAGCATCTTACCCTATGAGTTCCGGACTGGCATTAGCACATCAACAGTTAAAACAACTGAAAGTGGTCCTCCAAATCTGTCTTGCTCTCTGTCACTGGCTGCGTCCAAAATAGCACCCTATTCCCTATATAGTGCACAACGTTTGACCAGAGCCCTGTCTGTTTATTGTCTCTGTTTGTATCTGAAGCACCTAAATGGGGCTAGTAGACTTAAGGGAACAAATAGAGTTGTCTCAATTGAATTCAAAAGTAGTGCACTACATAGGGAGTAGGTTGTAATTTGGGACTGTCTCACAGCTGGTGGGTCTTCCTGCCCCCATTTCATGGCCTTGTGATCAGAGACCAACTACAGTTCAGACAGAGTATTAAAACATGTAGGAAACGCAAGTCCCCTACATCCAGATGAGTCTGTACTACATGTCTGTGTCGGGCTTCAGCTCTGCACACTGACTGACAAGGCAAACACACACACACACAGACTGACTGACAAGGCAAACACACACACACACACACTGACTGACAAGGCAAACACACACACACACACACACACACAGACTGACTGACAAGGCAAACACACACACACACAGACTGACTGACAAGGCAAACACACACACACACACACTGACTGACAAGGCAAACACACACACACACACACACACACACAGACTGACTGACAAGGCAAACACACACACACACACACACACACAGACTGACTGACAAGGCAAACACACACACACACAGACTGACTGACAAGGCAAACACACACACACACACACTGACTGACAAGGCAAACACACACACACACACACACACAGACTGACTGACAAGGCAAAAACACACACACACACACTGACTGACAAGGCAAACACACACACACACACACACACACACAGACTGACTGACAAGGCAAACACACACACACACACACTGACTGACAAGGCAAACACACACACACACACACACACACACAGACTGACTGACAAGGCAAACACACACACACACAGACTGACTGACAAGGCAAACACACACACACACACACTGACTGACAAGGCAAACACACACACACACACACACACAGACTGACTGACAAGGCAAAAACACACACACACACACACACAGACTGACTGACAAGGCAAAAACACACACACACACACACTGACTGACAAGGCAAACACACACACACACAGACTGACTGACAAGGCAAACACACACACACAGACTGACTGACAAGGCAAACACACACACACACACACACAGACTGACAAGGCAAACACACACACACACAGACTGACAAGGCAAAAACACACACACACACACACACACAGACTGACTGACAAGGCAAAAACACACACACACACACACACAGACTGACAAGGCAAAAACACACACACACACTGACTGACAAGGCAAAACACACACACACACACACACAGATTGACAAGGCAAAAACACACACACACACACACACACACACACACACTGACTGACAAGGCAAAACACACACACACACAGACTGACAAGGCAAAAATACACACACACACAGACTGACAAGGCAAACACACACACACACTCAGGCACAAGGCCAACACTTTCTCCTCCAAAATCAAGAGATGTACTTCTTCCTTACATGGATTATCCCACTAAAGGCCAGACACTCACTGTTTATCTAACATGATGCCCTCATATCCTCCCTGCCTTCCTCCATCTCCCTCCTTCCCTCCATTCATCCTTCCTTCCTTCCTTCCTTCCTCCCTCCATTCATCCCTAACTCCCTCCCTCCCTCCTGTTCTGTAAGTAAGCCCACAGTAGATGAACACTGATTGGGCGGGGCGGATAAGGTGGCACTGTGGCAGTCAACGGGCTTGTTTGAGTGGTAAGGCTGACAACCGACTGGAGACGACAGGCGTGGAGTGAAGTCAGGGGAGGTGCGTCTGCAACAGCCTAAAGTCAGACACTGATGTGGTTTTCCAACAGCAAGGCTCAGTGCAACATGGCAGTGTTGCTGTTGTTTGTACACGTTTTTCGTTGTAATATCGAAATAAACATGTCTCCAACCACCATATCACATAATGAAAATATACACTGAGTGTACAAAACATATACATATGTTAATATTGATTTGAGCAGAACAGTCTCAATTAATCAGGGCATGGATTCTACAAGGTTTCGCAAGAGTTCCACAGGGATGCTGGCCCATGTTGACTACAATGTCAAGTTGGCTGGATGTCCTTTAGGTGGTGAACTGCAATAGCAATTGGTGAGAGAGACTAAAATATCACATTAATGTGTACATATCCACTGAACGCATGAATTATGAGAAAGTTGGTTCCTGTTTCAGTCATGTCTTTGTCCATGTTCGCGTCAAACAAAACTAACCTCCTACAATGCAGGCAGTACATTTTAGTCATTTAGCAGACACTCTTATCCAGAGTGACTTACAGGAGCAATTAGGTTTACGCACCTTGCTCAAGGGCACATTAACATATTTTTCACCTATTTGGCTCAGGGATTTGAACCAGTAACCTTTCAGTTACTGGCCCAACGCTCTTAACCGCTAGACTACCTAACCAAGTTGATGAAGAGCAACTGCAGAAACGTACAGTCGACTCTAGTCAAAACTTCAAGACTAGAGGAGGCTGGGGCTGGGGCAGGGCTGGGGGAGGCTAGGGGAGGCTGGGGGAGACTGGGGATGGGGGAGGATACATGCAGCACTGCACGGTGCTACTGCTCCAGTTGTGACAGATAGTAGGTCACAGTGGCTAACAGATGGCCAGGAACACCCGTCCCTCCATCTCTGCATCCCTATCTGCTACCAGCTGCCTGACTGGGACGCCCTACAAGAGCTCTGTGTGCAGCTACTAGCTAAACTAAGCTAACGCCTTCTGTTTGTGTCAGAACAGGGAAACCAAACAGGGAAAGCATTTGGAATGTATTACGTATTAAAATGCCCCAGCAAGTGACAACCACATTTATTTACAATGTAGTTTGCCTACCATGAGTGTCATACAAAAACACACTAATGACTAGGTTGGCACTGTAGAGGTATATAGAGGCATGCCTTCACGCTATTTTTTTCCAACAATTACCACAATGGCTCCTTGGCAGCGCCCCAAATGTCACCCTATTCCCTATAGGCCCTGGTCAAAAATAGAGCACTATCTACGGGATTGGGTGCCATTTGGGACACAGCCCTTGCTGTGAGGGATGTGGTTGGATAACAGTGTGGTCAAGTGGTTACATCCCCCCATAGAAAGCAGTTTACCCTGTTCCTCCCGTGGTGACGGGTGAGGTTCTATGGTTTCACAGAAATAGCATGATCCTCTCCACACAGTCTCTCCACAAGCTCTGCTGCTAACCTATTAACATAACCACTGGGGCGTTTCACACACTTTTATAACACTCTCAGTCTCTTCCTATTATATTTATTTAGTTCAATTTTTAAAAGTCTTCACTGTCTATACTATTTGCCCTCCTGGGAGAATCAACAGTCCTGACTTCCTGCTCCAGAGGTTCCTCCCCTCTGACCTTCTCCTCCAATGGGTTTTGAAAAGGTGGAATCAAGGCAATGAAACTGAGATTCTCCCCATGTCCCATTGAAATGGCACTCTGGTAATTGAAGAAAGCTCTGACTGAACTAGAATTATGTGGAGGAAACTGAATCCCAATTGGTGAGATGGTTGTCTCGTGTCCCATTGCCATCTTTGCTCTAGACTGCCTGTTCTGAACAATCTGCTACTCTCAGACTCAGAGCGTTTCATTTCATCTGTTGCAATTAACCCACTATATGTGGGCTAAATTGGTTTCAGAGAGCTGGCGTGTGGCATAATGAAACCGCAGCAGCAACAAGCTTAGCACAAAAACAGAGACTTAACGTCCCTCCAAGAATCACTCAGGCTGGCCTTCCTCCAACAAACACTCAATCTCCCACTAACTGTCCTGACGACAATCAAACCTTAATCAAACTGCAGCAACAAGCTCAGCATGCATAACAGAGACTTAATGTCTGTCCAAGAATTATGTAGACAGTCCCTCTGAGGATTATAGATGTAACTACAACAAACCCTCAATTCCACTAAGTCTCCTGATGACAATTGAACCTTAATCAAGCCGCAGCAACAAGCTCAATGTAAGGAAGGGATACCTCCAACAAACACTCATTCGCTCGCATATCTGAATGGTCTGAAAGGTATAAGCAGTGTAGTGGTGGAGGATGCACCATATAGAAAGGCCAAAAGGAATGGGTAGGGAGTGAATTGGGACTGGACAACAACAAGGCTCCAGTCTACAGTGTAACCAAGTAAGATTGACTGGTCTCCGGCCAAAGGGGGAGGTGGGTAATTATTCCAAAATCATCCTAAAAATGAAAATGAATCCAAAAGAAGAGTCCCATCCTGCCTGGTCGTGCAGCCATGACGGACGGAGACAGAACCCTGGGATGCATGTGGCCCTACCAGTGGTGACCCGTCATTGAGCCCCACCTATTTAGAGCCCCACCTTTTTAACTTTAAAAAAATAATAATATATATATTGCCTGTTTTGCATGTTATTTTGGCATTAATACGTGTCACATATCAGTTTGCAAACAATGTAAAAAAAAACATTTGAGTTAATAAAGCTGCATACAAACACAGTAAGGCAGAGTGTAGGGGTTGGTAATGTTCTCTAGTTGCGCCGTGATTGGCTCAGTGTTCTGTCATTCATGGGGACACTACGCCAACACAAAATCTACAGGGAGAGCTCGAACATTCAAGCCCCTTGGGTGCTGCCATATATTTACATTAGACGTGCATATCCAAAAATGCTCACGGTCATTGGCCACAGATAAAATGACGTCAAATCACATTATATATACCGTAGCTTTGATTGGACTGATCATGTCAACATCATTGTTTAAAAATATTAGCTAGCAAGCTAGACAAGCAGTCATCATCATGAATGAAGTCGACAATCTACTGGCAAATCCTTTTCAATCCTTGTCATATGAAAATAAATTATATATAAAACATATCGGTGCTCATCAGCCATTGGATATAAACATTACACAACAAATTCGCAAATTAAACAATGAGTGGTTTGGAAGGAATCACTAGCCTGCTATTCAGTGGAGAGGGTGTGTGGTCCAAGTCTTTGTTTAAGGGTCTCTTTTCCAAGCTTAAAAGGATAAACATTTACATGCAACACCATGGGCCAGAAAAGGTTCAATACATTGGCCATTCTGTCAATCCAGCATGCCTCAAAACAACTGTAAACTCGGAACTTGGAAATCTCAGACTTCAGTGAAATCAAGACAACTGGGAGCTCCGGAAAAAAACGAGCTCTGACTAGGAAAATAGGTTTTGAACGGTCATCCAACTCGGAGTTCCAAGTCGGGAACTCAGGCCTCTTTTTATAGCTCCGACCTGAAGATCACTGATGTCGTGATTCAACCTTGTTTTTTTCAGAGTTCCCAGTTGTCTTGATAGCACCATAAATCCAGACAATGCTGGACTTTGATGACAAAGTTTCAAGACAAAATTTGCCCAGAAGAAGGACCACCACATCTTCCTGTTTAAGTGAGCACAGCACAACAAGGTGAGTCCAAAAATGTTTTGTATGCTGCTGCATAAATTATGTAATATGCCAGGGAGATATGTATACTGTAGCTAAGAAAGTAATACTAAGTGTATGTTGTGTTGTAAGCTGTTAGTAGCCCATGTGCCTCACCCTAATAATTTGGTCCCTTTCCCCCTCATAATTTAGCCAACTGTTCTGAATTGGTCGTGCACATGTAGACTATAACTTGTTTTAGAGAAATGTCATCATTGAATATTGTAAGAGCTTTCAATGTCTGCTTATATGCCCCCTTTATAGTATCCTATGGTTCTGACTTGGTGTACAGGGAGAATACTGTAAGAACGGCCCATGTTCTGAATTCTGTCGCTGTACATTTCAAAAGTGCTTAACAAATAGTTACATTGACAACGTCCATCCTAGCTCACTCATTAAAGTCTTAATCGAAGTTACGGATTGCCTCTTATCCGCATGTCGTCCCCTTATGCCATAGTTTATACATCTCAATTGTCAGTAGAAACCATATTTGTTTAAGCAAGTCAGCCATATCAGCTATGTTTTTTAAAAAGGCAGTAAATGAGGCTGAATTAACTGTGTCGCTGCCAGACAAGGCTCTGCTGATAGCCAGGTGTAGCAGGGGTAAGGATTCACTCCATGGTGCTGAAAAGAAAGCTCTGCTGTTGGGACATGTAGGCCCTAACAGTTTGTGGGCACCATTTGTCACTGTTATAGTGCAATTAATGTGTTGTGTTGTGTAGTGGCTTTGCTGGCATGCATCAACCCCCCCAAAAAAGTTATGTTTACCCCACCCAAACAAAATGTACATGCTAAATTTTCCACTGGGCACTACCATCCCTCCAACTTACCATCTCATCCCTCCATCCTACCACTAACACATCCCTCCATCCTACCATCTCTCCATCCTACCATCCCCCCATCCTACCATCCCTCCACCCTACCATTCCTCCATCCCTCCATCCATCCCTCCACCCTACCATCCCTCCATCCTACCATCCCTCCACCCTACCATCCCTCCATCCTACCATCTCTCTATCCTACCATCCCTCCCTCCATCCTACCATCCACCCTACCATCCCTCCCTCCATCCTAACAACCATACCTCCACCCTACCATACCTCCACCCTACCATCGCTCCATTCTGCCATCCCTCCATTCTTCTATCCCTCCATTCTGCCACCCCTCCATTCTTCCACCCTTCCATTCTGCCACCCCTACATTCTTCCATCCCTCCACCCTACCATCCCTCCACTCTGTCACCCCTCCATTCTTCCACCACTCCATTCTTCCACCCCTCCATCCGGCCAAGAAAGTGGATGCCTTTGTCATTGTAACGGTCAGGAGCAGAGCATGTGTTGTTGTTGGCAGGGCAGGCTTGGTCAGCACTGTGTCACAGTGAGCTTAGCCAAGCTAAGGTGACCCTGGGTGGGCATTAACACAGCACGAGAACAAGGTCAGCCACAGAGCTGAATGACACTATGTGTGTGTCTCAAACGGCACCCTATTCCCTACGCAGTGTACTTCTTTTTACCAGGTACATAGGGAATAGGGTACCATTTGAGACGCAGACTCCGTATGTGTAAGGATGGACAACACAGACATTGGAGAAGTGTATGAAGAAGACCAAATGAGGATGTAGCCTACCACTTGTGCTTACATAAACCATTCCTACTGTACTATGTTGGTATTGCACTTTGTCATGGGCTAAAGGAAGTTGTCAGAAAAGAGAAGTCATCTATTAGCGACATCCCCAGACACCACCAGAAAGCACTAGTGTGCAACGTTACGTATCAAGGTCTGTAGATGCACTAATCTAAGGTAGTGCTCTTCGCATACAGAAACCACAAACAGAGGCTGTATGCAGCAGGACTGTACTGTAGTGTGCATTGAGTTGTATGGTGCAGCCCATATGCTGTATAACATGGTGCAGCCCATAGACTGTATAACATGGTGCAGCCCATATGCTGTATAACATGGTGCAGCCCATAGACTGTATAACATGGTGCAGCCCATAGACTGTACAACATGGTGCAGCCCATAGACTGTATAACATGGTGCAGCCCATAGATTGTATAACATGGCGCAGCCCATATGCTGTATAACATGTTGCAGCCCATAGACTGTATAACATGTTGCAGCCCATAGACTGTATAACATGGTGCAGCCCATAGACTGTATAACATGGTGCAGCCCATAGACTGTATAACATGTTGCAGTCCATAGACTGTATAACATGGTGCAGCCCATAGACTGTACAACATGGTGCAGCCCATAGACTGTATAACATGTTGCAGCCCATAGACTGTATAACATGGTGCAGCCCATAGACTGTATAATATGGTGCAGTCGATAGAGGCATAGACTGTATAACATGGTGCAGCCCATAGACTGTATAACATGGTGCAGCCCATAGACTGTATAACATGGTGCAGCCCATAGACTGTATAATATGGTGCAGTCCATAGAGGCATAGACTGTATAACATGGTGCAGCCCATTGACTGTATAACATAGTGCAGCCCATAGACAGTCTAATATGGTGCAGCCCATAGACTGTATAACATGGTGCAGCCCATAGACTGTATAACATGGTGCAGCCCATAGACTGTATAACATGGTGCAGCCCATAGACTGTATAATATGGTGCAGTCCATAGAGGCATAGACTGTATAACATGGTGCAGCCCATTGACTGTATAACATGGTGCAGCCCATAGACTGTATAATATGGTGCAGTCCATAGAGGCATAGACTGTATAACATGGTGCAGCCCATAGACTGTATAACATGGTGCAGCCCATAGACTGTATAATATGGTGCAGTCCATAGAGGCATAGACTGTATAACATGGTGCAGCCCATAGACTGTATAACATGGTGCAGCCCATAGACTGTATAACATGGTGCAGCCCATAGACTGTATAATATGGTGCAGTCCATAGAGGCATAGACTGTATAACATGGTGCAGCCCATAGACTGTATAACATAGTGCAGCCCATAGACTGTATAACATGGTGCAGCCCATAGACTGTATAACATGGTGCAGCCCATAGACAGTCTAATATGGTGCAGCCCATAGACTGTATAACATGGTGCAGCCCATTGACTGTATAACATAGTGCAGCCCATAGACAGTCTAATATGGTGCAGCCCATAGACTGTATAACATGGTGCAGCCCATAGACTGTATAATATGGTGCAGTCCATAGAGGCATAGACTGTATAACATGGTGCAGCCCATAGACTGTATAACATGGTGCAGCCCATAGACTGTATAACATGGTGCAGCCCATAGACTGTATAATATGGTGCAGTCCATAGAGGCATAGACTGTATAACATGGTGCAGCCCATAGACTGTATAACATAGTGCAGCCCATAGACCGTCTAATATGGTGCAGCCCAGCCAGAAAAGTGGGACAGAATGACCTTGTTGATTTTCTGCCTGGACCCCCATTCCTCCTCCCCTTCTCGCGGACAATGTGTTAGATATGACTGGCCAATAGATTCACTGGATAGTACAGTGTTTCAGATATGACTGGCCAATAGATTCACTGGATAGTACAGTGTGTCAGATATGACTGGCCAATAGATTCACTGGATAGTACAGTGTGTCAGATATGACTGGCCAATAAATTCACTGGATAGTACAGTGTGTCAGATATGACTGGCCAATAGATTCACTGGATAGTACAATGTGTCAGATATGACTGGCCAATAGATTCACTGGTAGCACAGTGTGTGAATTATGACTGGCCAATAGATTCACTGGATAGTACAGTGTGTTAGATATGACTGGCCAATAGATTCACTGGATAGTACAGTGTGTGAATTATGACTGGCCAATAGATTCACTGGATAGACCAGTGTGTTAGATATGACTGGCCAATAGATTCACTGGATGCAGTGTGTTAGATATGACTGGCCAATTGATTCATGGTATGGACAGTTTTAGGATAGCTGGCCACATTGTGCTGCATTACATCTCCCAAGTAAAGACCCTCCATTTTACTAATGCTGCTAAATGGGTTTTCAACACATTTCAATATCTCTACTGGGCTATAATCACATCAAATACTATTTTTGAATTTGTTTTTTGTTTCAGTTGCAGAGTGTAAAAAACAGATGTGTATTTGTGGATGAAGCTAGCACTGACTATGATGATTATGTGCTGACACTGTGTAGGCTGCAGATATTCATCAGAGAGAGAGGACTGGGGATGGATGCTTGAGGTGGGACGATAGTTGGAGAGGGAGCAAGCCAGGTGAATTCTGTCACTGGTTGACATAGTGGTACAAATTCAAAGGAGATTATCTCAACAAAAAATATATAAAATCTCCCAATCAATATTAGGCTCAATAATTAAAAGCATCTTGTACCAGGAGAACAAGAGAGAACAGTTATGAAATACAGTGATGTACAAACAGGAAATATACCGTATGGACAACCAAATAAATCAATCAATAAGAAAGGAGGAGGTTACTGTGTTTAAAACAAGCAGACAGCCCAAAGGAGAGGCCTGTCTGTGGTGATCACAATGTTGCTATTTTTATCCACAGGAGGAGAATGGTGTCAGAGAGAGAGAGAGAGAGAGAAAAAAAATAGAGGGAGTGAGAGAGAGAGAGAGAGAGAGAGAGAGAGAGAAAGAGAGGAGGGTGTTAGAAAGAGTGAACAAAGCCGGTAGTGTGAACTGAACTCTACCAGCGATGCTGTTTGTGCCAGTTTTAGAAGAGAAAAAATACTGTATATACATTTGACACAGACCCCAACGGCTGTCACCACAACAACTCCTGTGTGTGGGCATCTGGGTCAGAGGGAGCACATGGTTACAATGAGGGGGAAATATTCACAAAGAATGGTCAATCACGAGCACTTCCTGTACCACAGAGAGACAGAGAAAGAGAAAGACAGATAGAGATTCACTGGAACCAACCAAATCAGGAGAAAACAAAAAGATAATTACTTACACTTTGGAAAGAATTAACAAAAAAACTGAGCCAACTAGAATGTTATTTGGCCCTAAGAGACCATACCACTGTGACTGATCCAAACTTAAGGAAAGCTTTGAATAGCCTTGCTATTGAGAAAGGTCGCCGTTGGCAGACCTGGCTCTCAAGAGAAGACAGGCTATGTGCATACTGCCCACAAAATGAGGTGGAAACTGAGCTGCACTTCCTAACCTCATGCCAAATGTATGACCATATTAGAGACACATATTTCCTTAAGATTACACAGACTCACAAATAATTGTTGAATTATTGTTTATTTATTTTTCCTTTTGTACTTCAACTATTTCAGCAACAACAAAGTTGTGTGACAACACTGTGTGACCAGTCCTTGCAGTCATTAAAAAACATGACATTTTAGCTGCCAAATAAAAGGCCTCAATTTGACCTCCCTCCCCGACATACCCACTATACCCACAACCATCTAACAAAGGAGACTCTGATACAGTGTGAATGACTGTGTCAGTGTGAGGGGAGGGGTTATTTCAGATGACTGTTGGGTACAGTAGTAATAGACAGAACATATCAAAAAGACTGTAAGCCACAAATAGCTTGTATTTCTGTAATGAAAAGCGCTATAGATTATTATTACTGTTGTTTCCAGTATTATAAGGAAATCTCACAGCATAGCCCCACTCTTGTCTGTGGTAGGTCTAATAATCTGCTGTTGCTTAGTCAGAGCACACAGATGGTGAGCCAATGACAGAGAGAGACAGGGGTACAAACACCTATCTGGAGGTGACAGCATTCCCTCCCTCATTTGCCCCCCTAGACACAACTACGACAACATAACCAACAAAAATGAATCATAACTCCTGCAGCTCTGTCGCACGCTGGGTCTGTACATAGTCGATGGTAGGCTTCAAGGAGACTCCTATGGTAGGTACACCTATAGCTCATCTCTTGGCACTACAACTGTAGACCACTTTATCACTGACCTCAACCCAGAGTCTCTAAGAGCGTTCACAGTCAGTCCACTGACACCCCTATCAGATCACAGCAAAATCACACTCTACTTTAACAGAGCATTACTCATGAGGCATCAAAGCCAAAGGAACTGCACAATATAAAGAAATGCTATAGATGGAAGGAAAGTAGTGTAGAAACCTACCAAAAAACTATTAGGCAACAACAAATTCAATAACTTTAAGACAACTTCCTGGACAAAACATTTCACTGTAATAGCGAAGGTGTAAACTTGGCAGTAGAATACCTCAAAAGTATATTTGAACTTACAGGTTCCCTAACAAAACAAAACCTAAGAAAATTAACAGCAATGACAAATAGTTTGATGAAGAATGCAAAAACCTAAGAAAGAAATTGAGAAAGCTATCCAACCAAAAACATAAGAGACCCAGAAAACCTGAGTCTTCGCCTTCACTATGGTGAATCACAAAAATAATACAGAAATACACTACGGAAAAAGAAGGAACAGCACGTCAGAAATCAGCTCAATGTAATTGAAGAATCCAAAATCTAAACAAACAACAACACAAATAGTTATCTATCCAAAACGAAGATCTGTGGATAAACCACTTCTCCAATATTATTGTCTCTATAACAAAGAACAAACAGCAAAAACATATACATGATCAATTACACATCTTAGAATCTGCTATTAAAAACTACCAGAACCCACTGGATTCTCCAATTACAATGAATGAACTACAGACAAAATACAAACCCTCCAACCCAAAAAGGCCTTTGGTGTTGATGTTATCCTACATAAAATGATAAAATATACAGGCCACAAATTCCAATTGGCTATACTTAAACTCTTCAACATCATCCTCAGCTCTGACATCTTCCCCAATATTTGGAACCAAGGACTGATCACCCCAATCCACAAAAGTAGAGATAGATTTAACCCCAATAACTACCATGGGATATGTGTCAACAGTAACCTTGGGAAAATCTTCTGCATTATCATTAAGAGCAGACTTGTACATTTCCTCAGTGAAAACAATGTACTGAGCAAATGTTGAATTGGCTTTTAACCAAATTACCGAACGACAGACCACATATTCACCCTGCACACCCTAATTGGCAAACAAACAAACCAAAACAAAGGCAAAGTCTTCTCGTGCTTTGTTGACATCAAAAAAGCTTTTGACTCAATTTGGCACGAGGTTCTGCTACACAAATTGATAGAAAGTGGTGTTGGGGGAAAAACATACAACATTCAAAAATCTATGTACACAAACAAGTGTGCGGTTAAAATTGGCAAAAAGCACACATTTCTTTCCACAGGGCCGTGGGATGAGACAGGGATGCAGCTTAAGCCCCACCCTCTTCAACATACATATCAACGTATTGGCGAGGGCACTACAACAGTTTGCAGCATCCAGCCTCACCCTACTAGAACCTGAAGTCAAATGTTTACTGTTTGCTGATGATCTGGTGCTTCTGTCCCCAACCAAGGAGGGCCTATAGCAGCACCTAGATCTTCTGCACAGATTCTGTCAGACCTGGGCCCTGACAGTAAATCTCAGTAAGACAAAAATAATTGTGTTCCAAAAAAGGTCCAGTTGCTAGGACCACAAATACAAATTCCGTCCAGACACCGTTGCTCTAGAGCACACAAAAAGCTATACATACCTTGGCCTAAACATCAGCACCACAGGTAACTTCCACAAAGCTGTAAAAGATCTGAGACAAAGCAAGAAGGGCCTTCTATGCAATCAAAAGGAACATAAAATTCGACATACCAAATAGGATTTGGCAAAAAATACTTGAATCAGTTATAGAACCCATTGTCCTTTATGACTGTGAGGTCTGGGGTCCGATCACCAACCAAGAATTCACAAAATGGGACAAACACCAAATGTAAACTCCACATGCAGAATTCTGCAAAAATATCCTCTGTGTACAACGTAAAACACCAAATAATGCATGCAGAGCAGAATTAGGCCGGTACCCGCTAATGATCAAAATACAGAAAGGGAAAGGGGGAATATTAGTCAGTTGTGCAACTGAATGCATTCAACTGAAACGTGTCTTCTGCATTTAACCCAACCCCTCTGAATCAGAGATGTGCAGGGGGCTGCCTTAATCTACATCCATGTCTTTGGCAACCGGGGGCAGAACGACAGATTTTTACCTTGTCAGCTCAGGGATTCAGTTACTGACCCAATACTCTTACCCTCCAGGACACCTGCCTCCCTAGAAAAGAGCTGTTCAATTCTACAACCACCTAAAAGGAAGCGATTCGCAAACCTTCCATAACAAAACCATGCCAGAGATATGAACCTGGAGAAGAGTCCCCTAAGCAAGCTGGTCCGGGAGCTCTGTTCACAAACACAAACAGACCCCACAGAGCCCCAGGACAGCAACAGAAGTAGACCCAACCAAATCATGAGAAAACAAAAAGATAATTACTTGACACATTGGAAAGAATTAACAAAAAAACAGAGCAAATATGGCCCTAAACAGAGAGTACACAGCGGCAGATTACACAGACACACAAAGAATTTGAAAACAAATCCAATTTTGATAAACTCCCATATCTGAAATACCACAGTGTGCCATCACAGGAGCAATATTTGTGACCTGTTGCCACAAGAAAAGGGCAACCAGTGAAGAACAATCACCATTGTAAATACAACCCATATTTGTTTATTTATTTTCCCTTTTGTACTTCAACTATTTGCACATCATTACAACACTGTATATAGACATAATATGACATTTGAAATGTCTGTATTCTTTTGAAACGTTTGAGTGTAATGTTTACTGTTAATTTTTTATTGTTTATTTCACTTTTGTTTATTATCTATTTCACTTGCTTTGGCAATGTTAAATTGAATTGAAATTGAATTGAGAGAGTAGAGAGAGAGAGAGAGAGAGAGAGAGAGAGAGGGGGAGAGAGAGAGAGAGAGAGAGAGAGAGAGAGAGGGAGAGAGAGAGAGAGAGAGAGAGAGAGAGAGAGAGAGAGAGAGAGAGAGAGGAGAGAGAGAGAGAGAGAGAGGAGAGAGAGAGAGAGAGAGAGAGAGAGAGAGAGAGAGAGAGAGAGAGAGAGAGAGGCCAGAGAGAGACAGAGAGAGACAGAGAGATATAGCTAGCTCCCACTGCTATACTTCAGTTAAGAATCTACAGGGTGGTTCTTTCAAGACCATTTCAGCTGCACAGTGGGAATGCAGGCAGGCCAGGCAGGCAATGGCAACTGGCTGGGAACAACCTACAGTACATGGCTACTGGGAGAGGGAGGGGAGTGGGGAGATGTGGGTGTGTGTTTGGGTGTGTGTGTGCGTGCATATTCTATTAGAGTGTAAACTCACCTTGATAGGCCCCGTGCTGAAGCAGATCTTCCGGCTAGGTGGAGGGTCCTCCTCTTCAGGCAGCCCAGGTTTCTCATGACAGCTGGACTCAGGCTCGTATGGCTCATCTTCATCCTCCTCCTCCTCCTCCTCCTCCTCCTCCTCTTCCTCCTGCTGGCTCCCTCCAGAGCCCTCCCCCACTAGGTTGTACGTTCTGACAGCCACCTGTTCTACCCCTGACTGATCCTCCTGTACAGTCCTCTCTTCCCCCTCCTCCGCTGTACCCCCCTGGCCCATCTCTTCATCTCTACTCTGCCTCCCCCTCTCACTGCTAGTGCCCTTGGGAGAGGTCTCCCTTACCTGGGCCTCTTTCTCTGTACTGTTCTCTCCATTCTCCAGAGAGACGTGGTAGATGTCAGCTTTAACTACGGTGCTGCTGGGCTCCTTGTTGCCAGAACGATCAGCAGACTGGCCCTCAGTTTTGGCCTGGGACCCAGATTCTGGTCCAGTTTTATCCCGGCCCTCTCTGGGCTTGGGGAGTGTGGGGCCAGTGTGGCCTCCATTCTGCCCTCCGTTTTGGCCATCGGAGGTGGAGGAGGATGTGGCCCTGAGGCTTCTGGGAGTCCCATCCTGGTTACTCTGGCTGAGCCCCCCACCCCTTTCCTCCTCCTGGCTGGCCGGTGGGAGGGCAGAAGCACGGTTCGCCCTCTTAGAGATGATTTTGGAGTTGAGCTGCACCCCCACCTTGATGCTGACCCCCCGGGAGGGCAGCGGAGGTGTGGAGGAAAGGCGATGCAGGTTGTTGCGGAGCTCTGAGGCCCGCTCGAAGACAGCGCTGAGCTGGGAGACAGTGGGGGACACGGCCTCTGTGGTGTCCAGGCTGTCCAGGGACTCTGTACTGCCATTGAACCGCGCCACCAAGTCTAGCCTGCCATCCTGGAAGCCCAGGACTGAGGTCTGCTCTGTCTTCAGCAGGATCCGGTTGGTGGCAGCAGCCTGCTTCTCCCGCTCCAGCTGCTGGGCCGCCTGCTGTTGTTCGAAGATCTTCCGTGTCTCCTGCAGCTTGGAGTAGCTGGGTGATGAAGCTCGGGGAGCCTGCCCATTCTCCGCTTTGGCATTAGGGTCGAACCGGGTAACCCGCTCTGAGACAGTGGATCCCAGCTTCAGCAAGGCGCTGTGGTCCACGTTCTCATTCAGGCTACCGGCTCTGGGGAGGGAGAGACGCACCCTCTCAGTAGTCTTCTCCGGGTCCTCCCCTCCCTCCCTGCAGGGAGATGTGCTCCCTGGGCCTTGCAGCTGCTGGAACATGTTCTTGATACGGTGCACGTTGGAGCCATAGCCCCTGCGGCCGCGGGGGCCTTCATGCATATGATCGCCTTTCGCAGCATTGTCTTTGGCAGGCTTCAGCGCCTGCATCCCCGCCTCATACGCGTTCCGGTGCGGGGAGGGGCTCCTCAGCGTCGAACCGGAGCCGGTGCTCTTGGATGATGAGGAATCGGTCTTCATCATGATCAGTCAAGCATCACAACGGCTGTTCAGCAACGACATCTTTCCCTTTCCGTTCCTCGGTTGTCAGCACAAATCGGTCCGTTCTCACCAACAGTCAATTATGTTGTGGAGACGGTGCGCCTATGTGCCGAATTGAATAGCAGAAGAGAATAAAAAAAACGACGGTATTGTTTTAGGCTGCGTGCATTCAATGTATTCCTATGGACTTTGAAAACGATACATTAGTAATTAAAACACCAACCTGACCAAACCCAGAGTAAAATGCCCTGGTTACAAAAACATCACTGCAGAAAACTGGAACAGTAACCTAATGAACGCTGGATTTTCCACTGACGACAGATTTATTCAGTTTAATCCTTTTTCACGAGCTGCAGCATCATTTTGATCTCTTGATTTTCTGAGCTACAGATTTCTGCCTCTGGGTCCTCTTAGCTCGCGCAAAACGGGCCGTGCTATCTGGGATCCTTGGGACGTCCCAACTTTGGCGTTACCTCGTTGAAGTTAACATTTTAAATTGTTATGGTTAGGGTCAGGATTAGGTAAGGGTTATGGTTCAAATTAGGGTAGGGGTTAGGGTTTAGGGTATGGACGTCCCAATGATCCCTGATAGCACTTACCCACGTTAACGCTGCTGAGGATGGGACGGAACTGGGTCATAGCGCCGGTCGGGTTCACTGGTCCTCTAGGTTTTAATACCTACACCGGGAATATATACCTAGTGATAATCAACATATTTGGTGAGACCTACTCTATACACAAGTTTTATATCATTCAAATTATGATATCAAATAGACGAGCCAATTAAACATAAATCTACTTTGCCTCTAAATTTTAGGGCACTTTAGGACCCTGAGGAAATCAAAACCCGAGTGCGTCAGATTACTGTGTCCAGTGATGATGTCTCCGTTTTATATCGTCGCTTCCTGCTCTCACTAGCTGTCTAGCCTACAAGTTCGATACTACAATGTTATAGAATGTTTTAGCAGTGAGTGACATTGTGACATTCTTGTGAGGGCGTAGACTATTTTCTCACCTTCACTATCAAACCCTTACCGTGTTGGTTTGTAGGCTCTTCAATTGTAGGCTATTCCGCCTAGTCTCGTTCTGCATCTCATGCGCTCCATACCGTGTCCGTCCAATGGGGTTTCCCTAGCTACGAATAAAGACTGCAAATGAGCTATGTCTCAGAATATGTAGGCAGATATGGGTTAACATAACGACCAGAAAAAGGTGAGAAAGTTACAGACGCACAAATATCACCGCTAGCATGTCTTGAGGGTTTGATATTTGTGTGTCTAATTTATGTACAAACATGTCTAAACTGTTCACCTGATGTTAATACAATTACCCTTAAATTAAAGCTGACAGTCTTCACGTTAACCGCACAGTCATTGTGTCATTTCACGTCTAAAGTGCTGGAGCACAGAGCACAGAGCCATAACAAACAAAAAATGTGTCACTGTCCCAATACTTTTGGAGCTCACTGTAGTAGCATAAAGTAGTGATGTGTCATGCGCAAAAGATGCGGCTCTGAGAGCCGATGCTTTGTAGTGAATCAGAAGAGCCGGCTCGCATCGAGTGAGAGCCGGCTCCCAGTTTTTTTCCTTTCGCTGCGTGCTTACAGGCAGAACTTTGTTTTGATTGGTCAGCAATCGCATCGCGGCCAATCAGATGTGAGGATATGGGATCATACCATTATGTAAAAACAGAGAGGGGGGTGAAGTGAAGCGGCACTCCACTGCAAGTTAATGAGTCGTAACAACGTTAATAACGACACTGTCTGTCAGATAGCGGTGAGGAGAGTGTGTGAGTCGTAACTATGAGTGACACCCGAAAGAGAAGCAGCATCTGGCTCCAGTTTAAAGACAATGGAAACAACAAAGCAGAGTGCGTTCACTGCAAGATGAAAATTACTTTAAGAGCAGGTTCCACCACAAACCTGCATAGACATATGAGAACTGTCCATCCTACAGTGCAGTTAGAGGAGAGAGGGCAAGCTAGCACCCCATCTACAGATCCTGGTGTGTCTCATCCCCAAAAAACAGCAACTGCAGCAGCATCTACTGGCTTCCCCACACATGCAGGTATAACCTCTCCTACTGCAGCTCAAAGCAAAATAAGCCAGTTTATACCCAAAGTGATGACCCCATCCAAACAGCACAGCATTGATGTAGAGCTAGCTAAAATGATAGCTACTGATTTCCAACCCTTTTCAATTGTGGAGGACAGAGGTTTTAAAAGTTTTGTCAAAACTTTAAATCCCACATACACTCTTCCCAGTAGAAAAACATTGTCCCAAACAACAATACCTAAACTATATGACACAGAACGGGCATTATGGCAAGTAAGGGTGAAACAAGCTCCATCAGTTTGCCTGACAACTGACTGCTGGACCTCCAGAACAACCTGCTCTTTCATGGCTGTCACTTGCCATTTCATTGAAAATTACAAGATGACATCTTGCCTTTTGGACTGCTTTGAGTTCACAGAGAGACACACTGCAGAAAACCTAGCAGATGAGCTAGTAAGAGTGGCAAAAGAGTGGCAAGTAGAGGACAAAGTAGTGTGCTGTGTGAGTGACAATGCAGCAAACATCACCAAAGCCATAAAAATTCTTAAGTGGACCCATCACCCATGTCTGGCACATACACTAAACCTCATGATTAGAGATGCCCTAAAGGTGGTCAAACCAACCGTGGATAAGGTGAAGGCTGTTGTGGAGTTTTTCCACAAAAGCACAGTTGCAACACAGAGGCTAAAGTCCACACAGTGCCAGATGGGGATGCCTGAACTGAGGCCCAAACAAGAGTGTGCCACCAGGTGGAACTCAACATTTTATATGTTGAAACGAATTCTTGAAACAAAAGATGCCATCATCTCCACCCTGGCCCTCATCAACGCACCAGTTGATGCTCTATGTCAAGAGGAATGGGAGCTGGTGAAAGAGGTCTGCACCGTCCTGCAACCATTTGAGGAGGTGACTGTGGAAATAAGTGCAGACAGGTACCTTGGACCATTTTTTTTCACTACTACCATTCAGTCACTATTATACATTGCAGAAACAATACAGTATAATGTGCCACATATAATATGCCACATACTTTAAAAAAAGCTTCATTTTAAAAGTTGCTGTTTCTCTCCCTCAGCTATGTTTCTGCCTCAAAAATGCTCCTGCTATGCAAAGGTTTGCAGCGTGTGACAGCCCAACAGACTGTAACCATGCAGAAAGGGAAAGAATTGGTTGCAGCTCTTTGTTCAGCCATGGACCGAAAATTTCTGCGTATGGAGTACAACACTGTCCACTCAGAAACCACATTATTGGATCCTAGGTTTAAAAAACTTGCATTCAATGACAACAGAGCTGTTGATGAGGCACTTCAGAGAATTAGTGCAGCAGCAAGATGCACCCCTAGCAGCCAGCCAGCTCCGCCATTAGAAGGCCAAGTGTATGAGGAACCACAAACCTCTGTTGTTTGGAGGCTTTTTGATGAAATAGCTACAGGAGATGCTACAAGAAGAAATCCTACAGCTGATGCTATACTGGAGGTGAGGTCTTATCTTGAGGAGCCCATCATCCAACGAGCAGAAGACCCACTGAGCTGGTGGCAGGCCAAGGCCTCAGTCTTTCCACGCCTGGCGAAGGTGATGGAAGGGAGACTGTGTATTGTGGCAACATCGGTTCCTTCAGAGAGAATCTTCTCAAAAACAGGGCAGATAATCTCAGAAAGAAGAAATAGGATCAGTCCATCAAAGCTGAGGCATCTGATTTTTTTGAATGCCAATCTTCACTGAGGACATTAATACTGTTTGCTTGAGTTTGGTTCTAGTTCTGTTCTAGTTCAATTCTGTTTATTTGCTGTTTTTTTGTTGTTAATTTGTGCAAAAAAATGTTTGATTAAAATGATTAAAAACAAAAGAATGCTTTTGTAACAAAATAAATGCATTAAAACACTGCACATGAAAGGGTTTTCAACACACAAACCATTTTTTTTTTTTAAAGTTAGGGTAAAATAAAGGCCTACAAAAAAATCCTAAATTAAGAGCCGTTCAGGAGTCGAAAGAGCCGGCTCTTCTTTGGGAGCTGAGCCAAAAGAGCCGGCTCTCGGAAAAGAGCCGAACTTCCCATCACTAGCATAAAGATATGAAATCCTAGAGCGACTGATATAGAATACAAAGGGCCACTAACCAGCGATTACATTTTTAGAGAACGTTGAATATACATGTTCAGGGGTTGTCAGTAGTAGACGTTACACAATAGAGGGAATTTATTGAATCGTTTTTCTCATGTTTTTTAAATACATTTTCTTCCCACATATATTTTGTGGAATCACAAGTGCCAGATAATTAAGAGGATTGATTGGATATGATGACTGACAATGCAGTTTCCCCCATTGTATAGGCAGTGTGGAACACTAGGAGAAAGTGGCAACGTGACACAGTTAGTAAGGAAAGGCACTCTGTACTCTCAAACCTACAGGCATGGAGTCACACACACACAAAAACACACACACTTTCACACACACACACACGGACACACGCACACACACATACACACACACTTTCACACACGTTCACACACACACACACACACACACACACACACACACACACACACACACACACACACACACACACACACACACACACACACACACACACACACACACACACACACACACACACACTTTAGGAAGTTATTAATGTGTAGTGTGTGGGTCAGAAATTGCCCTGAAGTGCCCCTGACTGAATACTACCCAGCCCTCCTCTCATCCTTGGCCCTGTCAATCACAGTTCAAAACAAGACCTACCTCTCCTCTTAGCTCTGTCAATCACAGTTCAAAACAAGACCCTCCTCTTGGCCCTGTCAATCACAGCTCAAAATAAGACCATTCTCTCCTCTTGGCCCTGTCAATCACAGCTCAAAACAAGATGGTAGACTGGACAAGCTGGAGATTTATTTTAACAGTCAAGTTTAGTCAATATGACGCCAAGCAATTTTTTATTTACATTGATCACTTTCCTATAGCAAATTACAATTAGTTTTTTACAGTAGATCTTTTAGATGGCCAGTACTGGGAGAACTTAACCGTGATTAATTAGGTTCATAATAAGAGGAGGCATATTGTGCTGCCAGTATATAAGCTATTTTGAAGTCAGGTGACATTATGTGAAATGACTGTCAATATTATTTCAACAGGTATGTCAAGGATATTGTTGTATGACATGAGGCTGAGTAGTGGTGTGGACATGTTGTTTATGTGCAAATCAGTTCACTGCCCGAGTTCCATGTTATTTTTGACCTAATTCAAATGTAACCTATCAAATAGTGATATCCTTTGGTGCTTGTGTTCCTATCTACTTGTACACAGTGTGTGTGGCCAGTGTACTGGTGGTCAAGGCAGATATCTAGGCTTATGCCCCTGTGGGAGCTGTTCGTGTTCGAGCTGTAGGGATAGACCGTCCAGAATGAATTTGAACCCTTCCTGAAACACTATGGTAAGGCAGAGATTAACTCTTTACAAACAGTAGAACCTGAACATTGTGATTAGGCCTTTAATGATTTACCAATAGCAACAACGTAAAGACATCCAAATGAACAGATAAATGTTGAATGTAATTCAATCAAATTGTTTCATTTATTATAGCTTAATTACATGTATAGGTGTGTCACAACTGACATTCATGCAACAGTCTGCAGGGATCATAATTTACATTTACATTTGAGTCCTTTAGCAGACACTCTTATCTAGAGTGACTTGCATTCATCTTAAGATAGCTAGGTGGGACAACCACATATCAAAGTCATAGTAAGCAAAGTGGTAGGTGTCTATACTCTCTCACTCTCCCATTCTGAAAAGCAGGGCCGGTCAACAATGATCCCATGCTGTTTAAAAAGCAGGGCCGGTCAACAATGATCCCATGCTGTTTAAAAAGCAGGGCCGCTCAACAATGATCCCATGCTGTTTAAAAAGCAGGGCCGGTCTACAATGATCCCTTGCTGTTTAAAAAGCAGGGCCGGTCTACACTGACCCCATGCTGTTTAAAAAGCAGGACCGGCCTACAATGATCCCATGCTGTTTAAAAAGCAGGGCCGGTCTACAACGATCCCATGCTGTTTAAAAGGCAGGGCTGGTCTGCAATGATCCCATGCTGTTTAAGTGCAACATGCAGTCCTTCCCGGACCTGCCCGGCTGGCTCCGTTTTACCCAGAGGCACCCCTATGATAACGGCTTCCTCAACGGCACCCCGCTGGCCCAGGGACAGAGTATGATAGAGGTACACAGTGCAGACTCATCAACTAGGGGCCCCAAATATCACCCTATTCCCTACATAGTGCACTACTTTTGACCGTAGCCAAGCTGAGGAATAGGGTGCCATTTGGGACACAGACACACTGTGTCATGTGGATCTAGTTTAGAACTTACCTCAGTTGAAATATGATACTGCACTGAAACATTTGAGTCATATTTGAAGCATGAATTGCATAAAGGATGTTTATGGGCACAGTATGGAGCCTGTAATTGTGTAAGGATAAGGGTAAAACATCTCTCCATTTCTCTTTCCATTTGCGATCACGGAGACTAACAAACAGAGCTATGACACGTTCAGAGGCAGACTGTTCATAATGATCGACCCTACAGGTATTTGTATTGTATTTAATAAGGATCCCCATTGGCCAGCGGGGTGCCGTAGAGGAAGCCGCTACTCTTCCTAGGGTCCGGCAAAATTAAGGCAGTAATACAATTTTAAAAACATTACAATACATTCATTACAGAACACATTATGTGTGTGCCCTCAGGCCCTTACTCCACTACCACATATCCACAACACAAAATCCATGTGTACGTGTGTGTATAGTGCATATGTTATCATGTGTGTGTATGCATGTGTCTATGTTTGTGTTGCTTCACAGTCCCCATTGTTCCATAATGTGTATTTTATACCATTTTTGAATCTGATTCTACTGCTTGCATCAGTTACCTGATGTGGAATAGAGTTACATGTAGTCATGGCTCTATGTAGTACTATGCGCCTCCCATAGTCTGTTCTGGACCTGGGGACTGTGAAGAGACCTCTGGTGGCATGTCTTGTGGGGTACGTATGGGTGTCTGAGCTGTGTGCTAGTCGTTTAAACAGACAGCTCAGTGCTTTCAACATGTCAATACCTCTCACAAATACAAGTAGTGATGAAGTCAATCTCTCCTCTACTGTGAGCCAGGAGAGATTGACATGAGAGATTGACATATATATTATTAATGTTTGCTCTCATCCAAGGGCCAGCCGTGCTGCCCTGTTCTGAACCAATTCCCTTTGTGGCACCTGACCACACTACTGAACTGTAGTCCAGGTGCGTCAAAACTAGGGTCTGAGGGCCTGCCTTGTTGATAGTGTTGTTAAGAAGGTAGAAGAGTGCTTTATTATAGACAGACTTCTCCCCATCTTAGCTACTGTTGCATCAATATGTTTTGACCATGACAGTTTACAATCCAGGGTTACTCCAAGCAGTTTAGTCTCCTCAACTTGCTCAGTTTCCACAATATTCATTACAAGATTTAGTTGAGGTTTAGGGTTTAGTGAATGATTTGTCCCAAATACAATGCTTTTAGTTATTGAAATATTTAGGACTAACTTATTCCTCGCCACCCATTCTGAAACTAACTGCAGCTCTTTGTTGAGTGTTGCAGTCATTTCAGTCGCTGTAGTAGCTGATGTGTATAGTGCTGAGTCATCCGCATACATAGACACACTGGCTTAACTCAAAGCTAGTGGCATGTCGTTAGTAAAGATTGAAAAAAGTAAGGGGCCTTAGGAATTCCTGATTCTAACTGGATTATGTTGGAGAGGCTTCCATTAATGAACACCCTCTGTGTTCTGTTAGACAGGTAACTCTTCATCCACAATATAGCAAGGGGTGTAAAGCCATAACACACGTTTTTCCAGCAGGAGACACTGATCGATAATGTCAAATGTCGCACACTGAAGTCTAACAAAACAGCCACCACAATCTTTGTATCAACTTCTCTCAGCTAATCATCAGTCATTTGTGTAAGTGCTGTGCTTGTTAAGTGCCCTTCCCTATAAGCATGCTGAAAGTATCTTGTTAATTTGTTTAAAGAGAAATAGCATTGTGTCAAACACCATCAAAACATAATTTTATCCAACAGTTTGCTAAGAGCTGGCAGCAAGCTTATAGGTCTGCTGTTAGAAGCAATGAAGGCCACTTTACCACTCTTGGGTAGTGGAATTACTTTGGCTACAGTAGCTCAACCTGGTGACCTAGTAGGGAGTAGTCTACACTCTTAGAAAAAAAGGGTTCTTCGGCTGTCCCATAGGAGAGCCCATTGAAGAACCCTTTTTGGTTCCAAGGAGAACTATTTTGGGTTCCACGTTGAACCCTCTGTGTAAAGGGTTCTACATGGAACTCAAAAAGGTTCTGCCTGGAATCAAAAGGTTCTGCCTGGAACCAAAAAGGGTTCTTCAAAGGGTTCTCCTATGGGGACAGCCGAAGAACCCTTTTAGGTTATAGATAGCACCTTTAATTCTAAGAGTGTACTGTTACTTCTACTAGTAGGGACTCACTACAGCAGCTAAACCTGAGTGAGAGAGAAAGAGAGAGTAGAGAGAGAGAGAGTATAGAGAGAGAGAGTGAACACAATATTCCACTTGTATTATGACATTTGGTCTATTCCACCACCTAGTGGAGGAACTTCAAAGTGTACCAGTAAATTCCAAGTCAGGTATAAAGGCGGTTAAAGGTAGACTCAGCAAAATTACGTTGCCAAGAGCAGCATTGCAGATATTTAGATCAGCAAGACGCAAGACTTCACTGTTCATTCTCACGAAGTCACACACAGTATCTGCGCATGTGCAAGAGTTCGCTTCAGCGTGGTAGCCAGGGCACCAAAACATCTGGGAGGTTGAGCCTTGCGCTTCAATGGCATTTATTCAGAGTGTGCAAGTTAGCCACCACTGCAGAGCGCATTACCGAATGAATAAGGTGCATCTGAATACCAAATGCGTGGGAAAGGCGTAAATTACCTACATCTGAATCGGGTCTAGTTGTTGCAGAAATTGACCCATTATGCAGTTTACTTTCTGCATGTACGTCATATCGCTGAGTCTAACTTTAATATTCGGGCTGAAGGTTAATATCGCCATACACTTTACTGTTGTATTTTATTCAACGCATGTATGTTATAAACACATTATTACATTCACTAAACGAGCAATAAACGTTAAATCGTTGCTATTCAATTCAACCATAATGGTAAATTATTCATTTGTTTTCGCAGGGAAATCGACACTGACACAGTACCCAGTAACACAGTGGATTAAATGTGTCTGAATAAATATACACAACAAGAAATTATGATTATGATTATGAAATGGATTATACTTTAGAAAATAGTTTTTGTTCCAACAGGAAATTAAGCCATCTAAACAATTCATTCTTCTGGGTTTGCTGCTGGTTTCCCGTGGGATTTGAGACGTTTTCTCTTCAGGTGATGAATTCTTCATCCTCTTTCTTTATCACATTATACTTTGATTGCAAATATTTTGGAGTGACTGAGTGTTGAGTGACTGTTACCACTGAATTTGTGTTGAAGTCTTTAAGCATGACTTAATTTGAGTCATTCTGCCATAAATTTGGATTAATAGGGGGAATTATATAGGCTATAGGCTATATAAATAATATATTCAATGTTTTTTTCTAAATAAAACCCCAAACGACTCCATTATTGTTTGAATGGTCATCTGATCACCAAATAGCCTGTGTTATAATTATGTCATTACCACGTAATAACATTTGTCCATTGATTTCTTATTAATCAGAGGAGTGCTGTCAATGACGTGCCTAGTACTTACCGTACCACTATCAAAGATAAGCAATTTAGGAACACAATAAAATAAAAAAATAAACACAACAAATAGCCTACAAATGACAGGGTAAGCACTCAGAGGCAGCATCGACTTTTATCCACTTCATCCACATCGTCTTTAGGAAGACAAATCCTCTTTAAAAAGTCAAATAACAGAATACAAACTCTGTGTGTCGTCTGCGCTTCATTTCAAAAGAAAAACACGGATGATCTATGAAAGGTCATTGTAGTAGAATCCCATCCACAGAATCCACACCTTTCAGCATGACTTCGTTTTGTGACTGTACTTGTGAATGTGTAGCGCCAAGCCTGGTTTGGAGGATATCCTTCTGGAATGTAACTGGAGAACTTCAAGTCTATGATGGGAAACAAAAACACGTAGACCCGCAGTAAGTAGAACACGTGTGAGGTAGACACAGTAGCCTAGTCTAATTCAGAACTGTTCCACCGAAAAGCTCCAGGGGTCAGTACAAGGCTACATTGCTAATCCTAGGATCCCAACAAAACGGTGACAAGGCTCAGAAGCTCCAGACAAAATGTGTGGCTGACAATGCAGATGGTCATGAATATTATGATCAACTAATATTTGTGTCATTGGAAATTAGGAGTACTGGAGATCACTTTTCATACCAATTTCTCTTTACCAATCTGATCTATGTCCTACAAGTCCCACTCATCAGGGTTTGATGAGAAAGAATGGATAGCCTATCAAGTCAGTTGTAACAACTAGGGCTACATTGGTTAATGCCTCAATATTATGTTTCCCAAGAACGGGAAAAACATTGGCTTTTTTGGATTTATGTGTTTGATTATAAGCCTACAATATTAGATATGAATGAAAGTTAAACGTTTATGTCATTTGTGAGATTATTTGACCAACAGCCAAAAATAACCTAAAAAATATATACATTTTTTAATCAGCCACTGTCGCTGAATTTTCTGTTGGTTTGATGTGAGATGAATGGAGAAAGCCGAGGTGACATGTCAAACATTGAGTAGACCACTTCACATGCTTTATTCAGCATCCAAATAATTAAAAACATCTTGATTTATTATACATGTACAACATCAGTACAGATTCTCTTTTTCCATAACCATGAAAGTGTGTCTGCTTCTCAGATTTTTTAAAACTCTTGTCCTTTTTTAGAAACCCTTCACTAAAACGTTTTTCTTCAACAAACAAAACACGAACATCAGGAGGGGTTTGAGTGGTGCTTTAGTGGTGCAGTGATAGGGGACAATCACAAGGGTAACATAGAGGGTGGACACATACATCAAGTGGGGAAATGAAATACAACTAAAAACAAAACCACTTGCTTAAATCCACACCAGACACCATTGGCATGCATTATATCCACAGTAAATCATATTTCAGAACTGTTAATTAACCAACACTTGACAAAGAAAACAATTGTACTACCCTGACAACAAGGAAGACTATGTGTTGATTTGTTAGCACCAAAGATCCGATGGTTGTTAGCTAATTATGACAGGAAAGAATTTCTCTAACAAACACCAATAACTGGATCTCATGAGTTGATATTATAGCACCTTTGACAGTTGTTTTCTATCCAATAATATTCCTGTAGTGTAAAATCGGCCCTAGGGTTTGTGAAACATTTTGGTTTACATGGACTTCTTCTCTGAGGTAGCCATTCATTTATTCAAAATACATTTTAATTTTCAGATGTTTTTCTATCATGAATTTTGAATAAGAAGACACTTCACTGTCGTTTTTTAGATTTATTTAATACCAGAAAATGGTACATAGCATTTTTTGCTTTCATTGTCTTTCCGAAGTGGTAAAAAACGGCAAAAAAGTCACCTGTATCTCATTGTGTTTCTCCAGGGGGGATTTTACACTTTACAACTTTCAATAATTTTCTTGTTGCCAATGGAAACAAAATATTATTTTTTAAGTGTCCTTGATTGTTGTAGGTTTCGGTTGAAGTAGCAGTCCCCCAAATGTATTTTCTTCTGAATCAAAAACATGCAAACGACATCTTCAGCAGAGTAGTTTTAAGCTCGTGGACGAGTGGCAGCCGAATGAGTTTGTAGGTAATGCATAGAAAATAGAATTAGAGATGACTGCTAGAAAAAACAAACAATTCCATGTCCATATTTCTTTTTGTTTTTATACGAAGCAGATGGGGCCAACTTCAACGCCAAACTCCTGATCAGGTGCACCAACGTCCATAGGAGCGATGTCAATGATGGGCAGGCGAGATGTTTTTGATGTCTTGTAGTCGATGACTGTCTTGCCCCATGTGCCGGTATGTGACTGTGGAGAGAGAGAGAGAGAGAGAGAGAGAATAGGTCAGAATCAGAAACCAGTCCTAGTAAAGTTGATTGATGACCCACTAACTTCTATATAACTTCTCTTTTATTTAGTCACTCGATCCATCTTTAGTTCCATAACATAGATTTCACACTATCTTAAGTTCAAAATGAGGCCAATGCACTACCACCTTATGGGATAGCAGGTGAGCTAAACTAAATAGAGAGAGATATAAACGAGACAAGGGAGAAGAAGAGAGAATAGAGGAGAAGAAGAGAGAATAGTGGAGAGGAGAAGAAGAGAGAATAGAGGAGAAGAGAAGAAGAGAGAATAGAGGAGAAGAGAAGAAGAGAGAATATACGAGAGGAGAAGAAGAGATAATATAGGAGAGGATAAGAAGAGAATAGAGAAGAGAAGAAGAGAGAATAGAGAAGAGAAGAAGAGAGAATAGAGGAGAGAAGAAGAAGAGAGAATAGAGGAGAGAAGAAGAAGAGAGAATAGAGGAGAGAAGAAGAAGAGAGAATAGAGGAGAGAATAAGAAGAGAGAATAGAGGAGAAGAGAATAGAATAACAGACAGCAGAAGGGAGTTGAAAGATAAGAGAAGAGAGTAGAGGACAGTAAAAATGGACAGTAGGAGTAGTTGTCTCACCGTGCAGCCGTCCTCGCTGACGGTGTATGTGAAGCGGCTGTTGCCCTCGGCTCTGATCTCGATCTCGTTGGCTCCCTGGAGCAGCAGGGCCTTCTTCAGGTTGCCTGTGGCCTCGTCCATGTAGGCGATGCTGTTCTTGCAGTGGTACGTGACATTCTGGGATGCCTCGTTGGACATCAGGCGCATGAAGGTCAGCTGGATGTTGACGTCCTCTGGGTTGGAGCCCTCGCTACCGTACTGGAACTGGAGAGGATAGGGAGGGTTAGTATCACGAAGGCAGGTTTGTAGTGAAGGCAGGTCACTAAACATTGAGTCCAAGTCGAGTCCCATGTCACTAGCAATCCAAGTTTGAGTGTAAGTCTGAGTCATTTCTACTCAAGCTCTGATTGGAGTCTTTGTCACCTGGTTACCCTGAATGGTCCTTACCTGGAAGCCATTGTCCATAGACTCGGAGAACCAGACGTGCTTCTTCTCCCTGATGTCCTTGCTGGTATACCAGTTCTTCATGGGGATGGTGTCCTGAGATGGGTAGACGCAGGTCTCTCCAGTCTCCATGTTGCAGAAGACCTGGACAGCATCCAGAGGAGAGCCCTGGTTGGGGTCCACCCAGTACTGGCCTGTGGGTTTAAGAGAGAACAGAATATAAGCCATCAAGGTTCTTAAGGTGACAATAGAAGTCAAATAAATTAGACGTTATTATATTAATAGAGTTTTTCATGTAGGCTGCTAGCTCTTTGATGTCTTTGGCTTTTTCCATTTTAAATATTGAATCAATTAAATAATTCAATCATTCATTAAATTAACCAATCAATCAATCAATCAATCAACCAACCAATCAATCAATCAATCAATCAATCAATCAATCAACCAATCAATCACTGATGACAGCATGCCTTTATGTATATAACCAGTGTCTGTCTGGGGCGTGGGCTGAGCCTGGGACTTACCACTCTTCCACTCGGGATGGCACATCCTGATGTCACGGCACATGCGGGCAGGGTTCTTCTGGGTTCCCTCAGGGCTGCGGATGCTCTCAACCTTCTGGCTGAGGCTCTTCAGGGTGGTGTCCACCTCCATGTCACGGTCGTTCATCATGTCAGGCTCGTCAGCTCGGTAATGGTATCCTCCTCCACGCATGGGGTCAGGTCCCTTCTCCTGGTTGTAGATCGGTGCGACATGGAAGCCGCCGCCAGCGGGACCTGGGGGTCCAGGCAGACCAGGAGAACCAGGAGCACCCTTGGTAGGAAAGAACAGGACAGAAATGGGTCAAATCTGGCATCAAAGGCTTGTGCTATGTGTGTGAGGATGTGTGTGTGCACAGTTAATGTGGAGGTCAGTGTGAGACTTACAGCAGGTCCCATCTCTCCGTTGCGACCACGGGGTCCGGGGGGTCCGATGGGTCCAGGCAGACCGTTCATGCCATCCTTACCAGTGGAGCCAGATGAACCATGGGGTCCCTGTAGGACAGACACAGAACAACAACTCCTTTAGAAGTCATATACCTTGAACAGGACAAGTCGCAACGCTCGCTCACCATTATTCAAACTACTAACAACTTGACTTCTCAGACTCCATCAATGGCCTTCATCAATGGCCTTCATCAATGGCCTTCATCAGAGGTAATTCCTTCCATTCCAGCAACAACATCACTTTAATAAAGGAATAGTCAGGAAATCCCTGCGTAATCTGGTGTGTGTCATCTTGTTGTTAAGGTTAAGAACACAACATGACATTCAGGATCATTCTATGAACAATGTTATCTAACTGAAGAGTGTTGTGGAGTGCAGGGCCAATGTTATCTAACTGAAGAGTGTTGTGGAGTGTAGAGCCAATGTTATCTAACTGAAGAGTGTTGTGGAGTGTAGGGCCAATGTTATCTAACTGAAGAGTGTTGTGGAGTGCAGGGCCAATGTTATCCAACTGAAGAGTGTTGTGGAGTGTAGGGCCAATGTTACCTAACTGAAGAGTGTTGTGGAGTGTAGGGCCAATGTTATTTAACTGAAGAGTGTTGTGGAGTGCAGAGCCAATGTTATTTAACTGAAGAGTGTTGTGGAGTGTAGAGACAATGTTATCTAACTAAAGAGTGTTGTGGAGTGCAGAGCCAATGTTATTTAACTGAAGAGTGTTGTGGAGTGTAGGGCCAATGTTATCTAACTGAAGAGTGTTGTGGAGTGTAGGGCCAATGTTATCTAACTGAAGAGTGTTGTGGAGTGTAGGGCCAATGTTATCTAACTGAAGAGTGTTGTGGAGTGTAGGGCCAATGTGTAACCTAAATTACATGATCAACCATGTTCTATTGATGAACTGGGAGTCGGTGTCATACTCACTCGGGGACCAGAAGGTCCGTTAAGTCCAGCAGGCCCAGACTCTCCAGGGGGTCCCTGGAACCAGATACATCACATTATATCACATTAATCACACATGATATATGTTAACAACAACATATCCTCAACCCAGAGACAATGTGCATGCTTCCTTAATGCCTCAAATCAATAAAAACTACTTAAATGAACATAAAGAGAAGCAGCTAACGGTAAAAGCATGAGTTGTATGACATTGGAAGGCTGGTATACTCACAGCGGGTCCAGGAAGACCGGGCATGCCACTCAAACCTCTGTGTCCCTTGTGGCCTCTCTCTCCACCCTCTCCAGCCTCTCCCTTGTCTCCACGAGCACCAGCAGGCCCCTAGAGACACAGGTCAAGGGTCAAACAGGTACTCAGCACAGACAGCGGACATCCTTACAGTACATTAGGTTGAGGTGTATGGATGACAAAATGCTGACAGAAAACTTACAAGACCACCACGACCACCAGCAGGACCGTTAGGGCCAGCGGGACCAGCAGGACCCTGAGAGGGAGAGCGAGAATCAAGGATAATTATGTGTATATTCTACATTGATGTATCTCACGGTATGTCAGGGTAACACTGATGAATCTCAGGGTATGTCACGGTAACACTGATGAATCTCAGGGTGTGTCAGGGTAACACTGATGTATCTCAGGGTATGTCAGGGTAACACTGATGTATCTCAGGGTATGTCAGGGTAACAGTGATGTATCTCAGGGTATGTCAGGGTAACAGTGATGTATCTCGGGGTATGTCAGGGTAACACTGATGAATACTATAGTCAGAGATACTATGGTCAGAGATACTATAGTCAGAGATACTATAGTCAGAGATACTATAGTTAGAGATACTATAGTCAGAGATACTATAGTCAACCCCTACATTGATGAAAAGAGGTACTTACAGTCTCTCCACGGCTACCAGTCTTGCCAGAAGCACCAGAGGGACCGGGGGCACCGGGAGGTCCGGGAGCACCAGGTGAACCGGCATTACCATTCTCACCACGGTCACCCTGCAATGAACACACACACACAGGGACAAAGAGCCATGAGGGTAACGTCACCAGTAATGGGGACAAGTGTTGGGGTTTCCTTCCTTACATTGTAAAGCGCTGGAAAAGAGCGCCTGGAAGAGCTCTACATAAACCAACAGTAAGGGCTCTATTCAAGGGTAAAGCTTACAGACTGCGCAATCGAAATGTATAGTAATTTGCCTTTGAGGTGACATGTGCAGCGTTTACCGCGAATGCTAAAGCGGGAACATTGCCTTTGAATTTCAATCAAGCGGTAATGTTGAACTTATAAGACAAGTTCTATTATCCAGCAGCAATGTTGTTTATAACAACAGTGTCATGATAGAGTAAGACGTGGTTTGAGAGTAGAGACTTACCTTGGGGCCTGGGGGTCCATCGCGACCGGAAACACCATCGTGACCAGTGGAACCCTCACGACCAGCCTCACCGGGTGCACCCGACAGTCCAGGGGGTCCCATGGGGCCAGGGGATCCACGCTCACCGACGGGACCGCCAGGTCCCTGCTTACCGGGCTCCCCCTGAGAGAGGACGATGGACAGCTCAAGGGTTAAGACTCTTAGGCTTTAGGAGTAGAGACCAAGGAAGCCATGAGAAAACTCAACAATGAAGGATCTGATGTTTTTTTTTGGTGAAAAATAATACAGCTAATTTGAGTTGTGAGGTAACACTTTTGATAGAAGTTAAATAAGTGTTTTGTCAGACGCTCTTTCAGTTATTGGCCCATTGTTCTTCCGCTCTTAAATAGTATGGGGGTATGGGTGCTGTTGATGGGGACACTCACAGCTGGTCCTGGTACTCCTGCACTACCGCTGGGTCCCCTTCCTCCTGGGCCCCCCACAATACCACGCTGTCCAGCAAGTCCTCCGGGTCCGGGGGTTCCTGGGGCTCCCTGGAGAAAAAGGACAGACGGAGGCAAAGATGACAGATTCTTCAATGCAGCAGGGTGAACCAGAACAAGCCTTTATAAAGGGATTCATCACCATGGTTTCAACTTAACTACATTAACATTTATGTAGCATTACGTAGTTGTTTTTCTTTTGTTTCCTAATGTTGTTTCATTTCGTAATGCTGGGAAACATATAAACATATAATAGTATAAATATAATATAACATCCCTTCAGCACTTCATCCTTGATGTGTTGCTCTGTTTACTACTTTGTTTATTGCTGTTGTTTATTTGTTTATTGTTGTTTATTTGTTTATTGCTGTTGTTGTTTATATGTTTATTGCTCTGTACTTACCATTGGGCCATCGTTACCCTTAGCTCCAGATGGTCCTGAGGGTCCTGGCGGTCCGGCGGCTCCAGACTCACCGGGGCGACCAGCGTGACCAGTTTCACCACGTCCACCCTTCTGTCCCTCTTTACCAGAGGGGCCGGGGGGTCCTGGGGGTCCGGGGGATCCCTGAAAACATTTAGGAGATGAGGGGAGTTTGTTTAGAGCAGCTTTTTTAAGTATTACAGTATGCGAGTTAAAGATTTTTAACTCAAAGCCAAACTTGATATGTTTCAGTGTGCATGAATGGGCCTGTTTGATAGATTGGTGAGTCGATGAGGAGCTACAAAGGTGACCTTACACTTCCACCAGGAGGGCCAACTCTTCCACCAGGACCAGGCATACCAGAAGCACCCTACGGACATGATCACACACACACAGACACAGACACAGACACACACACACACACACACACACACACACACACACACACACACACACACACACAGGAATACAGAACAGCTTTCATTAAAAAAACATACTTTACATTTTTGTTTCAAACAATGAAAAGTTAGTTTGTTGTGAATAATTTTAGGAGGAGATTAAAGTTCTTACAGGGGGCCCAGGGGCACCACGAGTTCCTTTAGAACCAGCATTACCAGCAGGACCCTGATGACACAAACAGCAGGGAGTTAGGCCATAAAAACATAAATAAAGGACCCAGGACAATAAATATATGTCCTGAACACTGACGGTCACATCACCCAGTCAGTCCTCAGCACCTTCTTCTAATGGTGAGAGACTATTTCAACCGGTCACTGGATTACAGTACATTAAGGATATACAAGGGTGGCCTGTTAGCTAAAAGTAACTTGTCCTGTATATCTGCAAATATACAGCAAAACAGCTAAATGTATATATGGAGGAGTTAAAGCTAATAGGACTCAGACAGCCATACCTGAGGTCCAGGAGCACCAACTGGTCCACCAGGCCCAGGAGCACCAGCATCACCCTTGGGGCCGTTGTTACCAGTCTCTCCCTTGTTGCCAGGCTGACCGTCAGCACCCTGAAGTAGAGAGAGGGAGGAGGAGGAAAGGATGGGTCAGGGCTGGGTAATAGGATTCCACCTGGAAACAGAACTGTGACCAGCTTCAGAGTGTTCTGGACTGAACCAGACTGGCTGATGATGCTACTCACAGGGGGTCCAGCGAATCCAGCAGGTCCAGGGGCACCATGCTCACCACGCTCGCCCTGGCGGATTATGGGTAGAAAACACATAGGGTCAGAGGTTGGGAACGAAAAAATTCTACATAAAAAAGCATATATTTTCTCTTCGAAATAGTGGATCGTACACAGGCATTTTGTTAATGTGCTTTGTTCAGTGTGATAAAGAGAAATGTCGTGCCATCTATTTCCGCATTATATCATATCACATCGCTGTCATAAGCAGGTGAACGTGTAGTATGTCATTACATCGCTGTCATTAACTGGAATATGCTCAATTGCACTGCCGACTGTTTATTTTACCGACTGTTTATATACGAATTTTTTAATACCGTATTTCAACTGTAATATGCTATCACTTTCCACTGCACTTTTACTGGGATAGCTTCTGTCCACACTTTATTTGCACTACTTTAAATCCATTGTTATACTACTCATCTTAGCCTAACTTATCATTGTATATATCTATCTGTAAAATTCTGTTTATAGTAATAGCCATCTGTATATTATATTCAGTACATATCTATCTGTAAATTCTGTTCATAGTAATAGTCATCTGTATATATATTAATACATATCCATGTCCTGTACTTATGAACCATTGTATATCCTGCACTTGCTGCTATTGCACTTCTGGTTCGACCTAAACTGCATTTCGTTGCCTTGTACCTGTACTTGTGTAATGACAATAAAGTTGAATAAAAAAAAAAAATTGTGAACATATAGTATGTCTTTGGAAGTTACTCACAGGGGAACCGCGACCTCCAGCGGGACCAGGGGGACCGCCTAGACCACCCTCACCCTAAACACAGAGAGAAAAAGAGGAGAGAGAGGAGGTAGAAAAGGAGAGGAGGGAGAGGAGGAGAGGAGGGAGAGAGAGGAGAGAGAAGAGGGAGAGGGGGAGAGGAGGGAGAGAGAGGAGAGATAAGAGGGAGAGGGGGAGAGGAGAGAGAGTAGGGAGAGGAGAGAAAGGAGAGAGATGGGGAGAGGAGGGAGAGGAGGGAGAGGATGGAGAGAGAGGAGAGAGAAGAGGGAGAGGGGAGAGGAGAGAGATGAGAAGAGAGAAGAGGGAGAGGGGGAGAGGAGAGAGAGGAGGGTGAGGAGAGAGAAGAGGGAGAGGAGAGGAGAGGAGAGGAGAGGAGAGGAGAGGAGAGGAGAGGAGAGGAGAGGAGAGGAGAGGAGAGGAGAGGAGAGGAGAGGAGAGGAGAGGAGAGGAGAGGAGAGGAGAGGAGAGGGGTATTCAGATGAGATTATAACTATTTCATATTTGAATCGAAGACTACATTTACCAAAACAATCCAATCAAGGCTGTAGATACACAGTATTTGTTTCAACACATCAAGGCTGTAGCTACACAGTATTTGTTTCAACACATCAAGGCTGTAGCTACACAGTAGTTGTTTCATCACATTATAGTTTACTGGGTAATCAAAACGTTTCAATCCAAACAGCTCTTACCTTCTCTCCATGAGCACCAGGGGGTCCGGGGGGTCCGATGGGTCCACTCATTCCACGCATGCCGTCTTTTCCTGGGCCACCGTCGGATCCCTTGGGGCCACCATCACCTCGTTCTCCCTTGGCACCGGGGTTGCCACCTGAGCCACGCTCTCCGGGCATTCCCTGCAGACCTGGGGCTCCCATACCGCCAGGGACACCAGCAGCTCCAGTCTCACCCTGGACAGAGATGGTAGACAGAGAGACATTAAACCAATAGGGATGGTAGACAGAGACACATTAAACCTCCTATCACATTGTACCAAAATAATATATCAGCAAAAAGGAACAGAGGTGGTAGACAGAGACACATTAAACCTCCTATCACATTGTACCAAAATAATATATGTACAAAAATGTTGGATTCATCAAAATATTTGATGAGGTGCAGAAATAAGAAAATGACAAATAATATGGTTGTATGGGGCCTAATGTAATTCTCAGTCCTTGGATCAACATAAGGACCATCTGAATTATTCCATCAATGATGTCATCTGTATCCGTGTTCTCCAGTGGTCTCTTACCCTAGCGCCATCGTTACCAGGAGAACCATTAGGTCCACGGGGTCCAGAGGGGCCGACGGAGCCGATGCCACCACGCTCACCTGGGAAACCTCTGTCACCCTTAGGATATTGATAAAAGGGGAGCGGAGGAGGAGGAGAGGAGAACAGGGGAGGAGATGAGGAGTGGAGAGGGCAGGAGATGGGAGGAGAAGAGGGGAGGAGATGAGGAGGAGAAGAAGAGGGGAGGAGAGGAGGAAAAGAGGGGAGGAGATGAGGGGAGGAGATGAGGAAAAGAGGGTAGGAGATGAGGAGGAGGAGAGGGGAGGAGAGGGGAGGAGATGAGGAGGAGAAGACGAGCAGGAGGAGAAGATGGGAAGAGAGGAGAAGAGGGGAGGAGGAGAGGAGGAGGAGAGGAGAGGAGGAGGAGAAGAGGGGAGGAGATGAGGAGGAGGAAAGGAGCAGGAGAAGAGGGAAGGAGAAGAGGGGAGGAGATGAGGATAGGAGGAGAAGAAGAGGGGAGGAGAGGAGAGGAGAGGAGAAGAGGGGAGGAGATGATCTGTGAACATCACGTCTGTAATGGAACAACTACTCAAGCAGGCAGCTTAGAGATAGATCCATCTGCTGTAATATTCTGTACTTACTCTGGATCCGCTGGGGCCGGGACCTCCAACCTCACCAGGCACACCCTGTGGAGCGACAGAGGAGAGGGGAGCAATCAATCAATCAATCAATCAATCAATCAATCAATCAAATGTATAGCAACAGTTGCCACATAATTAACTTAATTGCTAGATTGTGTCTGATTACACTTCAACAACTGCATTTGGGTAAAAACTTGCTTTCCAGCAGCTTATTGGGGTCTAATTGTCTATCAATTCTATGTCATGGAGGGCATAGACTTAGGCACTACTTACCTGATCACCAGCCTTGCCAGGCTCACCAGTAGCTCCCTGAGTTCCAGGCAGACCCTTTAGGGATGATGAGAGAGGTATGGTTGAGATTTCAGGTCAACATGTAACATTATTGGTTGAAAATGTGAATATCTTGACAAGTAATGATAGCAGAGGTAGGAATTGTGGTTGGTAACCTACCTGGAATCCGTTAGGACCAGCGGGACCGCCCTCTCCTTTCTCCCCTTGACCACCCTGGAACACAAAGGGGAAACGTACATCAGTGCACTGTTTAAGTATGGTGTTAGGATGGCTCATGAATCAATTGATACAGTATGGTGTTAGGATGGCTCATGAATCAATTCATACAGTATGGTGTTAGGGTGGCTCATGAATCAATTCATACAGTATGGTGTTAGGCTGGCTCATGAATCAATTCATACAGTATGGTGTTAGGGTGGCTCATGAATCAATTGATACAGTATGGTGTTAGGATGGCTCATGAACCAATTCATACAGTATGGTGTTAGGCTGGCTCATGAATCAATTCATACAGTATGGTGTTAGGGTGGCTCATGAATCAATTGATACAGTATGGTGTTAGCGTGGCTCATGAATCAATTAATACAGTATAGTGTTAGGGTGGCTCATTAATCAATTCACACAGTATGGTGTTAGGATGGCTCATGAATCAATTCATACAGTATGGTGTTAGGATGGCTCATGAATCAATTGATACAGTATGGTGTTAGGATGGCTCATGAACCAATTCATACAGTATGGTGTTAGGCTGGCTCATGAATCAATTCATACAGTATGGTGTTAGGGTGGCTCATGAATCAATTGATACAGTATGGTGTTAGCGTGGCTCATGAATCAATTAATACAGTATAGTGTTAGGGTGGCTCATTAATCAATTCACACAGTATGGTGTTAGGATGGCTCATGAATCAATTCATACAGTATGGTGTTAGGATGGCTCATGAATCAATTCATACAGTATGGTGTTAGCGTGGCTCATGAATCAATTAATACAGTATAGTGTTAGGATTAGCTCATTAATCAATTCACACAGTATGGTGTTAGGTGGCTCATGAATCAATTCATACAGTGAGGTGTTAGGGTAGCTCATGAATCAATTCATACAGTATGGTGTTAGGTGGCTCATGAATCAATTCATACAGTATGGTGTTAGGATGGCTCATGAATCAATGCATACAGTATGGTGTTAGGATGGCTCATGAATCAATTCATACAGTATGGTGTTAGGGTGCTCATTAATCAATTCATACAGTATGGTGTTAGGGTGGCTCATGAATAAATGCATACAGTATGGTGTTAGGGTGCTCATTAATCAATTCATACAGTATGGTGTTAGGGTGCTCATTAATCAATTCATACAGTATGGCGTTTGAGTGGCTCATGAATCAATTCATACAGTATGCGTCTCAATGTTTAATTACAAGAGACTATACAGAATGTGTCTATGTTCTGTAGATGTATGTAACTAAATGTGCCATTCATTCTAAAAAAGAGATGTGTCAATGCTTACAGCAGGGCCTTGAGGTCCGGGACCACCAGTGTCACCATCTTTGCCAGGGGCGCCCTAGAAACAAGAAGGTGCCATCTATTACAAACCCAAGAACACACACAATGACCTATAGACACATACTTGAAATAAGTTGATTTAACATGGACAAGTCAAAAGATGTTGATACAGCATATGTTACAGTTTGAATGATCCTCTCTCTCCTCTCCTCTTTCAGGTTTAACTTTAACTTTCAGGTTTAACACTTACAACACCCCCAACAGGTTTTAGTATAACTTCACTTACAACACCCCCAACAGGTTTTAGTATAACTTCACTTACAACACCCCCAACAGGTTTTAGTATAACTTCACTTACAACACCCCCAACAGGTTTTAGTATAACTTCACTTACAACACCCCCAACAGGTTTTAGTATAACTTCACTTACAACACCCCCAACAGGTTTTAGTATAACTTCACTTACAACACCCCCAACAGGTTTTAGTATAACTTCACTTACAACACCCCCAACAGGTTTTAGTATAACTTCACTTACAACACCCCCAACAGGTTTTAGTATAACTTCACTTACAACACCCCCAACAGGTTTTAGTATAACTTCACTTACAACACCCCCAAAAGGTTTTAGTATAACTTCACTTACAACACCCCCAACAGGTTTTAGTATAACTTCACTTACAACACCCCCAACAGGTTTTAGTATAACTTCACTTACAACACCCCCAACAGGTTTTAGTATAACTTCACTTACAACACCCCCAACAGGTTTTAGTATAACTTCACTTACAACACCCCCAACAGGTTTTAGTATAACTTCACTTACAACACCCCCAACAGGTTTTAGTATAACTTCACTTACAACACCCCCAACAGGTTTTAGTATAACTTCACTTACAACACCCCCAACAGGTTTTAGTATAACTTCACTTACAACACCCCCAACAGATTTTAGTATAACTTCACTTACAACACCCCCAACAGGTTTTAGTATAACTTCACTTACAACACCCCCAACAGGTTTTAGTATAACTTCACTTACAACACCCCCAACAGGTTTTAGTATAACTTCACTTACAACACCCCCAAAAGGTTTTAGTATAACTTCACTTACAACACCCCCAACAGATTTTAGTATAACTTCACTTACAACACCCCCAACAGGTTTTAGTATAACTTCACTTACAACACCCCCAACAGGTTTTAGTATAACTTCACTTACAACACCCCCAACAGGTTTTAGTATAACTTCACTTACAACACCCCCAACAGGTCCGGCTTCTCCTCTCTCACCGGGCTTGCCGTTGTCACCCTGTAGGGAAGAGACAGACAACGTTTACTCTTACTGTACATTCATATTGTATTCCGTCAGAAACAATATATGAAATAGACAGACTGTGGTGTGGTGAGAATAATAAATGAGTAACAACCATTTAGGATTTAAATGAATGCTTATGTTTATTTGTTTGTTTTTTTGTTTACTCACAGCAGGTCCTTTGGGTCCGGGGAATCCCATAACTCCAGGCTGACCTCTGGCTCCAGAGGGGCCGGAGGGTCCGGCGCGACCATCATTTCCAGTGATACCCTACAGGAGAGGAGGATCACATAGGTTATCAAAGGGTTTGGAGCTCTCCTGACTGAACCAATAAAATACATTTTCTACTATGTACTTTAAACCAAGGGATAGTTTATTGTATCATAGTTATACTATAGTCTAGTAATTGCATTGAGGTTGTGGTGAAAAGGTCAGTAGTACTTACAGCAGGGCCAACTTTCCCATCGGGGCCGGGGCTGCCAGGGCTACCAGTCATACCCTACAGCAAGCAGGGAAAGAACAGCACACATTAGATCAAATCAAATAAATGTTTATTGGTCGCATACTCATTTAAGCAGATGTTATAGCAGGTGTTATAGCAGGTGATGATAATGAACACAAATAACAATAAGAAACTAGAAAGAGAGAGAGTGAGAGAGTGAGAGAGAGGAGAGAGAGAGATAGAGAGTGATGTGGACTGGTGACACTCACCTTGGATCCTGGCATGCCAGGCTCCCCGGGGCGACCAGCCTCACCAGTGGCACCTTGGGCTCCCATTGGTCCATTGGATCCACGCTCACCAGGGCCACCCTATCACATGGGTCAATTGGTGATGCCAGTGTCAAGTTTTGATAGGTAAGCATTACAGTCAGCTTCAGGGCTCAGAGATTAAATAGTGCTCTATGAGGTAACCAAGCAACCAGGACACATACAGTCAGCATATTTAAAGCTACAATTTGGAGTTGCTACATCCATTTGTGGATTAATGATACATACCCATTGTTTCTGGATGAATATAACTTATAAATGCCTCATGAGCTTAGTTTAACTTTTGTACCAATGTTTGTAAACAATGTAAATGTAAACAAACACTGTATATCCTCAAAACATGGTTAAAACTATCATTTAATATCATGGATAGTCAACCCATATATCCATATCTCTGTTAATGAATTTGAGAGTGGTTACATTTCTCCAGGCCCATCCCTCAGCTTTTTACCAAAACAGAGGTGGGGTTTCCAGCTTTGTTGTTGTTTCAATTAAGGATTCTAGCTTCAAGGACAAGGATGTTATTGATTATAGGCTGAATTTAATTTGGTTCAATACAATGTTCTGCTTTGAAGCTTCCAATGCCCCTTGATTTCATGTATGGCCAAACATGGTGCTTTACTCTAAACTCCAGGTGCCATGTTTCTTAGACATGGACTTTATAGTTTACCGTTTATTAACTATTATTATTACTATTACTATTACTATTATTGTTATTATTATTATTACTACTACTATTATTATATTGGACTATAGACTCACCTTGCCACCGGCAGCTCCATCAGAGCCGGGGAAACCACGCATACCAGGCATACCCTGTTGGAAGAAACAGGACCGACACACAGTATTACACAGGGGACCATGGTACAGGCACACTATGTCACAAAGTCAGGGCTTAACTGACAAACAATGTCCCCTGGGAATTCAAGGTATTCTACTGTATGCACATGGTCTAGTATATACTGGTGAATGAGGCGCTGATGGTTGGTACTTGGTTTTTCACAGTCCAAAATCTAAATGGTAATTCACTGATAACAAAACACTTACACGCTCTCCAGGGGGTCCAACACTACCAGCTCCACCAGGCTCACCACGGGCACCTCTCTTTCCCTCCTCCCCAGATGGGCCGGGGGGACCACCGGGACCGGCGGAACCCTGGATGGTAAAAGAGGAGGAAGGGATAGAGGGGTCAGACATGAGACCAGACCTGTATTCAACTCACCTGTCAAACAATACGTTCAGAGGAAACAGAAGTCTATACCTGGGATAGAGACCTTGCGGTCCAGTTTCCCAGACACAGATGAAGCATAATCCTGGACAAAAAAGCTATGTCATTGGGGATTCTCCAGTGAACATGCTTAATCTGTGTCCCGGAAATCGGCCCTAAATGTTTTGAGACAATGCCAGCTGCTTGTTAAATAGATGTTTCCATAGGTTATATATAATGGAGGTCGGTCCAACTTACAGGTTCTCCCTTTACACCAGGCTCTCCCTTGGGTCCTTGGGCTCCGAGCTCACCCTGTATGGGAAAACAAACAAATCCCATCAGCACTGGAGGTTGGTGACACCTTAATTGGGGAGGATGGGCTTGTGGTAACAGCTGGAGAGGAATAGGTGGAATGGTATCACACACATGGTTTCCATGTGCTTGATGCCATTACATTTGCTAAATTCCAGCCATTATTATGAGCTGTACTCTCCTCAGGTAACACTCGCCACTACTTCCTGGTCAATATTACACATCACAAAATGGAGTGCAGTGCTACAGTTTAATAGTTTTTATACACCATAGAGATGCATTAAATGGCATTAAATGGCATTAAATGGCATTAAATGGCTGTCTTCTAATGAATTCTGTGTACCTATTTACAAAGCAATACTCACCACCACTTCTTAATAAAAACAGCCCAAGCACATTACATCAAAATGGATTAGTGCTGCAAACATATACATTAAATGCTATTTGATCAATTTACAAAATAGTGATCGTAACAGTGGTACTCACATGGTTACCCTTGGGGCCGGGGCCACCACCAGCTCCGGGAGGTCCAGCGGGGCCACGGGATCCTGGGAAACCAGGAGCACCAGAGATACCAACAGCACCCTATGGGAGGGACAAGAGGACACACACATTAATACACCAGCACCAGTATGCATGCACATTCTATAGTCTTAGTGGCTTTGCACATTCTATAGTCTTAGTGGCTTTGCATAAAAGTGTCTGCTAAATGGCATTGATTATTATTAGTATATTATGTAAAGTATTACCAGTGTTCATTTGAACATAATCAATCCTAGATCATCAGTTTGATGGATCCACAAGGCTCATACTTACAGTGGCACCCTTGCCTCCTGGTTGGCCATCACTTCCCGGGGCACCCTGTTTGGTTAGAGGGAAAGAGAGGGAAAGAAGGGAAAGAGAGGGGAAGACAGGGGGGGACATTATACTACCGTAAACATCATGGGTCAGACGTTAAATGGTGCACCATAAGCATATACACATATATAAATATTAGGACCTATATAAATATAATGACCTATATAAATATAATGACCTATATAAATATAATTACCTATATAAATATAAGGACCTATATAAATATAATTACATATATAAATATAAGGACCTATATAAATATAAGGACCTATATAAATATAATGACCTATATAAATATAATTACCTATATAAATATAAGGACCTATATAAATATAATGACCTATATAAATATAAGGACCTATATAAATATAATTACCTATATAAATATAATGACCTATATAAATATAAGGACCTATATAAATATAAGGACCTATATAAATATAATGACCTATATAAAGATAATTACCTATATAAATATAAGGACCTATATAAATATAATGACCTATATAAATATAATTACCTATATAAATATAAGGACCTATATAAATATAATTACCTATATAAATATAAGGACCTATATAAATATAATGACCTATATAAATATAAGGAACTATATGAAGATATTGACCTATATAAATATAAGGACCTATATAAAGATAATTACCTATATGAAGATAAGAACCTATATAAATATAATGACCTATTTAAATATAATGACCTATATAAAGATAATGACCTATATAAATATAATGACCTATATAAATATAATTACCTATATAAATATAAGGACCTATATAAATATAATTACCTATATAAATATAAGGACCTATATAAATATAATGACCTATATAAATATAAGGAACTATATGAAGATATTGACCTATATAAATATAAGGACCTATATAAAGATAATTACCTATATGAAGATAAGAACCTATATAAATATAATGACCTATATAAAAAGAATGACCTATATAAATATAACAACCTATATGTAGATAAGGACCTATATAAATATAATGACCTATATAAATATAATGACCTATATGAAGATAAGGACCTATATAAATATAATGACCTATATAAAAATAATGACCTATATAAATATAAGGACCTATATAAATATAATTACCTATGTAAAGATAATTACCTATATGAAGATAAGGACCTATATAAATATAATGACCTATATAAATATAATGACCTATATGAAGATAAGGACCTATATAAATATAAGGACCTATATAAATATAATGACCTATATAAAGATAATTACCTATATGAAGATAAGAACCTATATAAATATAAGGACCTATAAAAATATAAGGACCTATATAAATATAATTACCTATATAAATATAAGGAACTATATGAAGATATTGACCTATATAAATATAAGGACCTATATAAATATAAGGACCTATATGAAGATAATGACCTATATAAATATAATGACCTATATAAATATAATGACCTATATAAAGATAATTACCTATATAAATATAATTACCTATATGAAGATAAGGACCTATATAAATATAAGGACCTATATAAATATAACAACCTATATGTAGATAAGGACCTATATAAATATAAGGACCTATATAAATATAAGGACCTATATGAAGATAATGACCTATATAAATATAATGACCTATATAAATATAATGACCTATATAAAGATAATTACCTATATAAATATAATGACCTATATAAAGATAATTACCTATATGAAGATAAGGACCTATATAAATATAAGGACCTATATAAATATAACAACCTATATGTAGATAAGGACCTATATAAATATAATGACCTATATAAATATAATGACCTATATGAAGATAAGGACCTATATAAATATAAGGACCTATATAAATATAATTACCTATATAAATATAAGGACCTATATAAATATAAGGACCTATATAAAGATAATGACCTATATGAAGATAAGAACCTATATAAATATAAGGACCTATAAAATTATAAGGACCTATATGAAGATAAGAACCTATATAAATATAAGGACCTATATGAAGACAATGACCTATATGAATATAAGGACCTATATAAATATAAGGACCTATATAAAAAGAATGACCTATATAAATATAATGACCTATATAAATATAAGGACCAATATAAATATAAGGACCTATATAAGAACAAATTCTTATTTACAATGACGGCCTACACCGGCCAAACTCGGACGCTGGGCCAATTGTGCGCCGCCCTATGGGACTCTCAATCACGGCCGGTTGTGATACAGTCTGGATTTGAACCAGGTTGTCTGTAGTGACGCCTCTAGCACTGAGATGCAGTGTCTTAGACCACAAGATAAGGACATATAAGCGTAAGCAACCAGGACAAATAATAATATAAGCATGTAAGGGAAAGCATGCACAACAGTACTCACAGAGGGTCCAGCAGCACCAGCAGGTCCAGGGTTACCGGGCTCTCCACGAGATCCTTGGGGTCCGTCTGAGCCACGGCCTCCCTGAGGACCGGTCTCTCCCTAAAGGGGGCAGCAGAGAGGACATTAGGAGGGTGCTAGGTGTTCCCATTCTTAGAGACTGATGTTATCGTTTTCTCTGTGTGTGTGTGTGAGGGGGGGAGGTTGTGTGTGTGTGTAAGTGTGTGTGTGTGCGTGTGTGTAAGTGTGTGTGAGGGGGGAGGTTGTGTGAAGAAACAGTTTCCTCTCTAATAGAGCTCTGTATATTACAGTAGTCTACAGAAATATAGCGGTAGGGGTTTGGGTTAGGGGTTAGGGGTTAGGCGTAGGCGGTAGGGGGTGGGGTTAGGGCTAGGGTTAGGGTTAGGGTAGGGGTGGGGGTGGGGGTAGCGTTAGGGGTATGGTTAGGGTTAAGGGTATGGTTAAGGTTAAGGGTATGGTTAGGGGTAGGAGGTGGTGTTAGGGGTAGGGTTAGGGGTAGGGGGTAGGGGTAGGGGGTAGGGTTAGGGTTAGGGGTAGGTGGTGGGATTAGGGGTTGGGATAGGGTTAGGGGTAGGGGGTAGGATTAGGGTTAGGGGGTGAGGTTAGGAGTAGGGTTAGGGGTAGGGATAGGGGGTGGGGTTAGGGGTAGGGGTAGGGGTAGGGGTGGGGATAGGGTTAGGGGTAGGGGTGTGAGGTCGGGTTAGGGATAGGGGGTGGGGATAGTGTTAGGGTTAGGGGTGGGAGGTGGGGTTAGGGGTAGGGGGTGGGGCTATGACATACCTTAACTCCAGCGCCTCCGGGGAATCCAGGGGGACCAGATGAGCCAGTGGGTCCCTGAAGAGATCAAATAAACATTCTTTAGTTAAATTCACATAGTCAGGACTAACACATGGCACTGAGTGGTGTACTCTGAATTGCTACGACAGGTAGGGTCAGTCACCAGTAATAAAGATACTTACAGGGGATCCAGCAGGACCAGAGTTACCATCATTACCACGAGCACCCTAGAGGAAGAGGGAATTACATTGTTATGACCATTCACTACTAAATATTCCAAAAGCCAGACATGGGCATGGTGAACATCTTTAGGGGTACTGCAGCAATACTTTATACTATATGACAACAAGTCACTGACTATTCTGTATAATTCTAGATATTGTTTACAGTATTGCTGCTATTCATAGTTGTGGTGATGTGTTATACTTACATTCCATCAATCAATCAATCAATCAATTCAACCAACCAATCAATCACTCAAATGAACAGAGAAGGTTGTGCTGTGCAGTACTTACAGAAGGCCCAGCAGGTCCGGGGCGGCCTCTCTCACCAGGAAGACCACGAGCACCCTGGGAAGAGGAAGAGCGGGAGGAATAGAGAGAGGAAGAGAGGAAGGATGAGAAGGACAAAGAGAGGAAGGAAGCAGAGGGGTGAAGATAGGGAGGAAGCAGAGGGAGGAAGAGAGGAAGTAAGCAGAGGGAGGAAGCAGAGGGAGGAAGGAAGAGAAGGACGAAGAGAGGAAGTAAGCAGAGGGGTGAAGAGAGGGAGGAAGCAGGGGGAGGAAGATAGGAAGTAAGCAGAGGGAGGAAGCAGAAGGAAGAGAGGAAGGAAGAGAGGGAGGAAGAGAGGAAGGAAGCAGAGGGAGGAAGAGAGGGGGAAGAGAGGAAGTAAGCAGAGGGAGGAAGAGAGGGAGAAAGAGAGGAAGGAAGAGAGGAGGAAGAGAGGAAGTAAGCAGAGGGAGGAAGCAGAGGGAGGAAGAGAGGGTGGAAGAGAGTGAGGAAGAGAGGGGGGAAGAGAGTGAGGAAGCGAGTGAGGAAGCAGAGGGAGGAATCAGGGAGGAGGAAGAGAGGGAGGAATCAGGGGGGAGGAAGAGAGGGAGGAATCAGGGGGGAGGAAGAGAGGGAGGAATCAGGGGGGAGGAAGAGAGGGAGGAATTAGAGTGAGGAAGAGAGGGAGGAAGAGAGGAAGGAATAAGAGTGGGGAAAAGAGGGGGGAAGAGAGGGAGGAAGCAGAGGGAGGAAGCAGAGGGAGGATGAGAGGGAGGATGAGAGGGAGGATGAGAGGGAGTTCAATAACGCTAGAGAGTACAGTAATGACTAAACAATGTCAGTGGCTGGCTATTTTTACTGGACCGTAATGTTTTGTTCAGAAAATGACATTATTTAGTCATTACTACTAGTAGAAGGCAGATTGATGAAAACTGACATTATTTAGTAATTACTACTACTGAAAGGAAGGTTGATGGTCTTTAAAGTTCCTAAGAGTTAATGGCCTCTGATATGTTTACTGAGATGAGAGCATTACTCAAATCAAATCAAAGTGTATTTGTCAAATGCACAAGATACTCACCATAGCACCGGGGTTACCGCTGGATCCAGGGGCACCACCCTCTCCCTGTGGACAGAGGGAACAGATGAGTTCTCCAGAATAGGTAACGATAGACGTACATTGTGATAGATATCATTAGATTGACCTCTAACCTTAGGGCCGGCTGGGCCACCGTCTCCCTTGGCGCCATCCATTCCATTGAAACCCTGAGAAGGAAATCAAAGAGCATTTTTTAGGTTAGTGTCATTCTGTATGATTAGGAGTTTAATGTAGGAATATAGTAGTGTCATGGCTGTCATAACACCATGGGAGTAGGGGGAAGTTGCCACTAGTCGCTGTTCTTGGGTGAGTTATACATTTCCCCTACTAATGGTTAGGGATTGGATTTCACGGGGGAAAGCTGATCCTAGATCTGTACCTAGGGGAAACATCACACTGGAGCAATACTCACTCGGTGTCCCTTGATGCCGGGGAGGCCAGGAGTTCCGGGGGTTCCACGAGCACCCTATAGGGCAGAAGAAGAAGGAATGTTGTGGACTTGTCTTCATAATAGACAAAAACCATACAATCTTCATTCTTACTGTAATGTATGTCTTTTCAGTGCTGAAACTAACTTGACTTTGTATTAGTGATTATTTACTTTAATGTCAATCTATTAGAATGGTTCTAATTCAACTTTAAAGCCCACCCTATAGGTCCTTTACTTTGAAGCCCACCCTGTAGGTCCTTTACTTTGAAGCCCACCCTATAGGTCCTCTACTTTGAAGCCCACCCTGTAGGTCCTTTACTTTGAAGCCCACCCTGTAGGTCCTCTACTTTGAAGCCCACCCTGTAGGTCCTTTACTTTGAAGCCCACCCTGTAGGTCCTCTACTTTGAAGCCCACCCTGTAGGTCCTTTACTTTGAAGCCCACCCTGTAGGTCCTTTACTTTGAAGCCCACCCTGTAGGTCCTCTACTTTAAAGCCCACCCTGTAGGTCCTTTACTTTGAAGCCCACCCTGTAGGTCCTTTACTTTGAAGCCCACCCTGTAGGTCCTTTACTTTGAAGCCCACCCTGTAGGTCCTCTACTTTAAAGCCCACCCTGTAGGTCCTCTAATGATGTTAGGTTTGCATCCCAGATAGCACCCTATTCCCTATATAGTGCACTACTTTTGACCAGAGTCCTGTGGGCACTACATTGGGAATAGGGAGCCATTTGGAACGCATACTTGGTATCAGAACCAGGTCTGTTTGGATAGAACTTCTGACTCTTGATCTAAAGGGTTAGAGGGCCACTCACCTGAGGGCCAGCGGAGCCACGCTCACCGGGGCGACCAGACCTGCCAGGCTCACCCTGCAGAGGAGAGGAGAGAGAGGTTAATGGACAGGCAGAGAGACAGAGAGATCCTCTCACTGTGAACACTGCTGCCACTTATGGCAAGCAGTGATAATAATGTGGCATGAAAAATTGCATATATTATGAATATATTATATATAAATATATATATATATACTGTATATATACTGTAAATATATATATATTATGAATACAGTATGTATGTAATGATGTAATCATAACATGTCAATATACAGTGGTGGAAAATATTATGGTGTAAGTTGCAAATGAGGAAAACTAGAGGAAATCTATGTGAGTCTATGAGTTCTGTTTACTGTCTTTACTAATGTTCAGGGTTTCTGAGCTACAGATCTCACAAAGGAATGAGATAGAAGGAAAGACGAGATCAGATCTGACAAATGGAATGAGATAGAAGGAAAGACGAGATCAGATCTGACAAATGGAATGAGATAGAAGGAAAGACGAGATCAGATCTGACAAATGGAATGAGATAGAAGCAAAGTTGAGATTATGAAAACATAACTTACATTATCTCCATTCTTGCCTGGGGGGCCCATTTGCCCACGTTGACCCATGGGACCCTACAGGGAACAAACAAGCATGAAGGGAGGTGTGTGGGTGTGTGTTGCTTTGTGTCAAGGTCAAAGGTTACGTGTGTATATTATACAGCTATACATCACAAATGAAAAATAATGTACACACAAATGTGAATAGTCAGTGTGTGCTTGTGGGTGTGGGAGGAGGCTACTACAACATGGTCATGGATAGGAAGTGATGCGTTCAGAATGTGTATCAGTTTATATTTACGGGCACAGGAAGTAGTCATGTTTGTATACTCACAGCACCGCCAGGCTCACCGGGCTCGCCAGGGGGACCATGATGGCCGGAGGGACCCTGGAGGAGGACGTGAACACAGATCAGACCATGAAATTCTCCAATGAGCATACTTTTTAGTACCACACTAGGCTTAATCTCCATCAGAGAAACCGGCCCTACAAGATGTATTGTTTACAGACATAAATATACTACACTGTATACTGTAGAAATGTATGTGGAGTCTCTAAAACAAACTATTATAACTGGAATGATTTTCACACCTCTAGACATATTATGGTCAGAGGGAACTGATGACCTGTTATAGTAAACACAGACACAAATAAATGTTTATTTGTCTAATAAAAATGACTAATGAGAGGATACTTACAGTGTTGCCTGGTGGGCCAGCGAGACCACGGGGACCCATTGGGCCCTGTTGGAAAACACAACAACCAATGAATCAAGTCATCCATTTGCTTTGTACTTTACCTCCTTTGATTGAGATAAAGTGATTCTGTGAGATATTGTTATGTAAAGGATAAAATATATAGCTGATCATTGTGAGGAATCACTACCAGAGGACTACTGTAAACCTGAAAGCATCATACTGTTTAAGCACTAGCTTAGTATAAACTATACTGTGTTGACATGATCCATGATCTTCTTCAAAAACATTGATAACTATCTGTTCTGCCTGGGGTCTGGCTATGTGACTGTGTAACTATCACAACTATTTTTGTAGATGTTTGTTAATAGACCATGGTTTGCCATTTGTGAAGACAGTTTTGCATTGCAGCAGTCCACAATAGCATGCATGATCTGTGTTTCGTATAGTTAACGTCACTGTTATGATACTCTCTCTCTATTAGGCCTCCTGAAGGGCTTTGTCTCAGTGAGGACCAAATTAGTACTTTTATGTGCTATCCTCTGGGAATACAATGTACATGTATATCTTGCTGTATATGTTTTTACGCAAATAAATTCAGCTCATTATAGCCCGGAAATGTGGCTTCACTCACAGAACTAAACAGCACAGAGACAAAAAAAGTATTTTGTACCATTGGTCCCTGTTGGGCCTGGCCACCGCTGGATTTCTCATCATAACCACCGTGCATCTGAGGAGAGAAGTTCTGTAGGAAAGGAAAGACATTATTAATTGTTTTCTAAAAATGGTTAGTTTGGATGTTTCTAAAGCATACAACTTAGAGATGACGAAACAACAAAATACGTTTATAAATGGTTATAACTGTTAACAACACTGTCTGTAAATCAAACTCCAAAATGGCACCCTATTCCCTACAAATTACACTACTTTTGACCAGGGCTCTAGGGAACAGGGTGCTATTAGGACGTAGCTTTAGTCATATAGGGTGAAATAACAGCTTCCTACATCAAACAATTCATGATAAAATGGGGCTAGTTACTATTATCACTATTAATTAGTATTTTATAGTACAGGGAGAGCAACCATTGTGTAGTTTTTCACTCCAACCCTGTTCCTGGAGAGCTACCCTCCTGTAGGTTTTCACTCCAACCCTGTTCTTGTAGAGTTACCCTCCTGTAGGTTTTCACTCCAACCCTGTTCTTGGAGAGCTACCCTCTGTAGGTTTTCACTCCAACCCTGTTCTTGTAGAGTTACCCTCCTGTAGGTTTTCACTCCAACCCTGTTCTTGGAGAGCTACCCTGTGTAGGTTTTCACTCCAACCCTGTTTCTTGAGAGCTACCATCCTGTAGTTTTTCACTCCAACTCTAATTAGCTGGTTGATAAGACGAATCAGTTTGGTTACAACTGGGGTTGGAGCGAAAACCTACAAGAGGGTAGCTCTCCAGGAACAGGGTTGGAGAGCCCTCCGCTACTCTAACTCCTCTCCTCCATAACCCTGCCTTAGATCAGAAAACTAGGGAGCTGTCCACTCACCACTGGTGCTGAAGGGAGCAGGGAGCTACTGTAAACTCTCCACTGGTGCTGAAGGGAGCAGGGAGCTACTGTAAACTCACCACTGGTGCTGAAGGGAGCAGGGAGCTACTGTAAACTCTCCACTGGTGCTGAAGGGAGCAGGGAGCTACTGTAAACTCTCCACTGGTGCTGAAGGGAGCAGGGAGCTACTGTAAACTCACCACTGGTGCTGAAGGGAGCAGGGTGCTACTGTAAACTCTCCACTGGTGCTGAAGGGAGCAGGGAGCTACTGTAAACTCTCCACTGGTGCTGAAGGGAGCAGGGCGCTACTGTAAACTCACCACTGGTGCTGAAGGGAGCAGGGCGCTACTGTAAACTCACCACTGGTGCTGAAGGGAGCAGAGTGCTACTGTAAACTCTCCACTGGTGCTGAAGGGAGCAGGGAGCTACTGTAAACTCTCCACTGGTGCTGAAGGGAGCAGGGAGCTACTGTAAACTCTCCACTGGTGCTGAAGGGAGCAGGGCGCTACTGTAAACTCTCCACTGGTGCTGAAGGGAGCAGGGAGCTACTGTAAACTCTCCACTGGTGCTGAAGGGAGCAGGGCGCTACTGTAAACTCACCACTGGTGCTGAAGGGAGCAGGGAGCTACTGTAAACCGCTCTCTAACTCAGATATCTATTGATATTTCCTCTCAGGTAAAAATGTAGTAACTGGATATGAATAACTCTGGTACAACACTGGTAGTAACTGGACAATATCCACAAGAAATAGGCAGTGAATATTATATTATTTTGTCCTGGAGGTTACTTACTCCGCCGCCAAGGCCAGGAGGTCCAGGGGGGCCTGGGGGGCCGGGAAGGCCAGGCTGGCCATCCATGCCATCGTTACCAGGAACACCCTCAGGACCCTGGAGAGATGGACAGACAGACAGACAGCTAGTCAGTAACAGAGACAGACAGACAGCTACTCAGTAACAACTCAGCCTTAAACAACCCATGGCTGAGTTACTTAGATATATACAGTTCTGTGGGCACTGCATTAGACAAATCAGGACAATCTTCTAATGCACTTCATAAGACAAATAATTGTTTAATTGGAATAGACTTAAAAGTGGTGATTGAAGTGGTGAAGTAGTGCATGCTGTAAATAGAAATTCTGGCTTTGTTGATTTTTTTCTTTAAAATGTCTCAAATCCTTAACACTGGTTGGTATGCAAGTGCTGATTAGGCAACTCAAAGAGTAGATGCTGCAGCATGGGCTACAAACCTACATGGAACAATGATCCATACATTTGACCTGTGTTGCAAAGGTCAAAGTTCAACCAAAGGTCAATAGGTCAATATGTTGAATATTTGAAAAATCTATATCAGTCACTAGAAACTAATGTCAACCTTTACTTTTAAATACTGGTGTAAGTTGAACAGTTAAAATAACATTGTACTGTAAAAAAGAGCTTTGCTGTGTTCAATAGGTGAGTTCAATGGGTGTGTTTAATAGGTGAGTTAAATAGGTGTGTTCAATAGTTGTGTTCAATAGGTGAGTTCAATAGGTGTGTACAATAGGTGTGTTCAATAGGTGTGTTCAATAGGTGAGTTCAATAGGTGAGTTCAATATGTGAGTTCAATATGTGAGTTCAATAGGTGTGTTCAATAAGTGTATTCAATAAGTGTGTTCAATAGGTGAGTTCAATAGGTGAGTTCAATAGGTGTGTACAATAGGTGTGTTCAATAGGTGAGTTCAATAGGTGTGTTCAATAGTTGTGTTCAATAGGTGTGTTCAATAGGTGTGTTCATGAGGTGTGTAAACTCAGAACCTAATCTCACTGGCTAGTAATTCCATTTGATTATGTACTGAACAGAAGCAACTAAACACCGTCTCCAGCTCCTCCCCTTCCAAAATGTCCACCTGTGTTTACAATTACCGTTCAAATCCCAACCTCCACTTCAAGCACAACTTCCACAAAGCCATGATTCGTCAAAATAATAAATAACACTAATCCACCGTACCAGAAGATGTTTTTCCTTAGGCCTCTCATGGAACAACTAAACCATAGGACATGTAGCTAGCTATACAATTTAATTCCAGAAAATAAACAACTTTAAATTTAAGTTAAGTTAAACGTATGTCCTAAGTTGAACTTACATCATCACCCTTGGGGCCAACTCCTCCCTGTGGTCCCTATGGGAGAACAACAAGAGGAAGTGAATTAGGTGTGCTGCAGTGCTGCTTTCACTGCACTTCAATGAGAGAGGTGTAGTCCTACTGAGGCAATTCAATGAGAGGTGTAGGCCTACTGAGGCACCAATGAGAGAGGTGTAGGCCTACTGAGGCACCAATGAGAGAGGTGTAGGCCTACTGAGGCACTTCAATGAGAGAGGTGTTTGCCTACTGAGGCACCAATGAGAGAGGTGTAGGCCTACTGAGGCACCAATGAGAGAGGTGTAGGCCTACTGAGGCACCAATGAGAGAGGTGTAGGCCTACTGAGCTATGACCTGCTACAGGCAGAACACATGTACAGTAGGCATAGCACAAACAAAGGCATTGAACGTTTGTTTGGTGGAGGGTAAAATGGTAAGTCTACAGCACATTCGAAAGGTATCACAGTTTGAATGAACTGAAATGAATAGCATACACATTTCAACATAATATTACCCACAATGAACATAATGGGCTCATTTATGACGCTTGTAAGCAGGCCAGCGCTGTCATTATTCAATAATATGAAAACAGTCATACACTAATACATTTTCAATAACATAAATCAATCCTAGGGGTAAAATGTGCATAAATACCTCTGGCTCAGGCGCCACTGGAACCTGGGGACCTATGAAATTAATTGAGAGGAAAATATCATATTATTATTACCCCTTATAAACTCATATCAAACATGAACCTGTAAAAACATGATTGTCAATTTATAATAACACTGTGTTGACAATGAATGCATGATGGCTGGACCCCATACAGCAGTGTGAAGGCATCACAGACCTAATGCTGATTAGGCCTATATGAGGAGATGTGAGTGTAAAATGAATCTCCAGCATTGAACAGGTTTCATCCATTCATTAAGAAGGTGGAGGGAAAAGAAAATTAATAATAACATCCGATTCGATTCTTTGTTGCTCATCCTCAATAAGGTATCCACAGTCCATTCTAAGTAATGGCCAGCCCAGTCTGGGCGGTGTAGCCTAAGGCCCGCTCGATTCCTTTTGGGGTTTGTCCCCCTCTGTCTATAACTGGAAACATTGCAGCAAACTGGTGCCACTAGATGGCGCCAGAACGCTATCACAAAGCACAGGTGTATAAGGTCAACAAAGGTAGGCTACCCTCCGTCTCCGAGTCGTCGGGGCAGATAGGACAGCATTCGCCGTCGGGGATGATAGGGTCGGCGCAGTCGGTTGTGTCCTCACAAATCACTTCGTCGCACATAATGACTCCGCTGTCACAGACGCAGATCTGGCAGGGTTCTGGTTTCCACACATCTTTATCGTTGTACTGTTGGCCATCCAACGAGCAGCTACCGAATTCACCTGGGAAGATGGAGAGTTTTGGATTCGCAAGGTAAGTCACATGGCAATTAAATAAACCTATCAGAAGTGATGATTTCAAAAGTAAAACAATGCAAGGTCCTATACTGTCTGTAGGTCTAATAACAATGAGAGAGCATTTAAACAGAACAAACTACTTCTAGCATGTAGGCTAGACCCAAACCTCTTTGAATAGAAATGACACAATGCAGGGAAACTAGAAAATAGCAAAGCAGTCATGACTGTAAACTCAAGTCCTGCCACAGGTAGGTCTAATGTAGGATCCTAGGAGGCCACTCTCAATTAATCTACATAGGCCTAAGATTGGCAAGGTCTAGACCTACAAAGATCCCAAAGCTCAAGGCCCAACTTGAGAATCCTTTAGATATTTCTTAGATGTAGGCAAATGTAGAGAATTCTTCAGAAAAAGCAGCCTACAAAGACCATACTACATAAATGAATCAAATTTCCTATTGTGTTGCACTGGTTGTTGTATTTGCAGTAGACCTGCATTTATGTCCAACAACAGACAGGCCTGTAGGCTAGGCCCTCTGGCTGGAGTTTGGGTGGGGCCCTATACTTGTCTTGTAATTCTAGTGAGGCCTACATTTCTAATATCACCACATAGCGGTGCTCTCCGCCTCTACAGTGACATTATCCACCGAGCCAAAGCCCCTCTCTACACCCAACCTGATAAATTGATGTCTAGACAATTCCACTGAAGACGTCATACTTAAACTATTTTCACTTAATTCGCCTCCCAGGTTTAAAGTTATTCTAAAGCAAGCAATGGAAACTTCTTATTGCAGATTCCATGGAGTTTATTAAATAGGTTACACACTTCCATTTATAACAGTAAGATAATTGGGAATAAGGCGTGGCTGTCCTATTGTCTAATCTTTCAGGAGCTTGTTCCAGTCCAGGCATAATTCCTTGTTGTGGTGTACATAATATAAATCATAGATTTGGGTGATAGACCTCAGTTGCAAATACACTTTTGTTCTGAGCTTTAACAAAAAAAAAGTCATTATTGCTTATTTTTATTTCATTAACATCAGTAATATAATTTTTTCAAGTGGTTTGTATATTTGTAGTTTATTCCAATTCCATCTGAACATCAAGTCATCATTGCGCATCCTAGCTTTTGCTGCAGCTAGAATTTCCCTTGCCCGAGGACATGGAAAAGCGTGTGAACAGCTAGGGCAGGGGCGCAATAAACATGTGTCTGCACGCCAGGGAACGCTCAGCCATGGAAGTAGAAAAATATTAAATCCTTGTTCAATGCATCGAGCCTCGGAGCTCCAAAAACAATGGTATAACCCCTTTGATGATGTTTGCTGACAATTTAACGCCATGTGCCCTACAGGGTAGGTAAGCATCATTTGCAACATCCCAAACACAAAATAAAGGTGCGCTGCATCCTTTTATGCGCTATCCAATTGTTCCTGCGAGCGTCCCCGTCCCATAATCTCATATAAAGTGATACTTACTATCGTCCTCTCCTTGACCTCTCGCCAATAGCACTGTTGCGCTTAGCAACAGCGCTAACCGAATATCCACAAAGCTGAACATGTCTAAATATTAGACATGTAGACTCTTTGAGGCTAGGGGAATCCTGGTTTTACTCCTCAGACTCCAACCATAAAACGTAGGGTCCGGTTCTTTGTTACTCCAATCCAGACCCTGACAGAACCACCCTACTGCCTAAACAAATGAGTAAACTGGGCTTTTATATGCCAAACTTTTGGGGAGGTCCTGGACGCAGAAGAGTACTTGTACATGTTCAAGTGAAAGGAGTCCCTCCTTCACGGGGGGGGGGGGGAGGGGGGGTTGTTGCTGCTTTTAAAACATGTCAAAGAAGTTCACATTTTGGATAAAACATGGACATTCACACACCGGAGCTGTCATCTTCCGACTCCATGGATTTTATTTGCTTATTTAAACGAACTATTTTAAATCCTATTTAAAACTTGATAGTAGCCTAATCAACTTTAGGCAACGTGTCAGGAACGTTTTTAAATCAACTTTTTGGGACATGCAATCAAGTGTTTCATTATTTCAATTGCGTTTGCGTTGTATGCTAAGGATTTTATTTTGTATGGAATACTAACAGCTTGGTTTAGGTTGTGCAACTTCAGAACATGTTGCATGGGGATGTTTTGTGTCATGGGAAATCAGAATGCAAGGATCTGAATAGTTATCTGATTGCAACAGATTTCAGAAATTAAGTTTTAATTGACATTTATGCACAGTTTTACACACATATGTTAATTGTTTACACATAGAGATTCTACTCAAGGCTGACTAAGGAAGCCTTCAGATGATATATCTATTTTGGGGTTTCTTGTCGTTTTATTGATTGATAGCAATGATAGCCATAATGTTTACATTATTGGGTCCTACAGTTGGATGCTATCAGAATGGTTTGGAAATGATATACCCTTGACAATAATTGGAAACGTGGCATAGAGTTGCCTAGTTATGATTGTAGATGACCTAGCATTGTGCTAAGATTATCTCGAGTTAATGTGCAATGACTTTATAGTTGTTGAGATGATTTTGAAGTTAATGTATTACTTGTATATGCTGCACTCTCAAGTTTTTCCTTGACGTTTTGTATCAAAACAAAACTTCAATTAAAATTCCATCCCTAAAAGGTGCATCCAACATTCTGTTTTAATTTATTTTGTTCTTTAGGATTTTGATTCATTCATCACACTGTTTGGTTGACAGAAATTTCACGAAGACAATTGAATGGCGCATACAATCCAGCACAACAATCACTTCTGGTAATTACATGACATGCATAATGCAGCTTCTCCAACTCTGGGTTGCCCCTCCCATGTGTTAGATGATGCTAGAGAAGAAAATGTGGCAGTAATTACAAAGCCCTCTCATTGCACTCTCAGTGAGAGGACACATTGCATAATTACAAAGCCCTCTCATTGCACTCTCAGTGAGAGGACACATTGCATAATTACAAAGCCCTCTCATTGCACTCTCAGTGAGAGGACACGTTGCATAATTACAAAGCCCTCTCATTGTACTCTCAGTGAGAGGACACGTTGCATAATTACAAAGCCCTCTCATTGCACTCTCAGTGAGAGAACACATTGCATAATTACAAAGCCCTCTCATTGTACTCTCAGTGAGAGGACACGTTGCATAATTACAAAGCCCTCTCATTGCACTCTCAGTGAGAGGACACGTTGCCGCTCCTATTAACGTTGCAATATCTGACCTTTTAAAAAAAAAAAGGCAAGTCAGTTTTTTACTATGATGGTCTACACCGGCCAAACACGGACGACCCTGGGCCAATTGTGCGCCACCCTATGGGACTCCCAATCACGGCCGGTTGTGATACAGTCTGGACCTCCTTCCTTCGCCAATTAGCTTTTTTTTTGTACTGTCTACCACTGAGGCACTCAACCTAGAAATGTCTTTCTAATCACAATGAGTGAACAAATCAGAGGGAACATGTTCTGCAGCATTATTATTTCAACTATTATTACGTTAATAACAGTATCTTCAGCATCACTAAGAGAGAAAGTCACGTTTATAGATTTAATGACCTACTGTTTAAAAAAGAACACTGCAATATTTTCATTAAAAACGTATATACACGCTCATACTGGATTTGTGAATTTATGATAGTCTCTGTACATAACACCTGATACACCTTCCGCATGGCTGAGGTTGGGCTTCCACTGCCCATTATTCTCCACAGTTCCAGTTTCCAGACTTGTTCAGGTGCCATTTTGTAACGCTAAACAGTTTTTTATTTTGCTGTGCTCTTAACAACCGAATAAAAGCTGGTGAGGGGGACTCTCTTCTAACAATTGTTTATTAGACAGGCAGCTGTCAATTACCTCATTCTCTACTCCATTAACACTTAAACATCTTCTGAAAATGTTTTGATGTGTTGAGCTGTGCTATTACTTAAATTATGTCACCTATCTTTTATCACCTAGGCTTATTTGATATACAGTATCTGTAATATATCTATATGATGGGTGTTTTACAGTATATAACACCCAGCATATATATATATATATATATATATATATATATATATATATATATATATATATATATATATATATATATATATAATATATACAGCGGGTGAAATAAGTATTGAACACGTCACCATTTTTCTCAGTAAATACATTTACAAAGGTGCTATTGACATGATGTTGACACCAGATGTTGGTAACAACCCAAGTAATCCATACATACAAAGAAACCAAAACCAATAAGTTCAGAAATTAAGTTATGTGTAATAATGTGAAATGACACAGGGAAAAAGTATTGAACACATGAAGAAAGGGAGGTGCAAAAAGGCATGGAAAGCCAAAACAACAGCTGAAAACTATCAGTAATTAAAAAGCAATCCAGCCCCCTGTCAGTGCAAATTAATATCAGCTGGTTCAGTCCCAACTGATGGACTACAAAAAGGTCTCATTGCCAAGGTGTCACACAAGACACATCTCATGATGGGTAAAAGCAAAGAGCTGTCTCAAGACCTTCGCAACCTAATTGTTGCAAAACATATGATGGCATTGGTTATAGGCGCATTTCTAAGCTTCTGAATGTTCCAGTGAGCACTGTTGGGGCCATAATACGGAAGTGGAAAGACAATCATTTCACCATAAATTTGCCTCGACCAGGTGCTCCTCGCAAGATTTCTGACAGAGGAGTGAAAAGAATAATCAGAAGAGTTGTCCAAGAGCCAAGGACCACTTGTGGAGAGCTTCAAAAAGACCTGCAATTAGCAGGTACTGTTGTCTCAAAGAAAACAGTAAGTAATGCACTCCACCGCCATGGCCTGTATGCACGCTCACCACGCAAGACTCCATTGCTAAAAAAAAAGCATGTTGAAGCTTGTGAAATACTGGGAGAATATAGTGTGGTCAGATGAGAGCAAAATTGAACTGTTTGGATGTCATAATACACACCATGTTTGGAGGAGAAATGGCACTGCACATAACCCTAAAAACACCATACCAACAGTGAAGTTTGGAGGTGGGAACATCATGGTGTGGGGCTGCTTTTCAGCAAATGGTACTGGCAAACTTCACATAATTGAAGGAAGGATGAATGGGAAGATTTACCAAGACATTCTTGACAAAAATCTGCTGCCATCTACCAGGATGATGAAGATGAAACGAGGGTGGACATTTCAGCATTTCACACAGCCAAGGATACTCTCAATTGGTTTCAAAGAAAGAAAATAAAGCTGCTAGAATGGCCCAGCCAATCACCTGACTTAAATCCCATTGAAAATCTATGGAAAGAACTGAAGATCAAGATTCATAGAAGAGGCCCACGGAACCTTCAAGATTTGAAGACCGTTTGTGTGGAAGAATGGGCCAAAATCACACCAGAGCAATGCATGCGACTAGTTTCTCCATACAGGAGGCGTCTTGAAGCTGTCATTACCAACAAAGGCTTTTGTAGAAAGTATTAAATAAATATCAGTAAGTGTGTTCAATACTTTTTCCCTATGTCATTCACATTATTACACATAACTTAATTTATGAACTTATTTGTTTTGGTTTCTTTGTATGGATTACTTGGGCTGTTACCAAAATCTGGTGAAAGTTTCATGTCAATAGCACCTTTGGAAATATATTTACTGAGAAAAATGGTGACGTGTTCAATACTTATTTCACCCGCTGTAAATGTATATATACTGTAGTCAAGACGTTGACAAGGTTATAAATAATGATTTTTATTTGAAAAAATAATTGTGTCCTTCAAAGAATCCTCCATTTGCAGCAATTACAGCCTTCCAGACCTTCGGCATTCTAGTTGTCAATTTGTTGAGGTAATCTGAAGAGATTTTCCCATATGCTTCCTGAAGCACCTCCCACAAGTTGGATTGGCTTGAATGTCACTTCTTACTCAATAGGGTTGAGATCCGGTGCCTGTGCTGGCCAATCCATTATAGACAGAATACCAGATGACTGCTTCTTCCCTAAATAGTTATTGCATAGTTTGGAGCTGTGCTTTGGGTCATTGACCTGTTGTAGGAGGAAATTGGCTCCAATTAAGCGCCATCCACAGGGTATGTCATGGAGTTGCAAAATGGAGTGATAGCCTCAAGATCCCTTTTACCCTGTACAAATCTCCCACTTTACCACCACCAAAGCACCCCCAGACCATCACATTGCCTCAACCATGCTTGACAGATGTCGTCAAGCACTCCTCCAGCATCTTTTAATTTGGTCTGCGTCTCACAGATGTTCTTCTTTGTGATACGAACACCTCAAACTTAGATTAATCTGTCCATAACACTTAAAAAAAAAAAAATTATTGGCCAGTCTGAGATATGTCTTTTTTTTTGCAACTCTGCCTAGAAGGCCAGCATCCCGGAGTCACCTCTTCACTGTTGACATTGAGACTGGTGTTTTGCGTGTACTATTTAATGAAGCTGCCAGTTGAGGACTTGTGAGGCATCTGTTTCTCAAATTAGACACTCTAATGCACTTGTCCTCTTGCTCAGTTGTGCACCGGGGCCTCCCACTCCTCTTTCTATTCTGGTTAGAGCCAGTTTGCGCAGTTCTGTAAAGGGAGTAGTACACAGTGTTTTACGAGATCTTCAGTTTCTAGGCAATTTCTCGCATGGAATAGCCTTCATTTCACAGAACAAGAATAGACTGATGAGATTCAGAAGTAAGTTATTTGTTTCTGGCCATTTTGAGACTGTAACCGAACCCACAAATGCTGATGCTCCAGATACTCAACTAGTCTACAGAAGGCCAGTTTTATTGATATTAACAATGCACTGTATTTCTGATCAATTTGATGTTATTTTAATGGACCAAAAATGAGCTTTTCTTTAAAAAACAAGGACATTTCTAAGTGACCACAAACTTTTGAATGGTAGTGTATATCTATATTCTGCTTGTTATATATAAAGTACCAGTCAAAAGTTTGGACACACCTACACATTCAAGGGTCTATGAAATAACACATATGGAATTATGTAGTAACCAAAAAAGTGTTTAACAAATCAAAATATATTTTATACTTGAGATTCTTCAAAGAATCCACCCTTAGCCTTGATAACAGCTTTGCACACTCTTGGCATTCTCTCAACCAGCTTCACCTGGATGCTTTTCCAACAGTTTTGAAGCAGTTCCCACATATGCTGAGCACTTGTTTGCTGCTTTTCCTTCACTCTGTGGTCCAACTCTTCCTAAACCATCATAATTGGGTTGTTGGCGGGTGATTGTGGAGGCGAGGTCATCTGATGCTGTGGTAGTCATGCTGGTTAAGTGTGCCTTGAGTTCTAAATAAAATCACAAACAATGTCACCACCAAAACAAACCACACCTCCTCCTCCATGCTTCACGGTGGGAACCACACATGCAGAGATCATCCGTTCACCTACTTTGCATCCCACAAGGACATGGCAGTTGGAACCAAATATCTTACATTTGGACTCATAAGACCAAAGGACAGATTTACACCGGTCTAATGTCAATTGCTCGTGTTTCTTGGCCCAAGCAAGTCTCTGCTTCTGATTGCTGTACTTTAATACTGGTTTCTTTGCAGCAATTCGACCATAAAGGCCTGATTCATGCAGTCTCCTCTGAATGTCCAAGATGGCGTAACAATGCGGACGTGTTTTTTTTGTCCTGTCTCATGTCCCGTGTAAATAGTTTGTAATTAGTCTGTCTTTCCGTATATTTTATTATTCCCCATATACTTTTCCTGCAACCCGCCTCACCCAATGTGGAATGGATCTAGTATCTTCTTTATTTTCTTTATTTCTTTACTTCTTTATCATTAAACATTGCTAGCCACTGCTAGCAGTCCTCACCACTGCTCTGCCTGCGTCAGCCAGCTTTTAGTCCAGACAATATTGGCCAGTCTGCACAGCGCGCTACCAACCCAGCGCATATCGGATTGCGTTCCCTTCCACTTCACCGGATTTCTACCGAAATCACAAGGCCATCACACCGGATCATCGCAGCTAGCTAGCTGCAACCTAGTGGCTGCTGTTGTTTGGCTAACACCATTGTCCAGAAGCTACCACCAGTTGAATTGAGCTAGCCTCGAGCTAGGCCCATCTCCCGGCCAGCCGACGTAACTAGCTAATTCCCGGGCTACAGTACCTTTGTCAACAGGCCTGCACCTTCTACTGTCGACACGGAGCCCCGCCGTGCCAACATGACTGGTCTGCCGACGTAATCATCCGACGTGGTCTCAACAGGCTTTTCCTCTGCGATGTCGGCGAAAGATCCATCTGCTAGCCCCGGCCCGCTAGCATTCTGAACACCGTGCCTCCCGCTCGCCTAGTGCAGCATTCACTGAACTGCTCCCTGGCTCACCTCTTTGCTGCTCATCGGACCTTATGATTACTTGGCTACACAGCTGTTGCCTGCTGGACTGTTCCGTTACACGGTACCTCATTCTGTTTATCTGCTAGGCCTCAGGTCTGAACTCAGGTCCTGTGTGTAGCACAACAACTTTTCTAACTGACCCTCTGTCCATTCATCGCCATTACCCGCTGTTGTCTTAGCTCTCTTGATTAACTGTGTTTGTTTTATGTCTCTTTCTTATTTCAATATGCCTTGTCTGTTACTGTTTAGGTTAGTTCTTATTGTTTTATTTCACTGTAAAGCCCCCAGTCCCGCTCAACATGCCTCAGATAGCTCCTTTGTCCCACCTCCCACACATGCGGAGACCTCACCTGGCTTAACTGGTGTATCCAGAGATGCAACCTCTCTCATCATTACCCAACGCCTAGGTTTACCTACACTGAACTCACATCCTACCATATCCCTGTCTGTACATTATGCCCTCAATCTATTCTACCACGCCCAGAAATCTGCTCCTTTTATTCTCTGTATTCCAACGCACTAGACGACCAGTTCTTAAAGCCTTTAGCCGTACCCTTATCCTACTCCTCCTCTGTTCCTCTGGTGATGTAGAGGTAAACCCAGGTCCTGTAGCCCCCAGCACTACACCTATTCCCCAGGCGCTCTCATTTGTTGACTTCTGTAACCGTAAAAGCTTTGGTATCATGCATGTTAACATCAGAAGTCTCCTCCCTAAGTTTGATTTATTCACTGCTTTAGCACACTCCGCCAACCCTGATGTCCTAGCCGTGTCTGAATCCTGGCTCAGGAAGGCCACCAAAAATTCTGAGATTTCCATGCCAAAGGAGGCGGAGTTACAATCTACTGCAGAGTTCTGTCATAATATCCAGGTCTGTGCCCAAACAGTTTGAGTTTCTACTCTTAAAAATACACCTTTCTAGAAATAAGTCTCTATCACGAGTGGGTGTTTGGACAGACCAAGGCGCAGCGCAGTAATAGTTCGACATCTCTTTTAATTAAGGATAATACTAAATGAAGAACTATACAAATGAACAATGATACAACAAACGGAAAACACACTTACTTTCTCTGACATGTAGATAATGAACCACACCTAGGGTGTGGAACATACAAACATAAGTAGGATCCCTAATTAGAGACAATGCATAGCAGCTGCCTCTAATTAGGGCACCATCATAGCCATCATAGATATCATCCTGACTAACTTGCCCTACAAATACACCTCCTCTGTTTTTGATCACTGCCTCATTGCCTGCGTCCATAATGGGTCCGCGGTCAAACGACCACCCCTTATCACTGTCAAACGCTCCCTAAAACACTTCAGGCCTTTCTAATCGATCTGGCACGGGTATCCTGGAAGGATATTGACCTCATCCCGTCAGTAGAGGATGCCTGGTTGTTCTTTAAAAGTGCTTTCCTCACCATCCTAAATAAGCATGCCCCATTCACAAAATGTAGAACTAAGAGCAGATATAGCCCTTGGTTCACCCCAGACTTGACTGCCCTTGACCAACACAAAAACATCCTGTGGCGCACTGCATTAGCATCGAATAGCCCCCGCGATATGCAACTTTTCAGGGATGTCAGGAACCAATATACACAGTCAGTTAGAAAAGCAAAGGCTAGCTTTTTCAAACAGAAATTTGCATCCTGTAGTACTAATTCCAAAAAGTTATATATATATATATATATATATATATATATATATATATATACAGTGGAGAGAACAAGTATTTGATACACTGCCAATTTTGCAGGTTTTCCCACTTACAAAGCATGTAGAGGTCTGTAATTTTTATCATAGGTACTCTTCAATTGTGAGTGACGGAATCTAAAACAAAAATCCAGAAAATCACATTGTATGATTTTTTTTATAATTAATTTGCATTTTATTGCATGACATAAGTATTTGATCACCTACCAACCAGTAAGAATTCCGGCTCTCACAGACCTGTTAGTTTTTCTTTAAGAAGCCCTCCTGTTCTCCACTCATTACCTGTATTAACTGCACCTGTTTGAACTCGTTACCTGTATAAAAGACACCTGTCCACACACTCAATCAAACACACTCCAACCTCTCCACAATGGCCAAGACCAGAGAGCTGTGTAAGGACATCAGGGATAAAATTGTAGACCTGCACAAGGCTGGGATGGGCTACAGGACAATAGGCAAGCAGCTTGGTGAGAAGGCAACAACTGTTGGCGCAATTATTAGAAAATCTCCCTCGGTCTGGGGCACCATGCAAGATCTCACCTCGTGGGGCATCAATGATCATGAGGAAGGTGAGGGATCAGAACTACACGGCAGGACCTGGTCAATGACCTGAAGAGAGCTGGGACCACAATCTCAAAGAAAACCATTAGTAACACACTACGCCGTCATGGATTAAAATCCTGCAGCGCACGCAAGGTCCCCCTGCTCAAGCCAGCGCATGTCCAGGCCCGTCTGAAGTTTGCCAATGACCATCTGGATGATCCAGAGGAGGAATGGGAGAAGGTCATGTGGTCTGATGAGACAAAAATAGAGCTTTTTGGTCTAAACTCCACTCGCCGTGTTTGGAGGAAGAAGAAGGATGAGTACAACCCCAAGAACACCATCCCAACCGTGAAGCATGGAGGTGGAAACATCATTCTTTGGGGATGCTTTTCTGCAAAGGGGACAGGACGACTGCACCGTATTGAGGGGAGGATGGATGGGGCCATGTATCGCGAGATCTTGGCCAACAACCTCCTTCCCTCAGTAAGAGCATTGAAGATGGGTCGTGGTTGGGTCTTCCAGCATGACAACGACCCGAAACACACAGCCAGGGCAACTAAGAAGTGGCTCTGTAAGAAGCATCTCAAGGTCCTGGAGTGGCCTAGCCAGTCTCCAGACCTGAACCCAATAGAAAATCTTTGGAGGGAGCTGAAAGTCCGTATTGCCCAGCGACAGCCCCGAAACCTGAAGGATCTGGAGAAGGTCTGTATGGAGGAGTGGGCCAAAATCCCTGCTGCAGTGTGTGCAAACCTGGTAAAGAACTACAGGAAATGTTTGATCTCTGTAATTGCAAACAAAGGTTTCTATACCAAATATTAAGTTCTGCTTTTCTGATGTATCAAATACTTATGTCATGCAATAAAATGTAAATTAATTATTTAAAAATCATACAATGTGATTTTCTGGATTTTTGTTTTAGATTCCGTCACTCACAGTTGAAGAGTACCTATGATAAAAAATTACAGACTTCTACATGGTTTGTAAGTAGGAAAACCTGCAAAATCGGCAGTGTTCTCCCCACTGTATACAGTATGTGTGTGTGTGTGTGTGTCCATTCGAAATGTAGTATTCCAAGTAAAATAAAGATAAGGACAATAAAAAATGCAGACACACAATTCTGCCCTCTTTCTTTGCGGTCGGCCCACAGTGTTTGCCCTTCCGTCCCCTGTAATCATAAGTGTGTCATGTGAAAATAGGCATATGCGGTTACTGCAGTGCTACGGTCACTATCTTTGAGTAGAAATCAGGCTTGTTCAAACTGCTCAATGTCTGGCTCAACTAACAAATTACATTTGAGGAGAAATGTTTATTAGTTGGACAGTGAGATCAAGCAGCTGTTGTTGATTTAAATCACTTACTAAGTTTATAATTTTAGGACCAGAGGAAAAGGAAATATGGAACAGAAGTTAATGGAATGAGAACGCTGAGTTTAAAACTTAATCAGAAGGTCAATTTTTTATCTCTGCGTTGGATATCAATGCTATACTATAGGAGGTTGAAAGACAACTCAAATGCTTATTGAGCATTGAGCATCTGTTTTGGTTGATTCTGTAATGTTCATAGTCATTAAAGACGTCAGTGTTGTGTTCAAGCCTAAAGCAAGACCGATTCAAGACCAAGACCAGAGCGGGGGACAAGGGGTCCGAGACCAAGTGAAGACTGAGATCAGAAAAATGTGAGTCCAATTCAAGACCATGGTTGTAATTTTGCCAAATCACCACCATAATAAGAGTTCAAAATGTCCAGTATTTCTGTGTTCATATTTCAAAACAACATATGGATTCTTTAGACGTTCAAAATCATGAAAATAAATGAATGCTGAGGGAAAGTAGAGCCACTCTACAAATTATTACTAATCCAAACACAGTGGGGAACAAGTCACCCATTGGCTAGGCCATCAGAAGCTAGATAAAGGCATCTGTCATTCAACTGTATTAGGGCAACATTTTGGAGTGACAATGGAATCTACCAATAACATTTTCACTTAATGGGTGGGACAGTTTTTACAAAAATGTATGGAATCTGCCTTTTTGAAGGCAACAGGTCATTGTGCAATAGGGAGCCGTAGTTATACGACTGTCTAGCTAGCTAGCTTTTGTTGTCGGGTAGTTTGCAGCGGCTGCAGCAGGTGTTATCAAAGAGGATGTTGTTGCAAATTTTTTAGCTTCTCCCTTTTCAAGAATAACTTTCAACAAGAGTCAAACTTTGTTTTTTTTTATTGCAGCAGGCTTGCTTTTCTTAGCCATAACTTTGAAAATAACTTGTGTGTGAAACATTGTTGTATTTCAAATGGAACTGACAGCATTTTAGCAACATGAAATCATACTAAAATCTGTTCATTTACACCCCCAGGAACCGACCACTAAGATATGGTCATTTTCACGTTTTCATAAATTCTTAGAATGTTTGGGAATTAAGTATACTAAGGCCTTTGTGAAAATTCTATAGCAATATAGAGTGGGAACGCGGCTGTGCATTTGGACAATTATTAGACAAAAACAGATAAAAACATCTGTCTTGTCCAGGACTGGACTCTACACAGACCAGTGCTCTATAGCCAATCAGAGCTACAGTAGGCCTTTATACAAACAAGCCATTTACCACACGGGCCTGCCATCATTCACTTTGAACATTGGACGACTTTAGATCATTAGAGCGCATTCAACAAAGCCACAGAAATACACCTGAATGGATTTCTGCAAATATGTAAACACCTCTGGAGTCCTCTTATATTTGGGGACTTTATAGTCTTATTGATCAAACAACCATGAAAAGGTAGGCTCTCTCTCCCTCAGTTATGCAACAACAACAAGATCAACAACTAGCTATCCAGAGCAAGATGAGCTAAAATCTAACAATGGAACATTAGATAAACCCTCTCAAACTTTGTCAGCTAGTTGGCCATCAAAATTGCACTTATAAACGATGGGGAATTGTAGCCTCCACGTCGTTCTCCACGTAGCCTCCAATGCATGCTTGTCCCAACCAAACACTCAAGCTAACTGGCTAAATTTGGCTTGCTTGCTTGCTAGGCTGGTTAGGCTGCTTACATGTTATCTAGAGCATTCTTGACTAACTATTACTTTTTTTGTCTACGTTTACTGACACTGGTCATATTCAGCGGTCGTGCGTGTTCATAAATTAATCAGTTGTTCTGAATTTGCGAATGCAAGAGATATGCTAACTGGATAACAGTCGTTCAAGTTCTTGTTAGCTAACCAAATGACACATGCATCTCTAGCTGTGTATAGCCACCAAAAAATGATACGAGGGGAAAAAGTCAGTCACTCACCAACTCCTCCAATGGCATGACATGACATCCTCCTAGCAGCTAGCTAGCTATCTAGCTAACATTAGGCTCCATGTTTTTAGCTTGCTACACAAATAAATATGCTAGCCTATTAGCCATGTCATGACTGACTTGTGATCATTGCCCTTGATAGTTTGATTGTATTGACATTCCCAGCCTAAGTTACATTCGTCCGTTTTAGTCCAGAATATTGAGTAATTGAAACTGAAACTGTGCATCCTGAATGGAGGCAGCAAACAATGTACCAGGCTAGCTGCGATTTACAAACTGATAGCAATATTTTTTGGACTACCAAGAAATGTATTGGTGAATTATATTAATCATGCATTGAACTGCATCCAACTATTCTGCCAACAATACCTTAGTGTACGTCATGGAATGTTGAGTCAAATCAAATTTTTAAAACCTCTTATAAAGTTGGTTTTGTAGCATAAACTGGGAATTTGATATTTTTGACTGATATTATGATTGTCTGTTTGTTTCATATCTGCAAAGTAGTTAAAACACTGTCAGTTCCACTTAAAACTTTAGGACACCGGTTACTTTGTTTGCTAAACGTTAAATGTTTTTTGCAATGGGAACTAAAGTTGTACATTTCGATTGGGAAATGCTTTATGGTTGTGTTTTTGTATTCTTATGATTGGAACCTACATTCTTCTTATGTCCGAGTTTATGGACTGCTTATCTTTTAACATTATGCTGTGTGTGACTGCTGCCTTTCCATCGGCCATATGCAGTGGTGTATTGGTGCCTGGAGAAGTGGATATACCTAATGTTCTCAAACGGCCCGCCCAGCAAAGGAAAGGGACCCTTTGTGGAACATTCTATGTTGTGTTATGTTTCCTATAGATCTTTCAGATTTTCACTCTCAAAATCACACTTTTTTTAAATAGAAAAAATACAAACATTTGAAGGTCTAAGTCCACAACAATGCTTAAACCACATCAATCTGATTGGGTGGGCCTGTCAGGGTTCCCCAGTGGGTGGGCCTCTGTCCACCCAGGCCAATCCATTTCTACGCCCCTGAAGCAAACTGCTCCTGATGACAATTGCGCATCACAAATAGCCTACAAACCAACACTTCGGACTAACATTTTTCAACACCTGTTTTGCATACTCATTGTTGCCTTAGTTAGCATTTACTGGTAGATATCATACATTGAAACGTCTTTCATACCCTACCAGCTACCGATGTCATTATGTGAGCTGCTCCATGCCAAAACCAGTTGAGACCTGAACACTCTTGCTGCCTGCAGATGATATTTCGCTGACACTAGGCTGTCTGCGGCGCGTATGTGAATATATTTCAGGTGCTTTGCGATTGTGTAGGCTACTTTGTGCATGATTTCTCTATTGTACTACACACTTAATAAGTCGTATACTTCCACAGTTCCACTACACTACTTTGATACGCATCAGTGTGGATTAAGAAGTGAGTATAAGCAATGCCCATTGTTTGGGTATACGGCTTATACCTGCGTATAGCCTCCACCAGACCACTGGCCCTTAGTGTTTTACAAAAAGTGAACTCTCCTACATGAGTGCGCTGGTATTACGGTTATTGTCCATTCAAAATCACGAACATGGCACACACTATAGGTTCTCCACTGCGCAAACATGTCTGTAATTGATATAAAGTCTGTTAAGATACTGTATAAATGTTTCAAGAAAGAACTGTATATAAGCTGTTTTATGCGCTGACTGAATGGAAGCTGATAATTATGAGTTTTTTTACTCCGCTGGTCACGGCTGGTCTCAGGAAGAAATTACGAGTCATCACTGTCCGAGACAGAGTCAAGGCCAAGTACAAATGTATTCGAGACAGACGGTGACACTCAATATGTGGTCTTGAGACCAGACTAGAGTGCTAGAACACTGAAGGACGCTAAAACAATGCCATTCCAGCGGAGAGAGGAGGAAGCTTTAGGACGGAGTTTTAAGCAGAACTTGTGATTTTGGTGTTTTTCTTAGACTGAAACTACAGTAATCTATATTTTGTGGGCTGAGTGTCATAGTTCAGACTGATGGTTAGTGTGGAAGCAGACTGGAGGAGGGTGTGGAGTTTCAGCAGTCTTTATGGTCTACTGGGAAAACCTTTTTTTCACTGCTAAAATAACTGTCACACAAACTGCCAATAGGATTTTAAATAAAAGTCTACATTATTTGGTAATTTTATGAATGTCATATGGTAATGTTGTCATTCAAATATGAAGACAGCCATCACATCTTTAAAAAGGAGGAACAGGATTCCCTTATTTTTGAATTAGATTAAAATAAAAGTCTGACAATAGGATTTGGAAGGAGGACATATTTATGGCTGTCTTATGATAATGTTGTCAACAATGGAGAATTATCGGCTCCACATCTTGAAGAAAGAAAGAGCAGGAATCCCCCTCTTTTGAATGAGATGCCCTAGAATCCTCTGGAAAGAAAGAGGAAATCCCATCCTTGCCCTACAGAATACATAAATGTTTTAATTTTAATTTAACTGAAGTGTAACAGTGAGAAAGAAGATGTTATGCCACAGCTGCTACAGTGAGAGAGAAGACGTTATGCTACAGTGAAAGAAAGCTGTTATGCCACAGCTGCTACAGTGAGAGAGAAGGCATTCTGCCACAGCTGGTACAGTGAGAGAGAAGCCATTATGCCACAGCTGCTACAGTGAGAGAGAAGCTGTTATGCCACAGCTGCTACAGAGAGAGAAATTATACTTGTAATGCCAAAATCTGGTTGATACTATAAATCATTGTAAAGACAAGGTTTTATTTCTAACCCTGAGAGGTTAGACTAGATCTAGAGGCACGGAAGAGTCACCAGACCTATCAATTGGCAATTTTTTTTATTAATAATGGAAAAAATGATTACTACCTAATGGCATTATTCCATTGTCGAAATTATGATGCTTGATTTAACGTATTATTGGAGCCCAAGTTTCGGGTAAAGCTGGTTCCATGCTGACATTTCATGTCCTCCAAAATGAAGGCAGTCATCTTTTGTGATCCCAACCGTTCCAGACAAATTGTAGGTTAGGATGGGTGAATTGTATTTGGGATATGATTACCTGAAATTTTACCATTTAAATGTTAATGTCTGTTATTATGTAAAATAAAATGTATTGTCATATTACAGTCTCTTGCAAAAGCATTCAGACCCTTGGATTTCTTCATATGTTATTGTGTTACGAAGTGGGATTCAAATTGATTTAATTGTCAATTGTCAACAATCTACACAAAATACTCTGTACTGTCAGAGTGGAAAACAAATTCTTACATTCTTTAAAGATTAATATTACTTTTTCCCCCCAATTGGTAGTTGCAGTCTTGTCCCATCGCTGCAACACCCGTATGGACCCGGGAGAGGCGAAGAATGCGATAGGACAAGGACATCCCGGCCGGCCAAACCCTCCCCTAATCCGGACCAATTGTGCGCCGCCTCATGGGTCTCCCGGTCGCGGCTGACTGCGACACAGCCCAAGATCAAACCCGGGTCTGTAGTGCACCTCCAGCACTGCGATGCAGTGTCTTAGACCACTGCGCCACTCAGGAGGCCAATTAATAAATGTTTATAACAAAAATATAGTCTTGCATAAGTATTCAGCTCCCTAAGTCAATACGTGATAGAAACAGCTTTGGCATTGATTACAGCTGTGAGTCTTTCTGGGTAAGTCTATAAGAGCTTAGCACACCTGGATTGTGCAATATTTGCCCATTATTCTTTTCAAAATTCTTCAAGCTTTGTCAAGATGTTGGGGATCATGGCTAGACAGCAATTTTCAAGTCTTGCCATTAATTTTCAAGCAGATTTAAGTCAAAACTGTAAGTAGACCACTCAGGAACATTCACTATCTTCTTGGTAAGCAACTCCAGTGTAGATTTGGCCTTTTAGGTTATTGTCCTGCTGAAAGGTGAATTTCTCTCCAAGTCTCTGGTGTAAAGCAGACTGAAGCAGATTTTTCTCTAGGATTTTGCCTGTGCCGTTTATTTTTATCCTGAAAAACGGCCCCAGTATTTGCCTATATCATACCCATAACATGATGCAGCCACCACCAGATACTCAGCCACCACCAGTTACAACATTTTGTGTATTTGTGTTCTTCTCACTCTGTAGTTTAGATCATTATTGTGGAGTCACTACAATGTTGTTGATCCATCCTCACTTTTCTCCCATCACAGCCATTGAACTGTTGAAATCTAGCTGTTTTAAAATCACCAGTGGCCTCGTGGTAACATCCCTGAGCCGTTTCTTTCCTGTTCTGCAGCTCAGTTCAGAAGGACGACTGTATCTTTGATGTGTCTGGGTGGTTTAATACATAATCCACAGCATAGTTATTAACTTGACCATGTTTAAGGAGATATTCAATGTCTGATTTGTTATTGTTACCCATTTACCCATCACTGCACTTTTCTATGAGGCTTTCAAAAAGCTTCCTGGTCTTTGTAGTTGAATCTGTGTTTGAAATCAATACTTGACTCATGGACCTTACAGATGTTGTACGTATGGGGGACAGAGGAAGGGTTAGTCATTCAAAAATCATGTCAACCCCTATTATTTCACACAGAGTAAGTCCATGTAACTTATTATGTGATATGTTAAGCCAAATTTGACTCCTGAACTAATTTAGGCTTGCCTAAACAAAGGGGCTGAATACTTATGCAATGACTATATTTTAGTTATAATTTATTAAATTGAGCCCAAAAAATGTCTTCCTGGTTTACATTCTAAAGTATTTTGTGTAGATTGTTGACAAAAAAATGACAATTAAATCAATTTGAATCCTACATTGAAGCACAATAAAATGAGAAGAATAGTTCTGAATAGTTTGCATGGCATTGTATATCAGAAGTAGCTCAGATCTTTGTTAATTCTGAAGTCAGAAGCTATATAAACATTAAGTAATGTTATAACGGTAACACACTTGCCACAAGTAGACATATTCCAGAATCTCTGTAGTTATTTTTCCAAGCCACCCTACAAGCAGATATGTTCTGTGTAAACATAGATTAATACAGCACCCTCAGGAGGGAGAATTAGTAGAACAGAGAAGTGCATAGAAGTGTACTTGATACACTGGTATGTAAGGCTCTGACGAGGGTCCCTCTTTCCTAAAGCTTGCCCCAATACATCTGAAATGTTCATGGACCTGAAGTGTGCAGAGGCCTTCTTCTTGTGAGGTGTGTGGTAGATTGTTTCAGGCCTATGTCATGTTAAAGTGAGTCATAAGGAAACCCTTGGGACCTCCAGCAGTGCTGTCCTGCACTCTCTAGCCAGCCAGACAGCTGTAGCTCATCTCCGCTCCAAATCCAGTCTTCTCTCTCTTTCCCCCTTTCCCTCTCTCTCTCTCTCTCTCTCTCTCTCTCTCTCTCTCTCTCTCTCTCTCTCTCTTTCTCTCTTTCCCTCTCTCTCTCTCTTTCCCTCTTTCTCTCTCTCTCTCTCTTTCCCTCTTTCTCTCTCTCTCTCTCTCTCTCTCTCTCTCTCTCTCTCTCTCTCTCTCTCTCTCTCCCTCTTTCTCTCTCTCTCTCTCTCTCTCTCTCTCTCTCTCTCTCTCTATGTCAATCTCTCTCACACACATACACACACAAAGAGAGAGAGGGAGAGGGGTAAATATGTGGTGTTTAAGTAGTACCAGAGTTCACACACGTCCACTGCCTCTCAGTTGGTTCAAAGTGAGAGTCTAATATTATAGGAGGAGGGTCTTCTATCTACACCTCACTTAACCTGGGGCTGGCTGTGTTGCTAGTGGAGCACCACTCTTGTCTCTACACCAGTCCTTTTCATCCAGAGCACTAGTGTTCTGCTTCAGCTGGGGACTACCATACACTACACTGTACCTGTGGACAGATTACCTGTGATTGAATTTGGGGATTACGGTTTTCCAATGAATTCCACCTAATTCAACAGGTGGTGGTGGATCTATGTAATTAGTGGGTGTTGGGATGACTTATACGCTCTTTATTTAATGATAGCTTTATCCATTGAGGTACAGTATGGGAAAAGAATGAAGAAAATACTTCCTGCTGCTATTGAAATAAGAGACCAACGCATTATCTTGAAGACTTCCTGCTGCTATTGAAATAAGAGACCAACACATTATCTTGAAGACTTCCTGCTGCTATTGAAATAAGAGACCGGCACATTATCTTGAAGACTTCCTGCTGCTATTGAAATAAATACTTGTGGTGCTATCTCCTCAGCAGGCCATGAGAAAAGAACTGAAAAATACAACCCTAACTTTCTGCTTCTCATCCTTGCCAACACAATCCCAAATTTTTGTTAGAATATAAGGTTGAGTTGCATTTAAACCCAGCAGGGTGTGTAGGAAGACATTAGACATACTGGTAAAACCTCTACCACTGGAGAGCTTTGGGTTTTCTGTCTTCAACTCAGCCTGAACATTAATTGTAACAACAGTCTTTTTCCTCTATGTCTTGGTCCAGTTTCTTTCTCCTTCTCTGGAACTTGTTGTTTCTGGAGAGCTCCCTCCCTTTTCTCTCCCTCCATCCCTCTCTTCCTCCCTCCATGTTCTCCAGTCCCCCCACTCCCCCTCCATTCCTCTCCCCCTCTATCCCTCTCCCCCTCCACCACTCAGACATACAGAGCCAGACACACTGAGTAGATGGAAAATATGACTGGATTCTTCATTGACTTCAGATAATGTTGCTCTGCTGGCAGGCATGACACAACTAAACACAGGGGGAGAGAAAGCATGCCAGACTGTGAGCAGTTTCTCTGGGGGTGCTCTGCAGTGTAACACATTCATCAATTTAAACCTTCTTCACAGCTGGGCAAAGGTAGAACTTGTTCCTACTTTATGTCTATGGCAGAGCTAAGAGTTTTTCCTACTTGTTCCTACTTTATGTCTATGGCAGAGCTAAGAGTTTTTCCAACTTGTTCCTACTTTATGTCTATGGCAGAGCTAAGAGTTTTTCCAACTTGTTCCTACTTTATGTCTATGGCAGAGCTAAGAGTTTTTCCAACTTGTTCCTACTTTATGTCTATGGCAGAGCTAAGAGTTTTTCCAACTTGTTCGTATTTTTATGGCTGTACATGCAGCTGTTTTTTCTTTCTCTAAACAAAGGTTCTGGGAGAGTTAAAGACTGTTTGTATAGAGATACACAGTACCTCCAATGCTATAAGGGAACCAACAGTTCAACTAGTTAATTCATGACAGAGAGAAGTGAGAGCAAAAAGCATGAAGACAGCCGGTATGGATAAAACTCCATTTTTAAACACGTCATCAGATATGAGTCACAACCAATCTGTGACCTAGTCAGACATGAGTGAATAAAACTGTACACAGAACAGATTTTCTGAGCAGTAATTCAGAGCTGTATTTCACAAATCCTCTAAAAGAGCTGCTCTTTTGACAGTATTTATGTTCATTGAGTTGCATGTTAGCACGACAGAAGCCACAAGACAAGGTCCTGACAGACTCACCCGGGAACCATAATTCCCACTCACAAAACCCCAAACAGAGGGAGAAACTATTGTGTCAGAGAATTGTGGAGTCGGGTTTTGGGTGGGATTGGACATTTGGGAGAGAAAAAGGAAAAAAATGCCATTTTGCACTACATTTGCACACCCTGTATATAGATTTTCTATTGTGTTATTGACTGTTTGTTTACTGTGTAACTCTGTGTTGTTTTTTGTCGCACTGCTTTGCTTTGTCTTGGCCATCGATGACAATGGCGGCATGCTCTGCCCTCCTTTTCCTGTAGTCCACAATCATCTTCTTTGTCTTGATCAAGTTGAGGGAGAAGTTGCTATCCTGGCACCACACGACCAGGTCTCTGACCTCCTCCCTATAGGCTGTCTCATCATTGTCAGTGATCAGGCCTCCCACTGTTGGGTCGTCTGCAAACTTAATGATGGTGTTGGAGTCGTGCCTGGCCATGCAGTCATGGGTGAACAGGGAGTACAGGAGGGGATTGAGCACGCACCCCTGAGGGGCCCCAGGGTTGAGGATCAGTGTGGCAGATGTGTGGTTGCCTACTCTTACCACCTTGGGGCGGCCCGTCAGAAAGTCCAGTATCCAGTTGCATAGGGAGGTGTTTAGTCCCAGGGTGCTTAGCTTAGGGATTAGCTTTGAAGGCACTATGGTGTAGTCCATGAACACTATGGTGCAGTCCATGAACACTATGGTGTAGTCCATGAACACTATGGTGCAGTCCATGAACACTATGGTGTAGTCCATGAACACTATGGTGTAGTCCATGAAGGCACTAGTTAACCAGGTAGGACAGTTGAGAACAAGTTCTCATTTACAACTGCGACCTGGCCAAGACAAAGCAAAGCAGTGCGACAAAAAACAACACAGAGTTACACATGAGAATAAACAAACGTACAGTCAATAACACAATAGAGAATCTATATACAGAGTGTGCAAATGTAGTGCAAAATGCAGTAAGGTTAGGAAGGTAGGACAATAAATAGCCCATAGTCGCGAAATAAGTTACAAATTAGAATTAACACTGGAGTGACAGATGTGCAAATTATGATGTGCAAATAGAGATACTGGAGTGCAAAATGAGCAAAAATAATAAATATGAGGTAGTAGAGTGGAATATTTACAGATGGGCTGTATACAGGTGCAGTGATCGATAAGCAGCTCTGACAGCTGATGCTTAAAGTTAGTGAGGGAGATAGGAACCTCTAGCTTCAAGGATTTTTGCAATTCGTTCCAGTCATTGGCAGCAGAGAACTGGAAGGAATGGCGGCCAAAGGAGGTGTTGGCTTTGGGGATGACCAGTGAAATATACCTGCTGGAGCGCATGCTACGGGTGGGTGTTGCTATGGTGACCAGCGAGTTGAGATAAGGCGGGATTTACCTAGTAAAGACTTATAGATGACCTGGAGCCAGTGGGTTTGGCGACAAATATGTAATGAGGGCCAGCCAACGAGAGCATACAGGTCGCAGTGGTGGGTAGTATATGTGGCTTTGGTAACAAAACGGATGGCACTGTGATAGATTACATCCAATTTGCTGAGTAGAGTGCTGGAGGCTATTTTGTAAATGACATCGCCAAAGTCAAGGATCGGTAGGATAGTCAGTTTTACAAGGGCATGTTTGGCAGCATGAGTGAAGGAGGCTTTGTTGCTAAATTAATTTTGGATTGGAGATGGTTAATGTGAGTCTGGAAGTTGAGTTTACAGTCTAACCAGACACCTAGGTATTTGTAGGTGTCCACAATTATTCTAAGTCAGACCCGTCAAGAGTAGTGATGATAGTTCGCACTATGGTGCAGTCCATGAACATGTAGGTGTTCCTTTTGTCCAGGTGGGAAAGGGCAGTGTGGAGTGCAATAGAGATTGCATCATCTCTGGATCTGTTGGGGCGTTATGCAAATTGGAGTGGGTCTAGGGTTTCTGGGATAATGGTGTTGATGTGAGCCATGACCATCCGTTCAAGCACTTCATGGCTACAGTCAGTAGTCATTTAGGCAGGTTACCTTAGTGTTACTTCTTTATTGACCGAGTCACTGGTGCTTCCGGCTTTAGTTTTTGCTTGTAAGCAGGAATCAGGAGGATAGAATCATGGTCAGATTTGCCAAATGGAGGGCGAGGGAGAGCTTTGTTCGCGTCTCTGTGTGTGGAGTAAAGGAGTTCTAGAGTTTCTTTTCCTCTGGATGCACATTTAACATGCTGGTAGAAATGACGTAAAACGGATTTAAGTTTCCCTGCATTAAAGTCCCCGGCCACTAGGAGCGCTGCCTCTGGATGAGCGTTTTCCTGTTTGCTTATGGCCTTATAAAGCTCATTGAGTGCAGTCTTAGTGCCAGCATCGGTTTGTGGTAGTTAATAGACAGCTATGAAAAATATAGATTCAAACTCTAATGGTAAACAGTGTGGTCTACAGCTTATCTTAAGATACTCTACATCAGGCAAGCAAAACCTAGAGACTTCCTTTATATTAAATGTATTGCACCAGCTGTTGTTTACAAATATACACAGACCGCCAGCCCTTGTCTTACCAGAGGCAGCTGTTCTATCTTGCCGATGCAGCGTATATCCCGCCAGCTGTATGTTATCCATGTCGTCATTCAGCCACGACTCCGTGAAAGATATTCCATTTTTTTATGTCCCATTGGTATGATATCCGTTATCGTAGTTTGTCTATTTTGTTATCCAATGATTGTACGTTGGCTAACAGGACTGATGGTTGAGGCAGATTACCCACTCGCTGTCGGATCCGTACAAGGCACCCAAAATCTCGGTCTCTTTCTCCTGCGAATTACGGGGATTTGGGCCTTGTCGGGTGTCTGTAGTAAATCCGTTCGCGTCCAACTCGATAAAGAAAAAATCTTTGTCCAGTATGAGGTGAGTAATCGCTGTCCTGATATCCAGAAGCTCTTTTCGGTCATAAGAGAAATATTATGTACAAAATAAGCTACAAACAAACGCGAAAAACACACACAATAGCACAATTGGTTAGGAGCCCGTAAAACGTCAGCCATATACTCTGGCACAATTCATTACAAAATCTCTTTCTCTGAGCAATTGCATTAGTATAAAATAATGTTACATTTGGATTACGCCAGACCAGACACTGTTCTACATGGCAGAGAGTTTCAGGGTTTGAGAAATATGCAGAGGAACTCAGAAACTCTCAGCCTGTTTGACATAAGCCATATTTCCTGTCGCCTTGGCAGGCTGTCCATCTCCATTTTGTTTCCCGGCCAGAAAAACATCTAGGGAAAAAGGGGCTTATATTCACAATTTATTTCTAACTCCTTTTGTTGTTCCCCTCAAATTATATTTATTGAAGCGGCCTTGCTGTTTATATGTCCAGCTAGCTTTAATGAACAAAGTATGAGTCCTGCATGAGGTCAGTAGTTTGAAAACGTCTATAAACACTATGAAGATCTAGCCTTGAAATACAGACTGAATCACACTACATTCCACTATTGTTTCAACAAACGTGAAATGGAGCTCAATTCAGTCTGGATTTTTAGACTGAGTGAAACACTAACTTATAGTACATATAGTACAGTTTATGAAATTTCCCCCCCGGGGGATCAATAAAGTACCTATCTATCTATCTATCTATCTACATTGTACAGGCTGGGGGGATACCTTCTCAGACAAGGTACATTACGCCAAGGCCAAACATTACACCTAGGCCCATGTCAACCGATGAGTATGTATGTAATGATTGGGGGAAATTAGCTCATAGAGAAACTGGTCTGGAAATCTCTTCAGTTACACCAGTTACCTGACGCCTCAGTGCAAGGCAAGCACTCATAAATACTGAGGCGGCTCTGGAGAGACGTTCATAGTCTGAGAGAAGGGGAAAGAAGAGGCAGAAGGCAAAAATAAGAAAGGGAAAGAGAGACAGAGAGACAGAGAGAGAGAGAGATAGAAAGGGAGGTAGAGAGAGATAGAGAGAGAGAGAGAGAGAGAGAGAGAGAGAGAGGGAGAGGGAGAGAGAGGGAGATTGAAAGGGAGGTAGAGAGAGAGAGAGGGAGATTGAAAGGGAGGTAGAGAGAGATAAAGAGAGAGGAGGGAGGGATGGAGATAGAAATGGAGGTAGAGAGAGAGAGAGAGAGAGAGAGGGAGGGAGGGAGATAGAAAGGGAGGTAGAGAGAGAGAGGGAGGGAGGGAGATAGAAAGGGAGGTAGAGATATAGAGAGAGAGAGAGAGTGAGAGAGGGAGATAGAAAGGGAGGGAGGGAAGTGGAGAAGCATGGAACCCTGGGAGAAAAATGTTACGAGCACTCCCACTAAAAACTAAACTCACCACAATGTAATTTTGTGCAGGGATGCTTTTTTAGTCTGTGAGACTGAGACACGCAGTTTCAATGAAGGATCCTTTCCTTTCTTTGTGTTAGCGCTGCACAAAAGCATGTGGAATTGGAATTCACTGACTGCTACCATGTTGGAATACTATCTAAAAAACGAAATACTTCAGCCGAGGCATGTGGTTTAGTCTGACTTACAGACGGCTACTGAGAAGAAGGCCCAAAATCAAGCATGTGATCACCTCAAATGGCAGCCACAGTTAGCATACTATATCCTCCCTCTCTTCTGCTTTTCCCATAATTCTCCTCACTACCAAACAGAATCAGCACATTATCTCAGCACATGGCAGCCATACAGATGTAGGATCTTAATTTGAGCCAGTTTGCTACAGCAGGAAAATCATCCTGCAGCAACAGGATATGTGAATGTTTATGTGAATTATAATTAATGGACATTTTTGTAGGGGTTGATACATAAGGTAAAGTCAGGTCTGAAATTTCAAAGTGGAAATTACACATTACACAAGTCTTTTTAAACCTCAAATACATTACACGTTTTCTTGTAGTTTTCATGCATCAGGGTGATCAAATTAAGATCCTACATCTGTAGTTAGCATACTTTTTTCTCACCATCCTCTCTGCTTTCCCATATTATGCCCCATATTTACTTCTTCTCTACAGAACAGCAGGTAAATCCATCGGTCCACCTGGCGGTTCCTCAGACACATCTGTCTCAGTATTCTATGTTAATATTACATCCCAGAGATTAGGGACTCTTTTCCCATTGAGATTGGCTGAACTAAACAGTGTTCCTTATAATGTAAAAAACAGCACATTCACATACATGATACCGATATACTATCAGTGCTCGAATTGAGGGGTGTGCGGGGGTACGCCATATCCCTGGTTGGGAAAAAAGGGAAAAAGCGTATCCCTAAATTTGCTGTTATTGGCAGAGAGTTCTCTTTCTTATTGGTCTATCAACTAATTTACCACCTGGTGATGTCACCATGGAAGGCCAAATCTCCATCCCACCAAAACAGCCTGAAATTTCAGATGGTCTTTACAAACAGCTCTTACATTTAAGGGCATTATTATAATTTCCACAATTTCACAGTATTATTCCAACCTCAATGTGGAAATCAGGTTTTTGACTGGGCCTTTAAGATAATGAAAATCTCTGAAATCCTTATCACAGGCAGTTCCAGATACAAAAACTACAGCCAGGCCTGAAGGAGAGGAGGCAGAAAAGGGCCAATCGTAGCAGCAGTAACCTATCAACATACACCTCACAATGTGTGCGGCGCGCATACACACATGCCAGTTGTTGTATTGTAGATATGTGGTAGTAGAGTAGTGGCCTGAGGGAACACACTTAATGTGATGTAGATATGTGGTAGTAGAGTAGTGGCCTGAGGGAACACACTTAATGTGATGTAGATATGTGGTAGTAGAGTAGTGGCCTGAGGGAACACACTTAATGTGATGTAGATATGTGGTAGTAGAGTAGTGGCCTGAGGGAACACACTTAATGTGATGTAGATATGTGGTAGTAGAGTAGAGGCCTGAGGGAACACAATGTATTGTAGATATGTGGTAGTAGAGTAGTGGCCTGAGGGAACACACAAAATGTATTGTAGATATGTGGTAGTAGAGTAGTGGCCTGAGGGAACGCAATGTATTGTAGATATGTGGTAGTAGAGCGGTGGCCTGAGGGAACACAATGTATTGTAGATATGTGGTAGTAGAGCAGTGGCCTGAGGGAACACAATGTATTGTAGATATGTGGTAGTAGAGTAGTGGCCTGAGGGAACACAATGTATTGTAGATATGTGGTAGTAGAGCAGTGGCCTGAGGGAACACACTGTATTGTAGATATGTGGTAGTAGAGCAGTGGCCTGAGGGAACACAATGTATTGTAGATATGTGGTAGTAGAGTAGTGGCCTGAGGGAACACAATGCATTGTAGATATGTGGTAGTAGAGCAGTGGCCTGAGGGAACACACTGTATTGTAGATATGTGGTAGTAGAGCAGTGGCCTGAGGGAACACAATGTATTGTAGATATGTGGTAGTAGAGTAGTGGCCTGAGGGAACACACTTAATATATTGTGGATATGTGATAGTAGAGTAGTAGCCTGAGGGAACACACTTAATGTATTGTGGATATGTGATAGTAGAGTAGTAGCCTGAGGGAACACACTTAATGTATTGTGGATATGTGATAGTAGAGTAGTGGTCAGTGACTCATATCAGCATTTGACATATGAGTTCTGATTGAGTTGCTGATTCAACCAGTGAGAACATTTTGACATAGTCCCTGTTGGAGCTAGCATGTACAGTAGAGGCATGTACTGTAAACCAATGATACCTATATAAAGGGTATGCTGTAAAAATACCTATATAGAGGGTGTACTGTAAACATAACTATAGAGAGTGTATACTATAAAAATGCATATATAAAGTATATATATATATGTACACATGAATATGTACAGTATATACAGACCTGAATGAATACATAAGTCCTGAGTGAATGAGTGATTACAGACCAGAGTTACTCACGGATGGATGCATAATTGTTAAACTAGGTCCTAACAGTTCCAGGTCTATGTTGCCGGCGGCACGGCACCCCAGAGAGGCATTAAATAGTCTAATAGCCACCGGCAGGAAGGACCTCCTATTACACTCTGTTTAGCACAGGCCTCCAGTAATTTATAGCTTTTTCTAAATTGACCCTGATACTACAGTGAGTTATATATAATGTGAATGTGTAGATGTATGGTGATAGTTTTTTAACCTGAGACCTGAAATGTGAAGATTTAATACTACATTAGAGTTGCAATGGATAATTGATTTTGACATCAAAAAAATATTATACAAAGAGGGATACTGTAAAAGACCTACAGTACCAGTCAAAAGTTTTGACACACCAAGTCATTCGAGGGTTTTCTTTATTTTTACTATTTTCTACATTGTAGAATAATAGTGAAGACATCAAAACTATGACATAACACATATGGAATCATGTAGTAACCAAAAAACTGTTAAACAAATCTAAATATATTTCATATTTGAGATTCTTCAAAGTAGCCACCCTTTGCCTTGATGACAGCTTTTCACACCCTTGGCATTCTCTCAACCAGCTTCATGAGGTTGTCACCTGGAATGCATTTCAATTAACAGGTGTGCCTTGTTAAAAGTTAATTTGTGGAATTTCTTTCCTTCTTAATGCGTTTGAGCCAATCAGTTGTGTTGTGACAAGGTAGGGGTGGTATACAGAAGATAGCCCTATTTGATAAAATACCATATTATGGCAAGAACAGCTAAAATAAGCAAAGAGAAATGACAGTCCATCATTACTTTAAGACATGAAGGTCAGTCAATCCGGAAAATTTCAAGAACTTTGTGTGCAGTCGCATAAACCATCAAGCGCTATGATGAAACTTGCTCTCATGAAGACCGCCACAGGAAAGGAAGACCCAGAGTTACCACTGCTGCAGAGGATAAGTTCATTAGAGTTACCAGCCTCAGAAATTGCAGCCCAAATAAATGCATCACAGAGGTCAAGTAACAGACACATCTCAACATCAACTGTTCAGAGGAGACTACGTAAATCAGGCCTTCATGGTTGAATTGCTGCAAAGAAACCAGTGTATAGAATATTATCCTCACACAAAATCAAAAGTTCAAGGATACAGATTTGACGTGTGTCAGATTGCATAGTGAATCTCAGGTGCTCAGAACAAGAGTTAAGAAAAGCATGGAATGCCTGGAAATGTTGGGTTCCAACCGCAGTGTCTTTGTGAGACGCGGTGTGAAATGATCTCCGCATGTGTATTTCCCACCGTAAAGCATGGAGGAGGTGTTATGGTGTGGGGGTGCTTTGCTGGTGACACTGTGTGTGATTTATTTAGAATTCAAGGCACTCTTAACCAGCATGGCTACCACAGCATTCTGCAGCGATACGCCATCCCATCTGGTTTGGACTTAGTGGGACTATCATTTGTTTTTCAACAGGACAATGACCCAACACACCTCCAGGCTGTGTAAGGGCTATTTGACCAAGAAGGAGAGTGATGGAGTGCTGCATCAGATGACCTGGCCTCCACAATCACCCGACCTCAACCCAATTGAGATGGTTTGGGAAGAGTTGGACCGCAGAGTGAAGGAAAAGCAACCAACAAGTGCTCAGCATATGTGGGAACTGCTTCAAGACTGTTGGAAAAACATTCCTCATGAAGCTGGTTGAGAGAATGCCAAGAGTGTGCAAATCTGTCATCAAGGCAAAGGGTGGCTACTTTGTAGAATCTCAAATATAAAACACTTTTTTGGTTACTACATGATTCCATGTGTGTTATTTAATCGCTTCGAAGTCTTCACTATTATTCTACAATGTAGGAAATAGTCAAAATAAAGAAAAACCAAAAAAGTCCAAACTCTTGACTGGTAATGTATATAGAGGGTATTCTGTAAAAATAACTATAAATTGGGTATACTGTAAAAATATGGTATACTGTAAAAATATCCATATAGAGGGTATACTGTGAAAAGTAAGATTCTCTGTAGGGACAGAGGCTGTGTGGGATCATAGGGATAGCGTCATTAGACAGCTCTTCTGAGCATGTGCAGACAGAGCCCCAGCGCCCCAACTCTGTGCTAAAACAGCTTGCAGAGGGACCAGACCAGGCTAGCAGCTCTTTCCTTTCTCTGTGTAGATCAGAATGGTGGAGAGAGAAGCAGCAGTGACCTCAGTGGAAAAGAATTCAGTGGTTGATTCTCCCTCCCCTAACATTCAACTCAATATTTTTTCTTCCCTGAACCCACTGTTTAGTGGAGGGAGAAAATAAGCTTTTTCCCATTTTAAAATGGCCACAACCCTTATTTTTCTCATTGCCTTCCCACCACATCCATTGGGTCAGTGTAACATTGGTTGCCACGTTTAAGGCTGTAAGACTCTTTCTCTTCCCTGATGCTGTTGTTCTGCTGCTGTTCTCACTTGGGAATAGAGATCATAAGTTGTTGCTGGCACACATTTGCCTCCATAATTATTTATTGATTATATGCATGCAAGATAAGCTAAATCCTCTCTTGAGTAAAGAATGAGATCCATTTGGACTGTCTCATTTGATTGGTTTGACTTCATGACAAGGCTGAAAGTTTGTAAAAGCACCATACATCATCCAGTGGTCGTCTTCAACCTAGTCAATACATTGTCTCTAATGACACCTTTAAGCGGAACAGTGAACATATGAGATTTGGTTCTAGGTGCCAACATTAACCTGGACTGTGTCCCAAAGAGCAGCCTATTCCCTATGTGCACTAAATAGGGAATAGGGTGCCATTTGGGATATAGACCTGGACATTATACTTTCTTTGGCCTGTGATTCCATGTCCTATTTATTAGTCTATTCTCCATGTTTTGGAGATGATTCTGTTATGGAGGCCTGTGAGAGGGATATTTCATGCTTTGAGTCTCCCCTGGTGTCAGCCACATGTTCTGACGCAGAGAAGGAGGAGGACCAAGATTTATGATGGCCTCCTGTGTCACCCTGGAAATGTGGTGCTAACAGCTTTCAGATGTTGCTTGGGGGATGGGGACTGGAGATGGATAATGGGTAGGCAGAGCTACAGTAGGAGGTCTAAGACTAGAGGCAGCAGACCCACTTTACTTATTATAATTAATTTAATTGAGTAACTAACTTTGAGTTACTTGGTTGGTCAGCACATTGAGAGGCACACTGACTCGATTAGCATGGCTTTCTTTTTTGGTATTTCTTTATGTGTATCTGCTGTTTGATATTGTACTGTTAGGAGCTAGTAAAATGTATTAATTTAACCTTTATTTAACTAGGCAAGTCAGTTAAGAACAAATTCTTATTTACAATGACGGCCTACCCAAAGGGTCAGCCCTTAGAGCAAATTAGGGTTAAGTGCCTTGCTCAAGAACACATTGACAGGTTTTTCACCTTGTCGGCTCGGGTATTCGAAACAGCAACCTTTCGGTTACTGGCCCAACACTCTAACCACTAGGCTGCCTGGCGACATACAGTAGATATTGTGTATCTACTGTTTGACATTGTACTGTTAGGAGGTAGTAACATAAGCATTTCTCTGATCCCGCTACAACATAAACCAATAAACTTTTATTTGACTTTCCATAATGTAAATACCTCTAGTGTTGTGTCATCATCAACATCACATAGCTGTAGGATCAATAGCACTTTATTTGACCCCATCCCCGATGTCATCAACATCATTAAAGGGGCAATCTGCCATTGTTACATACATTTTTGGACTCTAAAAAGAATGACACATAGCCATTGATTCTTGAAGAATATCATTTAGAAATGTCTCATGAGCTTAGCTCAACTGTCGTACCCTATCAGAACCCAAAATATACTTCTTCCATTTAGTTCTCATAGCACAGAGACACTCATTTCCCATAACCCAGTGCTCTATAATCCAGAGTCCTGAAATAAAGAGCAGATTTAACCAACCCATCAATCTCAGACTACTCACAGGCTGCATCCCAAATGGCACCCTATTCCCTATTTAGTGTACTACTTTTGACCAAACCCTATGGGGAGAATAGAGAGTTTACACAAAAAGAGTGGCATATGGCAGAGTATATAGCAAGGTCATTGTTGCCTCAAGTGACGTAGACTCGACACAGAGAACTCGCTCAATAAATCTCCAAGTCCCCAAATTAGTCTGGAAAGAGCAGGACTGCCTGGTTTGGTTAACTTGGTTTATGACCTGGTACCACACAGTTTGGTTAACTTGGTTTATGACCTGGTACCACACAGTTTGGTTAACTTGGTTTATGACCTGGTACCACACAGTTTGGTTAACTTGGTTTATGACCTGGTACCACACAGTTTGGTTAACTTTGTTTATGACCTGGTACCACACAGTTTGGTTATCTTGGTTTATGAGCTGGTACCACACAGTTTGGTTAACTTGGTTTATGACCTGGTACCACACAGTTTGGTTAACTTGGTTTATGACCTGGTACCACACAGTTTGGTTAACTTTGTTTATGACCTGGTACCACACAGTTTGGTTATCTTGGTTTATGAGCTGGTACCACACAGTTTGGTTAACTTGGTTTATGACCTGGTACCACACAGTTTGGTTAACTTGGTTTATGACCTGGTACCACACAGTTTGGTTAACTTGGTTTATGACCTGGTATCACGCAGACGGCAGCTTGGAATATTCTTTTCTCTTTGGTATTATTGCTGGTGTCCTGCCAGGTAGAGCTGGGAGAGAAAGGCTCTCTCTTTCCTTCCCTCCCTCCCTCCTTCTCTACCTTCTTCCTTGTCTGATCAGGCTAGTGTTTGAACAGAGTTGGATGATACACTTAGTGATGATGTTTAAAGGGCAGCCATTTTGTGAAGTTTCTGGTTTTAGAAACTCAGTCCACAGCACTCCCAGTGTTTTCCTATCTATACTGAGTCCCTTTATTCTAATGTTGGCAGCCATCTAGGTGAGTTTTTAAGTCTTGTTTCCCTGTTCCCTGAAGAAGTGGAACAGCTTTAATATCACATTGGGCTGCTATCAATTTCCATAGTGTTGATTAGCTAATCAGAATAGCAGAAGATTTTGATTAAAGGACCTCACACTTTTTATGTGCATGCAAACGTCTAGATTCCCATACAAAGGTTACAAATTGGGCCGATATAATATGTTTAGCAGCTGTTTTCTAACAGTGTTTTCTAACAGTGTTTTCTAACAGTGTTTTCTACAATGCCAAGCGGAAGACATACACATTTTTCATTCCAGATTCTAAAACAGGTAAGGATATCCGTTCAGTGGAAGACCCTTGAAAGTGCTCCAAACTCTAGAACTTCACAGGCTCTGTTCTCTCTGCTGCCTAATGTCTTTTGCAGTCCCTCTATCTAGAGAGGAGTTCACTGACTTACTAACTCTCTGAAATGTTTGATGTGTTACAAAACCAGATGTTCATTGGACTGCAGTATTGAAACCAGATAGAACATCATCTGTGATTCAGCAGCCAAGTAGCTCAGGGCAGGTACTGTGAAGGCTGGAACATGTCTGCCTCAACTCAATGTCTTTCTCACAATAACTTCTCATTGTCTCAGTCAAATAGAATATTTCTGGTCACCTTAAAAACATGTCCTTTAACGTATACAACCTGATCATGCCTTCGCTAAAGAGCCCGAGTTTTTGCCCGTTTGGGATGGAAACGTTTTTTTGAGGCGAGTTGAGCACTCCTGTGTGTTTCAGGGGGATCCCAATTACAGTTCATACGTGGCTAGGGTGCTCAACAGGCTTCATTGACGTCTACAGTGGCATTTTACTGTAATCCTTTTGTGGTGGTGGAATAGTAAGCTATAAACAGAATGGGTCCTGTCATTGCTGTCATAATTACACCCATGCTCTATGGAAAATGTTTGGTTTATGTTGCCATAAAGACTGAAGACAGTCTACACTTTGAGCCAGGTAGTGCATGAGATTCCACGTCTGTCTACCTGGTTAGCAAGGCACGTCACATGCATGTTTTAGCCATGTAAACCATGAATAACTAAATGGGATAAAGATAAACAGGTATAAAAATGGGCTATAGATAAACACATATAAAATGGACTAGAGTAAACAGGTATAAAATGGATTGTAGATGAACAGGTATATAATGGGCGTGTCAGATAAACAGTACTGGAACTGAAGGGGACCATCAGGGCTTTGGGCAGTGTGTTTAGTCATAATGAAGAGGCTAGAGGGAGAGGTCTCACCACCACAGCACCCCCACTCTCCCCTGCCTCCCGTCTGCTCTAAATGTACAAACGTTTGACTGGAGAAAGTGTAAACGCCTTCTGTTGGTGAGCGAGAGAAGCACAGTGCATGGCAGTCAGTCACATTAGGGCCGGGGGAAGAGGAGGGTAAAAGGGAAGAGCTGAACATTCAAGATGGTTGGATAATGTTTATATGAAATGCTCACATTTTAATGTATCCCTACGTCTTTATTCAAGCTTTTGTGTCTCATAGAAACGGTGTCTGATGTTCTAGGACTAATGTGAGTTTTGGTGCATCTAGCAGATACTAATTCACTGATTAACATGGTAATAGTCTGATGCTTGTGTCTACTGATAATGATGAACAGAGCTACAGACCTGCATTTCATTATACCATTGTATACAGGGTTGGGGAGTAATGGATTACATGTAATCCGTTACATGTAAGGGATTATAAAAAAAATGGTAACTGTAATCCGGTACGTTACCAACAAAAATATTGTAATCAGATTACAGATACTTTTGAAAAACTAGATGATTACTGCGAGGATTACTTTTAAATGCAGAAAGGATGTTTGCGGAAAAAGATCTTTGACACTTCAGACACCGTTAATGACATTTTCTTAATGACATTCAAATCAGCATTGAAAAAGGTGCAAGTTTAAGTTTGTTCCACCTGAGCGAGTCTGACCACAAGTCAGAGACCAGTATGATGACACACCAAATGTGAAAAGAGCAGGAATAGGCTTTTGTAGGCTACAGTCCAAGCCATGTTTTCCAATGGTGCGACTGCTGTCGGCATCCAAAGATTATCCAATTTGAATAAACGCTTCGAGCTAAGGATGACAGCGATACGGATATCACTTATTATTGATCTACATAGTGCATTGATGTGAATCACACTGCTGCTCTCTCATTTAGCTATTTGCGCCTTATGGATTATGGTTGTTGTGGATGGCTGTTCACAAATCTAAATGTGTATTTGAACCCTATAATGGTTGAATTCATGAAGTTTAAGGTGCCTATCAGTCAATGTTTTTCAAACCAGTGGACAGGCAGTGAAAAATGCGCTCTTGCAACAGTTGCATATTGTGGATCCCAGCCTATGGAATAAAAGTGGGTATTTTATTGCTCAAACTTTTGATAGACTTATATATATATACAGTACCATTCAAAAGTTTGGACACACCTACTCATTCAAGGGTTTTTCTTTTTTTTTACTATTTTCTACATTGTAGAATAATAGTGAAGACATCAAACTATGAAATAATTGTAGTAACCAAAAAAGTGTTAAACAAATCCAAATATATTTTAGATTTTAGATTCTTCAAAGTAGCCACCCTTTGCCTTCATGACAGCTTTGCACACTCTTGGCAAAGCATGCCATTCCATGAGTGCAGCATTTATTTTTCATCTCGAATCAATGAGCCCAATCCGTCCTGCATGACAATCAAATCATAAACAACAGAGTTGTTGGCTAATAAGTCCTTAGTTTTGGGGTCATGCTCAGGTAAAACTATTTGGCTAATCTATATTTCCATATTTCCAAGTCCTATTAATGAAGATAAAGGGGTATAACATTTATTGGAATGACTGAAATTCTGATAGACTTTGGTTATTAATTGATAAAATTGAATTGTATTATTATATGTAGTAGAAAGCAATGGGTTAGAAGATGCCTACATAACCAACACATAAAGTAAAATGTAACATCCATATGGCCAGCTATGTAAACTTTAACATTGATTTATCCTGCAATAGATGTTGTTCAATTGGTAACATACATTTTTGTCTTCTTCTAGTGTCTCTTAAGGGGAAAGTAATCTTAAAGTAACAGAAATTAATCATATTACGTTAATTGTAATCAGTTAAGTTACTGATTACAATTGTAGACAGGTAACTTGTAACTGTAACAGATTACATTTAGAAAGAAACCTACCCAACCCTGCTTGTATAGTTTATCTAGCAACACTAGACTGTTTATAGCATAGTGCCGGTAAACACTAAGAACCAGTTTCCCTGTCCCAGATCAAGCTTTGTTTCAATTGAGATTCTCCGCAAAAAATTATTCAGCAGAAACCGGCGGCAAACCCGCCCTAAATCTATGGCTACACAGATTCCAACTGTGGCTCTCCATATACCCCTACCAGACAGAAAACATCCCACATCCCTTAGCCCCAGCCAACAGCCAAAAGCCCCTCTCTCTGTCAGCTGGGAACCAGAAATCTGTGACGAGATTTCAGAGGAAATACCAGTGAAGATACACAGAAGAAGTCAAGAGGAGGAGAGGAGGGGAGGAGCGGAGAGAGGGAGGAGAGGAGAGGGGGAGGAGAGGAGAGGAGAGGAGAGGAGAGGAGAGGAGAGGAGAGGAGATAGATAAATGTCAGGTTTCCACGTCACATGTTTTACTGAAAAAGGATGAGGTGGAAGCTAGTTACTGCAAAAGAGCGTGTGTATTAGGAATTGTTGGGGGTGGAGCCATGGTGGATTATAGTCCTCTGATTGGCTATTGAAAACTAGTTTTCTGATTGGCTGTGGACAGATGTCCATATTTAGATGAACCGCTAGTTTCTCTATGCTGCTAGTTTCTCCATGCTTAATGTTCAGCTGCACCTTGGAATGGGGTCAAACTAGTCGTCTGTTTCCTTTCTCCACATCACATCATGGAAACACACTAAGCATAGATCTGAACCCTAGATCCAGCCTCTGGCCCACCTACACTTACTAAGACAAGGCTCGACTCTGGCTAAACTCACTGAAAAAGTCTGAGGGAGGTTGAAGATGTTCATACAAAGGTGCAGAGTTTTTTAACCTATCTAGAGCTGGTCCCCGGCATTACTTCGATTCCTAATTAGTGAGTTAATTTGCCACTTTTTAATTGGTATGCTCAAAGTATTTTGAGGTGCAGGTCAGAGAGGTCCTCTTGCATCTTCACCTGTTCAGCCATGAGAATGAACACCAGTGAAAAGAGAGAAGGATAGGCTTTGCTAACACAAAAGCAGAGCACCATTTCATTTCTCAGGCCTGCCTGCCACATCAACAGAGGGAGTATGCAGATAGAGAGAAAAACTTTGTCCTCAGTTCGAACTAGAGAAGAAAAAACACAACACTTAGAGCCAGAGAGGGGGAGAGGCAGAAGAGAGCACTAACACATCTTGAGTTTGTATGGATGTTGGTTGTTGGATTAATCCACAGCCACACATGCACCCACTCTCCTCTTACACCAACAGCACATGCACTGTTTTTTTTAACCTTTATTTTACTAGGCAAGTCAGTTAAGAACAAATTCTTATTTTCAATGACAGCCTAGGAACAGTGGGTTAACTGCCTTGTTCAGGGGCAGAACGACAGATTTTTACCTTGTCAGCTCGGGGATTCAATCCAGCAACCTTTCAGTTACAGGCCAAACACTCTAACCACTGGGCTACCTGCCGAGTGTTAGAAACATCAATATTCAATGCTATGTATGGAATTCCATTTAGTATGTTTTATTTGTCATCTACAAAGAATTCTCTAATGTTGATTGTGTGTTCTGGTTTTAGAATTGCTCCACTAATAATGACAGATTGACACTCAAACCTCCCTCCTCTCCTTCATGCTCTCACTATCTGTTGGCATCCCTATATGTTTACATAAATGAATTATGCTCCACTTCAACGGCTATGGAAACCAGACATGTTGCGTTCAAACAAAGACAAATAAGCATTTGTTTCAAAAATAACAATCAAATGTAGCCTATGAGCATGCTTTCATTCTGCAGTCAAATGTCTATTTGAAAGCGCAAACAAACATTTTTGAACAGGGAATGAGTCATCACAGCAGAGCTCTTCTGCATGCTGGATTTCAGATGATGAGGTGGAGTTGAAGGAAGGAAGACTGGAACTCTGGAAGGGATCCAAAATATAACGTGTTCATCATTTAGACAAACATTATTTGAGTCCCAAATGGCACCCTATTCCCTATATAGGTTTGTCAAAATGGTATAGTGTGCCATTTGGGACACAGATGTTAAGGCAAGACAGACGTTTTGGGCTGTGGTGGTTGTTGCCATTTAAGATGAGGGAGGACACATTTTTTTATGAGCATGGCCTTATTTCTATTACAGCATATTGGATGACTGTCATTCATATTCCCTTCACTCAGCTCAATGTAACATCGATAGGTTTAGGTTACTACATGATACTTCCTATACCCATCATGAGGTTGCTACAAACTAGCCTATGAATGATAGTTTACAACGTAGGTGCACAGGTCAAGAGAAATTTGAGTAATCAGTATGACAGACATTGGCACATTCAATACCGCCTTGCACACGCTTGCCTACAGCTAGCTGATTTAGGGTGGAATCATTAGTCCAACGGTTGTAAACAAGAGTTTCTATTGGACGAATTCAGCTATGTTTATCCTCGTTTCATTCCGTTTGCTAGCGTTTGAGAAACATTTTCAACTGAATTGGTGGAACGAATACACCCCTGAGCAAACACTGTTCACTTTCATAGCAACCACATACAGTGGGGAGAACAAGTATTTGATACACTGCGATTTTGCAGGTTTTCCCACTTACAAAGCATGTAGAAGTCTGTAATTTTTATCATAGGTACACTTCAACTGTGAGTGATGGAATCTAAAACAAAAATCCAGAAAATCACATTGTATGATTTTTAAGTAATTAATTAGCATTTTATTGCATGACATAAGTATTTGATACATCAGAAAAGCAGAACTTAATATTTGGTACAGAAACCTTTGTTTTCAATTCCAGAGATCATACGTTTCCTGTAGTTCTTGACCAGGTTTGCACACACTGCAGCAGGGATTTTGGCCCACTCCTCCATACAGACCTTCTCCAGATCCTTCAGGTTTCGGGGCTGTCGCTGGGCAATACAGACTTTCAGCTCCCTCCAAAGATGTTCTATTAGGTTCAGGTCTGGAGACTGGCTAGGCCACTCCAGGACCTTGAGATGCTTCTTACGATGCCACTCCTTAGTTGCCCTGGCTGTGTGTTTCGGGTCGTTGTCATGCTGGAAGACCCAGCCACGACCCATCTTCAATGCTCTTACTGAGGGAAGGAGGTTGTTGGCCAAGATCTCGCGATACATGGCCCCATCCATCCTCCCCTCAATACGGTGCAGTCGTCCTGTCCCCTTTGCAGAAAAGCATCCCCAAAGAATGATGTTTCCACCTCCATGCTTCACGGTTGGGATGGTGTTCTTGGGGTTGTACTCATCCTTCTTCTTCCTCCAATCACGGCGAGTGGAGTTTAGACCAAAAAGCTCTATTTTTGTCTCATCAGACCACATGACCTTCTCCCATTCCTCCTCTGGATCATCCAGATGGTCATTGGCAAACTTCAGACGGGCCTGGACATGCGCTGGCTTGAGCAGGGGGACCTTGCGTGCGCTGCAGGATTTTAATCCATGACGGCGTAGTGTGTTACTAATGGTTTTCTTTGAGACTGTGGTCCCAGCTCTCTTCAGGTCATTGACCAGGTCCTGCCGTGTAGTTCTGGGCTGATCCCTCACCTTCCTCATGGTCATTGATTCCCCACGAGGTGAGATCTTGCATGGTACCCCAGACCGAGGGAGATTGACCGTCATCTTGAACTTCTTCCATTTTCTAATAATTGCGCCAACAGTTGTTGCCTTCTCACCAAGCTGCTTGCCTATTGTCCTGTAGCCCATCCCAACCTTGTGCAGGTCTACAATTTTATCCCTGATGTCCTTACACAGCTCTCTGGTCTTGGCCATTGTGGAGAGGTTGGAGTCCGTTTGATTGAGTGTGTGGACAGGTGTCTTTTATACAGGTGACGAGTTCAAACAGGTACAGTTAATACAGGTAATGAGTGGAGAACAGGAGGGCTTCTTAAAGAAAAACTAACAGGTCTGTGAGAGCCGGAATTCTTACTGGTTGGTAGGTGATCAAATACTTATGTCATGCAATAAAATGCAAATTAATTATTTAAAAATCATACAATGTGATTTTCTGGATTTTTGATTCCGTCTCTCACAGTTGAAGAGTACCTATGATAAAAATTACAGACATCTACATGCTTTGTAAGTGGGAAAACCTGCAAAATCGGCAGTGTATCAAATACTTGTTCTCCCCACTGTACAAACAGCATGAATCCCTTTGATCATTGTATAATTCCTTCTCGCATCTAATCGCTCTCCTCCTCTCACCTTTTCCCTTCGCTTGTGGACTTTAGTGCACAACACATCAGCTGTCTGTGACCAGGTGATAGAACCTTTCCAAGCCAAACATTAATATCCTAACCTCTAACCGCAGTTTAGCAGTTAGCTGTAGCTTATGCTTTCAGTACTAGATTCATTCACTGATCCTTTGAGTGGGTGGACAACATTTCAGTTCATGCTGCAAGAGCTGTGATAGGTTGGAGGGCGTCCTCCGGAAGTTGTCATAATTACTGTGTAAGTCTATGGAAGGGGGTGAGAACCACGAGCCTTTTAGGTTTTGTATTGTATTTAGGTTTTGTATTGTATTGAAGTCAATGTACCCAGAGGAGCACAGAAGCTAGCTCTCCTACAGCTACACCAGGTTGCTACCCTACAGAGTGCTGCTGAGGCTACTGTAGACCTTCATTGCAAAACAGTCGGTTTTATTACATTTTTTGGTGACGTGAATATATTTAGTATAGTTTTATTTAAAAAGAATAACTTTTTTAACGTTTCACTATTTTTTTTTTAATGAAATTCACTGAGGAAGATGGTCTTCCCCTTCCTCCTGTGAGGAGCCTCCACTGGTTTTGGGACACCGAAATGTTTTCTCCTTGCCTCTGATAGGTACAGTATATTTTACCTCAGAATGACAGTAGCCCACCCAGAGATTGATATTTAAAGCTTCCTCTCCCCTCCCTTTTCACCTGTACATGACACAAATTACTACTATTACCCTGCTTTCAAACACACCTATCACAGTGGAAGCCCCGCTAAACGAGAATTTGGTTCAGAAACTCACGAGACAACAGCTGTCTAGCAATAAGGTTGAATGTCGTATATAGTATATGGGTGTGCGCAGGCTCAAAGACACATTTATGGACAGTTACATTTCTACAATGATATATACAGACCAGTACAGTATGCCTCTAATTGAATTACAGCCATATAATATGAGGATGTGAGATCTTAATTTTATCACCCTGTTGTTGCAGGAAATTACCTGCGCAGTAGGAAATGCAAACATATATCAACCCCCTACAAACATTTCCATTAATTATAATCCACACAATAATTCACAATTCCTGTTGCTGCAGGATTATTTTCCTGCAGTGAGAAAATGATTGAATTAAGATCCTACACCTGTAGGCAGTTGGTTGTCATGTTGCAGAAGAATATTAATTCTAACCTACAGCTTATTATGTATGCAGTGCAGTATCTGATTTTAGCCAGAGAAAACTCTGCTGTTGACCCAGTTGGAGCATTAATGGAGGAAGTTATGCATAAACAAGTGCACCCTCTAACCCTCAGCATGTTGAGACTAAGCAGACAGCATTCCTTCAAAAAACATCTTTCCCAGAGTAGCCCATCTTTAAAACAAGGAAGCCGGCCTTAGCCTGCATTAACTATCATCACCGAAACACACAGCTGACTGTTAGATGGAAAGCCGTTCATGTAGCGTAACGAATAACAAAGGGCAATCTGGAAGAATGAGGATAGAAAACGTCCAGTCACCATCACTAGTCAACCAAAGAGACAGATGTTGTATTTCCAAAATGTGTTGTTGCTTTTTTTTTATGTCTGAACAGAGAGAGCAGAGAGAGACACACAGGCCAACTATATTCTCAGCGCCCCTCAGGGGGCTGAAAAGATTTGGCATAGGCCCTCGGATCCTCAAAAAGTTATACGGTTGCACCATCGAGAGCATCTTGACTGGCTGCATCACCACTTGGTATGGCAAATACACTGCTCTCGACAATGAACTACAGAGGGTGGTGCGGACAGCCCAGTACATCACTGGTGCCGAATTCCCTATCAGGCAGTGTCAGAAGAAGGCCCAAAAAATGTACTCCAGCCACCCAAGCCATAAACTCTTCACTCCACTATCATCCTTCAAACGGTACCAGAGAATCAGCTCTAGGAACAACAGGCTCCGAGACATTTTCAACCCACATAACACTGCTAAATAGACATAACACTGCTAAATAGACATAACACTGCTAAATAGACATAATACTGCTAAATAGACATAAGACTGCTAAATAGACATAAGACTGCTAAATAGACATAACACCTCTAAAGAGTTAAATGGTTACCTGGACTATCTGTACTGACTCTATGCACACTCACAGACTATATATAAAAACCATATGTATATACACTACATTGACACTCTCACACACACCAACACATTTAACTAGGCAAGTCAGTTAAGAACAAATTCTTATTTACAATGTGAGCCTACCTACAGGGTCAGCCCCTGGAGCAAATTAGGGTTAAGTGCTTTGTTCAAAGACACATCGACAGGTTTTTCACCTTGTCGGCTCAGGTATTCGAACTAGTAACCTTTCGGTTACTGGCCCAAAACTCTAAACGCTAGGCTACCTGCCGCCCATATACACACACACACACACATTCACACACGCACACACACTTTTACACTCATCATTTGCTGCTGCTGTTTACTCTTATTATTATCTATCCTGATGCCTAGTCACTTTACCCTGCCTTCATGTACATATCTACCTCAAATACCTTATTATTATCTATCCTGATGCCTAGTCACTTTACCCTGCCTTCATGTACATATCTACCTCAAATACCTTATTATTATATATCCTGATGCCTAATCACTTTACCCTGCCTTCATGTACATATCTACCTCAAATACCTTATTATTATCTATCCTGATGCCTAGTCACTTTACCCTGCCTTCATGTACATATCTACCTCAAATACCTTATTATTATCTATCCTGATGCCTAGTCACTTTACCCTGCCTTCATGTACATATCTACCTCAAATACCTTATTATTATCAATTCTGATGCCTAGTCACTTTACCCTGCCTTCATGTACATACAGTATCTACCTCAAATACCTTATTATTATCCATCCTGATGCCTAGTCACTTTACCCTGCCTTCATGTACATATCTACCTCAAATACCTTATTATTGTCTATCCTGATGCCTAGTCACTTTACCCTGCCTTCATATACATATCTACCTCAAATACTTTATTATTATCTATCCTGATGCCTAGTTACTTTACCCTGCCTTCATGTAAATATTTACCTCAAATACCTAGTACCTCTGCACATTGATCTGGTACTGGTACTCCCTGTATATAGCTCCACATTGATCTGGTACTGGTACTCCCTGTATATAGCTCCACATTGATCTGGTACTGGTACTCCCTGTATATAGCTCCACATTGATCTGGTACTGGTACTCCTTGTATATAACTCCACATTGATCTGGTACTGGTACTCCCTATATATAGCTCCACATCGATCTGGTACTGGTACTCCCTGTATATAGCTCCACATTGATCTGGTACTGGTACTCCCTGTATATAGCTTCACATTGATCTGGTACTGGTACTCCCTGTATATAGCTCCACATTGATCTGGTACTGGTACTCCCTGTATATAGCTCCACATTGATCTGGTACTGGTACTCCTTGTATATAACTCCACATTGATCTGGTACTGGTACTCCCTATATATAGCTCCACATCGATCTGGTACTGGTACTCCCTGTATATAGCTCCACATTGATCTGGTACTGGTACTCCCTGTATATAGCTTCACATTGATCTGGTACTGGTACACCCTGTATATAACTCCACATTGATCTGGTACTGGTACTCCCTGTATATAACTCCACATTGATCTGGTACTGGTACTTCCTGTATATAGCTCCACATTGATCTGGTACTGGTACTCCCTGTATATAGCTCCACATTGATCTGGTACTGGTACTCCCTGTATATAGCTCCACATTGATCTGGTACTGGTACTTCCTGTATATAGCTCCACATTGATCTGGTACTGGTACTCCCTGTATATAGCTCCACATTGATCTGGTACTGGTACTTCCTGTATATAGCTCCACATTGATCTGGTACTGGTACTCCCTGTATATACAGTAGCTCAATTTTTGTGTATTTTATTCCTTTTGTGTTACTATGTTTTAACTGCATCGTTGTTGATTAAGGGCTCGTAAGTAAGCAGTAAAGTTTACACCTGTTTTATTCGGCGGATGTTACAAATAACATTTTATGATTTTGATTTGAATCTCTCTTTCCCTTCTCCGTCTCTCTCTACTTCTCTCCCTCTTTCTCTTTCACTCGCTCATCCTCTTTCTCTCTCTCATCCTCTCTCTCACTCTCTCATCCTCTCTCTACCTCTCTCTCTCTCTCTCTCTCTCTCTCTCTCTCTCTTTATTTCCCCTCCATGTCTTTCTCTCCTTCTCCTGTTTTTTCCTGCCTTGTGCATTCCTCAACTTCTACATCATTTATCATCTCACTATAGGGGAGAAACAACACACACCAAACAGAGTAGAGTAGAGTAGAGTCCAGTAGAGTAGAGTACAGTAGAGTAGAGTACAGTAGAGTAGAGTACAGTAGGGTACATAGTACAGTAGAGTATATTAGGGTACAGTAGAGTACAGCAGAGTACAGTAGAGTACAGTAGAGTATTGTAGAAACAGTAGGGTAGAGTAGAGTAAAGTAGAGTACAGTAGAGTACAGTAGAGTACAGTAGGGTACATAGTACAGTAGAGTACAGTAGAGTACAGTAGAGCACAGTAGAGTACAGTAGGGTACATAGTATGGTAGAGTACAGTAGAGTACAGTACAGTTGAGTACAGTAGAGTACAGTAGAGTACAGTAGGGTACATAGTACAGTAGAGTACAGTAGAGCACAGTAGAGTACAGTAGGGTACATAGTATGGTAGGGTACAGTAGAGTACAGTAGAGCACAAAAGAGAACAGTAGAGTACAGGTGAGTACCGTCGAGTACAGTAGATTACAGAAGAGTACAGTAGGGCCCAGAGTACAGTAGAGTACAGTAGAGTACAGTAGGGTGTAGAGTAGAGTAGAGTTGACTCCAGTAGAGTATTGTAGAGTACAGTAGGGTAGGGAATACAGTAGGGTCCAGAGTACAGTAGATTACAGTAGACTGTAGAGTACAGTAGAGTACGTAGGGTATAGTAGAGTACAATAGAGTGGTGTAGAGTACGGTAGGGTAGGGTAAAGTAGAGTATGGTAGGGTACAGTAGAGTACAATAGAGTAAAGTACAGTAGAATACAGTACAGTAGAGTACAGAGTTCAGTAGAGTACAGTAGAGGCTGAAGAAAATGTTCTGTCCCTCCCATTTCCATTCATTGGTTGGCTTTTGTTCAAGTGTTTCTCCATTCCAATGCGACTCATTTTTTCCATTCCATATTCATGAAACTTTATCTCTTCATGGTTTCAAACACAGCTTTACTGTCCATGTATTTGCCTGTTTTTTTTTATACCAAAGACCCCTAACAGTTTCTCATGATGCCTACAGCTACAACAGGTAGCCAGATGTAGGTACTGTTGGGTTGAGTTTGGGCATGTGAGTGATCAACAGTGTTGATGAAAACAGATGTAGGTGATGGCAGATTGAGGAACAAAAGGACAGCAACATTCTGTTCTCACAGACACATGAGTTCAATTTCTCCTGCATCTGGAATCACTTAGTTTCATACTGCTGGATCCGTTTGAGCAGAGGTCTGCCGGGTGACTGCAGCTCTGGTAACAAAACATTTACAGAGATAAATAGTAACAGCAGAGAACCTGGTTTCTGAGACAAAATTATTGTTTTGTTGCATTCTCACAGGGGAAATTAATCAGTGCACATCACTTAATTTGCGCTATTTACCCCCATTGGAAAATATATGGTGATTTTCACATGAAAATGAAATCCTAGGTACACCCTGTAAGTGTAACAGTTGAGAAGAAAACAAAATGCTTAACACAACAAGACAGAGAAACAGCAGATCCAACACACAATTCAGAACATATTTAATCTATTTATTTGTACTGAACAAAAATATAAACACAACATGTAAAGTGTTGGTTGAAATAAAAGATAACTGAATTTTTCCATACACACAAAAAGCTTATTTCTCTTAAATTCTGTGCACAAATTAGTTGACATCCCTTTTAGTGAGTTTTTCTCCTTTACCAAGATAATCCATCCACCTGACAATTGTGTCATATCAAGAAGCTGATTAAACAGCATGATCATTACACAGGTGCACCTTGTGCTGGGGACATTAAAAGGATACTCTAAAATGTGCAGTTTTGTCACACAACACAATGCCACAGATGTCTCAAGTTTTGAGGGAGTGTGCAATTGGCATGCTGACTGCAGGATTGTCCACCAGAGCTATTGCCAGATAATTTAATGTTAATTTCACTACCATAAGCCACCTCCAATGTAATTTTAGAGAATTTGGCATTACGTCCAACCGGCCTCACAACCACAGACCATGTGTATCCACGCCAGCCAGGACCTACACATCCGTCCGAGACCAACCACAGACCATGTGTATCCACGCCAGCCAGGACCTCCACATCCGTCCGAGACCAACCACCCGGACAGTTGATGAAATTGAGGAGTATTTCTATCTGTAGTAAAGCCCTTTTGTGTGGATAAACTCATTCTGATTAGCTGAGCATGGCTCCCCAGTGGGTGGACATGGCTCCTAAGTGAGTGGGCCTACGAGGCCCACCCATGCCTGCGCTCCTTCCCAGTCATGTGAAATCCATAGATTAGGACCTAATAAATGTATTTCAATTGACTGATTTCCTTATATGAAGTGTAACTCAGTAAAATGGTTGAAATTGTTGCATGTTGCATTTATCTTTCTGTTCAGTAGTTGTTTACAGCATAATAGTTATCATAAGAAGGACACCATATCATTTATCAGATATATTTATCAATCAATCAATCACATTTATTTATAAAGCCCTTTTTACATCAGCCGATCATAGATGACCAGCAGGTTCAAATAATAATCACAGTGGTTGTAGAGGTTGCAACAGGTAAATACATCAGGAGTAAATGTCACTTGGCTTTTCATAGCCAGGCATTTAGATGTTGAAATAGCAGGTGCGGTAAAGAGAGAGAGTTGAAAACAGCAGGTCTGGGACAAGGTGGCACGTCCGGTGAACAGGTCAGGGTTCCATAACCGCAGGCAGAAGAGTTGAAACTTGTGCAGCAGCACAACCAGGTGGACTGGGGACAGCAAGGAGTCATCAGGACAGGTAGTCTTGAGGCATGGTCCTAGGACTCAGGTCCTCCGGGAGGGGAGGGAGTGCGGGAAATATATATTTTTATCAGTTGTCGAGTCTGTCTGGAAGACCAGTGTGGGAATTGGGGAAACTTAAATAGATGGTCTATTTCAAACAGCCAGGGTTTAGCACAATTTTGACAATACATCTTCTAATTAAAGTGGGTATGAAGGGTATACAAGCTCTCTTTTTCTTTCACTAAACCGGGCCATGTTTTCTCACTTTGCTCTTTTAGCTGAGGGAAAGAGACACAGTACATATCTCTGTAGATGATGGAGAAAACACAAACCAAGATCAATACATAGCTTGAATTTCTGTGTCTATTGCATATTGCTCCAGTACCCTAAGAGTAACACAACACAACACAACATTATTTTTACATTACATGTGGCCCAGTTCTTACATTTCTCAGTTAGGTGTAACCACTGAAGGGGAGCGGTTTCTTTAATCAACTACATCTACCACCATGATATATGTAATCAAAATGAGTCATGTTCTGGGGGAAGTTCTTGTCGAAAGTCACACCCATCCCATCTCTCTTTCAGCTGTTCCCCTCACTTTTCCTTACTGCCTTACTCCTCCCAACCTCCCTAAAGCCTGATGCATGCTCTCCCTTTCTCCTCTCTCCCTCTCCCTCTCCCTCTCCCTCTCCCTCTCTCTCTCCTCTCTCTCTCTCCCTCTCCCTCTCTCTCTCTCTCTCTCTCTCTCTCTCTCCTCCCCCTCCATACCTCCATCCTTCTCTCCCACCCTCCCGCCTTCTCCCTTCCACCTTCTCCCTCCCTCCCTCTGCCTCTGCCTCTGTCTCTGCCCCTGCCCCAACCCCAGCCTCTACTAACAGACACATCTGGCTAGATGGGGGGGAAGAACTCGGGTCATCCTGCCAATACGGCCACCATCCTCTCTGCACTGCAGTATAAACATGTCTGGAGCCTCAACGAAACGTGTGAAGGGGTCATCCTGCCAAGACGGCCACCATCCTCTCTGAACTGCAGTATAAACATGTCTGGACGGCCTGAGGGTGCAAGCTGTGCGGCCTCCTCCTCCTCAACTGCATTCCATATGGTACCCTTTTCCCTATTTAGTGCACTTCTTTTGACCAGGGCCCATATAGGGTTTTGGTCAAAAAGTAGTGCACTATCTAAGGAATAAGGTGCGATTTGGGACGCAAACCTCCTCTGCAGTCCAGACCCCATTGAGGGCCTGCCAGAGAAAACACCCCCTCCCAATGGGACAGCACACTGAGCCACATTGGATTCTCTGCAAATCAAGACGGAAGAATCAGTGTCGCACCGCTGGAGACCGGGACTGAAAGGCCTCAAACAAGCAGTGTATTAATTTAAAACTGTTCACAGACTCCACACTTTCAGTGCTGATTTAAAACTTTGTGTTAATGTTGCATTTTTTTACACTGGATGATTTGCTTTGTGTGAAAATCGCGTTTTCACATGTGAAATTGTGGCTTCCATTTTGAGCGCGTCACTTGTCTCCGTGCTGCTGTGTTGTTTGTTGCTACTTGGCTACCTGACAAACTTATTTTCCTTGTTTAAAACCGTTTAATCAATCTTCATTTAACACATTTACAAACGTCTTAGTTATTTTCCTCGCTGAACTTTTTCATTCAACTTATTTACCCTGGATGCTTTATCTGGACATAGTTCTACAGGACTTCCACCAGCCGAAGCTAAGTAGTAACATTATTAACACTATGCCATCTGACGTTAATTGCAGTCGCTGTATTCATAACATACAGGAAAACTATCGCCTTATGGTGAGGATAGCCGTGCTGCAAGCCCAGCTTCAGACGCAATCGTTAGGTAAGGGCAATTTAAGTGTAGGAAAGGTTGAAACAACGTCTGTGCCACCAGTAAGTACAGATAGTAGTGTAATTCCCCTCGCATAGTCCCCGCAGCCAGACACTTTTCTCAGGGCATCTGGAAAGAAATGCAGTCGGCATGCTCAACCGGTGTCGCTCATTCAGCTGACAGAAACTTTCAACCGGTTCTCCCCATTAAGCAACTAGTCGGAGTCAGAGGCCCGAGCCTTCTCAGGTCTCTCCTCCACCCGTTACGGGGTCTGAGCCACTGAAGCCTTCCACCATTAGCTCTGACAAATTGAAAACCCTAGTCATTGGCGACTCCATTACCTGCAAAATTAGACTTAAAAAGAATCATCCAGCAATCATACACTGTTTACCAGGGGGCAGGGCTACCGACGTAAAGGCTAGTCTGAAGATGGTGCTGGCTAAGACAAAAACTGGCGAGAGTAGAGAGTCAGAGGTCACCAAGAGCAACATAGCTTCAGCGTTTAATTTAGCTAGAAAGATGTGTCGGCATCGAGTAATTGTCTCTGGCCCCCTCCCAGTTAGGGGGAGTGATAGACTCTACAGCAGATTCTCACAATAAATGGCTCCCTATCTACAGGATGTGTACCAATCTCACTAAAAGTGGCAGTAATAAAGCCTCTCTTGAAAATGCCAAACCTTGACCCAGAAAATTTTATAAAACTATCGGCCTATATCGAATCTCCCATTCCTATGAAACATTTTGGAAAAACCCTTCCTGAAGACAAATAATGTATACGAAACGCTTCAGTCTGGTTTTAGACCCCATCATAGCACTGAGACTGCACTCATGAAGGTGGTAAATGGCCTTTTAATGATGTCAGACCAAGGCTCTGCATCTGTCCTCGTGCTCCTAGACCTTAGTGCTGCTTTTGACACTATCGATCACCATATTCTTTTGGCGAGATTGGAAACCTTAATTGGTCTACACAGAGAAGTTCTTGCCTGGTTTAGATCTTATCTGCCGAAAGATATCAGTTTGTCTCTGTGGATGGTTTGTACTCTGAAAAATCAATTGTAAGTTTCGGTGTTCCTCAAGGTTCCGTTTTAGGACCACAATTGTTTTCACTTTATATTTTACCTCTTGGTGATGTCATTCGGAAACACAATGTTAACTTCCATTGCTATGCGAACGATACACAGCTGTACATTTCAATGAAACATAGTGAAGCCCCAAAATTGCCTGCCCTGGAAGCCTGTGTTTCAGACATAAGGGAGTGGATGGCGACAAATTTGTTACTTTTAAACTCGACAAAACAGAGATGCTAGTTCTAGGTCCCAAGAAACAAAGAGATCTTCGGTTGGATCTGACAATTAATCTTGATGGTTGTACAGTCGTCCCCAAAAAAACTGTAAAGGACCTCAGCGTTACTCTGGACCCTGATCTCTCTTTTGACGAACATATCAAGAATATTTCAAGCTTTTTTCCATCTTTGTAACATTGCAAAAATCAGAAATGTTTTGTCCAAAAATGATGCAGAAAAGCTAATCCATGCTTTTGTCACTTCTTAGACTACTGCAATGCTCTACTCTCCGGCTACCCGGATAAAGCAATAAATAAACTTCAGTTAGTGCTAAACACGTCTGCTAGAATCTTGACTAGAACCAAAAGATGTGATCATATTACTCCCGTGCTAGCCTCTCTACACTGGCTTCCTGTTACTGCTAGGGCTGATTTCAAGGTTTTACTGCTAACCTACAAAGCATTACATGGGCTTGCTCGATTTGGTCCTGCTGTACGTACCTACATGTACGCTACAGTCACACGACGCAGGCCTCCTTATTGTCCCTAGAATTTCTAAGCAAACAGCTCGAGGCAGGGCTTTCTCCTATAGAGCAATCTTTATGGAATCCATGTGAGAGACGCAGACTCGATCTCGACCTTTAAGTCTTTACTGAAGACTCATCTCTTTAGTAGGTCGAAGGTGAATGGAAAGGCACTGTCTCTGCCTGGCCGGTTCCCGTCTCTCCACTGGGATTCTCTACCTCTGACCCTATTACGGGGCCTGAGTCACTGGCTTACTGGTGCTTTCCATGCCGTCCCTAGGAGGGGTGCGTCACTTGAGTGGGTTGAGTCACTGATGTGATCTTCCTGTCCGGTGTATTGCCCCCTCTCGGGCTCGTGCAGTGGAGGGGATCTTCGTGGGCTATACTCACCAAGACAGTTGTGAAGAGGGCACAACAACACTTTTTCCCCCTCAGGCGATACAGAGGGTAGTGCGTATGGCCCAATACATCACTGGGGCCAAGCTTCCTGCCACCCAGGACCTATATACTAGGCGTGTCAGAGAAAGGCCCAAAAAATTGTCAAAGACTCCAGTCACCCAAGTCATAGACTGTTCTCTCTGCTACTAAAAGGCTCCTTAACAGCTTCTACCCCCAAGCTATAAGACTGATGAACAATTAATCAAATGGCCACCTGGACTATTTACATTGACACCCCCCTCCCCCCTTTTAGTTTTAACACTGTTGCTACTAAGTTTATTATCAATGCATAGTCACTCTACCCCTATCTACATGTACAAATTACCTCGACTAAGCTGTACCCCTGCACATTTACTCGGTACCGGTACCCCCTGTATATAGCCTCTTTATTGTTATGTAATTTTATTATGTAATTTTTTTTTCTTTTTTACTATTTAGTAAACATTTTCTTAAACTTTATTTGTTGAACTGCATTGTTGGTTAAGGGCTTGTAAGTAAGCATTTCACGGTAAGGTCTACACCTGTTGTATTCGGCGCATGTGACAAATACAATTTGATTTGATTTGATTTTATCTGGTGTCCTGTGTGAATGTAAGTATTCTCCCTCAAATTCTCTCTCCCTCTCTCCCTCCCCTCCAGGAGGACCTGAGCCCTAGGACCATGCTTATCATCTCCACCCGGCACAAGACGTGCCACTTTGTTATGAACCAGCTGCAGCTTAACTAGATCATTCATTGCACTTGACCATATGACTGGACAATAATTAAGATAAGATACAACTAGAGCCTGCAGGACTTACTTTGTGGAATGTGGTGTCAAAAAAGCAGAGCATCTCTTTATTACGGACAGACCTTTCCACATCGTTACAACCATTGAATCTATATGTTTTGACCATGACAGTTTACAATCTAAGGTAACACCAAATAATTTAGTCTCCTCAACTTGTTCAACAGCAAAATAATTTATTACCAGATTCGGCTGAGGTCTAGAACTTAGGGAATGATTTGTACCAAATAAAATGCTCTTAGTTTTAGAGATGTTCAGGACCAGTTTATTACTGGCCACCCATTCCAAACTAACTGCAACTCTTTGTTAAGGGTTTCAGTGACTTCATTAGCTGTGGTTGCTGGCAGGTATATGGTTGAATCATCAGCATACATGGACACACAGGCTTTGTTTAATGCCAGTGGCAAGTAGAGGGCCTAGAGAGCTGCCCTGTGGTACTCCACACTTTACATGTTTGACATTAGAGAAGCTTCCATTAAAGAAAACCCTCAGAGTTCTGTTAGCTAGATAGCTCTGAATCCACAGTATGGCAGATGTTGAAAAGCCATAAAGGTTATGGTTAATAATATCAAAAGGCTGCACTGAAATCTAACAGTACAGCTCCCACAATCTTCTTATTATACATTTATTTAATCCAATCATCAGTAATTTGCATCAGTGTAGTACATGTTGAGTGCCCTTCTCTATAAGCATGTTGAAAGTCTTCTGTTAGTTTGTTTACAGAGAAATAGCATTGTATTTGGTCAAACACAATTTTCTCCAGCAGTTTGCTAAGAGCTGGCAGCAAGCTTAATAGGTCTGCTGTTAGAACTAGTAAAGACCGCTTTACCACCCTTGTGTAGCGGAATGACTTTGGCTTCCCTCCAGGCCTGAGGACAAAGACTTTAGACATGACAAAGATATGACAGATAGGAGTGGCTATAGAGTCAGCTACCATCCTCAGTAGCTTTCCATCGAAGTTGTCAATGCCAGGGGTTTTGTCATTATTGATCAATAACAATAATTTTCCCACCTCTTCCACACTAACTTTACAAAAAAACGTACAGTGTTTTTCTTTCACTTTTTTTTTATTTTATGCATGCGTACCATGTCTCATTGTTTGTTGTTGGCATTTCCTGCCTAAGATTGCCCACTTTGCCAATGAAGTAATCATTAAAATAATTGGCAACATCAAATGGTTTTGTGATGAATACGGGGCTCCCAAGTGGTGCAGTGGTCTAAGGCACTGCATCTCAGTGCTAGAGGCGTCACTACAGACTGAATCTAATCTGACCGTGGGAGTACCATAGATACGAACCCATATGCATGGCTCTCTCATCCCTTCCAGGCTTTTGGGAGGGAGCGTGGACAATGTGCCTGTCATAGTGGTTGTAAGCAATGTCTCAATGCGCTCTGGCAGCTTTTATAGCTGGGATAAGTTCTTTCCTCTTCTCGCGCACCGCTTCAGGATAGTCCTCGTTGATGAACATATACGTTCCTTTCAAGGTCCTGGCTCTTTCCAGAACAGCTACCTTGTCCTTGAACCTCAGGAACTTCACCACTGGGCCTGTCACCTGGACCGATGGTGGGTTTTCCAGTCCTGTGGGCGCGCTCCACCTCCACCTTCCTGTGGTCCATCTTCAGTTTCTCAGAGATCGTTTCCCTCACTTTGTCCTCAGACTCCATCCAGGTCTCATGTGAAGATTCTGCAATTCCGTCCACAACCATGTTGTTCTGCCTTGATTGTTCCTCGAGATAATCTGATTTCTCTGTCATTGTTATCATCAATTCACATACAGAACTGATGTCCTCTTTCAATGACAAATTGCTGTCATCTTGCTGTTCTCCTGTTTAGACATATCGAGCTGACCCTGGGAGATCTGCAAACTGTTCTTCGGGTCCTGGACTTCTCTGGTCAGGTTGTCCATCATTTTATTAGTTGACTCCACCAGTATTTGGACACAACACTTGAAGCTATTTTCTTGTTGTTGTAACAACTGCTTGTAGAACTCTTTTTGTTTGTTTAAAAGACACCACAGTCCTTAACAGTACTTCCTCCAACTTTGGTCTTTGTCACGGTAGCAACGTAGGTTCCTCCTCGCCGTTCCAGACAGGTCGCAGGGAAGATTGGAAACAACAACGAACAGCAGGGATCTAGACAGCCACAAGGGCCAACCGCGTCACGGGCTGCATTCAAGTACTCAAGAAAACCTGACTGTGAAAAGGTGGTGTTGCAGTGATAGTGTTGCAGTAGCATTGTTTCCACATGTGGAATTGCAAATTCTGTAATGCCATTATGTAACAAGTTAACTTAGCCTATCTGAGTAAAATAATTAAAGGGCGTTAAAAATAATGATTTTTTATTTCTGAGCCATCCAGGAGGAGGCATTCAGTGTGTTACTGCGGCAGGCACATGCTTCTCTTCTTCAGTGAAAAGAACAGAGAAGGTAGCTCTCTGTGCCTCGTTATTTTTTATCCTGGTTTCTGGTTTCAAAATCTAAAGATAAAATGTTTAGCTAAACTGTGTTGAGTTTTGGGGTCATTTTCAGGTATAATTTAATTGTTTTGAACGAGTGAAAACAAGTGAGATTTTCCCATTTACATTAGTGTAGCCAAGGTAAATAGCTAGCTAGCTCACTTTTGTTGTCAGGTTCTGACTGTGGCATTGTCTCTGGCTCCCTCTTGTGGGGAGTTGGAGGGCCGCAGTTAGAGCTTGGCAGCCCTCACAGGGTGTATTTGGTGGTGGTTTGATTTCCATCCCCAATTAGAGACAGCTGTCTCGTATTGTCTCTAATTAGGGATTCTATTTAAGTTCCTGTGTTTGTCACCTGGGTGTGGGTTCTTGTATGTGTATGTTTCACGTCAGTTCACGGTTTGGCTACTCTCCTTGTTTATTTTTGGTACTTGTTAGTAAGAACAAGTTAAATAAAAAGGAATGTCTCTCCACCAACGCTCTGCTTCTCGTCCCTTAACTCCGATTTGTGACATTTGTATGCAAGCCAATGAGAACAAGATGGCTTTTTGGATGTTTTTTATTTCCACTCTGTTTTGGCTTATAAATGGTTTTATTTTTACAAAAGTGCTCATATTGAGTGTATTTACATGTGTACATATCAACCACGCTAATGATTTGTATTTTAGAAGTTTACTTTTTATGAAATTTGTATCTAATGGTTGAATGCTAATTGATAACCGCTAGCTAACTTATAGGTGATAGCTAACCTGCCATTTCGTCCTAGCTAGCTATTTTTAGCTTCTGTTATTGTTAGCTGTCCATTGTTTTTTTGTTACATTTAATACACAGGCCTAAAGTGGATTTTAATGTATTTGAAAATCACAGGAGGTTAGTGGCACCTTAATTGGGGAGGACGAGTTCATGGTAATGTCTGGAGCGGAATCTGTGGGATGGTATTTTTATTTGTTCTGTTCCAACCGTTATTGCGATCCGTCCCCGCCTCGGCAGCCTCCACTGGTGAAAATGTGTGAAAGTGTTGCTATCGGAATGAATCTAAACAGATCATTTTCCACAAAGATATTATTTTGAATTGCACAGTCAATATTCTGATTTTTATTTAAATGTATCATAAATATACAGTGCATTGGAAGAGAAACCCATTGAAAAGAAGCTCACCATTTCTCCTTATTTATCCTTTTTGACATGTGAAAATGTAACAGACATGAATCAGTAACCTCCGCTTGTAACTCAAAAATCATTATTGGTCCTCCTGGTCTAATGGTCACGATGTTGGGTTCTCCCATGCGAGACCAGGGTTCAAATCACAATGTTTACAGAAGCACAAATGTGAAACTTAGAATAACACATGTGAAGTGCTGGGAAACCATGTGCCTGAGTCATCTGAAAAATCCATGTGGAGGGGGGAATGCTCAGATGACATCTTTCTTGGAATTTGTTCATACACGTGTTCAAAACTTTTTTTGTTTTATAATTCAACACAGCACACCCATTCCATAGCCAGGTGGATAGGTGTTGGATAGGTAAAGTGACTTGTTCAGAGCTCTATTCCTGGCTGCCACTTTCTGGTACTTGAGATCTAAAAATGTGAACATTTTATTTTATTGAAATGCACACTAAGTGAAAGCATTTTAAAACTCTATGCCTTCATAAAACTCTTCCAACTGTTCCTAAACCTCTTGTTTTGGTAAATAAATGTTTCTGCTGTGTTAAGAAACATCATATTTTGTCTACCCAAATGAGACAAATAAACTGTGGTGGTCTGGGGAATCTAAACCAACTGTAAGAGATGTAGTCAGAATGTCCATGTAAGGTACTGGTACGTAGGTTCCCTTAGTGCTCTCTCAGATGGAAGCTAGGGCCCCCTCTAGTGACGGCTCCTATGTCTGTCCACCAATGCACTATATCCCTCGATCTAAATGTTGGAACTGATGCACTAAACAAGTTTTGTCTGATGTACACAGGAAGAGAAAAACTCAAAAGGGTCTGTAGTGAGGGTGGATGAGGTTACTGGGTGGAGGTTGGGGTGTGGGGTAGGGCTTCAAGATTAATGGAGAAATACGATACTCTGGATTATTACCAAGGCAACCATTGGAGAGAAGGAGGGAGGTAGGGGCAGCGCTCACATATTCTAAAGGGGCGTCACAAGAGCCAGAGAGAAGAACTGTCTCTCTCAAACACAAAATGTATATTTTAAAGTTGTACTGTTGACATCACCTTTTCATGTTTTTCTGTCGACTTCTTTTTGTTTGCTGTTTGCAGCACATTTCCCACGTGCTTTTTGATGCATTCCCTTATACAGTCTATGACAGATTAGAACAGAAAGATGCACCTCTGTTAAGATAGGTTGTGCTTAATTTCTCCTTTCTTTTTGCTTGTTCATCTGTGCACATTCTTTATTATCTGTCTGTCTGCTTTATAACATCTTTGTTATTCGAGAAGAGAAAAAAAATGCATTCCAGGTGACAACCTCATGACGCTGGTTGAGAGAATGCCAAGCGTCATTAAGGCAAAGGATGGCTGCTTTGAAGAATCTAATTTGTTTAACACTTTTTTGGTTACTACATGATGACATATGTGTTATTTCATAGTTGTCACGTTCGGGTGTGTAGAGAGACCAAGGCGCAGCGTATCCATAGTTCGACATCTTTATTTAATGAACTATCGAACTATACAAATATAACAAATGAATATAACAAACACACGTAGCACGAACACGGGACATAACATAACAATGAACCACGCCAACGGAGTGGAACACAGACATATAAGTAAGATCCCTAATTAGAGGTAATGCATAGCAGCTGCCTCTAATTAGGGATCCCACACACACACAACACCAGACAGAAATAGAAATGATAGATCTGCCAGACTCTGACCATAGAAATATAGAGAAGCAAAGCTTCTCTATGGCCAGAGCCTGACAGTACCCCCCCCCAAAGGCGCGGACTCCCGGCCGCAAGAAAAATAAACACAAAAACATGAGGGAAGGGTCAGGGAGGGAAAAACATCAAACATAAACCATCGCCGGTGGCGGTTCCGGCCCCGGCGAAGTGGATGTCTTCCTCCTCATTTCTATTGGGCCCGGTGTGGCTGGCGATTCAGGCCATTTCAAGGGGCAACCCACCGGTCCTGGAAATGACCATGGTGGGGCAAAAGGCTCAGGCCATGGAGCGGGGCAAATAACCGGGCCAGAACTGGGCACCGGTGTGGCAGGCGACTCCGGCCATATAAAGGGGCAACCCACCGGTCCTGGAAACAACAATGGTGGGGGAAAAGGTTCAGGCCATGGAGCGGGGCAAATAACCGGGCCAGGACTGAGCACCGGTGTGGCAGGCGACTCCGGCCATGTAAAGGGGCAACCCACCGGTCCTTTAAATAACAGTGGTGGGGGAACAAGTTCAGGCCATGGAGCGGGGCAAATAACCGGGCCAGGACTGAGCACCGGTGTGGCAGGCGACTCCGGCCATGTAACTATCACGGGAGGCTCCGGGCTGTCTAGCGTCACGAGAGGCTCCGAGCTGTCGAGCGTCACGGGAGGCTCCGGGCTGTCGAGCGTCACGGGAGGCTCCGGGCTGTCGAGCGTCACGGGAGGCTCCGGGCTGTCGAGCGTCACGGGAGGCTCCGGGCTGTCGAGCGTCACGGGAGGCTCCGGGCTGTCGAGCGTCACGGGAGGCTCCGGGCTGTCGAGCGTCACGGGAGGCTCCGGGCTGTCGAGCGTCACGGGATGCTCCGGGCTGTCGACCGTCACGGGAGGCTCCGGGCTGTCGACCATCACGGGAGGCTCTGGGCTGTCGACCATCACGGGAGTCTCCGGGATGATGAGGCGCACTGGAAGCCTGGTGCGTGGAGCTGGCACTGGAGGTACCTGGCTGGGCACACGCACTGGAGGTCGAGTGCGGGGAGTCGGCACGGGACGTACCGGACTGGGGAGGCGCACTGGAGGCCTGGTGCGTGAAGCCGGAACTGGAGGAACCTGGCTATGCACACGCACTGGAGGTCGAGTGCGGGGAGTCGGCACGGGACGTACCGGACTGGGGAGGCGCACTGGAGGCCTGGTGCGTGGAGCTGGCACTGGAGGTACCTGGCTGGGCACACGCACTGGAGGTCGAGTGCGGGGAGTCGGCACGGGACGTACCGGACTGGGGAGGCGCACTGGAAGCCTGGTGCGTGAAGTCGGCACTGGTGGCACATGACTAATAACACGCACTTCAGGGCGAGTGCGGGGAGCAGGCACAGGACGTACCTGACTGGGAAGGCGCACTGGAAGCCTGGTGCGTGAAGTCGGCACATGTGGCACAGGACTAATAACACGCACCTCAGGGCTAGTGCGGGGAGCAGGCACAGGACGTACCTGACTGGGAAGGCGCACTGGAAGCCTGGTGCGTGAAGTCGGCACATGTGGCACAGGACTAATAACACGCACCTCAGGGCTAGTGCGGGGAGCAGGCACATGACGTACCGAACTGGAGAGGCGCACTGGAGGCCTGGTGCGTGGAGTCGGCACTGATGGCGCCGGACTGGTGACACGCACCTCAGGGCGAGTGCGAGGAGCAGGCACATGACGTACCGGACTGGAGAGGCTCACTGGAGTGTAGCAGACGGCCGGACCCAGACTGGGCACCCGTGGAGCGGACTGCTCTGGCACTGGAGTAGAGCAGACGGCCGGACCCCGACTGGGTACCGGTAAAGCGGACTGCTCTTTCACGGGAGTGGAGTAGGCGACTGGGCACGGATTATTCCACTCCGACATTTCCCGTTCAACTTCCTCCGCTATCTCCCACATTTCCTCCAGAACATCTCCAAAATGGCTCTCCAAATAATCCTCCTCTTCTACACTTTGTGCCCCCCATTTATATTTAGGGCACAGTGTATCCCAGATGGAGAGTGGTACTGGCTTGTCCTCCTCAAACCCAGACCACCCCCATAGCCCCCCCCCGAAATTTTCCTGGGGTTGACTACGGGCTCCATTTCCTCTATAACGCCGTTGTCTTCCTTTCTTCCTCTCCGTTGCTCCCGTATAACGCTGCTTGGTCGGGTGGTGGTTCATTCTGTCACGTTCGGGTGTGTAGAGAGACCAAGGCGCAGCGTATCCATAGTTCGACATCTTTATTTAATGAACTATCGAACTATACAAATATAACAAATGAATATAACAAACACACGTAGCACGAACACGGGACATAACATAACAATGAACCACGCCAACGGAGTGGAACACAGACATATAAGTAAGATCCCTAATTAGAGGTAATGCATAGCAGCTGCCTCTAATTAGGGATCCCACACACACACAACACCAGACAGAAATAGAAATGATAGATCTGCCAGACTCTGACCATAGAAATATAGAGAAGCAAAGCTTCTCTATGGCCAGAGCCTGACAATAGTTGTGATGTCTTCACTATTATTCTACAATGTAGGAAATAGTAAAAATAAATAAAAACCCTTGAATGAGTGGGTGTGTCCAAACTTTTGACTGGTGATGTACATGTTTAAACCGTTTTATGGTAATGAGTGTAAATACCGTAGAGCTCGTTGCACACTTCTCTGAGGCCCATCTGGAGGGTGGTATTCAGAAACCTCCCCTTCTGCTCAACACAGAGGTCCAGGATCCTGTAGACTCCCTCTGTCAGATGGCTCTTGATGTCTGGTTGCAGAGTCACCTTGAGGGTGTGGAGGAGAGTGGAAAGGAGAGGAGGGGAGGCCAGGGAGTCTACAGGATTGTTTATTGTTTTACAAATCGTTACTAGGAGTCAAAGTATTGATATAATATCATCCAAAATAATATTCCGATATGTAACTATCAATTTTTCCCCCATCACTAAAATGTGTGCCATGAGAGAACATTATATCTTAGCCCAAATGGCACCCTATTCCCTATTTAGCGCAACACTTTTGACCAGAGCTCTATGGGCCCTGGTCAAAAGTGGTGCACTAAAAGTAGTACACTCTGACTGGGACCTGTCTGTGTTCTTTTCTCTGTATAGGGATGGAATGAAGAAGGTCTAGCTACAGACAATGTTGAACATGGCTTGATTTGGAGCCTGACAATTGTCAGGATGAGTTCCATTCCAAAGTAACATCTGTTCTACTAATGCACAGCTAATCTGAACAGTGTGTTCTGTGTGTCTTCAACCTGGCATGGAAATGTTAGAAGCGGAAGGTAGCAGTGTTTTCCATTTATTGGGCTTTTTAAAGAGTGAAGATGGTTGGACTGCCTTGGATAGGACATTTCCACTGGTCGGGACTTTCCCTCTAGACTAGCTGAAACACACAGTCTATAGAGTTTGCCAAAGTCAAAGAGAAATATTTCAGCAGAGCCGAAAAAAATAACAGTCTGGTTTGGCTTCCTTCTTCACAGACATGAAGAAAAATGTGTTTGCTCGCTTTTGTCACAGTGAGTGGTGAGGAAACGAGGTGCAGAGCGAGAGGACGGTGCAAACATGTTTTATTTTAAGAGTGAAATAGAGAAAACAACAAACGTAACAGTACCATGAAGCTGGTCGTTTAGTGACGACACATAAACGCACACAAGAACAATGATCCACGGCGCAGGTGGACAGAGAATCCCCAATTAGAGACAACTCAAGACAGCTGCCTCTAATTGGGGATCATCAAACCCAACACCCATAGTGAATGTCAGGACCTGACTGTGGCCATCCCACCCCCTCTAGTGGGAGTCAGAGACCTGGCCTCAGTCAGGCCTTTACAGCTTTTATTTATGACAGATTTACATGGTTTAGCAGAACAATGTAGACGCACACACACACACTAACACGCAGAGGTGGGACCAAGTCATTGTTTTACAAGTCACAAGTAAGTCTCAAGTCTTAGCACTCAAGTCTCAAGTCCTAAACTTTGAGTTTCGAGTGCTAAACAAGTCATAATGTGCTCTTCACCAAATTTAATACCATTTCATATTTTTTACAAGAGTAATAGTATATTAAATTCACGCAAATAATGAATGCCTTTAAATATATACACTACCGTTCAAAAGTTTGGGGTCACACAAATGTGTTGTCCATTAAAATAACATACAGAGGCCCATTATCAGCAACCATCACTCTTGTGTTCCAATGGCACATTGTGTTAGCTAATTCAAGATTATCATTTTAAAAAGGCTAATTGAGCATTAGAAAAGCATTTTGCAAATATGTTAGCTGTTGTGCTGATTAAAGAAGCACTGAAACTAGCCTTTTTTACTGGTGTTTGCGGGTACTATTTAATGAAGCTGCCAGTTGAGGACTTGTGAGGTGTCTGTTTCTTAAACTAGACACTCTAATGTACTTGTCCTCTTGCTCAGTTGTGCACTGGGGCCTCCCACTCCTCTTTCTATTCTGGTTAGAGCCAGTTTGCGCTGTTCTGTGAAAGTAGTACACAGCATTGTTGTGAGGGTTTGGCTGTGGTTAGACCTTACTCCCAATAAGGGGAGTGGTAGGACCACAGCCGAGCCCTCACACCCTAACTAGGGGAAGTAATGATCCTCAATCAGAGACAGCTGTACAGGGTTGTCTCTGATTGGGGATTGTATTTAGGCACCCCACACATCCACCTGTGTGTGGGTCATTACTTCAAGTCACAGGCAAAGTAAGTGTGTTCACGTTATCTCTTCTCTTTATAAGAAAGTCTTTATTGTTTTTGTATAAGTTCTGACAAGGTATAGTTTATGCTAATAAACAAACATGTCGAACTATCGCTGCGCTGCTCCTTGGTGTCTCTCTACACCCACTCATGACAGAATGACCCACCAAAACGAGACCAAGCAGCGTTCGACGGAGGAGAGCTGGTGTCCGGAGCAACGGCACCGTCGTCATGGAAAGGGTCGACGGGCCAGAAAGGCGAAGGACCAGCCGGGAGCCCAGAAGAACCCCCAAACTGTTTTTTGGGGGGGGCTATGGGGGTGGTCGGGGATTGACGGAGAAGAGCCCCGGGCCCTGCACTCGTGGGGGATCCAGGAGGAGCCCCTACAGCCATGGGAGCAAAGGTACGAAGAGGAGTCGGAGGAAAACAACGACTATGTGCCTTTGTTCCCTCACTCGTGGGGGCTTTCGATGGAGTCCTCACAGGAAGGGGATTGGAGAGACGAAGACGAAGATCGGGGCAGTCTCTGCCCTCCAACGCCAGTTCCCAACCCGGTGCCTCCAGCGTCGGCCCAGAGTCAGGTACGGTCCGTGCCTGCTCCGTGCACCACACCATCGGGGCGCACTCACAGCCCGGCACGGTCCGGGTAAGCTGATCAGGAAGGCTAGCTCTGTTCTGGGAATTAGACGGATCCTGGCCAAACTGCTGGCCATCATGGACAACGTCACCCACCCTCTGCATGCCATGGTTATGACGCAGAGGAGCACCTTCAGTCACAGACTGATCCCAGCAAGGTGTACCAGAGAGCGCTACAGGAGGTCCTTCCTGCCGGCGGCTATTAGACTATTTAATGCCTCACCGGGGTGCCGTGCCATCGGCAACACAGACCTGGAACTGTTGGGATTTTAAGACCTAGTTTAACAATAATCCATCCATCCGTGAGTAACTCTGGTCTCTAATCACTCATTCACTCTGGACTTATTTATTCATTCAGGTCTGTATATACAGTGGGGAGAACAAGTATTTGATACACTGCCGATTTTGCAGGTTTTCCCACTTACAAAGCATGTAGAAGTCTGTCATTTTTATCATAGGTACTCTTCAACTGTGAGTGACGGAATCTAAAACAAAAATCCAGAAAATCACATTGTATGATTTTTAAGTAATTAATTTGCATTTTATTGCATGACATAAGTATTTGATACATCAGAAAAGCAGAACTTAATATTTGGTACATAAACCTTTGTTTGCAATTACATAGATCATACGTTTCCTGTAGTTCTTGACCAGGTTTGCACACACTGCAGCAGGGATTTTGGCCCACTCCTCCATACAGACCTTCTCCAGATCCTTCAGGATTCGGGGCTGTCGCTGGGCAATACGGACTTTCAGCTCCCTCCAAAGATTTTCTATTGGGTTGAGATGCTTCTTACGGAGCCACTCCTTAGTTGCCCTGGCTGTGTGTTTCGGGTCGTTGTCATGCTGGAAGACCCAGCCACGACCCATCTTCAATGCTCTTACTGAGGGAAGGAGGTTGTTGGCCAAGATCTCGCGATACATGGCCCCATCCATCCTCCCCTCAATACGGTGCAGTCGTCCTGTCCCCTTTGCAGAAAAGCATCCCCAAAGAATGATGTTTCCACCTCCATGCTTCACGGTTGGGATGGTGTTCTTGGGGTTGTACTCATCCTTCTTCTTCCTCCAAACACGGCGAGTGGAGTTTAGACCAAAAAGCTCTATTTTTGTCTCATCAGACCACATGACCTTCTCCCATTCCTCCTCTGGATCATCCAGATGGTCATTGGCAAACTTCAGACAGGCCTGGACATGCGCTGGCTTGAGCAGGGGGACCTTGCGTGCGCTGCAGGATGTTAATCCATGACGGCATAGTGTGTTACTAATGGTTTTCTTTGAGACTGTGGTCCCAGCTCTCTTCAGGTCATTGACCAGGTCCTGCCGTGTAGTTCTGGGCTGATCCCTCACCTTCCTCATGATCATTGATGCCCCATGAGGTGAGATCTTGTATGTTGCCCCAGACCGAGGGAGATTGACCGTCATCTTGAACTTCTTCCATTTTCTAATAATTGTGCCAACAGTTGTTGCCTTCTCACCAAGCTGCTTGCCTATTGTCCTGTAGCCCATCCCAGCCTTGTGCAGGTCTACAATTTTATCCCTGATGTCCTTACACAGCTCTCTGGTCTTGGCCATTGTGGAGAGGTTGGAGTCTGTTTGATTGAGTGTGTGGACAGGTGTCTTTTATACAGGTAACGAGTTCAAACAGGTGCAGTTAATACAGGTAATGAGTGGAGAACAGGAGGGCTTCTTAAAGAAAAAGTAACAGGTCTGTGAGAGCCGGAATTCTTACTGGTTGGTAGGTGATCAAATACTTATGTCATGCAATAAAATGCAAATTAATTATTTAAAAATCATACAATGTGATTTTCTGGATTTTTGTTTTAGATTCTGTCTCTCACAGTTGAAGTGTACCTATGATAAAAATTACAGACCTCTACATGCTTTGTAAGTGGGAAAACCTGCAAAACCGGCAGTGTATCAAATACTTGTTCTCCCCACTGTACATATTCATGTACAGTTGTTATATCATATCACATGCAATATTGTAAGTAATTATTGAACTTACGTAGTCATTCACTCAGGAATGCATATTAGTATCCTGTCAATTGTATCTTTTTTTCATTGCTTTTAGTATATCGAAAGTCTAATACGTGCATTTATCTGTAATTAAACCCTGCGCACTAAGGAATGTATTTTAAGGGAATGACTATTATTACCCTAAATACACACATTTATCTATTTAAGTATCTCTTCCTGTCATTTACCTGTACAGTTAATTTAACAATGCAACACAGGAGTGATGGTTGCTGATAATGGGCCTCTGTACGCGTATGTACTAGATATTCCATTAAAAATCAGCCATTCCCAGCTACAATAGTCATTTACAACATTTACAATGTCTACACTGTATTTCTGATCCATTTGATGTTATTTTAATGGTAAAAAATGTGTTTTTCTTTAAAAAACAAGGACATTTCTAAGTGACCCCAAACTTTTGAACGGTAGTGTATATATTTCTTACCTTCCAAATGCACGTTATATTTCTAATGAAAATACATGGGTAGCCATCAGAAAGACATCAAAATGACAACAAAAAGTAAATACTGTAGTGCTCTCTCTCTCTCTCTCTCTCTCTCTCTCCAGATATACTCTAGACACCTAAAACAATCCTGCCATAAAGTTGCAATCATTTATTTAAAGGTACATCAAAACAACTGCTACTGAACTTCAAGTAGGCCTACAATTTGAACACTGGCCTGAATGTCTGAGAAAAAATCCCAAAGATGGAAGATGAAACCTGAACATGGAGACTACGTGTGTGTGTGTGTGTGTGTGTGTGTGTGTGTGTGTGTGTGTGTGTGTGTGTGTGTGTGTGTGTGTGTGTGTGTGTGTGTGTGTGTGTGTGTGTGTAATGCATAAACAGTTACATTTTTTCTCTTATCTCAGGGCCCTATGATGCATTGCATTTGCAAAATACCAAATCTGTAATTTTCTTCCCCCCATGTTTTGCAAGTTGCAATCCGTTTTTTGTTGACTACAGCGTTGTCTTTATATCCAAAAATAATAATTTTTGGTATCATCTTTCCAAGGGCTTCCATCAACCGCCGACGTTCCTCTGCACTGCCACACGCAACTTTTTCTCCGCTGGCACAATTTGTTTGGCTGCTGTCCGATTCAAACTGTAATCCGTTAAATGAAGAGTAGATACGCTGCACACTTTTTTTAATAGCATCATTTTTAATATTTGGGCTTGGGGAGGGTATCAAGTCAGTTTGAGTCGAAAGGCTCAAGTCCAAGTTAAGTCATGAGTCATTGGTGTTAAAGTCAAAGTCGAGTTGCAAGTCTTTTTTGATTTTGTCAAGTCGAGTCTAAAATCATCATATTTGTGACTCGAGTCTGACTCGAGTCCACATCTCTGCTAACACGCACAGACATGCACACACACTCAATGTGTGTGCAGCTGTACAATTATATGGAAAATCTGAATCACACAGAAGAAGGTAAAAGGTTGAGATGGGAAATCCCAAGAGACTGTTGTGATAGATCAAGAAGGGAATAGGTGAAGAGGCTTGACACTCCCCACTCTTTATTGCCATCATCATTAGGACTGGTTGATCACCAGCTTGTTTCTGTTGGTCCTCTCCACGCTTCTCTGTCTGAGCCTTCCTCTCGTCTCGGCTCTCTGCTCTTAACAGAGCCCTCAGATTGAAACCAGCTGTGGATGCTGGCTGCAGTACAGCGCTGAGGAAACACACACACAACACAACACAACACAACACACACACACACACACACACACACACACACACACACACAGAGGCTGAGTTGAGTCTGCCAAGCCCAGGTGAGGAGTCAACATCTGGAACAGAGAAAGGAGAAAGTGAAGTGGTGAAACAAAAGAGACCCCAGCAACAAGTCTGTTCTCTCTGTCCACTGCTGTTGCCCAGCAACAAGTCTGTTCTCTCTATCCGCCGCTGCTGCTCTGAACCAATGGTAGATCACCATTTTGCAGAGGGAACTTATTCAGTCGAATTCTGTGAAGGGGTTGGGGAGTGGGGTCTTTACCATTATTCAGATTTTCAAAGAAGGCTTCTCAACATTGATTGATTAGCTACCCTGATGTGTAGACCATAATCTGTTAGGGCTTTGACCAACCATTGTAATGGTAACAGTGGCCATTGAAGAGAACCTACACCACTGCTCTCTCCTGATACAAGAGCGTGCCTGGACATGTAGCCTACAGTATGAACAGACCACAGCAGCAAAGGGGGAAGGGGAAATAGAAGAGGTCCTCTAGCCAATAACATAGAATGAATACTTTGATAAAGTGGTGCTGGACAGTACCATCACTAGCTGTATGATAAAGTTCAATCTTATTCATTCAGGACATTCAGCCTCCTCAGCCCCATAATATACCTAGAAAAAATGTGTGTCCAATTATCTTCCTACAGAGTTAATGACTTTTACAGCTTTAAAAGACTCCGTCAAGAGAGTAATACCACACACACACACCTCCTCTGCCGTTCTGTTAAGCCATCCAGCCAGACTACAGGATGTAATTACCAGGGTTCTAATGTTCACTGCTTCACTAGAAATACGCCTCAGACATTACATTTCATTTATATTTTCCTAAAGAGTATTAGCCTGAGTCAGGGAATTAAAATAGGCAGTTTAGGATAAATCCTACCATAAGCAATATGGCTTGTCCATAATCACAGTCCTCAGTACAGACTCCTGTATCCTGACACTCAAGTTTGATCTGGACAGCAGTGTGTCCTGGATTGAGGGGTGTTGACGCTCCTAAAAGTCTAAAAGTCCTAAAACTTGATTCTCAGGTTTGAATTGAAACAACAAGGCCAGAATTCAACCCTAATTACATATTTTCTGATTTGTTTTTGTGCGCTTTTAAAGCCTGGTATCCCACAGCCTGAGCCGACCCTAGTGACAGAGGACCTGGCATCCCACAGCCTGAGCCGACCCTAGTGACAGAGGACCTGGCATCCCACAGCCTGAGCCGACCCTAGTGACAGAGGACCTGGCATCCCACAGCCTGAGCCGACCCTAGTGAAAGAGGACCTGGTATCCCACAGCCTGAGCCGACCCTAGTGACAGAGGACCTGGCATCCCACAGCCTGAGCCGACCCTAGTGACAGAGGACCTGGCATCCCACAGCCTGAGCCGACCCTAGTGACAGAGGACCTGGCGTCCCACAGCCTGAGCCAACCCTAGTGAGAGAGAGCCTGGCACCCCACAGCCTGAGCTGACCCTAGTGACAGAGGGCCTGGCATCCCACAGCCTGAGCCGACCCTAGTGAGAGAGGGTCTGGCATCCCACAGCCTGAGCCAACCCTAGTGGGAGAGGGCCTGGCATTCGACATCCTGAACCGACCCTAACAGAGAAAGCACTGTTCTCCTGGATCAGATTCCCCAGTCCCCCATTATCAAACCTCAGCATGCCCACCAATCAGCTCTCTGTCAAGGGAGGAAATGTTCACTTAGTCCAGGAAGTCTGTGGTTTCCCACACCTTGGAGTTCAGAAATGCGTCCCAAATGGTGCTCCATTCACTACTTTTGACCAGGGCCTATAGGGCTAAATAGGGAATAGGGTGCCATTTGGGACACACAGAGGTCTAATCCAAACAACGCAGGCATTATCAGAACATAGGTGAGAGTAGTAGCGGTGGTAAATCTAACATAAATTTACATTTTAACAACTTAATCATCTTCTATGGTTGAGTTGTTATTACTATAAATTATGTAATGGCTCTCAAAACCATTATTTTATAATTTTTCAGGTGTATTTATTGCTGTAGTGAGGTTTGTTTTGGGTCCTTAGTTAGCGTATGTCCCTATCGGCCCAGGTCAAAATGGGTCCTTAGTTAGCGTATGTCCCTATCGGCCCAGGTAAAAATGTATCCACTACACAGGGAATAGAGTGCCATTTAGGATACAGTCTTAGAGCTTTTTTGGACCCATGTTCTCATTGGTAGAGGAATTTTATAAAAATGTTTGGAAATAGCACTCCACAAAGACATCGCTGAAGGAGGAAAATGAAGTATTGTTCTGAAATTAGTATGTTCTTGGTTTGAAAGGCCAAAGCAGTTGAACTTCAAAACCTTTCTAAATGTCTCCCCTCACATACAGTATTGCAATTGTGTGGATTTCCTTTGTCCTCTGACCTGCAAATATCCCATATTGACCCATTACGTATTCATGTAAAAAAAAATGTTTGTCATGTTGTTACAGAAAATACGAGAATTTGTGTTCAGTTCTAGTGTGTTATATGATATTGGTAATACAGCGATACATTCTGTTTTATGCTGAAACAAATATCCACTTTGACAGTAGGCTACAATGAATTTGATTGGATTAGGTAAACATTATTTGATTTTAATTTTAAATGTTGCTTCCCGCCTGTGCGGGAAGAATCAGAATTAGCTTGGTAATGTAGATAATTGAGATGTCTTATCTGCATAATAAGCTTATAAGATTGAACTGTTAACTTGTGTTATAAGAATGTATCCTTTTGGACTCTGATGTTGGAAGCTGCACTTCCTCCCTCATATGGGCCTCAGTCACCTGGGGACCAGAGAGGGGAGAAGTCAAGAGACAGGAGGGAACATTGTTTTCATGTAAGAATATGTGTCTTTACTTATTGCAAAATATGTGAAGGGGTGGCTTGATTAATGGGTGTCAGGCTCTGGCCATAGAGAAGCCTATTTGCTTCTCTATGTAACCATGGTCAGAGTCTGACAGGTCTTTTCTTTCTGTTTCTGGTGGTGGTTTGTGTGGGATCCCTAATTAGAGGCAGCTGTGGCGCATCGTCTCTAATTAGGGATCCTACATAGGTTTGTAGATTTTCACACGGGGTTGTGGGTCGTTGTCATTATTTGTCGCAGTCACGGTGAAAGTAAGTGTGCTATTTGTTACGTCCGTTCATTCGTGTTTGTTTTTGTGAACGTGACGTTGTGTCAATAGTGTTTGTTTGGTGTTGTATAGTTCGTTCTTTTTGTAACATTTTTATACATAGTATAACTAATAAATATGACGAACTACTATCCCTACGCTGCGTCTTGGTCTCCTTATGCACCCTCTCGTGACAGAACGACCCAACACTACGAGACCAAGCAGCGTAACTGGGGAGAGACGGAGAGTGAGGAGGTGTCGCGTTACGCGCGAGACTGGGAAACGCCCGCAAACAACCCCAGGTAATTTTTTGGGGGGGCTATGGGGGTGGTCTGGCTACAGGGAGGAAGAGCCAATACCACCTCCCCGGTGGAGCATGGAGAGGCCGAGGTATAAATGGGGGGGCTCAGAGCAAGGTGGAGGAGGAGCATTTTGGAGAGGTTCTGGAGGAATTGGTGGAGATAGAGGGAGATGGCGGAGTGGTCCAGTCCAGGTCCGGTCGTCTACTCCACTCCCGGGCCGGAGCAGTCCGCTCCACCGGTGCCCAGTCCGGGTCCGGTTGTCTACTCCACCTCCCTGCCAGAGCAATCCGCTCCTCCTGTATAGTTCGTTCATAAGTGGGTCTGATAAAAACCTGTTTTCACTTTGTCATTATGGGGTATTGTGTGTAGATTGATGAGTAAAACATTTTTTAAATCCATTTTAGAATAATGCTGTAACGTAACAAAATGTGGAAAAATTCAAGGGGTCTGAATACTTTCTCAATGCACTGTATATGGTTTAATTAATTATCTGTTTTGTGAGATCATATTCTATGATAAGTGTATTGTTTTTCAAGTTAAATATTCTCATATTTTCCCTACACTTGTCTATAGTGTACTAAAAGTATGCAAAACTAGGCTACATTCTTCCAGTAATACAATATCAAATCATTCACATTTGAAATGTAAAAACTTTGACACATTGCAAGTGATGCATACATATTCAAGGATTACTTTCATTGCCAGATTCTGTATTTACAAATCAATCTGTAATTGTAAAATAACATACAATATGTATACATCCCTGGGAACCCCTCTTAGAACATTCCTACTAACGTTCTAGGAATACCTGAGGTAACCAGAAATGGTTTGCTGGGTTTTCAGGGGAAAGGGAAGCTAGGTTAAAGATACTGTATCCCTGAAAACCGGATGTTAGCGTTTTTTTCCGACCGTGGATACGCTACCTGTAGAAGTAATGTGTAGGGTGAAGCTGGCCCTAGACACTGATCTTGGGTCAGTTTTAGATTGTCCCAACGAATGGTTAAGGTTGGGATTAGGGGGAGGTGAAGCTGATCCTTTTATTTATAGGGGAAACCTCACCCCGGAGAATAGAAGTAGAAAGAGAATGCAGTCTTCTCACTCTCTTCTAGGCCAACCTGGCTATCTCTCTGGCTTTCTGCTTCTTCAGCTTCTTCTTGAGACAGAGGAGCTCCATGTAGACTGTGGTCCAGGACCGTGGGGGCACACAGTAGACCGCTGCGTAATGCTCCTGCTATCCCACAGCTGAACATATCCTGCCCTGGAAAAGGTGCATCCACACACACACCATATAAGATGTGGCAAAGATGGCCTGAAGACATGCAAGCTCCCTCACATCCTAAAAGATTTCAATCAGACGAGTTTGTAACTGTGAATAGTCTTTACAACATGTGACTATATAGCTCATACTCAATAGACTATCGGCTAATGCACGTTTCATCTCCATTTCTAGATAATTTCATCCTTAGGAGAAGCATTAGAGGAGAAGCTCCAGGAGTGTAACCTTGACGGGGGTGGAGCAGCGGTTGTGCTCAGTAGAGTACATGGCCCTGCGCTGGGCTAATTGATTCATTGAATTAACATGAATTAATCTCTAAATCTCTACAAACTCCCAAACAGAGTGAGAGAGCGAGAGAGACAGAGACACACAGAGAGAGAGAGAAAGAGACAGAGACACACAGAGAGAGAGAGAGAGATTGAAAGGGAGGTAGAGAGAGATTTAAAGGGAGGTAGAGAGAGATTGAAAGGGAGGTAGAGAGAGATTTAAAGGGAGGTAGAGAGAGATTGAAAGGGAGGTAGAGAGAGATTGAAAGGGAGGTAGAGAGAGATAGAGAGAGAGGGAGGGAGGGATGGAGATAGAAATGGAGGTAGACAGACAGACAGACAGACAGACAGACAGACAGACAGACAGACAGACAGACAGACAGACAGACAGACAGACAGACAGACAGACAGACAGACAGACAGACAGACAGACAGACAGACAGACAGACAGACAGACAGACAGACAGACAGACAGATTCAATATACACTATGTTAGTTAAAAGTCATTTATTCATACCTTTCTCTCAGCTTGGAGAAAAGGGTGCATGTCCAGTCAAATAATTACATTTGGTAGTTGGTGTAGTCATCTCCTCATTTTCTTACTGAGGTATCCTTCCATTCCTCAAACCACTCATATTTCACCATGATCAATATCATCATGCATGATTTCCCTGGAATGTAACATGGTATATACAGTACATCAGACAAAGAAGTACACACCCTTTGACTACATTATCTTTGATATTCAGTGGTACAGTATCCTACCTGGGTGTCTCGTCTTGGCTATAGGATCTTTGGCAGAGGGGAAGGTGATGAACATCATAGGGATGTTATCAGGTGCATCCACTTTACTCATGGCAAAGATCCCTTCCATCCTACACAAAACAACAAGGCTGCAAACATCTGAAGAATGCTGGAGTGATGATGCATCAATTAAACTAGTCTCCATATACAGCTGTAGGCTATCTATGGATGCCATAGTAAGTGCTTGTACTCATTGTTTACGCAGCAGCGCCACCTTGTGAGTAGAGAGAGCGACACCATCTCATTTAAATGTTGAAGGAGCACTCGGAACCTTGTACTGGTGGCGACAATACCCAGCTCCTCTTGGGTTCCATGAAAGCCAGAAATAATGATCATCAGCCCTGTTTCATCATGTCAGACGTTTCTGGATGTCTGTTAGGAAGAATGTGTTTTACCATCAGCCCATAGCAAGACTTGACAGTAGGAAGACTTGACAGTAGTAAGACAGAACACCATAAGGCAACACAGATTAATAAATTGAGATCTTACATGCTGTTAGTTTGTCAGTGTGACTCACCTGGCTTGGTCTGGATCTCAGGGAGCAGTAGTTTCTGGAAAGTGGTGAATGACAGAAGCATGTACCGCCACCTCCTCCTGTTCCTTCCTCACCTTTACACCTGGCAATGGAAACAAACAGGATACGACTCAGAAAGACATTGTATGCCTTTGAAATATCAACATGATCTCATAATAAGACAAGCTTCCTCATAATTCTTGCATGAGGAAATAAGCAATGGAATACTTTCTCTCCAAGCACAACAAGGGGAGACTGTGTGGACTGTGTGAGTCATTTGTCTGTGGGTTGTTATCACAGAGTTTTCACATCTGTCCTATCATTAAAGGACTGAATCAATGCAATACGACTCTGTTTTTCATTTGTGAAACGGATATGGACCATCCCAAATAAAGTCATCATAATAACATTTTCAAAGAAAATATGTAAATCATTATTTGAATATGTTGGTAATCCGTATAAAAGTGGATTTCCCCACCTGTGCCAATATATACTCCAAACGCCTGTTTCTCGGGCATTATAACTTCAACAGAATCTAGAATGTTTTGTATATCTACCGTAGAAGAGGTAGCTGAAGATGATGTGAAGGTTGTCAAGGTGTTGGTGGTCAAGGTGTTGGTGGTCAAGGTGTTGGTGGTCAAGGTGTTGGTTGTCAAGGTGTTGATTGTCAAGGTTTTGAATGTCAAGGTGTTGGTGGTCAAGGGGTTGATTGTCAAGGGGTTGGTTATCAAGGTGTTGGTGGTCAAAGGGTTGGTTGTCAAGATGTTGGTTGTCAAGGTGTTGGTGGTCAAAGTGCTGACCAGGTCTGTAGCTCCAGTAACAGAGAGGGTAAAGAACAGAGCCAGCCAATGGGGGATCAGCTTCAGAGAGGCCAGGTAGTGGGGGATCAGCTTCAGAGACGCCAGGTAGTGCGGGATCAGCTTCAAAGAGGCCAGGTAGTGGGGGATCAGCTTCAGAGAGGCCAGGTAGTGGGGATCAGCTTCAAAGAAGCCAGGCAGTGGGGGATAAGCTTCAGAGAGGCCAGGTAGTGGAGGATCAGCTTGGCTGACACCTGGCATGATACAGAAGAACATTTGAGGTTTAAAAAAAATCTGTTCATATACCGTAGCGAAGTCAGAGGGTAGTCCCAGCCAGGGCCTGAACCTTGGACCTTGGGACTGTCAGTCAAACACCTCAGCTGTTACCCCAAGAGATCCAAATGTCTTGATGAGGTCACTAGGTGATGGCATGAGGTGACTACAATACTGTTCATCGTCATTTGATCCCCCGCTGAAATAAAGAAAGTTCCTTCATGATATTGAAAAAAGTTTTGACAGTAGCAACGTCATCTGGGAACTGCTTCTTCAGGTGAGCCTCCATCTCTGTCTTGCCGGTGAAGATGGTGCACTCGCCTTTTTCCTCTCCCTCAGTGATCTGGAGGGTGTCAAAGTTCTGGTCCAGCTTCACAAACTCCAGCTGGCCCTCAGTGATCTGGATGATGTCAAAGTGCTGGTCCAGCTTCACAAACTCCAGCTGGCCCTCAGTGATCTGGATGGTGTCAAAGTGCTGGTCCAGCTTCACAAACTCCAGCTGGCCCTCAGTGATCTGGATGGTGTCAAAGTGCTGGTCCAGCTTCACAAACTCCAGCTGGCCCTCAGTGATCTGGATGGTGTCAAAGTGCTGGTCCAGCTTCACAAACTCCAGCTGGCCCTCAGTGATCTGGTCGAAGGCAATATGCAGCAGACTGTTCTCATGGAGCTGGCCGATGTAGTGGAGACCTGGAAGGAACAATGGGGACAGATCATGTTTCAATAAGATGTTACATCAGGTCACAAAGCCGTTGACTGGGTCGTCACTATCTGGGAAAGTGGTAAAAACATAAACCCACCCGTTTCTATAATTTATCTTCTTAAAATAAGACTTTAAACCTAACCCTTACCTTAACCACATTGCTAAGCAAGCTTATGCCTTACTCTAACATTAAATTAAGACCAATGTACATTTTTACAATACAGACAATTTTGGCATTGCCACTTGCCCATCTAGTGGGAACCCATTGACTGTGAGGATACTATACTACCTGAACTTTTAGAGAAGGTAGCGAGCCCTTCTTCTCAACAGAGCTTGTTGTTTGTGAATTGATAATTACATTTTGGGCCACAATAGATGGCATTTATGCTAATTTCAAATGTGTTAAATTCCAAAGCAATGCATGATAAGTTGAATACTTGGAATATATCATACTATACTTTCTATGACACCTGGTCTATTGAATACAAGTTATCAGTGTGAGAATCCCACAGCATTGAATTCAAATCCTTTCTCTATGTAGGTGTGACAGCAGCCTAATGATTGTTCCAGGACAAGGATCTTCTTGCCCGCCACCGTCAGGCCACCGATGCCACTACCAATCACTATGGTGTCCAGGTTCTGAGGCACTTTGTCAATATTAAAACATCAACAGAAAACAAAATTCTAGTTCAAAAGGGGACAAAGAAAAAAATGTATCTTTTACAAGAAGATGTTCTATGTATAGTTACATTTAGTAGGTAATTGAGAACACATTCCTTTTCACAAAAACAACCAGGCTACTTTTAGTGTCTCTTTCCGTCTAAGCCCCTCTCTTCTTTCTCAATCCTTATCTAAAAATGGTGGAAGTCGTAAAATTAGGTGAGAAGTGAAATTCAAAAGTGCAAGGTGTAAAGAGGTTACCATGTAATATAAAAGACTAAATGGTCAAGTTGTTGGCGCTACTGAAGCTGAGAGTACCTTCAGCTCAACCAGACTAACTGCTTTAACAGCAAAAAAACACACAGCTTACTGTAAACTGTGAATCCCCTGTTAGTGTGTGACAGCGGGTCATTGTGTATTCTAATACATGCACTGCAGAAACAGGCCTTATAGCAGACCTATATAGCAGAGCTTTATTTATCTTTATTTGCACTTTTTACATTGTAGAATAAAAGTGAAGACATCAAAACTAAGATTTTTTTTTATGTGGGTTAACTGCCTTGTTCAGGGGTAGAACGACAGATTTTTCACCTTATCAGCTCGGGGATTTGATCCAGCAACATAACACACATGGAATCATGTAGTAACCAAAAAAGTGTTAAACAAGTCAAAATATATTTTATATTTGAGATTCTTCAAAGTATTCACCCTTTGCCTTGATGACAGCTATGCACACTCATAGCATTATCTCAACCAGCTTCATGAGGACCGCCACAGGAATGGAAGACCCAGAAATACCTCTGCTGCAGAGGATAAGTTCATTAGAGTTACCAGCCTCACATTGCAGCCCAAATAAATGCTTCACAGAGTTCAACAGACACATCTCAACATCAACTGTTCAGAGGAGACTCAGGCCTTCATGGTTGAATTGCTGCAAAGAAACCACTACTAAAGGACACCAATAAGAAGAAGAGACTTGCTTGGGCCAAGAAACATGATCAATGGACATTAGACCGGTGAAAATGTGTCCTTTGGTCTGGAGTCCAAATTTGAGATTTTTGGTTACAACCTCAACCAAATTTAGATGGTTTGGGTTGAGTCGGACCGCAGTGAAGGAAAAGCAGCAAACAAGTGCTCAGCATATGTGGAAACTCCTTCAAGACTGATGGAAAAGCATTCCAGGTTCAAGCTGGTTGAGAGAATGCCAAGAGTGTGCAAAGCTGTCATCAAGGCAAAGGGTGGCTATTTGAAGAATCTCAAATATTAAATATATTTTGATTTGGTTACTAACACTTTTTTTGGATGATTCCATATGTGTTATGTCACAGTTATGATGTCTTCACTATTATTCTACAATGTAGGATTTTTCTTTATTTGCACTATTTTTTACATTGTAGAATAATAGTGAAGACATCAAAACTATGAAATAACACATGGAAGCATGTAGTAACCAAAAAAGTGAAATGGCTGTGATCGATAGATAGATAGATAGATAGATAGATAGATTTATTTGTCAAACAGCTACAAAAAAACACAGGGCAGGTGCAAAATGCCAGAACGAAAATACACAAAAGACAGATACACGATACATGATACATAGTGCGGCAGTATGAAAAAGTATAAAAATACAATTCTGGAGTGCAAAAAGCTATAAAAAGGCATTGCATAGTATGGGTGAATGGCTGAATTTGTACACTATACATTGTTACAGAGTGTTAGGTAAAAAAAATATATATATATTGCAAGTTGATATAGATAAATAAGGAGTATTTGCATGGTTAACTATAATATACAGGTCGATGGCAGAGAAATACTTAAATAGCTAAATGTGCGTATGATAATAATAATAGTTTACTTAATATACAGTCTGGTTAAATGTGAATAAGTGAATATTTGCATGGTTAAATTAACTGTGCAGGTAAATGTACAGTTAAATGTACAGGTATGTTAATATTTGCATGGTAACATTAACTGTAGAGGTAAATGACAGGAAGAGATACTTAAATAGCTAAATGTGCGTATTATATAATTTACGGTAATAATAATAATTCCCTTAAAATACAGTTTAGTTACTTAGTTTAATTACAGATAAATGCACGTATTGCACATTCGATATACTAAAAGCAATGACAATTACAAATGTAGATTCTTCAAACACCCCCAAACAGGGAAACAGATCTCAATCAAAGGTGCTCCACTAAGGCAGTTATTTATCTTAGAACTCGTCCTTGTGGTAAAAGGTATGTGGGTAAAGCAAAGCGCCAACTAATAGGAAGAATCTCTGAGCATCGTAGCACCATTAGGTGCAAATACTCGACGTCCCAGTTGCGGAACACTTTTTGGAAGCGTACCACTATTCTCCTCCCTAGGAGAGGGAGAGTGTGCTGCACTCTTTCTTTCAAGCATTGTGCGCTCAACCTTTATAGAGATGGGCGTTGACTAGAGCATGGCTGCATCTGTCAGTTAATGGGAACGTCTTTCTGCTCAGGTGTTGCTGACACGCCAAATGTTACACCTTGATAGGTATTTTAAGTATCTGCTAACCACATCATATGTTATAGCAATCTGTCAGCCAATGACACGGTCGATAACGTAGCATGCAACCGTTGGTTGATGCGTGCAACGTCTGAGCAGGGGAACGACCAATAGGATCACGCTTCTGCAAGAAAACACTGAATAGGTCAAAATAAAAGTCCCCAACAAGCTTAGTCACACATTGGTAATTTCAAATAATAAAATATGCTCATTGTTTTTGATGTATCCATTGTAAGCATTATTGCAGTTTGACCAATTACCATATTCATGTATTATGGTCAACTTTTATATTGAAAACGTTCGAAAGTTTTTGACAGGAAGTTGTGAAGCTTTTGCCCACTCCTGGCGGAACACGATAATAACGATCATGGCTGCCCCTAGCAGTAGGCAAGTGCTCCGGCTTCTCTGTAAATTCGGAGCGTTTATTTTGACCCGATTTGGTTTCTGGAACTGCTTTACCATGCTGATGCTCTTTGCCGAGCGCGCGGATGTAAAAAGGTAAGCGCAGTGTATATGTAGCTATGGTAGTACAGGTCACGTTTGTGCCGACTAATCGGCTAGCCCTTGATCATGAATCTGAGTTCCATTACACTACACATAAGTCTTTGGATAAGGGCGACTTCTGTATGGGGTGTTTTGTTAAGAGCCCCGATGCTCCATCTGAGCATGAACAAGCCTGTACGGACCTTCTCTTTCACATCGGCGAGAAATAATTTTAAAAAAGGTTCAATTGATACACACCTTTTTAAGTGTTCTCACAAGGCCGTATCTCCATGTTACAGCACTTCCTTATGGAAGACAAGTGGTGACCACCTGTGGTAATTAGCAGGACCAGTCCTGACCATTCTTCTGCCCTACGCAATACAAAACAATTGCTGCCCCTACAATTGTCCCAGTAAGCAAAAGGACGTTAAATACATCTAAAATATGTATTTCCGGGCGTTTAAATCCGGTATATTTTTGGTTCTGAATGAAAGTTGAGAAGATGTCATATATAGACAAATCAAGGCTAGTCCAGACTGCACAAAATTTGAACCAAACATAGAAGTCTATGACTGGTTCAGATTTGGTCCGGACCAAAAAACAACCTCTGAAAGTCAAGGTTGGTCTGGGCTGTACCTAAAAAAAGGCGTCTGCGTCGGTCCTTGTTTACTGAGGTATAGCATACAGCAGGGATGGGCAACTCCAGTCCTCGGGCCGGAGTGGTGTCACACTTTTTCCCCATCCTTAGTCAACACAGCTGATTAATTTCATTCTAAACTGAGGATCATGATTATTTGTGTCAGATATGTTAGTGTGATACCAATCAGGCCCCAGAGGACTGGAGTTGCCCATCCTTTGCCTACAGTGCTGCCTGAAATGTAATTTTAGGAATGCCCATCTGTGGTATGCCTACCATTTGTAAAAGAGGCGTTACATTGGCTTTATTAGTTCTGATTCCTGTGACTAATCAATTTGGCTATTTAAGCTCTGAATATCAGCTACCAAACTTTATCAGGAGGAGTTGTCTTGAGCTTATTTGCAATGTGTTTACACAGCGGGAAAGGCAGAAGTATTATTTTTCCGCTATGATCAGCTCGTAAAAAATTACAGTTAAACTTGAAACCACTGATCATGACAATTTAGCCCACGGTATGAAACTCCTGGACAGCAGTTGTGAGTAGCCTGATTTGTCCATTCTAATGGTGCTGGAGGGGATGGCTGACGTTTTACAGGCTCCTAACCAACTGTGCTATTTTGTTAGTTTTTTCGCATTGTTTGTAATTTATTTTGTACGTGTTGCTGCTACCGTCTCTTAAGACTGAAAATAACTTCTGGACATCAGAACAGCGATTACTCACCTCAAACTGGACAAAGATATTTTCTTTAATGTCCGATGCAAAGGATATACTGCTTCCCGCAGACAAGGCCCAAATCCCTGTCATTCGCGTGAAGAAAATGTGGAAAATACAGGGGATGGAGGTCTGTATGCCTGGTGAGAATTAGTCGGTGAGTGAGTAAACCGCCTTTACCATCCATTCTATTGGCCAACGTGCAATCGCTGGAAAACTGGACGATCTACAATCGAGACTATCCTACTAACGGGACATTAACTGTAATATCTTATGTTTCACGGAGTCGTGGCTGAACGAAGACCCAGATAATATAGAACTAGCTGGGTTTTCCGTGCATCGCCAGGACAGAGAAGCTTTGTCTGGTAAGACAAGGGGTGGGGGTGTGTGCTTTTGTCAATAACAGCTGATGCGCAATGTCTAATATTAAAGAAGTCTCAAGGTATTGCTCGCCTGAGGTAGAGTACCTCATGATAAGCTGTAGACCACGCTATCTACCAAGAGTTTATCTATATTATTCATAGCTGTCTATTTACCACCACAACCCGATACTGGCACTAAGACCGCACTCAACGAGCTGTATAAGGCCATAAGCAAACATGAAAATGCTCATCCAGAAACGGCGCTCCTAGTGGCCGGGGACTTTAATGCAGGCTTACTTAAATCCGTTTTACCTCATTTCTACCAGAATGTCAAATGTGCAACCAGAGGAAATAAAACCACCTTTACTCCACACACAGAGCCACATACAAAGCTCTCCCTCACCCTCCATTTGACCATAATTCTATTCTCCTGATTCCTGCTTGCAAGCAAAAACTAAAGCAGGAAGTACCAGTGACTCGCTCAATACAGAAGTGGTCAGATGATGCGGATGCTACGCTACAGGACTGTTTTGCTAGCACAGACTGGAATATATTCCGGGATTCATCCAATGGCATTGAGGAGTATACCACCTCAGTCACCGGCTTCATCAATAAGTGTATTGACGACGTCGTCCCCACAGTGACCGTTCGTACATATCCCAACCAGAAGCCATGGATTATAGGCAACATCCACACCGAGCTAAAGGATAGACCTACTGCTTTCAAGGAGCGGGGCAGTAATCCGGACGCTTATAAGAAATCCTGCTGTGCCCTCAGATGAACTGGCAAAACGTCAATACAGGACTAAGATTGAATCCTACTACACTGGCTCTGACGCTCGTCGGATATAGCAGGGCTTGCAAACTATTACGGACTACAAAGGGAAACTCACCCTCAAGCCGCACAGTGACGCGAGCCTACCAGAAATGCCTTTTATGCTCGCTTCAAGGCAAACACTGAAGCATACATGAGAGCATCAGCTGTTCCGGACTGCTGTGTGATCACACTTTTTGTAGCCAATGTGAGCAAGAACTTTTTAAACAGGTCCACATTCACTAGGCTGCGGGGCCAGACTAATTACCAGAACGTGTACTCAGAGCATGTGCGGACCAACTGGCAACTGTCTTCACTGACATTTTCAACCTCTCCCTGAACGAGTCTGTAATACCTACATGTTTTAAGCAGACCACCATAGTCCCTGCGCCCAAGAAAGTGAAGGTAACCTGCTTAAATGACTTCCGCCCCGTAGCACTCATGTCGGAAGTGCTTTGAAAGGCTGGTCATGGCTCACCAACACAATCATCCCGGAAACGCTAGACCCACTCCAATTCGTATAACACACCAACAGATCCACAGATTATGCAATCTCAATCGCACTCCACACTGCCCTTTCCCACCTGGACAAAAGGAACACCTACGTGAGAATGCTGTTGGTAAGGGTAGGCAACAACACATCTGCCACGCTGATCATCAACACTGGGGCCCCTCAGAGGTGTGTGCTTAGTCCCCTCCTGTTCACCCACGACTGTGTGGCTAAAGACGACTCCAACACCATTAAGTTTGCTGACGACACAATAGTGGTAGGCCTGATCACGGAAAACGATGAGAGCCTATAGGGAGGAGGTCAGAGACCTGGCAGTGTGGTGCCAGGACAAAAACCTTTCCCTCAATTCAAGACAAAGGAGCTGATCGTGGACTACAGGAAAAGGAGGACGGACAGGCCCCCATTACCATTGACAGGGCTGCAGTGGAGTGGGTCGAGAGATTAAAGTTCCTTGGTGTCCACATTACCAACAAACTATCATGGTCCAAACACACCAAAACAGTCGTGAAGAGGGCACGAAAACAACTTTTCCCCATCGGGTTACTGAAAATATTTGGTATGGGTCCCCATAGCCTCAAAGTTCTACAGCTGCACCATCGAGAGCATCCTGACCGGTTGCATCACCGCCTGGTATGGCAACTGCTCTGCATCCAACCATAAGGCGTTACAGAGGGTTGTGCATACAGCCCAGTACATTACGGGGGCCAAGCTTCCTGCCATCCAGGACCATGTACCATGTACTAGGCGGTGTCAGAGGAAAAAATTGTCAAAGACTCCAGTCACCCAAGTCATAGACTGTTCTCTCTGCTACCGCACGGCAAGCAGTACCAGAGCACCAACCCAAAAAGCCCAAAAGGCTACTTAACAGCTTCTACCGCCAAGCCATAAGACTGCTGAACAATTAACCAAATTGCCACCCGGACTATTTACATTGACACCCCCCTTTTTGTTTTTTTAAACTGCTGCTACTCGCTGTTTATTATCTATGCATAGTCACTTTACCCCTACCTACATTTACAAATTACGTTGACTAACCTGTACCCCCGCACATTGACTCAGTACCGGTACCCCCTGTATATACAGTTGAAGTCGAAAGTTTACATACACCTTAGCCAAATACATTTAAACTCAGTTTTTCACAATTCCTGACATTTAATCCTAGTAAAAAATTCCCTGTCTTAGGTCAGTTAGGATTACCACTTTATTTTAAGAATGTGAAATAAGTTAGAATAATAGAAGAGTGATTTATTACAGCTTTTTTTATTTCTTTCATCACATTCCCATGGGGTTAGAAGTTTACATACACTCAATTAGTATTTGGTAGCATTGCCTTTAAATTGTTTAACTTGGGTCAAACGTTTCATGTAGCCTTCCACAAGCTTCCCACAATAAATTGTGGGAATTGGGTGAATTTTGGCCCATTCCACCTGACAGAACTGGTGTAACTGGCCACCTGGACAGGTTTGTAGGCCTCCTTGCTTGCACACGCTTATTCAGTTCTGCCCACACATTTTCTATAGGATTGAGGTCAGGGCTTTGTGATGGCCATTCCAATACCTTGACTTTGTTGTCCTTAAGCCATTTTGCCACAACTTTGGAAATATGCTTGGGGTCATTGTCCATTTGGAAGACCCATTTGCGACCAAGCTTTAACTTCCCGACTGATGTCTTGAGATGTTGCTTCAATATATCCACACAATTTTCCTTCCTCATGATGCCATCTATTTTGTGAAGTGCACCAGTACCTCCTGCAGCAAAGCACCCCCACAACATGATGCTGCCACCCCCATGCTTCACGTTTGGTATGGTGTTCTTCGGCTTGCAAGCCTCCCCTCTTTTCCTCCAAACATAACGATGGTCATTATGGCCAAACAGTTCTATTTTTGTTTCATCAGACCAGAGGACATTTCTTGTCATACTTGCTTACTATTGTTTGTACGTGGTACCTTCAGGAATTTGGAAATTGCTCCCAAGGATGAACCAGACTTGTGGAGGTCTACAATTTTTTTCTTAGGCCTTGCCTGATTTCTTTTGATTTTCCCATGATGTCAAGCAAAGAGGCACTGAGTTTGAAGGTAGGCCTTGAAATACATCTACAGGTACACCTCCAATTGACTCAAGTGATGTCAATTAGCCTATCGGAAGCTACTAAAGCCATGACATCATTTCCTGGAATTTTCCAAGCTGTTTAAAGGCACAGTCAACTTGGTGTATGTAAACTTCTGACCCACTGGAATTGTGAAATAATCTGTCTGTAAACAATTGCTGGAAGAATTACTTGTGTCATGCACAAAGTAGATGTCCTAACCGACTTGCGAAAACTATAGTTTGTTAACATGAAATCTGTGGAGTGGTTGAAAAATGAGTTTTAATAACTTCAACCTAAGTGTATGTAAACTTCCAACTTCAACTGTAGCTACGTTATTTTATTGTGTACTCTATTTTTTATTTAGTAAATATTTTCTTTACTCTTTCTTGAACTGCATTTGTTAGTTAAGGGCTTGCAAGTAAGCATTTCACGGTAAGGTCTACACCTGTTGTATTCGGCGCATGTGACAAATAAAATTCTACATTTTACTTTGACCTGTTCTGTTTTTAGGATTGTTTGTTAACATGCCAGCAGTTTTTTTTTTATTTGATTGGGCGCAATTTAGGTTAGACTATTTGATCAGAGAAACCCGCGTGATGTAAAATGTTTGTCTCATTACCTTGTCATCCATTTTATCTCCAGGCTGTAGGCTACAGAAAAGGCCACATAATATTTCTACTATATTGTGTATGTTGGTGGAGCGCTGCAGTGATGTCTCTCCAACAGCACCCTGGAGAGGAGCGCTGGGAATGGACAAGATACATATTTTGATTCTCTGCATTTGACAGTGGGCATTGCTTATCATAGGTCAGCATTAGCGCTCACCTAAAAAGCCCATATGCCACTGGTTGAGATAAATTGTAATTGTTTTGGGGCAGAATTGTGAGGTTTTATGTTGTTGGAGGTGTCTTGGTCAGTTTAGCTCAGAAAATGCCGCCCTCGTCAATCTTGCCGCCTTAGGCGTTCGCCTAATCCTGCCTAATGAGCGGGCCAGCCCTGCTAATTCGCTATCTAGCATAATCCCAACCTCTTAAGGTAAGTGTAGCAGTTGTGTAGTTTTGTCATATGGAGGCACCCATAGCTGTATGGATCTGTGCTAAAATGCTAGAGTAAGTGTATCTTCATTTATTTGAAGGATTCTTTCTCGCTGATGAAAGATAAGGGGCATATGTTTTGAAAGCCACATCGCAAGTGATTTATTGATGTTTCTAAATGTTAGAACACAGCGTTGGGATTGTAGTTCACATGAAGTACTCCTGGGCCAAGTTGATGACTGAAGTGTAGGGAGAAGGCAGAAAGCCACCAAGCGTTTTCTCTGGCTACTAATCGTCTAACCAGAGGCTTGGCTTTACAGCATCACTTTGTTTGTTCGTTTAGCTACTTTATTGACAGACAGGTATTTACTGACCCGTTTTCTGGTTCATGAATGTGCTCATTTGGTTGTGTAAAAGAACTCCAGATAATACTGAATATTGTCATCTTTAATTATGAGTGTTCCACCCTGTAATTTATTTGGTAGACATTGTCTCCAGTTACCTTACTTTGATCAGGTCATATATGGTCTAAGCTACTACTATACAGTGACTGCTTAACATTGTTACCGTCTCACATGACATAAGCCATTCATTCATGCATTATTGTTACCCTAGCTATGATTTCATAACTCCAAAGAGGCTTTTTTTACAAAGAATACCAAGTCATTTACATTTGAGTCACTTGGCAGATGCTCTATCCAGAGCGTCTTACAGGTAGTGCGTGCCTTCATCTTAAGGTAGCTAGGTGAGAGAGAAATCATTGTCTTTGGAGTTATGAAATCATAGCGATTGTTACCCATGAGTGTAATCAATGAGAGTTGATTGGGTATCTGAACATTGATTTTAGATTATTCCAAAATGTCAGAGCTGTAATTAACTTTCTGTTGATCTCCAGGAAACCTGACATCCAGGTTCCCTACCTGTACTTTGACATGGGGGCATCAGTGCTGTGTGCCAGCTTCATGTCCTTTGGAGTGAAGAGGAGGTGGTTTGCACTGGGGGCCGCCATACAGTTAGCTATCAGCACCTACGCTTCTTATATCGGTGAACAGGTGCACTACAGTGACTGGCTGAAGGTGAGTACTGCCTGTGTGTAGCAGCACCTAGGTGGAGTGGACATCCCTAGAGGAAATGTAGTTATAGGCCATTGTTTTACTTATGTCAGATAGCGTGACAACGCTACGCACTGAGAACGGTGAGTGGCGTTTGAATGAGTAGTGGACTCTATTTAGTCAAACGTGCATACATTTGTATTGGATAATACTGGGTGCTGGGCCAAAAAACCTGACCTGACAAAGATTATTTTAAGATTAATTAAAATATTGTTGGGAAAATGTAGTTAGTGTTAGCATCCACTACAATGCTCAACTGTATTAGAGGTTGACACGAGAGTGAAAAATGTATTCTTGTCTTGTCCTGTCAATTATATTCCTGTACTGTTCTAACCCCGGAACCTTCCTGTACTGTTCTAACCCCGGAACTTTCCTGACCCTTCCTGATAAAAATCACTCCTGTCCAGTGCTCATTTTTGCGCTCAGAAATATGTAGGTTTTGTTTGTATTAGGAAGTATTGACAATTATTTCAGTAAACCAATATGCATGCGACTGTGACGTGGTTGTCTTACCCATTTTAGGTAAATGCACTGACTGTAGGCCTATCGCTCTGGATAAGAGCGTATTCTAAATTACCTAAATGTAGATCGATTAAGGCTGGAGGATGAGGACCGAGACCCTAGTAGGATGGTCTGCTCAGCACAGCACCGGCATAAAACGGTGCCTACAGCTGAGCAGTGCGCACATCTGAACATTTACAACACATTAACATTTAAAATCATGAATATGCAAATAGACAATGAAAATAAACTGAGCGGATGTACTGCATAAGTCAATATTTTTGTATTTCACTCTGATGGCACGGGTTTAGTTAAATACGCAAACAATTGAGCTTGACGGTAAAGTTGTTGGGAGTAGAGCAACTATGCCGCTTTCCGGTTGGTAAGCTTATTTGATCAAGCCACAGCCTTTTTTACAAGCTGTGTACTCTGTTCCTTCATTGTCAAAGACAACTCCTTCAAATGTATCTAAAACATCGCTCTTTCCTAGTCGGTAATGTTAGTGATAGGTCCCCGGCTGCAACAAGACGTTGCAATTCCTCTATTGAAGGCTTCATCATTTAACCTACTGACATAGATTGGCATCCGAGGTAGCCTATAGTGACTGGCAGAAGGGGGAAATTGCCCATTTCTAAATAGATTTTTATGAAGTAAACTATATTAGGCCTAAAAAATCTGTTTGACTATTCCTGTACTGCCCATTCCTGTGGACTGTTGATCCTGTCCTGAAGTTGACTCTAGAAGTTGACTATTGATGCCAGAATCCCGCAGGAGTCCTGTTTCCGTGTCAAGCTCTATTCTGTTTCTTGTGTGATCTGTAGGTGAGGATGTACTCCAGAGCCCTGGCTGTCATCGGAGGTTTCCTGATCCTAGCCAGTGGTGCGGGGGAGGTATACAGACAGAAACATCGCTCCAGATCGCTGCAGGCCACCGGGCAGGTCTTCATAGGGGTCTACCTCATCTGTATGGTGAGACAAACAACCTACTTCAGTGATTTAGCTAGCTACTTATAGCTACAGTGTTTGACCTAGAAAGAAGCAATGTGATGGGAATCCCCCTCCTCCATCCTTAAAATCAGTTACTGTAGACTTAAAGGCCTAGATTTTCCCTGATCAGACACGATTTAATCTTGATATGAGAGAACTGGATAGATATAGAGCAAATCATTGTACAAACAGGTGCAACAAGCTGAAGAGTGTACAAACATACAGTAGTAGAGTGTCTAAAGAAACAACTCAATGCAGTACTGTGTTCCCTACACCAGGTGTACTCGCTCCAGCACAGTAAAGAGGACAGGATGGCCTACCTGAACCACATCCCTGGTGGGGAGATTACCCTGATGCTTCTTGTGGTGCTGTTTGGGGTGCTGGCCCTGGCCTTCCTCTCTGGCTGTTACATCCGCCTGGCCTCACAGATCCTGGCTGTGGTACTGCCCCTAGTCCTCCTCTTCATCGACGGTAACCTAGGTTACTGGCACAACACACGCCATGTAGAGTTCTGGAACCAGTTGAAGCTGATGGGGCATAACGTGGGGATATTTGGGGCTGTGCTAATCTTAGCTACAGACAGCTGAAGGATGGGTGCGTTCGCAGGCTTTCGTGCAATGGACACCTTGGCAGACTGAAGTCTGTCAGAAAAGAGGACATTACCTCAATGTCTGACTAAAGCTACAAGTTGTGTTCCGAATGGCAATCTGAAGGAAGTATGGTTTGAAGTGACTGAAATGCATTGATGTTCTTTGTTTCCCCCCCAGTCTGATTTAGTGCCTGGTGTTGTCCACTCTGTTCTAATGAGTGGGCACTGTAGAGAGATACAGAAGACGTGTTCCCAAGAGCCGTATCTTTCAGTGATTGGTCATAATATTTTGTAGCTTGACTGTTCAAAAGATGGAGCCACATGTGTAGGAAAAAAACAGAAACTGTTCTGTTTATTACTGGAGGTTACTGACATAACCCCGGTTCTATGAACCAAGAACACATTTTATTTTATTTCAGAGTTTCTGTTGCGCCACCATTTTAAAATCAGGCGATTAATTGTTTTGGAAATGCTTTTCTAGACCCTCAGACGAATGAAACCTCACTTCCAGCCGGAGATGATTGTGACGGACAAGCATGTGGGTAGTAGACCTTATCTATCGTTAACTACATGTCCGTCTTTACTTCTGAAAAAAAAATAACATGTGAGCGCAGGTTTTTATTTAATGATGTATAGCTATAATTATGTTTCAATTCTGTTCTTGCTCTGTTCAATGTTTTTCTGGCACTATAAGTATTTAAATAATGTAGGCTATAGCATATACAGCGGGTGAAATAAGTATTGAACACGTCACCATTTTTCTCAGTAAATATATTTCCAAAGGTGCTATTGACATGAAACTTTCACCAGATGTTGGTAACAACCCAAGTAATCCATACATACAAAGAAACCAAAACAAATAAGTTCAGAAATTAAGTTGTGTGTAATAATGTGAAATGACACAAGTATTGAACACACTTACTGATATTTATTTAATACTTTGTACAAAAGCCTTTGTTGGTAATGACAGCTTCAAGACGCCTCCTGTATGGAGAAACTAGTCGCATGCATTGCTCTGGTGTGATTTTGGCCCATTCTTCCACACAAACAGTCTTCAAATCTTGAAGGTTCCGTGGGCCTCTTCTATGAATCTTGATCTTCAGTTCTTTCCATAGATTTTCAATGGGATTTAAGTCAGGTGATTGGCTGGGCCATTCTAGCAGCTTTATTTTCTTTCTTTGAAACCAATAGTTTCCTTGGCTGTGTGTTTGGGATCATTGTCTTGCTGAAATGTCCACCCTCGTTTCATCTTCATCATCCTGGTAGATGGCAGCAGATTTTTGTCAAGAATGTCTCGGTAAATTTGCCCATTCATCCTTCCTTCAATTATGTGAAGTTTGCCAGTACCATTTGCTGAAAAGCAGCCCCACCCCATGATGTTCCCACCTCCAAACTTCACTGTTGGTATGGTGTTTTTAGGGTGATGTGCAGTGCCATTTCTCCTCCAAACATGGTGTGTATTATGACATCCAAACAGTTCAATTTTGCTCTCATCTGACCACACTATATTCTCCCAGTATTTCACTGGCTTTTCCAAATGTTGTGCAGCAAACTTTAAACGAGCTTCAACATGCTTTTTTTCCAGCAATGGAGTCTTGCGTGGTGAGCGTGCATACAGGCCATGGCGGTGGAGTGCATTACTTACTGTTTTCTTTGAGACAACAGTACCTGCTAATTGCAGGTCTTTTTGAAGCTCTCCACAAGTGGTCCTTGGCTCTTGGACAACTCTTCTGATTATTCTTTTCACTCCTCTGTCAGAAATCTTGCGAGGCAAATTTATGGTGAAATTATTGTCTTTACGTATTATGGCCCCAACAGTGCTCACTGGAACATTCAGAAGCTTAGAAATGCGCCTATAACCAATGCCATCATTATGTTTTGCAACAATTAGGTTGCGAAGGTCTTGAGACAGCTCTTTGCTTTTACCCATCATGAGATGTGTCTTGTGTGACACCTTGGCAATGAGACCTTTTTGTAGGCCATCAGTTGGGACTGAACCAGCTGATATTAATTTGCACTGACAGGGGGCTGGATTGCTTTTTAATTACTGATAGTTTTCAGCTGTTGTCTTGGCTTTCCATGCCTTTTTGCACCTCCCTTTCTTCATGTGTTCAATACTTTTTCCCTGTGTCATTTCACATTATTACACACAACTTAATTTCTGAACTTATTTGTTTTGGTTTCTTTGTATTTCATGTCAATAGCACCTTTGGAAATATATTTACTAAGAAAAATGGTGATGTGTTCAATACTTATTTCACCTGCTGTATCTGTTACTGGGTATTTTGATTCTGGGCTCCCGAAAGGACTGATCTCTATAATATATAAAAACACATTTTGAAAGCACATTCTGAGCTAGCCATTAAAAATGTATGGTGCATAAATCTAACCCTTTAACAGGAACATAATATTGAAAAATATGACCATGTTATCCCGTAATCCAAACCATCAATTTATACATTAAGTTTGTTCAGACTATTTAGGAAAAGGAAAAGCCCCATGACAGACTGACCAGGTGAAAGCTATGATCCCTGGTTGATGTCACCTGTTCAATCAGTGTAGATGACGGGGAGGAGACCGGTTAAAGGTGAATGGGCAAGACAAAAGATTTAAGTGCCTTTGAACGGGGTATGGTAGTAGGTGCTAGTTGCACCGGTTTGTGTCAAGAACTGCAACGAAGCTGGGTTTTTCATACTCAACAGTTTCCCATGTGTATCAAGAATGGTTCACCACCCAAAGGACATCCAGCCAACTTGGCACAACTGTGGGTCAACATGGGCCAGCATCCCAGTGGAATGCTTTCGACACCTTGTAGAGTCCTCAGAACATCCTAAATTCGTTGGGGCAAAGTATTAAATCACTGTGTCGAAAGCGTTCCACAGTGATTCTGGGCCATGTTGACTCCAACCAGTGCTTCTCACAGTTGTGGCAAGATGGCTGGATGTCCTTTGATCTCCTACCAATTAGAACTACACTCCTTCTGTAGTAATGCAATTACAACTACACTCCTTTAGTAATGCAATTAGAACTACAGTCAACTACTTCTGTAATGCAATTAGAACTACAGTCAACTCCTTCTGTAATAATGTAATTAGAACTACACTCCTTCTGTAGTAATGCAATTAGAACTACAGTCAACTCCTTCTGTATGTAATGCAATTTACATTAATTTCTTTTTGAATAGAATATGCTTCCATTCCTGATGTAAGTTGTCATAACTAAATAAAACTACATAAACTGGTATTGTGTATATTCACTATTCAATTATTTACAGCATCTGAGGAAAACTGCTGGAAGATCTGGGCCTGTATCCACAGTGTCTCAGTAGGAGTGCTGATTTAGGATCAGTTTTGCACGTTAGTTCATAATTAATACGTTTGTGTGGACGATCCTAGATCAGCACTCCTACTCTAAGACGCTTTGATGATACGGCCCAGGTAGGCCGATAAAATCCAAACCGGAAAATAGTTTTATTCTGCAAAAAACAGGAGAGGGCAGTGATGAGCAGGCAGAGACCAGGAGACAGCAGTGATGAGCAGACTTTGAAATAATTGCATCATAATTAAACAGTGCTGCTAACTCCGGGGACATCGGTTGATTTAAAAAAAAAAAAAAGTTGAAACAATTGTATTGTCTAATTATAGACATCTATAGGGAGCCCCCAGGCTCAAGTTAAGCCACCTTCGGTTTATTTACTTTGTGATATTGGAAACTGAGGTTTTAAACCAAGCTACACAGGAGGTAACTTATGTTACCTACAGGACCAGTCAAAGGTTTGGACACCTCATTCAAGGGTTTTTCTTTATTTGTACAATTTTCTACACTGTAGAATAATAGTGAAGACAATGAAATAACACATGGAATCATGTAGTAACCAAAAAAGTGTTAAACAAATCAAAATATATATTTTAGATTCTTCACAGTAGCCACCCTTTGCCTTGATGGCAGCTTTGCACACTTGGCATTCTCACAACCAGATTCACCTGGAATGCTTTTCCAAGAGTCTTAAAGGAGTTCCCACATATGCTGAGCACTTGTTGGCTGCTTTTCCTTTACTTTGCGGTCCAACTCATCCCAAACCATCTCAATTGGGTTGAGGTCGGGTGATTGTGGAGGCCAGGTCATCTGATGCAGCACTTATCACTCTCCTTATTGGTCAAATAGCCTTTACACAGCCTGGAGGTGTGTTGGGTCATTGTCCTGTTGAAAAACAAAAGATAGTCCCACTAAGCGCAAACCAGATATGATGTCGAATCGCTGCAGAGTGCTGTGGTAACCATGCTGGTTAAGTGTGCCTTGAATTCTAAATAAATCACAGTGTCACCAGCAAAGCACCCCCACACTAATACTCCTCCTCCATGCTTCAAGGTGGGAACCACACATGCGGAGATCCGTTCACCTACGTGAAAGAAAAGACCTACGTCTAAGAAAGACACGGCGGTTGGAACCAAACATTCTCAGATTTGGACTCATTAGACCAAAGGACAGATTTCCACCAGTCTAATGTCCATTGCTTGTGTTTCTTGGCCCAAGCAAGTCTCTTCTTATTATTGGTGTCCTTTAGTAGTGGTTTTGTTTTTTGGTTACTACATGATTCCATATGTATTATTTCATAGTTTTGATGTCTTCACTATTATTCTACAATGTAGAAAATAAAATAAAGAAAAACCCTGGAATTAGCATTTGTCCATACTTTTGACTGGTACTGTAAGTCTGTAACCACTGTCTAATGTCCCTGCAGGATAGCTGTAATTTATATAAACCGAGGAAACCAGAACTCAGTAACCGCTGTCTAATTTCCCTGCAGGATAGCTGTAATTGATAAACAGAAGAAACCAGAACTCTGTAACCACTGTCTAATGTCCCTGCAGGATAGCTGTAATTGATATACTGTAAGCAAAGGAAACCAGAACCGGTGTATCCTGCATGGAATTCTGACTTTCCATGTCTCTAAAATATTTTTCAACCTGCAGAGGAAGACCACTTGAGATGTATGATCAATACTATTTGTTACCATGACAAAAGTTATTTGAAATAAATAAATGTGCAAATGACACATACAGCGGGTGAAATAAGTATTGAACACGTCACCATTTTTCTCTGGAAATATATTTCCAAAGGTGCTATTGACATGACATTTTCACCAGATGTTGGTAACAACCCAAGTAATCCATACATACAAAGAAACCAAAACAAATAAGTTCAGAAATTAAGTTATGTGTAATAATGTGAAATGACACAGGGAAAAAGTATTGAACACACTTAGTGATATTTATTTAATACTTTGTACAAAAGCCTTTGTTGGTAATGACAGCTTCAAGACGCTTCCTGTATGGAGAAACTAGTCGCATGCATTGCTCTGGTGTGATTTTGGCCCATTCTTCCACACAAACAGTCTTCAAATCTTGAAGGTTCCGTGGGCCTCTTCTATGAATCTTGATCTTCAGTTCTTTCCATAGATTTTCAATGGGATTTAAGTCAGGTGTTTGGCTGGGCCATTCTAGCAGCTTTATTTTCTTTCTTTGAGGCCAATTGAGAGTTTCCTTGGCTGTGTGTTTGGGATCATTGTCTTGTTTCATCTTCATCATCCTGGTAGATGGCAGCAGATGGTGACGTGTTCAATACTTATTTCACATGCTGTAAATTGTATCATTTTTCCACAACAAAGGCAATGCACTGACATATAACTGCAGTAGTAGTGGTAGTTGGCTGTCCTTATAGCTATTAGCTTCCCTCAACACCACACCTCACCACAAGGGACATCTTTTTACACCACTTTTACACAAAGTGATTTTTGGAGAGCATTTTCCCTAACCCTTTTCCTAACCTTAACCTCAGTCTCCTAACCTGCTACTAAAAGCCACTTCTGAAAACGTTTCCCCTCACCACAATGGCCAGAACTCGCCAGCACCCCCTTTGCCTCAAGAACAGCCTGAATTCTTTGGGGCATGGAGACATTGTTCAATTGGTATCAATGGACCTAACTTGTAACAGGAAAAATTCCCCACACCATTACACCACTGCCACCAGCCTGTACCGTTGACTCATGCTGCTTACGCCAAATCCTGACTCTGCAATGTTTTTCCACTCCCTAACTTCCAGTGTTGGTGATCGTATGCCCACTGGAGCCGTTTCTTCTTGTTTTTAGCTGAGAGGAGTGGAACCCGGTGTGGTCGTCTGCTGCAAAAGCCATCCATGACAAGGACCAACGAGTTGTGCGTTCCGAGATCCCGTTCTGCACTGTTATTTGCCTGTTTGTGGCCTGTTAGCTTGCACGGTTCTTGCGATTCTCCTTTGATCTCTCATCAACTAGCTCTTTCCCCCACAGGACTGCCGCTGACTGGACGTGTTTTGTTTGTCACACCATTCTCAGTAAACCATAGACACTGTTGTTCTCAAAAAGCCCAGGAGGCTGGCCGTTTCTGAGATACTGGAACCGGTGCGCCTAGCACCAACGATCATACCACGCTCAAAGTTACTTCGGTCACTTGTTTTGCCCATTCTAACATTCAATCGAACAGTGACTGAATGCATCGATCCCCGCCTGCTTTATATAGCAAGCCACGGCCAAGTGATTCAATAAACTGGCATACTGAGTGTAATTTTCGATTTAAGCTTTGTTCTAATGTTCTTTAAATACTTAAAAAAAAATGTTTTATTATTATTATTAAATCTGTGTCTGACTAATTCTGGATAAGGTGCTTTGTATCTCAGTTGGTAGAGCATGGCGCTGGTAACGCCAGGGTAGTAGGTTTGATTCCCAGGGACCAACCATTATGACCACAATGTACAAACTCATAGTAACAGGTCTTAATAGACCATACTGGCAGTACCTCCAGACCTTGCTGCCTGGTCAACATCCCCTCTCTCAGGACAGTGAGCTGGTTGGTTCCCCTGCAGTACCTTCAGACCTTGCTGCTTGGTCAATTCTCAGGGCCCCCAGCTCCATCATCCAGAGGTGGTTGTGGCTGAGGTCCAGCTTCCTGAGGTTCTCAAACTGCCCCAGGCCCAGAACGTCCAGCTGTTTCAGGAGGTTGTGGTCCAGGCGGAGCTCCAGGAAAGAAGACAGACTGTGGGACTCAGGAAAGAGGACATACTGTGGGACTCAGGAAAGAGGACATTCTGTGGGACTCAAGCAGGAGCCACCGGCGCCGGTTGTAGCTCAGGTCCATTCTCTCCAGGAAAGATAGGGATGATAGGGCCTAGAAAGGAAATATTTTTGTTTGTTTGTTCCTCAAAATTGAGGTAATTACACTGAACAAAAATATAAATGCAACATACAACAATTTCTAAGATTTCATGTAAGGAAATATGTTCATATAAGGAAACCAGTCAATTGAAATAAATTAATTCCCCTAATCTATGGATTTCACGTCTGGGAATCCCTACAAGCTATGGGTATTGATCATGTTCCAGCCTCAATTAGAAAAGGGGACCACATTAAACAGCTAAACCAAAGGGAAAGTTTTGGGATTTACAAACTACAGGCCACCAAGTACCCTTGTTTAAATGAAGATATGGATTTCTCACCTTTCCTGTAGGGTTGTGAGAGGTCCCTTTGCTGTCATCTAGTGGACTTTTTGCTCTGTTGCCCTCAGCTTTGTTTAGACTGTTTTGGTCCATGTTTGCTGTGTTCTAGTGGACTATAGAATGGATGGCTCTCCTGTTCTTAACACTTTGCCCAGTCATATTCAAGGTTAGAACTACCTTTCTGCGGGTTCTGATGATTCTAGCCTTGAGTTGAATTTTTGATAACATATCTACAGTATTTCACTTTTTAATGGGTATAGTATTGCTTGCTAGGTGTTGTGCAATGAATTATGTAACCACTCCCTCTTCTAATCAAGGTTGATTGGAAAAATCTGTTCAAAAGAGGACATTGTATTATCATATTTTTGTACTACCAGACGAAGGCCATGCAGCCGAAACGTGTCAGTTTTTTTTACTTTGTTTCCATTGAACATTCATACAAATAAAGGCATTTTAATTCATTATATGAAGTGCCTTGGTCCTCCTTTCTTTTACCAAAGAGCACCTTCTGTCTACCAACATCTACTATTGTTTACCTTAGCACCTTCTGTCTACCAACATCTACTATCGTGTACCTTAGCAGTGCTTCCCTTCCTTTTTGTTACAGATACCTTAAAAAAAAAAAAGGTATCTGTATCTGGTATGGCCACCATTTTCCTCATGCAGCGCGACATATCCTTCGCAAAGAGTTGATCAGGCTGTTGAGTGTGGCCTGTGGAACGTTGTCGCAACCCCTCTTCTATGGCTGTAAAAAGTTGCTGGATAATGGCAGGAACTGGAACACGCTGGCGTACACGTCGATCCAGAGCATCCCAAACATGCTCAATGGGTAACATGTCTTGTGAGTATACAGGCCATGGAAGAACTGGGACATTTTCAGCTTCCAGGAATGGCTGCATCATGTTATGGGTGTTTGTAGTCGACAAGGCCTAGTGAGTTTTTTAGGTTAAAAATAAATGGAATAGAGCTAAGCAAAAAAAATAATCCTACAGGAAAACCTTGTTCAGCCTGCTTTCCACCAGACACTGGGAGACAAGTTCAATTTTCAGCAGCACAATAACCTATAACACAAGGCCAAAAACACACTGGAGTTGCTTACCAAGACGACGTTGAATGTTCCTGAGTGGCTTAGAGTTTTGACTTAAATCGTCTTGAAAATATATAGCAAGATTTAAAAAAGGCTGTCTTGCAATGATCAACAGCCAACTTGACCGAGCAAAAATAATAATATGCAAATCCAGGTTTGCAACACTCTTAGAGACTTACCCAGAAAGGTACCCAATCGCTGTCAAAGGTGATTCTAACGTGCATTGACTCAGGGGTGTGAATACCTATGTAAATTAGATATTTCTGTATTTAATTTAATACATTTGAAAAAATGCCTAAAAACATGTTTTGACTTTGTCATTATCAGGTATTGTGTTTAGATGCGTGAGAGAAAAATAAACATTTTCAGGCTGTAACACAAAATGTAGAATAAGTCAAGGGGTATGAATATCTTCTGAAGGCACTGTACATATAACCACACCTGATTAACACCAGGAAAATAGCTGCAGAGCCTGCAGATCATTCTGAGATCATGAGGATGAGTAGCAACCAGAGCCCAATGAAGGACTGGCTCCATAGCTCAGTCAACTTGTTATTACTCCGGTCCAGGAGCCAGGTGCTATTGGACCAATACTGTGAGGGATGTGGGTGAGGTCACGAGATTTACAGTCCACCAGGTCTGGGTGGCAGGTAGCCTAGAGCGTTGGGCCAGTAACCAAAAGGTTTGAATCCCAGAGCAAACTAGGTGAAAAATCTGTCAATGTGCCCTTGGCCAAGGCACTTAACCCTAATTGCGCTTGTAAGTCACTCTGGATAAGAGCATCTGCTAAAAAAACTCAAGCCTCAGGCATTTTTGCATTTAAGGGCACAGACATATTGAATCCTCGGCCACAGACATCTTTCAAAATGCTTGCGTCTAGCTCCAACAGCGCAGTAATACCTAACAATAGAAATAAACTATACACACAATCTATAAATAAATGGTGTGTATGGACAGTATATGAACAGAAAAGGTGTACAGCAGTAGTTAAATAGGATGGTGTGTGTATAGACAATATATGAACAGAAAAGGTGTGTATGGACAGTATATGAAGAGAAAAGGTGTGTACAGCAGTAGTTATACAGGATGGTGTGTATACAGTATGTGAATAGAACATCTGTGTAACGCATTAGTTACATAGACTGAGCCATGACTAGAATACAGTATATATCGTGTACAAAACACCTTCCACAACATCTTCTGAATGTCACACATTCACAATCCATGTATGAAGCCTTATAAATCCTTCTTTAACTTGTCTCCTCCTCTTAATATACACTGATTGAAGTGGATTTAACAAGTGACCATAACTTTCACCTGGACAGTCTGTCATGGAAAGAGCATAATGTTTGGTACACATTAAGTGGGTAAATCAGTATGTTAACATTATTAAAGTGACCACTGTTCAAGGACTATGTACATAGGGCAGCAGTATCTAGGGTGCAGGGTAGAGTACCGGTTGGTAGACAGCTACAGCAGTGACTAAGGTAAGTGTGATGGCCTGGAGATAGAAGCTGTTTCTCAGGCTCTCGGTCTCCGCTTTCTTGATCGTAGCAGGGTGAACAGGCTGTGGCTGCAAGTCTCCCAAGGTTGAAGAGGTGCTGTGTGAAGGGACTATGTCAGGTCGTCAGTGTTGTGCACGATGAGGAACTTGAAGATTTTGACTCACTCCCCTGCCGATGTGGACGTTCTCTCTCTGCGTCTCCTGTAGTCCACGATCAGCTCCTTTGTTTTGTTAACGTTGAGGGAGAGGTTATTTTCTTGGCACCACTCCGCCAGGGCTCTCACCTCATCCCTGTAGGCTGTCTCATCATTGATGGTAATCAGGCATACCACTGTCGTACCAGACTGTCAGTTTACACGTGGTTATCTTCATCCAATTCCCAAACTGGATTCCCCAAGATGTTGTTTGTCTATGATGCTGTCAACTCAATTTTCCAAAAAAAAAACAAAGACTAGCTGTTATAGGGACAGATACGGTCATGTGATGCAGGTCACAGATGATGCTGTTAGTGAAGGTTCTCGATTAAATAGACCGAGTATCTAATATAACATATGGTCCATTTTGGTTGGATCCCCATAATAGGGATTTGTGTTTGCCACAATATAAATCCATGTCATTTAGCAACACAAAGGCTTATATCAATGGAGGCTGGTGGGAGGAGCTATATGAGAACGGGCCCATTGTTATGGCTGGAATGGAATCAATGGAATGGAGTAAAACGTGGCTTCCATGTTTGATACCCTTCCATCGATTACATTCCAGCCATTACAATGTGCCTGTCCTCCTATAGCCACTCATACCAGCCTCCTCTGACTTATATAGCTTCATTATCTACTACTCAGTAAATCTAAATATACAATATAAAAAGAGGTCTTCTGAGCTCAATGGGACTTCCTGGATAAATAAAGGTTCAATTAAACAAAAATACACACTTACCCTAGTCCAATGTTTCCAAACTCCACACCTGATTCAACTTGACAACTAACCATAAAGCCCTCAATGAGTTTAATCAGGTGAGTTTCTTGGGCTACAACAAAAATATGTGCTGTTGGAAGGACTGGAGTTGGGAAACACTGACCTACTCTAATCTTGTCTCCAGCAGTCTGTGAACTCATCTTCTCCATGATCAGCCTTCAGATTAGACCAGCAAGTACCCAGTGGAATGTAATGACATTACCTGCAGATTCTCACTTCCTACTTTGACAGGTGCCATAACAGACACTGAAATTACCTGTAAATTACAGTCCATTGGAATGACAACAGCCTCCCTTCACCCATCTTGTTCAGGATCCTCTGTCCGGAGTTCTTTGAAGCAGCAAGCACAGCAGGGGCCAGCATTGGAGAAATAAGAAATCGTTTTCCCATTTGAATAATTCATTGAATGTCCAGATAATGAAGAGATGGATTCTGTGAAGTCAGTTCTCTGTAATCAAATCTATTTCTAATGAGAAAACAACCAGAGATATTCTAATTGCAGTGTAGTCAAATTCCAGCCAATGGGACTGATTAAACAACATGCCACCAACACCAGTATAATGTTTTAGTTAACTGGACAGCAGGCAAATAGTCAGGTGTATAAAGGGTGGCTTGCCAGGTATGACCATGCAAATTGAATACAGTCATGATTAAACTGCAGCCTAGTGGAGCCTTGTGAAACCAGACCGATCTCACGACAGCTCATATTCCGTTTCACTTCATGTGAAAAGAAACATGAGTCTGGTTTAACGAGGCTAGGCCTACTGCACATTAATTTGCAGCGACAATGTTCTATATACCACAAGTAATTGTACAATGAAAATACCTAATAGGAAACCAATCATTTGCCATCTGAATCTTTCAAAGTTTAGTGTTCTTTGCCTGGCAAAAAGCTATTGAAATTACTGTTTTACAGTCAGAATTTTTGTTACTTTTATTTTAGAAAATGTCTTTTTAAAGTGTGGCATTTCAAGTCACGTTTTTTTTAAAATACAGAAAAACAGATACTGGTAGAACATGGATACAGCAAAAAGGAAACAATGACAGAAAATAACAAGCCTTTGACTGATCTCTCGCTCTCTCTTTTGGAAGAAATTAAATTGATGGCAAAGGAGAAGAAAAGCCATTTGGGAGAAGAGAGGACGATGATGGGGAGAAGAGAGGACGATGATGGAGCGATGGATGGATGGGGGTGAGTGAGACGATGACTGATGGGGGGTGAGTGAGACGATGATGGATGGATGGATGGATGGATGGATGGGGTGAGAGACGATGACGAGATGAGTGAGACGATGGATGGATGGATGGGGGGATGAGTGAGACGATGTTAGTTAAAGGAAACTATCTATGGTTGATGTTTTAAATTATCTTTATAAAGTCTAATTTTAGATTAACTTTTTTCCTCTTTTTATTGTGTCTTTTTCGTTAATGTTTTTTTGTTCTTCTGGACCCAGTGCCCTTCAGTGCTGGACCTTCCTGGTCTCTGACAACGAGGGCTAGGAATGCCAACCTCGTCCGGCAGTGGGGACAGACTGCCCGCCGTGCCTTCCACCCGCCCTTCGCTGTGTTGCCTTCCCTGGCTGGCCCGACACACTGCCCTGCGCCGACTCAAGAAGATAAAGTGGAGTCCTTCTGTGTTTGCTGTGCTTGTGAACGTTGCTTCTGACTTTCCACGTCTCTAAAATGTTTCTCAACCTGCAGAGGAAGGTCAGGGGAAGACTACTTGAGATGTATGATCAATACTATGTTACCATGACAAAAGTTATTTGAAGGAAAAGTGAAGGCAAAGTACATGTAAATTGTATAATTTTTCCACAACAAAGGCAACGCATTGACAGATATAACTGTAGTCGTAGGTAGGCTGACATGTAACCGTAGTCGTAGGTAGGTTGACAGATATAACAGTAGTACTAGTAGTAGGTTGACAGATGACCATAGTACAGTGCATTCAGAAAGTATTGAGACCCCATTACTTTTTCCACATTTTGTTAATGTACAGCTTTATTCAAAAATGGATTAAGTGATTTCCCCCCCGCAATCTGCACACAATAGCCCATAATGACAAAGTAAAAATTGGTTTAGAAAATGTTGCAAATGTGAAAATAAATAAAACTAACATTTAAATAAGTATTCATACCCTTTACTCAGTACATTGTTGAAGCACCTTTGGGGATTACTGATTTAAGCCTTCTTGGGTATGACGCTACAAGTACGGGCACACCTGTATTTGGGGAGTTTCTCCCATTCTTCTCTGCAGATCCTCTCAAGCTCTATCTGGTTGGATGGGGAGTGTTGCCGCAGAGCTATTTTTCAGGTCTCTCCAGAGGTGTTCGATATGGTTCAAGTCCGGGCTGTGGCTGGGCCACTCAAGGACTTGTCCCGAAGCCACTCCTGCGTTGTCTTGGCTGTGTGCTTAGGGTCGTTGTGCTGTTGGAAGGTGAACCTTTGCCCCAGTGAGGTCCTGAGTGCTCTGGAGCAGGTTATCATAGATCTCTCCGTACCATGCTTAACCACAGGGAAGGTGCCAGGTTTCTTCCAGACGTGACACTTGGCATTCAGACCAAAGAGTTCAATCTTGGTTTCACCAGACCAGAGAATATTGTTTACCATGGTCTGAGAGTCCTTTAGGTGCCTTTTGGCAAACGCCAAGTGGGCCGTCATGTGCCTTTTACTTTGGGAGAAAGTGGCGCCGATAGCTAGGGCGGCCGTGCTCCTAGCTCCTAGTTAACTTTGCAGTATTTTGTTTTGAAATGTTATTTCTGACATTATTAGCCCAGGAAACATTTTGTGTTATTACATACAGCCGGGAAGAACTTTTGGATATCAGAGCGGCGGTAACTCACTAGCATTACGACCAGGAATACAACTTTCCTGAATCAGATCCTTTGTTAGTACACCCCAGGGTAAACAAACTGATTCCAGAGGCTGACCCAAAACACCGCCGGCGGAGAAGAGGTAATCGGCGTGGTCTTCTTTTCCAACTCGGGAGGCGCTCACACCACCCACCGCTTCAGAGAGTATATTATTCGCTAATGTTCAGTCTCTGGATAATAAAGTTGACTAGCTCAGGGAGAGGATTTCCTTCCAGAGAGACATCAAGGATTGTAACCCACTCTGTTTCACAGAAACATGGCTCTCTCGGGATATACTGTCTGAGTCCGTACAGCCAGTTGGGTTCTCAGATCATTGCGCAGACGGGATTAAATACACGTTGCAGACACTGACGTCTTGCTTCCGGACAAGCTAAACACCTTCGCCCGCTTTGAGAATAATACAGTGCCACCAATGCTGCCAAGGACTGTGGGCTCTCCTTCTCCGTGGCCGACGTGAGTAAGACATTTAAGTGTGTTAACCCTCGCAAGGCTGCCGGCCCAGACGGCATCCCTAGCCGCGTACTCCGAGCATGTGCAGACCAGCTGGCAAGACGATGCAATCGCCATCGCACTGCCCTATCCCATCTGGACAAGAGAAATACCTATGCAAGAATGCTGTTCATTGACTATAGTTCACCATAGTACCCTCCAAGCTCGAGGCCCTGGGTCTGAAGCCCGCCCTGAGCAACTGGGTCCTGGACTTCCTGATGGGCCGCCCCCAGGTTGTGAGGGTAGGAAACACCACCACCATTTCACTGATCCTTAACACTGGGAACCTACAAGGGTGAGTGCTCAGCCCCCTCCTGTACTCCCATGACTGCCTGGCCACGCACACCTCCAACTCAATCATCAAGTCTGCAGACGACAACAGTAGTAGGCCTGATTACTAACAATGACGAGACAGCCTACATGGAGGTGGTGAGGGCCCTGGGAGTGTGGTGCCAGGTAAATAACCTCTCACTCCACATCAACAAAACAAAAGGAGCTGATCGTGGACACATCGACGGGACCGCAGAGGAGAAGGTGAAAAGCTACAAGTTCCTCGGCGTACATGTCACTGAGAAACTGGAATTGTCCAGTCACACAGCCAGTGTGGTGAAGGTGCAACGATGCCTCTTCAACCTCATGAGGCTGAAGAAATTTGTCTTGGCACCTAAAACCCTCAAACTTTTATAGATGCACAATTGAGAGCATCATGTCAGGCTGCATCACCACCTGGTACGGCAACTGCTAAACACATGTATGTGACCAATAAAATTGTATTTGAGGAGTTGCTTCAGTCTGTCCACTCTACCATAAAGGTCTGATTGGTGGCATTCTGCAGAGATGGTTGTCCATCTGGAAGGTTCTCCAAACTACACAGAGGAACTCTGGAGCTCTGCCAGAGTGACCATCGGGTTCTTGATCACCTCCTCTGAAGAAACATCTTAAGGATGATCAATGGAAACAGGATGCACCTGAGCTCAATTTCGAGTTTCATAGCAAAAGGGTCTGAATACTTATGTAAATAAAGTATGTGTTATAATTTTTACAAATCTGTTTTTGCTTTGTCATAATGGGTTATTGTGTGAATTGATGAGGAAAACATTTTATTTAATCAATTTTAGAATAAGGCTGTAATGTAACAAAACAGGGAAAGTTCAAGGTGTCAATACTTTCCAAACGCACTGTAGGTTGACAAATATAACAGTAGTAGTAGGCAGGCGATACTCACTATTTTGCGTACATGACTTAAAGCACTTCCCTCTTTGCCTTTGCAGTTGTCAGCCTGGTATGGCGGAGAGATTACAACGTCGTCCATCACCATAATGTTCTTCTCCTGCCATTTACAGTCTTTGATGCTGCAGAACACAGTGCACATCATTAGATAATTTAACTGATCAAACAGTCCACGAGCTGAGGAGTCATGTTGATTTCAACCACTCTACAATGAGTTTTAAATCTTATCTTTTGAAATAAAGCATGAAATCTCAATTGATTTATTTAGCTAAAACTTGAGACATTTATAAATGATTGTGTAGGTTATGTATCATTAGATAATCGAAGCCTTTTATCTGTAAAGGTAGATTTAGGGGAGATGTGGGACAACTAAGTACTGTCAGGTATATGTGAACACCTTTATCCAATACTCCCTGAGAATCATGTTGCCCGATGTGCTATCACTGTTTGCGTACACAGCAGTTTACCATCAATCGCACCGCGTCGGCCGTGTTTGGAAAAACTGAGGTGTTGGAGCTGGGATTGTCGTTATCACGTCTTACCAATTTAAACAAAGCTTAACAGGCAAAATCAGTGGACTGGGAGGACAATGGATCAATAAAGAATCTCCTGCCCATGTCAGATATAGTATTATAACCAATAGCCTATGCTGCCCAACGATACTCTGCCCCTCTGGAATTAATAAAGTTTATTGAATTTAAAAAAAGCACTTACGTTTTGTGAATAGTCTGGAATAGATGCTGACCCTCCGCAGAAACCCCAGCACTGATTGCATATGCTTGGGACAGCTTGTCCTCCTTCTCTGACCGTGCTCTATTGGCAAGCTGGGAGGAAGACGTCAGGGGGGGCGAAAGTTAGGAGGGGATTCAGAGTAGAAGGCACTCAACCAACGTGAGTCGAGGTGCAACCAAAAACTACACTGAACTAAAATAAAACGCAACATGTAGTGGCGGTCCCATTAGCTGAAATAAATGTTCCCAGAAATTTGATATGCACAAAGAAAATAGTGCACAAACTTGTTTACATCCCTGTTAGTGAGCATTTCTCCTTTGTCAAGATAAACCAGCCACCTGACAGGTGTGGTACCTTGAGCTGTGGACAATAAAAGGCCACAAAGAATTTGCAATTTTGTCACGCAACACAATGCCACAGATGTCTCAAGTTGGAGCGTGCAATTGGCATGCTGACTGCAGGAAGGTCCACCAGAGCTGTTGCCAGAGAACTGAAACGTTAATTTCTCATATGCCGCCGGCAACGTCGTTCTAGAGAATTTGGCAGTACGTCCAACCAGCCTCACAACTGCAGACCACATGTAACCTTGCCAGCCCAGGACCTCCACATCTGGCTTCTTCACCTACAGGATCATCTGAGACCAGCCACCCGGACAGCTGATCTGCACGATCGTCATCCTCACCAAGGTCTTGACCTGACTGCAGTTTGGCGTCGTAACTGATTTCAGTGGGCAAATGCTCACCTTTGATGGCCAAAGGCACACTGGAGAAGCGTGCTCTTCACGGATGAATCCCGGTTTCAACTGTACCAGGCAGATGGCAGACAGAGTATGTATTGTATTGCTGGTGTCAACATTGTGGACAACGTACCCCATGGTGGTGGTGGCGTTATGGTATAGGCAGGCATAAGCTACAGAAAACAAACGCAATTGCATTTTATTGAAATTTGAATGCACAGCGATACCGTGTTGAGGCCATAAGGTCCATTGTCGTCCCCTTCATCTGCCGCCATCACCTCACATCTGTTACCAACAGAACCATCTGTACTCACAGTCATGTGAAATCCATAGATTATGGCCTAATTAATTTATTTCAATTGACTTATTTCCTTAGTTGAACTTGCATGTTGCGTTTATCATTTTGTTCAGTATATAAGTACATTTGAATGGAATAGGTGCGAGACGCAACTCGCTTACAATTGAAAACACAATTGATAACCTTAATCAGAAACATGGTGTGAGAAAGTTGATTTAACAATGACTGGCTCAGGTGACAAATGTAACTCAAGTCATCTCATCGCAAGTAACCCAACACTGGGCCTGGCATGTTCATAAGCTGCACAAAATGTTGACAGATTTGGCTTTCTATAAAAATAGGCTAATCATAAGCACTTTAAGACTGAAGGCTAGGCTACAAAAAAAATAAAAATACATGCATCAACAAGCATCTACAGCAGGGGGTTCAGAACTACTCCTGCTTTTCTGTTCTACAGGAATGAATTTCACCCAACTGATGTCCCAGGTCTAAATCAGTCCCTGATTACATGGAAAGAATGAACAAAGCACTGGCTGAATGAGGGACCTACAGTATGACAGAAGATGAGGGCTTACCTTGCTAACATTCAGTGATGCTAGAGGAGGAGGAGTTTCAGTGCGATCATTTATTATATCCACTTCAGAAACATAGGCTAAATTGATCAGGATGACGTCGTGGAGGTTTGGCTTTCTGCTGGAAGGATCACATTCTGGGAGGAGCTCAGGTCAAGGTAAACAAGCTGTGTAGTAGTAATAGTGGCAGCATCAGTAGTAATAGTAGCAGTAGTAATAGTAGCAGCAATAGCAGTAATAGTAGCAATAGTAGCAGCAGCAATAGTAAAAGCAGCAGCAGTAACAGTAGCAATAGTAGCAGCAGCAATAGTAATAGCAGTAACAGTAGCAGGAATAGTAGTAGCAGGAGTAATAGTAGCAGTAGTAATAGTAATAGTAGCAGCAGGAATAGTAGTAATAGTAGCAGTAATAGCAGTAATAGTAGAAGCAGTAATAGTATTAGCAGCAGTAAGTATTAGTATTAATAGTAGCAGCAGTAATACTAGCAGAAGCAGCAGTAATAGTAGTAGCAGTGGTAATAGTAGCAGCAGTAATAGTAATAGTAGTAGTAGCAGCAGTAATAGTAGCAGCAGCAATAGTAGTAGTAGCAGCAGTAATAGTAGCAGCAGCAATAGTAGCAGTAGCAGCAATTGTAGTAATAGTAGCAGCAGCAGTAATAGTAGCAGCAGTATTAGTAACAGCAATAGTATTAGCAGGAGTAAGTAGTAGTAGTAGTAATAGTAGAAGCAGTAATAGTATTAATAGTAGCTGTAATAGTAATAGTAGCAGTAATAGTAGAAGCAGTAATATTATTAGCAGCAGTAAGTATTAGTAATAATAGTAGCAGCAATAGTATTAGTAGTAGTAGCAGTAATAGTAGAAGCAGTAATAGTATTAGCAGCAGTAAGTATTAGTAATAATAATAGTAATAGTAGCAGCAGCAGTAGCCGCAGCAGTAATAGTAGTAATAGTAGTAGCAATAGTAATATCAGCAGGTTGAGCGCCTTTTACTCTTCTCCGGGTATTTGACTGAGCAAATATAAAATCACCATCAGCAGGGTTAGATTGTGTCAATCATCATTATTATGATGGGGAGAAAAGACCCTAATAATGATGGGTCTACTCTCACCCATCATTATTAGGGTCTATTCTCCCCATCAATATTTTATTAGGGTCTATTCTCCTCATAAAAATGTTTAAATCTCAGACACGTGTAGATAAACAATAAAGAGTGGTAGACTGAGGAAGTTGCATGGCGCTCTGCCAGCAGCTGTGGTAAGAGACTGAAGAAGTCTTGCCAGACGCATGGCGCTCCGCCAACAGCTGTGGTAAGAGACTAAGTCTTCGGGCAGGCCTGTTAGTCATTGGCAGTACTGTCATAGTCAGCTGGAATGACAACCAAGGGCAATGCTGCCACCTATTGCAGCCACAAGAGAACATTCCCAGGTTATAGCATGGCAATGAAACACAGCAAGAATCCTAGAGAAGGTAGAAGCCTGAAGGTAACAGAATAAAATATGTACCGCATAAGGCATTAAATGCAGAGATAGTGTGTTCTTCCAAAACATACAGTTGAAGTCGGAAGTTTACATATACTTAGGTTAGTTATTAAAACTAATTTTTCAACCACTCCACAGATTTCATGTTAACAAACTATAGTTTTGGCAAGTCGGTTAGGACATCTACTTTGTGCATGACAAGTAATTATTCCAACAATTGTTTACAGACAGATTATTTCACTTATAATTCACTATATTACAATTCCAGTGGGTCAGAAGTTTACATACGCTAAGTTGACTGTGCCTTTAAACAGCTTGGAAAATTCCAGAAAATTATGTCATGGCTTTAGAAGCTTCTGATAGGCTAATTGACATCATCTGAGTCAATTGGAGGTGTACCTGTGGATGTATTTCAAGGCCAACCTTCAAAATCAGTGCCTCTTTGCTCGACATCATGGAAAAATCAAAAGAAATCAGACAAGACCTCACCAAAAAAAATTGTAGACCTCCACAAGTCTGGTTCATCCTTGTGAGCAATTTCCAAACGCCTGAAGGTACCACGTTCATCTGTACAAATAATAGTAAGCAAGTATAAACACCATGGGTGTTTAACGCTCAGGAAGGAGATGTTTTCTGTCTCCTAGAGATGAACGTACTTTGGTGCGAAAAGTGCAAATCAATCCCAGAAAAGCAGCAAAGGACCTTGTGAAGATGCTGGAGGAAACAGATACAAAAGTATCTATATCCACAGTAAAACGAGTCCTATATCGACATAACCTGAAAGGCCGCTCAGCAAGGAAGAAGCCACTGCTCCAAAACCGCCATAAAAAAGCCAGACTACGGTTTGCAACTGCACATGGGGACAAAGATCATACTTTTTGGAGAAATGTCCTCGTCTGATGAAACAAAAATAGAACTGTTTAGCCATAATGACCATCGTTATGTTTGGAGGAAAAAGGGGGGAGGCTTGCAAGCCGAAGAACACCATCCCAACCGTGAAGCAAGGGGGTGGCAGCATCATGTTGTGGGGGTGCTTTGCTGCAGGAGGGACTGGTGCACTTCACAAAATAGATGGCATCATGAGGAAGGAAAATTATGTGAATATATTAAAGCAACATCTCAAGACATCAGTCAGGAAGTTAAAGCTTGGTCGCAAATGGGTCTTCCAAATGGACAATGACCCCAAGCACACTTCCAAAGTTGTGGCAAAATGGCTCAAGGACAACAAAGTCAAGGTATTGGAGTGGCCATCACAAAGCCCTGACCTCAAATCCTATAGAAAATGTGAGGGCAGAACTGAAAAGCGTGGGCGAGCAAGGAGGCCTACAAACCTGACTCAGTTACACCAGTTCTGTCAGGAGGAATTTGCCAATATTCACCCAACTTATTGTGGGAAGCTTGTGGAAGGCTCCCCAAAACATTTGACCCAAGTTTAACAATTTAAAGGCAATGCTACCAAATACTAATTGAGTGTACGTAAACTTCTGACTCACTGGGAATCTGATGAAAGAAATAAAAGCTTAAATAAATCACTACTATTATTCTGATATTTCACATTCTTAAAATAAAGTGATCATAACTGACCTAAGACAGGGAATTTTACTTGGATTAAAAGTCAGGAACTGTGAACTGTGAACTTTAAATGTATTTGGTTACGGTGTACGTAAACTTCTGACTTCAACTGTAGGCCCTAGCTTAGTGTTAAACATCTACACATTCTCCTGGAGGTAGATCTATCACCTCTGGGATAGCTTGTCAAAAATGACCAAGATACCTGGTAAGATGCTGGATATCCCTCATCTGCGCTGAGAACTGGTCACTTTGATCATGCCATCTGAACAAAACACAAATGCTATTCATCTACAAAACATCAACTACAGTTATGGCTTTAAGCAAAACAATGAATGAATTGCTTTGTTCCTTGTGCCATTGCCATTCTTTGACAATAACAGATTCTCTCCTATTAAATTCAGAAGCTCTGTGAGTCCTAACCTACATTTCCAGTCTCAGTGGACTGGCATAACGAGAAGAAAATACAGTTGAATGGCTAGCAATAGCGGCATGCATGTGACAACCTAGCGCTTAAACTGTAGGCGGCATTCTGGCTTCCTACAGTTCTCAGCCATTAGCTTCAGCTACGATTTATGTGAACTACAATCCCGAAGCTGTGTTTTAAAACTGCAATATGTAACTTTTTGGGAGACCCGAGCAAATTCACATAGAAGTGTGAGTTATAGGATATGTCATTCTCATTGAACGCAAGTCTAAGATTTGGTAGATCTGTTCTACGTGCGTCATTTCTATGCTTAAGTTTTGTTTTTGCGTCTTTTACTTTTGTACACCAGTTTCAAACAGCAGAAAATACTATATGTCTGGTTATGGAAAATATATTTCACAGCAGTACAATGATACACACTATACTTGCTTGTTTTGTTACAAACTGAAATTCTGAACATTTTAGCAACCAGAAAATGCTCTGTAAATTTTTTGAAACGTCAATAATCATTACTTGCGATGAGGCTTTCAAAACATATATTTTCCTCAGCGAGAAGGAATCCTTCAAATAATGAAGATACACTTACTGTAGCAGTTTAGAACAGCTCCATACAGCTATGGGTGCCTCCATCTGACCAAACTACACTTCTGCTACCCTTCCCCAGTTACGCTTAGGCGCGATCAAGGTGTGTATCAACTTAAGCTTTTGTTTTTTGAAAATGATTTCTCACTGATATGAAAGACAAGGTCCTTATGACTCATGTCCAACAGATGCATCAAACTGTGTTCCGGCGAAAGTCATTCATTGTCAATGCCGCAGTCCACCATCATTGTAAATAAGAATTTGTTCTTAACTGACTTGCCTAGTTAAATAAAGGTTAAATGAAAGATTAAAAAAAAAAACATTGTCAATGGAGCAGTCCGTTGGGGGTGCAGCACCGGGCAGGGGTGTGTTCTGTGTACCGCATCAAATCAAATGCATTTATAAAGCCCTTTTTATATCAGCAGATGTCACAAAGTGCTTATACAGAAACTCAGCCTAAAACCCCAAACAGATATAGAAACACGGTGGCTAGGGAAAACTCCCTAGCAAGGCAGGAACCTAGGAAGAATCCTAGAGACTAACGAGGCTCTGAGGGGTGACCAGTCCTCGTCTGGCTGTGCCTGGTGGAGATTATAAGGGTACATGGCAATTAAGGCCAGATCGTTATTCAAGAGTTCATAGATGACCAGAAGGGTCAAATAATAAATCACAGTGGTTGTAGAGGGTGCAACAGGTCAGCACCGTATGCGCTCAATATTTTCAACTTGTGCATTGCTTTACCATAAGGTGGTAAAAGCGTAAGTACACACTCCAACCACCTAGCTTTTAGCTAGTTGAAAAATGAAGCACATGTGCATCAAGTATGGAAAATGCGGGCTAGAAATAAAAAAAACTGTACTGCAAGCGAAGCATCTTAATGTTAATCCAACGTTTACAAACTGCAATAATCATAGCTTGCGATGTGGCTCCCAAGTGGCGCAGTGGTCTAAGACACTACATCTCCGTGCTAGAGGCGTCACTACAGACAACCTGGTTCGAATCCAGACTATCACAACCGGCCGTGATTGGGAGTCCCATAGGGCGCTGCACAATTGGCCCAGCTTCGTCCGAGTTCGGCCAGTGTAGGCCATCATTGTAAATAAGAATTTGTTCTTAACTGACTTGCCTAGTTAAATAATAAATACAAATTCAGACCGAGCGGCAGGGATCTTAACACCCACCCCACTACTACAGAAGACGCCTTCATCCAATGACTTGTGTAACGGAACTGAGAGTCATGATCAAGGGCACCTGACAACCAGTCATTTGAGCCCATGCAAGGTGGTCCTACGCACACCCCCAGGAGTGTGGATTGACGAGGGAAATATCCATAACTTTTTCAACTAGTTAACGTTACTTGGGCCAAGGTGTACTGAAGAGCCATATAGTTGGGCCAATAAGATTAGCTTGTAACTACCTATCGTTAGCGTACAGAGACGGAACCGGCATCTTTCTTCATACTACCGTAGCTAGCTAACCAGCTAGGCTAGCTAACGTTAACTAGGTACCCTTGGGTCATCCACTGACTTGGACAAGACAATCATGCCGTGCTAGTTAATCAGATTTCTAACTAAGACTGTTACGAATATCAATCATAAAGACAGCGTCACATGGTACCATAATTAGCTGGCTATCTAAACTCTAGTTAACGTTAGCTGCTAACTAACGCTAGTTAGCGTTGAGGCAATGCAATTCATTGCCATTTACCTACCATTGATATGTATGCAATCAGTTAGGTGGCAATAAGAATGACAGTATATCGAATGTTCGTCAAAACCATCTGCGCTGGTCAGTTAACTAGCAAAAAATGTCACGCTAGCCAATAATTACTGTATTCTGTTAATGAATCTGCCATGATGCCGTAATGGGTTCTGCCAAATAGTGATCCTAGTCGAGGACCAGCAATCCTACATTGGCTCACAACACATGTAAGCAATAACTAAGAGATCCTCAGCAAAACTCCAGCAACATTACCAAAATGTAATACAGATGTACGACTTAAGACAATCTTAATGAATTGTATCGACATATTTCACCTGGGACAAAGCTAGCTAGCTGCTAAGCAATTCGGCTAGCTACTATTAATTAACGTTACGCCTGCGCGGATCACTATATTACATATGTCGGTTACCAACAGGCCAATGATTCAATGGCATCCTAAAATAGAGAAAGGATACTCAAAGTCAACATCTTAGACTGGTAGTCGAAGGCCACCACTTCTCCCTGCAGACGCTGGCCCAAGCAGGTGAGACAAGAGACATGGCTCCCGACGCTAAAATACTCCCCCGGTCCAGGAGCCGCCATCTTCTCCGCCAGCAAAGCGGAGCGCCAGTCTTACGTAAAATTCGTACGTGATCTCGTCACTTGGACGTCTTTGGGGCTTGTAAATCACGTACATTCCATCTGATGATTTTAATTAATTCCACAGTCCATGCTGTAGCTGGCTAGCATTATAGAATTACATTTAGAATTTTACCAAGGATATCATATTATAGCATCACTTGGATGAAAAAAGGAGAGGTACTCTGATGGTGAGGCATTGACTGACGGAGCAGTTTGATGCCTACCATCAGAAAGTCAATGTTTTTTTTATTTAGTCTTCATTTAACTAGGCAAGTTAGTTAAGAACAAATTATTATTTACAACGACGGACTACCTACAGGGTCAGCCATACTGAGCTAGGCTGAAACACCTGCATTATGGAGCTGCCTTACTCAAGAAAACAAAAAAGAGACCATGTTTGTATGCAGCTTTATTAACTAAATGAGATATTTACATTGTTTGCAAACTGATATCTGACACGTTTTAATGTCAAAATAGCATGCAAAACAGGCAAGTCCCCCGCGCCTCCCTTTCAAGATCTTAGACCTCAAATGGAAAAGGGATCGCTACCTGGACAAATTCAAAAGCACAAATCTACAACAAGATTATGACGGTTATATTAACTGTAGAAACCAGGCAAGATACAAAATGGATAAGGCCAAATCCCAGAATGTTTAATAGCCAGTGGTGTAAAGTACTTAAGTACAAATACTTTCAAGTACTACTTAAGTAGGTTTTTGACAACTTTTACTTTACTACATTCCTAAAGAAAATAATGCCCGTTTTACTCCATATATTTTCCCTGACACCCAAAAGTACTCGTTACATTTTGAATGCTTAGTAGGACAGGAAAATGGTCCAATTCACACACTTAGAATAAATAAAAAACAAGAACTGGTGCAGTCGTTTGCTTAATATAAAGAATTTTAAATGATTTATACTTTTACTTTTAATACTTAAGTACATTTTACTCTTACTCAAGTAGTATTATACTGGGTGACTTTCACTTTTACTTTCTATTAACGCGTCTTTACTTTTACTCAAGTACGACAATTGGCTACTTTTCCACCACTGAATATAGCCTCATCTCTGGTAAAGAAGTTACCGACCTGCTCTGGAAACTATGGCCAGTCTTTCATTAACAACTTTTACCATAGCAAAGGTATCACAAATGATTTGTTTCCAATCTACTATGCTTAATGAACACAAGCAAAGCCACTGGGCTGGATAACCTTCCTGCAAGATTCAGTGCTTGTGTCACTGCTAAAATGATAACGGATAATGTAAACCTTTCTATTAGTAGTGGTACATTTCCCAATGAGCTCAAAACAACCAGTGTGGTTCCGCTCCACAAGAAGAGCATTAAAATAAATATAGAATACTACAGGCCTGTGCCAATTCTCAGCACGTTATACAAAGTTGTTGAAAGATTTGTTTTTAATCAACTTGAGAACACCTCATTTCACTGACACTTTCCTTATCCACCTTGTTGACCACATCAAGAAGGAAGTGAGAATGGGAACTATACAGGTATGGTCATGTTAGACATGCATAAAGCTTTTGACACTGTGGACCATGACATTCTCCTATAGAAAAATAAATGTATGGTCTAAATGATGTAGCAGTGAATTGTTTAGGTCTTATCTGACCAACAGAATACAAGTATGTAATGTTGGTGATGATCTGTCAGAGACCAAAGAAATATCCTATAGAGTACAGTGCCGTTTATGATGAGGGAAGACAATTTATATTTTCATGAGCATTGCCCTTATTTCTATTACAGCATGTTGGATTACTGTCATTCATATTCCATTCACCCAGTTCAATGTAACATCGATAGGTTTAGGTTACTACATGATACTAACATTTTCCCTATACCCATCATGAGCTTGCTACAACCTAGCCTTTGAATGAAAGTTTACAATGTAGGTGCACACAGGTCAAGAAAAATATTTGAGATGACAGACAGTGACACATGCTTCCGTGTAAGAAACGTTTGCTTCCGTTTAAGAAACGTTTTTCAACAAAATCGGCGGAATGAATACACCCCTGATCAGGCATAAACACAGTTCACTTCCATAGCAGCCACGTTGTATTCCTTCTCGACTCTATGCACTCTCCTCCTCTCACCTTTTACTTTTGTTTGTGGACTTCAATGCACAACATATCAGCTGTATGTGACCAGGCAAAAAAACCTTTCCAAGCCAAACTGCTACACACAACCTACATCGTTGTCCCCATATTAGCTAAAGTAACATCCTAGTCAACATAGCTAATGTGTTAGTAAACCCGCTACAATCATGCAGTAATGTTAGTGTATAAAAGGAGGAGTACAGGAGCACAATCAGTGACTTTGAGTTGTGGTGTGAGCAGAACCACCTTCAGCTCAACATCAGCAAAACAAAGGAGATGGTGGTGGACTTCATGAGAACCAAGGCACAACTGACTGCAGTCCTTATACAGGGGATGGATGTGGAAATGGTTGGGTCATACAAGTTCCTGGGAGTCCATATGGACAACAGGCTGGAATGGGCTGGTAACACCGGGGCCCTGTACAAAAAGGGCCAGAGTCGACTCTACTTTCTGAGGAGGCTCAGGTCCTTCAACGTGTGCAGTAAACTACTGCATACCTTCTACCAGTCTGTGCCATCTTTTTTGCAGTGGTGTGCTGGGGAGCAAACATTAAAGCCGGTGATGCTTCTCGGGTAAATAAGCTGATCCCCCCCCCCCCCCAGGACCCATATAGGGGTACAGGAGTTCCGGGAGGGGGGCTTGTTGCCTTTGGAGTCCAGAGTAGACCAACTTTAACTTAATCATATGTTTGACATCTTAAATGATCGTGCCCCAGGTTATATGAAAAACCACATTGATATGGTCTATAACCAACACAGTTACAATACCATAGCTAATTTTATGTCTTGTGAAAGCCCAAGAGTAAACAGTACTGCGAGGAGCATGTTTTTCTATCCAAGCATCTGTCTATGGAATAGCCTCCCCTCGAGCAAAGAAAAAGTAGAAATTAAAAAGCAAGAACAGCTCAAATTAACACAGTCAAAACACAGTCAAATCAACACGTTTTTGGTTATTTCATAGTTTTGATGTATTCTTTATTATTCTACAATGTAGAAAATAGTAAAAATAAAGAACAACCTTTAAATGAGTAGGTGTGTCCAAACCTTTAACTGGTACTATATATATACTATTTATATATATAATTTTTTAAGAGAAATGCCATGGCGGCAGCGGGGCAATTTAGAAGTAGGCTACAAACCTGCAACCCGCAACCAATGCATTTTCACCCGTGACATCGTATTCAAAGTAGCCCACTTTAGCCGGACAACCACGGACATGGCAACCCTATGGGTAAAAACGTTCAATGAACTTACCAGAAGTATAAGTCTTATCACTGCATTGTCAGCTGGAAACTCAAAGAAAACCCACTAATCTAAAGTCGTTTGTTTACAAATCATGTCTCATTTACATTATTTAATGCATAAAAAAGTATTTATGGTAAACAAAAATATAAACACAACATGCAACAGTGTCATTGATTTGACTGTGTTACAGTTCATATGAGTAAATCAGTCAATTGAAATAAATAAATTAGGCCCTAATCTATGGATTTTACGACTGGGAGCTGGGAAAACAGATATGCATCTGTTGGACACAGATACCTAAACAAAAATGGGCTTCACAGTGGGCCTCAGGAGCTCATCACTGTATTTTTAAGCATTCAAATTGCCATAGATAAAATGTAATTGTGTTCGTTGTTCGTAGTTTATGCCTGCCCGTACCAATACCCCACCGCCACCATGGGGCACTCAGCAAACCGCTCACCCACACACGTCTGCAGTGGTGAGGCAAGTTGGACGTACTACCAAATTCTCTAAAATAACAGAAATTAGCATTCAATTCTCTGGCAACAGCTCTGGTGGACATTCCTGCAGTCAGCATGCCAATTGCCCGCTCCCTCATAACTTGAGACATCTGTGGCATTGTGTTGTGTGACTGCACATTTTAGAGTATCCTTTTATTGTCCCCTGCACAAGGTGCACCTGTGTAATGATAATTCTGTTTAATCAGCTTCTTGATATACCACAGCTGTCAGGTGAATGGATTCTCTTGGCAAAGTAGAAATGCTCACTAACAGGGATGTAACCAACTTCGTGCACAACATTTGAGAGAAATAAGCTTTTTGTGCATATGGAACAGTTGGGGGATTTTTTATTTCAGCTCATACACATAAAGTATCCACATATTGTGCACATAACTTACCAGACCAACTGACTGTGTGAATTTTCAACCATGGGTAATAATGTAATAACACATTGTTAGCACCAATTTGACCAGTGATGTTATTCCTCTTCATCTCAGGCAGTCCATCTGGTCATGCAATGCTAACAGCAGCAGTGTGGTGGGTGATGACCTCATCCCTGGGTTCTCTTCTCTACTCTACTCCTACGCAGGTCTGACCATTTCAATTTAAAAAATAAATTAATATCACATAAACAACTAATGCATACAGTATGTGTCCCTGCTGAATGTAGACTCTACTATGAGAGAAAGCGTTAACATTTCAAAATATGCAGTAATGTTTTGACTGTCAGGCAATCTATATTGTAAAAGCTGTTTGGGCATGTTTGACATTGCAAATAAATAACACTTTTCATTCTCCATTTTTGTTTTATTCCTTTCCCCCTTCCTTCCTGCATCTATTTCAGCATGTTGCTATCAGCTGTTCCGTACCTGCTGGGGTTAGTGGCAGTTGGTCTGCCTCACATCTTCATCCAGGCGTACCTCCCAGTAGGTCATCGCTGGCTCTGTGACAGGTCAGAATCAACTTCCATAGAAATGAAAATGTAGGTGGCCATTGTTATGGCGTTGTGTAGTTAATTATAAAAGTCTATGGTCAGAATATGCCTGTACTTGTACAACTTGATTCAAGTGGGTGTAATCATTTGTTCTTTGTAGTTGGAGTCATATCTATGCATGAGATGTATATTATCCACTGTAGAATACTGTAGATAACTTACTGTATGGTTAACTATTTGGCTGGCAAGGTTTTGGGTTAGAAGAATATTGTGGAATTCTAGAACATTGTCTTCCTTCTGACGTGTGTCCCCTTCGCTTTTCTAGAACACCGTCTTCCTTCTGAGGTGTGTCCCCATCGCTTTTCTAGAACATTGTCTTCATTCTGAGGTGTGTCCCCATCGCTTTTCTTCAGACTTCATTCTTGGGGTAGTTCTGAGCTGTCAAGTTCCCGAAGGCCATCCCGTTCTTTGTGAATTCCAGCATTGGGCTGCTCCTTAGTGCTTTCCTAATCCCCTCAGGACTGACACGGCTGGGTTTCAACCTGTCCTGGTGAGTCTATTCTACTCAATGTTTTCGCATATTGTAAGGAATATAGGGAATGTGATTAGGTCTATTTTAGAAGCAGCTTGCCTCATAATGTCCATAATTCCAAATATTATCAGATACAGATTTTTTGTTGCTGTTTTCCATTTTTTGCAACATTTTCCATTTCCAAGGTCCATTGCATTGGCTTAGAAGTGGTGCTCCCATTCAGAGTGGATTCGGCTGGACACAGCCCCCTTCTCCTCCCTCACCCAGGACTGTGGTGCTATCCTGGGCAGGCCCAGTACTGGAAGCCAGGTGGGTATACTCTCCCCTGGGCTCCACGTGCCCTGTGTCTGGCCCTCTGCTCTCTACCATGTCCATCGACTGCCTCTACCAATCAAACCACAGCCCCTCTTCTACTTCTTCTTATCAAGTTGACCATGGTGCCCCAGGTGGTCATGGTCTATGTATCTGGCTTTTTCTCACACACAAAGAAAAAGGATTAAAACGACATTCCTCTGACGACTAACTCTGACCAACTCTGGACACTGAGAGAAAAATGTTTTTCAGGTACTCTTAAAAAAATTCCTTGCGTTTCTTTTCATACACACAGTATTAGGGTGTTGAATTTTAGAGAAATTGTCAGAAACATTCTAAATGCTGAATGGCAATTTTTGTGCTGATGATTGAAGAGTGTATCGTTCCCGTTTATATTAAATGTAATCGTGTTTCTTAAGTTAGCATGATATAGGCCAAATGTTTTCTTTGTAATCGCTTATCTTATGCTGTGTCTATTTCTAGCTATGTAACCAGCAGTGTAACCGTCCCCCACTCCCAAATATGTATGCAAAATCTCACTTTGTTTAGTTATAATGCTGCCTTAAGAAATTGAGTGATTGACAAATAATATGTTATTATGGCATCCTCTCTTATTTCTTGTTTTTCTGTATTATATATTTTTGTATTAGTTATACTATTTTGATATTGATTACTGCAGTTGGGTAGAGCTTGCAAGTTAAGCATTTCACTGTACTTGTGCATGTGACAATAAAACTTGAACTATAGGTAAATAGTGCAATCCTCTGGTTAAACCTAATCAATTCATGACTCATTGTTCATCTCAAGTAGTGTGCGTTACCCTCCTACAGAGGAGTAGTTTATGCTTTCTTGGCAAGTAACATTTCCTGACAATAAAAATGTCTGGATACTGTATGCAGCTATTCATATAATTCACTTGAAAGACCAAAGCAAATAAATTACATGCAGGATGTTTTTCAGTTGGTAACCATTTATAAATATGTTATTCTTCAATACATAGGGTTGACTGTACAGATTACAATCAGTTATCATGAGATAAAAACACATTCTTTTTGTTATTAATTCATATTTTATCACAGCGCTCTGCAAGCTCACATTTACAGACTAAAGAACTCTGCTCAGCAAGCAAATACATTGAAATAAAATAAAAGAATACAACTAGAACGCTTTAGAGTTTTGCGCTTTGTCTGTTTGGAGGTTTGATGGTAAGGATACACCTTCATTACTCTATCCCAGATGACTATCCTAGATGTCTATCCCAGATGTATATCCCAGATATATATCCCAGATGTAAAGTACCAGTCAAATGTTTGGACCCACCTACTCATTCAAGGGTTTTTCTTTATTTTTACTATTTTCTACATTGTAGAATAATAGTGAAGACATCAAAACTATTTAATGACATATATGGAATCATGTAGTAACCAAAAAAGTGTTAAACAAATCAAAATATATTTAATACTTTAGATTCTTCAAAGTAGCCACCCTTTGCCTTGATGACAGGTTTTGCACACTCTTGGCATTCTCTCAACCAGCTTCATGAGGCAGTCACTCGGAATGCATTTCAATTAACAGGTGTGCCTTGTTAAAAGTTAATTTGTGGAATTTGTTTCCTTCTTAATGCGTTTGAGACAATCAGTTGCGTTGTGACAAGGTAGAGGTGGTATACAGAAGATAGCCCTATTTGGTAAAAGACCAAGTCCACATCATGTCAAGAACAGCTCAAATAAGCAAAGACAAATGACAGTCCATCATTACTTTAAGACATGAAGGTCAGTCAATCTGGAAAATTTCAAGAAATTTGAAAGTTCATGAGGACCACCACAGGAAAGGAAGACCAGAGTTACCTCTGCTGCAGAGGACAAGTTCATTAGAGTTAACTGCACTTCAGATTGCAGTCCAAATAAATTCTTCACAGAGTTCAAGTAACAGACATCTCAACATCAACTGTTCACAGGAGACTACGTGAATCAGGCCTTGATGGTTGAATTGCTGCAAAGAAACCACTACTAAAGGACACCAATAATAAGAAGAGACTTACTTGGGCCAAGAAACACAAGCAATGGACAATAAGACTGGTAGAAATCTGTCCTTTGGTCTGATCAGTCCAAATTGTTGATTTTTGGTTCCAACCGCTGTGTCTTTGTGAGAAGCAGAGTAGGTGAACTGATGATCTCTGCATGTGTGGTTCCCACCGTGAAGCATGGAGGAGGAGGTATAATGGTGCTTTGCTGGTGACACTGTCAATGATTTATATAGAATTCAAGGCACACTTAACCAGCATGGCTACCACGGAATTCTGCAGCGATATGCCATCCCATCTGGTTTGCACATAGTGGGACTATCATTTGTTTTTCAACAGGACAATGACCCAACACACCTCCAGGCTTTGCAAGGGCTATTTGACCAAGAAGTAGAGTGATGGAGTGCTGCATCAGATGACCTGGCCTCCACAATCACCCGACCTCAACCCAATTGAGATGGTTTGGGATAAGTTGGACCCCAGAGTCAAGAAAAAGTGTTCAGCATATGTAGGAACTCTTTAAGACTCTTGGAAAAGCATTCCAGGTGAATATGGTTGAGAGAATGCCAAGAGTGTGCAAAGCTGTCATCAAGGCAAAGAGTGGCTACTTTGAACAATCTCAAATATTTGATTTGTTTAACACTTTTTTGGTTACCACATGATTCCATGTGTTATTTCATAGTTTTGATGTCTTCACTTTTATTATACAATGTAGAAAATAGTAAAAATAAAGAAGAACCCTTGAATGAGTAGGTGTGGCCAAACTTTTGACTGGTACTGTACATCCCAGATGTCTATCCCAGATCAGATGTATATCCCAGATCCCAGACCAGATTCAGGACACTGTGTATACTGTATGTGTTTCTGTTTGAGATCAGGACAAATAATAAAACATGCATCTGAATATTTACAGCCAACTAATTTACATTTTACAGCCAACTAATTTACATATAAAGTCCTTTAAAGTCATTTTTGAAAGAATAGTACAATTCCTCACACATACAGTACGGTCTTACAGTTGTCCAAATGAGCTATCCTATGGGTTGGGAACCATTTTAATCATTTTATTCAGCCATTTGAATAGCAGACAAGATCCAAATGAAAGCTGTCCATGAAGCAGTGACAACTGACTTAGCATTCAATCTGACTGAAGTACTTTCACACACCCATTGTTTGTATACTCTCACCTGGCAAATATAAAAATATGTTAGTCATGAATACAACCTTTGCATTTCTCTCTCCAGGACTTTCCCTTAACACTGAAGTTAAGTTCTTTGTCACTGGATTTGGGACCATCTGACTTACTGTCGACGAGTCATCAGTAATGATCCAGTATCATTGGTCAGAAGCCCCACCTGACCTCCATTTATACAAATTCAATAACATTCATAACGATAAAATAATAAAAATACATAAAGTGCACCCTAAGTTAAGAACTTCACAGGCATTTTGTGCAGACATTTCTGAATAATAAAAACTGAATAAAGTTAAATGAAAATACCAAAAATATAACATGACAAACCTAATATTTAGAAACTACGAAAATATCATTTGACATCTGAGTAATTCAAAGTTTCTAAATTCCCTGTCCTAGTTCTCAAACCTTGTTGTTGCATGTCTAGTGGGACTGTCATGGACCACTTTAAGCATTTATTGTCTTTGCTCCCACCTAGTGGTATTCGTATTGCAGCCTGTTGCAGCACTTCCTGTCCTCGTTATTGCAGGAGTGCTATTCATATGAAATTAATGATTTTGTTGTTTACTGCTGTTTAGTGTTCAGTCTAACCACAATGTACTGTTCCATTCACTGCCATCCTGTCCTTTTTAGCCCTTCAGTTGGCATCATCTGTAAGTATAAACATTCCTGGTTGTTTTATTAACACTTACATATCATTATCTGTTTGTGGTACTTTTACAGATATATTATCACTAGCCTAAACCTATTGAAATGAATGTAGCTAGCTGCTATCAACATGTTTTTTTTTAAATGTATTTGTTTACCTTTATTTAACTAGGCAAGGCAGTTAACAACAAATTCTTATTTACAATGACGGCCTACACATGCCAAACCCCTATAGGACTCCCAATCACGGCCGGTTGGGATACAGCCTGGATTCAAACCAGGGTGTCTGTAGTGACGCCTCTAGCACTGAGATGCAGTGCCTTAGACCGCTGCGCCACTACGGAGCCCCATGCTAGCTACTTAGTGTGTGTTTTGTATGCCGTGCCTTATTGTGTTGCAGTTTTACACTTCTCATACTTAAATCGACTAAAGATATCTCTGGCCTAGTTCTTGGTAGATTGAGTGTTTTGGACGAGTTGGGAGCAAGGACTTATTGAGGACAGCACAAGGACAGAAGTCTAAAAACGGTTAAAAACACAAAGAACACAAATAAATAATAATGTTTTTATATGTATTTACATTATATAACTTAGTAATAAATATAATAATTTCTCTAAGCACACTCACATTGTTGTAATCTCTGACCCATTTACAGTATTGAACATATTAATATTGTATTACAGAGAGTCTAGCAACCTTGAATATTAATATTGAAATACAGGGAGTGTAGCAACCTTGAATATTAATATTGTATTACAGAGAGTGTAGCAACCTTAAATATTAATAATGTAATACAGAGAGTGTAGCAACCTTGAATAAGAGCACAAATCGTATTTTAAGGATAGCAGATGATAGATAATCTACAGGTACAGTAAGGTAAGGGCCCTCAGTTCACTCTCACCACTTCAGTGTGTTAGTGTCATGTACTGTATGACCAGACTATTACACCCAGTGTGTTAGTGTCATGTACTGTATGACCAGACTATTACACCCAGTGTGTTAGTGTCATGTACTGTATGACCAGACTACTACACCCAGTGTGTTAGTGTCATGTACTGTTTGAACAGGCTATTACACCCAGTGTGTTAGTGTCATGTACTGTATGACCAGACTATTACACCCAGTGTGTTAGTATCATGTACTGTATGACCAGACTACTACACCCAGTGTGTTAGTGTCATGTACTGTATGACCAGACTATTACACCCAGTGTGTTAGTGTCATGTACTGTATGACCAGACTATTACACCCAGTGTGTTAGTGTCATGTACTGTATGACCAGACTACTACACCCAGTGTGTTAGTGTCTATTTACTGTATGACCAGACTATTACACCCAGTGTGTTAGTGTCTATTTACTGTATGATCAGACTACTACACCCAGTGTGTTAGTGTCTATTTACTGTATGACCAAACTACTACCCCCAGTGTGTTAGTGTCTATTTACTGTATGACCAAACTACTACACCCAGTGTGTTAGTGTCTATTTACTGTATGACCAAACTACTACCCCCAGTGTGTGTCTATTGTAGACTTCTCTCTGTGTGATTGGGGTCTGTTGTAGACTGCTCTCTGTGTGAGTGGGGTCTGTTGTAGACTGCTCTCTCTGTGAGTGGGGCCTGTTGTAGACTGCTCTCTTTGTGAGTGCGGCCTGCTGTAGACTACTCTCTGTGTGAGTGGGGCCTGTTGTAGACTGCTCATTGTGTGAGTGGAGTCTGTTGTAAACTGCTCTCTGTGTGAGTGGGGTCTGTTGTAGACTGCTCTCTGTGTGAGTGGGGTCTGTTGTAGACTGCTCTCTGTGTGAGTGGGGTCTGTTGTAGACTGCTCTCTGTGTGAGTGGGGTCTGTTGTAGACTGCTCTCTGTGTGAGTGGGGTCTGTTGTAGACTGCTCTCTGTGTGAGTGGGGTCTGTTGTAGACTGCTCTCTGTGTGAGTGGGGTCTGTTGTAGACTGCTCTCTGTGTGAGTGGGGTCTGTTGTAGACTGCTCTCTGTGTGAGTGGGGTCTGTTGTAGACTGCTCTCTGTGTGAGTGGGGTCTGTTGTAGACTGCTCTCTCCCTTACTCCCCTCCTACTCACACACCCAGTCCGGCCGTGGACGGTACATTCACACATTCGACTCCACGAAAGGTCTCTTTGGTTTGATGGGGGAGGTGGGGCCCTGCCTAGAGTCACGGGACATATCACGGGAGAGCTGTCGGTACATGTTGTCCTGGTAGGCCTGAGCTACGGGCAGAGTCCTGGCCACCTTCACGTCTGGATAGGTGGGCACCTGGCTCACCCTCTCCAGGATGTTCCCTCCTCCGCCCCGGGAGGCGCCATTGGCCAGCTTGCCCAAGGAGGACTGCTGCTGCTGGGGATGCTGGGGGTAGTAGTCCTCCTCCAGGAGTTGTCCATTCTGGGCGTTGTTAGTCTTGTTGTAGTAAGCAATGTTCCCCAGCGAGGTGGGGGGGCTGTAGGACGAGCCCTGCTGGACCAGCTGGCCGGGCGACGTGGGGCTGATGCCAGAGTCCATGGAGGTCATGGCCCAGGGTCGCTGGGACGAGGGCTGCTGCAGGTACTGAGTCTGATGAGTCCGTGCTGTCTTGTCTATGATGCCCATGAAGGGTGTGGTCCGCGAGCGGGTGCTCTCACCCTGATACAGCCCCCCACTGACCCCCTGGGAGGGCGAGTTTGGGGAGATGTCGTCATTACAGGAGCGCTCATACCCCTCGTAGCCTTCGTAGCCCTCGTAGGCCACCTGCAGCGGGATCTCCATCACCTGGACGGAGGAGGAAGGCCTGTAGCCTGGAGCTAGATTACAGCTGGAGCCCCCCGTGGGGATGTTGTTGCTGGAGGGGGAGAAGCGGAGGCCCACGCTCTGGGAGTGGATGAGGGGCCGGGGACTGGACATGTGCGGTTTGATCTCTGTGGTAGTGGCACTGACGGGCCGCCTCACCATGTGGCCGATCTCTGGCGATCCCAGCTGGCACTGGGGCATGGCACTGTTCTGGCGCTCCAGCTCGTGCTTAGCGCCAGGGTAGTAGGCAGCTGACTGGCTGCGGTTAATCTGGGGGGTCTGGCTATAACGGACACTCCCCTGGACCTGGCCCCCTTGCCCCCCCCCACTACTGGCACGGTAGGCAGAGGAGGGGCGCTGGGGTATCTCGTCCTTCAGCAGTCCTTCTATGACCCCGGCTCGGCCCCCGTGCTGATAGAGGGCCCCAGCTGAGATGCTGGACTGGGGCATGGAGCGACCATCCAGGGAGGGCTGGTACATCAACCGGCTCTGGCTCTCCATCGGCAAGTCCATGGAGGCCCCCTGGTAGCGCATGGGGTGACCCATCTGGCCGTATGCATTGCTGGGCTGGTTGGTGCGAACAATCTGGGCCATGGAGGGCTGGAGGCGCAGGCCCTGGGCCTGGTGGTGCTGTTGGGCCTGGTGATGCAGGGAGTCCTGGTGGTGCTGGGAGGCCTGGTGGTGCTGTTGGGAGACCTGGTGGTGCAGTTGGGCCTGGTGGTGCTGGTGTGTCTGGAGGTGCAGGGAGGCCTGGTGGTGCAGGGAAGGCTGTGAGCTCAGCTGGAAGGACCTCTGGCTGCTCATCTTAGACAGGGGAGGCTGCTCCTGCTGGTAGCGCACCGGAGACCCTGACTGGGACCTGTACAGACACACACTCTCCACTGGGGGGCTGGCTCTGTACTGGCTCTGTACCCCACCCCGACGCAGGGGGGAAAGCGGGGGGCTCTGGTATCCGAGGTCCATCCCCTGACCCCCTCCTCCATTGGGTGGGGGGCTGAAGCGGTAGGTGGTCTGGTGCACTGGGGAGGTCTGAGGAGGGCTGTGTCGGTAGTGGGAGTTGTGGTGTGTGGGGGAGAGGGAGGGGGGCGATGGCGGCTGGTAGTTTTGGCTGCCGGGGGAGGACATGGAGGTGGGGCTGGGGTGGCCGTAGTCGTAAGCCTGGCCCTGTTGATGGTAGGGGTGCTGATGGTGGTTGGTCGGAGAAAGAGGGGGGCTCTGGCTGATAGGCAGGCTGGAGGGGTTAGAGCAGGGCTCCCTCTCGAGGGTCAGACCCATAGAACCCATACTTCCCATAGACATGGCTTCCTGCTCCAAATAGTCCTCGTCCTCAAACAGATCCTGGACCGGCTCCATGTCCTCCAGCCGAGGCTCCGGGGGAGGGGGGAGTTCCAGGGGGAGGGGGAGGGAGGACAGGGACATCTCCTCCTCCTCCCCCTCGTCTGGGAGAGGCGAGGGGGGAGGAGATGGGGGAGGCTCCAGCTTCTGTGCGTCCTCCTCCTCCTGAGTAAGCTGCCGACACTCCTCCTCTACCCGTTGCAGGAGGCGCTGGATCTCAGGGTGGTTGGGGCTCTGCTTCATGGCTTCATTCAGATCCTCCAAGGCCTCAGGGAACTGCCTACAGTCAATGCAGGATGGGGAAAATGCAACAGGGTTGGAAGTGAGGTAAGTTTTGTATTCTTACATTAGGTGTTTTTTTATGATTTATAAAATGCTGCTGTGAAAATGTATAAACTAATGAAAAAACAATTGGTCACAAAAAAAGGAGGAAAATCGTATGATGAGAGCAGAGCCGAATATGTAAACTATTGTACAGGAAGCAGGGATGATGAGAACAGAGCGGAATATGTAAACTATTGTACAGGAAGCAGGGATGATAAGAGCAGAGCGGAATATGTAAACTATTGTACAGGAAGCAGGGATGATGAGAGCAGAGCGGAATATGTAAACTATTGTACAGGAAGCAGGGATGATAAGAGCAGAGCGGAATATGTAAACTATTGTACAGGAAACAGGGATGATGAGAGCAGAGCGGAATATGTAAACTATTGTACAGGAAGCAGGGATGATGAGAGCAGAGCGGAATATGTAAACTATTGTACAGGAAGCAGGGATGATGAGAACAGAGCGGAATATGTAAACTATTGTACAGGAAGCAGGGATGATGAGAACAGAGCGGAATATGTAAACTATTGTACAGGAAGCAGGGATGATAAGAGCAGAGCGGAATATGTAAACTATTGTACAGGAAACAGGGATGATGAGAGCAGAGCGGAATATGTAAACTATTGTACAGGAAGCAGGGATGATGAGAGCAGAGCGGAATATGTAAACTACTGTATAGGAAGCAGGGATGTAAATAGAGGTGTACCTGCTGCTACGCTTGGCGCGGGCTCTGGCATAGTACGCTTCGTATGACTTTGGTTTCAATTCAAGTGCCTTCGTAGCAAACTCCTCAGCCATCCCAAAGTCCTGAATGTAATAACAAGTGATCCATGAGTCAGATACCAGGGACAACTGAGGTAATATCCAGTACTGTTACCTCCATGAGTCAGATACCAGGGACAACTGAGGTAATATCCAGTACTGTTACCTCCATGAGTCAGATATCAGGGACAATAGAGGTAATATCCTGTACTGTTACTATTAGTTACTACTATGTATTACTCTGGAATGCATTTATTGATAATATACTATACATGGGCTCAGTCTCAAAATTTGATGGCACCCTATTCCCTATATAGTGCACTGCTTTTATCCCGAGTCTTATGAGCCCAGCTCAATTGTAGTGAACTATATAGGGAATAGGGTGACATCTGGGATGGATCCATGGTCAGAGCCCACCAACTCACATTCAGTTTCCTCCGGCATCGGGACAGATTGAGTAAGATGGACACTTTGAGCTCCCTGAAAGTCTTGAGGTCCTCACTGAAGCCTTCACGGGGGAACTTTTTGAGGGCGCACTGATACCGCTGTGCTGCCTCCTTCACTTTTCCTTTCTGTTGAACACACAGACACACATGTTATTCATACAAGAAAGACAACATATAGCTCTTATTGACCATTCCAAAAAAATGCTGTAAACACTTCAGGATAAATAAATCTGTCAAAAGTGTAAACAAAAGCACCACACAAATAGTTTGATTAGATCACATGTTCTTTCTTGGATGTGAATATACAGTGCCTTCGGAAAGTATTCAGACGCCTTGACTTTCTCCACATTTTGATACACCTTGATTCAATCGTTTTAATACCCCATAGCAAAAACTGTTGTTTAGATTTTTTTGCTAATTTATTAAAAATAAAACACTGAAATATCAGATTTACATAAGTATTCAGACGCTTTACTCAGTACTTTGTTGAAGCACCTTTGGCAGCGATTACAGCATCAAGTCTTCTTGGGTATGACGCTACAAGCTTGGCACACCTGTATTTGGGGAGTTTCTCACATTATTCTCTGCAGATTCTCTCAAGCTCTGTCGGGTTGGATGGGGAGCGTTGCTGCACAGCTAATTTCGGGTCTCTCCAGAGATATTCAAGTCCGGGCTCTGGCTGGGCCACTCCTGTGGACATTCAGAGACTTATCACGAAGCCACTCCTGTGTTGTCTTGGCTGTGTACTTTTCTTCGTTCATCTTTGCCTCGATCCTGAATCGTCTCGCAGTCCCTGCCACTGAAAAACATCCCCACAGCTTGATGCTTCAACCACCATGCTTCACCGTAGGGATGGTGCCAGGTTTCCTCCAGATGTGACGCTTGGCATTGAGGCCAAAGAGTTCAATCTTGGTTTCATCAGACCAGAGAATCTTGTTTCTCATGGTCTGATAGTCCTTTAGGTGCCTTTTGGCAAACTCCAAGAGGGCTGTCATGTGCCTTTTAATGAGGAATGGATTCCGTCTGGCCACTTTACCATAAAGGCCTGATTGGTGGAGTGCTGCATAGATGGTTGTCCTTCTGGAAGGTTCTCCCATCTCCGCAGAGGAACTCTGAGTGACCATCGGGTTCTTGGTCACCTCCCTGTCCAAGACCCTTCTCCCCAGATTGCTTACTTTGAATGCTGCACACATTTTTTGGTACCCTTCCCCAGATCTGTGCCTCGACACAACCCTGTCTTGGAGCTCTACGGACAATTCCTGTTTTCAACTCTCTCTCTCTACCGCACCTGCTATTTCAACCGAAGAATGCTCTTCAATGACTATAGCTCAGCATTCAACACCATAGTACCCTCCAAGATCGGGGCCCTGGGTCTGAACCCCGCCCTGTGCAACTGGGTCCTGGACTTCCTGACGGACCGCCCCCCAGGTGGTGTAGGTAGGAAACAACACCTCCATTCCGCCGATCCTCTACACAGGGGCCCCACAAGGGTGCATGCTCAGCCGCCTCCTGTACTCCCTGTTCACCCATGACTGCGTGGCCAAAAATGCCTCCAACTCAATCATCAAGTTTGCAGACGACACAACAGTAGTAGGACTGATTACCAACAATAACAAGACAGGCTATAGGGAGGTGGTGAGGGCCCTGGGAATGTGGTGCCAGGAAAATAACCTCTCACTTAAGGTCAACAAAACAAAGAGCTTATTGTGGACTTTAGGAAACAGTAGAGGGAGCATGCCCCTATCCACATCGAGGGGACGGCAGTGGAGAAGGTGGGAAGCTTCAAGTTCCTCGGCGTACACATCACTGACGATCTGAAATGTTCCACCCACACAGACAGTATGGTGAAGAAGGCATAACAGCGCCTCTTCAACCTCAGGAGGCTAAAGAAATTTGGCTTGGCACCTAAAACCCTCACAAATTTTTATAGATGCTCAATTGAGAGCATCTTGTCGGGTTGTATTACCGCCTGATATGGCAACTGCACCGACCTCTACCACAGGGCTCTCAAGAGGGTGGTGCGGTCTGCCCAACGCATCATCGGGGGCAAACTACCTGCCCTCCAGGACACCTACAGCACCCGATATCACAGGAAGGCCAAAAAGATCATCAAGGACAACAACCATCCGAGCCATGGCCTGTTCACCCCGCTATCATCCAGAAGGCGAGGTCAGTACAGGTGCATCAGAGCTGGGACTGATAGACTGAAAAACAGCTTTTATCTCAAGGCCATCAGACTGTTAAATAGCCATCACTAGCACCTTAGAGGCTGCTGCCCTTTATACATAGACTTGAAATCACTGGCCACTTTAATAACACAACACTAGTCACTTTAATAATGTTTACATATTTTTGCTTCATCTGTATATACTGTATTCTATTCTACTGTATCTTAGTCTATGCCACTCTGACATTGATCATCCTCATATTTATATATTTCTTATTACATTATTTTACTTTTATGTGTCTTGTTTGATATTACTGCACTGTTGGAGCTAGAAACACAAGCATTTTGCTACACCCGCAATAACATCTGCTAATCACGTGTATGTGACCAATACAATTTGATTTGATTTGATTTGAATGCCCAGCTATGAAAAGCCAAGTGACATTTACTCCTGATGTACTGACCTGTTGCACCATCTAAAAACACTGTGATTATTATTTGACCCTGCTGGTCATCTATGAAAGTTTGAACATCTTGTAGAAATATCTGGCCTTAATGGCCATGTACTCTTACAATCTCCACCCGGCACAGCCAGAAGGGGACTGGCCACCCATCAGAGCCTGTTTCCTTTCTAGGTTCTTCCAAGGTTCCTGTCTTTCTAGGGAGTTTTAAGCTGGGTTTCTGTATAGCACTTTGTGACATCTGCTGATGTAAAAAGGGCTTTATAAATACATTTGATTGGTTGGTTGATTGACTGATTGATTGATTGATTCCTTCAACGTCATGGCTTGGTATTTGCTCTGACATGCACTGTCAACTGTTGGACCATATATAGACAGGTGTGTGCCTTTCCAAATCATGTCCAATCAATTGAATTTACCACAGGTGGACTCTAATCAAGTTGTAGAAACATCTCAAGGATGATCAGTGGAAACAGGATGCACCTGTGCTCAATTTCGAGTCTCATAGCAAAGGGTCTGATACATTTGCAAACATTTCTAATAACCTGTTTTCACTTTGTCATTATGGGGTATTGTGCGTAGATTGCCGAAACAAAATATATTTATTTAATATACAGTGGGGAGAACAAGTATTTGTTACACTGCCGATTTCGCAGGTTTTCCCCACTTACAAAGCATGTAGAGGTCTGTAACTTTTATCATAGGTACACTTCAACTGTGAGAGACGGAATCTAAAAAAATCCAGAAAATCACATTGTATGATTTTTAAATAATTAATTTGTATTTTATTGCATGACATAAGTATTTGATCACCTACCAACCAGTAAGAATTCTGGCTCTCACAGACCTATTAGTTTTTCTTTAAGAAGCCCTCCTGTTCTCCACTCATTATCTGTATTAACTGCACCTGTTTGAACTCGTTACCTGTATAAAAGACACTTGTCCACACACTCAATCAAACAGACTCCAACCTCTCCACAATGGCCAAGACCAGAGAGCTGTGTAAGGACATCAGGGATAAAATTGTAGACCTGCACAAGGCTGGGATGGGCTACAGGACAATAGGCAAGCAGCTTGGTGAGAAGGCAACAACTGTTGGCGCAATTATTAGAAAATGGAAGAAGTTCAAGATGACGGTCAATCTCCCTCGGTCTAGGGCACCATGCAAGATCTCACCTCGTGGGGCATCAATTATCATGAGGAAGGTGAGGGATCAACCCAGAACTACACGGCAGGACCTGGTCAATGACCTGAAGAGAGCTTCAGTAACTGTGAGGGCTTGGTTGTGGTAAGGCCTCTTACTCCCACCTAGGGGAGGAGAGAGGCACACAACCAAGTCCTCACACACCTATTAGGGAGATTATCATCCCCAATCAGAGACAGCTGTCTAGCGTTGTCTCTGATTGGGGATAGCATTTAAGCTCCACTCAAATCCACCTGTGTGTGGATCATTGTTCCTACTTGTCTGCACTGCCTGTAGCTCAGCAAGTAAGTCACTGTGTTTTTGTTTGTTACTAGTTATATTTTTTCACTCTCCTTTTTATTTGAATGCTTCGTGAGTACATCTCATTTGAAATAAAAAGGATGACACTTCACCAGCGCTCCGTTTACCGTCCCTTATATAATGCGCACCGTGACAGTAACACACTACGCCGTCATGGATTAAAATCCTGCAGCGCACGCAAGGTCCCCATGCTCAAGCCAGCACATGTCCAGGCCCGTCTGAAGTTAGCCAATGACCATCTGGATGATCCAGAGGAGGAATGGGAAAAGGTCATGTGGTCTGATGAGACAAAAATATAGCTTTTTGGTCTAAACTTCTTGGAGGAAGAAGAAGGATGAGTACAACACCAAGAACACCATCCCAACCGTGAAGCATGGAGGTGGAAACATCATTCTTTGGGGATGCTTTTCTGCAAAGGGGACAGGACGACTGCACCGTATTGAGGGGAGGATGGATGGGGCCATGTATAGCGAGATCTTGGCCAATAACCTCCTTCCCTCAGTAAGAGCATTGAAGATGGGGTAGTGGCTGGGTCTTCCAGCATGACAACGACCCGAAACACACAGCCAGGGCAACTAAGGAGTGGCTCCGTAAGAAGCATCTCAAGGTCCTGGAGTGGCCTAGCCAGTCTCCAGACCTGAACCCAATAGAAAATCTTTGGAGGGAGCTGAAAGTCCGTATTGCCCAGGGACAGCCCCGAAACCTGAAGGATCTGTATGGAGGAGTAGGCCAAAATCCATGCTGCAGTGTGTGAAAACCTGGTCAAGAACTACAGGAAACGTATGATCTCTGTAATTGCAAACAAAGGTTTCTGTACCAAATATTAAGTAATTTTTTTTCTGATGTATCAAATACTTATGTCATGCAATAAAATGCAAATTAATTACTTAAAAATCATACAATGTGATTTTCTGGATTTTTGTATGCTTTGTAAGTGGGAAAACCTGCAAAATCGGCAGTGTATCAAATACTTGTTCTCCCCACTGTATATTAAATATATATTTAACACATTTTAGAATAGGGCTGTAACGTAACAAAATGTAGAAAAGGTCAAGGGGTCTGAATATTTTCCAACAACAGGTGACAGTCCTTCCTCAGATTAAGGTAGGGCCTTCTGATCTCACCTTATAGAAGCTGTCTCCCTCCTCAATCAGCTTACTCAGTAGGATGATCATGATGTCGGGTTTCGAGGTAGCCATGGCCCACGTGGCTGGACCTGAAGAACACAGGATCAGAAAGCAAGGAACGATAAAGGCATGTTGTTTTGGAGTCACGCTAAACACGCAACAAGTGACAACAACAACAAACAAAGTGGCAGGACTGATAGAGATAGACAGACGTCTGTCCACTGCAGAGAACATTCAGCTGTTCTCTCTCTAACATCTATTGATCTAGGTACAGGAGTGCACTGTTGGGACAAATTCCCAGCCTTATCAATCAATAGCCACAAACCAAAAGGGTAGAAATATGATATATCAAAGCACTATAATTATGCCGCTGATAAAGGCTGAGTCACTCCCAATCGAATTGTCTTACATCAGGTGACGTCACTCCTACGCGACGCTCATCCCTCAACCACCAGTCAGTACAGGCGGAATCATCGCGCTATCTAAAAATTAATCTTACTAGGATACAGTATCTCTCTGCAATAGCAACACTTGAAACACGTTTACACAGAGATTGGAGAGACGAGGACAAGGTGGGCGGGCTTCTTGCATGAGGACAAGGTGGGTGGGCTTCTTGCATGACATGACACATACAGTGTAGTGTACTAGAGGCTTGGTATGCTGTCATAACACATCACCAACTGGAATGTGCTAGAGGCTTGGTATGCTGTCATAACACATCATAACCAACTGGAATGTACTAGAGGCTTGGTATGCTGTCATAACACATCATAACCAACTGGAATGTGCTAGAGGCTTGGTATGCTGTCATAACACATCATAACCAAATGGAATGTGCTAGAGGCTGGGTATGCTGTCATAACACATCATAACCAACTGGAATGTACTAGAGGCTGGGTATGCTGTCATAACACATCATAACCAACTGGAATGTGCTTGAGGCTGGGTATGCTGTCATAACACATCATAACCAACTGGAATGTGCTAGAGGCTTGGTATGCTGTCATACAGTTGTATGCAAAAGTTTGGGCACCCCTCTGAGGCTGCATAATAATTTACTCTGTCGTCACAGAAAATGATCACAGTGGCATGCCATTCATTTTCTAATAAAAGCTGAGTACTGGGGTATTGTCCAGACAAAGATTTTTAGTGTAGCAATATTAAGTTGTATGAAATTAAATCAGATGTGAAAAATAGGCTATGGAAAAATGTGGGCACCCTTGTCATTCTGTTGATTTGAATACCTGTAACTACTTAGCACTGATTAATTGGAACACACAATTGGTTTGGTGAGCTCATTAAGCCTTGAACTTCATAGACAAGTGCATCCAATCATGAGAAAAGGTATTTAAGGTGGCCAATTGCAAGTTGTTGTTCTCTTTGACTCTCCTCTGAAGAGTGGCAACATGGGGGCCTCAAAACAACTCTCAAATGACCTGAAAATAAAGATTGTTCAACATTATAGTTTAGGGGAAGGCTACAAAAAGCTATCGCAGAGATGTAAGCTGTCAGTGTCCACTGTGAGGAACATAGTGAGGAAATGGAAGATCACAGGCACAGTTCTTGTTAAGGCCAGAAGTGGCAGGCCAAGTAAAATATCGGAGAGGCAAAGGCGAAGGATGGTGAGAACGGTCAAAAACAGCCCACAGACCACCTCCAAAGACCTACAACATCATCTTGCTGCAGATGGTGTCACTGTGCATCGTTCAACAATTCAGCGCAATTTGCACAAGGAGAAGCTGTACGGGAGACTGATGCGGAAGAAGCCTTTTCTGCACACATGCCACAAACGCACATTTGGACAAGCCAGCTTCATTTTGGAATAAGGTGCTGTGGACTGATGAAACAAAGATTGAGTTATTTGGTCATAACAAGGGGCATTATGCATGGCGGCAAAAGAACACAGCGTTCCAAGAAAAACACTTGCTACCCACAGTAAAATTTGGTGGGAGTTCCATCATGCTGTGGGGCTGTGTGGCCAGTGCCGGTACTGGGAATCTTGTTAAAGTTGAGGGTCGCATGGATTCCACTCAATATCAGCAGATTCTTGGGAATAATGTTGAAGAATCAGTCACAAAGTTGAAGTTACGCCGGGGCTGGATATTTCAACAAGACAACGACCCAAAATACTGCTAAAAATCTACCCGGGCATTTATGCAGAGGAACAAGTACAATGTTCTGGAATGGCCATCCCAGTCCCCAGACCTGAATATCATTGAGAATCTGTGGGATGATTTGAAGCGGGCTGTCCATGCTCGGCAACCATCAAACCTAACTGAACTGGAGATGTTTTGTAAGGAGGAATGGTCCAAAATACCTTCATCCAGAATCCAGACACTCATTAGAGGCTATAGGAAGCGTCCAGAGGCTGTTATTTTAGCAAAAGGAGGCTCTGCTAAATATTGATGTGATTTTTCTGTCGGGGTGCCCAAATTTATGCACCTGTCTAATTTCGTTTTGATGCATATTGCACATTTTCTGTTAATCCAATAAACCTAATTTCACTACTGAAATATTACTGTGTCCATCAGTTATTTGATAGATCAAAATGAAATTGCTAATCCAAACACCCAATTATTTATAAATGGAAATCATGGAAATTGTCAGGGGTGCCCAAACATTTGCATACGACTGTAACACATCATAACCAACTGGAATGTGCTAGAGGCTTGGTATGCTGTCATAACACATCATAACCAACTGGAATGTGCTAGAGACTTGGTATGCTGTCATAACACATCATAACCAACTGGAATGTGCTAGAGGCTGGGTATGCTGTCATAACACATCATAACCAACTGGAATGTGCAAGAGGCTTGGTATGCTGTCATAACACATCATAACCAACTGGAATGTGCAAGAGGCTTGGTATGCTGTCATAACACATCATAACCAACTGGAATGTGCTAGAAGCTTGGTATGCTGTCATAACACATCATAACCAACTGGAATGTGCTTGAGGCTGGGTATGCTGTCATAACACATCATAACCAACTGGAATGTGCTTGAGGCTGGGTATGCTGTCATAACACATCAAAACCAACTGGAATGTGAACATCTACCTCTAAATAAAACCAGTCCAAGTTATAGTTGTCTCTGTCAGGCTGGGATTGAATCTGATCGCACGTTATAGGCAATGTAGATTTTAAAGGCAATTTACGATTGAGCCGACATATCTAGCATTTACCATGAACAGGATCTCCACGAACGCGGGAACATTGCCTTTGAAAACCAATGCCTATAACCTGGGATCAGATTGAATCCTGGCCTCAGAGTTAATAGTATTACCTGAGTGTTATTTCTCAGGATGGGGGTTGTAGATGGGGGTTGTAGTTGGGGGTTGTAGATAGGGGTTGTAGATGGGGGTTGTAGTTGGGGGTTGTAAATGGGGGTTGTAGTTGGGGTTTATAGCTAATCTGGCTTGCTGACATTAAGACAACACAGACAGAGGAGGTAGGGCTGTCAAAATGCCTGCTGGCGTGAGATGTCAACAGCCTTGGGATTACCTCTGGGCTGACTGGGCAGCGTCTGACATCCTGGTACCGCAGAGAGGTTGGGGGGTGGGAGGGGTGGGAGGGAGGTTGTGTTAGCGGGTGGGGGAGCAGTGGGCCAGAGTAATCAAAGAAGAAAAAACAGAAAAAAGGTGCATGAGAGAGAAGAGAAAGAGGTGGAGGATGTAGAGAGAGAGAGAAGGAACAGAAAAAAGCAGAATTGAGAAACAGTGAGAAGTGCCCCAGTGGAAAGAAAAAACACACTGCCAGCTCTAACAACCATCTGTCTCAGAGATCACACACAGAAGGAGAGAGAGAGAGACAGAGACAGAGAGAGAGAGAGACAGAGAGAGACAGAGACAGAGCAAGAGACAGAGATAGAGAGAGACATAGCAAGAGACAGAGAGAGACAGAGATAGAGAGAGACAGAGTGAGAGACAGAGAGAGACAGAGAGAGAGAGACATAGCAAGAGACAGAGAGAGACAGAGATAGAGAGAGACAGAGTGAGAGAGAGAGAGAGACAGAGATACAGAGAGACAGAGAGAGAGACAGAGATACAGAGAGAGACAGAGCAGAGAGAGAGAGAGCTAGAGAGAGAAAGAAAGGAAGAAAGAAAGAAATAATGAACCAGAGAGAGGAAGAGATAGAGACAAGAAAGAGAAAGACTACAGGAGGTAACAGTAAAACAACACAGAGACATCTACAGATCTGAGGAGTGACTAGCCGGAGAGAACAGAGAAGAGTTGCAGTATGGTGCAGCAGGGTGGGGGGGAAATACAATGGGGGTTCAGCTGTTAGCTCTGCTCCAAAGAGACAGTAACAAGTTACATCCCAAATTGCACCCTATTCTGTATATAGTGCACTACTTCTGGTCAATAGTAGTGCACTATATAAGAAATAGGTTGCCATTTAGGACACAGATCTGTATTGCTGTGTAATCCTCTGCAGCATGGATAGTCTTTGAATTGTGTCTCAACATCAGATTGTCAGACAAGTGTCATTCTTTTTTTCAATTTTCCACAGTCAAGATATCCAAACTGTTGCACTACGGAGAGAATGGGGTTCTTTTCCAGGAGAGGATTTTCATTCACTGTCTACATACAACTCCTGTCTGCGTCTCAAAGGGCACTCTATTCCCCACATAGTGCACTACTTTTGACCAGGACACATTGGGTGACATTTGGGACAGCCCCTGCCCAAAATCTATTGGCCTCCAGTCTAACACTAAGTCCATTCTCCATACCCATCGTAGCTCCCTTCTTGAGCAGGGCAACCACCACAGAGGTGTTCCTGCAGCCCACGGCCCGGTCCAGAGGACGCATCCCACTGTAGTCCACATGCTCTATCATCGCCCCCTGGTCCACTAAGAACTGGACCTGAGAGGACAGACAGCAGACGGAGGGAGGACAGTGGGGAGGAGGGGGAAATGCAGTGATTAAGGATGATAATACCATTTGGGAGAGTTACTGCTAGCAAAATATAAACAAATATAACTATACTTGAACATACAGTTTACTTGAACACATTTTGTATGTTAATGTTGTACGTCCACTCACCATCTCTGAGTCCCCGTAAAAGGAGGCCAGGTCAAGGGGCGTGCGTCCGTTCTTATCAGCATGGTCTGTAGCAGCCCCCCTCTCCACCAGACAGCGCACCACGGGCAGGTGTCCCTTCAGACATGCCCAACTCAGAGCCGTTAACCCCTCCTTGTCCATCAGTGGCAGGGACGCACCTGGCAGGGGGATCAGAGTGGTCAGGGGTTAAAGGTCAGCATTGGGAGTCAAAGGTCAATGCTTTGGTGATTGTGTTTAACAAAATAATGATTTTGAAAAGGTTCCATGAGAGTTTGCGGTATATAATTCAAAGAATAGAAGGACAGCAGGTCACAGATAATGTAAATGTCAAGGCACGAATGGATGTTGTTGTCTCCTCCTGACTCTCACCCTGGGCCAGTAGGAACTCCACAGTGCCCAGGTGACCCTCTGAGGCAGCCATCATCAGAGGGGTTCGGCTCTGCTTGTCTGCCAGGTTCACGTCCGCTCCGTGAGTCAGGAGAAGGTCCACGATCTGAGAGAGGACAACACAATCGTCACCATCTACAAACATGGTCGTTCGATCTCTCTTCAAGTGTTTGTGTCAAAAGTAGTGCACTATAAAGGGTGCACTCAGTCTCACCTGCCAGTTTCCTTGTCGGACAGCACTGAACAGGGGTACGATGCCTCGTCTGTTGGGCTGAGCCACCGCTGCTCCCTGCTCCAGCAGCAGCCTGCAGACGTCTAGCTTCCCCCGGCCCGCTGCTGCTGTCAGAGCTAAAGGAAGAGGAGAGGGACACACAGGGATCAGCCATTTGGAATTTTCCATTTTTTACACTTGATCATTCGAAGACTGACAGTTATAGGAAGTGGACCCTAAGGAAACACAGGTCAGGGATGAGCCATGTATTATATAACACAACATACAGGAGTTATACACTGACTTGACAAAACATTAGGAACTATTTCCATGACAGTGACTGACCAGGTGAATCCAGGTGAAAGCTATTATCCCTTATTGATGGCACTGTTAAATCCACTTCAATCAGTGTAGATGAAGTGGAGGAGACAGGTTAAAGAAGGATTTTTAGGGGACCTCCTGAGTGGAGCAGCGGTCTAAGGCACTGCCTCGCAGTGCTAGCTGTGTCACTACAGATCCTGGTTTGATTCCAGGCTGTGTCGCAGCTGGCCGCAACAGGGAGACCCATGAGGCGGCGCTCAATTGGCATAGCGTCGTCCGGGTTAGGGGAGGGTTTGGCCGGCCGGGATGTCATTGTCCCATCGCGCTCTAGCGCAAGCATGCTGACTTCGGTTGCCAGCTGTACGGTGTTTCCTCAGACGCAGTTGGCTTCCGGGTTAAGCGAGAAATGTGTCAAGAAGCAGTGCGACTTGGCGGTGTCGTGTTTCGGAGGATGCACGGCTCTCGAACTTCGCCTTTCCCTAGTCCGTATGGGAGTTGCAGCGATGGGACAAGACTATACCGACTGGGGAGAAAAAAGGGGTAAAATAATCATCCTTGAGACGACTGAGACGGATTGAGACGTGGATTGAGATGTGGATTGAGACATGGATTGAGACATGGACTGAGACATGGACTGAGACATGGACTGAGGGTGAATGGGCAAGACAAAAGATTTAAGTGCCTTTGAACGGGGTATGGTAGTAGGTGCCATGTGCACCTTTTTATTTTAAGAACTGCAATGCGGCTTGGTTTTTCACACTCAACAATTTCCTCTGTGTATCAAGAATGGTCCACCACCCAAAGGACATCCAGCCATGTTGACACAACTGTGGGAAGCATTGGAATCAACATGGGCCAGCATCCCTGTGAAATGCTTTTTACACATTGTAGAGTCCATGAACTGACAAATTGAGGCTGTTCGGAGGGCTAAGGACAGGGGGCGGGGTGCAACTCAATATTAGTTTCTAATGTTTTGTACAGTCAGTGTAGTTTTCATGCATCTAATTAGCCTGTTTCTCAGCGGCACCTGCAGCAGCCCGCCTTGGCCACATAATGGGCTATCAAGTTCAGAAGTTTAATCAGGTGAGGCTGGGATGGAGAGTTAGTGGGCTGTTCAAGATGGATAAACAAAAGGTAAGACCAGGTGGTGCACAAAAACCTCCAAAAAAAAACATTTTCCTTTACAGAATAGTGACAGTTCCTCTAGTGAGAGCACCCACCCTCCTCCTCCTCCTCCTCTCCAGAATAGTGACAGTTCCTCTAGTGAGAGCACCCACCCTCCTCCTCCTCTCCAGAATAGTGACAGTTCCTCTAGTGAGAGCACCCACCCCCCTCCTTCTCCTCCTCTCCAGAATAGTGACAGTTCCACTAGTGAGAGCACCCACCCTCCTCCTCTCCAGAATAGTGACAGTTCCTCTAGTGAGAGCACCCACCCTCCTCCTCCTCCTCCGCCTCTCCCAGAACCAAGCTGATGATTGCCTAAGACCCAGCGGCGCTCATGAGATCAACTCCCCTTCTGTGAACACTAGTAAGCCTATGAGTGAAGAGACGGATCGCCCCGACAGCATGGAGTTTCAGTTCCAATGTAATATAATAGGCTACCAGTAAATAGTGTACAGTGCCTTCGGAAAGTATTCAGACCCCTTGACCTTTTCCATATTTTGTTACGTTACAGCCTTATTCTAAAATGTATTAAATATATATTTCTCATCAATCTACACTCAATTGCAAAAAATACCTTATTTACATAATTATTCAGACCCTTTGCTATGAGACTCGAAATTGAGCTCAGGTGCATCCTGTTTCCATTAATCATCCTTGAGATGTTTCTACAACTTGATTGGAGTTCACCTGTGGTAAATGTAATTGATTGGACATGATTTGGAAAGGCAAACACCTGTGTATATAGGGTCCCACAGTTGACAGTGCACGTCAGAGCAAAAACCAAGTCACGAGGTCGAAGGAATTGTCCGTAAAGCTCTGAGACAGGATTGTGTCGAGGCACAGATCTGGGAAAAGGTACCAAAACATTTCTACAGCATTGAAGGTCCCCAAGAACACAATAGTCTCCATCATTCTGGAAGAAGCTTGGAACCACCAAGACTCTTCCTAGAGCTGGCCACCGGCCAAACGGAGCAATCGTGGGGCGAAGGGCGGTGACCAAGAACCTGATGGTCACTCTGACGGAAGCCACTTCTCAGTAAAAGACACGACAGCCCGCTTGGAGTTTGCCAAAAGGAACCAAAATACACTCAGACCATGAGAAGCAAGATTCTCTGGTTTGATGAAACAAATAATGAACTCTTTGACCTGAATGCCAAATGTCACGTCTGGAGGAAACCTGACACCATCCCTACAGTGAAGCATGGTAGTGGCAGCGTCATGCTGTGGGGATGTTTTTCAGTGGCAGGGACTGGGAGACTATTCAGGATCGAGGCAAAAATGAACAGAGAAAAGTACAGAGAGATCCTTGATGAAAACCTGCTCCAGAACACTCAGGACCTCAGACTGGGGCCAAGGTTTACCTTCCAACAGGACAACGACCCTAAGCACACAGCCAAGACAACACTGGAGTGGCTTTGGGACAAGTCTTTAAATATCCTTGATTGGCCCAGCCAGAGCCCGGACATGAACCTGATCAAACATCTCTTGAGAGACCTGAAAATAGCTGTGCAGCAACGCTCCCCATCCAACCTGACAGAGCTTGAGAGGATCTGCAGAGAAGAATAAGAGAAACTCCCCAAATACAGGTGTGCCAAGCTTGTAGCGTCATACCCAAGAAGACTCAATGCTGTAATCGCTGAATACTTATGTAAATGTTCAGTTTAGAATTTGTATAAATTATAAAATATGTCTAAACCTGTTTTTGCTTTGTCATTATGGGGTATTGTGTGTAGATTGATGAGGGGAAAAAAACTATTGAATACATCTTAAAATAAGGCTGTAACGTAGCAAAATGTGGAAAAGGTCAAGGGGTCTGAATACTTTCCGAAGGCACTGTATATAGCTATAAATAGTCTAGTAGGCTAGACTGAATTGTCTGCATAATGAAGCAATCCCTAGTAAGCTATTGTTTTGATGGTGGACTGATTGTATTATTTGGCATTAATAGAATGGTTTGATGTTGGACTGACTGTATTATTTGGCATTAATAGAATGGTTTGATGTTGGACTGACTGTATTATTTGGCATTAATAGAATGGTTTGATGGTGGACTGATTGTATTATTTGGCATTAATAGAATGGTTTGATGTTGGACTGACAGTATTATTTGGCATTAATAGAATGGTTTGATGTTGGACTGACAGTATTATTTGGCATTAATAGAATGGTTTGATGTTGGACTGACAGTATTATTTGGCATTAATAGAATGGTTTGATGTTGGACTGACAGTATTATTTGGCATTAATAGAATGGTTTGATGATGGACTTTATCCTTAAGACAGAGTCATTATCTAAGTGGAGAGTTGGAGTACACCGAGAGTAGAAAGACAGTAGACAGACAGTAGTCAGACTGGGCAGTTTGGAACTTGGTAGTGAGTGTTCCAACCGAGGACAGACGATTTGTATGCTCTACACGCTTTAGCACTTGGCTGCCCGTTCTGTGAGCTTGGGTGGTCTACCACTTCGCGGCTGATCCGTTGTTGCTCCTAGACGTTTCCACTTCACAATAACAGCACTTACAGTTGACCTGGGAAGCTCTAGAAGGGCAGAAATTTTGGAAACTGACTTTTTGGAAAGGTGGCATCCTATGACGGTGCCACATTGAAAGTCACTGAGCTCTTCAGTAAGGCCATTCTACTGCCAATGTTTACCTATGGAGATTGCATGACTGTGTGCTTGATTTTATACAATCTGCCAGCAACGGGTGTTGCTGATATAGCTGAATCCACTAATTTGAAGGGGTGTCCACATACTTTTGTATATATAGTGTATATGCCTTCTTCACTACTCCCTCTCCCTTCCTCCCTTCCTCCCTCTCCCAATCATGACATCATCCACATCTCAGCTTTAGCCCAGACTAAGCATTGGCTTAAAATTCAAAGTGGCAAACCTAAAGCCACTGACGCATAATGACAGCACTGTCAGATTCAATCAGATCCACCTTAGCCGACATCCGGTGTCGGAGGTGGAACTGCATTACAGCAGTCAAATCCACAAGTGGCTCCTGGCATTAGCTGCATGGTATCGCATTAAGAGAAATCCCATGCAGCCTTGTTTACAAGTTTGAACACTGGAATGTGAGTTGTAATCTACACCTCCATTCGGATGATAGAAATCCTTGTTATTTAGTTGAATTATTTTTTATTTGAGTGCCATTATTTCTATATAGCTTACACTTTCTTGTTCTAAACTTCTAACTTTGTGAAATTAATCAAGAGCAGGTGCTAACCGATTTGACAGTTCCACCTCTCCACCAAAACATCAGCTATGCAGGTGTCGGCTATCTCCACAAGGCTGCGGACTATATCTGAAGACCTTTTTAACAAGCACATAACGAGAGGCTGTTGCATACCTGTCTCACCCCACAGGGTGTCAAAGTTGTTAATCTGAGCTCGTTCCACCTCCTCCTCATCCTTCTCTGGCAGGTCCAGCAGGTAGGACACAATCTGGTGGAAATAATGATACATTTTACACCTCCAAAAAAACACAAACAACTGAAAGATCACTAGTGTGAGTGGCATGTAATACTAGCAGGGAAATTACCCAGAAGTCTACAAACTAAAATAGTTATTCCCAGCTGAGTAAATGAGGTTGGTGCCTAGCAGTATACTGATAGCAGGAGAAGAGCAGAGCAGCAATTATGAAGGTACAGTATCCCCAGGTAAGGAGATCCTCAGTGAGGAAAGGTCTACCTCTGTGTATCCCATGCTAGCTGCAGCGATGAGGGCTTGCTGGACGGCGTGGCTCTTGCTGAAGGCTCCTTGTTGTTGTGGTTGTCCCATGGCCCAGTCCCACTGGATGAGGAACTTGACGACCTCCATGTGGCCCCTGAGAGCTGCATGCACCATAGCACACTGCCCATTCTTATCTAGGTGGTCCACCTGTTGATGGACACACACACAGAAGCACACAGGAAGTTGGTCAATCCCCATTCGTCCTCAGATTAATAGATAAAGATTAAGATAGATGAAGATTAATCTACAAACGTACTCTGTCACCCTCTCGCTCTCTCTTCCCTTCTCTGTCCCCTTCTCTCTCTCTTCCCTTCTGTCTCCTTCTCTCTCTCTTCCTTCCCCTTCTCTTTCCTTTCTCTGTCCCCTTCTCTCTCTCTCTCTTCCATCCCCTTCTCTCTCTCTTCCCTTCTCTGTCCCCTTCTCTCTCTCTTCCCTTCTCTGTCCCCTTCTCTCTCTCTCTTCCTTCCCCTTCTCTCTCTCCTCCCTTTCTCTGTCCCCTTCTCTCTCTCTCTTCCATCCCCTTCTCTCTCTCTTCCCTTCTCTGTCCCCTTCTCTCTCTCTCTCTTCCCTCCCCTTCTCTCCCTCTTCCCTTTCTCTGTCCCCTTCTCTCTCTTCCCTCCCCTTCTCTCCCCTCCTCTCTTCCCTCCTTTCTCTCTCTTCTCTCTTCCCTCCCCCCACTCTACCTCCTCTCCTCTCCCCTCTCTCTCTCGCCCTGTCTCCTCTCCCCCTCTCTCTCCCCCCATTCTCTTCCCTCCCTCCCTCTCCCCTATATCTCTCTCCCCTCCTCCTCTCCCCTCTCACTCTTCCCTCCCTCCTCTCTCCCCTCTCTCTTTTCCCTCCCCCCTCTCTATCACTTCCCTACCTCCTCTCTCACTCATCCCTCTCCCTCTCTCCCTTCTCTCCCCTCTCTCTCTCTTCCCTCCACCCACTCTCTCCTTCCTCTCCCCTCTCCCTCCTCTTCCACACTCACCTTGGCTCTCCTTAGACACAGTGTGGTGACTATAACCATGTGTCCCCCTGAGGCAGCATAGCCCAATGGGGTGAGGCCGCTCTCTGAGGGCTGGTCTACAGAGGCGCCGTACTCCAACAGCAGCCCCACCATGTCAATGTAACCCAGGTGGGCATGTACACACAGCACCGGGGCGTTGTTCAACACCTCCGTCCGGTAGTTCACGTTGGCACCACCGAGCATCAGCAACCGGCTGACCTGGGCACAGACAGATTTTACACTGTGTTAAAGAACTGCAGAGAAAGTACATTTCACCCTTCAGGCGATGAACCTGGTTTGGAATACACTGGAGTTGGCTGGCCCCCTGTCAGAAGGAGAGCTGAAACCCTGATGAAGGCAGCACAGCCGTCAAAATGTTGGTATCTACGGAGCCATGAGAGGGAGAGGCTTTTCTTTTTAGAGGGTAAAGCAGTAAGTTACCTTGATGTTAGGAGTGTAGAGGATAAAGCAGTACCTTGATGTTAGGAGTGTAGAGGTTTCTGAGTGAGGACAGGGCAGTGGACAGGCCGTCTGTGCTGTAGGAAACCCACAGCCCCTGGAGGATAGACGAGGAAACCCCAACCTTCTTGCTTAGGCCCTGAAATATGAAGACATAATTTGAACTGTCACTGCTTTGCGTTGTGCTGTGTGCATACGAAGGTGCATGTCTGTAGGCAGGTAGAGTGTGGTTAGGTGAACCTTGAAGATGTGTGCTTTGAGGATGTGGTGTCCAAGTTCGATGGTCTGCTGTCGGTTCAGCTTGGTCTCCTGGCGAGAGAACCAGAAGGCTAGCAGGGTGTGGCCACTCCTACAGAGAGACAGGAGGAACACCATGAGCTACTACACTCCTAATAAAGTGGTACTCCACTATTAGCTGGCGTCACTGTCAAAATACACTTAATTTTAATAACCCTTTAAACTCATGGGAATTGGCCTATATGAATAGGTCTAAATTGAAATGTTTCTTGCAGAGGAAATATGAAAAGCATATGAATAACCATGGTAGCAATTAAAAGGGAACAGTTTGTAGATTATGAGAAAGTTATTAGACGAAGGTTGAGGACACAACATCTCACCTGACACAAGACTGAATCTAAACATTACACTGTTGATTTGATGTGCATTTAACATTTACTGTTCTCCACATTTGTTGATAACGAAATGTGAAAATACTCTGGATACATTCAGTAACTGATAAGAATATTTCTGTAAAATGTGGGGTAGGTGCAACATAAGACAAAACAATGACAAGGGTGTGAATGAGAGAACTAACTGGTGTCTCCAAGTGGCCACACCTCTCAAGTGTGCACAGCTCCTACGTCATTTCAATGCACAAAGAAGTCTTCAACTATAAGGTGCGTTTTTGAACTCTCCTAGCTGTGCCGTTGAGGAACTAGAGCAAACATAGTTATGGTTGTTTTGTTTGGAACACAGCCCTGCATCCCCGCCATCACACAATTACTATTGTTGTTTACGCAATCCAAAAACAGTCCATTATAAATCGCAGTCTGGGTCAGGTGGGCATCATCTGAAAGCTTGTTCTATTGTCAACCTGACTAGCTAAATTATAAAATATGACCATAATGTGGTAGGCTTTCACAAGGCAATTCAGAGAAACAGATCGTAATGTGGTGTGCATAGAATGGAGTCATGAGTGCATTCAGATGCGTGTTCCAAGGCTAATTTTCTTCACAATAGAAAAACACAGGCTCATTCTGTTCAGAACAACTCAGGGTATAATGCCATGTCATCTTGTAACTGTATATCAAACAGGCTCATTCTGTTCAGAACAACTCAGGGTATAATGCCATGTCATCTTGTAACTGTACATCAAACAGGCTCATTCTGTTCAGAACAACTCAGGGTATGACACCATGTCATCTTGTAACTGTATATCAAACAGGCTCATTCTGTTCAGAACAACCCAGGGTATGACGCCATGTCATCTTGTAACTGTACATCAAACAGGCTCATTCTGTTCAGGACAACCCAGGGTACAACGTCATGTATTGCATGTACAACCACTGAGCTCTGATGTCATTATCCACCACCCGAAAGGTTGCTGGATCGAATCCCCGAGCTGACAATGTAAATAATCTGTCGTTCTGCCCCTGAACAAGGCAGTTAACCCACTGTTCCCCGGTAGGCCGTCAAAGTAAATAAGAATTTGTTCTTAACTGACTTGCTTAGTTAAATAAAAAAAAATATAGCATGTTACTGTACAGCCACTGAGCTCTGACGTCACGTATAGCATGTTACTGTACAGCCACTGAGCTCTGACGTCACGTATAGCATGTTACTGTACAGCCACTGAGCTCTGACGTCACGTATAGCATGTTACTGTACAGCCACTGAGCTCTGACATCATGTATAGCATGTTACTGTACAGCCACTGAGCTCTGACGTCACGTATAGCATGTTACTGTACAGCCACTGAGCTCTGACATCATGTATAGCATGTTACTGTACAGCCACTGAGCTCTGACATCATGTATAGCATGTTACTGTACAGCCACTGAGCTCTGACGTCACGTATAGCATGTTACTGTACAGCCACTGAGCTCTGAGGTCATGTATAGCATGTTACTGTACAGCCACTGAGCTCTGAGGTCATGTATAGCATGTTACTGTACAGCCACTGAGCTCTGACGTCACGTATAGCATGTTACTGTACAGCCACTGAGCTCTGACATCATGTATAGCATGTTACTGTACAGCCACTGAGCTCTGACATCATGTATAGCATGTTACTGTACAGCCACTGAGCTCTGAGGTCATGTATAGCATGTTACTGTACAGCCACTGAGCTCTGACATCATGTATAGCATGTTACTGTACAGCCACTGAGCTCTGAGGTCATGTATAGCATGTTACTGTACAGCCACTGAGCTCTGAGGTCATGTATAGCATGTTACTGTACAGCCACTGAGCTCTGAGGTCATGTATAGCATGTTACTGTACAGCCACTGAGCTCTGAGGTCATGTATAGCATGTTACTGTACAGCCACTGAGCTCTGAGGTCATGTATAGCATGTTACTGTACAGCCACTGAGCTCTGACATCATGTATAGCATGTTACTGTACAGCCACTGAGCTCTGAGGTCATGTATAGCATGTTACTGTACAGCCACTGAGCTCTGAGGTCATGTATAGCATGTTACTGTACAGCCACTGAGCTCTGAGGTCATGTATAGCATGTTACTGTACAGCCACTGAGCTCTGACATCATGTATAGCATGTTACTGTACAGCCACTGAGCTCTGACATCATGTATAGCATGTTACTGTACAGCCACTGAGCTCTGAGGTCATTATAGCATGTTACTGTACAGCCACTGAGCTCTGAGGTCATGTATAGCATGTTACTGTACAGCCACTGAGCTCTGAGGTCATGTATAGCATGTTACTGTACAGCCACTGAGCTCTGACATCATGTATAGCATGTTACTGTACAGCCACTGAGCTCTGAGGTCATGTATAGCATGTTACTGTACAGCCACTGAGCTCTGAGGTCATGTATAGCATGTTACTGTACAGCCACTGAGCTCTGAGGTCATGTATAGCATGTTACTGTACAGCCACTGAGCTCTGACATCATGTATAGCATGTTACTGTACAGCCACTGAGCTCTGACATCATGTATAGCATGTTACTGTACAGCCACTGAGCTCTGAGGTCATTATAGCATGTTACTGTACAGCCACTGAGCTCTGAGGTCATGTATAGCATGTTACTGTACAGCCACTGAGCTCTGAGGTCATGTATAGCATGTTACTGTACAGCCACTGAGCTCTGAGGTCATGTATAGCATGTTACTGTACAGCCACTGAGCTCTGACATCATGTATAGCATGTTACTGTACAGCCACTGAGCTCTGACATCATGTATAGCATGTTACTGTACAGCTACTGAGCTCTGAGGTCATGTATAGCATGTTACTGTACAGCCACTGAGCTCTGACATCATGTATAGCATGTTACTGTACAGCCACTGAGCTCTGACATCATGTATAGCATGTTACTGTACAGCTACTGAGCTCTGAGGTCATGTATAGCATGTTACTGTACAGCCACTGAGCTCTGACATCATGTATAGCATGTTACTGTACAGCTACTGAGCTCTGAGGTCATGTATAGCATGTTACTGTACAGCCACTGAGCTTCAATTTAGGCATTTATCAGTGTCCAAATCTGCCATTGTCAACCCCCCCCCTCCCCACCCCCATCCACACCCTGACCTGGGGTCACAGAGGAACTTGGTCTTCTCCCCCTCCTCCCTCCAGATCAGCCACTCTCTGAACGATGGGTGAACAAACATCCTGGTCCCGTCCCTCCTCTTGACCAGGAACATGGCCAGGTTGTCTACGCGCTGTGTGAAGTCCTCCCAGTCGAGCGTGCCCTGAAGCAAAGAGGGTGGAACCAAGAGAGTTAGCTTGATATATGTGCACATGCCCAGATGCTTTGCTAAGGCTGTTCTTCTTCACAGACACTATTGTTGATATCCGGTATACAGCTAGTGTTAGCATGGCAGCTAATTGTGACATGTTTTCCTATGGGAAATGCTAACAGTTTGCTGTCTGAGTAATAAGTGTATTTGCCTGCAGGGAGCCGGCATTGATAGCCTGGTAGATCTGTTCGTCAGTTAGGGGGTGGAGGGATGCCACGGCCACGTTGAGTAGGGGGAGAGCCCGTTCGAAGGATGACTGGGTGGGGAAACGCATGTTGCACTGCAGCAGGTACACCTCAACCAGATTGACAGGCACCACCTGGGATCAATTAATCAGTCAGTTAATCGATCAGTCAGTCAGTCAATCAATTGGTCATTATTACATTTCTTAGATAGGGAGTACAATAAATATAATATAATTAAAAGTAGGACTAAAATGAATAAGACAAGAATAGAACAACAACGTAGTGTAAATGGCAGCCTGACCTTGTAGCTGGAGCTCTTGAGGACCAGGTACCCCTTCTCTATAAGGTCAAAGGTGAGTTTGAGGTACAGATAGGAGCCCTGGCTGAGGGCCTTGAGGTGGGCAGAGAGCTTGCCGAAGGTGGTGTTGTCCATCTTGCCGTTGAGAGAGATGTTGTTCTGTATCTCAGGACTGCTGTGGATGCGGTGCAGGATGTAACCCTGTAAGTCCTGGTCTATAGCATCATTCTCCTCCAGACCATCCACAGAGATATGGTGGAATGGGAGAAGCTTGGTGATCTCCTATAGGAGGGAAGTAAGGGAGGGGAGAGGGGAGAAGGAAGAGGAGGAAGAGAAGGGATATGATGGGGGAAGGAGAGGAGGATGAGGAGGAGAGAGGAGGATGAAGGGGGGTTGAAGAAGAAAAAGGCAGGAGGGAAAGAGAGGAGAAAGAGGGAAAGAGAGGTAGAATGAGAGGGAAAGAGAGGGAAAGAGGGAGCGGGAAAGAGAGGTAGAATGAGAGGGAAAGAGGTAGAACGAGAGGGAAAGAGAGGTAGAACGAGAGGGAAAGAGAGGAAATAAGGGAAAGAGAGGGAAAGAGAGGTAGAACGAGAGGTAGAATGAGAGGGAAAAATAGGGAAAGAGGTAGAACGAGAGGGAAAGAGAGGTAGAACGAGAGGGAAAGAGGTAGAACGAGAGGGAAAGAGGTAGAACGAGAGGGAAAGAGAGGTAGAACGAGAGGGAAAGAGAGGTAGAACGAGAGGGAAAGAGAGGGAAAGAGAGGTAGAATGAGAGGGAAAAATAGGGAAAGAACGGTAGAAAGAGAGTGAAAGAGAGGGAAAGAGTTAGTGGAACGAGATATATAAACAATCTAGTATCTTCCAGTGATGTCAATCTTTATCAAAAGAAAATTATACTTTTTTGGACAACAGTAACCACGTTTCCATCCACAGTTTTTTATGCAAATAAAGTCACAACCTATAAAAAAGAAGAAGATGGAAACGGGAAGTTTCGGTACAATTTTATAAATGGCAACAGATAATTTGTTCATTCGACATGGTGTGATTTTTTTGAGTATGTCAAATTAATAATGCGCAAAATGGAAGTAACCTTGGGAGTCACACGATGATATGTTGTGTGGTCCTCCCACTACGACTCAGGAAACCATGCCGTTTATTAGACTACAGATGAAATAAGTCATGATGAATTTCAAAAGGGTGGTGAAAGTGCAAGGTGATGAGCTTCATGCTCCTTTCCAATAAATATTGAGAGTCTTATTCTGGTGACATGATGATTGATGCTTGGCTGTCATTTGACCCCCCAAAAAATCCATAATAATCTCATCATTTGGGGTGGCAGGTAGCCGAGTGGTTAGAATGTTGGGCCTGTAACTGAAAGATTGCTGGATCGAATCCCTGAGCTGACAAGGTAAAAATCTGTCGTTCTGCCCTTGAACAAGGCAGTTAACCCACTGTTCCTAGGCTGTCATTGTAAATAAGAAATGTAGGTTAGGTAGCCTACTCACACTGTATATGTTGTTGGCTAGAGCACATGTGCCAAGACCAGAGCAGGCACATTTGCTATCTAACCCAACAGTTTCTGTAACAAAACTAGAGTTGAAAATGCGATGGAAACATATTGAACTATAGATTTTTATTCGGTACAAGAAAACTTAAGCGAAAAGGTACATTTTGTGTGCACTACGTCATCACACACTGATTTTTATCATCAACAAGTCCATTTGGTGGAAACACACCACTGGTAGGAAAATGTGCATATTTTCTAGATGCAGATTCTAGAATATTTGTATGAAAACCTTTCCCCAACTGAATAGAAACCTAGCTAGTGTTAATCGTGTTTATTTTTAAAGGCCTCTTACTGGAGCTGTAGAGGACTCTAATGTGTCTACCTGTAATGTGGTCCTGACAGTGACCACCAGTTTGAGCCAGTGGGGAAACAAGCTGATGGTTTTGCTGAGGAAGGAGACGATGGTGTCTCCGTAGTCAGGCTTGTGGAACTCTGCCTCATTTAGCCCATCTATCAGGATGACCAGGTCTTCCTCAGAGGCGATCTTCCTCTCTGAAAAACACACAGAGAAAATAGTCAATCTGACTGCAAATGTTCTGCCTAATGTACTCAGACCTTTATTGCTAAAATCAAGATTACATACACTATATATACACAAAAGTATGTGGACACCCCTTCAAATTAGTGGATTCGGCTATTTCATCTCCATAGACAAACATTGGCAGTAGAATGGCCTTACTGAAGAGCTCAGTGACTTTCAATGTGGCACTGTCATAGCCACCTTTCCAACAAGTCAGTTCCTCAGATTTCTGCCATGCTAGAGCTGCCCTGGTAAACTGTATGTGCTGGTATTGTGAAGTGGAAACATCTAGGAACAACAACGGCTCAGCCGCGAAGTGGTAGACCACCCAAGACCACAGAACGGGACCACTGCCAAGTGTCGACTGAAGTAGCGTAAAGCTCACCGCAACTGGACTCTGGAGCAGTGGAAGCGTGTTCTCTGGAGTGATGAGATCACGCTTCACCATCTAGCAGTCCGTTGGACAAATCTGGGTTTGGCGGATGCCGGAGAACGCTACAGTACCTGCCTCAATGCATAGTGCCAACTGTAAAGTTTGGTGGAGGAGGAATAATGGTCTTGGGCTGTTTTTCATGGTTCGGACTAGGCCCCTAGGTTCCAGTGAAGGGAAATCTTAACACTACAGCATACAATTACATTCTAGACGATTCTGTGCTTCCAACTTTGTGGCAACAGTTTGGGGAAGGCCCTTTCCTGTTTCAGCATGACAATGCCCCTGTGCACAAAGCGAGGTCCATACAGAAATGGTTTGTCAAGATTGGTGTGGAAGAACTTGACTGGCCTGCACAGAGCCCTGACCTCAATCCCATGGAAGAGAGCCCCTGAGCAATATTCCTACATCTAGTGGAAAGCCTTCCCAGAAGAGAAGAGGCTGTTATAGCAGCAAAGAGTTTGGGTAATCCTATAGCAGCAAACTCCTATAGCAGTTCTATGCATGTGTCCCAGATGGCACCCTATTCCCTATATAGTGTGCAAATGTTGACCAGAGATTCTCTATATAGGGCACTACTTTTAACCAGGGCCTATATGGCACTACTTTTAACCAGGTCCTATAGGGCACTACTTTTAACCAGGTCCTATAGGGCACTACTTTTAACCAGGTCCTATAGGGCACTACTTTTAACCAGGGCCTGTTCAAAAAGAGTGCACTATATAGCGAATAGGGTGCCATTTGCAATGCAGACCAGAACTCCCCTTTGTAGAGAGCATCCAGGGGTTCTAGAACTCCTAGTATCGTTATCTCTGATAGTTATCTAAGGGTGTATAATAGCAGCAGAGAGTTCTATCACCTTTGTAGAGGACATCCAGGGGTTCTAGAACTCCTCTTCTGAAGGAGGCCAGGGGATCCTGAACACAGGAGCGCAGACTAAGCATGTTCTGTAGTTGTGGCTCCCTGAGCAGCAGCTCTTTGTAGGCGATGAGCTGCGGCGAGCGACACAGCAACGCTGCCACGTTGTGGACAAACTCTGGCACCAGGCACGTGTAGGCATTGTCCGCCTGGCAGTAGTGGTACGCCACCACCTGGGGGCGATAGAGAGGTGGGAGACGTGATAGGTCAGTAAAAGGTGGTGGAAAATACGATAGTGGGTTATGTTCATTAGGGCACACTGTTTTTTTATTTCACCTTTATTTAACCAGGTAAGCCAGTTGTGAACTAGTTCTCATTTACAACTGCGACCTGGCCAAGATAAAGCAAAGCAGTGCGACAAAAAAACAGAGATAAACAGAGTTACACATGAGATAAACAAACATGCAGTCAATGACACTATAGAAGATATATATACAGTGAGTGCAAATGTAGTAAGATTAGGAAGGTAAGGCAATAAATAGTCCGTAGTGGCGAAATAGTTACAATTTAGCATTAACACTGGAGTGATAAATGTGCAGATGATGTGCAAATATGCCTTTGGTGCAGGCAGAGATACTGGGGGTGCAGATAAGCCAAAATAACAATATGAGGATGAGGTAGTAGAGTGGGCTATTTACAGATGGGCTGTGTACAGGTGCAATGATCGGTAAGCAGCTCTGACAGCTGATGCTTAAAGTTAATGAGGGAGATAGGAATCTCCAGCTTCAAGGATTTTTGCAATTCGTTCCAGTCATTGGCAGCAGAGAACTGGAAGGAATGGCGGCCAAAGGAGGTGTTGGCTTTGGGGGTGGCCAGTGAAATATACCTGCTGGAGCACAGGCTATGGGTGGGTGTTGCTATGGTGACCATTGAGCTAAGATACTGCGGGATTTAACTAGCAAAACGTTTTACAAAATGTGAAAAAGAAAATGTGCATTTCTTATTGGACCAAGTCCAGGAAGTCCCTCACTGTTTTACTATTTTTTTCTTCAGATTGGTGCTTAATGAACACGACCCTGTTTTCTATGTTTTGGGAATCAGGATTTATAAAATGGCACTGCTACAACTAATTTGGGAGTGAGTCAACAAGTTCATGGTGGATGATTGCAGTGTAATTAAACATACTATGTCTCGATTCGATTTTAAGCTATTAAATAATTCAGAGCTCCCTGCCGTTGAGCAAAGCTGAATGTGAATGAGTGTGTGTTTAATTGCACCCAGAGGAGTCAAAAGTTTCAATGATTATCATCACAATACAGATCACGGCGAGCACAAAGCTTTATAAACTGCCACGAAGAACAGAGGCCATGAAAAAGGGGAGGAGAGAAACATAAAAGGAAAAAAGGGTGGGGTCTGCAGGTTAGAAAGGGGTGGGGTCTGAAGGTTAGAAAGGGGTGGGGTGTGCAAGTTAAAAAGGGGTGGGGTCTGCAGGCTAGAAAGGGTGGGGTCTGCAGGTTATTAAGGGGTGGGGTCTGCAGGTTAGAAAGGGGTGGGGTCTGCACGTTAGAAAGTGGTGGGGTCTGCAGGTTAGAAAGTGGTGGGGTCGCAGGTTAGAAATGGATGGGGTCGGGGACTAGTACATGACTCTGTTCTGCAGGTTAGAAAGCTTTGCAACCAGCCAGGTAGGTCCAGCTCGGGGACTAGGACATGACTGTTCTGCAGGTTAGAAAGCTTTGCAACCAGCCAGGTAGGTCCAGCTCGGGGACTAGGACATGACTGTTCTGCAGGTTAGAAAGCTTTGCCACCAGCCAGGTAGGTCCAGCTCGGGGACTAGGACATGACTGTTCTGCAGGTTAGAAAGGCAACAGCAGGGATAAAATAACAAACCAAGATAGGGGCTGGGGAGAGAGATGGGAATGGGGCTAGGGCTGGGGAGAGGGATGGGAATGGGGCTGGGGCTGGGGAGAGGGATGAGAATGGGGCTGGGGAGAGGGATGAGAATGGGGCTGGGGCTGGGGAGAGGGATGAGAATGGGGCTGGGGCTGGGGAGAGGGATGAGAATGGGGAGAGGGATGGAGATGGAGCTGGGGGTGGGGGTGGGGCAACAGATGGCGAGGTGCATGTGTCACCCGTTTAGGGGATAGGGAGGTGTGGGGATTTAAGGAAGCCACTAAGCACCGCCTCACACATCAGTCATACCTTATTTAACTTCAGTTTAGACAGGTTCATAAATGTTAACAAGTTTACTCCACTGAAAGAGAAAGGGTTGTTAGAATGTTTATAGACCAAAATGGATATCTGTAATCTAAAGAGCCTTGTGTACTTATGTCTCAAATGTGAAACTGGAAAACTGTTCCAATATCCACACAAGCGTGCCACTTATGCTAGCTAGACAATGAGGGTCTACTCTTTTTAGGAGGTTTTATATTGTTTTACCTGAGATGCCAGTCTCCTCATGGCCTCCTCCTGGTGTCGTCTCATCTCGGGGGTCCCGGGACAGCTGCCCCCTCCCAGGGTACCTGTGCTATGGCCCGGCTGGGGCTGGGTAAGGGGGAGCTCTCCATCTGAGGATTAGCATAGAAGAAAGAGGGTTTTACAAATGGCATGTTTGTCAAACCATTATTGTATTACCTTAAAGGGGATATCTGCAGTTCAAACAATAACCTGCCGCCTCTGTTTTGGTAAACAGAAATGTTTTTAATAAAGGTATCTGAGCCTACGTTTGGGCGATGCCTGCGGAGAGTCAGAGGCGATCTGTCTCATGCGTGTTCCGTGGCAGCTCAGCGCCACCAGACGAGAGATGATGGCCGTCTTGCCGTAGCCGATGTTGCCCACGACAACCACACCGCGGTTGGTGCTGTTTTTGCCGCTGTTTAGATGGGCGTCGACCTCCTGGAACAGCCAATCACGGCCGGTGAAGACGGAGTCCATGGTGATGCTGGGCACCTCAAAGAGGAGGGGCTTCAGAGAGATGTCAGGTGGCCGGTATGGGGCGAACCGCACTGGAGAGGGAGGGGGGAGAGAGAGGATGATAGTTAAAATGGTTGCTCTTTGTCTTACAGAGAAATGTTACCATTACATCGAGATACATGAGTGTGTATGACCTACAGCGAGCACCGACTGTCATGGGACCGCCTCAGGGTTAGGTAGGCTACTTTCTAAATGTAATCCGTTACAGTTAATAGTTACCTGTCCAAATTTGTAATATTGTTTTGAGGCTATAAAACAAGCTTACTGTATATTTGGGGTTCTGATGGGGTACGACAGTTAAACTAAGTTCATGAGGCATTTATAAATGATATTCTTCAAAATGTTATGCGTATTTATAATTAATTTATAAGTAAAAAAGTAAAAAAATATATGTAGCAACTACAGATTGCCCCTTAAAGTCTATCAAAAGTGTGCGAGTTTGAGCATGTGTCCGTTAGGTCTACGGCCTTTTTGTTTTTATTAGCATGAAGTAACACAAAGTAGATTCAGCAATAAAAGCTCCACTCGTGGTCTTCTTAAATTAAACTGGTTTTTGACAGTATGGAGCACAATACCACGGGGGAGTTAAGAAGATAGGAACTCCCTCAAACTGTTATTCCATAGGCAGGGATTCGCACTATGCAGCTGTTCCAAGAGCACATTTTTTACTGGCTGTCACTGGCATATAAACACGTCATAATATCTATTTTTAATTACAGGAAATTAGCTTAAAAAAAAATCCTCTTAGCCTCATGCCAAAATAGAATAGAATAGAATAGCAGGACATTAGCGCTGGAAATTTTTGATTGTACCGTCTTTCAAGAATCACTGAGCCACTGCTGGTTTTCCACTGGTTGCAAAAACAACTATTTGATAGGCAGCTTAAACTTCTTCAATTCAACCATTATTAGGTTCAAATCGACATATACATTTGTGAACAGCCATCCACAATAATCTGTAAGGTACAAATAGCTAAATGAGAGAACAGCAGTGTGATTCACATCCCTGCACCATGTAGATATGAATACCAAGTGATCACCCGTAGGCCACACCACTGCTGTACTCCTTACCTCAAAGCGTTTATTCAAGTTGGATAATCTTTGGATGCCGACGGCAGTCGCACCATTGGAAGACATAGCTTGGTCTGTAGACTACAAAAGAGCCTATTCCTGCTTTTTTCCCACAATCCATTAACACATTTGGTGTGTCATCATAGTGGTCTCCGACTTCAGGTGGAACAGACTTAAACTTGCACCTTTTTTCAATGCTGATTTGTATTTATTATGGATCCCCATTAGTTCCTGTCAAGGCAGCAGCTACTCTTCCTGGGGTTTATTATGGATCCCCATTAGTTACTGTCAAGGCATCAGCTACTCTTCCTGGGGGTTATTATGGATAACCCATTAGTTAGGGTGGCAGGTAGCCTAGCGGTTAGAGCGTTGGGCCAGTAACCGGAAGGTTGCTGGTTCGAATACCCAAGGTGAAAAACCTATCGATGTGTCCTTGAACAAGGCACTTAACCCTAATTTGCTCCAGGGGCTGACCCTGTAGGTAGGCTGTCTTTGTAAATAAGACTTTTGTTCTTACCTGACTTGCCTAGTTAAATAAAAATACAAAAAGTTATTGCCAAGATAGCAGCTACTCTTCCTGGGGTTTATTATGGATCCCCATTAGTTCCTGCCAAGGCAGCAGCTACTCTTACTGGGGTCCAGTAATTTTAAGACAACATAGAGTTAAAACATTACACTTCCAAACACATCACTACAACATATTTAACACACAAAATCCATGTGTACGTGTCTATAGAGTGTGTGTGTTAGCATGTGTGTGTATATGCATGTGTCTGTGCCTGTGTGTGTGTCTCTTCACAGTCCCCCCGCTGTTCCAAAGGTGTTTTTATCTGTTTAACTTGATGTGGAATAGAGTTACATGTAGCTACTTGCCCAAGCCCCCCCCGCTTCTCCTTCACCCAAATCCAGACAGATGATGTTCTGAAAGAGCTGCTAAATCTGGACCCCTACAAATCTGCTGGGCTAGACAATCTGGACCCTCTCTTTCTGAAATTATCAGCCACAATTGTTGCAACACCTATCACTAGCCTGTTCAACCTCTCTTTCGTATCGTCTGAGATCCCTAGAGATTGGAAAGCTGCCGCGGTCATCCCCCTCTTCAAAGGGGGAGACACTCTAGACCCAAACTGTTATAGACCTATATCCATCCTGCCCTGTCTTCGAAAGCCAAGTTAACAAACAGATAACTGACCACTTTGAATCCCACTGTACCTTCTCTGCTATGCAATCTGGTTTCCGAGCTGGTCATGGGTGCACCTCAGCTACGCTCAAGGTACTGAACGATATCATAATCGCCATCGATAAAAGACAGTACTGTGCAGCCGTCTTCATCGACCTGGCCAAGGCTTTCGACTCTGTCAATCACCGCATTCTTATTGGCAGACTCAACAGCCTTGGTTTCTCAAGTGATTGCCTTGCCTGGTTCTCCAACTACTTCGCAGACAGAGTTCAGTGTGTCAAATCGGAGGGCCTGTTGTCGCTCTCTCTGCTGGTGACTCTCTGATCCATTTCTACGCAGACGACACCATTCTGTATACATCTGGCCCCTCTTTGGACACTGTGTTTACTAACCTTCAAACAAGCTTCAATGCCATACAACACTCCTTCCGTGGCCTCCAACTGCTCTTAAATGCTAGTAAAACCAAATGCATGCTTTTCTATCGAACGCTGCCCGCACCTGCCCACCGGACTATCATCACTACTCTCGACGGGTCCGACTTAGAATACGTGGACACCTACAAATACCTAGGCGTCTGGTTAGACTGTAAACTCAACTTCCAGACTCACATCAACCATCTCCAATCCAAAATTAAATCCAGAATCGGCTTCCTATTTCGCAACAAAGCCTCCTTCACTCATGCTGCCAAACTGACTATCCTACTGATCCTTGATTTCGGCGATGTCATTTACAAATTAACCTCCAACACTCTGCTCAGCAAATTGGATGTAATCTATCACAGTGCCATCCGTTTTATTACCAAAGCCCCATATACTACCCACCACTGCGACCTGTATGCTCTCATTGGCTGGCCTTCATTATATATTCGTCGCCAAACCCACTGGCTCCAGGTCATCTATAAGTCTTTATTAGGTAAATCCCCGCCTTATCTCAGCTCACTGGTCACCATAGCAACACCCACCCGTAGCATGCGCTCCAGCAGGTATATCTCACTGGTCACCCCCAAAGCCAACACCTCCTTTGGCCGCCATTCCTTCCAGTTCTCTGCTGCCAATGACTGGAACGAATTGCAAAAATCATTGAAGCTGGAGGTTCCTATCTCCCTCACTAACTTTAAGCATCAGCTGTCAAAGCTGCTTATCGATCACTGCACCTGTATATAGCCCTTCTGTAAATAGCCCACACTACTACCTCATCCCCATATTTATTTGTATTATTTTTCGCTAATCTTGCACTCCAGTATCTCCATTTGCACATCATAATTTGCACATCCTTCATTCCCGTGTTAATGCTAACCTGTAATTTATATCACCACTATGGTCTATTTATTGTCCTACCTCCTAACCTTATTGCATTTTGTATATAGATTTTCTATTGTGTTTTTGACTATGTTTGTTTACTGTGTAACTCTGTGTTGTTGTTTTCGTCGCACTGCTTTGCTTTGTCTTGGCCAGGTCGCAGTTGCAAATGAGAACTTGTTCTCAACTGACCTACCTGGTTAAATAAAGGTGAAAAAAAAAAATGTAGTCATGGCTCTATGCAGTACTGTGCGCTCTCATAGTCTGTTCTGGACTTGGGGGATTGTGAAGAGACTTCTGGTGGCATGTCTTGTAGGGTATGCATGGGTGTCTGAGCTGTGTGCTAGTAGTTTAAACAGACAGCTCGGTGCTTTCAAGATGTCAATACCTCTCACAAATACAAGTAGTAATGAAGTCAGTCTCTCCTCCACTTTGAGGCAGGAGAGATTAACATGCATATTATAAATGTTAGTTCTCTGTGTACATTTAAATGTCATTGCAAACATCATTTCTGAATTTAAAAGTAATCCTCAAAGTAATCATTTAGTTTTTCAAAAGTATCTGTAATCTCATTACAATATTTTTGCTGGTAATTTAACAGATTACAGTTTGTTTTTTGTAATCTGTTATTCCCAAACCCTGGACCTCCTCCTACTTCTGTACTCACTGCTGTACTCACTGCTGTAATCACTGCTGTTATCACAGCTGTAATCACTGCTGTAATCACTGCTGTAATCATGTGGTAGAGAAGGGATTCAAGGGAAGTATTTATTTGTTGCACATAAAACCTGTCCTAACACAAATGCTATTATTTTTCTTCACTAGGGGGAGTCATTAGATAAACGTCTTTCTTCATCTGAACACGTGTAGCATTAAAACGGGAATGGATGGAAACGATGTTTGAACTCAAATATGTTTGGAGATGAAAGAAGGACAACATCTAAACATGAGTACTACTTCTGTGTCTTGTATCTCATGACAGATTCTCTTAACTTTACAGTGTTATCTGAAACAACATCACTAACATGTGTAACTAACCTACTAGTAGTGCTGAGGCGGGTACACATGTAACCAGACATGTAGCAGACATGTTACCAGACATGTTACCAGTTAAAAGTAAAGTAAACTTACGGGACTGGGATTGCCAGGCATGGTTGTTAGTGGAAGCTGAGAAAAAAAGAAGTGAGAGAAGAGAGGAGTCAATGAGAGAACAGACAGGGGAACAGAGAGCATAACAGAATGGAATCTGGCAGCTGTATGCAGTATTCTAGTGGTGCAGAGCAGGGTTGAGGTCAAAGGTTAATTACATTTCAATTAAATAAATTCAGGAAATAACAGAAATTCCGATTCCAACGAAGAACTGGAATAAGGCTACACAACCTATATTGCGATTGCGATTTGACTAGTGATATACACTCAAATAAAATCCAATTGGGAAAGGGGGATACTAGTCAGTTGCATTTAACCCAACCCCACTGAATCAGAGAGGTGTGGAGGGCTGCCTTAATCTACATCCACGTCTTCGCCCGGGGAACATTGTATTGGTCACATACACATATTTAGCAGATGTTATTGCGGGTGTGGCAAAATTCTTGTGTTCCTCGCTCCAACATAACAGTTTATTAGGTACACCAACCCTTTCACAAAAATTGTTTGCTCCTACAGACACAGAGTCACGTGGCCATGGCTTGCTATATAAAGCAGGCAGACAGGCATTGAGGCATTCAGTTACTATTCGATTGAACGTTAGAATGGGCAAAACGAGTGGCCTAAGCGACTTGAGTTTGGGATGATCGTCGGTGCCAGGCGTGTCAGTTCTAGTATCTCGGAAACCTACGCTCTCCAGGGCTTTTCATGCATGACAGTGTCTAGGGTTTACCGAGAATTGTGTGACAAACAAACAACATCCAGTCAGCGTGTCACACCCTGATCTGTTTCACCTGTCTTGTGCTTGTCTCCACCTCCCACCAGGTGTCTCCTATTTTTCCCCATTATCTCCTGTGTATTTATACCTGCGTTTTCTGTTTGTCTGTTGCCAGTTTGTCTTGTTTTGTCAGGTCTTACCAGCGTGTTTCCCATTTCTCCAGTTCTCTAGTTCTTGTTTTCTAGTCTTCCCGGTTCCGACCTTTCTGCCTGTCCTGACCCTGAGCCTGCCTGCCGTTCTGTCCCTGAGTGACTCTGATTGACTCTGCCTTGGACTACGAACATCTGCCTGCCCTTTGCCTGTCCCTTTATTAGAATAAATATTAGGAGAATCAAACTATCCGCCTCCTGTGTCTGCATCTGGGTCATATACTGAGTCGTGATACAGCGGCAGTCCTCTGGGCAAAAACAGCTTGTTGATAACAGAGGTCAAAGGAGAATGGCAAGAATTGTGGAAGCTAACATGCAGGCCACACCGGATTCCACTCCTATCAGCTAAAAACAAGAAGAAGCAGCTCCAGTTGGCACGCGATCACCAACAATGGACAATTGAGTAGTGGAAAAACATTGCCTGGTCCAACGACCAGGCAGCAGATGTCAATAAATACCAGGCATTAAGTGGTGCTAATCTCTATAAGAAGTGACTAAATGCACCAAGATACTACACCAGTACAGCTCTCTCCTCTCCCACTGTAATCACCAAGATACTACACCAGTACAGCTCTCTCCTCTCCCACTGTAATCACCAAGATACTACACCAGTACAGCTCTCTCCTCTCCCACTGTAATCACCAAGATACTACACCAGTACAGCTCTCTCCTCTCCCACTAACAGTTGTCTATGGCAGAGACCATTAAGCATTAGGCCTATTAGCTTAGTCATAGAGCCTCTGTTGGTCTGCTGCAAGGTGATAAAATCCTAGAAACATGGCTGCCATGTTGTGAGCAGAAAGGAGGGAACAGGGAACTGTTTCCAAGCCAGGATTGTGTCTATGGGGACTTCTGTAGATGATGATGTATCATTCCCTGCTCAGGCAAGGCTGTGAGAGGTATAGGCCTAGGTATCACTGTGTTTCCTCTCCTCTCTCCTGGCTAGTCAGACGGAGAGGTATCACTGTGTTTCCTCTCCTCTCTCCTGGCTAGTCAGACGGAGAGGTATCACTGTGTTTCCTCTCCTCTCTCCTGGCTAGTCAGACGGAGAGGTATCACTGTGTTTCCTCTCCTCTCTCCTGGCTAGTCAGACGGAGAGGTATCACTGTGTTTCCTCTCCACTCTCCTGGCTAGTCAGACAGAGAGAGAGGTATCACTGTGTTTCCTCTCCTCTCTCCTGGCTAGTCAGACGGAGAGGTATCACTGTGTTTCCTCTCCTCTCTCCTGGCTAGTGAGACAGAGAGAGAGGTATCACTGTGTTTCCTCTCCTCTCTCCTGGCTAGTCAGACGGAGAGGTATCACTGTTTCCTCTCCTCCCTCCTGGCTAGTCAGACGGAGAGGTATTACTGTGTTTCCTCCCCTCCTTCCTGGCTAGTCAGACGGAGAGGTATCACTCAGATTTAATTATTCACCAGGTGAGGATGACTCAGATCAGGGTAGGATGAAAGGATGGAGGGAGGAGTGAAGGAGAGGACTAGTGATACTTCAGTCTGCTCCATATGAAGGACCAGGGGATCTACTCTCTGCTCCACGGTGTGTGTGTGTGTGTGTGTGTATGAGTGTGTATAAGTGTTGTGTGTTATGTGTGAGTGTGTGTTTGCATGTCGGCGTGTGTGTGTGTGTGTGAGTAGCATGTGTGTGTGTGTGTAAAATGAGTGGGTGGCAATCTAAGAAAATGAATCTGTCTGCACCACCAGGTTTATAACCACCTCTAGCTAAGCTACCTCAGCTGCTTCCCAAATCACACTATTACCTAGGGCCCTGGTCAAAGTAGTACACTAAATAGGGTGACATTTGGGACACATGCAATCTCTCTCCCTACTATCGTCACTGTGACTCACTCACTGGGCTTAAAACAGCATCAGTGAGCTAGTCCCTTGATTTCCCTGACAGCACCAAACAACATTCAACTAAAGAAGTGAAGCAGGAGGACGCTTCAGCATCTGGTTACTATCTGCCTAACACAACAACCCTCTATAGTATAGTGCAGGAGGACACTTCAGTATCTGGTTACCATCTGACTAGCACAACAACCCTCTATAGTATAGTGCAGGAGGACACTTCAGTATCTGGTTACCATCTGACTAGCACAACAACCCTCTATAGTATAGTGCAGGAGGACACTTCAGTATCTGGTTACCATCTGACTAGCACAACAACCCTCTATACTGTAATATAGTGCAGGAGGACACTTCAGCATCTGGTTACCATCTGACTAGCACAACAACCCTCTATACTGTAATATAGTGCAGGAGGACGCTTCAGCATCTGGTTACCATCTGACTAGCACAACAACCCTCTATACTGTAATATAGTGCAGGAGGACGCTTCAGCATCTGGTTACCATCTGACTAGCACAACAACCCTCTATACTGTAATATAGTGCAGGAGGACACTTCAGTATCTGGTTACCATCTGACTAGCACAACAACCCTCTATAGTATAGTGCAGGAGGACACTTCAGTATCTGGTTACCATCTGACTAGCACAACAACCCTCTATAGTATAGTGCAGGAGGACACTTCAGTATCTGGTTACCATCTGACTAGCACAACAACCCTCTATAGTATAGTGCAGGAGGACACTTCAGTATCTGGTTACCATCTGACTAGCACAACAACCCTCTATACTGTAATATAGTGCAGGAGGACACTTCAGCATCTGGTTACCATCTGACTAGCACAACAACCCTCTATACTGTAATATAGTGCAGGAGGACGCTTCAGCATCTGGTTACCATCTGACTAGCACAACAACCCTCTATACTGTAATATAGTGCAGGAGGACGCTTCAGCATCTGGTTACCATCTGACTAGCACAACAACCCTCTATACTGTAATATAGTGCAGGAGGACACTTCAGTATCTGGTTACCATCTGACTAGCACAACAACCCTCTATACTGTAATATAGTGCAGGAGGACGCTTCATTTCTCACTCTCACTTTCTCTCCCCCACTCTCTCTCCCTTCCTCCCCCACTCTCTCTCTCTCTCTCCCCCCTAACCTCTCTCTATCTCTCTCTCTCTCTCTCCCCCTCCCTCTAGCTCTCTGTGAGAAGTAAGGACGTCTCGTAAACACACTTGGCTGCACTTAGTAGAGCAGAGAAACAAGTGCTTGTGGAGCTCTGAGAGTACCAGGCCTAGAGTCCTCTGTTCTGCACTGCCACAGCCCACAGTCACACACACACGCACGCACGCACGCACGCACGCACGAGCGCAAGCTACCTGATCCAGGTTGAGCCACTGGACTCATTGAGGAGAGAGGTGTCTGTCCATGTCTGTTATATCTAGACTGAAGAGAGAGGTGTCTGTCCATGTCTGTTATATCTAGACTGAGGAGAGAGGTGTCTGTCCATGTCTGTTATATCTAGACTGAGGAGAGAGGTGTCTGTCCATGTCTGTTATATCTAGACTGAGGAGAGAGGTGTCTGTCCATGTCTGTTATATCTAGACTGAGAAGAGAGGTGTCTGTCCATGTCTGTTATATCTAGACTGAGGAGAGAGGTGCCTGTCCATGTCTGTTATATCTAGACTGAGGAGAGAGGTGCCTGTCCATGTCTGTTATATCTAGACTGAAGAGAGAGGTGTCTGTCCATGTCTGTTATATCTAGACTGAGGAGAGAGGTGCCTGTCATATGTCTGTTATATCTAGACTGAGGAGAGAGGTGTCTGTCCATGTCTGTTATATCTAGACTGAGGAGAGAGGTGCCTGTCATATGTCTGTTATATCTAGACTGAGGAGAGAGGTGTCTGTCCATGTCTGTTATATCTAGACTGAAGAGAGAGGTGTCTGTCCATGTCTGTTATATCTAGACTGAGGAGAGAGGTGTCTGTCCATGTCTGTTATATCTAGACTGAGGAGAGAGGTGTCTGTCCATGTCTGTTATATCTAGACTGAGGAGAGAGGTGTCTGTCCATGTCTGTTATATCTAGACTGAGGAGAGAGGTGCCTGTCCATGTCTGTTATATCTAGACTGAGGAGAGAGGTGTCTGTCCATGTCTGTTGTATCTAGACTGAGGAGAGAGGTGCCTGTCCATGTATGTTTTATATCTGTTGAATAGGCAGTTCCCTATATTGTGTGCTTTGACCAGAGCCCTATATGGAGCAGTATATAGAACATAGGGTATGATTTGGGACATGTCTCTTTTGAAGGGCTATAGCATTCCTGTCTTACCTCTAAGGTCGGTCTGAGCGTGTCCTGGCCCGGTGTGTGTGTTCTGGCGGTTCATGCGCATCGACATGCGCAGCGGAGTGTGTCTCTGATCCTCCAGGTCCTCCAGGTCGTCCAGGTGAGCCGAGCTGGTTACTGAGGGAGGGTATATGAAGAGGGTGGGTGTATGAAGAGGGTGGGTGCATGAAGAGGGTGGGTGGGGACAGAACAGGAGAGGAGAGAAAGAAACTGTTAGCTTTGAATCACATACAGTCTTATATTAGCATCCTGAGGCAGTTTGTCTGTCAAGCCTGAGTGAGTTAGTTCACAGTAAAGGTTAGAGAGGAGTATGGCTGTTCCATTGAACTGTCCCCTACCCCCCTCTGAACGACTGTTCCATGGGCTTGTTCCCCATGGCTGTTGCAGATGCCACCCAAACCCTGTGGATTAATTAACTCTGCAGACAAATGTCTTATTCATGGAGAGCAAGCCTTCACACTGACACTGCATCTGAAGACCAGCTCTGCTCTGGGGCCACTGCATCTTCAATGAGATTAGAAGAGCTGGTGTGTGTGTGTGTGTTTCCCTGGGGGGGCGGTCCACCACATCAGTGGGAGCTTCAGCCTCAAAGCCAGTCAGAACAGGACATATTTAGGACTAAGTGAATTGTCAGTTATAAGGAATGTCTACAACAATGTCAGACCACAGCCTCAATGGGGAGGGTAACATAAGATGTACTAATGCTCAGCCTAATAGTCAACCACAGAAGGGGGGGGAGTGTCATCGTGATGAAATGACCCCCCTGAGCTGAATAGCATGGTGGAGACCTCGCCCGGCTCTAAACTATGGCAGCTAAATCAGACCCTGTGTGTGTGTGTGTGTTCCTGCTTTGACAACCCAGTGAAAACACACAGGTCCAGGAACCTCACTGCTCTCTGATATACATCCAGGCTGAGCAGTAGGCCAGGTCTGAGACCTCCACAGTCCAGCCAGCTATCCCACAACGCATTTCAGAAATAAACGTAATGCTTTTGTTTCCTCTAAAATGGGATGCCGCCCAATCTCCCGCTCCCTTTACGAGGGGAAATATAGACACAGGAATTATAGACACCGGTATTATAGACGCCGGTATTATAGACGCCGGTATTATAGACGCCGGTATTATAGACGCCGGTAGTATAGACGCCGGTAGTATAGACGCCGGTAGTATAGACGCCGGTAGTATAGACGCCGGTAGTATAGACGAAGGTATTATAGACGGAGACAGAGTTATTGACATTTCTAGTGTAATTTTTCCACAATACAGGTTGTGTCCTAATTGGCATACTATTCCCTATGTAGTTGTGTCCTAATTGGCATACTATTCCCTATGTAGTGCACTCAGCCAGCCGGGCCAGTAGACTGCCATTTTTACTAGCCCGGGTCCTAAATCTGGATCAAGCGATACTTGAAAACGTAATTTCACTCCACACACAGTTTCACTGAGCAACTATCGTCATTACTGCTGTCACGTTCCGTTTGTACTTCCAAAAAATGTCTATATAAAAAGTTACATGCAACAGAAAAAATGCCTTGTCTGGAAAAAATCTAAGTATTGTTTTTGACCAAGTGCGCAAGCGACAAATCCACCTCTTCGGCACCTCCAATAAAATCACTCAGCCTATCTAGAAATATACAGTTGACTATTTAGGTGAGCGCTGATGACGCCCCGTGATAAGCAGTACATCTTTTGTCAAAACCAATATTAAGTTTGTTCAGGCGTCTCCATGGTGCTCGTGGCTTTGATGTGAATATGATATGTTAACAAACAATATATCCTAAAAACAGGACAGGTCAAAGCAAAATGCTCAATATGGAATGGACAATCAGGCTACTCACAACTGGCGTCCATGAGTTTCACCCCGTGGGCTAAATTGTCATGATAATCAGTGATTTCAAGTTTCTATTGGTACATTTTTAATGAGCTGCATCGTAGGGAAAAATGTAATAGTTACTTTTGCATTTCCTGCTGTGTAAACACACAGATTCTCAAATAGGCTAAAGTTAGGTAGTTGACATTCAGAGCTTATATAGCCAAAATGATTAGTCACAGATCAGGAACAATTAGATATGCATATCAATTTTCTACGTAAGGTCCCTTCTCCTCAATGTGTTTCGGCTAAAAGCCTTAGAAGAAAATAACTCTGCACTCTGTAATTTGCACACCCATGCCAGGGAGTTTTAAGAATGTTTGATTTTAGAGTTGCAGCCTTAACATGCAGATACGAGGACAGAATGTGCAAAATAAACATGTTATCCCCAGAATCAAACAATAGAGACTGTCATCATTCTCTTGATCTTTTTAGAGAAACAGGGGGAGGAAGGACACTGCAAAAGGTCTTAGTCAAGGTTAAGCTGTAGGTCAACGTCAAAGGTCAAAGGTTAGGATATATGTGTTGGAGCAGACCAAACAGGAAGAGATAGGAAGAGGGTGGGACTCACCTGCGACAGAGTTAGGGCGAGGCATGAGGTACAGAGGGATGGAGTGAGCGGACATGCTGTCCAGGTGTCTCTCTGGGATCTTATTGAGGCTGTAGGTGGAGGCAGCCATGTTCTCGTCCACACGGTACAGGAACGAATCCATACCAGACTTCTGGCTATGCAACAGCTTCAGGTTACTGCCCCGCGAGAAACACCCCTCACCGTATTTACCCCCACGCTCAGCGTTCTCCGAGTAGCTAGTCAGGGTGGCTGGAAGGAAGGAACAACGGGAGTAGAGGAGAGGGGTCAGGGGTCAGAGTGAAGGGATGGAAGGAACAATGGGAGTAGAGGATAGGGGTCAGGGGTCAGAGTGAAGGGATGGAAAGGTTGCCTTATCCCAAGATGTACTCTTAAGGAGCCTAACGTAGACGGTCTCTGGAAGCCATAACAGACAAATACTCTAAACGCAAATCGATTCTCAATTGCGATACGGTTCTAGAAACATAAAGCCCTTTACTTTCACATCGCATTGAAAATGATTTTACAAATGCAAAATACACACTTACAGTACACCGTTTTAACGGGTTTTACCACAGTTTCAGCCAATAGTATTTTTCAGTGACAACAAGTGTCTGGCGGCCTTCTTCCATTACACACGTGTTCGGAACATGCTAAATAGCTAATTGACACAGGTGGTCCCTCTGTATTCCGTCTTCAGTAAACATGCACTGTAACACGGAGATATGGCTGTGTGGGAACACTAACCCTAACCCTATGAAGGTGTGTATCAATTGAACCTTTAGTTTAGTTTTTATTCAAAAGGCACTCGCACATCTACGCTATATTTGTTGCAGGTGCATGGTAACAGTTGAAAAAGAAATCGGCATACTGCTCTTGCTAGTATCACTGCTCTTGATAGTATCACTGCTCTTGCTAGTATCACTGCTCTTGATAGTATCACTGCTCTTGGCAGTATCACTGCTCTTGATAGTATCACTGCTCTTGCTAGTATCACTGCTCTTGATAGTATCACTGCTCTTGATAGTATCACTGCTCTTGATAGTATCACTGCTCTTGCTAGAATCACTGCTCTTGATAGTATCACTGCTCTTGGCAGTATCACTGCTCTTGATAGTATCACTGCTCTTGCTAGTATCACTGCTCTTGATAGTATCACTGCTCTTGGCAGTATCACTGCTCTTGATAGTATCACTGCTCTTGCTAGTATCCCTGCTCTTGCTAGTATCACTGCTCTTGCTAGTATCCCTGCTCTTGCTAGTATCCCTGCTCTTGCTAGTATCACTGCTCTTGCTAGTATCACTATTCTTGGTAGTATCACTGCTCTTGAAAGTATCACTACTCTTTAATAAGCTTTACGTATCCTCAAGGCCTTCATCAGAGCTTTTGTGAGTTTTTTAAATTAGCATCCATATGTAGACATAGCCCCACCCACATCCGTTCCACGCATGGAATGGGGTTGGAGACAAGGGAAAATAAGTAAGTGTTACCAAATATAACAATGTGCATTTCATAAATATTCTAATAAAGTGTGTACATAAAACGTATAAACACGTCTGTAACATGGGACATCGACCCATCAAGCAAGTTTTCATAAATCATCAATCAAAAACGTCACAGTAATCTGAAATGGTGGCATTAATTCATGTTCACCTTTACAACATAACATGCATAGGCATTTCATCATTAAGACCTTTAGGAAATAATGTCTGGAGGGTGAAAATCCCAAAACATTTTGCTCAGAGTATTATTGGTATCCCCTCCACTGTCTGATATCTTAACTTTCTCTATGCCACAAAATCTAAAGGTAGAAATGTTGTGTTTTTGGTTTTTGACTGGATAATACCTGTCCTTTCTCCTGATTTAACTTTTATGTTCACTAATTCCTTGTTCGAGAGAACGAGAGGTTTTACCTACATGACACAGCCCACATGGATATTTAATAATGTAGATAACATGGGTGGTGGAGCATGTAATAATGTCATTTATTTGGAGCCGTTTTCCTGTATGTGGGTAGCAGAAATATTCACACTTCATAATATTGTTGCACTGTGCGCAACCTCTGCATTTATAGCTACCATTCGGAATAGGGTGTAAAAGAGCCTGGCTGGTTTTCTTTTGTGGCTGGCAGTTGGCATGGACCCATTTATTGCGTAGATTATGACCTCTCCTATATACAATAAGTGGTGGATTGTTAAATTCAGCTGGCAAAACTGGGTCCGATGATAAAACATGCCAGTGTTTCTTGACAGCATCTCCCACTTTGCGCGAGTTCAAAGTATATGTGGAGGGGAACATTACAGTGTTCCTTAGCTCTAGTGGATCTTTTTTGTAGCAGTTCATCTAGTGTTTTCCCTAACGCCAAATTAAGAGCTTCATCCACATATTGTGGAGAGTAGAAATCTTGTGCGCATTTCTGTTGCTTTTACTTGTTAGTCCTCAATCCACATATCGAGGGGTCAATGTCATTGAGTAACGCCATAAAGTCTGACAGCTCTTCTCCCGTTCCTCCCCATATGCAGAAAATGTTGTCAATATATCGATACCACTTCAGGACTTCATTCAAAAATTGATTAACTGACTTGCCTAGTTAAAGAAAGGTTAAATAAAAAATGTAATACAAATCCTCTGGTATACTGTGTCCTGTACAGGGTTTTGTGTTCTGAGTGTGTGCGTGTGTATGTGCGTCCCCCATATATATATATATATATAGTCCATCCCCCTTACCGATGATGCCGCTGTCCCGGCTCTCCAGGGTGGAGGTGGGGCTGGTGACGGATCCGTAGGCGTGGTCCTTGTTATCCTGGATACCCCCAGGCATGGCACCATCGGCGCTGGGCGGCAGGGTGGAGCAGGGGGAGCCGGCCGGAGGGGAGGCTGTGCTGCTGGTCAGGGTGGAGCACGGACTGATCCTCTGGTTACCAGCCAGGCTCTGGAGGAGTAACACACAGTCAGATCACAGTACCACCCACTCCTCAACAGATCCCAACTAGCTACAACACAGCCTAGGACACCAAGAGGATTGAGACCACATCAATAGGAGAGTGAAGGAAGTAGACATGTTGAGGCCCTCTGGTAAGCACTGAGCCGGGTAGTGGATACTGGAAACCATGCTACTGTCTTCCATAGAGTTCTGTGTAGGTTTAAAATAGTCAGGAACCACCAGTACTGAAGCTTCCATTTTATATCTAGCAGCATAATGATTCCACAGCATTGCTGAGTGAGAGAGAGAGCGAGAGAGAGCTTAAACACTTCCTGACCCTGCCATGCCCTTCTCCCATTGGACAGAGCCTGTCACAATGTTACTGTGGCCCTTCTACCATTAAATGCTACCTGTCACAATGTTACTGTGACCCCCTGCCCTGCCTCCCTGATGTCAGCTCAGGTTAGGAAGAGAGGGCACCACAGGGATAGAGGCCTTCTGACACACACACACAGACACACACAGACACACACACACACACACACACACACACACACACACACACAAGCAAATGATGACTGTGTTTATGGGGTAAGGTCAAAGGAAGAAGTGACTCTTAAAAAAACAGATTTATTGTGCAAATATCATACTGTTTAAATATCCTACTGTCAATACCTTACTGTCAATATCCTACTGTCAATATCATACTGGTCAATATCCTACTGTCAATACCTTACTGTCAATATCCTACTGTCAATATCCTACTGTCAATACCTTACTGTCAATATCCTACTGTCAATATCCTACTGTCAATACCTTACTGTCAATACCTTACTGTCAATATCCTACAGTCAATATCTTACTGTCAATACCTTACTGTCAATATCCTACTGTCAATGTGTTTGAGTGCCTCCCTTGTATTTATATTTCTGCTAAATGTACTAAATTTTATTCCAATTATATAATTTGTATTATTCTTAACTAACTTACTCTTATTGTTATTATGTCACGTTGTTGATAGGTGAAACTATAGTCAGCATTTCACTATTATGTCAGATTGTTGAGAGGTGAACCTGTAGTCAGCATTTAATTATTATGTCATATTGTTGATAGGTGAACCTGTAATCAGCATTTAATTATTATGTTACATTGTTGAGAGGTGAACCTGTAGTCAGCATTTAATTATTATGTCATATTGTTGATAGGTGAACCTGTAATCAGCATTTAATTATTATGTTACATTGTTGAGAGGTGAACCTGTAGTCAGCATTTCATTATTATGTCATATTGTTGATAGGTGAACCTGTAGTCAGCATTTCCTTATTATGTCATATTGTTGATAGGTGAACCTGAAGTAAGCATTTAATTTTACTGTGTATCATGTGCATTTGACAAATAGCCTTGACTTGGCTCCCCCTCACACGCCCTCACATATCATCAACTGTACTTCTGCTTAGCACCCTTTGTAGCCAGTCAATGTAACACTCAAACAACAATCTCTGCACCTCTCCACCAATCAGGCCTTTATGGAAGAGTGGCCAGACAGAAGCCACTCCTCAGTAAAAAGCATATGACAGCTCGCTTGGAGTTTGCCAAAAGGCACCTAAAGCGTCACATCTGGAGGAAACCTGGCACCATCCCTACGGTGAAGCATGGTGGTGGCAGCGTCATGCTGTGGGGATGTTTTTCAGTGGCAGGGACTGGCAGACTAGTCAGGATTGAGGGAAAGATGAACGGAACAAAGTACAGAGAGATCCTTGATGAAAACCTGCTCCAGAGCGCTCAGGATACTCTGGGCCAGATGTACGTACATTTGCGAACGCAGCGTTAATAGCGTCATGGCCAAGACGCAGAAAGCGCTTGATGTGAAACCGCAGTGTTATGTACCAAACCTGCAGTTCATCAGGTAATCAGCGCCTGTCCCCACCCACTATAACGTAAATTGCGCGTATTTAAACGCGCAATTGAATGGGCCTCCTCCTCTCTTTCCATCATGGATCAGCGATATTCCCACTGCTGATGCTATGACTGTTTGAAATGATCCTGATGCCAATAATTGTAATGTAGCGAGGAGTTTAACAACTGCTGGAATGGAATGTGAACGCTGAGTCGGAGATTCGATGTCATCTTTGATTTCTTCCAGTAACTGTAATATTGCGTAGCTGCTTAATCTGTAACGCTTAATGATTTAGTTTTCACTCAACTGAAAAAGTGTGATTCTTGTGGCAAACATATGCCAGGAAACCCGGGTTAGGGTAGTAGTCCCGTGTAGCTCAGTTGGTAGAGCATGGCGCTTGCAACACCAGGGTTGTGGGTTCGATTCCCACGGGGGACTAGTATGAAAATAGTATGAAAATGTATGTAAGTCGATCTGGCTAAGAGCGTCTGCTAAATTATGTAAATGGGAGGGTTTAGCTGGGTGGGGCTTTACTTGGCTCATCGTGCTCTAGTGACTCCTTGTGGCGGGCAGTGTGCCTGCAGGCTGACCTTGGTCTTCACATTTCAGCAGGGTAATAACTTAAAACAAATCTACACTGGAGGTGCTTACCAAGATAACATTGAATGTTCCATGTTGTGGCCTAGCTACAATTTTTCTTCCACTTTGACATTAGAATGTTTTGTGTAGATTGTTGACAAAGAATTACAATCAAATCAATTTTAATCCCACCTTAATCCTACAACAAAATGTGGAAAAAGTAAAGGTGTGTGAATACTTTCTGAAGGCAGTGTACATGTATATTTAAACATCTAAATGCCATTTAGCATCCTAGGTTCAGTCAGTGGTGAGAGAAATATGAGGCTTAGTCAACCTGCTGGTTATGAGCACACCAAAGTAGCAGAATATATTAACGACTGTTTTGAAGTTTTGATGCATCGAACGGAATAAATAATTTAGGAACTTTATTATATAATGGCCTAATTAGGGCAGAATAGTTTATGCTCGGTGGAGAAACCGACAAATTGTGAATGTAAAGTGCAATTTAGTGAGTTTCCTTTGATCTGTGGACCTGGCTTACAGAGATGTGTAGCAACAGGCTGTAAACAAGGAGGTCATCAAATTGTCAGGTAAAGGGAAGTCATCATGTCCCAGGTATGTGTGTTTCCCAAATGGAATTGGAAATAGCGAAACACTGAATGGAATCTCAAGATATCAAGAATACGGTGAGAGGTTTTTCCTCTCATAGCTGAAATGCCCAGCACCATTTCCTCAGTGATAGCAGTAGTAGAGAGAAGAGGGGTTAGCATTGTGGGATGGACAAACACACCTGTCTATTGTCTGGTTCGTCCATGCTGTAATGTTCTCCGTCTGGCCCCTCACTAGCTTTGTCTCCCAACAGGAAGCCCAGGCGCGTCATCAATGTGTTGGCTGCCTCATTCACTGACGGAGGGGGGCCCAGCTCCCCGCTTGACTCCCCTATAGAGCGAGAGAAGGAGAGAGAGAGAGATGGAAAAGAATGAAGAGAGAGAGTGGGGGGAGAAGGAGGAAGATACAGAAACAGAAAGAGAGAGAAGGAGTATGTTAGTGAGTGAGTGTAAAACAGAGGAACACAACTGGACCAGAGAAGGAGCACTTGAAAATTACAAGATTCACAGGGAAACCAATGAGCAAACTGATGGATACATGTCGCATTCAAGCCCCAACCCAGAAAAGGTTTCAATACCAATCACAGAATCAAAAAGAGAACACAAATGGGAGAAGGCATAGAGTAGAATAGGATAGGGTAGAAACCGAGTAGAGTAGAGTAGAGTAGAGTAGAGTAGAGTAGAGTAGAGTAGAGTAGGGTAGGATAGGGTAGAAACCAAGTAGAGTAGAGTAGAATAGGATAGGGTAGAAACCGAGTAGAGTAGAGTAGAGTAGGGTAGAAACCGAGTAGAGTAGAGTAGAGTAGAGTAGGGTAGGATAGGGTAGAAACCGAGTAGAGTAGAGTAGGGTAGGATAGGGTAGAAACTAAGTTAAGTAGGGTGGAGTAGGATAGAGTAGAGTAGAATAGGATAGGGTATAGTAGGGTGTAGTAGAGTACAGTAGAGTAGAGTATAGTAGAGGAGACAAGGGTAGAGTAGATTACAGTAGAGCAGAGTAGAGTAGAGTAGGGTAGAGTAGAGTACAGTAGAGTAGGGTAGGGTAGAGTACAGTAGAGTAGGGTAGAGTACAGTAGAGTACAGTACAGTACAGTAGAGTAGGGTAGAGTACAGTAGAGTACAGTACAGTAGAGTAGGGTAGAGTACAGTAGAGGAGAGTGTAGTAGAGCAGAGTAGGATAAGGTAGGGAAGAGTAGAATACATTAGAGAAGAGTACGGTAGAGTAGGGTATAGTAGAGTAGGGTAGAGTAGGGCATGGTAGAGTAGAGTAGGTTAGAGTAGGGTATGGTAGAGTAGAGTAGGGAAGAGTACGGTAGAGTAGGATAGGGTATAGTAGAGTAGATTAGGGTAGATTAGGGAATGGTAGAGTAGAGTAGAGTAGATTAGGATATAGTAGAGTAGAGTAGGGTATAGTAGAGTAGAGTAGAGTAGGGTATAGTAGAGTAGAGTAGAGTATAGTAGAGTATGGTAGAGTAGAGTAGAGTAGAGTAGCGTAGAGTAGAGTAGGTATAGTAGAGTAGGGTATGGTAGAGTAGAGTAGGGTATAGTAGAGTAGAGTATAGTAGAGTATGGTAGAGTAGAGTAGAGTAGGGTAGAGTAGGGTATAGTAGAGTAGAGTAGGGTAGAGTAGGGTATAGTAGAGTAGAGTAGGGTAGAGTAGGGTATAGTAGAGTAGAGTACGGTAGAGTAGGGTATGGTAGAGTAGGGTAGAATAGGGTATAGTAGAGTAGAGTGCAGTAGAGTAGAGTACGGTAGAGTAGGGTATAGTAGAGTAGAGTAGAGTAGAGTATAGTAGAGTAGGGTGCGTTAGAGTAGAGTATGGTAGAGTAGGGTATGGTAGAGAAGCGTAGAGTACAGTAGAGTAGAGTAGGCTATGGTAGAGTAGAGTAGGGTATAGTAGAGTAGAGTAGGGTAGAGTAGGGTATAGTAGAGTAGAGTACAGTAGATTAGTGTAGAGTAGAGTAGGCTATGGTAGAGTAGAGTAGGGTATGGTAGAGTAGAGTAGGGTAGAATAGGGTATAGTAGAGTAGAGTGCAGTAGAGTAGAGTACGGTAGAGTAGGGTATAGTAGAGTAGGGTAGGGTGCGTTAGAGTAGAGTATGGTAGAGTAGGGTATGGTAGAGTAGAGTACAGTAGATTAGGGTAGAGTAGGCTATGGTAGAGAAGAGTAGAGTAGGATAGAGTAGAGTACAGTACAGTACAGTACAGTAGACTACAGTAGAGTACAGTAGATTAGGGTAGAGTAGAGTAGGCTATGGTAGAGTAGAGTAGGGTAGAGTAGAGTACAGTAGAGTACAGTAGATTAGGATAGAGTAGAGTAGAGTACAGTACAGTACAGTAGAGTAGAGTACAGTAGAGTAGAGTACAATAGAGTGCAGTAGATTAGAGTAGAGTAGAGTTGAGTAGGCTATGGTAGAGTAGAGTAGGGTAGAGTAGGGTAGAGTAGAGTAGAGAAAAGAGACTATATACCTGAACTACTACTGAGAGCAGAGCTGTGCATTCTCCTGAGATTGAGACTGAACTGGACACACTGGCTTTTGGACAGCCAACCCCTTCTAGCCATTTCATGACATGACTGTAAAGATTCCTCCACACACTACTCTTCCCATCCCACACAATCAGCGGTGTGTTTGGATGAGGTAAATGAACACGCCTCTAACCTGTGTGAGGGCAGGGTGTGTGTGTGTGTGTTTCTAAGAGTGAGAGCGATAGAAGGAGAGATAGAGACACACAGAGAGAGCGAGAGACAGAAAGAGAAAGAGAGTGAGAGAAAAAGGGAGAGAGACAGAGTAAGTGAGAAACAGAGAGAAAGAGCAAGAGCGAGAGACGATGTAGGCTACAGTATGTACACATCTACAGTATATTGGAGAGGCTCTGAAACTATTGTGATATGATGATAGGAAGGAAGCCACTTCTAGCAATGCTGTAGGTTTCACATTACTATTATGTCTTTAGATCCTGCTCTGGTTTGGTCATGAGGGAACAATACCAGGGCGGGGTGTTGCTTGGTGACGTGTTGATCTGAAGAGCTGGTTTCTCTCTGCTGTGTGCAGTGTTTTTGATAACATATCTACAGTATTTCACTTTTTAATGGGTATAGTATTGCTTGCTAGGTGTTGTCCAATAAATTCTGTAACGACTCCCTCTTCTAATCAGGGTTGATTGGAAAGATCTGTTCAAAAGAGGACATTGTATTATCATATTTTTGTACTACCAGACGAAGGCCATGCAGCCGAAACGTGTCAGTTTTTTTTTAACTTTGTTTCCATTGAACATTCATACAAATAAAGGCATTTTAATTCATTATATGAAGTGCCTTGGTCCTCCTTTCTTTTAGATGAGCAATTTACCCCTTTTACCAAAGAGCACCTTCTGTCTACCAACATCTACTATCGTGTACCTTAGCACCTTCTGTCTACCAACATTTACTATTGTGTACCTTAACACCTTCTGTCTACCAACATCTACTATTGTGTACCTTAACACCTTCTGTCTACCAACATCTACTATTGTGTACCTTAACACCTTCTGTCTACCAACATCTACTATCGTGTACCTTAGCAGCGCTTCCCTTCCTTCTTTTTCTCTAGTGGTGTAAGGGTGTTAGATGTTGATGTGGGGATGTCAAAGAAAGATGGCTGACAAAGGGTAATGTGTTAAACTAAATAGTAGTGAGATAGATCAAAAGGAACCAAACGAAAAGTTAACAGGATGAAACAGGGAGGGACCTTCCTGAAATTGCCCAAATAGAAACACAGTTTTTGTTGCAAAATTATTACAATAATGAATACAACCTGGAGACCTCCCTGCCTTCTCTCCCTTCTCTCCCTCCCTCCCTCCCTCCCTCCCTCCCTCCCTCCCTACCCTCTCTCTCTCTCTCCCTACCCTCCCTCCCTCCCTCCCTCCCTCCCTCCCTTCCCTCCCTCCCTACCCTCCCTCCTCCCTACCCTCCCTCCTCCCTACCTTCTCTCCCTCCCTCCCTCCCTCCCTCCCTCCCTCCCTCCCTCCCTCCCTCCCTCCCTTCTCTTCCTCACTCCCTCCCCCCTGCCTCCTCTCCCTCCCTTCCTTCTCTCCCTCCCCCTCCCTCCTTTCCCTTCTCTCCCTCCCTCCCTCCCTCCCTCTTTCTTTCCCTCACTTCTCTCCCTCACTTCTCTCCCCTCTCTAGCTGAACATTCAGAAAAGACTGACAGGTAAACAGACCTGTAGAGTTTAGATCAAGGTGAAAGGCTGCCATTGGGAGGGTGTTTACTATGTAATACATTCATACTATGTAAACAATGATGCACACACAGGCAACTGCAGTAATAACACTGCACATTATAGGACACTCAGGAGTCTGTTTGAGTGTTGGTGTGACAACACAACCCAGAAACATTAAAGTTGGTCTGGGAGGTCATTGAAGCTTGTACAACCCAGTCAGACATAGTAAAGTTGGTCTGGGAGATAATTGAAGCCTGTACAACCCAGATGGCTCCTAACATCCACTGGACAGGTATAGAGACAGACAGACAGACAGGCAGGCAGACAGACAGACAGACAGACAGACAGACAGACAGACAGACAGACAGACAGACAGACAGACAGACAGACAGACAGACAGACAGACAGTTAAACAGACAGTTAAACAGACAGTTAGACAGAAAGATATAGGTCTGATACATAGCTTAATTTGAATATATTTACTTGAGCATAGACATTGAAACATACTGTTTGATATTGTATTCATCCAAGTCTAAATCTTGGATAGCTTTAAAGCAAAAAGACAAAGGCTTTCGCTTAATTACAAATATGCCTTCAGTGGAACTTCAAGCACTCCTCTGCTACACAATTTGAATATATATATAAATATATATAAAGAATATATATATATATATATATAAAGAACAACATAAAGTGAGCTTGCGGAGAGAGAGGGTAGAGAAGAGAGACAGATGGTTGCCATGGTAACTATCTGCCAAGGCGACAGGCAGCGAGGAGGAATGTGTTCCTGTGCGGGCGCATCTGGTTCTTTCTTGGCAGCCTATTGAGAGAAGAGAGGAGCTAGCCATGTCTGGAGAAAGCAGGGGAGCCTCAGCCCTCCATACAGGGGAGCCTCATACCACAGGAGAACAGGGGAGCCTCATACCTCCATACCACAGGAGAGAAGGGGAGCCATATACCTCCCTACCATCGCACAGCAGGGGAGCCCAATACCACCAGTAGCCACAGGAGAGCAAGGGAGCCACATACCTCCATACCACAGAACATCAGGGGAGCCCCAGCCCACCATACTCCATACCACAGAACAGCAGGGGAGCCCCAGCCCTCCATACCAGAGAACATCAGGTGAGCCCCATACCTCCATACCACAGAACAGCAGGGGAGTCCCAGCCCTCCACACCACAGGAGAGCAAGGGAGCCCCAAACCTCCATACCTACATACCACAGGAGAGCAGGGGAGCCCCATTCCTCCATACCACAGGAGAGCAGGGGAGCCCCAAACCTCCATACCTACATACCACAGGAGAGCAGGGGAGCCCCAAACCTCTATACCTACATACCACAGGAGAGCAGGGGAGCCCCAAACCTCCATACCTCCATTCCACAGAACAGCAAGGGAGACCCATACCTCCATACCACAGGAGAGAAGAGGAGCCACATACCTCCCTACCACCGCACAGCAGGGGAGCCCAATACCACCATTAGCCACAGCAGAGAATTTGAGCCCCAGCCCTCGATACCAGAGAACATCAGGTGAGCCCCATACCTCCATACCACAGAACAGTAGGGGAGCCCCAGCCCTCCACACCAGAGAACATCAGGTGAGCCCCATACCTCCATACCACAGAACAGTAGGGGAGCCCCAGCCCTCCATACCACAGGAGAGCAGGGGAGCCCCAAACCTCAATACCTCCTTACCACAGAACAGCAGGGGAGCCCCAGCCCTCCATACCGGAGAACATCAGGTGAGCCCCATACCTCCATACCACAGAACAGCAGGGGAGACCCAGCCCTCCACACCACAGTAGAGCAGGGGAGCCCCATACCTCCATACCACAGGAGAGCAGGGGAGCCCCATACCTCCATACCTACATACCACAGGAGAGAAGGGGAGCCCCAGCCCTCCATACCACAGGAGAGCAGGGGAGCCCCAGCCCTCCATACCAGAGAACATCAGGTGAGCCCCATACCTCCATACCACAGAACAGTAGGGGAGCCCCAGCCCTCCATACCACAGGAGCGCAGCGGAGCCCCAAACCTCAATACCTCCTTACCACAGAACAGCAGGGGAGCCCCAGCCCTCCATACCAGAGAACATCAGGTGAGCCCCATACCTCCATACCACAGAACAGCAGGGGAGACCCAGCCCTCCACACCACAGTAGAGCAGGGGAGCCCCATACCTCAATACCTACATACCACAGTAGAGCAGGGGAGCCCCATACCTCCATACCTACATACCACAGTAGAGCAGGGGAGCCCCAGCCATCCATACTTCCATACCACAGGAGAGCAGGGGAGCCTCAGTCCTCCATACCACAGGTTAGCAGGGGAGCCCCATCCCTCCATACTTCCATACCACAGAACAGCAGGGGAGCCCCAGCCCTCCATACCACAGGTGAGCAGGGAAGCCCCATACCTCCATAGCACCGCACAGCTGGGGAGCCCCATACCTCCAAAGCACAGGAAGAGCTAGAGAGTCTGGACAGGGGGGGGAGTCAGGAAGAACTACAGAGTCTGGACGGGTCAGGACGGGGGGAGCAATTCAGCTAATGACCTCCATGATGTGCAGTGTCTGGTAAAGATGCTGCGAAAGACTGAACACTGCTTATAGCTCTGACACACACATACAATCTGCACTCACCCACACACTGCATGGACAGACAGACAGAGGGACAGAGCAGAGCAGACTTACCGGGACAGTATGTATCCAGTTTGTGGTTTGTGGCAGTACAGGAGGTGTGTGTAGGGGAGCCGAGCTCTGATTGTGGAATGCGAGGGCTCTCCACACACACACACACACACACACACACACACACACACACACACACACACACACACACACACACACACACACACACACACACACACACACACACACACACACACACACACACACACACACACACACACACACACACACACACACACACACACACACACACACAGAGAGACAGAGACAGAACACACACACACACACACACAGACAGAACACACACAGACAGAACACACACAGACAGAACACACACAGACAGACAGAACACACACACAGGGACAAAGAACACCCAAATTATGAGCGTGTAAGAGAGACAGACAGAGAGGGAGACAAATATAGAGGGGGAGACAGACAGAGAGAGAGGGGGGAGACAGACAGAGAGAGAGGGGGAGACAGACAGAGAGAGAGGGGGGAGACATACAGAGAGAGGGGGGAGACAGACAGAGAGAGAAGGGGGAGACAGACAGAGAGACTTTATGAGATTGCATCAGCACGTTGAAATGACTAACACACAGCAAAGCTTATTCATGTCGACTCTTTTGAGTTGGGTCACAGGTAACTGGTCACAGGTAACTGGTCACAGGTACAACTTTAGCTGAAGATTGTTACAGTGACATAGTATGAAGTATACAGAACACCAAGAGCACAGCTGACACCAAGCCAATATCTCTTATACCAGGGCTCCCGAACCAGCTGACACCAAGCCAATACCACTTATATTAGGGCTCTCCAACCAGCTGACACCAAGCCAATACCTCTTATACCAGGGCTCCCCAATTAGCTGACACCAAGCCAATACCTCTTATACCAGGGCTCCCCAATTAGCTGACACCAAGCCAATACATCTTATACCAGGGCTCTCCAATTAGCTGACACCAAGCCAATATCTCTTATACCAGGGCTCTCCAACCAGCTGACACCAAGCCAATACATCTTATACCAGTGCAACGACACCTTGAAAAGACGCATGCACGCACACGCACACACACACACACACACACGCACACACACACGCACACACGCACACACACACACACACACACACACACACACACACACACACACACACACACACACACACACACACACAGCCTTGCATATGCAGAGACACTCCTCTACAGTAACTACTTCAGTAACAACTAGAGTACCTCTACAGTAAGTACTACAGGAACTACTATAGTAACTATACAGTAATTACTACAGTAACTACTACAGTAACTATACAGTACCAGTACAGGAACTACTACAGTAACTACTACAGTAACTACTACAGTAACTACTACAGTAACTACTACAGTACCTCTACAGTAACTTCTACAGTAAAACTATAGAACCTCAACAGTAACTACTAAAGTGTGAATATAGTACCTATACAGTATCTACTACAGTAACTACTAGAGTACCTCAGCAGTACCACTACAGTAACGATTATAGTAACTACTATAGTACCTCTACAGTATCTACTATCTACTGCTGCTGAGACAATCAGTGACCCCACCTCTGCCCCTGCCCCCCCTGGACTGATCCTCAACACCCCCCTTCCCCCCACCTCCCCACCTGGGCTGGCTTTCACCACCAACCAAGTGAAGAGAGAGCTGGAGAGACTACACCAGTGGAAAGCGGCGGGCCCTGATGGCATCAGCCCAAGGGTGCTGAGGGTCTGTGCTGACCAACTGTGTGGAATACTCCAGCGTCTTTTCAACCTTAGCCTGAGCCTAGAAAGGGTCCCTGTGCTGTGGAAAACATCCTGCCTCGTCCCAGTGCCCAAGAAGGCACACCCCACTGTCCTGAATGACTTCAGACCTCTAGCGCTAACATCCCACATCATGAAGACCCTGGAAAGGTTAGTCCTCGCTCACCTCAGACCCCTGGTGTGTTCATCAATGGACCCCCTGCAGTTTGCATACCAGCGCAAAATCGGGGTGGATGATGCAATCATCTACCTTCTGCAGAGGGCCTACTCTCACCTGGACAACGCAGGTTGCACTGTGAGGGTCATGTTTTTTGACTTCTCCAGTGCCTTCAATACCATTCAGCCCCTGCTACTGGGTGAGAAGATGAGGAGGATGAAAGTGGAAGCACCCTTAGTCTCCTGGGTCACGGACTACCTGACCGGTAGGCCACAATTTGTGCGACTACAGAGCTGTGTGTCAGAACGGGCTGTTAGCAACACAGGGGCCCCCCAGGGTACGGTCCTGTCCCCCTTCCTGTTCACCCTCTACACCTCAGACTTCAGATATAACTCTGAAACATGCCACCTACAGAAGTTCTCGGATGACTCTGCTATTGTAGGGTGCATCAGGGGTGGGCAGGAGGAGGAGTACAGGAGCACAATCAGTGACTTTGTGTTGTGGTGTGAGCAGAACCACCTTCAGCTCAACATCAGCAAAACTAAGGAGATGGTGGTGGACTTCAGGAGAACCAAGGCACAACTGACTGCAGTCCCTATAAAGGGGACGGATGTGGAAATGGTTGAGTCATACAAGTTCCTGGGTGTCCATATGGACAACAGACTGGAATGGGCTGGTAACACCGGGGCCCTGTACAAAAAGGGCCAGAGCCGACTCTACTTTCTGAGGAGGCTCAGGTCCTTCAACGTGTGCAGTAAACTACTGCATACCTTCTACCAGTCTGTGGTGGCCAGTGCCATCTTTTTTGCAGTGATGTGCTGGGGAGCAAACATCAAAGCCGGTGATGCTTCTCGGGTAAATAAGCTGATCAGGAAGGCTAGCTCTGTCCTGGGGATGAGCCTTGACACTCTAGAGGAGGTGGCGGAGAGACGGATCCTGGCCAAACTGCTGGCCATCATGGACAACGTCACCCACCCTCTGCACACTATGGTTATGACGCAGAGGAGCACTTTCAGTCACAGACTGATCCCACCACGGTGTGCCAGAGAGCGCTACAGGAGGTCCTTCCTGCCGGCGGCTATGAGACTATATAATGCCTCACCGGGGTGCCGTGCCGTCGGCAACATAGATCTGGAACTGTTGGGGTGCTAGGACCTAGTTTAACAATTATGCATCCATCCGTGAGTAACTCTGGTCCGTCAGCACTCATCCACTCAGGACCTATTTATTCATACAGGTCTGTATATACATACTCATGTACAGTTGTTATATTATATCACATGCAATATTGTAAGTAATTATTGGACGTAGGCATTCACTCAGGAATGCATATTAGTATCCTGCCAGTTGCACCTTTTCTCATTGCTTTTAGTATATCGAATGTGCAATACGTGCAGTTGTCTGTAATTAAACCCTGCGCACTAAGGACTGTATTTTAAGGGAATTACTATTATTACCCCAAATGATATCATACACACATTTAGCTATTAAAGTATCTCTTCCTGTCATTTACCTGTACAGTTTGTGTAAACATGCAAGTATTCACTTATCTGTAAATATAACTGTATACCTAACTGTACAGCTAATTTAACTAATTTAACCATGCAAAATTTTCACTTACCTGTTAATTTACCCAGTCTGTCTATTAAGTAAACTATTATTACCCTCGCTCTTATCATACACATTTTTAGCTACTGAAGTATTTCTCTGCCATCGACCTGTATAGTATAGTTAACCATCCAACATCCACCAATGTATAGTGTACATATTCAGCCAACCACTCATACTATGCAATGTCCTTTTATAGCTTTTTTTTTTTTTTTTTTTTTTGCACTCCAGATATCTTGTATTTCTATACTTTTTCATACTGCCGCTCTATGTATCATGTACCGTGTATCTGTCTTTTGTGTACTTTTCGTTGTGGCATTTTGCACCTGCCCTGTGTTTTGTTGTAGCTGCTTGACAATGAAATTTCCCCCCCGGGGGAGCAATAAAGTACCTATCTATCTATCTATCTATCTATCTATCTATCTATCTATCTATCTATCTATCTATCTATCTATCTATCTATCTATCTACAGTAACTACTACAGTAACTACTACAGAGACCTCTACAATACCACTACAGTAACTACTATAGTACCTCTACAGTAACTACTACAGTACCTACTACAGTACCTACTACAGTACCTACTACAGTATCTACTACAGTACCTCTACAATATCACTACTGTACCACTACAGTACCTACTATAGTAACTACTATAGTACCTCTACAGTAACTAGAACAGTACCTCTACAGTTTCACTACAGTACCACTACAGTAACCACTACAGTAACTACTACAGTAACTACTATAGTACCTCTACAGTAACTACAATAGTACCTACTACAGTAACTACAACAGTACCTACTACAGTAACTACTATAGTACCTCTACAGTATCACTACAGTACCACTACAGTACCTACTACAGTAACTACTACAGTAACCTCTACAGTAACCTCTACAGTAACCTCTACAGTAACTACTACAGTCACTATTACAGTGACTACTACAGTAACTACTACAGTAACTACTACAGTAACTACTACAGTAACTACCACAGTAACTACTAAAGTAACTACAATAGTAGCTCAACAGTAACTACTGAAGTGTGACTATAGTACCTCTACAGTAACTACTACAGTAACTACTACAGTAACTAGTACATTACCTCAACAGTATGTACTACAGTAACCACTACAGTAACTACTACAGTACCTCTACTACAGTGACTACTACAGTACCTCTACAGTACAACCACAGTACCTCTACAGTAACTACTTCAGTAACAACTAGAGTACCTCTACAGTAAGTACTACAGGAACTACTATAGTAACTATACAGTAATTACTACAGTAACTACTACAGTGACTACTACAGTACCTCTACAGGAACTGCAACAGTAACTACTACAGTAACTATACAGTACCAGTACAGGAACTACTACAGTAACTACTACAGTAACTACTACAGTAACTACTACAGTACCTACTACAGTAACTACTACAGTAACTACTACAGTACCTACTACAGTAACTACTACTACAGTACCTACTACAGTAACTACTACAGTACCACTACAGGAACTACTACAGTAACTACTACAGTAACTACTACAGTACCTACTACAGTAACTGCTACAGTAACTACTACAGTACCTCTACTACAGTGACTACTACAGTACCTCTACAGTACAACCACAGTACCTCTACAGTACCACTACAGTAACTACTTCAGTAACAACTAGAGTACCTCTACAGTAAGTACTACAGGAACTACTATAGTAACTATACAGTAATTACTACAGTAACTACTACAGTGACTACTACAGTACCTCTACAGGAACTACTACAGGAACTACTACAGTAACTACTACAGTACCTACTACAGTAACTACTACAGTAAGTACTACAGGAACTACTATAGTAACTATACAGTAATTACTACAGTAACTACTACAGTGACTACTACAGTACCTCTACAGGAACTACTACAGGAACTACTACAGTAACTACTACAGTACCTACTACAGTAACTACTACAGTAACTACTACAGTACTACTACAGTAACTACTACAGTAACTACTACAGTAACTACTACAGTAACTACTACAGTACCTACTACAGTAACTACTACAGTACCACTACAGGAACTACTACAGGAACTACTACAGTAACTACTACAGTACCACTACAGGAACTACTACAGTAACGTCGATAGTAACTCTCCAGTAACCACTACAGTACCACTACAGTAACTTCTACAGTAACTTCTACAATAACTACTACAGTACCACTACAGGAACTACTACAGTACCACTACAGGAACTACTACAGTACATACTACAGTAACCTCTACAGTAAAGCTAATTTTTTGTCTATTAAAATAACATCAAATTGATCAGTACAAGTACATTAGAGTGTCTAGTTTGAGAAACAGACGCCTCACAAGTCCTCAACTGGAAGCTTCATTAAATATTACCTGCAAAACACCAGTCTCAACGTCAACAGTGAAGAGGCGACTCCGGGATGCTGGCCTTCTAGGCAGAGTTGCAAAGAAAAAGCCATATCTCAGACTGTCCAATTAGAAGAAAATATTAAGATGGGCAAAAGAACACAGACACTGGACAGAGGAAGATTGGAAAAAAGTGTAGAGTTACCTGATACTGTTATACTGATAACTATAGCAGAGGAGAGACTACAGGGTGAATGTACAGCTGAGACAGGCTGAGAATGACATACCAGTAATTGAGGAGCTGGTCTTCAGGTAAACATAGTGGAGGAAGAGCGAGAGAGACTTGAAAATGACACACCATCAGTTTAGAGTTGTGACTCTGTGATTGAGTATTTAAGAGATGAGAGTACAGTAGAGTTGCCTCAATCAGACCTAATGTGGAGGATGAGGCAGACTCGAATAATAGCCGGCATGCCTTGACCCTTAACCCCTAACCCCAGACCCAGCAGTGCTCTAACCCCTAGTGAGGCTATTTATAGGCCCGGAGCAGTGCATGATGGTCTAGGTCTGCTTCAGGTCCTCCTACCTTTTTCATCATACTGTATACATCATACTGTAACAAGAAAAAGTATGTGAACTCTTTGGAATTACATGGATTTCTGCATAAATTGGTCATGAAATTTTATCTGATCTTCATCTAAGTCACAACAATAGTCTGCTTAAACTAATAACACACAAACAATTATAAGTGTTCATGTCTTTATTATAAACATTCACAGTGCAGGGTGGCAAAAGTATGTGAACCCTTGGATTTAATAACTGGTTGTCCCTCCTTTGGCAGCAATAACCTCAACCAAACGTTTTCTGTAGTTGCGGATCAGACCAGTACAACGGTCAGGAGGAATTTTGGACCATTCCTCTTTACAAAACTGTTTCAGTTCATCAATATTATTGGGATGTCTGGTGTGAACCGCTCATGCCACAGCATCTCAATCGGGTTGAGGTCAGGGCTGACTGGGCCACTCCAGAAGAAGCCATTCTGTTGTTGATTTACTTCTGTGTTTTGGGTCGTTGTCCTGTTAATCTTAGGTCTTCTGAGATCTCTTTTATTCGAGGCCCTGTTCACATCAGGCAATGCTTCTTGTGATTAGGGCAGGGCAACTCTAACCAACATCTCCAATCTCGTCTCATTGATTGGACTCCAGGTTAGCTGACTCGTTACTCCAATTAGCTTTTGGAGAAGTCATTAGCCTAGGAGTTCACATACTTTTTCCAACCTACACTGTGAATGTTTAGAATATGTATTCAATAAAGACAAGAAAAATACAATAATTTGTGTCTTATTAGTTTAAGCACACTGTGTTTGTCTATTGTTGTGACTCAAATAAAGATAATGTCAAATGACCAGTTTATGCAGAACATCAAGTACACGCATTTATAAAGCCCTTTCTACAGTAGCAGTTTGTCACAAAGTACTTTACAGTCTCCAAAGAGCCAAAAAGTTGAATCACTGAAAATATCCTAATCAATCCAAGCCATCCTACTGTGAATAACCTCACATACTGTAGATCCCTTCAATTAAAATCTGATTAAAAACTGTGAAGCCAGTTCCACTGCTTTTTGTCATTCTTCCACTCTATTCAGGGACAGATCAGAAAAGCAGCAGGCTCCGGACCTCATAGGGTGAGATCTAAATACCCCTGCTGTAAATGGATACCCTGGCTGACACTGAGTCAAATAGAAGGTTTACAATACCTAGGATTTATATAGGTATAGTTATTTCAGGCAAGGTGTGTTTGAAAAGAGTGGAGGTGATTTGAGCACAACCAAGAGAGGAAAAACAGAGTGGAGGTGATTTAAAGTCTCTGACGTTAGTGGAAGTTGAAGGGGATGAGGATAGATAGAAGACCTTAATGGAGACAGACCAACCACTAGTAACACCCATGGAAAACACTGGTGTGGTGCCCTGAATCCCAAAGGACTAACATATCTGGCTCAACATAACCACTGTCAATGGATACATTACTCCAAACCCTAGTCTAGATAACAGTCCTCTCCTCCCACTGATATATGATTTACAGTTGAAGTCAGAAGTTTACATACACCTTAGCCAAATACATTTAAACTCAGTTTTTCACAATTCCTGACATTTAAAATATTCCCTGTCTTAGGTCAGTTAGGATCACCACTTTACTTTATTTTATTGTGAAATGTCAGAATAATAGTAGAGAAAATGATTTATTTCAGCTTTTATTTCTTTCATCACATTCCCAGTGGGTCAGAAGTTTACATACACTCAATTAGTATTTGGTAGACTTGCCTTTAAATTGTTTAACTTGGGACAAACGTTTCGGGTAGCCTTCCACAAGCTTCCCACAATAAGTTGGGTGAATTTTGGCCCATTCCTCCTGACAGAACTGGTGTAACTGAGTCAGGTTTGTAGGCCTCCTTGCTCGCACATGTTTTTTCAGTTCTGCCCACAAAGCTTCTATAGGATTGAGGTCAGGGCTTTGTGATGGCCACTCCAATACCTTGACTTTGTTGTCCTTACGCCATTTTGTCACTTTGGAAGTATGCTTGAGGTCATTGTCCATTTGGAAGACCCATTTGCGACCAAGCTTTAACTTTCTGACTGATGTCTTGAGATGTTGCTTCAATATATCCACATAATTTTCCTTCCTCATGATGCCATCTATTTTGTGAAGTGCACCAGTCCCTCCTGCAGCAAAGCACCCCCACAACATGATGCTGCACCCTCCCCCACATTCATAGTTGGGATGGTGTTCTTCGGCTTGCAAGCCTTCCCCTTTTTCCTCCAAACATAACAATGGTCATTATGGCCAAACAGTTCTATTTTTGTTTCATCAGACCAGAGGACATTTCTCCAAAAAGTACGATCTTTGTCCCCATGTGCAGTTGCAAACCGTAGTCTGGCTTTTTTATGGCGGTTTTGGAGCATTGGCTTCTTCCTTGCTGAGCGGCCTTTCAGGTTATGTCGATATAGGACTCGTTTTACTGTGGATATAGATACTTTTGTACCTGTTTCCTCCAGCATCTTCACAAGGTCCTTTTCTGTTGTTCTGGAATTGATTTGCACTTTTCGCACCAAGTACGTTCATCTCTAGGAGATGGAAGGAGAATGCGTCTCCTTCCTGAGCGGTATGACGGCTGCGTGGTCCCATGGTGTTTATACTTGCGTACTATTGTTTCTACAGATGAACGTGGTATCTTCAGGCGTTTGGAAATTGGATTTTCCCATGATGTTGAGCAAAGATGCACTGATTTTGAAGGTAGGCCTTGAAATACATCCACAGGAACACCTCCAATTGACTCAAATTATGTCAATTAGCCTATCAGAAGATTCTAAAGCCATGACATCATTTTCTGGAATTTTCCAAGCTGTTTAAAGGCACAGTCAACTTAGTGTATGTAAACTTCTGACCCACTGGAATTGTGATATAGTGAATTATTAGTGAAATAATCTGTATGTAAACAATTGTTGGAAGAAATACTTGTGTCATGCACAAAGTAGATGTCCTAACCGACTCGCCAAAACTATAGTTTGTTAACATGAAATCTGTGAAGTGTTTGAAAAATGAGTTTTAATGACTTCAACCTAAGTGTATGTAAACTTCCGACTTCAACTGTATACTGAAGAACAGCTATTAAAGGGGTTTTGAGACACTGGTGTCATCGCAAAGCTGTAATATTGTGCAGTGGACTATGACGTCTGTGACAGCCCTAGTGACACACACACACACACAGACACACACCGGATTTGCTGAGCTTGGTAACGTCATCATTAGCAGATGAGTTGTGGGGTAATCAGTGTATGTAACGCATGGTAATCCCACTGCTGTGTTTTGTAAGCAAATCATTATCAGGCCTATTAATAGCACACTGCGGGTTTCTCATTCTAACACTAACACAGCTTCTTCTAGAACAGTCTTTGTGTGTGTCCCAAATGGGACACTATTCCCTATATAGTGCACTGCTATGGGCCCTGGTCAAAAAAGTGCAATGTATAGGAAACGGGGTACAATTTTGGACGCAACCTTTCACTGTATAGGGACCCAATGGAACAAAAAAGTTATACATATTACAAAAAATCCACTTAGTATCCAAAATATACTGACTCCTACTAACAAGTTAAATTGACTCATTCCAATTCCATAGCTCCTTCTAGACAAGTCTTGGACTGTTACATCCCCCTGTGTGAACCCAATGAAACAACAGTCATTCACAATAAATTATTTTACTTTCCAACTTAACTCCTACTAAAGGCACAAAAAAATGACATATTTACAATACATTCATTTACTTTCCGATCTAGATTAAGGCCAGGCACCACAGGCTGAAAATAAATGTTTGCATCTACCTATCAATTTTAAGATTTTTGGTATTTTGGTCCATTAATATTTATTTTAACATAGAAATGTCTGAAAAAATATAGATTTTTCCTTTAGTTTCTAATGCAACCGTCATATTATTTTTAAAATGAATTGTAACCACTTTAAAATATACATACAACTACAATTTCAATTACACATAATTTAAAAGGCCGTTTCATAGAGAATGTTACAAACTGGACTATATTTAGTAACTTACATTGAAGATGGGCATTTGGTGTTAGTTAGTCTAATTTCAGTGTACTTGTCCTTAACTTGACTCTTCCTTAATTCTTCCCAGACACCAACACATTTTTCTCAGCTTCAGAAGCGCCTGCATTCATCAAATGTTGTGTGGTTATGCTTAGATACACTGAGTGTACAAAACATCCCCCCTCCATGTTTCAATTGTCTCAAGGCTTTAAAATCCTTCTTTAACCTGTCTCCTCCCCTTTATCTACACCAGTGGTCACCAACCGGTCGATCGCTACAACCAGCACTGCAGCTGCAATGAATGAGTATAGCAAAGTTTTTTTTTCTTTTCGATAAGCTTGTATCGTTATTGTTAGCGGCTTGTGTCTTTTTTAATATCAAGGAATATTTCACCTTCTCTGGTCATAGTAGTAACAACATGAATTGGTGCATGAGGCAGAAATAATGTAGTGTGACTTGAGTTTCCCTATCCGCTGGAAGACTGTGTCCCCTTCTCTTAGCAGAGGGAGGGAGAGTGGATAGACTCTCCCCTCAGACTGACCATAAGATATAGGCCATCAGTCCAGTAAACGCTAATTATTATGCTCAGTCAGCTATAATACAACAAATGATCTATTACCAGTGTAATCATATACCACATTTCTTTACAATATAATTAAAAAATGGTCTGAGAATAACAACATTGGCAGGTAATTCAAGCATAGCCAATATGCAGTGATAATATATTGGGCCTATAGCTTACTGTACAAACCTCATTGCTACAGAACTGTTTTTAAATTGGTTAATGTTGCAAACGTTTATGTTTTTTAAGTCATGTTAAAAAACAAATCTGAGCGGTAGAGGTCGGCTTGCATTTTGACTCAGAAAGTGATCATGAGGTTGATGGCCACTGATCTGATTGAAGTGGATATTCTTCAGACTTGCCCAGAGGGAATTATTGCTACTGTATGTTGTCAGTTTAGTATTTTACAGATATAAAATCTAAAAAAGTATTTATCCACAATCTGCTCTGGACAAGTTCGTTCACAGAGGGTCTTAACAAAATGAAAGCAAAATATTTAGGCTGATTTCATACAGTGTCCAGAAAAATGGATTGTTGCATTATGCACAAGTTATGGGAACAATATTTGTATTTTTCGCACATCATGTCCAAATCATCCAAAATAAGCAAAAATGTATTGTGAAGCTCAATAAAGTCACTTATAGCTGATTTGAACATTATGCACGGAAAATGCTAACATCGGTACCATGACTTGAATGGGATTTGTGCCACAAATGCTAAAATGTTAGCATGTGGACACAGTGTCAGGGAAACTAAACCAAAGCTTGCTGTCACACCTTGTCCATAAACTGCGTACAGGGTAAGGAAACAAACATGTAATTTGGTGAACTATCCCTTTAACCTGCATTAACTCATAGTGAAGGCTTAATTATGGCAACAAAATTGTGGATGAGTTGTGTTGCCGCGGTGACACTGAGGTGATGGGAGGACTTGACGGGCTCCGAGTACTTTTCAACAATGTCCACCTCTCCACTACTCCACCAACTAGCCAGACAGCAAACATAATGAGATTCCTGTTGTAACCTTTCGTTCTGAGACAAAGTGAGGGTTTTTACAGTAGAGCGGTTTTGTCAATGTTTGATTTATTGCTGGGGTGTCACCATACAGAGTACAGACTGTGCCCACTTTTCTAAGGAGACAGTGTCCGCGCCCCAAATGGCACCCTATTCCCTATACTGTGCTCTACTTTTGACCACAGCCCTATGGGCCCTTGTCAAAAATAGTGCACTACTGTACATTGGGAATGGGATGCCATTTGCGACATAACCAGTCTCTCTCTTAGTGTGCTGGCTGGCTGCCTGGCTGTTGAGTGGTGAAAAGGGTCCGTATGAAGCTCCAACATGCAGGAACCAACCCAGAGGCTCTTGCTTTATGAAGAGAATAGAATACACTTTATGCGCCACTGGTTATCCTTTGATAACCAAATTAACCTTCAATTAATTTGGACAGACTATTATTGAAATGTGCAACGTTCTCCATTTGAATGTGGGCGTAGTTGGCTGTATCCTTCTGTTAATCAGAACTGATGTAGAAAATCAATTAACGCCACATGCTACTTCCATACACTTCCATTATTTCTTAGGCAATACTCTAAAGGTGCTTGTACCGGTAGATTAATCCTATCTGCATCCCTCCTACACATGACCTTCAACTCAACAGGGGTAATGCCTTGTGACAGATTCACATCCTTCAACATCATCCAAGATGGCAGGCCGGAGAGGCTGAGGTGAATGCATACAGGTCATCATCAAGCCCTGTGATGGAATCATGTAATCACATAGGCCATGCACCCATACGCACACACGCGCATACAAACACCATTACAGACACACACACACACGCACACACCAATACAGGCTGATTGTTTGTGTCTAAAACAGGAAGTCTGTCACGAGGGACCGAGTGTCGTTGTTTAATGCTAAAATTCTGACTGAGACTGACAGACAACAAGGAGCCTCATCACAACTCTCTGCAGGAGGTGACAATAGCAGCAAACTCCTGTGGAATCTGTCTGTTGATGGCGAGTGTGTGTGTGTGTGTGTGTCCTCCTCATCAAACAACTTCCTTCACCTGACAACACCAGCGGCAGCGGCAGCAGCTACTGATGAGGGACTTTCATGCAGCAGACATTCTTCTTATTGAGACATTCTGTTCTGTTCAGCTGTTCACACCAGATAGCTAGCTAACCCCCCCGAGAGAGAGAGAGAGAGAGAGAGAGAAAGAGAAAGAGAAAGAGAAAGAGAAAGAGAAAGAGAAAGAGAAAGAGAAAGAGAAAGAGAGAGAGAGAGAGAGAGAGGAGAGAGAGAGGCAGGCGGCTCTGATGGAGCTATGGAGACGATAGCGGAAAGGAAGACATGACGTCTCTCAAATTCTGATACAAAACATACAATTTCCACCTGTTCACACAGTCATATAAACACAGATATATATGAACATAACAAATGGATGCACACACACATAGTGAGAAGTAAACGAGGACCAGCAGTTACCCAGTAGCCAGTTACTGCTACAGTCACCTACCAGTAGCCAATTAATGCTACAGTCACCCACCAGTAGCCAGTTATTGCTACAGTCACCCACCAGTAGCCAATTAATGCTACAGTCACCCACCAGTAGCCAGTTACTGCTACAGTCACCCACCAGTAGCCAGTTACTGCTACAGTCACCCACCAGTAGCCAGTTACTGCTACAGTCACCCACTAGTAGCCAATTACCGCTACAGTCAACCACCAGTAGCCAGTTAGTGCTACAGCCACCCACCAGTAGCCAGTTAGTGCTACAGCCACCCACCAGTAGCCAGTTAGTGCTACAGTCACCCACCAGTAGTCAGTTAGTGCTACAGTCACCCACCAGTAGCCAGTTAGCAGTAGCCAGTTACTGCTACAGTCCCCCACCAGTAGCCAGTTACTGCTACAGCCCCCCACCAGTAGTCAGTTAGTGCTACAGTCACCCACCAGTAGCCAGTTATTGCTACAGCCCCTCACCAGTAGTCAGTTAGTGCTACAGTCACCCACCAGTAGCCAGTTAGTGCTACAGTTACCCACCAGTAGCCAGTAGTCAGTTAGTCAGTAGTCAGTTAGCAGTAGCCATTTAGTGCTACAGTCACCCACCAGTTGCCAATTACTGCTACAATCACCCACCAGTAGCCAGTTAGCAGTAGCCAGTTACTGCTACAGTCACCCACCAGTAGCCAGTTAGTGCTACAGTCACCCACCAGTAGTCAGTTAGTGCTACAGTCACCCACCAGTAGCCAGTTAGTGCTACAGCCACCCACCAGTAGCCAGTTAGTGCTACAGCCACCCACCAGTAGCCAGTTAGTGCTACAGTCACCCCAGTAGTCAGTTAGTGCTACAGTCACCCACCAGTAGCCAGTTAGCAGTAGCCAGTTACTGCTACAGTCCCCCACCAGTAGCCAGTTACAGCTGCAAAGACTTTAGCCTACCTCCTCTCTCTCCTTATAAGCCCAGCTTACGCCTATGACGAATCCATTTACTCCACTCCTCCACACTGACCCCCCAGAGAGCCTGCTAACCTGGGCCAGGCCTGGAGCAGACCAGGTAAGTTACAGCAGAGGCGGTATAGTGTATCCTTGTGTATGTAACAGTGTCACAAGGATCAATTATTTTAAGCTTTTTCATTGTTAATATAGGCCTAAAACAAAATCTCTACAAAAATGAACACTCACACAAGTGATCAGCTACTAACGTACGTTCAGATATTGAATCACCATGCCCATCCCTAATTGGGGGTGGCTCACCATTCTTAAACCAGATCCCGCATGATTGTGGAAGGCTGGAATGTGGTACCAGTTCCCCTCCTTCTCCGTCCAGGGACACAAACAGACCTTCCTCCCTGAACGATGACCAGCTCATCCAAAACCACCCCTTGGTTGGTACCCACACAGCAAGCGGCACAGCAAGCCAAGCAGTGGAGGAAAAATAACGAGGTCTCTCCTCTCCTCTTTCAAAGTAATCCTGACAGGTCTCAGTTCTGCTGACGCCGTCCAGTCCACTCGATTCAGCCACGGAAAATGATATGGGGGCAGGAGGCAGATATGGCAGGGTGACGAGAAGAGCGAGAGGAGGAAGAGGAGGCGGAGGAAGGCACCCAGGCAGCAGTCACTGTGTCACTAGGGAGAGAGAGAGCGAGAGAGAGACACCGTGGTGACATTCTCTCTGATATCTTCACGCATCCTCGGACAGTCGGCCAGCTTTCTCCTTCCAAAAGAAGAAGACCTTTCCTAAGCAGCAGAGGCAAAGACGGACCAATAGATGGATTGCGAGCTCATTGGTGTCCGTCACTTGTGCTTAGCGAGCGGTGTTATGTATAGATGTAAGAGGCAACGCTAGTTCCACAGGAGTAGGGAGCCCAGGACTCCTCTGTACACGAGCAGATGAATGGCGCAGTGCTGCTGTTGTTATGGCAACCACCGGGGAGGACGGGAGGGAGGAGGAGGGTATGGAAGAGGAGGGAGGGAGGGAGGAGGAGGGTATGGATAGATGGAAAGAGAGAAAAACATGGAATTAAAGAGGAGGGAGGGAGGGAGGGAGGGAGGGAGGGAGGGAGGGAGGGAGGGAGGGAGGGAGGGAGGGAGGGAGGGAGGGAAGGGACACTGTTTCACAGTTCACTATGGTGAGAAGCTTTGGCAACAGATCTGAGTAAAAGGCAGGATCATCTGGGGGGAGACAGGGACTCTCTGTGAATATATTACTCAATCTCCTCTTGGGCCTGAGCCTCCCTGCGCCTGCCTTTCTGTCCTTGTTTTACCTCACAGCCGCAGCCATGTTTATACACTACATGACCAAAAGTATGTGGACATCTGCTTACCAAACATCCCATTCCAAAATCAAAATCAAATAAAAATGTTATTGGTCACATACAGTTGAAGTCGGAAGTTTACATACACTTAGGTTGAAGTCATTAAAACTCATTTTTCAACCACTCCACAGATTTCATGTTAACAAACTATAGTTTTGGCAAGTTGGTTAGGACATCTACTTTGTGCATGACACAAGTATTTCTTCCAACAATTGTTTACATACAGATTATTTCACTAATAATTCACTAAATCACAATTCCAGTGGGTCAGAGGTTTACATACACTAATTTGACTGTGCCTTTAAATAGCTTGGAAAATTCCAGAAAATGATGTCATGGCTTTAGAATCTTCTGATAGGCTAATTTACATAATTTGAGTCAATTGGAGGTGTACCTGTGGATGTATTTCAAGGCCTACCTTCAAACTCAGTGCCTCTTTGCTCGACATCATGGGAAAATCAAAAGAAATCAGCCAAGACCTCCAAAACAAAATGTGTAGACCTCCACAAGTCTGGTTCATCCTTAGAAGCAATTTCCGAATGCCTGAAGGTACAACGTTCATCTGTACAAACAATAGTACGCAAGTATAAACACCACAGGGCCACGCGGCCGTCATACCACTCAGGAAGGAGACGCGTTCTGTCTCCAAGAGAAGAACGACAGCAAAGGACCTTGTGAAGATGCTGGAGGAAACAAAAGTATCTATATCCACAGTAAAACGAGTCCTATATCGACATAACCTGAAAGGCCGCTCAGCAAGGAAGAAGCCACTGCTCCAAAACCGCCATAAAAAAGCCAGACTACGGTTTGCAACAAAGCTCATACTTTTTTGGAGAAATATCCTCTGGTCTGATATAACAAAAATAGAACTGTTTGACCATAATAACCAATGTTATGTTTGGAGGAAAAAGGGGGAGGCTTGCAAGCCGAAGAACACCATCCCAACCGTTAAGCACGGGGGTGGCAGCATGTTGTGGGGGTGCTTTGCTGCAGGAGGGGCTGGTGCACTTCACAAAATAGATGGCATCATGAGGAGGGAAACTTATGTGGATATATTGAAGCAACATCTCAAGACATCAGTCAGGAAGTTAAAGCTTGGTCACAAATGGGTCTTCAACAATGACCCCAAGCATACTTCCAAAGTTGTGGCAAAATGGCTTAAGGACAACAAAGTCAAGGTATTGGAGAGGCCATCACAAAGCCCTGACCTCAATCCTATAGAATATTTGTGGGCAGAACTGAAAAAGTGTGTACAAGCAAGGAGGCCTACAAACCTGACTCAGTTACACCAGTTCTGTCAGGAGGAATGGGCCAAAATTCACCCAACTTATTGTGGGAAGCTTGTGGAAGGCTACCCAAAACATTTGACCCAAGTTAAACAATTTAAAGGCAATGCTACCAAATACTAATTGAGTGTATGTAAACTTCTGACCCACTGGGAATGTGATGAAAGAAATAAAAGCTTAAATAAATAATTCTCTACTATTATTCTGACATTTCACATTCTTAAAATAAAGTGGTGATACTAACTGATCTAAGACAGGGAAACGTTACTAGGATTAAATGTCAGGAATTGTGAAAAACTGAGTTTAAATGTATTTGGCTAAGGTGTATGTAAACTTCCGACTTTAACTGTACACGTGTTTAGCAGATGTTATTGCGGGTGTAGCGAAATGCTTGTGCTTCTAGCTCAGACAATGCAGTAATATCTAACATTTTCACAACATACCCAAATAGTTAAGAATATATATGAGCGTTTATTATTTAACTAGGCAAGTCAGTTAAGAACAAATTCTTATTTACAATGATAGCCTACACCAGTCAAACTTTGATGACGGTAGGCCAATTGTGCACCGCCCTATGGGACTCCAAATCACAGCCAGTTGTGATACAGTCTGGATTTGAACCAGGTTGTGACACCTCTAGCACTGAGATGCAGTGTCTTAGACCACTGCGCCACTTGGGAGCCCAAGATATCAGAGCGGCATTGGACTAAGATACAGTGGCATACTATAGAATACAGTATATACATATGAGATGGGTGATGCAATATGTAAACATAATTAAAGTGACTAGTGTTCCATTCCTTAAAGTGGCCAGTGATTTCTAATTTATGTCTATAGGCAGCAGCCTCTGGTGTGCTAGTGATGGCTGTTTAACAGTCTGATGGCCTTGAGATAGAAGCTGTCTTTCATTCTCTTGGTCCCAGCCTTCATGCACCTCGCCTTCTGGATGATAGCGGGTTGAACAGGCAGTGGCTCAGGTGGTTGATGTCCTTGATGATCTTTTTGGCCTTCCTATGGCATCGGGTGCTGTAGGTGTCCAGGAGGGCGGGAAGTTTGCCCCCGGTAATGCGTTGGGCAGACCGCACCACCCTCTGGAGAGCCTTGCGGTTGTGGGCGGTGGAGTTGCCATACCAGGCGGTGATACAGCCCGACAGGATGTCCTCAATTGTGAATCTGTAAAAGTTTGTGAGGGTTTAAAGTGTTAAGCCAAATTTACTGTCTGTGTGGGGGGACCATTTCAGTTTGTCAGTGATGTGTATGCCAACGAACTTGAAGCTTTCCACCTTCTCCACTGCGGTCCCAACGATGTGGATAGGGGGGTGCTCCCTCTGCTGTTTCCTGATCATGGGCATTAATATGCAGTTGGTCCCCACTTTGCTGCTAAGTCCTCCACCAAACTTTACAGGTGGCACTATGCATTCGGGCAGGTAGCGTTCTCCTGGCATCCGCCAAACCCACTTTGTGGCTGAGCCGTTGTTGCTCCTAAACGTTTCCACTTCACAATAACAGCACTTACAGTTGACCGGGGCAGAAATTTGACAAACTTAAACTGGAAAGGTGGCATCCTATGACGGTGAAAGCAACTGAGCTCTTCAGTAAGGCCATTCTACTGCCAATGTTTGTCTATGTAGATTGCATGGCTGTGTGCTCGATTTTATCCACCTGTCAGCAACAGATGTGACTGAAATAGAATCCACTAATTTGAAGGGGTGTCCACATACTACTGTATATATAGTGTATGTTGAAGTGGTGTCCACATACTACTGTATATATAGTGTATGTTGAAGGGGTGTCCACATACTACTGTATATATAGTGTATGTTGAAGGGGTGTCCACATACTGCTGTATATATAGTGTATGTTGAAGTGGTGTCCACATACCGCTGTATATATATAGTGTATGTTGAAGGGGTGTCCACATACTGCTGTATATATAGTGTATGTTGAAGGGGTGTCCACATACTGCTGTATATATAGTGTATGTTGAAGTGGTGTCCACATACCGCTGTATATATAGTGTATGTTGAAGGGGTGTCCACATACTGCTGTATATATAGTGTATGTTGAAGTGGTGTCCACATACTGCTGTATATATAGTGTATGTTGAAGGGGTGTCCACATACTGCTGTATATATAGTGTATGTTGAAGTGGTGTCCACATACTGCTGTATATATAGTGTATGTTGAAGGAAACTTATGTTGGTTAAATCTGGTCCTCTGTGACAGTCTAAATTGTAGTTCTCTCTCTCTGTCTCTCTCAGATAAATAAAGTTTGTATTTATAATTTGTTTGTTCTTCACTGCTCGCCCTTTTCTTCTGTGGCAACAGGTCACAAATCTTGCTGCTGTGATGGCACACTGTGGTAAAATGACATTCTAGTTTTTTTGTTAATTCTTTCCAATGTGTCAAGTAATTCTCTTTATGTTTTCTCTGTTCTCTTCAAACCTAGCACACCAAGACAGGCAGACTCATGTATAATCTGTAAAACTCATAACCTGTTCTATCTAGCTGGTCCCATCTGAAACTTGGAATACTAGCAAACAGTGATTTGTCTCGTTACAACTACTGAGTTATCTTGGTAATCTAAAGGCCGATAAAAGATTCCTCGTCTATGATTCTGTTTGACTATGTATAGCCTATCTGCACCTCAATGGACTTCCAATATCATTGATATTGTGGTATTTCAAAAGACAAACCAATGCCATGTCGATGAGATATAGTTAATGTGTTTCCTAAACAGTGAAAAAGAGGACCTCCGCACCCATACAGTATTGACAAACCATTTGAGCTTACTGAAGCAGACACAGTGGATGGCATTGTCTGAAAACCACAGGTTTATTTAACTGATATCTGCTAAATGGCACCCTTTTCTCTATGCACTACTTTTTCCTCAGTCAGTATTGATGTGTTCAGGTCCACTGGTTCTCATGACATTATAGTCCTTTTCACTTACCTTCTCATATAGTCTCTTCTCTGGTTTTTCCACCTGTGAAAATTCAAAGGAGCTGAAAATGTCACAATACCCTACCAGCGGAACAAATGACTTTGCATGTGCAGGAAGGAGGAAGGGTTATAGTGGGTCACGCAGATTGTAATTGGGGAACGATTGGCCCTGGGAGCTGAACCGGCTGCGAAAAGAGATTTGCAGGGGAAGAGATTGAAATGTATAAATGCTAGTCTTCATCAGTAATGAATCTCTAAGTAAAACTGCCATACGGTACAGTGGAGGCAGGGTGAATAGAACAGACAATGGATTTCAGATACTGCAATTATAATGTTATTATTAGTGTAAGAGAGACAATACAAGAGATTAGCTTGAATTCCATCAGGGCTAGTTTTGAGCATTTAACCCTTACCACTCGTATCCGGATACGGGTTGAAAATGGCAGATTTGGACACTTAAGTGGCTAAATCGGAATGTAGTGGCCGTACAGTAACATGCTATAATGACGCCAGAGCTCAGGCTCTGCTCTTCACAGCGCTGTATGGGTTTTGACTGACAGCTGTTCTGAACTTGAGCACTTCACGCAACATGTTTTGTTGTCGGAGTGAGGGAAATGCTGTGAATTAAGAGGACCCTATGTATTTAGAAAGATGAGACGTTGAGGATTATAATAAACACTGCTTTGATGTCATACAAGTAAACCAAACACCCGTGAGTCCAAATGTGGATTTCACATTTCCATATCACAGAATGAGCCTGTTTGATGCACAGTTACAAGATAACATGGCGTCATACCCTGAGTTGTTCTGAACAGAATGAGCCTGTGTTTTTCTATTGTGAAGAAAATTAGCCTTGGAACACCCATCTGAATGCACTCATGACTCCATTCTATGCACACCACATTACGATCTGTTTCTCTGAATTGCCTTGTGAAAGCCTACCACATTATGGTCATATTTTATAATTTAGCTAGTCAGGTTGACAATAGAACAAGCTTTCAGATGATGCCCACCTGACCCAGACTGCGATTTATAATGGACTGTTTTTGGATTGCGTAAACAACAATAGTAATTGTGTGATGGCGGGGATGCAGGGCTGTGTTCCAAACAAAACAACCACAACTATGTTTGCTCTAGTTCCTCAACGGCACAGCTAGGAGAGTTCAAAAAAGCACCTTATAGTTGAAGACTTCTTTGTGCATTGAAATGACGTAGGAGCTGTGCACACTTGAGAGGTGTGGCCACTTGGGGACACCAGTTAGTTCTCTCATTCACACCCTTGTCATTGTTTTGTCTTATGTTGCACCTACCCCACATTTTACAGAAATATTCTTATCAGTTACTGAATGTATCCAGAGTATTTTCACATTTCGTTATCAACAAATGTGGAGAACAGTAAATGTTACATGTACATCAAATCAACAGTGGAATGTTTAGATTCAGTCTTGTGTCAGGTGAGATGTTCTGTCCTCACCTTTAGTATATTTTTACCATCATCTACAAACTGTTCCCTTTTAATTTATACCATGGTTATGCTTTTCATATTTCTTATGTAAGAAGCATTTCAATTTAGACCTATCCATATAGGCCAAGTGTAAAGGGTTATGGGCAAATGCAATAATTTTCCATCTTAACATGGAAATCCATGGGGAAGGAAACACTAACAGTTAATTGTATTGATCGCTAGCTGTCATTAATTAGGGGAGCAGTGTGACACAGAGAGAGAGAGAGATGATGAAATAATGCCTTTAAAAGTTTCAGAGAGCAGTGGTCAATCAGCTGGTTAGGGCTTTACAGTGCATCCCAATAGCACCCTATTCCCTATAAAGTGAACTACTTTAAACCAGTGCATATAGTGCACTCAGTGCTCAGTAGAGCAGGGCTCTCCAACCCTGGAGAGCTACAGACCTGTAGGTTTCAGCAAAACTGCGGGTCTGGTGTATCTGTTATGAAAAATATATCATGGGCTACATCACACAAAGACTAATTTAAGATAGAGAACTCAGTAACATTTGAGCATGTCTTATTGGGCATTTCATGCGTTTCAACTCCTGAGCCGTTCCAGACTAAACACAGACATACAGCAGAGAGGACTAGCAGCCGTGGTGGGAGACATCAAAGAACACAACAGCAGTGGCATGGAATCAATGCTGAGGGTTTGAGGCACAAACAGACAGGTTACGACTCTCTACTCCACTATAGTTAAAGGATGTTGCAGTCTGCTGCCCAGTGTTCAGAACCACCAGAGAGAACAGACAGTCAGGATGTTGCTGTCTTCTGCCCAGTGTTCAGAACCACCAGAGAGAACAGGATGCTCTTGTGATCCTCTGGACCAAAGGCAGTGTGACATTTCCCCACCAGCCGGGGGGACTGTGGCACTTTATAGTGCACTATAGGGTGCCATTTGGGGCACAAACCATGGCACCGCCGGCTCTGTAAAGGGATAAAGCCATAGGTAACCCTCTGCCAGCTCCTGCACACCTCTCCAATCCAATTCACAGGTGGGTTCAAAGCAGCTGAGACCCCCTGGGTGAAACCTCCATGCAGGCAGAGACAGCGGAAAGAGTGGTATTAAATTAGAAACTCAATGATCAGTACTGCTTTCAGAATGTTTTCATTCTATCTGGAACGGAAGGGTTGAAGAAGCCTAAACCAGCTCTACTACCAGCCAGCTTCCTACCAGCTCCCAACTCCCTGAGGCCAGTCAAGGCAGAGCAGGTGGGTAAGAGGAAGGGAGAGCTGGGGAGGGCTAGGGGAAGAATGGGGGAGGAAGGAGTAAAGAAAGGGCCTCCAGGGGGAGGAAAGTTCATCCAGCCAGGCTGAAGCTCTGCTCTGATTGGACCTGCTGCTGAATCCTGCTGGGCCCTGAGAGGTGGAGAGGCTTTGATATGCGTCCCTCATGGCACCCTATTTCCTATATAGTGCACTACTTTTAACCAGTGCCCTACGACCCCAAAAGTAGTGCACTTTAAAGGGACTAGGGTGCCATTTGGGATGAAGACTTGGGCTCATATTCCCATGCTGCCCATACTGTAACTTGGTACTGACAGGTGGTGTAAGGAGAGACACTGGGTTGAATTAATGAAAGAGTGGGAAGAAGGCTTGGGTGCTCGAGACCATGCCCAATCTGGTGTTGTGGCTATGGCCGCCCGCCTTCCATTTTCAGGCAAATTAAAAGGCAGAGAAAAACTATTTATTTCCATTTAGCAAAACAAATGAACAGGTACGTAGGCTACCCTCCAGAGGTGGCATATTTCTTTGCACATGTGCAGCATGCTGATACAGTTGGACTCATGGTGCAGAGGCTAAATAAACCGCATTCAGTAGTAACGCAGTAGAGCACACAGTGGAGTATCAAATTAAAAGTAATGAGGATCTCTAATTCCCATGCTACCTCCCAAAATACACACAGCATCAGCATCTAACTAGCTTACATTAACCGGGCAAGGGAATTCGATTATATTGTTAGGATTATATTGTATTAACAAGGCAAATTATAAATCATACATTTAATGACTGCGCAGGTATACACAATTACAGAGGTCACACCCAAACTGTGAGATAAAGACATGCAGAACTAAGAGGGAGAATGAGAGCCGTGTCTGGGTCGTTAATCAAGATATTCTTGAGCAACAATAACAACAGTGTTCATCTATGAAACAACCGTCATCAAGATAACGGCAAACACCATGAAGCTCCGAGAATTCCATTTGATTTACGCAGAAAGTGAGTGAGTGAGTGAGTGAGTGAGTGAGTGAGTGAGTGAGTGAGTGAGTGAGTGAGTGAGTGAGAGAGAGAGAGAGAGAGAGAGAGAGAGAGAGAGAGAGAGAGAGAGAGAGAGAGAGAGAGAGAGAGAGAGACCGAGAGAGAGAGAGAGAGAGACCCAGGACAGCAACCCAACCAAATCATGAGAAAACATAAAGAGAATTACTTGACACATTGGAAAGAATTAACAAAAAAACTGAGCAAACTAGAATGTCATTTGGCCCTAAACAGAGAGTACACAGTGGCAGAATACCTGACCACTGTGACTGACCCAAACGTAAGGAACGCTTTGACTATGTACAGATTCAGTGAGCATGGCCTTGCTACTGACAAAGACAGACCTGGCTCTCAAGAGAAGACAGGCTATGTGCACACTGCCCACAAAATGAGGTGGAAACTGATCTGCACTTCCTAACCTCCTGTCAAATGTATGACCATATTAGAGACACATATTTCCCTCAGATTACACAGACCCACAAAGAATTTGAAAACAAACCAGTTTTTGATAAACTCCCATATCTACTGGGTGAAATACCACAGTGTGCCATCACAGCAGCAAGATTTGTGACCTGTTGCCACAGAAGAAAAGGGCGAGCAGTGAAGAACAAACAAATTATAAATACAAACTTTATTTATCTGAGAGAGACAGAGAGAGAGTGAGAGAGAGAGTGAGAGTGAGAGTGAGAGTGAGAGTGAGAGTGAGAGTGAGAGAGAGATTTGGCTGCAGAAGATTTGCTTGCTCTGGCCCCATTCCCTACGATCCGACCCCACCTCTCCTGGCTCCTGTCAACAACAATAAAAAGTGTTCCCCTCCAGCAGTAGCAAGCAGCAGTGAAGATGACAGGGCTTTTAAAAGGTTTATCATTCTGTTTGATGTACAGCACACACAGCAGCGTATAGGAGAGGGTTAATGATACAATCAGGTTCAATCAAGAGTGGTGCGCCGCGCCCTAGTGGTGAATGTTGGATAATGCGTTTCACACCCACTCACTTTACACACTCAAGGCAAAAAGACTGCTGCATTATTTCTATATTTATACATTTCACAATCCTAATCTTTCACATTAAAAAACAGACAGACGACCACAGCTCATATGCCATCCCTGACATCAGCCCAGCTATTAGGTAAGGCTGGAGTGATTATTAGTGGGCCTTGACCCGAGAGGGCTGTATTGCATAAATTATGGATTTTTGTTGACCGGCGTCAGCGATCATTGACATAAGCATCCCACTTCACAGTTACCATCCTGTACCTGGCTATTTTGAATTTCTCACATGACATTCCAACACGAATGATGGTGGTTGGTTAATCAGACAGCACAACAGCTATGGGAGTTCTGCTGTGAGGGTGTTGTGTGTACCTGTGAGCTTCTTGACGGGCTGCAGCCGTACGCTGATGGTCTGGTGTGCGAGCAGCGGGGAGGAGGGCAGGGAGCGTGACACGCCCTCCATGATGCGGATGTGCTGCATGCTGTCGGTCATCGAGAGAGGTGGCAGAGCGTAGTCACCCTCGAAGGCACAGTCACTGTCTATACTGCCCCCTGCAGGAGGAAGCAGAAACCGTCAGCATCACAACACAATAATAATGTTGTGTTCTATATATTTGATAAATTATAACACTTACAGTATCAGTCAAAAGTATGGACACACCTACTCATTCAAGGGTTTTACTTTATTTTTACTATTTTCTACTTTGTAGAATAATAGTGAAGACATCAGAACTATGAAATAACACATATGGAATCATGTAGTTACCAAAATAGTGTTCAACAAATCAAAATATATTGCTTTTCCAACAGTCTTGAAGGAGTTCCCACATATGCTGAGCACTTGTTGGCTGCTTTTCCTTCACTCTGCGGTCCAACTCCTCCCAAAACATCTCAATTGGTTTGAGGTCGGGTGATTGTGGAGGCCAGGTCATCTGATGCAGCACTCCATAACTCTCCTTCTTATTGGTGTCCTTTAGTAGTGGTTTCTTGGCAGCAATTCGACCATGAAGGCCTGATTCACGCAGTCTCCTCTGAACAGTTGATGTTGAGATGTGTCTGTTACTTGAACTCTGTGAAGCATTTATTTGGGCTGCAATTTCTGAGGCCAGTATCTCTGCAGCAGAGGTAACTGGGTCTTCCTTTCCTGTGGCGGTCCTCATGAGAGCCAGTTTCATCATAGCGGATGATGGTTTTTGCAACTGCACTTGAAGAAACTTTCAAAGTTCTTGACATTTTCTGGATTGACTGACCTTCATGTCTTAAAGTAATGATAGACTGTTGTTTCTCTTTGCTTATTTGAGCTGTTCTTGCCATAATATGGACTTGCTCTTTTACCAAATAGGGCAATGTTCTGTATTCCACCCCTTCCTTGTCACAACACAACTGATTGGCTCAAATGCAATAAGAAGGAAATAAATTCCACAAATTGACTTTTAACAAGGCACACCTGTTAATTGAATTGCATTCTAGGTGAGTACCTCATGAAGCTAGTTGAGAGAATGCCAAGAATGTGCAAAGCTGTCATCAAGGCAAAGGGTGGCTACTTTGAATAATATTTTTTGGTTACTACATGATCCCATATGTGTTATTTCATAGTTTTGATGTCTTCACTATTATTCTACAATGTAGAAAATAGTACAAATAATAAAAAACCCTGGAATTAGTAGGTGTTTCCAAACTTTTGACTGATACTGTATCTGAGTATAGTCATGGATAGTCATGGATGTTTAACAGTTATTAGTGCCTTTTCTGTGCATTGTATTACATTATACATGTGTTTCTAGTGGCATTGTTAACAGGGTATTAATATGAAGTAGTTTCTTCACTACATGTATGATTTCTTACAGTGTTCAGGGTAAAGTAAAATGACTGTGGAACCGAGAGCCATGGAGGGACCCATGTTGTGATGCTACTGTGGTATTGACTGGGACCTGAAGGCAGACGTGACAGGATGCCGCCCTGTTTCTCTCATTAACAATGTACCAGAAACATATAATCTCTAATACACTGAACAAAAATATAAGCACAACATGTAAAGTGTTAGTCCTATGTTTCATGAGCTGAAATAAAACATACCAGAAATGTTCCATATGTAATCTCTGTTAGAGAGTATTTCTCCTCTGCCAATATAATCCATCCACCTGACAGGTGTGGCATATCAAGAAGCTGATTAAACAGCATGAACATTACACATGTGCACCTTGTGCTGGAGACAATAAAAGGCCACTCAAAAATGTGCAGTTTTGTCACGCAACACAATGCCACAGATATTTCAAGCTTTGAGGAAGTGTGCAATTGGAATACTGACTGCAGGAATGTCCACCAGAGCTGAGAATATAATGTTCATTTCTCTACCATAAGCCGCCTCCAACGATGTTTTAGAGAATTTGGCGATACTTCCAACCGGCCTCAGACCACAGCCCAGGACCTCCAAATCCGGCTGCTTCACCTACGGGATGGTCTGAGACGAGCCACCCGGACAGCTGACGAAACTGTGGGTTTGCACAACCGAAGACTATCTGCAAAAACTGGTGGTGGGCTAATGGTATAGGCAGGCATAAGCTACGGACAACAAACACAACTGCATTTTATCAATGGCAATTTGAATGCACAGAGATACCGTGATGAGATCCCATTGTCGTGATATTCATCTGCCGCCATCACCTCATGTTTCAGCATGATAATGCACGGCCCCATGACGCAAGGATCTGTACACAATTCCTGGAAGCTGAAAATGTCCCAGTTCTTCCATGGCCTGCATACTCACCAGACATGTCACCCATTGAGCATGTTTGGGATGCTCTGGATCGACGTGTACGACAGCGTGTTCCAGTTCCAATATCCAGCAACATCACACAGCCATTGAAAAGGAGCGGGACAACATTCCAGAGGCCACAATCAACAGCCTGATCAACTCTATGGGAAGGAGATGTGTTGCGCTGCATGAGGCAAATGGTGTTCACACCAGATACTGATCCACGCCCCTACCTTTTATTTTAAGGTATGTGTAACCAACAGATGCATATCTGTATTCCCAGTCATGTGAAATCCATAGATTTGGGGCCAATGAATTAATTTCAATAGACCGATTACCTCATATGAACTGTAACTCAGTAAAATCTTTGAAATTGTTGAATGTTGCATTTATATTTTTTGTTCAGTGTATAACATCAAAGATATCTAGATAGAATAGAGATGTGAGAAATCAACCACTATCCAAACCAAACCACAAGGGAGCTGAATTCCGGAAAGAACACAGCAGCAATCACTAAACCACAGCAACACCTCCCTCCAAATATCACAAGTTCTGTTTGCCAATTCTTCAACAATTTCATTCTCACATTTCCTGGTGCACTAACACATCTGTACAAAACTCTCTACAGCCATTTTGTCCGTCCATACAGAACCACATCCAAGCTCAGCCCAGCCCAGATGGCCCTGTCCCACCGGACACACAGAGCTGTGAAACCAACACTGGCCAACACTTTCACATAAGATCAGATAGCATAGCAGATACCAGAGACCAGGGGCCATTAACAGACACTCCCCAGTAGTCCCCATAGAGGGCTGTCTGTCTGTGTGTGAGACAGCCTAAATGTGATATAGACAGAGACAGCCAGGGACTGCTTACACCATCACACTCTCACACACACACACAGAGACACAGACAGACACACACGCAAAACACACCACACAAACACACAGACAGACAGACACACACGCAACACACACACAGACACTCAAACCAATTAAAAGGCAGACTACAGAAGTGGGAAACAATAACTAAATGGTGTGGTTATAATTCAAGAGAGGCTGCCTGGAAGGGAACCCTTTTGAATGAAGACCAGAGAGGAATTCACGAGAAGCTGCCTGGAAGGGAATGGAACCCTTTTGAATGAAGACCAGAGGGGAATTTAAGAGAAGCTGCCTGGAAGGGAACCCTTTTGAATGAAGACCAGAGAGGAATTCAAGAGAAGCTGCCTGGAAGGGAAACCTTCTGAATGAAGACCAGAGGGGAATTTAAGAGAAGCTGCCTGAAACCCTTTTGAATGAAGACCAGAGGGGAATTCAAGAGAAGCTGCCTGAAACCCTTTTGAAAGAAGACCAGAGGGGAATTCTTTACATGTCTGAGAGCCAACAGAAAGTTTGATGTGATCCATTGGTCTGGGGGAGGCTACTTAGCTACATTGACGTGGTAAATGGCTTAGCTCTCAAAACGTTTCCGAACAAAAGGGTAGGGTGAATTTGAATGCTAATTGTTGAATCGTTGAGACAGACAGGTATTAAGAGCCACTTCACAGAACAAAACACTCACAGACGCAAACACACAAACACACACCCACTCATAGAAGCACTGAGCTCAAAAAATAGGTAAAAAAGAGCAAAGATACCCATGGGAAAATCGCACTGCCTAAAATAGTCCTAAAGGAAGTAGAACTCCATAACTGTAGTCTATAACATCTATATTGTTGACAGACACAATTGACTAATATTCTGTTTCTCTTCCTGCCCAGTGTATACTTCCAGGGATAACAGACCCAGACACAATTACAGGAACATAAACATTCATAGTGTTCTCTCTCCACAAAATTACTACTTCACGTCTTCTCCAGAATTTATTAAATCCTCTGCAATTAACTCATATAAAATACAGCCCTTTAAACAGCCTCCAGCCCTCTCTGTTGCTCCAGGGGAGAGAGGAGAGAGAGAGGCAAATAGTATGAGCATGAATCTAAAGACAGAAGGAATAAAGAAGAGATATAAGAAGAAACATGGGGAAAGGTGTTATAGGAGGGGAGGAGACAGAGAGAGAGAGACGGACCCACTGGTTGCCCTCTAGGTTACAGAGAGCTGATAGTCCCATCCACCAAACTACCAGGTGTGAAACAGGGAAGGGACTCAGTTGGTATGCTAATTTGGTATAGAACAGACCTAACTCACTCTATTAAATTAATCAAAACAGGAACATTTAACCCCAGAGAAAAAAACAGAGAAAAATATCCTCCTGTGTGCTACCTATATCCCCCCACTAGAATCCCCATACTTTAATGAAGACAGCTTCTCCATCCTGGAGGGGGGAATCAATAATTTCCAGGCCCAGGGACATGTACTAGTCTGTGGTGACCTAAATGCAAGAACCTGACACCCTCAGCACACAGGGGGACAAACAGCTGCTTGGAGGTGACAGCATTCCCTCCCCCATATGCCCCCCTTGGCACAACTACGACGACATAACCAACAAAAACGGGTCACAACCCCCGCAGATCTGTCGTACACTTGGTATGTACATATTCATTGGTAGGATTTGAGGAGACTCCTATGGTAGGTACACCTATAGCTCATCTCTTGGCAGTAGTACTGTAGATTCCTTTATCACTGACCTCAACCCAGAGTCTCTCAGAGCGTTCACAGTCAGCCCACTGACACCCCTATCAGATCACAGCAAAATCACACTCTACTTGAACAGAGTAGAGTCCTCTACTCATGAGGCATCAAAGCCAAAGGAACTGAGTAATATTAAGAAATGCTATAGATGGAAGGAATGTAGTGTGGAAACCTACCAAAAAAACAATTAGGCAACAACCAATTCAATCCCTTTGTGACGGTGCGAGGACGGTGAGCACAAAAAAAGGAGGAGGTTGAAAAAAAGGAAAACTAGAAAGAACGAAATCGATACATATAGTTTTAATAATACACTGTACAATAGAGCAGCAGCTCGAAAACAACAATCCAGGTGTGTGTGTCTGTGTGTGTCTGTGTGTGTGTGTGTGTGTGTGTCTGTGTGTGTCTGTGTGTGTGTGTGTCTGTGTGTGTGTGTCAAACAACAACACGAAGAGTTATCTATCCAAAATGGAGATGTATGGGTAAACCACTTCTCCAATCTTTTTGGCTCTATAACAAAGAACAAAGAGCAAAAACATATACATGATAAAATACAAATCCTAGAATCAACTATTAAAGACTATCAGAACCCACTGGATTCTCCAATTACCTTGAATGAACTACAGGACAAAATAAAAACCCTCCAACCCAAAAAGGCCTGTGGTGTTGATGGTATCCTCAATGAAATGATAACATTAACAGACCACAAATTCCAATTGGCTATACTTAAACTCTTTAACATCATCCCCGCCCTATCTCAGCTCACTGGTCACTATAGCAACACCCACCCGTAGCATGCGCTCCAGCAGGTATATCTCACTGGTCACCCCCAAAGCCAACACCTCCTTTGGTCGCCATTCCTTCCAGTTCGCTGCTGCCAATGACTGGAACGAATTGCAAAAATCATTGAAACTAGAGGTTCCTATCTCCCTCAATAACTTTAAGCATCAGTTGTCAGAGCTGCTTATCGATCACTGCACCTGTATATAGCCCTTCTGTAAATAGCCCACACTACTACCTCATCCCCATATTTATTTTTGTTTATTTTCACTAATCTTGCACTCCAGTATTTCTATTTGCACATCATAATTTGCACATCCTTCATTCCTGTGTTAATGATGATAATTCTGTAATTTATTTCACCACTATAGTCTATTTATTGTCCTACCTCCTAACCTTACTGCATTTTTGCACTACATTTTGCACTCTGTATATAGATTTTTCTATTGTGTTTTTGACTGTTTGTTTAATGTGTAACTCTGTGTTGTTATTTGTCGCACTGCTTTGCTTTGTCTTGGCCAGGTCGCAGTTGCAAATGAGAACTTGTTCTCAACTGACCTACCTGGTTAAATAAAGGTGAAATAAAAAAATAAAAAAATAAATAAAATCCTTAGCTCTGGCATCTTCCCCAATATTTGGAACCAAGGGCTGATAACCCCAATCCACAAAAGCGGAGACAAATTTGACCCCAATAACTACCATGGGATATGCGTCAACAGTAACCTTGGGAAAATCCTCTGCATTATCATTAACAGCAGACTCTTACATTTCCTCAGTGAAAACAATGTGTTGAGCAAATGTCAAATTGGCTTTTTACCCGGCCTCAAACTACTAGAATCTGAAGTCAAATATCTACTGTTTGCTGATGATCTGGTGCTTCTGTCACTAACCAAGGAGGGCCTACAGCAGCACCTAGATCTTCTGCACAGATTCTGCCAGACCTGGTACCGGACAGTAAATCTCAGTAAGACCAAAATAATGGTGTTCCAAAAAAGGTCCAGTCGCCAGGACCACAAATATCTGTATCCATCTAAACACTGTTGCTCTAGAGCACAGAGAAAACTATACAAACTTTGGCATAAACATTAGCGCCACAGGTAACTTCCACAAAGCTGTGAACGAGCTGAGAGACAAGGCAAGAAGGGCCTTCTATGCCTTCAAAAGGAACATAATATTTGACATACCAATTAAGATCTGGCAAAAAATACTTGAATCAGTTATAGAACTCATGCTCTTTATGGTTGTGAGGTATGGGGTCCGCTCACCAACCAAGCATTCACAAAATGGGACAAACACCAAATTGAGACTCTGCATGCAGAATTCTGCAAAAATATCCTAAGTGTACAATGTAAAAGACCAAATAATGCATGCAGAGCAGAATTAGGCCGATACCCGCTAACTATCAAAATCCAGAAGAGAGCAGTTCAATTCTACCACCTAAAAGGAAGCGATTCCCAAACCTTACATAACAAAGCCATCACCTACAGGGAGATGAACCTGGAGAAGAGGTCCCTAAGCAAACTGGTCCTGGGGCTCTGATCACAAACACAAACAGACCCAACTGTCACGGGAAGGTGCAGAGAGAGACCAAGGCGCAGCGCAGGTATAGTTTGACATTCTTTATTTTACTATGTAATATGTTTTCTTTTCAATGTAATAAAGAAACACAAATGACGAACTACAAAAACGAAACCAAAACACGAATTTACAACGTTACGTTAAAACAACACACAATAGTTTTAACGTAACCAAAAGCACACTTACTTCACCCGTGACTGCGAAATGCATTAACATGTAACGATAACAACCCACACCAAGTGAAGGACAGACTCAACATATATTGGATCCCTAATTAGAGACAACGGTAGCAGCTGCCTCTAATTAGAGATCCACCCAAAACCCACAAAGAAACAGAAAAGAACGACACTGTCAGACTCTGACCAAGCAACATAGAGAAGCCTATTGCTTCTCTATGGCCAGAGCCTGACACCAACAGAGCCCCAGGACAGCAACACAATTAGACCCAACCAAGTCATGAGAAAATAAAAAGATAATTACTTGACAAAATGAGGTGGAAACTAAGCTGCACATCCTAACCTCCTGCCAAATGTATGACAATATTAGAGAAACATATTTCCCTCAGATTACACAGATCCACAAAGAATTTGAAAACAAACCAAATTTTGATAAACTCCCAGATCTACTGGGTGAAATACCACAGTATGCCATCACAGCAGCAAGATTTATGGCCTGTTGCCACAATAAAAGGGCGAGCAGTGAAGAACAAACAAATTATAAATACAACCCATATTTATGTTTATTTATTCTCCCATTTGTACTTTAACCATTTGAACATCGTTACAACACTGTATATAGACAAAATATGGCATTTGAAATGTCTTTATTCTTTTGGAACTTTTGTGAGTGTAATATTTACAGTAAATGTTTATTATCTACTTCACTTGCTTTGGCAATGCTAAAATATGTTGCCCATGCCAATAAAGCCCTTGAATTGAATTTAACTAAATTGAATTGAATTGAGAGAGACAGAGACAGAGACAGAGACAGAGACAGAGAGGGGATTTAGTCCCCCTACCTTGACCGGTGTGGCTCAGGTGGTGGTGGTTCTCTAGACTGGGTGAGTGGGGGCCTGCCAGGTCCTCACTCCCTCCATCTGCAGACGAGGAGAGAGAGAAAGAAGAGAGAGAGTGAGCGTGGGGATGCCAGAGAGAGAGAGAGAGAGAGAGAGAGAGAGAGAGAGAGAGAGAGAGAGAGAGAGAGAGAGAGAGAGAGAGAGAGAGAGACAGACAGAGAGAGAGAGATCCTCCACCAACCAGGACTTGGAGCTCAAGAGGCTACACTACACTACACTACACTACACTACACTACAGCTTACTCACAGAGCTACAGACAGTCGGGTTAGCTAATGATAATATCCTATTATGAGGATCAATTACTGTGGGCCCAAAGGACTGAGAGATTGGCTCAGGGATGGATTTTCAGAGATAGATTAACAACAGTGGATGGAGCAGGGCTTGCTTAGGGGGTTGATGCAATGGCCAGCACCCGCTTTGCCTCTCCACTACAGTCTGTTTGACAAAGCTATCCCCTCTCTAATGCTACAGTGATCAACAGCAACAATTTCCTAGAAAGCACACTACTTTTGACCAGAGCCCTATGAGCTTGAGCTGTGGTCAAAAGTAATGCACTAACTAGGGAATAGGGTGCTATGTGGGAAGCAGCCTAACACTGCACGGCTTAGTGGCATATCATGATTCATTCCGAAATCACACATCCCACTCGAATTAAGCCAGCCCATTTATAAACAAGCTGTTGTTTGAAAGTTATCTAAACCAATGGATTTCTCTGCCTGTAGTACTCATCTTGCCACTGAAGTACAAAGTGGCAAGCTGAGTTGTGTACGCTGGCCATGGCAGATGCACCACATGTTTCCATCAACAGGTCCTGTGTGTGTGTGTGTTCACCCAAACAAACACTTGGGTATATGTCCTGATCACTAACCCACAATACACAGACTGGACATCAGTACATCATCACACACAATACACAGACTGGACATCAGTACATCATAAACCAACAATACACAGACTGGACATCAGTACATCATAAACCCACAATACACAGATGACATCAGTACATCATCACCCACAATACACAGACTGGACATCAGTACATCATTACCCACAATACACAGACTGGACATCAGTACATCATAAACCCACAATACACAGACTGGACATCAGTACACAATCTGCTGTTGTGCCCATACAAGGTAGACTGGGCTGCTGGTGGAAATATCTAGCTTGTAGACAGACCAAAATCAAACAAAATCTAATCAAATTTGATTGGTCACATACACGTGGTTAGCAGATATTATTGCGGGTGTAGCGAAATGCTTGTGCTTCTAGCTCCGACAGTGCAGTAATATCTAACAAGTAATATCTAACAGTTTCTGAACATATACCCAAATACACATAAAACTAAGTAAGGAATGGATTGGGACGATTAAGTGACTAAGATACCGAAGAATGGTATAGCGTATAGGTAAAACATATGGGATCAGTAGTGCAAGATACGGAAACATTATTAAAGTGTGTTTAATTTCCATAAAGTGGCCGGTGCTGTAGGTGTCCAGGAGGGCGGGTAGTTTGCCCCCAGTAATGCCTTGGACAGCGCACCACCCTCTGCAGAGCTTTGCCATTACGGGCTGTGCAGTTGCCGTACAAAGCAGTGATTCAGCCCGACAGGATGCTCTCAATTGTGCATCTGTAGAAGTTAGTGAGGGTTTTGAGTGATAAGCCACATTTCTTTAGCCTCCTACTGTTGCGCCTTCTTCACCACACTCTATGTGTGGGTGGACCATTTCAGTTTGTCAGTGATGTGTACGCCGTGGAACTTGAAGCTTTCCACCTTCTCTACTGCGAACCCATCGAAGTCCACGATCATCTCCTTAGTTTTGCTGACGTTGAGTGAGAGGTTATTTTCCTGTCACCACACTCCCAGAGCCCTCACCTCCTCCCTGTAGGCTGTAATCAAGCCTATAAGTGTTGTGTCGTCTGCAAACTTGATGAATGAGTTGGAGGCGTGCTTGGCCACGCAGTCATGGGAGTACAGGAGGGGGCTGGGTACACACCCTTGTTGGGCCCCAGTGTTGAGGATCAGCGAGGAGGATCAGCGAGGAGGAGGTGATGTTTCCTACCTCCACCCGTCAGGAAGTCCAGGACCCAGTTGCACAGGGCGGGGTTCAGACCCAGGGCCTCGAGCTTGATGATGAGCTTGGAGGGAACTACGATGTTGAATGCTGAACTATAGTCAATGAACAGCATTCTTACATAGGTATGCCTCTTTTCCAGAGGGATAGGGCAGTGTTCAATGTGGTGGCGATTGCATTATCTGTGGATCTATTCGGACGGTAAGCACATTGAAGTGTGTCTAGGGTGGAAGGTAAAGTGGAGGTGATATGATCCTTGACTAGTCTCTCAAAGCACTTTATGATGACAGAGGTGAGTGCTATTGGGCGATATTCATTTAGTTCAGTTACCTTTGCTTTCTTAGGTACAGGGACAATGCTGGCCATCTTGAAGCATGTGGGGACAACAGGCAGGGATAGGGAGAGATTTAATATATTTGTAAACACAACAGCCAGCTGATCGCCGCATGCTCTGAGGACGTGGCTAGGGATACCATCTGGGCAAGCAGCCTTGCGAGGGTTAACACGCTTAAATGTATTACTCATGTCATCCACTGAGAAGGAGAGCCCACAGTCCTTGGTAGCGGGCCGCATCGGTGGCACTGTATTATCCTCAAAGCGAGCGAAGAATGTGTTCAGCCTGTCTGGAAGCGAGGCGTCGGTGTCCGCGACGTGGCTGGTTTTCCTTTTATAATCAAATAGAATTACCCAGAGGGACTGAGTGTGTTAGTGTGAGAACTGGGGCAGTGGTTACTAACCGCCAACACCAACCTCACCACTATTCTGTTATCTTTAAAACAACCCAATTACCAACAGCCTTCACATTGTCGCTGAAAGCATCACATGATGAAATCACATCAAATCTATAGTGTGAAATCCGTCACTACGCAACACTAATGGCTGGAATGGAATTAATGGAACGGAGTCAAACATGTGGATTCCATATGTTTGATGTGTTTGATAACATTCCATTTACTCCGGTTGACAGTGCAGACCAGAGGAGGGTGGTGGGAGGAGCTATAGGAGGACGGGCTCATTATAATGGCCGGAATGGAATAAATTGAATGCTATCAAACACATCAAACATATGGAATATGGGAATATGGGAATTACTATTATTACCCCAAATTATTATCTATCTATCTATCTATCTATCTATCTATCTATCTATCTATCTATCTATCTATCTATCTATCTATCTATCTATCTATCTATCTATCTATCTATCTATCTATCTATCTATCTATCTATCTATCTATCTATCTATCTATCTATCTATCTATCTATCTATCTATCTATCGAATCCACATGTTTGACTCCGTTCCATTAATTCCATTCCGGCCATTACAATGAGCCATCTTCCTATAGTTCCTCCGACCGACCAGCCTCAACTGGTGCAGACAAATGTCACACTATCTGACCTAAGACAATGGGCCTAGAGATGAACGTTAGCCCAACCATTTTGCATTGTGAACAGCCAGACTGTGGGTAAACAGAGCTTCTATTCTCTCCTGGTAGATTGATCTCTTGTTACTAGTGATCACAGTCAGAATATACTGCTGCTATCCACACAGATCAATGGATCCTGACACTAGGAACAGGAAAGGGGAGGGGCCTAGACTAGACTGAAGAGACAGAAAGATAGATAGAAGATAGATTATCTATTTCACTTGCTTTGGCAATGTAAACATATGTTTCTTATGCCAATAAAGACCTTTGATTAGAAGAGGCCATCTCTCCTGCTCTAGCCATTTTCAGCTTCAGCTACAATAATCTTGTTTCTATCATCAGCTCTGTGAGTTATCCCATGTAAAAACACATATGTACAGTACCAGTCAAAAGTTTGGACACATTTGGAAAGGCACACATCTGTCTATATTAGGTCCCACAGTTGACAGTGCATGTCAGAGCAAAAACCAAGCCATGAGGTCGAAAGAATTGTCACAACATTTCTGCAGCATTGAAGGTCCCCAAGAACACAGTGACCTCTATCATTCTTAAATGGAAGAAGTTTGGAACCACCAAAATTCTTCCTACAGCTGGCCGCCCAAACTGAGCAAGGGAGAAGGGCCTTAGTCAGGGAGGTAACTAAGAACCCGATGGTCACTCTGACAGAGTGCTAGAGTTCCTCTGTGGAGATGGGAGAACCTTCCAAAAAGACAACCATCTATGCAGCACTCTGCCAATCAGGCCTTTATGGTAGGGGCCAGATGGGAGCCACTCCTCAGTAAAAGGCACATCAGCCCGCTTGGAGTTTGCCAAAAGACACCTAAAGACTCTCAGATCATGAGAAACAAGATTCTCTGGTCTGATGAAACTAAAATGGAACTCTTTGGCCTGAATGCCAAGCTTCACGTCTGGAGGGAACCTGGCACCATCCTTAAGGTGAAGCATGGTGGTGGCAGCATCATGCTCTGGGGATGTCTTTCAGAGGCAGGGACTGGGAGACTAGTCAGGATCGAGGGAAAGATGAACAGAGCAAAGTACAGAGAGATCCTTGATGAAAACCTGCTCCAGAGCACTCAGGACGTCAGACTGAAGGATCAGATTGCAGTCCAAATAGCCTTTACACAGCCTGGAGGTGTGTTTTGGATGATTGTTCTGTTGAAAAACAAATGATAGTCCCACTAAGCGCAAACCAGATGAGATGGCGTATCGCTGCAGAATTCTGTGCTAGACATGCTGGTTAAGTGTGCCTTTAATTCTAAATAAATCACAGACAGTGATTGTTGGGAACCACACATGCCGAGATCATCCATTCACTTACTCTGCGTCTCACAAAGACACAGTGGTTGGAACCAAAAATTTCAAATTTTGACTCATCAGACCAAAGGACAGATTTCCACCAGTCTAATGTCCATTGCTTGGCCAAAGCAAGTCTCTTCTTCTTATTGGTGTCCTTTAGTAGTGATTTCTTTGCAGCAAATTTTCAGGATTGACTGACCTTCATGTCTTTAGGTATTGATGGACTGTCGTTCCTCTTTGCTTATTTGAGCTGATCTTGCCATAATATGGACTTGGTCTTTTACCAAATAGGGCTATCTTCTGTACACCACCCCTACATTGTCACAACACAACTGATTGGCTCAAACACATTAAGAAGGAAATAAATTCCACAAATGCACTTTTAATAAAGCACACCTGTTAATTGAAATGCATTCCAGGTGACTACCTCATGAAGCTGGTTGAGAGAATGCCAATATTGTGCAAAGCTGTCATCAAGCCAAAGGGTGGCTACTTTGAATAAATTGTTTAACACTTTTTTGTTTACTACATGATTGCATATGTGTTATTTCATAGTTTTGATGTCTTCACTATTATTCTACAATGTAGAAAATAGTAAAAAATAAAGAAAAACCCTTGTATGAGTAGGTGTGTCCAAACCTTTTACTGATACTGTATATATTTTTTTTAATTAATATAACAAAAACACTAACAAAGGTGCTGGTGCGAACAGTGGTGCTGTTTCCCCAAAATGAGGATTCGATCTTTAAAGGTCCTGAACCATCAAAATCATGTGTTTTTATGAAATTGGATGATTTGTGGATGAAACCAGACCAAAGTAGGATGACCAAAGTATGAAAATGTAATTTTGCTTCTACATTCATAAAGTTACTGGTCTCCTCCCCCATATCAAACACTAGTATTCAGGAGGCGGGATTATTAAGGGCTTTTTGTGACATCACAAAAATACTCTTATTTACTACACCAACGTCTTATTCCCTTACCTAATTTAAATAAGTACTGCGTTGTACCCAACATCGCAAAAGGAGTATTCGCAGAGGGCCGTGGTTTACATAGCTAGTTAGGTTGTCTACTGGTGGCAAAGTTTTACTGCAGAGTGTCAGCAAATATAATTAGAGGTTTCCCTATTCATCTGTGTCTGCAAATAGAAGATTCATACAAACTTACTGACATCATTGATAGTCATGATATATGAACATTGTCTGGCAGTCAATATATACTGTATGTATGTAATGTACCCAGAACTCACCCTGTACAGATTCAACTGAAATTGTCCAAGATGAACTAGCTGGCTACCTTGATTAACAGTGCTGACAATTCCATTTGGGCTACCTAGCTAAATTATACAGCCAACATTTTGTCTATGCTGTTACAATAACCAAACAGTTGGATAAATAACTCATTTGTGAAACCATGATGTGGTATATGACGGGATTGGATGTTGCATGCAATTTCAATGTTGTTTGAGTTGCTTTGTGTATCAGCAAATTAGTTTGAGATAATCTTACTGAAACACTGCTCACTGTGCACTTGTTGCTTAACATAGGCGTTTTCAAAGAACCGCCAGTCAAGGTGAGCTCCCTGCCCATTCAGCCTTCTAGCTCCCCGCCCACTCAATCTGTCTTTTCAGACTTCCTGGAAGAATCTTATGGCTGATGTTTTAGTCACTCAAAAGGCTATTTTACATGGGAAGCAGAATGACTGTTCTGGAACTTTAAGGCACATCCCAGACAGTTTAAGTGGTGAATTATTTCCCAGGTTTCAAGTCTTAAAGGGAAAATGCCAAATGGCGTCAAAGGGAATGACTCATGACTCATCCGAACAGTGTCTGTCTGGGACGACTCTCCTCTCCTCTGCTCCCCTTTATAAAAGTCAGAAAAACTGACAGAAAGGTTCAGCTCGCTCTGTAGCTCTCTGGGTTGGTTCTCTGTGTGGGTAGATAACAGCAGTCATTAGTTAGTGCAACAAGAGACTCCACTGACCTTCATAGGTCTGGGATATAGTCTTTCTCTAAAAACTCTAATTACCGTTACAAAGCATTGGGGGAAGTGGCTCTAGTACGCTACAGTCCTTTTTGTTGGGTCCCTGGCCAAGGAGAGTGATCTTGCTGCAGACTTTGTCAGTGACCGGCCAGTCTTCCACTCAAGGGCCAGCTCATGGCATTTCAGTCAGTATCCCTCTGCGGGCATGCAGGCCCTATAGCCTCAGCACTGGGACCAAGCTACAGAGGAATGTGTTAGGCCATAGCATTGATTTCCCAACACTACGGAAAAAAAATTGCTCCAAAAGGGTTCTTCGGCTGTCCCCATAGGATAATCCTTTTTGGTTCCATGTAGAACCACTTTTGGTTCAAGGTAGAATCTTTTTACATTTAGATGTGTGTAATTTAGCATATGCTCTTATCCAGAGTGACATCCAGTTGGGGGTCAGATGTCTTATTAAAGATACTCTTTTGGCGTAGAACCCTCTGTGGGCGGCAGGTAGCGTAGTTGGCGGTTAAAAGTGTTGGCCAGTAACCGAAAGGTCACTGGTTCAAATCCCTGAGCTGGCAAGGTGGAAAAATCTGCTGTTCTGCAAGACAGTTAACCCGTCAACAACACCTGCTCCCCGGGCGCCGGTGACATGAATGTCGATTAAGGCAGCACCCCATACTTCTCTGACTCAGAGGGGTTGGGTTAAATGCAACAGACTAGGTATCCCCTTCTACCTGGAGCCAAAAAGGGTTCTCCTATGGGGACAGCTGAATAATTATTTTAGGTTCTAGATAGCACCTTGTTTTCCCTTCTAAGAGTGTACCATTGTAACTCTGCCTAGCTGGGCAGTGTCTGAAATGGCACCATATTCTGTTTATAGTGCACTACTTTTGACCGTGCACTTTAAAGAAAATTCAGACACAGCCTAGCTCTGTTCCAGTGGGATGGGTCATGTCCTTCATTCCGTCTGCTGTGCCAATGCATGGTGACTCAGATAGGAGAGTACTGTTCTGTCTCTCATCTCTCACCAGTACCTTCTAAAAGCTCTTAATACAATATAAGGTCCTTCCCTTGCCATCAAAATAGGGAATTTTTGTTGTACTGTACCACTGTATGTAACTAGTACAGTAGAGAGAGGTCATGTTGTACCATACCACTGTATAGCTAGTACAGTAGAGAGAGGTCATGTTGTACCATACCACTGTATAGCTAGTACAGTAGAGAGAGGTCATGTTGTACCATACCACTGTATAGCTAGTACAGTAGAGAGGTCATGTTGTACCATACCACTGTATAGCTAGTACAGTAGAGAGAGGTCATGTTGTACCATACCACTGTATAGCTAGTACAGTAGAGAGAGGTCATGTTGTACTGTACCACTGTATGTAACTAGTACAGTAGAGAGAGGTCATGTTGTACTGTACCACTGTATGTAACTAGTACAGTAGAGAAAGGTCATGTTGTACTGTACCACTGTGTGTAACTAGTACAGTAGAGAAAGGTCATGTTGTACCATACCACTGTATAGCTAGTACAGTAGAGAGAGGTCATGTTGTACCATACCACTGTATGGCTAGTACAGTAGAGAGAGGTCATGTTGTACCATACCACTGTATAGCTAGTACAGTAGAGAGAGGTCATGTTGTACCATACCACTGTATGGCTAGTACAGTAGAGAGAGGTCATGTTGTACCATACCACTGTATAGCTAGTACAGTAGAGAGAGGTCATGTTGTACCATACCACTGTATGGCTAGTACAGTAGAGAGAGGTCATGTTGTACCATACCACTGTATAGCTAGTACAGTAGAGAGAGGTCATGTTGTACCATACCACTGTATGGCTAGTACAGTAGAGAGAGGTCATGTTGTACCATACCACTGTATAGCTAGTACAGTAGAGAGAGGTCATGTTGTACCATACCACTGTATAGCTAGTACAGTAGAGAGAGGTCATGTTGTACCATACCACTGTATAGCTAGTACAGTAGAGAGAGGTCATGTTGTACCATACCACTGTATGGCTAGTACAGTAGAGAGAGGTCAAGCTTGTGTTGACTAAAGGGCTAAATCATGGCTACAGGGAAAATAGAAGGGAATTAACCACAATTAGCAGAGGCAGTTTGTCACCCGCTGTATTATCCAGCATGACAGGCCAAAGACAATGCTGTCAGCTCTTATGAAATGTTAACTTGAGAATGGACCTGAGTGCTGAGTCAGCTGGAATAGCTACTCCCACCAGGAGCAGAGAGGCAGAGAGGGAGAGAGAGAGAGAGAGAGAGAGAGAGAGAGGGAGAGAGAGAGAGAGAGAGAGAGAGAGGGCTGACAGAGACAGGTAAGGGGAAAGAGTTGAGCCAGCAGTTTTACCAACTCAGATCTGCCTGGGTGTTTTCATGTTCAGTATGTATTGACAGTGTCGTTGGGGCTTTAACAAATCCTTGATGGATTTGTTATCACAACTGAAGTTCTGTTTCTAGCTACAGTACATGTTTATTTAGCCTAAGTGTCCTAAGCAAACGATAAAATCAATGGCGTCTTCCAATTTGCGGCGCAGCAGATGTCTCATGTTCCCAACGGAGGCATAAAAGAGAAGGGCCTCCCGCTGCGGTCTAAGGCGTCATTACAGAACCGGGTTCGATCCCAGACTGTGTCACAGCTGGCCGTGACCGGGAGTCCCATGAGGCGATGCACAATTGTCCCAGCGCTGTCCGGGTTAGGGGAGGATTTGTCCGGCCGGGGGGTCGCCAGCTGGACGGTGTTTCCTCCGACACATTGGGAGGCTGGCTTCCGGTTTAAGCCAGCAGTGTGTCAAGAAGCAGTGCGGCTTGGCAGGGTCGTGTTTCGGTGGACGCATGTCTCTCGACCTTCGCCTCTCCCAATTCTGTAGGGGAGTTGCAGCAATGAGACAAGACTGTAAATACCTATTGGATATCACAAAATTGTGTAGAAAAAGGGTTAGAAGTACAACAACGAAAAGAAAAGAGTAAACCCAAACAGACTACAATACAGACTCCTTTGTTACCATGTTGTCATATTCTGCTGAGCTTGCGGCTACAAAAATGTAACGTCATTCATTTGAGCTTCTGCTTCCCTTCTCTCCCTCTGAGCCCTGAACAAACAACACACCACCAAGGGGAACCATACTTGGAATTCATTGAATCATACACTTCAGGTGCTGCAGCAAAGTAGAAACGACATACTGCACTATACACAGCCAGGTTAACAAAAGTAGTTAAAATGCTACAAAATCATCAACAAAGCCTAAACCATCACCAAGGGCAAATCCACAGTAACGGAAATACGCTGAGATGATTTTTCAATTTAACATCAAGCAAAAAACATTGATTTTAAAGTTTAACCAACCATACAACTGTATGCACAATTTACATAGTAAATCAACAAAACAAAAAATGTATTAACTGGAAAAACTGAAGATGCAAAGTTCTCCCTCAGTTTTATTCTGTTAGCAAACTTTGTCCTACAAAGTTCTTCCTGTAAATGTGTTTTTGTAAAATGTTCAGTGGAAATTGTTAAAAGTAGGGGAGGATAGTAGTCTTCTGCATAGAGCTCTATGGTATGGAAATCAATGATTTTACCATGGAACTGCCCTCTCTCTGAGCATGAATGAATGAATCTATGAATGAATGTATGTAACTGTGAGACAGCGTTGCTGTGAGGCTGGGTGGCTGTGAGGCCGGGTGGCTGTGAGACAGGGTGGCTGTGAGACAGGGTGGCTGTGAGGCAGCGTGGCTGTGAGGCAGTGTGGCTGTACTCTACAATTATCCAAGGCCAGGACCAAAGCCATGGACGGTGACGCATGAGAGTGGCTGATCTGCGTCAGGCGCTGGCCGCCAGCTCTACCACTCTACAGGGTCCTGGAAGGAGGTGTTAGTGGAACAGGAAGTACAGAGGGAGGGTGAGAGAGAAGAGAGAGAGATAAGAGAGATAAGAGAGAGAGTGAGAGAGAGCGGAGAGAGAGAGCGGATAGAGAGAGATGAGAGACAGAGAGAGAGTGAGAGAGAGCGGAGAGAGAAAGCGGATAGAGAGAGATGAGAGACAGAGAGAGAGTGAGAGAGAGCGGAGAGAGAGAGCGGACAGAGAGAGATGAGAGAGAGAGAGAGCGGAGAGAGAGAGACAGAGAGGGAGAGAGAGAGGAGAGAGAGAGACAGAGGGAGAGAGAGAGAGAAAGAGGAGAGAGACAGAGAGAGAGAGAGACAGAGAGAGAGAGAGAGAGAGAGAGAGAGAGGAGAGAGGAAAGAGGAAGGAGAGAGGGGAAAGAGATAAATCCAGAAATTATTAATTAAATTGTACAACCACCGAAAAGGAAGCGATTCTCAAACCTTTCATAACAAAGCCCTCAAATACAGAGAGATGAACCTGGAGAAAAGTCCCCTCAGCCAGCTGTTACAGGGGCTCTGGTCACAGACACAAACCAAAACCACTGAGCACCAGAAAAGCATAACAATTAGACCCAACCAAATCATGAGAAAACAAAAAGATAATTACATGATACATTGGAAAGAATTAACAAAAAAACTGAGCAAACTAGAATGTTATTTGGCCCTAAACAGAGACTAGACAGTGGCAGAATACCTGACCACTGTGACTTACCCAAAATTAAGAAAAGCATTGACTATGTACCGACTCAGCGAGCATGGCCTTGCTATTGAGAAATCTCTATATTGTTTTAAAACTTTTGTGAGTGTAATGTTCACTGTTCATTTCTGGTTGTTTGTCTCCCTTTTGTTTATTGTCTATTCCACTTGCTTTGGCAATGTAAACATATGTTTCGCATGCTAATAAAGCCCTTAGAATAAAGAGAGGGGGGGGGGCATCCCTCCCACACTATGCACCTCTGTGGCACTATTGAGTGGGTGTACTTCGTCAGAGACAAAACCAACCAGAAGCCTGAGGTACTAGGGTTTTATATAAAACAAAGACACTCAAGTGACTGACTACTGGCTAGGCTTGGGCGTTATACTGTACAGTCGTGGACAAAAGTTTTGAGAATGACACAAGTATTGGTCTCCACAAAGTTTGCTGCTTCAGTGTTAGATCTTTATGTCAGTAGTTACTATGGTACACTGAAGTATAATTACAAGTATTCCATAAGTGTCAAAGGCTTTCATTGACAATGACATTCAGTTTATGCAAAGAGTCAATATTTGCAGTGTTGACCATTCTTTTTCAAGACCTCTGCAATCCGCCCTGGCATACTGTCAATTAACTTCTGGCCACATCCTGACTGATGGCAGGCCATTCTTGCATAACCAATGTTTGGAGTTTGTCAGAAGTTGTGGGGTTTTGTTTGTCCACCCACCTCTTGAGAATCGACCACAAGTTCTCAATGGGATTAAGGTCTGGGTAGTTTCCTGGTTATGGACCCAAAATGTCAATGTTTTGTTCCCCGAGCCACTTAGTTATCACTTTTGCATTATGGCAAGGTGCTCCATCATGCTGGAAAAGCCATTGGTTGTCACCAAACTGTTCTTGGATGGTTGGGAGAAGTTGCTCTCAGAGGATGTGTTGGTACCATTCTTTATGCATTGCTGTGTTCTTAGGCAAAATTGTGAGTGAGCCCACTCCCTTGGCTGAGAAGCAACCCCACACATGAATGGTCTGAGGATGCTTTACTGTTGGCATGACACAGAACTGATGGTAGCGCTCATCTGGTCTTCTCCGGAACAAGGTGTTTTCCGGACGGCCCAAACAATCGGAAAGGGGATTCATCAAAGAAAATGACTCTACCCCAGTCCTCAGCAGTCCAATCCCTGTACCTTTTGCAGAATATCAGTCTGTCCCTGATGTTTTTCCTGGAGAGAAGTGGCTTCTTTGCTGCCCTTCTTGACACCAGGCCATCCTCCAAAAGTCTTCGCCTCACTGTGCGTGCAGATGCACTCACACCTGCCTGCTGCCATTCGTGGGCAAGCTCTGCACTGGTGGTGCCCCGATCCCGCAGCTGAATCAACTTTAGGAGACGGTCCTGGCGCTTGCTGGACTTTCTTGGGCGCCCTGACGCCTTCTTCACAACAATTGAACCTCTCTCCTTAAAGTTCTTGATGATCCGATAAATGATTGATTTAGGTGCAATCTTACTAGCAGCAATATCCTTGCCTGTGAAGCCCTTTTTGTGCAAAGCAATGATGACAGCACGTGTTTCCTTGCAGGTAACCATGGTTGACAGAGGAAGAACAATGATTTCAAGCACCACCCTCCTTTTAAAGCTTCCAGTCTGTTATTTTGACTCAATCAGCATGACAGAGTGATCTCCAGCCTTGTCCTCGTCAACACTCTCACCTGTGTTAACGAGACAATCACTGACATGATGGCAGCTGGTCCTTTTGTGGCAGGGCTGAAATGCAGTGGAAATGTTTTTTTGGGATTAAGTATTAAAGATTAAAGGGTAAATAAATATCTGTAGCTATATATTTTTTAATTCTTTTTTATTGTTTTCACCTTTATTTAACCAGGTATGCCAGTTGAGAACAAGTTCTCATTTACAACTGCGACCTGGCCAAGATAAAGCAAAGCAGTGTGACAAAAACAACAACAACACAGAGTTACACAAGGGATAAACAAGCGTACAGTCAATAACACAATAGAGAACAATTGATTTGATAAATAAGTACTCACAATGTAAGTCACGTCACGACACCGTCTTTGCAATTACTTTATCGTTTGCGCTCGTTCGAATATTTAACTACCAGCCCCTATTGAAAATGTTAGTTTTGTTAGCATACTGGTAACAGACACCTGATGGACATTTTTCACTTTTTTAGCACCCCATTGTGTACCAAAATCTGGATACCACTACTACTGACCCAGGTTCCTTAGTTCTCCTCCGGTAAACAGAGTGGAAGAAAGGGAAGAAGAGTGTGGCAGGAATACCGAGAGGAGAGGAGAGGAGAGGAGAGGAGAGGAGAGGAGAGGAGAGGAGAGGAGAGGAGAGGAGAGGAGAGGAGAGGAGAGGAGAGGAGAGGAGAGGAGAGGAGAGGAGAGGAGAGGAGAGGAGAGGAGAGGAGAGACATGGTTCCATTGATCAGCCCCACAGAGAACAGCCTTTTTTAGACCCCATATTCTACACATCAAGAAGCAACACCAAACCAACTGAGCAGAGCAGTGTAAAGACAACATCTCTCATCAAGAAGCAGCACCAAACCAACTGAGCAGAACAGTGTAAAGACAACATCTCTTATCAAGAAGCAGCACCAAACCAACTGAGCAGAACAATGTAAAGACAACATCTCTCATCAAGAAACAGCACCAAACCAACTGATCAGAACAGTGTAAAGACAACATCTCTTATCAAGAAGCAGCACCAAACCAACTGAGCAGAACAATGTAAAGACAACATCTCTCATCAAGAAACAGCACCAAACCAACTGATCAGAACAGTGTAAAGACAACATCTCTCCAGTACTTGCATCCCCCCCTTTCCATTTCTTTCTCTACCTCCATAATAATAATAATGATAGTGAATGTTATTTATAAAGTGCATTTCTGGCACTCTCTCTCCACCTCATTTCAAGGTTAGCTACCATCACTCTCTCTCCACCTCATTTCAAGGTTAGCTACCATCACTCTGTCTCCACCTCATTTCAAGGTTAGCTACCATCACTCTCTCTCCACCTCATTTCAAGGTTAGCTACCATCACTCTCTCTCCACCTCATTTCAAGGTTAGCTACCATCACTCTCTCTCCACCTCATTTCAAGGTTAGCTACCATCACTCTCTCTCCACCTCATTTCAAGGTTAGCTACCATCACTCTCTCCACCTCCTTACAAGGCTAGTCACCTCTGCCTCTCTCTTCCCTGATTCCCTCCCCCTGTCCCTCTCCCCCTGTCTCCCTCCCCCTTTCTCACTCTCCCTGTCTCCTTCCCCCTGTCTCTCTCTCCCAGTCTTCCTCCCCCTGTCTCCCTCTCCCTGTCTCCTTCCCCCTGTCTCCCTGTCCCAGTCTTCCTCCCCCTGTCTCCCTCTCACTGTCTCCCTGTCTCCCTGTTTCTCCCAGCACAGCGATAGTGCAGTCACCTCTGCCTCTCTCTGACCTCCAGTGCACTGTAGGAGACGTGAGTCCCCTGCTATAGAGGCATATGTCTGTCTCTACTGTCTATGATCACTGCACCAACTATACCAGGGAAATAAATGACTAAAGTTCCTGATTCTGACATAAACAAAGGAAGACTAAGAGCCTGTTCCAAATGGCACACTATTCCCTATACAAAGCCCTATAAGCCCTGGTCAAAAGTAGTGCCCTATGGGTAATTTCAGTGCAGTGCAATAATAAACCATGTGAGTCATCCATCGATGAACACAGACGGCATTTCATCAAGAATGAGCATTAGGGTAGTGAGGGAAACAACAGTCTGCATCGTAACATAAACAGCCCTAACAACAACAGCAGAATAATAAAATAAACCTCTACCCGAGAGGAGAGACATCATCTGATGTCATATATGAAAGGTGTCATTGGGTGTTCTTGTATTACAATCGGAGTGCAGAGCTTTCAAACGGCAGGGGGCAACCATTAATCCAGAGAGAGAGAGAAAGGGAGAAAGAGAGAGAGAAAGAGAGAGGGAGAAAGAGAGCAAGCGAGTGAGAAAGATACTTTAACAAAAATATATACAACCTCATTTAATTTCATTAAAACCTCCCACCCCACTCCCCTTTAAAAACTCACCTTGCCCACCTTGCCCTCTACCACAATACAAAATAACACCACACATCAGAATAACCAAAACCTCACCACTTCAACCGTATATCCAACCCATCTTCCCCAGCTGTACAGACGGCCCCCCCGATACACCATATCTCCTGAAACATCTCCACACTGATTATAGAACTCAACTTCCACCCTAAGGCACGCAGAAACCGTCCCATTAAATAATAGGAAGAAATTTCCCCCCCGGGGGATCAATAAAGTACCTATCTATCTATCTATCTAATAGTAAAGTGTCTGTTATCCCTCCACCTTTGACCCTGTTCCTCCTTGTTAGACAAATAGCCAACTTTACCTGAACAAACAGAAAATGCAACAACACAGCCTTAAAGGGAAAATTACTCCTCCTGACCCGCTAAGTAGAAGCCAACAATCTCACCCACCTTCCGACACTACTAGTCTGTTCCCTATCAGATGACCAGAGGGAGAAGTATACATCGCTGCTGCGAGTTTTCTTGTTGTTTTGAGGATTTCAAAGTGTTAGAAAATGACATGCTGTTGGTTTCCTCTCCTTTCACCTTCAATGTGGATAACGCTCCCACTGACCTGCAACTTGAGCTTATCGATCTTCAGTCTGATGCAGTGATTGGAGAACTATTCAAAACAATGTCACTGACAAGGTTCTATGCATCTCTCGATGAACAGAACTTTCCAAAGATAAAGAGTCATGCTCAGAAGATGTTTGTACTGTTTGGGTCAACCTATGTGAACAGAATTTTTCAGTGATGAAATATAACAAGTCAAGGCAGAAATCATCTCTTACTGACTCTCACCTCTCAGCAATCCTACGCATAGCGATGTCAGAAACTATACCTGACTTCACTCCTCTAGTCAATGCCCATCCGAGACTTCACTCCTCACACTGATTGAATAGTTTAAATGTAATGTTGAGCTCTCTCTTTCTTTTGTTAACAGGTATGCACAAAAACATGAGTTTTGTCCGTGGTGCTGAATGCACTTTTCCCTATGTGTAGTTCATTGCATGTTTAATAATGAAAATACCTACCAAAAGGAGAACATGGATGTGGTTTATTTCTGTGCATGTTAAAAAAGTAAAATAAGTAGCATATCTGGACGTGATTTACAGTAGATATATCCGTCAACACAGTCATAAACATGATATATAATCCTGTAATATGATTCTGGCCCACAATGGCAAAAATATATTCTAATGTGGCCCTCTGCTGCCTGCGTCTCATGGCCCCCTGCATGTTGACCTTGATTTCCCCCACTGGCGCTTGTACCCTCACCTTGTCTACAGCCTTTATATGGGCACGCAAAGCTCTTATGCTCCAAAAAACCGCAGACTATCTGTGCTGGCAAACTCTGCGTAGAGCCCCTCCCCCTTGTAGAGCCCCTCCCCCGACCTCACTTCAAAATGCACATTAAACTGTTCCTCATTGTTGTTCAGAAACATGAACACTTGCCTCCGGAACGAAACAACATGCTTAACGGCATCTCTTTCCGGATTTGATAATACGTAATAAACGGAGGCAGATTGGCAACTACAACCCTTGCTATAGGAGCTGAAAGATGATAAATCGTCACTAACACATCCCTGACAAATATTCCACTAGCAATCAGCCTGCCCACTAATTTTACTCTTGTCATGAACACAACCACAGCTTCGTTCATTCTGGATGCAGAATGGATAAATTCAGCTCCTACATGTAAGCCGACCTTATAGGGGCGGCAGGTAGCCCAGTGGTTAGAGTGTTGGACCTGTAACCGAAAGGTTGCTGGATCGAATCCCCGAGCTGACAAGGTAAAAATCTGTCGTTCTGCCCCTGAACAAGGCAGTTAACCCACTGTTCCTAGGCTGTTGTTGAAAATAAGAATTTGTTCTTAACTGACTTGCCTAGTAAAATAAAGGTTAAAAAAAAGAAAAAAAAAAACTGACCTCAAGCAGAAACTCCTCCAACTAAACTCCATTCTCAGGAACACACCTCAATCCAAGGCGTAATGACAGTGTCTCCTCTGCTAAACTAACAGTGTGTTAACCCTCCACCATGAGAGAGGGAGGGAGAGAGAGAGAGCTAGGGGAGACAGTATGTTCCCTCTCTTCCCTCAAACTCTCTTACTATTATCCTCTCAAAAACATCCCTCACTCTCTCTTCAACAACACTGGTGATAGATGCCTCATTCACACTACCGCATCATCTCCATTGCAGGCAGAGGAGAGGCAAGCAGGCTTGAATAATGATACATGATACATGATCAAATATAAAAGGAGTAGTGAGCACAGTATGTGACTGCCAGCTTGTAAACAACTGCCAAAACAATCCCTCTACCCAGTCATTTAAGAAGATATATATTTGACAACTGCCAAAACAATCCCTCTACCCAGTCATTTAAGAAGATATATATTTGACAACTGTCAAAACAATCCCTCTACACAGTCATTTAAGAAGATATATATTTGACAACTGCCAAAACAATCCCTCTACCCAGTCATTTAAGAAGATATATATTTGACAACTGTCAAAACAATCCCTCTACACAGTCATTTAAGAAGATATATATTTGACAACTGTCAAAACAATCCCTCTACACAGTCATTTAAGAAGATATATATTTGACAACTGCCAAAACAATCCCTCTACTCAGTCATTTAAGAAGATATATATTTGAGATAGTACTTAGTAATTACAGTAATCTAAAATGGATTAGTATTCCTGAAAAACAATCATGTGTAAATGTTATTTCTGTCTGGCAGCCTATAGTCTGAATCTGAGAGTGGGGTACAGTTAGTTCATACATGTTCATACTTTTTTCATACTGGTCCCCCATGGGAATCAAACCACCAACTCTGGCGATGCAAGCACCATGCTCTACCATCTGAGCCACAGTGCCTGCTTTACTGTAAAGTCTGAATCTGAGGGTGTGTGTGTGTGTCTGCGTGCGTGCGTGGTGTGTGTCCACTCTGCCTTTTCCCAGCGCATCAGTCCTGTCTGGCCAAATAAACATGTCCCAAGACATGATGGATCCTGTCCCTTCATACGTGTCAGCTGGAGTTAATGCTGGGGAGCATGGTGCAGGGAGAGAGGAAGAAGTTGTGGGACAAAGTCTCACAGGAAAAACATTTAAAGGGACCGTATTTTAAATTGCTCAGTGCTCACAATCAAATGATTGTCTAGACCTGGCAGGCGGGGTGTGAAGAAGAGATAGATGAAGACGATGGGAGGAAGGAGGACAGATGGAGTTACGAGGACTGTCATATCATTTTCATCTCTCTCTCTCTCCCCCTCCATCTCTCTCTCTCTCTCTCTCTCACACCCTCCCCTATGCTCTCACACCCTCCCCTATGATTTATCTCCCTCTCCCTCTCTCCCTCTCTCTCTCAGTTCAATAGACTTTTTTGATGAAGCCAAAACAAAACAAAATTATTATATTATTGGCATTACATTGTACTTTTCACTGGCTGTCCCTCAGGTCGTGGCAGTGGACACATATTTGTCTGCCAAAACATCACATTTTGGCTTTTCATCCAATAAATATTTCAGTTTCACAGTAGCTTTATAGTTTCAAATTATTTGTACTGAACGATAATTTGGGGAAGCAAGATTCTCTTAGGTCTGAGTATTAGTCACAGTGTATTTTTTATTTAACTAGGCAAGTCACTCTAAAACAAATTATTATTTACAATGGCGGCCTACCTACAGGGACAGCCATAGTAGTACAGCGCCCCTGGAGCAAAGTGCCTTGCTCAAGGACACATAGACAGGTTTTTCCTCAACTTGTCAGCTCAGGTATTTAAACCACCGACCTTTCGGTTACTGGGCCAGCGCTCTAACCACTACGCTCTAACCACTAGCACAGCCAGTCCTCTCTGGGCTACCAGTTTTGCCTGTGACGACTGTGTCTATCTCATGACATTGTAGAGATTTGTGATGGAATGTTTTGAGGTCACTTGTTTTTAGATGGTTGTAAAATTTGATGGGATTTTTTTCTATTCAAATGCGTTGTTTTGAGTTTTTCTTTGCACTTGCAATACAGTCTTGCAAAACTCTGCATGCTGTTTATCGATTGGATGTTTGTCCCTTTTGGTAAAGTCATTATTAGAGAACGGACCCCATACTTTACTGACATATAGAGCAATTGGTTCTATAACTAATTGGAAAATGTTGAGCCACATTCTAATTGGAATTTCGATTTTAATGTTCCTTTTAATGGCATAGAATGCTCTTCTTGCTTTGTCCCTCAGCTTGTTCACAGCCATGTGAAAGCTACCTGTGTTGTGATATTTAGTCCTGGATACGTGTAGTTTTTTGTGTGTGTTCTAATAGAACTGTGTCCAAATAGAATATATATTTGTTATTCTGATTTCTGGACCTTTTTTGGAATATCATTATATATACATTGGGGAGAACAAGTATTTGATACACTGCCGATTTTGCAGGTTTTTCCAGAAAATCACATTGTATGATTTTTAAGTAATTAATTTGCATTTTATTGCATGACATAAGTATTTGATACATCAGAAAAGCAGAACTTAAAATTTGGTACAGAAACCTTTGTTTGCAATTACAGAGATCATACGTTTCCTGTAGTTCTTGACCAGGTTTGCACACACTGCAGCAGGGATTTTGGCCCATTCCTCCATACAGACCTTCTCCAGATCCTTCAGGTTTCGGGGCTGTCGCTGGGCAATACGGACTTTCAGCTCCCTCCAAATATTTTCTATTGGGTTCAGGTCTGGAGACTGGCTAGGCCACTTCAGGACCTTGAGATGCTTCTTACGGAGCCACTACTTAGTTGCCCTGGCTGTGTGTTTCGGGTCGTTGTCATGCTGGAAGACCCAGCCACGACCCATCTTCAATGCTCTCACTGAGGGAAGGAGGTTGTTGGCCAAGATCTCGCGATACATGGCCCCATCCATCCTCCCCTCAATACGGTGCAGTCGTCCTGTCCCCTTTGCAGAAAAGCATCCCCAAAGAATGATGTTTCCACCTCCATGCTTCACGGTTGGGATGGTGTTCTTGGGGTTGTACTCATCCTTCTTCTTCCTCCAAACACGGCGAGTGGAGTTTAGACCAAAAAGCTATATTTTTGTCTCATCAGACCACATGACCTTCTCCCATTCCTCCTCTGGATCATCCAGATGGTCATTGGCAAACTTCAGACGGGCCTGGACATGCGCTGGCTTGAGCAGGGGGACCTTACGTGCGCTGCAGGATTTTAACTAATGACGGCGTAGTGTGTTACTAATGGTTTTCTTTGAGACTGTGGTCCCAGCTCTCTTCAGGTCATTGACCAGGTCCTGCCGTGTAGTTCTGGGCTGATCCCTCACCTTCCTCATGATCATTGATGCCCCACGAGGTGAGATCTTGCATGGTGCCCCAGACAGAGGGAGATTGACCGTCATCTTGAACTTCTTCCATTTTCTAATAATTGCGCCAACAGTTGTTGCCTTCTCACCAAGCTGCTTGCCTATTGTCCTGTAGCCCATCCCAGCCTTGTGCAGGTCTACAATTTTATCCCTGATGTCCTTACACAGCTCTCTGGTCTTGGCCATTGTGGAGAGGTTGGAGTCTGTTTGATTGAGTGTGTGGACAGGTGTCGTTTATACAGGTAACGAGTTCAAACAGGTGCAGTTAATACAGGTAATGAGTGGAGAACAGGAGGGCTTCTTAAAGAAAAACTAACAGGTCTGTGAGAGCCGGAATTCTTACTGTTTGGTAGGTGATCAAATACTTATGTCATGCAATAAAATGCAGGGGTTGTTTTAGATCACGTCTCTCACAGTTGAAGTGTACCTATGATATAAAATTACAGACCTCTACATGCTTTGTAAGTAGGAAAACCTGCAAAATCGGCAGTGTATCAAATACTTGTTCTCCCCACTGTATATATTTTTTAGGTTAACTGTCAGAGCCCAGGTCTGACAGAACCTGTGCAGATGACCTGTAGATGCTGCTGTAACTCCTCCTTAGTGGGAGACAGTAGCACCAGGTCATCTGGGTACAGCAGACACTTGATTTCAGTGTTGTGTAAGGTGAGACCAGGTGCTGCAGATTCCTCTAATGTTTTTGCCAATTCATTAATAGTGTTGGACTTATTGAGCAGCCCTGTTTCACTCCACGTCCCTGAGAGAAGAAGTCTGTTTGCTTTTTGCCAATTTTAACCACCCATTTGTTTTTAGTGTACATTGATTTAATAACATCATATGTTTTCCCTCCAATACCACTTTCTATTAGTTTATAAAAAAGTGCCAAATTGAATCAAATGCTTTGAAGTCTACCAAACGAGTAGATTTAGCCTTTGTTTTGGTTTACGTGTTTGTCAGTTAGAGTGTGGAGGGTGTAAATGTGGTCTGTTGTACGATATTAAAATTAAAAATCCAATCTGGCTTCTGCTCAGGACGTTGTGTTCATCAAGGAAATGATGCAGTCTGTGATTTATGATACTGCAGAGAATTTACGCAAATTCCTCTCTAATTATTTGGGTCAAATTTGTCTCCATTTTTATAGATTGGTGTGATCAATCCTTGGTTCCAAATATCGTGGAAAATACCTGCAGTGAGGATAATGTTGAAGGGTTTGAGTATAGCCAATTTGAATTTGTCTGTATATTTAATCATTTCATTTAAAATACCATCAGCACCACAGGCATTTTCGGGTTGGAGAATGCATCGTTTTTCCAATAATTTTTCATCTGTAATTGGGGTATCCACAGGATTCTGATAGTCTTTGACTGCTGATTCAAGGATTTGTAATTTGTGTTTTATATCTTGTTGTTCTGGGCTCTTTGTTATATTGCTTTAGAGGTTTGAAAGTGATTTCTCCACATATCCCCATTTTGGATAGACAATTCCTCATGATGTGGTTTGTTTAATTTATTTAAATTCTCCCAGAAGTGGTTTGAATCTATGGATTCCTCAATTCCATCCAGCTGATTTCTAATGTGTTGTTCCTTTTTTGTTCTTAGGGTGTGTTTGTATCGCTTCAGTGTTTCCCCATATTGAATGCGTATATTTTTCTTTTCTGGGTCTCTGTGTTTTTGATTAGATATATTTCTCGATGACTTTCTTAGATTTTTGCAATTCATTATCAAACCATTTTTCATTATCTACTCTTTTTGGTTGACTGTTATGTTTCTTTAGATTAGCCAAGGAGGCTAATTTGTCAAATATAAAGTTTATGTTTCAAACTGACAAATTTACACCTTCAAGGTTGTCCAGGAGAGATTGTATTTTTGGCTACTAATTGCTTTTTTGTAGATTTCTGTACTGTTTGCCCTCCATCTAAACGCCTGTTAAGTAGCATGTCATTTATTGGGCCGTGATGCTTCATGGTTGGGTTCCGCTCATCTCAGATTCACTGTGATTTTACTGTGGTCTGAGAGAGGTGTTAGTGGGCTGACAGTGAAGGCTCTGAGAGGCTCTGGGTTGAGGTCGGTGATAAAATAATCTACAGTACTGCTGCCAAGGGATGAGCTGTAGGTGTACCTACCAAAAGAGTCCCCTCTTAGCCTACCATGGACTATGTACAGACCCAGTGTTCGACAGAGCTTCAGGAGCTGTACTCCATTTTTGTTTTTCACTTGGTCATAGTTGTTTCTGGAGGGGTATGTGGGGAGGGAAAGGTTGTTGCTTCCCGGTAGGTGTTTGTTCCCATGACTGTTAATTGTGTCTAGTTCTTCTGCTGTTCTAGCATTCAGGTCTCCACAGACCAGTACGTTGCCTCGGGCCTGAAAGTGACTAATCTCCCCCTCTAGAATGGAGGAACTCTCTTCATTGAAGTAGGGGGGAATGTATGTGGCACAGAGGAAGACGTTTTTCTCCCCCTCTCTCCCTCTCTCCTTCTCTCCCTCCCTCTCCCTCTCTCTCTCTCTGAGCGGGTGGGTATGAGAGATAGAGGGTGAGAGGGAGAGGGTGTGAGACAGAGGGTGTGAGAGGGTGAGAGAGAGAGAGGGTGAGAGAGGGGGTGTGATAGAGAGAGGGTGTGAGAGAGAGGTTGTGAGAAAGAGAGGGTGTGTGAGTGAGAAGGTGTGAGAGAGAGAATGTGGAATGAAATGGTGGGTGAGAGATGGCCATGGTAACGCTAGATGCTGGAGGAGCAGTGTGGGTGTTGCTCAATGATGGATCTCCCAAAGATAGAATCATAATGATAGAATGTTAGAATCCTTCAATCAACAACAAGGAGGGATTTAAGCTTTCATTATATATGTACAACCTGTGTTATTATGAAGAAAGACAGTGGTCAAACATTACACAAGAACAGAGCTGAGAGGACCCACCAGACACACACACCTGCTAAGAGTGTATAGTGTTGATTGGTGTGAAGGCCCCATACCTGGCCCAAGGTGACACACAGCAGGAACAACCAGATCCACAGCAACAGAGAACGGAAGGAAACAAACATCTGTTGCTAACACAGGTCCAAAACACTGGAAAAAACAGGCTACATGATACACCGTTTTCATTGAGATAAATGTATACAAACAATGAGATTGGTTAATAAAACAGTCCATTCCCTCCCACTATTCTCCCCCCAGCCCTTCAGTCCAGACTCTCAGAGTTCCCTGTATCCAGCTTACCTTTGTCAGTCCAACGTCTCGGCTTCCCAGGCAATTAAATAATCCTGCACCAGAGTAAGGAAGATCCCAAACAAAGGAAAGAGAGAGGGAGAGAGAGGAGGAAGGGATGCTGAAGAGAGGGGTGAGAGAGAGGAAGGAATGCTGAAGAGAGGGGTGAAAGAGAGGTAGGGATAAGAGAGATGGAGAGAGAGGTAAAGCTTGGCCCAGACAGAGAGAGAGATCTCCACAGTGTGAGCAGGCAGCGAGGAAGGAATGTACCAGGTGTCAGCACACGTATAAGCCGAGACACACACACACACACTCTCGCTAGCAGCAATAACTCCCTCTCATACTCCCTCTCCTCTCTGTCAGGGAAGAACTCCTTAAACCTTTCAGTACCAACATCCTTGTTCTAGGTCTAATGTTTATATTAGTACATTTGGGAAAATAACAGATTTTACATTTACGTCATTGAGCAGACGCGACTTACAGTAGTGAGTGCGTACTTTTTCATATATTTTTTTTCATACTGGTCCCCTGTGGGAAAAGAACCCACAACAATGGCGTTGCAAGTGCTATGGTCTACCAACTGAACTATTCTGAAAGAAAGATGATGAATAAATGTGTCTGCACTGCATACTGTATGTTATAACCAACCAACCCCTCCTCACTGAGTCAGCCAGTGTTTCATATAACCAACCAACCCCTCCTCACTGAGTCAGCCAGTGTTTCATATGACCAACCAACCCCTCCTCACTGAGTCAGTCAGTGTTTCATATAACCAACCAACCCCTCCTCACTGAGTCAGCCAGTGTTTCATATAACCAACCAACCCCTCCTCACTGAGTCAGCCAGTGTTTCATATAACCAACCAACCCCTCCTCACTGAGTCAGTCAGTGTTTCATATAACCAACCAACCCCTCCTCACTGAGTCAGTCAGTGTTTCATATGACCAACCAACCCCTCTTCACTGAGTCAGCCAGTGTTTCATATAACCAACCAACCCCTCCTCACTGAGTCAGCCAGTGTTTCATATAACCAACCAACCCCTCCTCACTGAGTCAGTCAGTGTTTCATATGACCAACCAACCCCTCCTCACAGAGTCAGTCAGTGTTTCATATAACCAACCAACCCCTCCTCACTGAGTCAGCCAGTGTTTCATATAACCAACCAACCCCTCCTCACTGAGTCAGTCAGTGTTTCATATAACCAATCAACCCCTCCTCACTGAGTCAGTCAGTGTTTCATATGACCAACCAACCCCTCCTCACTGAGTCAGTCAGTGTTTCATATGACCAACCAACCCCTCCTCACTGAGTCAGTCAGTGTTTCATATAACCAACCAACCCCTCCTCACTGAGTCAGTCAGTGTTTCATATGACCAACCCCTCCTAAATATCTCAGGGTACTACATGTAGAGTACCCAAATGGCGCAGCGGTCTGAGACACTGCATCTCAGTGCTAGAGGTGTCACTACAGAGACCTTGTTTCGATTCCAGGCTGTATCACCATGATTGGGAGTCCCATAGGGCGGTGCACAGTTGTCTGAGTTTGGCCAGTACAGGATGTCATTGTAAATAACAACTGACTTGCCTAGTTAAATAAAATAAATTAATAAAAAGATGACAGACCACAAGGAAGGAACCACAGTATTGGAGTAAGAACTTGCTCTCCAAAGAGGATTGACTCATGCACATACAAAATTGAATATGTAAGGGATAATCAACGAAGGGCTATGCGTGCTATGGAAAATAATGAACAATGTGGAAGGTGTGTTCCACAATGCACTAGTGGAGTGGAACTGACCTTCCATGGAGTTGCATTATTTTCCAGAGAACGCACAGAGCACTGAGTTGCTAGAAATGTGTTAATTTGCCGGTAGAAATGTGTTGAACATCCACTGAAGTAGCAGGGAAGTTTCCTAGATAACTACAGCAGTTGCCATGGTAACCAAACAAACAGACTTGATAGTTTAGCAAACCAAACCATCAGTCAGAGCTTGCCATTATGAAAAACTAATTCAACAATACCAATGTTTTCAATTTGACTTTTGCTTTCAAAAGCAGCTCAAATAAAACGTGTAAAAATTTGCTATATACATTGAATTCTACCGTACAAATATACTATGTGTTATTTAAGCAATAAGGTCCGAGGAGGTGTGGTATATTGCCAATATACCACGGCTAAGGGCTGTTATTATGCACAACGTAATGCGGAGTGCCTGGACACAGCCCTTAGCCATGGTATATTGGCCATAAACCACAAACTCAGAGCAGCCTTATTGCTATTATAAACTGGTTACCAACCTAATTAGAGCAGTAAAAATAAATGTTTTGTTGTACCCGTGGTATACAGTCTGATATACCATGGCTGTCAACCATTCAGGGCTCGAACCACCAGTTTATAAAGGGAAATAATGTACACTTTAGAATGCCCATCAAGCCAATCAGAAAGGAGTATTCAACAATGCCATAGTATAAAATAAAGTATTGTCCTCCTCTGAGGAAACCAACCATCAGCCAGACATCATAATTACTGGGCTGATGGTGGGGGTCTATTTCTGGGACTCTGACACCAGCAGCAGTCTTATCAGTGCTCAGGCGTTGACAGAATGAGGCACTCATGCTACTGTGATTATCTGACTGCATCATATCACACACACATTCACACATCAGGCTATGAACACCTGAAGGACATGAACACCTGAAGGCTATGAACACCTGAAGGCTATGAAGGTCTCTAATCAATATGTCATCCTGACACATGGAACAGGTGCAGAACACAACACAGAATGCAGCATGGGGCGACACACTGACAACCAACACAATATTTTTGAAATGTTTGATTTATTTCACTTTTATTTAACCAGGTAGGCCAGTTGAGAATAAGTTCTCATTTACATCTGCGACCTGGCCAAGATAAAGCAAAAACAACAACAACACAGTTACACATGGGATAAACAAACGTACATTCAATAATAATAGAAAATCTATGTAAAGTGTGTGCAAATGTAGTAAGATTAGGAAGGTAAGGCAATAAATAGGCCATAGTGGCAAAATAATTACAATTTAGCATCAACACTGGAGTGATAGATGTGCAGATGATGATGTGCAAATAGAGATACTTGGGGTGCAAATGAGCAAAAATAACAATATGAGGATGAGGTAGTAGGGTGGGCTATTTACAGATGGGCTGTGTACAGGTGCAGTGATCGGTAAGCTGCTCTGACAGCTGATGCTTAAAGTTATTGAAGGAGATGGTAGTCTCCAGCTTCAATGATTTTTGCAATTCGTTCCAGTCATTGGTAGCAAAGAACTGGAAGGAATGGCGGCCAAAGGTGGTGTTGGCTTTGAGGATGACCAGTGAAATATATCTGCTGAAGCGCATGCTACTGGTGGGTGTTGCTAGCTGAGATAAGCTGAGATAAGGCGGAGATTTACCAAGCAAAGACTTATAGATGACCTGGAGCCAGTGGGTTTGGCGACAAATATGTAGTGAGGGCCAGCCAACAAGAACGTACAGGTCGCAGTGGTGGGTAGTATATGGGGGTCTGAGAGAATGCCAAGAGTGTGCAAGGCTGTCATCAAGGCAAAGGGTGGCTACTTTGAAGAATCTCAAATATAAAATATATTTTGATTTGTTTAACACTTTTTTAGTTACTACATGATTCCATATGTGTTATGTCATAGTTTTGATGTCTTCACTTTTATTCTACAATGTAAAAAATAGTGCAAATAAAGAAAAACCCTTGAATGAGTAATATTCCAAACTTTTAACCAGGGGTGTATATATACAGTATATACAGGTTTTTTTAATATCGTTTTTGTTTTGTGTCTTCTCACTTTTGTTTATTTCACTTGCTTTGGCAATATAAACATGTTCCCATGCCAATAAAGCCCCATTGAATTGAATTGAATTGATTGAGAGAGAGGGAGAGACAGAGAGAGACAGAGAGAGACAGAGAGAGAGAGAGAGAGAGAGAGAGAGAGAGAGAGAGAGAGAGAGCGAGAGAGAGAGAGAGAGAGAGAGAGCGAGAGAGAGAGAGAGACCTAGGGGAGACAGTATGTCCTTGCTGTTCCCTCTCTTCCCTCAAACTCTCTTATTCTTATCCTCTCAGAAAAATCCCTCACTCTGTCTTCAACAACACTGGTGATAGATGCCTCACACACACTACCGCATCATCTCCATTGCAGGCAGAGGAGAGGCAACTGTAAACAAGCAGACTTGAATAATGATACATGATCAAATATAAATTGAGTAGTGAGCACAGTATGTGACTGCCAGGGAGAGACAGAGAGACAGAGACAGAGAGTCTTCAACACTCATGGAGTAGATAGGAGAGGGTGATGCCACTGACACTGAGGTAATTTCTCACCATCCTCTCTGATGACATCTCTGAATTGTCTCTGACCTTCAGCGGACATTCCGTTTCCAGCAGCTTTGTTGACATGCTGGTGAGGTCAGATAAGGACATCACTAGGCGCCTGTTTCCCCACCTGAGAGAGTGGGGGAACCTTCGGTGGGAAGCAGCTTCATCTGTGCTTTGTCACCTTGGGCGAGGTCATGAGGTCATTGGCGACCAATGATGAGGTTACGTGGTGGAGCCCACCTTGCTGTCACTGACTGCTCTTTCATGATTGCTAGGTTACACCTGTGGGCCACCGACACAAGAACATATAGATGGTGCATGGTGTGCTTAAAAAGAATTAGAACTGCAGAATAGAAGTAAGAATTGTGTTGTTCATATTGAGAAGAACGAATTGTGTTGTTCATATTGAGAAGAATTGTGTTGTTCATATTGAGAATAATAAATTGTGTTGTTCATATTGAGAAGAACAAATTATGTTGTTAATATTGAGAGGCCTTATACAGATCGTTGAGTGCAGTCTTAGTGCCAGCATCGGTTTGTGGTGGCAAATAGATGGAAAAATATAGATTAAAACTCTCTTGGTAAATAGTGTGGTCTACAGCTTATCATGAGGTACTCTACCTCAGGCTTGCAATACCTCGAGACTTCCTTAATATTAGACATTGGGCACAAGCTGTTATTGACAAATAGACACACACCCCCACCCCTCGTCTTCCGGACGTAGCTGCTCTGTCCTGCCGATGCACGGAAAGCCCAGCCAACTGTATATTGTCCGTGTCGCGTTCAGCCACGACTCAGTGAAACATAAGATATTACAGTTTTTAATGTTCCGTTTGTAAAGAAAAAAAATCTTTGTCCAGTTCGAGGTGAGTAATCGCTGTTCTAATATCCAGAAGCTCTTTTCGGTCATAAGAGACAGTAGCAGCAACATTATGTACAAAATGAGTTACAAACAACGTGAAAAAACACAAACAATAGCACAGTTGGTTAGGATCCCGTAAAAAGGCAGCCATCCCCTCCGCCGCCAATATGTCAACAATAAAAATAGTGAACTACATGCAGTTCAACTAGTAACTAAACTACATTTTGCAGTAGCTTGTTGGTAGTTAAACTAAATTCAAATCAAGGTAATGTTTTCAGTGGTTCATCATTTTTTTGCCATGTAGCAGTGTAGATACCTACTGGAAGTACACACTACTCTTTTTGGAAAAATCTAATAAAATATGGGTGGACAATAATTTTAGTTTCTTTTTCAGTATCAGGCCTTCCCAATTCTCACTTGAAACATGGAACTCAAAAAGGTTCTACCTGGAACCAAAAAAGGTTATTCAAAAGGGTTTTCCTATGGTATCAGCTGAAGAACCCTTTTAGGTTCTAGATAGAACTGTTTTTTTGTGTGTGTAGGATAAATTACACATTCTGTTAACATCTGACTAGTCTGATCATTTCATCTATGACATTTCAGATTTACATATGATAAGTAATAAAACTAATAAGTAGCTTGAATGTAGTGAACTACTTTTTCAAAGTAGTTAAGTGTAGCTTAACTTCTTCTAGTGTGGAGTAATTGGCAGCTTGGTAAACTATATTTTCAGAGTAGTAGATTACCCAACACTGTGCACTACATGGGGAATAGGGTGATTTGAGACTGACAGAAAGCTTAACAACATTCTTCAGCCTTAGATGAAGAGACAGTACAGTAGAAAGACAAGGCATTGCTGTTATCCTTAGTTATGCTGCACCATATTAAGTCATGATTTAGTTTCCTCTTCACTGGCTACAAATCTGAATACCAAATGGCACCCTATTCCCTGTATAGAGCACTGCTTTTGGCTCAGGTCAATGCAGCCATAGTTTCGCTGGCTACAGAGTACAGACACTTTTTACACACCAGCTTAATGTACATGTTTATGGCCGTTAGATGAAAGTAACTCATGCATACTGCAAGATAAGACAGTAGGGTTACTGTAGCCTTATGTGTCCCAAATGGTACCCTATTCTCGCTAAAGTGTACTACCTTTGACCATGGGCCCTGGCCAAAAGTAGTGCACTATAAAGGGATATGTTTGGCATTTGGACAAAGCATCTATATTGTGTATTATAATATGTGCCATTTTGTTTGTTTTTTTGCATTGTTTGCGAACAAAACACTCCCACTTACCAGCCCCTCAGGGGTGCGGGCTTAGTCCCCTCCTGTACTCCCTGCTCACCCACAACTGTGTGGCCAAGCACGACTCCAACACCATCATTAAGTTTGCTGACAACACAACAGTGTTAGGCCTGATCACTGACAACGATGAGACAGCCTACAGTGCGGAGAACAAGTATTTGATACACTGCCGATTTTGCAGGTTTTCCCACTTACAAAGCATGTAGAAGTCTGTAATTTTTATCATAGGTACTCTTCAACTGTGAGTGACGGAATCTAAAACAAAAATCCAGAAAATCACATTGTATGATTAAGTAATTAATTTGCATTTTATTGCATGACATAAGTATTTGATACATCAGAAAAGCAGAACTTAATATTTGGTACAGAAACCTTTGTTTGCAATTACAGAGATCATACGTTTCCTGTAGTTCTTGACCAGGTTTGCACACACTGCAGCAGGGATTTTGGCCCACTCCTCCATACAGACCTTCTCCAGGTCCTTCAGGTTTCGGGGCTGTCGCTGGGCAATACGAACTTTCAGCTCCCTCCAAAGATTTTCTATTGGGTTCAGGTCTGGAGACTGGCTAGGCCACTCCAGGACCTTGAGATGCTTCTTACGGAGCCACTCCTTAATTGCCCTGGCAGTGTGTTTCGGGTCGTTGTCATGCTGGAAGACCCAGCCACGACCCATCTTCAATGCTCTTACTGAGGGAAGGAGGTTGTTGGCCAAGATCTCGCGATACATGGCCCCATCCATCCTCCCCTCAATACGGTGCAGTCGTCCTGTCCCCTTTGCAGAAAAGCATCCCCAAAGAATTATGTTTCCACCTCCATGCTTCACGGTTGGGATGGTGTTCTTGGGGTTGTACTCATCCTTCTTCTTCCTCCAAACACGGCGAGTGGAGTTTAGACCAAAAAGCTCTATTTTTGTCTCATCAGACCACATGACCTTCTCCCATTCCTCCTCTGGATCATCCAGATGGTCATTGGCAAACTTCAGACGGGCCTGGACATGCACTGGCTTGAGCAGGGGGACCTTGCGTGCGCTGCAGGATTTTAATCCATGACGGCGTAGTGTGTTACTAATGGTTTTCTTTGAGACTGTGGTCCCAGCTCTCTTCAGGTCATTGACCAGGTCCTGCCGTGTAGTTCTAGGCCGATCCCTCACCTTCCTCATGATCATTGATGCCCCACGAGGTGAGATCTTGCATGGTGCCCTAGACCGAGGGAGATTGACCGTCATCTTGAACTTCTTCCATTTTCTAATAATTGCGGCAACAGTTGTTGCCTTCTCACCAAGCCTATTGTCCTGTAGCCCATCCCAGCCTTGTGCAGGTCTACAATTTTATCCCTGATGTCCTTACACAGCTCTATGGTCTTGGCCATTGTGGAGAGGTTGGAGTCTGTTTGATTGAGTGTGTGGACAGGTGTCTTTTATACAGGTAACGAGTTCAAACAGGTGCAGTTAATACAGGTAATGAGTGGAGAATAGGAGGGCTTCTTAAAGAAAAACTAACAGGTCTGTGAGAGCCGGAATTCTTACTGGTTGGTAGGTGATCAAATACTTATGTCATGCAATAAAATGCAAATTAATTATTTAAAAATCATACAATGTGATTTTCTGTATTCTTGTTTTAGATTCCGTTTCTCACAGTTGAAGTGTACCTATGATAAAAATTACAGACCTCTACATGCTTTGTAAGTAGGAAAACCTGCAAAATCGGCAGTGTATCAAATACTTGTTCTCCCCACTGTATATGGAGGTCAGAGACGCAGCAGTCTAAGGGGCTCCCAAGTGGCGCAGCGGTCTAAGTATCACAACCGGCCCTGATTGGGAGTCCCATAGGGCGGCGCACAATTGGACTAGCGTCGTCCGAGTTTGGCCGGTGTAGGCCGTCATTGGAAATAAGAATGTGTTCTTAACTGACTTGCCTAGTTAAATAAAGATTAAATAAAAATAAAAAACCTGGCAGTGTGGTGCCAGGACAACAACCTCTCCCTCAATGTGAGCAAGACAAAGGAGATTATCATGGACTACAGGAAAAGGAAGGCTGAACAGGCGCCCATTAACATTGATGGGGCTGTAGTGGAGCGGGTCGAAAGTTTCTTGGTGTCCCCATCACCAACAAACTATCATTGTCCAAACACATTCGTGAAGAGGGCACGACAACACCTTTTCCTCCTCAGGATACTGATAAAATTTGGCATGGGTCCCCAGATCCTCAAAACGTTCTACAGCTGCACCATCGAGAGCATCCTGACCAGTTGCATCACCGCCTGGTATGGCAACTTCTTGGCATCCAACCATAAGGCACTACTGAGGGTAGTGCGTACGGCCCAATACATCACTGGGGCCAAGCTTCCTGGACTTGTATACTAGGCTGTGTCAGATGTAGGCCAAAACAATTGTCAAAGACTCCAGTCACCCAAGTCATAGACTGTTCTCTCTGCTTCCGCACAGCTTCTACCCTGCAGCTTCTACCCCCAAGCCATAAGACTGCTGAACAATTAATCAAATGACCACCCGGACTATTTACATTGACACACCCCCCTTTGTTTTTACACTGCTGCTACTCGCTGTTTATTATCTATGCATAGTTACTTTACCCCTAACCTACATGTACAAATTACCTTGACTAACTTGTACCCCCACTCATTGATTCGGTACCGGTACCCCCTGTACATAGCCTCATTATTGTTATGTAATTTTATTGTGTTACTTTTATAAAATGTTTTACTTGAGTTTATTTAGTAAATATTTTCTTAACTCTATTTCTTGAACTGCATTGTTGGTTAAGGGCTTGTAAGTAAGCATTTCACGGTAAGGTCTACACCTGTTGTATTCGGCGCATCTGACAAATACAATTTGATTTGATTTGATATCTATACCAGATATGCTTACTAACAATAATAGCCCTTTTCATGGAGAGGCCGGTGTTTGATAGACTGGTGATGTAATGCTGCCGAGTCTCTTCAAACCAAAATCCTATTTGCTCAACTAGGGAGTGGAAGACAAAGCTTCTAGTGTCATAGGGCTGTATGTTGGTTTAAACCAACACAGCGTTTAGAGCAGCACATAACACCACATTTGTGATTCAATGTCTTTTTGTTGCACACAGAAGTTCTAAAAGGTATTTAACCTTTATTTACCCAGGGAAGTCACATTGAGAACCAAGTAAGTCCTGAATAATGCATCGTCCTCCATTAGAGGATAAAACATACAGTTTTTCTAAGGTCATCTAGAAACCACAGAGGATTTCAGTTTTTTGAAGGATAATCCTGATGACCCTATGTGTTGTGTTGCTGATCCTCTATTCTACTCATATGTCGAGGTCTCTGTGGGATCTCAACTCTAATTCCTCCATTCATTTTTAATGAGTTCATTAATACAGGAAGGAAGGGGACGTTACTGTGTCTGCATTCCAAAATGGCACCCTATTTTCTTTATAGTACACTACTTTTGACCAGGGCCCATAGGCCTCTGGTCAAAAGTAGAACACTATATAAGGAATAGGGTGCCATTTGGGACGCAGAGTGTGTGGAGCAGGACGAGCCAATCAGGGGCAGCCAATCTGTCGCTTGGTGGACAGCAGCCAATACCAACTCTCCCATTGAGCTCCTTCTGAAGCTCCTTCTGTATCCCTGGATCATTCAGTTATCCCTTACTATAGAAGCCTGCTTATTTTTTAGTATGTGGTTATTAAATGCCAGATTATTTTGGCATGGTCTTTTTCATTATATAGGTATACCATATGTCTGTGTATGACTACATATGAGTGGCATGAACAATGTTAATGAGTCTACTTCTTCACATTGTCAACCTGAACAGTTAGAATGGTACATTACAGTCAAATCAGTATAGAGCGGAAAAACCCAGCCAGTAAATGTAAGGCTATTCAGAGTCACACTAGTATTAATGTATCATACCTCCATCACTATTCAGAGTCACACTAGTATTAATGTATCATACCTCCATCACTATTCAGAGTCACACTAGTATTAATGTATCCAACCTCCATCACTATTCAGACACACTAGTATTAATGTATCCTACCTCCATCACTATTCAGACACACTAGTATTAATGTATCCTACCTCCATCACTATTCAGAGTCACACTAGTATTAATGTATCCTACCTCCGTCACTATTCAGAGTCACACTAGTATTAATGTATCCAACCTCCATCACTATTCAGACACACTAGTATTAATGTATCCTACCTCCATCACTATTCAGAGTCACACTAGTATTAATGTATCATACCTCCATCACTATTCAGAGTCACACTAGTATTAATGTATCATACCTCCATCACTCCCTGAGCCTATTAGAGTTTAATGGCTGTTTGCAGAGCTACTAATTTCTAATGACATTTCGCCTCCACGGCTGTAGAAAATCAGACGTCAATTAGAACCCCACAATTTGGGAGGAAATGGTATTCCTGGCAGGCACCTGCTGCCCGTCTGGTTCCATTTGGTCTGAATGATTCCAGAAGACGTTCCAGAACATCCCGGAACATTCCATCACTGTCTGTCCGCCATTCTCTGTCTGTCTCACTGTCTGTCTGCCTGTCTCTGTCTGTCACACTCTCTGTCTGTCCGCCTGTCTCTGTCTGTCATACTGTCTGTCTGTCCGCCTGTCTCTGTCTGTCACACTGTCTGTCTGTCCGCCTGTCTCTGTCTGTCACACTGTCTGTCTGTCTGCCTGTCTCTGTCTGTCACACTGTCTGTCTGTCTGTGTCTGTCTGTCTGTCTGTCTGTCTGTCTGTGTCTGTCTGTCTGTGTCTGTCTGTCTGTCCGTCCGGCCGGCCGGCCGGCCGCCCGCCCGCCCGCCCGCCCACCCACCCGTATGTCTGTGGAGAAGGAGGGAGAGTACTTGCATGGCTGCCTTATTCAGTTATAATTCCAAAGAGGCCATTTTGAATCAATTCAAGTGGCCCGCCCACAGACTGAAGGCATGTCTGAGTGTTCATTAAGGGTCTTCCCCAAAGGGTCTCTGAACATCAATAATAGAACAGACTGAGCAGGCTTCTATCCATCCATCTGCTGCATTCTGCAACTCAACTCCATGTTGGTCTTAAAGCTTCTGAGTAGTCACTACACATCTCGTGCTGAATTCCAAATGGATCTACCCTTAGCCCCTACAGGCAGAACCCCTATTACCTAGCTACTCCTGTAGATCTGAGTGTATTGGAGAGACAGAGGTTTTAAGGTGACATTTCCAGCCAGCCAATCGGAGAGACCAAACAGACCAAACAACCTGCACATGCTTATTGTTATTGTTCAATGTATGGTTATTTTGAACCTTGGTTATTATTGCTACTTTTGTCCCGTTGACAATATTGATTATTATTATTAATTAATTATGTTAATATTGTAAATCTCCAAAGTAAGCTTTGGCAATATGTACATTGTCATGTCAATAAAGCAAATTGAATTGACTGTCTGTTGATATTTCAATTACAATCAAGAATAACATTGACATTATTGACCGACTGACTGAGTGAGCAGCATAAGGTTTGCACTGTGCATTGTCTGTCTATTTGACAGGCAGACTCACTGTTGTTTTCCCTCATTATGGAAAGAGCTCAACTGGCACACACACATTTTTATTTCCTACATAGTGCACTACTTTTGACCAGAGTGCTATGGGCCCTGATCAAAGGTAGTGCACTAAATGGGGAATAGGTGTACTTTTGGATGTAGGGGAACAGTTACACTGCCGGGTAGAAAGTGTTGCTGTACTGACACAGCTTTCTCTCCTTCTGACCATTTAACAGTTACATAACATACATGAGTGAATTGTATTTTATTTATTTATTTAACCTTTATTTTATTAGGCAAGTCAGTTAAGAACAAATTGTTATTTACAATGACGGCCTAGGAACAGTGGGTTAACTGCCTTGTTCAGGGGCAGAACTACAGATTTATACCTTGTCAGCTCGGGGATTCGATCCAGCAACCTTTCAGTTACAGGCCCAACACTCTAACCACTAGGCTACCTGCCGCCCCAATACAGAATACAGTGAGATATAGAGTACTATAGGAACCAAGAGCACTGTGTGGTTGTTAAGCATGAGGGCTTTGGATAGTATGGCAGGTGTTGAATGGGGACATGAAAAGGCTTTGGATAGTATGGCAGGTGTAGAATGGGGACATGAGAGTTTTGAATAGTATGGCAAGTGTTTTATGGGGACATGAAAATGTAAGTGTCATCAGATAAGAATCTCTGTTCAAAACGTATTCAGTTGTATTCAGATGTCTTCCAGGAACACATTTCTGGAAGACCTCTGATCATTATTGTCAACAAGATGTACCTACAGTGCATTCGGAAAGTATTCAGACCGCTTGACTTTTTTCACATTTTGTTACGTTACAGACTTATTCAAAAATGAATGAATTGGTTTGTTTTGCTCATCAATCTACACACAATACCCCATAATGACAAAGCAAAAACAGGTTTTTAGACATTTTTGCAAATGTATTTAAAATAAAAACTGAAATATCACATTTACATAAGTATTCAGACCCTTAACGCAGTACTTTTTTGAAGCACCTTTGGCAGCGATTACAGCCTCGAGTCTTCTTGGTTATGACACTACAAGCTTGGCACACATGTATTTGGGGAGTTTCTCCCATTCTTTTCCACAGATCCTTTCAAGCTCTATCAGATTGGATGGTGAGCGTCACTGCACAGCTATTTTCAGGTCTCTCCAGAGATGTTCAATCGGGTTCTGGTTGGGCCACTCAAGGATATTCTCAGAATGACCATCGGGTTCTTGGTCACCTCTCTGAACAAGACCCTTCTCCCCCGATTGCTCAGTTTGGCCGGGCGGCCAACTCTAGGAAGAGTCTTGAGGGTTCCAAACTTCTTCCATTTAAGAATGATGGAGGCTATTGTGTTCTTGGGGACCTTCAATGCTGCAGAAATGTTATGGATCCGATCCCCGGATCTGTGCCTGGACACAATTATATCTCGGAGCTCTACGGACAATTCCTTCTACCTCATGGCATGCACTGTCAACTGTGGGACCTTATATAGAGAGGTATGCACCTTTACAAATCATGTCCAATCAATTTAATTTACCACAGGTGGACTCCAATCAAGTTGTAGAAACATCTCAAGGATGATCAATGAAAACAGCATGTAACTGAGCTCAATTTCGAGTCTCATAGCAAAGGGCCTGAATACTTATGTAAATAAGGCATTTCAGTTTTTTATTTGCAAACATTTCTAAAAACCTGTTTTTGCTTTGTCATTGTGGGGTTTTGTGTTTAGATTGATGTGGAAACATTTTAATTTAATCTATTTTAGAATAAGGCTGTAACATAACAACATGTGGAAAAAGTGAAGGGGTCTGAATACATTCCAAATGCACTGTATAAATGAGTCTGATATCAGGTGGGGTTTTGAGCACTACTACTGAAAACCAAGGGAAGGCTATTGGTGTTTGGCACAGTATGACCCGATGACCTTCCATGAACAGCCGCTGTGTTCTTCTTCTGACAGGCATGTTGTTAATCATTGTTTACAGAGATCAGAGGTTAAAGGTCAGGGGTCAGACTCACCACTGCTGCTGTTGCGGTTCTTGCGGTTGGCCTTGCCACCCGTCAGCAGCATTTTCAAGCTGTTCCTAAACATGGTTACAGCAGCAGCACGGCTACCACCCAGAAATCTGAAGGAAAAAAAGACAGAAAATAGGAAATAGCATATCAAATCATGAAATGATTTCTCCAAAAGGTGTAAAATACGTCTTACAAGAGGTCGTAGTCTGTGTACTCCTGCCATTTGTTCTTACAGCTATATACAGGGAGGTAGCTAAAGGCTTCTGTTCTCTTTCTCCATCTTCCTGCTATAATGACTCATCTTCTGTCAATAAAGAAATCTCTACACTGTACAGCCAAGTGATTCCTTTCCTTAAGACAGCTGTCTGTCTGTCCAAGAGAGAGAGAGAGAGAGCGAGAGAGAGAGAGAGCGAGAGAGAGAGAGAGAGGTAAAATATAGAATTATAGTTAGATAAATGAAGATAAACTTTATTTTTTTCGCAAGGATTTATACAGGATACAAACCTCAACATCCAAACCTTCAATCCAAATCCAAATTCCATACCTAAAACCTTGATTTTGCAAAGAATTACCTGAATGGACTATTACTACCAAGGTCTATCAAGAAAAACCAAAACCTGCAGAACCTGGAAATACCATCCAACACAAAACTGAGTGAGTAATGTTCAATCTGAACCTACTTCTGAAGCCAAAAAGTAAAAGACAATAATCTCTAGGTAATTTTGTTATATAAAGCTTAATAAGTAAGGCTACTGAGCTACCCAGCTGATAGGACATTATGGACCTGAACTGGCTGCAACTGCAATTAGCACTGAAGTGTGAAGTGAGGTGATGTGAAAACTCTTGAGCCAAACAATGGCATGAGAGTTTACCAGCCCCGCCTCCCCACCCGCCCAAATGCAGAGGCCTTTGAAGCACCCATGGCTTATCCCTGTGTAGAGGTCATTACAATAAAGTACCCCATGGATATTAAAAATAACACTGCACGGAGTAAGTACAAAAAACAGCTCCTCAAGGATAATCCAGAGACACTATTTGCTGACTGCTACCCAGACCACAGCATCACCAGCCACACCCCCAATTCAAGCAATGCCATGACTGTGCAAAGCTGTCATCAAGGCAAAGGGTGGCTACTTTGAATAATCTCAAATATAAAATTGATTTTGATTTGTTTAACACTTTTTTTGTTTACTACATGATTCCATATGTGTTATGTCATAGTTTTAATGTCTTCACTTTTATTCTACAATGTAAAAAATTGTGCAAATAACTTTTGACCTGGGGTGTAGCTCATGTCTTGGCAGTAGTACTGTAGACTACTTTATCACTGACCTCAACCCAGAGTCTCTTAGAGCGTTTACAGTCAGTCCACAGACACCCCTATCAGATCACAGCAAAATCACACTCTACTTGAACAGAGCTATGCTCAATCATGAGGCATCAAAGCCAAAACCGAAGAATATTAACAACAATGACAAATGGTTTGATGAAGAATGCAAAAACCTAAGAAAGAAATTAAGAAACCTATCCAACCAAAAACACAGAGAGCCAGAAAACCAGCTCAATGTAATTGGAGAATCCATAGACTCTAACCACTTCTGGGAAAATTGGAAAAAACTAAACAAACAACAACACGAAGAGCTCTCTATCCAAAATAGAGATGTATGGGTAAACCACTTCAACAATCTTTTTGGCCCTATAACAATGAACAAAGAGCAAATAAATATACAGCAGGTGAAATAAGTATTGAATTCGTCACCATTTTTCTCAGTAAATATTTTTCCAAAGGTGCTATTGACATGAAATTTTGACCAGATGTTGGTAACAACCCAAGTAATCCATACATGCAAAGAAACCAAAACCAAATAAGTTCAGAAATTAAGTTATGTGTAATAATGTGAAATGACACAGGGAAAAAGTATTGAACACATGAAGAAAGGGAGGTGCAAAAAGGCATGGAAAGCCAAGACAGCTGAAAACTATCAGTAATTAAAAAGCAATCCAGCCCCCTGTCAGTGCAAATTAATATCAGCTGGTTCAGTCCCAACTGATGGCCTACAAAAAGGTCTCATTGCCAAGGTGTCACACAAGACACATCTCATGATAATTGAAGGAAGGATGAATGGGCAAATTTACAGAGACATTCTTGACAAAAATCTGCTGCCATCTACCAGGATGATGAAGATGAAACGAGGGTGGACATTTCAGCAAGACAAACACACAGCCAAGGAAACTCTCAATTGGTTTCAAAGAAAGAAAATAAAGCTGCTAGAATGGCCCAGCCAATCACCTGACTTAAATCCCATTGAACATCTATGGAAAGAACTGAAGATGAAGATTCATAGAAGAGGCCCACGGAACCTTCAAGATTTGAAGACTGTTTGTGTGGAAGAATGGGCCAAAATCACACCAGAGCAATGCATGCGACTTGTTTCTCCATACAGGAGGCGTCTTGAAGCTGTCATTACCAACAAAGGCTTTTGTACAAAGTATTAAATAAATATCAGTAAGTGTGTTCAATACTTTTTCCCTGTGTCATTTCACATTATTACACATAACTTAATTTCTGAACTTATTTGTTTTGGTTTCTTTGTATGTATAGATTACTTGGGTGGTTACCAACATCTGGTGAAAATTTCATGTCAATAGCACCTTTGGAAATATATTTACTGACGTGTTCAATACTTATTTCACCCGCTGTACATGATCAAATGCAAATCCTAGATTCAACTATTAAAGACTACCAGAACCCACTGGATTATCCAACTATATTGAATGAACTACAGGACAAAATAAAAACCCTCCAACCCAAAAAAGCTTGTGGTGTTGATGGTATCCTCAATGAAATGATCAAATATACAGACCACAAATTCCAATTGGCTATACTTAAACTCTTTAATATCATCCTTAGCTCTGGCATCTTCCCCAATATTTGTAACCAAGGACTGATCACCCCAATCCACAAAAGTGGAGACAAAATGGACCCCAATAACTACCGTGGGACATGCATCAACAGAAACCTTGGGAAAATCCTCTGCATTATCATTAACAGCAGACTAGTTCATTTCGTAAGTGAAAACAATGTACTGATCAAATGTCAAATTAGATTTTTACCAAATTATCATACGACAGACCACATATTCACCCTGCACACCCTAATTGACAAACAAAGGCAAAGTCTTCTCATGCTTTGTTGATTTCAAAAAAGCTCTTGACTCAATTTGGCATGAGGGTCTGCTATACAAATTTACAGAAAGTGGTGTTGGGGGAAAAACATACAACATTATAAAATTAATGTACACAAACAACAAGTGCACGGTTAAAATTGGCAAAAAACACACACATCTCTTTCCACAGGGCCGTTGGGTGAGACAGGGATGCAGTTTAAGCCCCACCCTCTTCAACATACATATCAACAAACTGGTGAGGGCAATAGAACAGAACAGCCCGGCCTACTAGAATCTGAAGTCAAATATCTACTGTTTTCTGACGATCTGGTGCTTCTGTCACCAACCAAGGAGGGCCTACAGCAGCATCTAGATTTTCTGCACAGATTCTGTCAGACCTGGGCCCTGACAGTAAATATCAGTAAGACAAAAATAATGGTGTTCCAAAAAAGGTCCAGTTGCCAGGACACAAACAGACCCCAGGACAACAACACATTTAGACCCAACCAAATCATGAGAAAACATAAAGAGAATTACTTGACACATTGGAAAGAATTAACAAAAAAAACTGAGCAAACTAGAATGCTAGTGGCAGAATACCTGACCACTGTGACTGGACCAAACTTAGGGAAAGCATAGCCTTGCTATTGAGAAAGGTCGCCGTAGGCAGACCTGGCTCTCAAGAGAAGACAGGCTATGTGCACAATGCCCCCAAAATGAGGTGGAAACTGAACTGCACTTCCTAACCTCCTGCCAAATGTATGACCATATTAGAGACACATATTTCCCTCAGATTACACAGATCCACAAAGAATTAAAAAACAAACCCAATTTTGATAAACTCCCATATCTACTGGGTGAAATACCACAGTTTGCCATCACAGCAGCAAGATGTGTGGCCTGTTGCCACAAGAAAAGGGCAACCAGTGAAGAACAAAAACCATTGTAAATATAACCCATATTTATGTTTATTTATTTTCCCATTTGTACTTTAACTATTTGCACATTGTTACAACACTGTATATATTGAAATGTCTTTGTTTTTGTTAATGTTGTAAATGACTATTGTAGCTGGAATATCTACATAGGCGTACAGAGGCCCATTATCAGCAACCATCACTCCTGTGTTCCAATGGCACGTTGTGCTAGCTAATCCAAGTTTATCATTTTAAAAGGCTAATTGAAAACCCTTTTGCAATTATGTTAGCACAGCTGAAAACTGTTGTGCTGATTAAAGAAGCAATAAACCTGGCTTTCTTTAGACTAGTTGAGTATCTGGAGCATCAGCATTTGTGAGTTTGATTACAGGCTCAAAATGGCCAGAAACAAATAACTTTCTTCTGAAACTCGTCAGTCTATTCTTGTTCTGAGAAACGAAGGCTATTCCATGCAAGAAATTGCCAAAAAACTGAAGATCTTTTACAACGCTGTGTACTATTCCCATTCAAAGAACAGTGCAAACTGGCTCTAACCAGAATATAGAGAGGAGTGGGAGGCCCCAGTGCACAACTGAGCAAGAGGAGTACATCTTTGCAACTCTGCCTAGAAGGCCAGCATCCTGGAGTCGCCTCTTCACTGTTGACGTTGAGACTGGTGTTTTGCGGGTACTATTTAATGAATCTGCCAGTTGAGGACTTGTGAGGCGTCTGCTTCTCAAACTAGACACTCTAATGTACCATTGGAACACAGGAGTGATGGTTGCTGATAATGGGCCTCCGTACGCCTATGAAGATAGTCCATAAAAATAACAATATAAAAACAATATTAACAATGTCTACACTGTATTTCCAATCAATTTTATTTTATTTTAATGGACAAAAGCCTTAAATTGAAATTGAAATTGAATTGAGAGCACGCGAGAGAGAGAGAGAGAGAGAGAGAGAGAGAGAGACTGAGTCTAGCTACCTAAATGGCTGGTGATGATTTTGCAGGTTATGATGGACTTGGAGACCAGTGGCCGGGGTTAGGAGTGGGAAAACAACCGCTAGCTACATCACTTGGAGTGTACAGTACTGTACGTAGGAGGTGAGCTCAAAGGAGCTGACACAGGATATGTAGCATAGCAGGTAGAGGCCAGTATATCAGCATTATACATAATAGCAGGTAGAGACCAGTATATCAGCATTATACACAATAGCAGGTAGAGACCCGTATATCAGCATTATACATAATAGCAGGTAGAGGCCAGTATATCAGCATTATACACAATAGCAGGTAGAGACCCGTATATCAGCATTATACATAATAGCAGGTAGAGACCAGTATATCAGCATTATACACAATAGCAGGTAGAGACCCGTATATCAGTATTATACATAATATCTGGTGATAAGATCAAAACACAACATCTTAAATCCCCCAAGTCTCCCTCTCTCCATCCCTATCCCCCTGTCTCTCTCTCCTCCATCTCTTCTTCTCTGTTCAAGCCAGAATGACTCAGCAGCCCAGCAGCACACAGCCAGGCCCTGGGGGGGAGGGGGAGGGGGAGGGGGAGGGGGAGGGGGAGGGGGAGAGAGAGAGAGTGAGAGAGAGAGAGAGAGAGAGAGAGAGAGAGAGAGAGAGAGAGAGATACAGAGCGAGACAGAGCGAGACAGAGCGAGACTGAGCGAGACTGAGCGAGACTGAGCGAGACTGAGCGAGACTGAGCGAGACAGAGACACAGAGAGAGACACAGAGAGAGACAGAGAGAAAGACAGAGAGAAAGACAGAGAGAGCTACAGAGAGGGGAGGGAGAGGTACAGAGAGAGAGCGAGAGACAGAGCGAGAGAGAGAGAGAGAGAGAGAGAACTGAACTGAACTAGCTCTCTGGATCCAAACAAAAACAATCAAATGAGAGGAACATGAAAAGCTCCATCTCCATTACCTCTCCCTCTCCTAAACCCTCTAGGCACTGGGGCCTCCCTCTACTTTCAGGAACATTCTGGTACAGAACACCTGCTCACTGGGGGTAGACATTTATCTTACATGGCACAACATAAAAAGAAAGGAGTGATGTGGGGGTTTGGGACTCTGTGGCTTTGGTTTTCTAGGAAAGCATTTGGTTTTGGTTCTCTAGGATATTGTGGTTTTAAAGTGAAGTAATGCTGTCCTTCTGTTTTTCATGTTATCCATCTATTCTGTTTCCCAAAGAGTAGCCTATGGGCCCTGGTCAAACGTAGCACACTATGTAGGGAATAGGGTGCAATTTCTGATGCATCTCTAGTGTAACTGTTACTGAGGGCTTGATCTTCTAACAGTCAATAACAGTGGCAGTAAATGTCCCATCAAGAGACACATACCAGCACTGACTAGTGAAACCTTCACATTGTTATAACCACAATGGTTTATCTTGGGATACAGTTAACAGTGTAGAGAGCTGGTGAGATTTTATTCTCAAATAAATTCCATTTGCACATTCACAATATAGGTATATATATACATTACCGTTCAAAAGTTTGTGGTCACTTTTCCTTGTTTTACATGAAAACATACATGAAATGAGTTGCAAAATGAATAGGAAATATAGTCAAGACGTTGACAAGGTTATAAATAATGATTTTTAATTGAAATAATAATTTGTCAAAGAATCCAAGAATCCTCCATTACAGCCTTGCAGACCTTTGGTATTCTAGTTGTCAATTTGTTGAGGTAATCTGAAGAAATTTCACCCCATGCTTCCTGAAGCACCTCCCACAAGTTGGATTGGCTTAATGGGCACTTCTTACGTACCATACGGTCAAGCTGCTCCCACAACAATAGGGTTGAGATCCGGTGACTGTGCTGGCTACTCCATTATAGACAGAATACCAGATGACTGCTTCTTCCCTAAAACGTTTTTGCATAGTTTGGAGCTGTGCTTTGGGTCATTGACCTGTTGCAGGAGGAAGTCGGCTCCAATTAAGCACCGTCCACAGGGTATGGCATGACGTTGAAAAATGTGATAGCCTTCATTCTTCAAAATCCCTTTTACCCTGTACAAATCTCCCATTTTACCACCACCAAAGCACCCCCAGACCATCACATTACCTCCACCATGCTTGACAGATGTCGTCAAGCACTCCTCCAGCATCTTTTCATTTGGTCTGCGTCTCACGAATGTTCTTCTTTGTGATTCAAACACCTCAAACTAAGATGTGTCTGTCGATAATACTTTTTTCCAATCTTCCTCTGTCCAGTGTCTGTGTTCTTTTGCCCATCTTAATCTTTTCTTTTTATTGGCTAGTCTGAGATATGGCTTTTACTTTGCAACTCTGCTTAGAATGCCAGCATCCCGGAGTCACCTCTTCAGTGTTGACGAGTCTTCGCCTCAATGTGCGTGCAGATGCAATCACACCTGCCTGCTGCCATTCCTGAGCAAGCTCTGCACTAATGTTTTGCGGGTACTATTTAATGAAGCTGCCAGTTGAGGACTCGTGAGGCGTATGTTTCTGAAACTAGACACTCTAATGTACTTGTCCTCTTGCTCAGTTGTGCACCGGGGCCTCCCACTCCTCTTTCTATTCTGGTTGGAGCCAGCTGTTCTATGAAGGGAGTAGTACACAGCGTTGTACGAGATCTTCAGTTTCTTGGCAATTTCTTGCATGGAATAGCCTTCATTTCTCAGAACAAGAATAGAATAGACGAGTTTCAGAAGAAAGATCTTTGTTTCTGGCCATTTTGAGCCTGTAATCGAACCCAAAAATGCTGATGCTCAAGATACTCAACTAGTCTAAACAAGGCCAGGTTTATTGCTTCTTTAATCAGCACAACTGTTTTCAGCTGCGCTAACATAATTGCAAAAGGGTTTTCTAATGATCAATTAGCCTATTAAAAATGATAAACTTGGATTAGCTAACACAACGTGCCATTGGAACGCAGGAGTGATGGTTGCTGATAATGGGCCTCTGTACGCCTATGTAGATATTCCATTAAAAATCAACCATTTCCAGCTGCAATAGTAATTTACAACATTAACAATGTCTACAATGTATTTCTGATCAATTTTATGTTATTTTAATCTACAAAAAATTTGCTTTTCTTTCAAAAACAAGGAACTTTCTAAGTGACCCCAAACTTTTGAACGGTAGTGTATATATACAAACATACAGTACCAGGCAAAAGTTTGGACACACATACTCAATCAAGTTATTATTTTTTTATTTTACTATTTTCTAAAAGGCAAAGGGTGGCTACTTTGAAGAATCTAAAATATAAACTCTATTTTCATTTTTTAAATAGATTTAGGTTAGTACATGATTCCATGTGTGTTATTTAAATAGTTTTGATGACTTCCCTATTAGTCTACAATGTAGAAATCTGTACAAATAAAGAAAAACCCTTGAATGAGTAGATGTGTCCAAACTTTTGACTGGTATTGTACAGTCGTGGCCAAAAGTTTTGAGAATGACACAAGTATTGGTTTCCACAAAGTTTGCTGCTTCAGTGTTCTTAGATCTTTATGTCAGTAGTTACTATGGTACACTGAAGTATAATTACAAGTATTCCATAAGTGTCAAAGGCTTTCATTGACAATGACATTCAGTTTATGCAAAGAGTCAATATTTGCAGTGTTGACCCTTCTTTTTCAAGACCTCTGCAATCCGCCCTGGCATGCTGTCAATTAACTTCTGGGCCACATCCTGACTGATGGCAGGCCATTCTTGCATAATCAATGCTTGGAGATGTAAGAAGTTGTGAGTTTTTGTTTGTCCACCCGCCTCTTGAGGATCGACCACAAGTTCTCAATGGGATTAAGGTCTGGGGAGTTTCCTGGCCATGGACCCAAAATGTCAATGTTTTGTTCCCCGAGCCACTTAGTTATCACTTTTGCCTTATGGCAAGGTGCTCCATCATGCTGGAAAAGCCATTGGTCGTCACCAAACTGTTCTTGGATGGTTGGGAGAAGTTGCTCTCAGAGGATATGTTGATACCATTCTTTATTCATGGCTGTATTCTTAGGCAAAATTGTGAGTGAGCCCACTCCCTTGGCTGAGAAGCAACCCCACACATGAATGGTCTGAGGATGCTTTACTGTTGGCATGACACAGGACTGATGGTAGCGCTCACCTTGTCTTCTCCGGACAAGGTGTTTTACGGACGGCCCCAACAATCGGAAAGGGGATTCATCTGAGAAAATGACTCGCCTCAGCAGTCCAATCCCTGTACCTTTTGCAGAATATCAGTCTGTCCCTGATGTTTTTCCTGGAGACAAGTGGCTTTTTTGCTGCCCTTCTTGACACCAGGCCATCCTCCAAAAGTCTTCGCCTCAATGTGCGTGCAGATGCAATCACACCTGCCTGCTGCCATTCCTGAGCAAGCTCTGCACTGATGGTGCCCCGATCCCGCAGCTGAATCAACTTTAGGAGACGGTCCTGGCGCTTGCTGGACTTTCTTGGGCTCCCTGACGCCTTCTTCACAACAATTGAACCTCTCTCCTTGAAGTTCTTGATGATCCGATAAATGGTTGATTTAGGTGCAATCTTACTAGCAGCAATATCCTTGCCTGTGAAGCCCTTTTTGTGCAAAGCACAATGACGGCACGTGTTTCCTTGAAGGTAACCATGGTTGACAGAGGAAGAACAATAATTTCAAGCACCACCCTCCTTTTAAAGCTTCCAGTCTGTTATTTTGACTCAATCAGCATGACAGAGTGATCTCCAGCCTTGTCCTCGTCAACACTCTCACCTGTGTTAACGAGACAATCACTGACATGATGGCAGCTGGTCCTTTTGTGGCAGGGCTGAAATGCAGTGGAAATGTTTTTTTGGGATTAAGTTAAATAAATACAGAAAAAACCAGACAGCATGGCTGGCGTATACCCTAAATAGCTGATGAGGTTTCATCTGAGTGGGGCAGACTTCATGAAGACTAGAGGTCGACAACTTATGATAAGATGTGATCTGTTAATACCACTGAACAAAAATATAAATGCAACAATTTCAAAGATTGTACTGAGTTAAAATAAATAATAAATTCATTAAGGCCTAATCCAGGCCTGGCCAACCCGCGGCTCCCGAGCCGCATGCGGCTCTTTGCCTGGTTTTATGCGGCTCTTACGTTCATATCGAATTTTGTGTTGTGTATATAGCCCCTTTCACACTGCCCAAAAAAAACTATGTAAACCCACTAACACCCGATATTTATCGGCTTCACCTCCGATCGGTATTGATGTGAACGGCACACATGGGTGAACCCGCTAATTTGCACCATGACGGAGGCAACGAAGGCTCGATCCTCCATCGGTAACTGTTGTTCCTTCACCAGCTGTACTAAAGAGACCTCTTGCGTGTAGCTAGCTCGCTTAGCCTAGCTTTGGCTCGTTGGTGGTAACAACTAACACGATCCAGATCATCGATGAGGTTCAGAACGAGGCACTTTATTTCAACCCTTCGGTGGACACACACGGCCTCATCAGGCGGTCTCTCATCACACAGTGGCCATAAACTGTCGCTAACATGGAGGATGTGACAAGTACAAGACATAAGGTAATGTGGCTCACTGGCGACCATATGTATGTATGATGTGGCTCTTTGCAGTAACATAGTAAAAAAATTGGCTCTTAGTCTCTGACTGGTTGGCCACGCCTGGCCTAATCTATGGATTTCACATGACTGGGAATACAGATATCCAAAAAAAGGGGTAGGGGCGCGGATCAGAAAACCAGTCAGTATCTGGTGTGACCACCATTTGCCTCATGCAGCGCGACACATCTTCTTCCCATAGAGTTGATCAGGCTGTTGATGTGCCCTGTGGAATGTTGTCCCACTCCTCGTCAATGGCTGTGCAAAGTAGCTGGATATTGGCAGGAACTGGTACAAGCTTTAGTACAGTATGTCGATCCAGAGCATCCCAAACATTCTGGGTAACATGTCTGGTGAGTATGCAGGCCATGGAAGAACTGGGACATTTTCAGCTTCAAGGAATTATGTACAGATCTTTGCGACATGGGGCTGTGCATTATCATGCTGAAACATGAGGTGATGGTGTTGGATGAATGGCACAACAATGAGCCTCAGGATCTCGTCACGGTATCTATGCATTCAAATTGCCATCGATAAAATGCAATTGTGTTTGTTGTCCGTAGCTTATGCCTGCCCATACCATAACCCCAACGCCACCATGGGGCACGCTGTTCACAACGTTGACATCAGCAAACCGCTCATCCACACAACGCCATATACGCAATCTGCTTGGTACTGTTGAAACCAGGATTAATCTGTGAAAAGCACACTTCTCCAGCATGCCAGTGGCCATCGAAGGTGAGCATTTGACCACTAAAGTCAGTTACCATTGCTGAAATGCAGTCAAGTCAAGACCATGGTGAGGATGACGAGTACAGAAATTCTTTGGTTGTGCAAACCAACAATTTCATCAGCTGTCTGGATGGCTGGTCTCAGACCATTCCGCATGGGAAGAAGCCAGATGTGGAGGTTCTGGGCTGGCATGGTTACACGTGATCTGCGGTTGTGAGTCCGGTTGAACGTACTGCCAAATTCTCAAAAACGACGTTGGAGGCGGCTTATGGTAGGGAAATTAAAATCCAATTCTCTGGCAACAGCTCTGGTGGACATTCCTGAAGTCAACATGCCAATTGCACGCTCCCTCAAAACTTGAGACATCTGTGGCATTGTGTTGTGTGACAAAACTGCACATTTTAGAGTGGTCTTTTATTGTCCCCAGCACAAGGTGCACCTGTGTAATGATCATGCTGTTTAATCAGCTTCTTGATATGCCACACCTGTCAGGTGGAGGAATTATCTTGGAAAGGAGAAATGGTCACTAACAGAGATGTAAACAAATTGAGAGAAACATTTGAGAGAAATAAGCTTTTTGTGCGTATGGAACATTTCTGGGATCTTTTATTTCAGCTCATGAAACATGGGACCAACGCTGTACATGTTGCGTTTATATTTTGTTCAGTATAAGTTAAGGATACAGTATCTTGTATATCTTGTGGGGAGGTCATTTTGGTTCGATGCGTGATGTTTCTTTGGTTGGATATTTGGGTGGGGCATTTGATTTGTGAGACGACTGATGATAGTTTGACTGGACTTTGTTAGTGTTTTACCCGAGCTGATTGATCTCTCTCCCATAAATCATTCATTAAAATCATGCTAGCTAGACATTCAAACAGTGCAGACTTAACCTCATCAGTCAGTGTTAACAAGCTGTATTAAAGCTGCCTGCTGAAGCTACAAGTGTTAGCGCTGCCTCACTGTATAGCCTTCCATGCTGATAAGGCCAATTCCGTGAACAGAACTTTATAAAGTTTAAATGTGTGGTTCTCCCCAAGCAAATTTCACTCTCTTTTAATGGCCTCATCATCAACCTTACTGTGTGATTAGATGTGCTATTCTCTCTCTGCTCTCTAATCACTCACTGCTAGAGTCACTCAGTGAAATCTCTGCTATAAAAACAACTCATTTAAAACCCTCACTCCTCCTTAATCACCACAGTCATTAGAACTGCTGGTGCCAGGACAATAGCATCCTGTTAGGAGACAGAGAGATGTGGTTTAAGACCATATTCAGATGAAAGCAGAGGAAGTCCAACTATACAATAAACAAAGTGTTGCGGATATCTATTTTATACAATTTGTGGTGGTTGCCTTTGTTGTGGTTTCCTTTCTGAAATGTGGATACTGAAATGTGGATTACTGTAGCCACTGAAATGTGGATACTGAAATGTGGATTACTGTAGGCACTGAAATGTGGATACTGAAATGTGGATTACTGTAGGCACTGAAATGTCGATAACTGTGGATACTGACATGTGGATTACTGTAGGTACTGAAATGTGGATAACTGTGAATACTGAAAGGTGGACTACTGTAGATACTGTGGATACAGTACTAGCTACAGTATAGCTAGGACAGCTACCATAGGGTTTAATAGCGGGAACCAGGTTACCAAGATTCACAGAGATTTCCCTCCCAAACTGACAAGTGGTTGTCATTGAATTGTCATGGAATTTTGGATGATGGTTATTTGTCAGCCAAATTACCCTGGTCACCGTTATAATAGTTTGAACAGCAAAAATGTAAAACCATTTTCTCCTCTCCTCCGCTCCTGACTGCATGTCCTCCTGGGCGTTGCCTAGGACTCAAATCATAAATGTGATGTTCTGTTTAGTCAAGCTGAATGACAGCTAACAGAGGGGGTATGCTAGCTGGAATAAGCTAGTCTAACTCGCTGACATTTCTCTGTCAAATTACAGTGTGCCCTGTGGCCAAACACGACTCCAACACCATAATTAAGTTTGCTGACGACACAACAGTGGTAGACCTGATAACAGACAACGATGAGACATCCTATAGGGAGGAGGTCAGAGACCTGGCAGTGTGGTGCCTGGATAACAACCTCTCCCTCAATGTGAGCAAGACAAAGGAGCTGATCGTGGACTACAGGAAAAGGCAGGCCGAACATGCCCCCAATAACATTGATGGGGCTGTAGTGGAGCGGGTCGAGAGTTTCAAGTTCCTTGGTGTCCACATCACCAACGAACTATCATGGTTCAAACACACCAAGACAGCCGTGAAGAGGGCATGACAACACTTTTTCCCCCACAGGAGACTGATAAAATTTGGCATGGGTCCCCAGATCCTCAAAAGGTTCTACAGCTGCACCATCGAGAGCATCCTGACCGGTTACATCACCGCCTGGTATGGCAACTGCTCGGAATCTGAGGCACTACAGAGGGTAGTGGGTACGGCCCAGTACATCACTGGGGCCAAGCTTCCTGCCATTCAGGACTTATATACCAGGCGGTGTCAGAGGAAAGCCCCAAAAATTGTCAAAGACTCCAGTCACCCAAGTCATAGACTGTTCTCTCTGCTATCGCATGGCAAGCGGTACCAGAGCGCCAAGTCACACTCACACATACTACAACACACATATACACACACACACACACAACATACTCTCACACACACAAGCATATTGACGCCACACACACATAGACACTCTCTCCCACTCTTCACATACGCTGCTGCTAATCTGTTTATTATCTATCCTGATTGCCTAGTCACTTTTACCCCTAACTAAGTACATATTACCTCAGCTACCTTGTACCCCTGCACAATGACTCGGCACCAGTACCCCCTATATATAGCCTCGTTATTGTTATTTTATTGTGTTACTTTTTATTTGTTTTACTCTTTCTTGAACTGCATTGTTGGTTAAGGGCTTGTAAGTAAGCAGTTCACTGTAAGGTCTACACCTGTTGTACTCGGCGGATGTGACAAATAAAGTTTGATTTGATTAGATTAGATTTTTTGCATTTCTTAATTCCAGGTATATTTCTTTATTCCATAATTTTACTTTTTTAGATTTGTGTGTAGTGTTGTTTATTGTTAGATATTACTACACTGTTGGTGCATTTCGCTATACCCGCAATAACATCTGCTAAATTTATTGTGGCGTACCGCGGACAAGCCACCAGGGGGTGACTCATCGAGGCCTGGTGACAGACAGTCTACATCATGCGGCGGTGGCTCCCTCTGCTGGACGTGGCAGGTCTTGACGGGTCCTCCGGCCAGGACTAATTAGGGCTGATTGAGGCTGGTGAGTAATCAAGGGGCTGATTGCTCACCAGCCGTACGGGGCCCATAAAGCTGCCAGGAGGGCAGCACATGGGAGGTTGGAGGTACCGGACAGATGTCCTCATGGTTTGCTAGAAATGAGAGGCTCTGTGTTCTACCCTAGAGGAGATAGCATTCCCCAGAGCCCAGAAGGTGGTGACCTGGAAGAAGTCTCCTGGAGGAAACTGGTTTCTATTCTTTTTCTTTATAGGTTTAAATAAACACCCTTGAAACTGAGGTATCACACTTGTGTCCCTGTCTGATCTATGTAAACATCTTGATCAAACCCCCTGGTCTGCCACAATATGTATGTGACCGATACATTTTAGTCATTTAGCACACACTCTTATCCAGAGCAACTTACAGTTAGTTTGTGCATACATGTTCATACTTGTTTCATACTGGTCCCCCATTGGAATTGAACCCACAACCCTGGCATTGCAAGCACCATGCTCTACCATCTGAGCTACAGGGGACGATTTGATTGCTACAACAATAGAAATAGAACATGTGTATTATGTTATATTTCTATGGTTACAACACCTTGCTACCGCATGGGCTCTTTTTTGGGGAGTGCTCATCTCATCTTTTTGAATGCCCGGCCGTCTTCAGTCAGCTATTTGTTCCAGAACAAAATAATCTAAAATTGGCTGGTTTTCACTCCTTATTTCTGCTGTTAGTTGTGAACCAGGCTTACTTTAACAATGTTTGTCGACTTGAAAATGAAGTTGACAAAATAAATATGATCTGAGTGTAAAAAACATTAAGAACACCTGCTCTTTCCATGACATAGACTGACCAGGTCACTTGTTAAATCCACTTCAATCAGTGTAGATGAAGGGGAGGAGACGGGGTAAAGGAAGATTGTTAAGCCTTGAGACAATTGAGACATGGATTGTGTATGTGTGCTATTTAGAGGGTGAATGGGCAAGACAAAATATTGAAGTGCCTTTGAACGGTGTGTTTTGTACACACAGTGTATGTACCTGTTTATTAAAACAATTTATATGGTTATTATCATGAGGATCTTCATCCATAGTCATAAGTTACACAATTATACAATTACTGTGAGAGCCCTAGTAGTAGGATATTACTGGTCAGCCCTAGTAGTAGGATATTACTGGCCAGCCCTAGTAGTAGGATATTACTGGTCAGCCCTAGTAGTAGGATATTACTGGCCAGCCCTAGTAGTAGGATATTACTGGCCAGCCCTAGTAGTAGGATATTACTGGTCAGCCCTAGTAGTAGGATATTACTGGCCAGCCCTAGTAGTAGGATATTACTGGTCAGCCCTAGCAGTAGGATATTACTGGCCAGCCCTAGTAGTAGGATATTACTGGTCAGCCCTAGTAGTAGGATATTACTGGTCAGCCCTAGTAGTAGGATATTACTGGCCAGCCCTAGTAGTAGGATATTACTGGTCAGCCCTAGTAGTAGGATATTACTGGCCAGCCCTAGTAGTAGGATATTACTGGCCAGCCCTAGTAGTAGGATATTACTGGCCAGCCCTAGTAGTAGGATATTACTGGCCAGCCCTAGTAGTAGGATATTACTGGCCAGCCCTAGTAGTAGGATATTACTGGTCAGCCCTAGTAGTAGGATATTACTGGTCAGCCCTAGTAGTAGGATATTACTGGCCAGCCCTAGTAGTAGGATATTACTGGTCAGCCCTAGTAGTAGGATATTACTGGTCAGCCCTAGTAGTAGGATATTACTGGCCAGCCCTAGTAGTAGGATATTACTGGCCAGCCCTAGTAGTAGGATATTACTGGCCAGCCCTAGTAGTAGGATATTACTGGTCAGCCCTAGTAGTAGGATATTACTGGTCAGCCCTAGTAGTAGGATATTACTGGCCAGCCCTAGTAGTAGGATATTACTGGTCAGCCCTAGTAGTAGGATATTACTGGCCAGCCCTAGTAGTAGGATATTACTGGTCAGCCCTAGTAGTAGGATATTACTGGTCAGCCCTAGTAGTAGGATATTACTGGCCAGCCCTAGTAGTAGGATATTACTGGCCAGCCCTAGTAGTAGGATATTACTGGCCAGCCCTAGTAGTAGGATATTACTGGTCAGCCCTAGTAGTAGGATATTACTGGTCAGCCCTAGTAGTAGGATATTACTGGTCAGCCCTAGTAGTAGGATATTACTAGTCAGCCCTAGTAGTAGGATATTACTGGCCAGCCCTAGTAGTAGAATATTACTTGGTGATGCAGTACCAGGAAGCAGCACAGTGACCCTGTGTCCTGGGTGATGCAGTACCAGGAAGCAGCACAGTAACCCTGTGTCCTGGCCCTGGGTGATGCAGTACCAGGAAGCAGCATGCAGGGACAGATCATGTGCATAAGCGGATGCAGGATAAACGCCAGCCTGCTCATAACACCCCTCCTCCAGTAAGTTAGAAACCACATTATATGGTTGCGTCAGGCAGAGGCATTGGTTGAGTCAGGTATAGGCACTGATTGTGTCAGGCAGAGGCATTGGTTGTCAGGCAGAGGCATTGGTTGTCAGGCAGAGGCATTGGTTGTCAGGCAGGGGCATTGGTTGTGTCAGGCAGAGGCATTGGTTGTCAGGCAGAGGCATTGGTTGTCAGGCAGGGGCATTGGTTGTGTCAGGCAGAGGCATTGGTTGTGTCAGGCAGAGGCATTGGTTGTGTCAGGCAGAGGCATTGGTTGTGTCAGGCAGGGGCATTGGTTGTGTCAGGCAGGGGCATTGGTTGTGTCAGGCAGGGGCATTGGTTGTCAGGCAGGGGCATTGGTTGTCAGGCAGAGGCATTGGTTGTGTCAGGCAGGGGCATTGGTTGTCAGGCAGAGGCATTGGTTGTGTCAGGCAGAGGCATTGGTTGTGTCAGGCAGAGGCATTGGTTGTGTCAGGCAGAGGCATTGGTTGTGTCAGGCAGGGGCATTGGTTGTGTCAGGCAGGGGCATTGGTTGTGTCAGGCAGGGGCATTGGTTGTCAGGCAGAGGCATTGGTTGTCAGGCAGAGGCATTGGTTGTGTCAGGCAGGGGCATTGGTTGTCAGGCAGAGGCATTGGTTGTGTCAGGCAGAGGCATTGGTTGTGTCAGGCAGAGGCATTGGTTGTGTCAGGCAGGGGCATTGGTTGTCAGGCAGGGGCATTGGTTGTGTCAGGCAGGGGCATTGGTTGTGTCAGGCAGGGGCATTGGTTGTCAGGCAGAGGCATTGGTTGTCAGGCAGAGGCATTGGTTGTGTCAGGCAGAGGCATTGGTTGTGTCAGGCAGGGGCATTGGTTGTGTCAGGCAGGGGCATTGGTTGTGTCAGGCAGGGGCATTGGTTGTCAGGCAGAGGCATTGGTTGTCAGGCAGAGGCATTGGTTGTCAGGCAGAGGCATTGGTTGTGTCCAAAACTGCACCTATGCATTATGTAGTGCACTACTTTTGGCTAGAGCTCTTTAACTTCAGAAAGTATTCACACCTTTCGACTTTTTACACATTTTGTTGTGTTACAGCCTGAATTTAAAATAGATTACTGGCCAACACATAATACTCCATAACGTTAAAGTGGAATTGACTACCTCATCTCTGTACCCTACACATACAATTATCTGTAAGGTCCCTCACTCCAGCAGAGAATTTCAAACACAGATTTAACCACAAAGACCAGGGAGTTTCCCAATGCCTCGCGAAGAACGGCACCTATTGGTAGATGGGTAAAAATTTAAAAAAGCAGACATCGAATATCCCTTTGAGCATGGTGAAGTTATTTATTTAAGCAATTTTTGCTCATTTTTACCAAGGGTCTCAATAATGTTGGACCCCACTGTTTTTTTCTAGAGTAAAGGTAATCAATAAAATCCCCTTTAATCAGTCCAGAGATAGCAGAGACCACCAGTGTAGGCCAACACAATGTGATTCATCTGCTTGCCCAATTAAAACCCTGCATACATGTGAATACTATGAATGAATACCCTGTATCTGTCTTTTGTGTATTTTCGTTCTGGCATTTTGCACCTGCCCTGTGTTTTTTCGTAGCTGCTTGACGAAGTAATTTCCCCACAGGGATCAATAAAGTATCTATCTGTCTGTCTGTCTATCTATCTATCTATCTATCTATCTATCTATCTATCTATCTATCTATCTATCTATCTATCTATCTATCTATCTATCTATCTGTCTGTCTGTCTGTCTGTCTGTCTGTCTGTCTGTCTGTCTGTCTGTCTGTCTGTCTGTCTGTCTGTCTGTCTGTCTGTCTGTCTGTCTGTCTGTCTGTCTGTCTGTCTGTCTGTCTGTCTGTCTGTCTGTCTGTCTGTCTGTCTGTCTGTGTCTGTCTGTGTCTGTGTCTGTCTGTCTGTCTGTCTGTCTGTCTGTCTGTCTGTCTGTCTGTCTGTCTACACACACGCAATTATAGAATTACACAAGTGAGGTCACAGCTTCCGTGAGAGAGAGTGCACTTAATGTAATTACCTGTAACACATCTGGTGGGTGAAATTTATGTGTAGCTGCTTCTGACCAGAAGTACCCTCTACTGTTTGACCACGACCTCTGCTGCGGCTAATTATATTCAACTTATAATGAATTTATTAACTAATTAATTGATTGGATTTATTTAGCGCTTCTAGATGCTCAAAGAGAGCAAATACTATTCCCAGTGAGAGTGGGTTTTTCCTACTACGATTAGGAGTTCCCCCACGTCAGAGGAAAACAGAGAGAATAATTCACCACACATTTTCCATTCAACAATGACTAAAGTCCTGAACTATCCTAAAACACTTTGTACATCAGAGCCAAAGACTGCCAATGTACAAGCTGACTTTGAGGAGCAGTAATATACTGGGTAATATGATCATACTTTGTCTTTGAATACGGATTCTAATCTAAGAAGAAACAGTGAAAGCAGAGAAGAGAAAACATTGTTTTAAAAAGAGTTGTTTGTCCTGAGCCATTTCAGTGAAGGAGGAGTCAGGAGTCATCCATATTGCACTGACTCTTCATTTCTCTCCTGACAGGGTACGTACTTTGTTTGTGTGTTTGTGTGTGTGTGTGTGTGTGTGTGTGTGTGTGTGTGTGTGTGTGTGTGTGTGTGTGTTTGTGTGTGTGTGTGTGTGTGTGTGTGTGTGTGTACGGTGTGAGGGTGACAGTGAGAGGGTAGCTCAGAAGGAGAAGACAGTCCGCTCATTAAGAACCTGACATTCTGCTTCAGAGGCATATCTACTGTAGCGAACAGTCTGGAATAAGAGGAAAATAACTCACAGTCAAGGTGAGCGTAACCTCTCTGTCTCTGTCAAACCATCTACATGCGTAGAAAGTGAACCTGGAGACGAGGTTAGGGCCAGAGCCATAGATGGGGCATATGTACTGTATTGCCCTGAGTCGTATGTCTGTGCCTGAAATCCAAACTCATTATAGTTCAGTTTCTTCTTCTTTGCCTGAAATCCAAACTCATTATAGTTCAGTTTCTTCTTCTTTGCCTGAAATCCAAACTCATTATAGTTCAGTTTCTTCTTCTTTGCCTGAAATCCAAACTCATTATAGTTCAGTTTCTTCTTCTTTGCCTGAAATCCAAACTCATTATAGTTCAGTTTCTTCTTCTTTGCCTGAAATCCAAACTCATTAAAGTTACGTTTCTTCTTCTTTGCCTGAAATCCAAACTCATTAGAGTTCAGTTTTTTCTTCTTTGCCTGAAATCCAAACTCATTAAAGTTACGTTTCTTCTTCTTTGCCTGAAATCCAAACTCATTATAGTTCAGTTTCTTCTTCTTCTACTGTGGAGAGAAACAATAATGCAACAATGATATTTTGGTTTGGATTCCAGTGTCTGGTGTGTGTGTGTGTGTGTGTGTGTGTGTGTGTGTGTGTGTGTGTTAAACAGGGATAAATCACACAGTGGTCTCAGGCTTAGGGACAGCCAGCCAGGGGAGCAAGGGAACATACATCCTAATGACATCAATAAGTGGAAGTATCTGCCCAGACCCAGGATGAGCCCCAAATGAGAGGTATATGCATCCCCAGGCTCAGACCCAGGACGACAGGGTGAGAGGTATACAGGGAAATGTTGAAACCACTTATAGTGTCACCACGACCGCCTGCCTAACTGCTGCTGCTCCTAGATTACTGGTTCATCTAGATCAGGACTCTCCAACCCTGCTCCTGGAGAGCTACCCTCCTGTAGGTTTTAACTCCAACCCTGCTCCTGGAGAGCTACCCTCCTGTAGGTTTTAACTCCAACCCTGTTCCTGGAGAGCTACCCTGCTGTAGGTTTTAACTCCAACCCTGTTCCTGGAGAGCTACCCTTGTGTAGGTTTTAACTACAACCCTGTTCCCGGAGAGCTACCCTCCTGTAGGTTTGAACTCAATCCTGTTCCTGGAGAGCTATCCTCCTGTATGTTGTATGACCCAAAACTCTGCTCTGACGTAACATTCATATGCGAAAAACATACCGTCCATAGAGGTCAGGGTCAAAGACCACAGTTAAACATCAGTTTAACATATTGTGTTGGGTTAGCACATTTCAAATGGGGGTGCCAAGGTCCAGTACAGCAATGGATATCCCCTGTGTGCTGGCTATGTAAGGTAATGTCCCTTTTTCCCTAGCACCACTACAAATGTTTGTCTGCCTTACGGGAGCCCTATGGTCCCTGGTCAAAAGTAGTACACTATGCACCTCACCACCACCACCTCACCCCATGCCACTGTAGCAGTACCTCAGTAAATTCTCCTCTTTAGCCCGGGACATCACCCTGTAGGGATGTAGGGAAACAGAACGGTCAACATACAGCAGCCAGGTCAATAGGCATGCAGTTTCATTACCAAAACCCCTCTCTGTTTAAAAGTACTCAAGTCCCCCTCTCCCACTCTTTCTCAGTCCCTCCCTTCATCTTCTCTCTCTCATCCATCTTGATCAGTGTTATTCATAGACGTCTACTGAAATAACATGTCAGCCTTTATCACAAGAGAAAGAGGAAAATAAACATCCTGCCTTTAATTCCCTTGTTTGTTTTAGAGGGGATCACAACAGTAAACTTCAAATAAATGACCACTAGGAGTAAAAAACAGGGGTGTCTGTTGTTGATTCATAAAAGGGAGTTTTTCGAGGAGACATCAAAATGAAAGCAGTAGCAGAGTAGCCCTGATTTTAATTAATTTTGAATGTGCTTCTATAATCACCCCTCCTCTCACCCCTCCTCTCCTACTGGTCATTCTGAGGAGCTGTCTCCAACTAACCACAGCAACTGTTTAAATGAATATCACAATAATAATGAGAAATCCCACATCCAATTCCCTAATCTAAAATATAGCCGGTTATCAAACGTACGAATGACACAGGCCACGTCAATCACCAGTCGACAGAACACAGAGATTATGTTTAGCATAAATCACGACAGAAAGAGGGTGGCTGTCCCTGTCCAAACAAATGACTGTGGCCGCAGGAAGGAGAATGGATCTGTGTTTGACAGGCAGTTTAACGGAATACATAGAGTGGTGACACGGGGAGGGAAGGTCACAACACACTGGAACAGGAATGACAGGTAATCAGGGAGGGAGAGAGCGAGAGACAGAGAGAGAGAGAGACAGAGAGACAGACAGAGAGAGAGACAGAGACCGAGAGAGAAGCGCATTTGCATTGAGATGGAGGTGTCAGTCAATGACTCCGGCCTGACCGAGCGTTCAAATTGAATTCCTACTTAATGAAATAGTTGAGGATCCTGTAGTCTGGTCTCACCCCTGCCTTCTTCTGTCTTTCCACTTCTGGTTTTCAATGGCTTTGTCCTCAAATGGCACCCTATTCTCTTAATAGAGCACTAATTTTATCTAGGGCCCATAGGGAATATGGTGCAATTCACTATGTTACTGTAGCTGGCACTTTTCATCATTCACAGGCTTCATTCATCAAACAACATAAAAGATGGCCAGTAGAGAGTGAAACAAATACTGTATTTCTTTATGAGAGTGAGAAGTGAAGGAGGGATACTAAAAATGACTTATTACAGTAGAAAATAGTCACATTTTAATGAAATCCTGGCATGTCTCTGTCTTGCTCTGAGCTCAAATGCCACATGGGGGCTGAATGGTGCCAGCCTGAAGCAGAGAGGGCACACACAAGCACACGTCTGATGGTCACCATCACCACGCAGCCAGCCTGTCAGAAGTGGGTCTGGCTGTGTGACACAGCTCTGCCTCAGATTATACCCTGCTAACTTTAGTGTGCCAGTTGGAATGCACTGATATTTGCTTCATAAACCTTGGCTATACCAGCACTGTCTGGCTCTCATTTTGTTTCAATATATCATGTCAAAATTTGATTTGATCTTGCTTCAGAGTATATGACCATGTTTCTCTCATAAGGCTCTGAGTGACTGTACGTCTGAGATACAAATGGAAACATATTTGGTGTATTGCCCCCTTTTCCCAGGGCTGTCTACAAACGACAAGGTTCTCTTTTACTGTATTTTCTATCAACAGACTGGGCAAAGGTAGTCTACTCTTTTACTGTATTTTCTATCAACAGACTGGGCAAAGGTACTACTCTTTTACTGTAATTTTTATTTTATTATTATTATTAATTTTTTATTTAACCTTTATTTAACTAGGCAAGTCAGTTAAGAAGAAATTCGTATTTACAATGACGGCCTACACTGGCCAAACTCGGACGACGCTGGGCCAATTGTGCGCCGCCCTATCGGACTCCCAATCATGGCCGGTTGTGATACAGCCTGGAATCAAACCAGGGTGTTTATAGTGACACCTCTAGCCCTGAGTTGCAGTGTCTTAGACCGCTGCACCACTTGGGAAACCTATAAACAGACTGGACAAAGATAGTCTACTCTTTTACTGTAATCTTTATCAACAGACTGGACAAAGATAGTCTACTCTTTTACCTCGGTCTTTAGACATCTAAGACATACTAAGTGCACTTTGTCTGCAACAACACTACAGTGAATAGAGACAAGCATATGTGTCTCTGTGATGTCATCGTCTGGTGAAGGTGAGAGAGATGTCCTGAATCGGTTTCTGTTTCTATTCCACAGGGAAGTCATCAGGTTTCACAATGACACTTGTCTATTTATGACATCGCCAGGGAGCGCAGTGACGTCAGTAAGCAGTACTGCTCCAATAGGGCTCTGGTCAAAAGTAGTACACTATATAAGGAATAGGGTGCCATTTGGGACGCATCCATACTGCTTATTGAGGTCACTGACGCTTCAGGACATCTCTCTCACCTTCACCAGACGATGAAATCACTGAGACACAGACCACAGGGCTTGAGGGTACAGGCCTATCAAATATACAGGAGCTATAGATAAAAAAATAAAAATAATCACAGGACGAGAATGGCACGGATCAATAAGTATTCCAGTCGCACCAAACAGCAGGGTAGAGAGAGAAACTAGAGTCTTTGATGTGTCTGATACTAGCAACCACATTAGTTTCTGCCAATGAGTTTCTGGGCCTCTTGGTACTGAACAAAAGAGGAAAAACAGGACAAATTTGCAAAGTACATTTACATTTTAGTCATTTAGCTGATGCTCTTATCCAGAGTGACTTACAGTTAGTTAATGCATATGTTCATACTTTTTTCCCATACTGGTCTCCTGTGGGAATCAAACCCACAACCCTGGGATTGCAAGCGCCCTGCTCTACCATCTAAACTACACAGGACTAGTGATTTGTTTACAATGGGTTGAGCCTCTATTTCAGCCAACAGTCGTAACAAAATAACTGGGGAAATAAGTATGTGGATTGCTGCCTCAGATCAGCTCTGGCCTTGGTTATGAGTGGGGTTGCATTGAAGGGGGAGTTGTGCGTAGGAAGAGGAAGGAAAGGACAGATGAATCATGATGAATAATACATCCTTCAGGCTAGTCCTCAAGCGCTACCTAGCCTGCGTCCCAAATGGCACCCTATTCCCTATGGGCCCTGGTCAAGAGTAGTGGACTAATAGGGAATAGGGTGCCATTTGGGACACAACCCTGGTCTACCTCTCCTTTAACATTCAGTCAGGAGAACTAGAACAGTGAATCAGCAGGACCTCTCACCTAGCTTCCCTTCCATCCAACATCTAGTAGAGTAAAAGAGTAAGAGAACTTCTTGTCCCAAATGGCACCCTATTCCTTATATACTGCACTATGTAGGGAATGGTAGTACACTTTGTAGGTAATAGGGTGCCATTTGGGACAGAGCCCTGGTACAGTTTAGTGTCATGAGATTACTTTTAGCATGGAAAAACATTCATGTTAAAGGGATAGTTTGGGATTTAGGAGTCCAGTATGAAGGAAGTTAGAGGTAGTTTTGAGAACCAATGACAAGTCTACAGGAAATATCACTTTAAACAGTGAATAATAAGGTGGAAGTGACAGTTTTTGTGTAATTAGTCTTGCTTGTGCCACACATAAAAATATTTATAACAAACTGTTCCCTAGCTTCGTGATAAATTACTATTGGTCTTGTGTTTATTGAGACGTATTCCAGACTTGAACATTGTAATACTCTTTTCTCCATTGTCTCTACACATTAAAGGGACAACTATACATGATCAACCTTGTAAAGAGAGAGGTCAGTGGGCGGTTATTAACAGCATAATTCTCACCCAAGCATGAATTTGGCCACAGCTTTTCATCACACGCCAGACAGCCAGTCAGTCCATAGAAATATAAATCTATGAGTCAGTCCAGCCTGTCAGTCCAGCCTGTCAGTCAATCAGTCAGTCAGTCCAGCCTGGCAGTCAGTCAGTCAGTCCAGCCTGTCAGTCACAGTCCAGCCTGTTAGACAGACAGTCAGTCAGTCAGTACAGCCTATTTCCTACATAGTGCACTACTAAGGAGAGAGCAGAGAGAGAAGACACCACCAGTGAAATGCCCTCGCACAAGACAAACCCCACCAGCACCACCCTCACCCCCACTATCCCCACCCAAAAAGGAACATCCAGCACCTCTCTTCCCACCATAGTGGAGGACACACCCAAGGAGGAGAGCAACCCCCTCAGTGCAGAGCAGGCTCAGGCCATCCTCACCACCATGGCTGCCATGAAGGATGAGATCACACAACTGGAGGGTGGTCCTGCTCAGGGAGAGCGTGAGCAAACAGAAACCAGACATCCACACCTTAGAGGGGCTCCTAACCAAGGTACGGACAGAGTAGAACAGCAGCCTTGCAACACAGCGGGAAGAGGTTAAGCAAGAGAGAGACGGACTCAAGAGAGAGCTGGCTGATCTAACAAAGGAGGTGAGAGAGTTCCAAAAAGACGAGCTGACCACACTAAGACAGGAGCTGCAGCAGAGAAAGAGAACAGAGGACAGGCTGCAGGAGCAGCTAGATCACCACTCAATGACCTGCCCTCACACAGCAGAGGAGCCCACCTCAATCTGCCAGGCCTCCCCAGCCCAGCCCTGCCTGCTGCACGCCTTCCCCCCAGCCCACAAAAAAGCCTCCCACCCTACAGCTGCACCGGCACAGACCAACCACACCTCAGCTCCAACATCCACCAACCCCCATTCTACTCCCTCCAGACCAGCCACACCCCAGCTCCAACACCCACCAACCCCCACTCTACCCCTTCCAGACCAGCCACACCCCAGCTCCAACACCCACCAACCCCCACTCTACCCCTTCCAGACCAGCCACACCCCAGCTCCAACACCCACCAACCCCTACTCTACCCCCTCCAGACCAGAAGAAACACTGGCTGACATCGTCCTGTTGATGGACTCAAATGGGAAGTTTGTTCAGGAGAATACACTTTTCCCTAGACACAAAACAAGAAAGGTGTGGTGCCCAACAACACAGTTGCCATGGAGCTGCTTGATAAGGCCCAGCTTGGATCGCCAAGCCACATAATCATACACACCAGAAGCAACGACCTGCGTTCTCAGCAGGAGAGGGTGTCGACTTCACTAAGGCCACCATCCCACCCTCGATCTGGACTGTCTCTATGACCATGTTCACCTGTACAGGGAGACAGTCCCAAACCTTGCAAAGAACCTCAAGGATGTCGCTTTAAACCGCAGCCAGACATCTCCACCCAGGAACAGCGGAGAGATCTCCCCCCCCCCCCGAGATCACGAGACAAAACCCCTGACCAGCACCCTGGACCAACCTCAATGCCCACCACAGCCAGCGCAGCACAGACCACCCCAGCCCAGCTTCAGACCCACCCAGACAATGCCTACCACCCCCCTCCCCCACACCCACACCTGGAGGAGCCACAGTCCGGCAGGCAGAGCAATGCACAAGCTGTGAGAGGAGCAACTGGCCCAGCCTCCACCAACGACATGAGTGACATTAAACACATGGTGAGTCTACTTGGCTCACGTGATAGGCCGAGGGTCATGGTAAAATGAGCACAAGAACTCCACCATCCTCACATCCACCCAAGTGGCATGATACAAATGCTATCTTAAATGATAAACAAATCACATTTGCATAATAAGAGTTTACGTTAATTGAAAAATCCTATTTTAATAGTTCTTGATGGATTGTGAGTGTTTATCTCATTTTGAAGGTAAAGAAAAATCAGTTATGAAATCTTTCTACATTGAATGTTGGAATTGACAAGGATTGAAGTCCTCTGCTTTTGGGCTAAAGAGCAGAAACCCAGACTTCCTGAAAGAAATGTATGATGTTGATATTGTAGTACTACAGGAAACATGGTGCAGAGGTGATGTTTCCACTGGCTTTCCACTAGGTGTCACGAGGGGGTGCATACAGAGACCAAGGCGCAGAGCAGGGATAGTAGTTCGACATTTTATTTTAATTTACTATGTATAATAAATATTTACAAATGAAGAACTACTGAACAAACACGATAGACACAATGTCACGTTCACCAAAACAAACATGAATGAACGGACGGACGTAACAAAATGTTGCACACTTACTGTCACTGCGAAATAATCGACAACGACCCACAACCCAGTGTGAAAATTACAAGCCTATGTAGGATCCCTAATTAGAGACAATGCGCAGCAGCTGCCTCTAATTAGGGATCCAACGCAAACCATACAGAAAGAATAAACCTGTCAGACTCTGACCATGGTTACATAGAGAAGCAAATAGGCGTCTCTATGGCCAGAGCCTGACACTAGGTTATAGGGAGATAATTGTAACATCCACCAAAATAAAAGGAATCACACAAGGCAGAGACTTTATGCTAATATTGTACAAATCTGAACTAACTCATTCAATCGAATTGATCAAAACAGGATAATTCTTTATCTAGTTAAAAATCAACAAGGAGGCTATTTTAACAGATAAAAAAGTATTCCTCTGTGCCACATACATTCCCCCCTCAGAGTCACCCTACTTCAATGAAGACAGTTTCTCCATTCTAGAGGGGGAGATTAGTCACTTTCAGGCCCGAGGCAACGTACTGGTCTGTGGAGACCTGAATGCTAGAACAGCAGAAGAACTAGACACAATTAATAGTCATGGGAACAAACACCTACCGGGAAGCAACAACCTAGTACAGCTCCTGAAGCTCTGTCGAACACTGGGTCTGTACATAGTCCATGGTAGGCTAAGAGGGGACTCTTTTGGTAGGTACACCTACAGCTCATCCCTTGGCAGCAGTACTGTAGATTATTTTATCACCGACCTCAACCCAGAGCCTCTCAGAGCCTTCACTGTCAGCCCACTAACACCTATCTCAGACCACAGTAAAATCACAGTGAATCTGAGATGAGCGGAACCCAACCATGAAGCATCACGGCCCAATAAATGACATGCTACTTAACAGGCGTTTAGATGGAGGGCAAACAGTACAGAAATCTACAAAAAAGCAATTAGTAGCCAAAAATACAATCTCTCCTGGACAACCTTTTAGCCTTAACATTTGCCTACTGTCACGAGAGGGTGCATAGAGGGACCAATGCGCAGCGCAGGGATAGTAGTTCGACATAATTTATTATACTATGTAATATATATTTACTATGTATAATAAAACACAAATGACGAACTACAGAATAAACAGACACGAACAAACAAATGTCAAAAACGTACAAAATCAAACACGATCATGAAACGTAACGTAGCACACTTACTGTCACCGTGACTGCGAGATATAACGATAACGACCCACAACCCAGTGTGAAACATACAAACCTATGTAGGATCCCTAATTAGAGACGATGCGCTACAGCTGCCTCTAATTAGGGATCCCACACAAACCACCACCAGAAACAGAAAGAATAGAACTGTCAGACTCTGACCATGGCTACATAGAGAAGCAAATGGGCTTCTCTATGGCCAGAGCCTGACACCTACAGCAATGAAGGTGTAAATTTGGCCATTTGGAACATAAACTTTATATTTGACAAATTAGCCTCCTTGGCAAATCTAAAGAAACATAACAGCCAACCAAAAGGAGTAGATAATGAAAAATGGTTTGATAATGATTGCAAAAATCTATGAAAGTCATTGCGAAATATATCTAATCAAAAACACAGAGACCCAGAAAAGAAAAATATACGCATTCAATATTGGGAAACACTGAAGCAATACAAACACACCCTAAGAACAAAAAAGGAACAACACATTAGAAATCAGCTGGATGGAATTGAGGAATCCATAGATTCAAACCACTTCTGGGAGAATTTAAATAAATTAAACAAACCACATCATGAGGAATTGTCTATCCAAAATGGGGATATGTGGAGAAATCACTTTCAAACCTCTAAAGCAATATAACAAAGAGCCCAGAACAACAAGATATAAAACACAAATTACAAATCCTTGAATCAGCAGTCAAAGACTATCAGAATCCTGTGGATACCCCAATTACAGATGAAAAAGTATTGGATAAACGATGCATTCTCCAACCCGAAAAGGCCTGTGGTGCTGATGGTATTTTAAATGAAATGATTAAATATACAGACAAATTCAAATTGGCTATACTCAAACCCTTCAACATTATCCTCACTTCAGGTATTTTCCACGATATTTGGAACCAAGGATTGATCACACCAATCTATAAAAATGGAGACAAATTTGACCCAAATAATTTGCATACATTCTCTGCAGTATCATAAATCACAGACTGCATCATTTCCTTGATGAACACAACGTCCTGAGCAGAAGCCAGATTGGATTTTTTATTTTAATATCGTACAACAGACCACATTTACACCCTCCACACGCTAACTGACAAACAAGTAAACCAAAACAAAGGCTAAATCTACTAGTTTGGTAGACTTCAAGAAAGCATTTGATTCAATTTGGCACTTTTTTATAAACTAATAGAAAGTGGTATTGGAGGGAAAACATATGATGTTATTAAATCAATGTACACTAAAAACAAATGGGCGGTTAAAATTGGCAAAAAGCAAACAGACTTCTTCTCTCAGGGACGTGGAGTGAAATAGGGCTGCTCAATAAGTCCAACACTATTTAACATCTACATTAATGAATTGGCAAAAACATTAGAGGAATCTGCAGCACCTGGTCTCACCTTACACAACACTGAAATCAAGTGTCTGCTGTACCCAGATGACCTGGTGCTACTGTCTCCCACTAAGGAGGAGTTACAGCAGCATCTACAGGTCATCTGCACAGGTTCTGTCAGACCTGGGCTCTGACAGTCAACCTAAATAAAAAAAAAAATATATAATGATATTCCAAAAATGGTCCAGAAATCAGGATGACAAATATAAATTCTATTTGGACACAGTTCTATTAAAACACATCAAAAACTACACGTATCCAGGACTAAATATCGCAACAGAGGTAGCTTTTACATGGCTGTGAACGAGCTGAAAGACAAAGCAAGAAGAGCATTCTTGCTTTGTCAGTTATAGAACCAATTGCTCTATATGTCAGTAAAGTATGGGGTCCGTTCTCTAATAATGACTTTACCAAATGGGACAAACATCCAATCGATAAACTGCATGCAGAGTTTTGCAAGACTGTATTGCAGGTGCAAAGAAAAACTAAAAATAACGCACGTAGATCAGAATTGGGGAAATACAGGGCAAATACCCCTTCATTCGAATAGAAAAAATATTCATCCATTTTTACAACCATCTAAAAACATCACAAATCTCTACAATGTCAAGAGATTAAACAAGAGATGAGTCCCCTCAGCTAGCTGGCTCCGTTCACTAACCCAAACTAACCTCATAGAGCCTCAAGACATCACTCAGAAAACCTGGCCCAACCAAATCATCACAAAGCAAAAACAAAAACATATCACCTATTGGAAAGACACCACAAAAAATCTAAGTTAACTTCAATGCTATTTATCTCTAAACAGACAGTACTTGGAGGCAGAAAACACTGACTAGGTACAGACTAGGTACAGACTCAGTGAGCACAGTATGGTTATAGAGACCGGTCATCACAGGCAAACCTGGCTGCCTAGAGAGAACGGTGCTCACTCTGCTCCAGGTGAGAGGTAGAGACAGCTGCATTTCCTATTACACTTTTAGGGCGGCAGGTAGCCTAGCGATTAGAGCACTGGGCCAGTAACTCAAATACTCAGACCTAAGAGAATCTTGCTTCCCCAAATTAGTGAAACTATAAAGCTACTGTGAAACTGAAATATTGGATGAAAAGCCAAAATGTGATGTTTTGGCAGACAAATATAAACCAATAAAGCCCCTAAATTTAAGTGAAGTGAATTAAAATGTAATTGAGAGAGGGAGAGAGAGAGAGAGATAGAGAGAGAGCAGAGGCATAGAAGGGGAGAGTGAGCGAGAAAGGTATAGAGAGAGACAGAGAGAGAGAGAGAGAGAGAGAGAGAGAGAGAGGGAATAGAAGGGGAGGGTGTGAGTGAATGAGCAGAGGAAAATACCCTAAAGCGTAACCCAGCAACTCTCTAATTCAAGTACTGATAGCATAGCAGCAGAGCATGCATATCTGAATAAATTACACTCTACAGGACAGAGCCAGGAAGATAAATTCAGTCAGTGTACAATGGTAGAGGAAACAATTAAGTTAATACCACACCAGCTAACAAATACAAAAATAAACAAGCCAATGTTCCTTCCTTATCACGAGTCAACCATCCTTCCATCCCACTGTTGTTCTGATCATTTGAGCGTCACTAATGTCACTGGACTACAGCTCAATTACTCACTGTCCAGACTGGCCAATGTTGTGAGACCGATGCTGCTAGAGAATACATGGGGAGGATGAGGATGTGCCATCATTCAGACAGGACAGGACAGAACCATCAGCCAGAGGACAGAGCTGGTGAAGTTGACGGTCAAACAATATAAACAACAACCAATCAATCTACTAGTGATCGTCATGCTATACACATATTTGTCAGTTTCTCATCCTAGAACATTGGTATGATGACACACGTATGATAATAGACAGGTTGGTTGTTTAGCAGCAAAACCGACGCGCAACTATGGGGCAGACGGGGTTGGATTGTTGACAACATGTAAAGTATATTTCATCTCCAATGTTTATTTTAAACATGGTCCCGCTTTAAATTACGTACAGCTTATAAAGGCTTCATAAAGCCTTCAGAAACACTACATATATGTGTTACAAATCATCTATAACCGTATGTCATGCTTTATAGTGGGTTCATAAATGTGGCATAACTGTGTGACATAACCCACTATGTCAAATATGACATAACCCACTATGTCAAATAGGACATAAACCTGTGCTTTAAAAAGGGTGGCATAAGCACCGCTAAATAAAGGCCTTATAAATCATATTAAATTGAGGCTTCACAAATCATTTTGGTAGAACATTGCAACGTCAGGATATTGGGTTCGATTCCCGGGACCACCCATACGTAAACATTTATTCACGCATGACTGTAAGTAGCTTTGGATAAAAGCGTCTGCTAACTTTTATATTACATTTCACTAAAACATTTCTAAATGGCCCAACCTTTTTCCCTCTTGGGTGCATAGTCAATATTGGACCTGACCTCAACTTCCCCAAAATGATGTGCTGCAGGATGACACAAACACTGACTTGCCTAGTTAAATAAATAAATAAATAAATAAATAAATAAAGGTTAAATAAATAAAACAAAATAAATAAAATAAAAACTCAAAAGTGCAGTCATGCACAGCAGAAAATGTTGCTAGGGCATTTTAAAACGCTGCTAGGGCCTTAAGGGCTTCCAAGTGGTGCAGTGGTCTAAGACACTGCATATCAGTATTAGAGGCGTCACTACAGACAACCTGGTTCGAATCCAGACTGTATCACAACCGGCTGTGATTGGGAGTCCCATAGGGCGGCGCACAATTGGCCCAGCGTTGTCCAAGTTTGGCCGGTGTAGGCCGTGATTGTAAATAAGAATTTGTTCTTAACTGACTTGCCTAGTTAAGGCCTTTTAAAACGTTCCCATTTTCTCTGGTTTACCACACTTTTAGAATAAAAAAACAACAAAACTGGATTTTCTGGGTGGATTAAAAGGCCAGCAACACTCTGTATTATTTAAAGCCCCATGAAATGACCCCAAATAAATTATACAAACCCTACTGAGTATTCCCTACAATAAATGCTCTAAGCCAGTATTTCCATATACAGTGATTCGCATTGGGGGCATTTATTTATGTTTTAAAACCAACATTTAATGCAAATGTCACTTAAATATGAATCATTGAGGCTTTTCATGTATCAAGAATGGTTATTGACACTTCTACTACTACGTGGGGCACTTTTATTTTGTAAATGTCCGAAATTCCGTGACGCGGAAGTACTTTTTTTAGTGTTGCTGATTCAACTTTATTTGTTTTAGCTGTTAGTGATAATTCCCTAAGTGTTAATACATTTGTGTTTACATCATTAAGCCTTTATGTATGTGTTATGAATGACCAAAGGTTTCTGACTTTATATTAAGTGCAGTGCTTAATTTGTTAATTGGGAGGTGCCCGAACAAATAATGAGCAGAGAGGGGGATGACCTGGGGAGCTCTGAGGTACCGGAATACATGAGAAGAAAAAAAAATCGGCTTTATAATAACACCTTGCATGCATATCATCACATTTGCGTAGTGTCACAGAGCAGTAGAGTAGAGGTACTTACAGAAGTTGCACACATGGAGAACATTTTAGTAACCTAGGGTCAGGGAAAAATGTGGCCTTTTATAAACGCATTTCATGCAATTTATGCGTCACTGCACAAATGATCGAAATTGCAGGCTACTTTGACACTGACAAACTGAAAATCTGAGATTAATAAAAACGATATTGTGTTGAATCCATCAATAGCCTAGGTCTAAATGTGTGGAGACATACAGTATATTGTAGGCTACAATATGATGAGGAAATTAGTCCTAAAAATGCTTCCCAGTTTCACAGACTCACCCAATGATGTGCAGCTCACTCACCGGTCATGCCCGACACGTTCGTGCCAAAAGCCTATCTCTCTCTCGTTTTACTTTGATAACATATTTTGTTAGCCTATAGCAGACAGATTAGTCTTCTCTTTTCAGCTGGAGCCATTTGCTTTCCAACCTGTGTTTTCCAGAGATTGAATTTGAAATATTGCGAAAGGCCTGTTTTGTCTGCATGCTGCTTGTTCACTGACAGATTTGACGCACGTTCCGACTGCAGGCTATTCCTGGTTATTGGACTACAACCCACAGCTAGGCTATTTAAAAAAAGAAGCTATTGATCCTCTGTGGCTAAATTATAGGCCTTCTCATGATGTAGTAGGCTATTCTGAATGATTTTATTTATTTCTGAACAGACAGCAGTAATTCTATAACTTTGGCAAATGTATTTCAATTTATCAGGGGTTCCTTCAGAACCTTTTGTGCGGTTATGATTCTATAAGGAAATAAATGCTGAAGTGCAATGCTGGAGAGATGAGAGTTGCAGACTCATGTCTTTCAGAGTAGAGAGGGAGAGAGATCATAGAAAGTGAATCTCATTCTAGTTATGTGAGAGATACAGGCAGGCTTCTCAATATAGACAGCCACGGTCTCAAACATAGGTTACAATGTTGCACAAACCATAAACCCGGGCAGGCCCAACCCAAATCAACTCTTAGAATATTAAGCCTTGGCTGGAAATCTACTTTTTCACATAGTTTTTTGTGGGGGCAGGAGAATTAAGGAAGAGGCAACTCAAATTAACTCTTATCAGAATTTCTACATTGCAAAAAGTGAAAACTATTTTTCATGCCATGAGAGTTACTGGATCCGGCCAAATAGGTTCCAGAACAAAACAGGCCAAAACGGAGAGGAAAAAGTAAGCATTGGATATGATCCATTTATAGATGTGTTATGAAAGACTGAAGGGGTCTCACTTCAAACTAAGCATTACAGGACACTACATATAGTGTCAATAAATAGGTTATTAATGTTCTGATTTATGAAGGTTCTCCACATGTTACTGTAGGGTATGAGAGGTGTTTAAATGGGTTGATGGACCTGCAAAGCTTGCGTTTGTGTGTGTGTGTGTGTGTGTGTGTCAGAACCAAGATGATTTGGAGTAGTCCAACCTGAGACCATCGCACCATGTATTCTTCTTCTGTTCCCATGCTGGAGACCAAGGCTGGATTACAATGGTGCCAACATTTTGTGGCTGGTCTTTTAGAAGGGGAGTGGGTGAATCTGTTAAAGACCTGACTGGGCCCAGCACCACGCGGTATGGCTTGCTTTTGTTGTGTACTGAGGAACTTGGTTCCAGAAGAAAGACACTTTACATTTCTTTATGTTGGGGGCGTTCATCAAGGTAAGTGTTTCTTTATGTTGGGGGCGTTCATCAAGGTAAGTGTTTCTTTATGTTGGGGGCTTCATCAAGGTAAGTGTTTCTTTATGTTGGGGGCGTTCATCAAGGTAAGTGTTTCTTTATGTTGGGGGCGTTCATCAAGGTATGTGTTTCTTTATGTTGGGGGCTTTCACCAAGGTAAGTGTTTCTTTATGTTGGGGGCTTTCACCAAGCTAAGTGTTTCTTTATGTTGGGGGCTTCAAGGTAAGTGTTTCTTTATGTTGGGGGCTTCAAGGTAAGTGTTTCTTTAGGTTGGGGGCTTTCACCAAGGTAAGTGTTTCTTTATGTTGGGGGCTTTATCAAGGTAAGTGTTTCTTTATGTTGGGGGCTTTATCAAGGTAAGTGTTTCTTTAGGTTGGGGGCTTCATCAACGTAAGTGTTTCTTTAGGTTGGGGGCTTTCACCAAGGTAAGTGTATCTTTAGTTTGGGGGCTTTCACCAAGGTAAGTGTTTCTTTAGTTTGGGGGCTTCACCAAGGTAAGTGTTTCTTTAGGTTGGGGGCTTCACCAAGGTAAGTGTTTCTTTATGTTGGGGGCTTCACCAAGGTAAGTGTTTCTTTAGGTTGGGGGCTTCACCAAGGTAAGTGTTTCTTTAGGTTGGGGGCTTCACCAAGGTAAGTGTCTCTTTAGGTTGGGGGCTTCATCAAGGTAAGTGTTTCTTTAGGTTGGGGGCTTCATCAAGGTAAGTGTTTCTTAAGGTTGGGGGCTTCATCAAGGTTAGTGTTTCTTAAGGTTGGGGGCTTTGCCCCTCTGCCAGTCATTGTGTCCACGAGGCAATAATCAAGGGGCCACCACGCGTTATCATTAAAAAGTATGCTTGAACGACTGAGGGATGGAGCAAGCTTTTGATCGCAAGCAACGTCTCTGTTTTTAATCCATATATTTGAATCTGAGGAGAGGAAAGGAGAGGGCGGGGCAGCTGCTGATGGGGCACAGCTGGCAATGACGGCTGCCACGGGAACAGGAGAGGAAAGGAGGGAGGAGAGGGAGGAGGAGAGGATCTGCACAAACCTGTGCATTCATTCTGGTTCCCTGCTTGAAGAAATCCCTCAAAAGCCCCGGTGGACAACCTGATGTCTATGTTTAGCTCTTCATCACCAACCAATACAGTCATTACTGATGCTCATTGTTAAGCGATGTGAAGATGAAAGCCTGTCTGTGATGTCTTCAGCTGAACAGAAGGTACTATGATGAGCCTTCTGTTGGAACCTGGAACATTCTGTTGTAACCTAGTGTCCTACCAAATCAAGCAAAGGTTTCTATGCTAGTCCAAACTAGCATTCATGGAAACTAATCAACAAACCCTTACAGAATAGATAATAACATCCATTGATAGTAGATCTCCAGACCCAGAGAAGGTTCTGGAAATGGGTGCTTACACTCCAATACTGTCCAGTAAAGAGGAAAACTCACCAGAAGTAGGCGGGCAGAGCAAGCAGAGCGAGGTGGGTGGAAAGGACGGGACGGGATGAGCAGTGACTGTATGCTTGCAGGATTGTCCATATCTCCAATCAACTTCACTGATAGCACTGTTGTGTTTCCATAAGTGGATGAATTGGACTAATTTAGCATGCATGGTAAACCCTCAAACCTTAGCTACCCCAACCAATTAAAATGAGCTGGAATTTTATTTTTTGTGTTTATTCTTTGACTTGTTGCCATTGGGGGCTTGAGGACACCATACAGTACCATGCTTCACAATGGAAACAGGACCCTTTCCTATTACAACCTGTGTGATGACCCATTGCATGAGGACATTGTGGCATAAAAGACGACTGAACCCTAACATTTAACTGACTAGATTTAGTGAGACAGAAGGAGGCAACAGCTCTCCCAACAAGAGCAAAAAATTAATTAAGAACAATCTCTCACACACCTGTTGACAATTATGTGCAGTGTCTATGTAGCAGAATAGAGAAAAGCACTCAGTCTAGCGTAGAAGAGAGGAACTAGGCTTAATGCTTCTCATGCCTAGTGACTGTGTCCCAAATGGCACCCTATTTGCTATTAAGTGTACTAGTTTTGACGCAAGCCCTATGGGCCCTGGTCAAAAGTAGTGCACTACAAAGGAAATAAACTGCCACTTGGAACACATTCAATGCTTCACACGCCCAGGCAGCGATTTCTCAAAGGTTAGCAGAGAGAGACAGGTCTCAGTGCTGTGTTATTGATCTCTGCGTTCATAACCAGTTCATAATGACAGACTAAGACTGTCTTGCTGTTTGACTTTGCACAGGCTCAATCTCATTATTATGCATTGTCTCATCCAATAATGTCTGATGAATATAAATGTATTTAATCCATACATTTAACGAGAGCAACATTAATTTAAAAAGGTACCATGATCCTTATGCTATAACTCATCTAAGAGGAGATAATTTATTATTAGGTTTTTAATGCAGGCCTTTTGAAGCACAGCCCTGGGAGAGCTTAAAAAGTAAGTACTTCCATTTGGTCGGGCATTCGCAAAAACCACTCCAATCAAAATAAAAAGGCAATGAATGTGTCCCAAATGGCACCCTATTCCCTATTTAGTTCATTACTTTTACTATGGGCCCAGTCAAAAGTAGTGCACTATTTAGGGAATAGGGTGCCATTTGGGATGCAACCAACGTGACAGGTGTCCTCTACGACAACACTTCACTTCAGCCTTTAGTGACGACTACACTTCACTTCAGCCTTTAGTGACAAGCACACTTCACTTCAGCGGTCATAATATGACGGAGATGGCGTACCTCCAAATGGCCACTTCCAGTCTTTCAGATTTGTAGTTTGTACCCCGACCCCAAAAAATAAGTAGTAAATAGCAGCAGTGATAAGGGATTTTTTGGCCAGGCAGACACAAGACTACAACTTCAGCTCAGAGAGAATAGGAGGGACATGAAAAGCTACTGGGGTCCTTTCATGTGTCGATATGGTTTAATTCCCGCTGAGTGACCAAGAAGAGGAGCTGCTGCAGCTGTGACATGAAGTGCGTATTAAATGGCACCCTATTTCCTATATAGTGAGCTCTTGTCAAAAGTAGTGCACTATATAGGGAATAGGGTGCCATTTGGGTCTCACACACAGTCATTACTCAATAATGATGCTCATTATTGCAAAGACAAATAAGACCCTCAGAATTCCCTGATGGCCAATCTGATGGCTGTGTTTACCTTTTGAATCTTTGACAGCTAGTTAGCTCACCATCACCATCCAATTCAGTCATTACTGATGCTCATTGTTGCATTGTTGCTAAGATGAAACTGTGCTGTGATGTCTTGAGAAGAAGGTATTATGAGTAAACAAAGGTTTTTTCCAAGCAGGGGTTGTAACCAAAATTATTTTCCAATCGTTCTGTTCCAAACAGAACCAGTATAATAAAGTTCTGAACCGGTTCGAACCCCCAAAAAGTTGGTTCATATAGGCCTTTTCATTTATTTTTTACATCAGATTACCCAGGTGTTTTCTGGCAAAAGTCAGTCGTGTCTTGATATTCTTTTTTGAGAGCAGAGGCTTCTTCCTTCCTGACCTCCCATGTAGGCCAAGTTTGTGCAGTCTCTTTCTGACAGTGTACCCATGCAATTCGACATTGATTGTGGCAAGAGAGGCCTGTAGATCCCTTGATGTTACCCTGGGGTTCTTAGAGACTTCTATGAGCATCTTTCGGTCAGCTCTTGGGCTGACTTTGGTGGGACGACCTGTCCTAGGTAGTTTGTCAGTGGTCTGGACTTTTCGTTGGACAGTGGAATGATGTACTTCAAATTGCTTGGAAATGGAATGATGGTCTTCAAATTGCTTGGAAATTGATTTGTAACCCCTCCCAGACTCATGGGCATCAATAATATTTATTCTGAGGGCCTCGGGTAGGTCTTTTGATCTTTGGATGATGTGTTACCACACACCCACATGGTTAAGACCAAACAAGACCAATTGTCTTATCTTTTAGAGTTAGAGTTTCTCTCTAATGTTTTCTAATCATTTGCACTTGTTTTGGTACACCTAATTCTAAGTTTAGCCATGTTACGTGATGTTAAAGGTAGGTGTGTACTAACATTTTCCCCATAAGGAAAAGGCATTTTTGTTTATTTTAATTGCATAACATTTTTATTTGTGTTTGTTTTTTAATTTTTTTCACCTTTATTTAACCAGGTAGGTCAGTTGAGAACAAGTTCTCATTTGCAACTGCGACCTGGCCAAGACAAAGCAAGGCGGTGCGACAAAAAACAACACAGAGTTACACATGGGAAATAAACAAACGTACAGTCAATAACACAATAGACAAATCTATATACAGAGTGCAAATGTAGTGCAAAATGCAGTAAGGTTAGGAAGACAATAAATAGGCCATAATGGCGAAATAAATTACAGATTAGCATAATCACTGGAATGATGGAATGTGCAAATGGTGATGTGCAAATAGAGATGCTGGAGTGCAAAATTGAGGGGAAGTTCAATAAATAAATATGGGTATGAGTTAGTAGGATGGGCTATTTACAGAAGGGCTATATACAGGTGCAGTGATCGATAAGCAGCTTTGACAGCTGATGCTTAAAGTTAGTGAGGGAGATAGGTACCTCTAGCTTCAAGGATTTTTGCAATTCGTTCCAGTCATTGGCAGCAGAGAACTGGAAGGAATGGCGGCCAAAGGAGGTGTTGGCTTTAGGGGTGGCCAGTGAGATATACCTGCTGGAGCGCATGCTACAGGTGGGTGTTGCTATGGTGACCAGCGAGCTGAGATAAGGCGGGGATTTACCTAATAAAGACTTATAGATGACCTGGAGCCAGTGGGTTTGGTGACGAATATGTAGTGAGGGCCAGCCGACGAGAGAATACAGGTCTCAGTGGTGGGTAGTATATGGGGCTTTGGTAACAAAACGGATGGCACTGTGATAGACTACATCCAATTTGCTGAGTAGAGTGTTGGAGGCTATTTTGTAAATGACATCGCCGAAGTCAAGGATCGGTATAATATATATATATATATATTAGACATTACGAATAATTTAGTAACAAAAAATAACATTATCAACCGATTCTCAACATTTGAAAATAATGGCTTTGTTTCGGAACACAAGAGATCACTTTCGTTCCCGGTTCTGTTTCCGTTTCTCAGAAAATGTAGTTATTTCCCAGTTTTCAGTTCTGTTCCCTGAACCAGTTCCAATCCTCGTCTCCAAGCCCAAATCTTACAAACTAACCAATATACCAAAATAGATATATAGCCTAGCTGTCTTCCCTCCCCTACTACTGAGGGCTATCCAACTCAACAAGGCAGGTAAGCGTTTTTCGTCATGAATGTTGTTTTAGAGGCAGCTCTAGTGGTCATTTGCTGGCACAGCCACAAAGTCAAAAAATATGATTATAAACCTTACCCTAACCTTAACATTAGCCATTCACTCATACTATGCAATGCCTTTTTATAGCTTTTTGCACACCTGATTTCTTGTATTTTTATAGCTTTTTCATACTGCCGTACTACGTATCATGTAACTGTCTTTTGTGTATTTCGTTCTGGCATTTGCACCTGCCCTGTGTTTCTCGTAGCTGCTTGACAAAGTGATTTCCCCTCAGGGATAAATAAAGTAACTATCTGTCTGTCTATCTATCTATCTATCTATCTATCTATCTATCTATCTATCTATCTATCTATCTATCTATCTATCTATCTAACCACACTGCTAACCCTAATGCTTAAATTAAGAACAAAAAGCTCATTTTTGTTCCCATAAATGTTTACAGTATAGCCCATTTTAACTTTGCAGCTGGCCTATCTAAGGGAAATCACTCAGTTCTGCCTCCAGGACAAGACTCATGACAATAAACATCAACCTGCCCCAACAAAGAGAGAGAGAGAGAGAGAGAGAGAGAGAGAGAGAGAGAGAGAGAGAGAGAGAGAGAGAGAGAATTACAGTGCATTCAGAAAGAAATCAGACCCCTTGACTTCTTCCACATTTTGATACGTTACAGCTTTATTCTAATATTAATTCAATTGTTTTTTCTCCTCATCAATCTACACCCAATACACCATAATGAAAAAGCAAAAACTGTTTTTTAGAAAAACTGAAAAATCACATTTACCAAAGTATTCAGACCATTTGCTATGAGACTCGAAATTGAGCTCAGGTGCATCCTCTTTCCATTGATCATCCTTGAGATGTTTCTTCAACTTGATTGGAGTCCACCTGTGGTAAATTCAATTGATTGGAAAGGATTTGGAAAGGCACACACCTGTCTATATAAGGTCCCACAGTTGACAGTGCATGTCTGAGCAAAACCAATCCATGAAGTTGAAGGAATTGTCCTTAGAGCTCCGAGACAGGATTGAGTTGAGACACAGATCTGCGGAAGGGAACAAAAAAAACTCTGCAGCATTGAAGGTCCCCAAGAACACAGTGGCCTCCATCAGTCTTAAATGGAAGAAGTTAAGATCCACCAAGACTCTTCCTAGAGCAGGCCGCCCGACCGAACTGAGCAATCGGTGGAGAAGGGCCTGGGTCAGAGAGGTGACCAAGAACCCGATGGTCATTCTGACAGAGCTCCAGAGTTCCTCTATGGAGATGGGAGAACCTTCCTGAAGGACAACCATCTCTGCAGCACTCCACCAAATCAGGCCTTTATGGTAGTGGTCAGATGGAAGCCACTCCTCATTAAAAGGCACATGACAGCCCGCTTGGAGTTTGCCAAAAGGCAGCCAAAGGACTCTCAGACCATAAGAAACAAGATTCTCTGGCCTGATGAAACCAAGATTGAATTATTTGGTGTGAATGCCAAGCGTCACGTCTGGAGGAAACCTGGAACCGTCTCTATGGTGAAGCATGGTGGTGGCAGCATCATGCTGTGGCAATGTTTTTTAGCGGCAGGGACTGGGAGAATAGTCAGGATCGAGGGAAAGATGAACGGAGCAAAGTACAGAGAGATCCTTGATGAAAACCTGCTCCAGACCTCAGACCTCAAAATTCACCTTCCAACAGGACAACAACCCTAAGCACACATCCAAGACAACGCAGGAGTGGCTTCGGGACAAGTCTCAATGTCCTTGAGTGGTCCAGCCAGAGCCCGGACTTGAAGCCAATCAAACATCTCTGGAGAGACCTGAAAATAGCTGTGCAGCGACGCTCCCCATCCAAACTGACAGAGCTTGAGAAGATCTGCAGAGAATTGGAGAAACTCCCCAAATACAGGCGTGCCAAGCTTGTAGCATCATACCCAAGAAGAATCGAGACTGTAATCGCTGCCAAAGGTGCTTCAACAAAGTACTGAGTAAAAGGTCTGAATACTTATGTAAATGTGATATTTCTTTTTTTGCTTTGTCATTATGGGATATTGTGTGTAAAACCTGTCATTATGGGGTATTGTGTGTAGATTGATGAGGAAAAAAACAACAAATTAATCAATTTTAGAATACGGCTGTAACCTAACAAAATTTGGCAAAAGTCAAGGGTTTTGAATACTTTCCGAATGCACTGTATACTATAGTATCGAATAGAATATGAGAATGAGAAATGTAGATATTTGTCCATTGTCTGCCATACATGGTTTCCAATCCATTCTATTCCAATATTTCATGAGTTACAGCCAGGTTACAACCAGGTTACATCTCAGATCTCACTGATACCTCACTTTGATCCCATTCTTTGTACATCTGTGACAAAGTCCTAGATCTAGCTTTAATCTGAAGGGAGTCTTACTAAACCCAAAGTCACTACGAAGTCACATGAATGAAACAGAGAAACATCGAAAGGGACAACATCTACAATATAAAACAAGCCCAAGTCAGTGGGAGGACTGTTCACTGTTCATCACAACTCAACTGGATTGTCTTAAAAATTGGGATTAGCCTTCTCTGATGGCTGGATGTCATCATTAGAGTGTGAAGTTTGTGAGTTTGACGAGCCAGATTTAACAGACACACACTACAGCTGCCGCCCAGTCCATCCACCCCACCACCAGGGATGAATCCGGTTCCTAAAATCCCATGCACCAACCTGGCAAAAGTAATAATCATCATCATCATCATCATCATCATCATCCTCATCAACATCCTCTATAGCTGAGCAGTAATCATCATCATCATCATCATCATCCTCATCATCCTCATCATCCTCTACAGCTGAGCAGTAATCATCATCATCATCATCCTCATCATCCTCTATAGCTGAGCAGAATCATCATCCTCATCATCCTCTATAGCTTAGCAGTAATCATCCTCATCATCATCATCATCATCCTCATCATCCTCTATAGCTGAGCAGCAAGCCATAGCATTCAGTTATCAAATAACTGGGATTCACAAAATGACATCCCTTCTCAAGTGCTGATTAGAATTTTGCACAGTAACCAGGTTAACAACCAATTATTTCATGTGGATGAATTACCTGATGCATATGGAAACAGGCCTTATGCAAACAGAAAATGTGTCTGTAAAATGTCAACCAAACAATTGGATAGAAACCTAGCTATTTTGACATGACCTTGAATGTCAAAATGTAGATCACTAAAGAGAACATTCTGAACAATGTCTGACTGTGTCCATCTCCACTGTTGCAGTCTACATCACTAGTGAGAGAGAGAGCAGGGATTTTTCTGCCATTGAAATCCTGGTGTGGGCCGCAGTGTAATTTTTTTTTTTTTTAAATCAATATATATACACACTACTGGACAAATGTTTTAGAACACCTACTCATTCAAGGGATTTTCTTTATTTTTACTATTTTCTACATTGCAGAATTACAGTGAAGACATCAAAATGATGAAATAACACATATGGAATCATGTAGTAACCAAAAAAGTGTTAAACAAATCAAAATATATTTTACTTTTCAGATTCTTCAATAGCCACCCTTTGTTTAGGTGTATGCCCCAGGAAGACCACATTCATTGCCCCTGCAACCCCCACCCCCCCACAGTAAGACCTTAGGAAGACACCGCCCCCCATCCCCCCCTAACTTGGCCACCGCAGCAGAAAAAAACCCTAGGGGAAACACTGAACTCTCTCTCTCTTTCTATAGCCCTCTCTCTTGCTCTCTTTCCTCTCTTTCTCTATCTCTCTCTTTCTATCTCAGTCAGAAGGCCTTGCCCAGTGAAACTTGTTCTCACAAAATGACTTTGGGTCCAAACAACAATTTCATGGCTGGGCAGTCGCTGAATAATTACATGAGGCCCCCAAGCAGACACATCGACCAGCACTCAGAACCTCTCTCCGAAATAAGAGCCAATTTTTGATAGGCATCTTCTCACAAAAGAAATGAATAGCACTATCTGCCACTGCTAGTCTTAACACAAGTCTTTGACAAAGGACAATAGACGAATACATGATTCTTCTTTGCTGATGTGCTCTTTAAATCTGCCTTGGTAAACAACATCAAAACAAGGCAGTGGCACCCAACCTCCTCTCACTACCTGATAAAACCAAGTAGACATTACATTAGAGCTAAACTAGTGTACAACTAAAATGAAACATTAGCACACATCACTGTTAACCAACATCACTGCTAACCAACATCACTGCTAACCAAGATCACTGCTAACCAAGATCACTGCTAACCAACATCACTGCTAACCAACATCACTGCTAACCAAGATCAAAGCTTGGAATTTCATTTCATTTTGCAGAATAGCTTTCAATACGTCTTCCACCCTGATTACAAAAGCAGAGTATTCAACGTCTTCCACCCTGATTAGAAAAGCACAGTATTCAGTTGGAGCTAGCTACAGTATGCCACAAACACATTCCCTGACAGATCCGCTACTTATTAAGTATACTACTGAAACACATTCCCTGACAGACCCGATACTCATTCAGTATACTACTGAAACACACTCCCTGACAGACAGATCCGCTATTCATTCAGTATGTCAAAACAGGTACAGCTTATTGATGTGTTAAACTCCTAAGAACACTTTGTGTGTGCGTTTATCTAACCAGGTACGTTATTGAGAATGAAAACAAATTTGCTTTTACAATAACAACCTGATTCTGTAGAGAACTGCGTAACATGAGTGACATTGGTTTAGACCTAAATACCTGTAGCGCCAGCCAGACAGGTGTAGTCTTAGTTGTGCAAAACTTGAAAGAGATGATGACTCACCATGAGTAGACAGCAGGCTAGGCAGGTGTCCGGAGGTGTCCTGATACTGAGGCAGTGAGGTGCTACATATCTCTATGGTGACATAACCTGAAACAGAGAGAGAGAGAGAGAGAGAGAGAGTCAGTCTGCATTGTGGTGTGGGATGTCTGTCTGAAAGAGTCTGTTATTAAACGGTTCACAGGCAGGCAAGATCCCACGTGCATTAATTTTGACCAGAGCCCTGTGGGGGAATAGGGTGCCATTTGAGACACAGACATACTGTAGCAACCAGAATAACTGTGATGTAAATCAATGGAGTCACTCATTCTACTAACTGAACATGTCATAATGACAGACAGACAGACAGACAGACAGACAGACAGACAGACAGACAGACAGACAGACAGACAGACAGACAGACAGACAGACAGACAGACAGACAGACAGACAGACAGACAGACAGACAGACAGACAGACAGACAGACAGACAGACAGTTCGACAAAATTCTGCTTGTCAAGTTGCACCGTCTTTGTTTGGTTTCTGGTACAAGCCTCAATCAATACTGAACAGGCATTAGAAGAACACAAGAAAAACACAACATAAACAAATATATATACAAAGAATTATAGGAGCATTGGGGGGGGTTCAGAAGTTAGATAACTGACTGAGGTATTTTCTTACCCAGAGATCAGTCAGTAGCCAAGATTTCATCATAACTGACTTAAAATTGCAATACGTAACTTTTTGGGCGACCTACCCAAATCCACATAGAAATATGAGTTATAGATCTGTCATTCTCATTGAAAGCAGGTTTAAGAAGCGGTAGATATGTTCTATGTGCACTATTTCTATGCTTACCATTCTACTGTTGAAGGAGCTGTACATACATAGAGTACCAGTTAAAAGTTTGGACACAACTAATTAATATGTTCTACATTGTAGAAAAATAGAGAAGACATCAAAACTATGAAATAACACATATGGAATCATGTAGTAAGCAAAAAAGTGTTAAACAAATCAAAATATATTTTATATTTGAAATTCTTCAAAGTAGCCACTCTTGGCCTTGATGACAGCTTTGCACACTCTTGGCATTCTCTCAACCAGCTTCATGAGGTAGTCACCTGGAATGCGTTTCAATTAACAGATGTTCCTTGTTAAAAGTTAATTTGTGGAATTTCTTTCCTTCTTAATTCGTTTGAGCCAATCAGTTGTGTTGTGACAAGGTAGGGGTGGTATACAGAATATAACCCTATTTGGTAAAAGACCAAGTCCATATTATGGCAAGAACAGCTCAAATAAGCACAGAGAAACAACAGTCCATCATTACTTTAAGACATGAAGGTCAGTCAATCATGAACATTTCAAGACCTTTGAAAGTTTCTTCCAGTGCAGTTGCAAAAACCATCAAGTGCTATGATGAAACTGGCTCTCATGAGGACCGCCACAGGAAAGGAAGACCCAGAGTTACCTCTAAGTTCATTAGAGTTAACTGCACCACCCCAAATAAATGATTCACAGAGCTCAAGTAACAGACACATCTCAACATCAACTGTTCAGAGAAGACTGTGTGAATCAGGCCTTCATGGTCGAATTGCTGCACAGAAACCATTACTAAAGGACACCAATAAGAAGGAGAGACTTGCTTGGGCCAAGAAACACGAGCAATGGACATTAGACCGGTGGAAATCTGTCCTTTTGTCTGATGAGTCCAAATATTAGATTTTTGGTTCCAACTGCCGTGTCTTTGTGAGACGCAGAGTAGGTGAATGGATGATCTCTGCATGTGTGGTTCCCACCGTGAAGCATGGAGGAGGTGTGATGGTGCTTTGCTGGTGACACTGTCTGATTTATTTAGAATTCAAGGCACACTTAACCAGCATGGCTACCACAGCATTCTGCAGCTATACGCCATCCCATCTTGTTTGCGCTTAGTGGGACTACCATTTGTTTTTCAACAGGACAATAACCCAAAACACACCTCCCGTTTGTGTAAGGGCTATTGTACCAAGAAAGAGAGTGATGGAGTGCTGAATGGATGACCTGGCCTCAACAATCATGGTTTGGGATGAGTTGTACCGCAGAGTGAAGGAAAAGTAGCCAACAAGTGCTCAGCAAATATGGGAACTCCTTTAAGACTGTTGGAAAAACATTCCTCATGAAGCTGGTTGAGAGAATGCCAAGAGGGTGCAAAGCTGTCATCAAGGCAAAGGGTAGCAACTTTGAAGAATCTCAAATATAAAATATATTCTGATTTGTTTAACACTTTTTTGGTTACTACATGATTCCATGTGTTATTTCATAGTTTTGATGTCTTCACTATTATTCTACAATGTAGGAAATAGTAAATAATAAAGAAAAATCCTGGAATGAGCTTGTCTTTACTAAGATGGGATGCTTGAGTGACAGGTGCCTCAATCTCTATATTGACAGGTTCTACAGTCCAAGCAACAAGCTGTATTACTACAGGTGTTTGCCAGGGCACTACGTATTCCACAGTGTGTCAACACAAACACAACAACATCACAACATATTAAGCACTTTGTGACAACTGCTGATGTAAAAAGTGCTTTATAAAATATACACTACCGAAATGTCCATGTTTTTTAAAGAAAATCCAATGTTTTCTCCATTAAAATAACATCAAATTGATCAGAAATACAGTGTAGACATTGCTAATGTTGTAAATGAATATTGTAGCTGGAAATGGCTGATATTTTATGGAGTATCTACATTGGCGTACAGAGGCCCATTATCATCAACCATCGCTCCTGTGTTCCAATAGCACGCTGTGTTACCTAATTTTAGAAAACCCTTTTGCAATTATGTTAGCACAACTGAAAACTGTAGTGCTGATTAAAGAAGCAATACAACTGTCCTTCTTTAGACTAGTTGAGTATCTGGAGCATCAGCATTTGTGGGTTCGACTACAGGCTCAAAATGGCCAGAAACAAATAACTTTCTTTGGGCTGCAGGTAGCCAAGCGGTTAGAGCGTTGGGCCAATAACCGAAACGTCTTGTCGATGTGTCCTTGAGCAAGGCACTTAACCCTAATTTGCTCCAGGGGCTGACCCTGTAGGTAGGCCGTCATTGTAAATAAGAATTTGTTCTTAAGTGACTAAAAAAACTTGTCAGTCTATTCTTGTTCTGACAAATAAGGGCTATTCCATGCGAGAAACTGCAAGAAACTGAAGATCAAATTTCTCACATGGAATAGCTTTCATTTCTCAGAACATTTCTCAGAACAAGAATAGAATGACGAGTTTAAGAAGAAAGTTCTTTGTTTCTGGCCATTGTTGCTGATAATGGGCCCCTGTACACCTATGTATATATCCCAGCCTTTTCCAGCTACAATAGTCTTTTACAACATTAACAATGTCTACACTGTATTTCCGATCAATTTTATGTTATTTTAATGGACAAAACATTAGATTTTCTTTAAAAAACAAGGACAATTCTAAGTGACCGCAAACTTTTGAACAGTAGTGTATTTAATGGAATTGTATTGCATTACAGTCCAGTTAGTAAACATTTGAGAGACAGACAGACAGACAGACACTTTAGTATGGTAGTGGGAGTATAGTATCATAAACCCCACACACTCAACAAAAAAATGCACAGCATGTCAAGGGACTCCTAGGGTGTTCCTCTTCAAAAGAGGATGTTTTCCCTTCCATGGACGTCCCATGGAGATTCCACGGGGTGTTCTGTGTACTGCTGGATATCAATTAGTAGCTCATTAGAAGCATTAGAACAGCGGCAGTCCCCGTGGCTTCCTGTAGCCCACAGAGACTCATTGACCCTGACCTAGGAGGAGGAGTTCTCTTTAGTCTCTGTCTCTCTCACACACACATACAGACACACATTGCCCTGAAAGAATCCCATTATCAAACAACACTGTAGCTGGTCTCAAATCTAATTTGAGGGAAACACATTGTCCCCGTGTGAGGCAGTGAGCTATGAGAGATAGCAGCTGAAAGATAACCACCTGACTTCAAAGGGTGAAGTACAGAACAACCACCCTGTGTCCGAGAGACCATTAAGACTTGGCTAGACCAAATAAAAGCACTGAGGGATGGCAGAAAGAGACTTCCTGAAAGCAGCTTACTAATCAGTCCATGGTATGGTACTCTGGGACTTTCAAGATAAGGACAGCTTACTGTACCTGCAGTTCACTCATATGACACGTGTAGTTAATCAGAAGGCCATTTGTCTTAAACTTTTAGAAGGTAAACAATTTCACCAAAACTAAATCTAAGTGTTAATATTAGTTGTCAGGGGTGTTTCCTTCAACATTATTGTGTTGGTGTATTTATCCAGAAATCAAAGCCTTTACTTTTAATTTTCTTTTATAGAATATGGTTGAAAAATGTATCTATGCCTTCACTTACCAAAGATATAGACTCCTAGCTTTCATTTCACACCCAATTTCATAGCCTCCTATGAACTTCACGTTAGTGCTCATGTGGTCCTTTTATATGGAAATGCCCTGCTAAGACTATTGTGTGGAAGCCAGCATATCCATTGGTACTTTAGCTATAGGCGAGTATGTGGCAATTGCAAAACCCATTGGTCCCTCCCCTCTGACTCCAATTGGTTTTGAGAAGGAGACGAGGAGTATGCAATTGATATTCTCTCTGTGTGTTTCTGAAGAATGTAGCTTTGAGCTGCCTACTCTTTATTCCTGCCCCTTCATGTGTATTTTGGGCCAGAGGCGCCGGGGTATTTATAGCTGGCTTCAGAAGTCTCTCTGTCTGTGCCAACTGTTAACAAAATGAACAGCCATGCCTGAACAAGGACACAATTTTGGTAACTGGACTGGAAGCAGCAGGGAAGCTGACTACGTCTGCATCCTAAATTGCACCCCATTTCCTATGGGCCCTGGTCAAAAGTAGTGCACTATATAGGGAATACGGTGACATTTGGGACGTAACCTACTACTACTCACTACCCTCTTGGATACTAATACTAGCAAAGAACAGTTCACTTAGTAGGCTTGCTGCCATTCCATTTCCCATGTCCCCCTATGTCAACCTGCAGCATAACTCTATCTGCGCTTCACAGCTAATTATAAATTGGATTCAAATGTCTCAAAAAAGTATTTCCCTAAACAATCACAATCCACAACTCAATGATATTTTTATTATCTCAATAAATAATTTGTTTCCTCTAGAGATGTATTGCTAGAAAATAGAGAATATTTGCTGTGTGAAACAATGCTACTATTTGTAATATCTGTGCTGCTGGACTCCTACACTAGTTCAGGCAGGAGTGGTTAGGATGCTTGTCCCCTAGCCTCGGTGACTCCTACACTAGTTCAGGCAGGAGTGGTTAGGATGCTCGTCCCCTAGCTTAGATGACCCCTACACGGTCAGTCACACCCATACTTTCCTCATTGCTCACCATAACACCAGCTGTGGGAATGACAATACAACCCCTTCATCCTCTACAAAAACAGGTGTGTCAGCCAAAACACCATAGGATTAAAGTTAGCCTGATAAAATACTTAAATAGATGTATGGCTTCTTCAGGGTATTTCAAAAAAACTATTAAGACCCAGGTCGCGTACCAAATGGCATTCTATTCCCTACATAGTTGCACTACTTTTGACCAGAGCCCTGGTCAAAAGAAGTGCACTATAGAATAGCGTGCCATTTGGGATGCATTCCTCCTGCTACTGAGCCCAGTGTGAGCATGAAGGACAGATACTTGCCTGGCTATTTACAGTGCCTTCGGAAAGTATTGAGACCCCTTGACTTTTTCCACATTTTGTTATGTTACAGCTTTATTCTAACATGGATTTTTTTACCCTATAATGACAAAGCGAAAAAAGGTTTTTAGAAATTTTAGCACAAATTATAAAATACCTTATTTACATAAGTATTCAGACCATTTGCTATGAGACTCGAAATTGAGCTCATGTTTCCATTGATCATCCTTGAGAAGTTTCTACAATTTGATTGGAGTCCACCTGTGGTAAATTCAATTGATTGGACATGATTTTAAAAGACACACACCTGTCTATATAAGGTCCCACAGTTGCATGTCAGAGCAAACACCAAGCCATGAGGTCGAAGGAATTGTCTGTAGAGCTCCAAGACAGGATTGTGTCAAGGCACAGATCTGGGGAAGGGTACCAAAAAATGTCTGCAGCATTGAAGGTCCCCAAAAACACAGTGGCCTCCATCATTCTTAAATGGAAGAAGTTTAGAACCACCAAGACTTTCCCTAGAGCTGGCCGCCCAGCCAAACTGAGCAATCTGGGGAGAAGGTCCTTGGTCAGGGAGGTGACCAAGAACCCAATGGTCACTCTGACAGAGCTCTAGAGTTCCTCTGTGGAGATGGGAGAACCTTCCAGAAGGACAACCATCTCTACAGCACTCTACCACATCAGGCCTTTATGGTAGAGTGGCCAAACGGAAGCCACTCCTCAGTAAAAGGCACATGACAGCCCTCTTGGAGTTTGCCAAAAGGCATATAAAGGTCTGATGAAACCAAGATTGAACGCTTTGGCCTGAATTCCAAGTTTCACATCTGGAGGAAACCTGGCACCATCCCTATGGTGAAGCAAGGTGGTGGCAGCATCACACTGTGGGGATGTTTTCAGTAGCAGGAACTTGGAAACTAGTCAGGACCGAGGCAAAGATTAATGGAGCAAAGTACAGAGAGATCCTTGATGAAAACCTGCTCCAGAGAGCTCAGGACCTCAGACTGGGGCGAAGGTTCACCTTCCAACAGGACAACGACCCTAAGCACACAGTCAAGACAACGCAGGAGTGGCTTTGGGACAAGTCTCTGAATGTCCTTGAGTGGCCAAGCCAGAGCCCGGACATGAACCCGATCAAACATCTCTGTAGAGACCTGAAAATAGCTGTAAAGCAACGCTCCCCATCCAACCTGACAGAGCTTGAGAGGATCTGCAGAGAAGAATGGGAGAAACTCCCCAAATACAGGTGTGCCAAGCTTGTAGCGTAAAACCCAAGAAGGCTCAATGGTGTAATCGCTGCCAAAGGTGCTTCAACAAAGTACTGAGTAAAGGGTCTGAATACTTTTGGAAATTTAATACTTTATAATTTTTTATACATTTGCAAAAATGTCTAAAAACCTGTTTTTGCTTCGTCATTATGGGATATTGTATGTAGATTAATGAGGGGAAAAAACAATTTAATCCATTTTAGAATAAGGGGTCTGACTACTTTCTTAAGGCACTGTATGTAAGGGCCTGTAACTGCCTCCGTGTTAACTTCACACCCCGCTGGCCTGCTGCTACAGAGCACAGAAAAACAGCCCAAGCAGCACCTGCTCTGTAAGATCCAATATCACTATGCAACGCAAGCAAGTTGAAACCATACTTTCAGCTTCTCCATTCAAATCTTACCTTAACGTTAAAATTATTTCACAATACTGATGATGGATCAGCTTCTAAAGAGATATTATCAACTATGGCTGCAAATACTGAGGCGGCTTATTTTAATGCTTACCCTATAATAATGCACTAAATCAAGATTTGCCAGAGTTGCAAAGAAAAAGCCATATCTCAGACTGGCCAATAAAAAGAAAAGATTAAGATGGGCCAAAGAACACAGTCACTGGACAGAGGAAGATATGGCTTTTTCTTTGCAACTCTGCCTAGTAGGCCAGCATCCCAGAATCGCCTCTTCACTGTTGACGTTGAGATTGGTGTTTTGTGGGTACTATTTAATGAAGCTGACAGTTGAAGACTTGTGAGGCGTCTGTTTCTCAAACTAGACACTCTAATGTACTTGTCCAAAAACATCTGCCGTTTCCAGCTCCAATAGTAATTTACAACATTAACAATGTCTACACTGTATTTATGATCAATTTGATATTTTAATGGACAAAAAATGTGCTTTTCTATAAAAAACAAGGACATTTCTAAGTGACCCCAAACTTTTTAACGGTAGTGTATACAGTCGTGGTCAAAAGTTTTGAGAATGACACATTCTGGAGTATTGGTCTCCACAAAGTTGCCTCAGTGTTGATGATGCCAATTTGCATATAGTCCAGAATGTCATGAAGAGTGATCAGATGAATTGCAATTAATTGCAAAGTCCCTCTTTGCCATGAAAATGAACTTAATCCCCCAAAAACATTTCCACTGCATTTCAGCCCTTCCACAAAAGGACCAGCTGCCATCATGTCAGTGATTGTTTCATTAACACAGGTGAGAGTGTTGACGAGGACAAGGCTGGAGATCACTCTGTCATGCTGATTGAGTCAGAATAACAGACTGGAAATTTTAAAAGGAGGGTGGTGCTTGAAATCATTGTTCTTCCTCTGTCAACCATGGTTACCTGCAAGGAAACACGTGCCGTCATCATTGCTTTGCACAAAAAGGGCTTCACAGGCAAGGATATTGCTGCTAGTAAGATTGCACCTAAATCAACTATTTATCGGATCATCAAGAACTTCAAGGAGAGAGGTTCAATTGTTGTGAAGAAGGCGTCAGGGTGCCCAAGAAAGTCCAGCAAGCGCCAGGACCGTCTCCTAAAGTTGATTCAGCGGCACCACCAGTGCAGAGCTTGCTCAGGAATGGCAGCAGGCAGGTGTGAGTGCATCTGCACGCACAGTGAGGCGAAGACTTTTGGAGGATGGCCTGGTGTCAAGAAGGGCAGCAAAGAAGCCACTTCTCTCCAGGAAAAACATCAGGGACAGACTGATATTCTGCAAAAGGTACAGGGATTGGACTGCTGAGGACTGGGGTAGAGTCATTTTCTCTGATGAATCCCCTTTCCGATTGTTTGGGCCATTCGGAAAACACCTTGTCCGGAGAAGACAAGGTGAGCGCTACCATCAGTCCTGTGTCATGCCAACAGTAAAGCATCCTCAGACCATTCATGTGTGGGGTTGCATCTCAGCCAAGGGAGTGGGCTAACTCACAATTTTGCTTAAGAACACAGCCATGAATAAAGAATGGTACCAGCACATCCTCTGAGAGTAACTTCTCCCAACCATCCAAGAACAGTTTGGTGACGACCAATGGCTTTTCCAGCATGATGGAGCACCTTGCCATAAGGCAAAAGTGATAACTAAGTGGCTCGGGGAAAAAAACATCGACATTTTGGGTCCATGGTCAGGAAACTCCCCAGACCTTAATCCCATTGAGAACTTGTGGTCGATCCTCAAGAGGCGGGTGGACAAACAAAAACCCACAACTTCGGACAAACTCCAAGCATTGATTATGCAAGAATGGCCTGCCATCAGTCAGGATGTGGCCCAGAAGTTAATTGACAGCATGCCAGGGTGGATTGCAGAGGTCTTGAAAAAGAAGGGTCAACACTGCAAATATTGACTCTTTGCATAAACTGAATGTCATTGTCAATGAAAGCCTTTGACACTTATGGAATACTTGTAATTATACTTCAGTGTACCATAGTAACTACTGACATAAAGATCTAAGAACACTGAAGCAGCAAACTTTGTGAAGACCAATACTTGTCATTCTCAAAACTTTTGGCCACGACTGTACAGTATGTATCCTATAGTGTAGGTAGGCTATTTATTTTTAACGCAGTCTTCTCGGTTTTCATTTGAAGTATATTTTTATCCTTTGCTTTATTGTAACAATTGCAAAGACATTGGCATCTTTGTATTTGTATACCAGCGCTAACAGAGAGACAGATAAACATCTTGATTCTATGTTAAGCGGAGCTCTTCTGTGTATAAAGTGACGCAGTAGGGAAAAAACGCATCAAAGCGCATCTACGAGTGGTCTGAGGCAACTTTAGAAATGATGGTTTTGGGAAACCGCTCAGAGATTTAACGATGCTCCTACGAAGGTTCCAACGATTAACTTAGCCTTAAGATGACTTTGGGAAACAGGGCTCACACTGTTGTCACAATCTTGCTTAGACCACTATGTGACAAAAAGTGAAAGAAAACAGCTATGGGCTAAACATAACAGTATGCCAGTAGAAGAGAGGACAGTAGCAGTTGACCCTATGAGCTGAACATAACAGTATAACAGTGGAAGAGAGGACAGTAGCAGGTGACCCTATGAGCTGAACATAACAGTATAACAGTGGAAGGGAGGACCGTAGCAGGAGACCCTATGAGCTGAACATAACAGTATAACAGTGGAAGAGAGGACCGTAGCAGGAGACCCTATGAGCTGAACATAACAGTATAACAGTGGAAGAGAGGACAGTAGCAGGAGACCCTATGAGCTGAACATAACAGTATAACAGTGGAAGGGAGGACAGTAGCAGGAGACCCAACGGTGGTTTGTGACTATTATGATTTCCATTGTAACCAATTCAATTGCAGTCATTCTGTTACACATTTTTTGGTAATTCCATTACTGATTTGCTAAAAAAATGATGCATTTTAATCACTTAATAAATAATGAACCAAATTGTTATCAGTAAAAACACCAACTAGTTGGTAGGTTTACTTTAATTTGCCACTCCTCCCTCCTCAGGAGAGAGAAATTAGAACATACACTACATTACAAATTTTACACGCTACGCGCTTCAACACTCGGCGGCCCCATTCTGTGAACTTGGGTGGCCTACCACTTCGCGGCTGAGATACTGTTGCTCCTAGACGTTTCCACTTCACAATAAAAGCACTTACAGTTGACCGGGGCAGCTCTAGCAGGGCATACATTTGTTGAACTGACTTGTTGGAAAGGTGGCTTCCAATGAGTGTGCCACTTTGAAAGTCACTGAGCTCTTCAGTACAGAACCTTTTACTGCCAATGTTTGTCTATGGAGATTGCATGGCGGTGTGCTCGATTTTATACACCTGTCAGCAAAGGGTGTGGCTGAAATAGGTAGCCTAGAGGTTAGAGTGTTGGGCTGGTAACCGAAAGGTCGCTGGTTTGAATATCCGAGCTGACAAGGTGAAAAACCTGTTGATGTGTCCTTGAGCAAGGCACCTAACCCCAATTTGCTCTAGGGGCTGACCCTGTAGGTAGGCTGTCATTGTAAATAAGAATTTGTTCTTAACTGACTTGCCTAGTTAAATAAAGGTTAAAATTAAAAACAAAAATAATAATAAAAAAAAAAAAACATAAATGAAGTGTTTTTTTGGTAACAGAATGACAGGACACTAGAGAACATTACTTAAACTTACCAAAGGCAAATAATTTATCCAAAACTAAATATAAGTGTTGATATTAGTTGCCAGGGGTCTTTACACTATAGTGTTGATATTAGTTGCCAGGGGTCTTTACACCAGTGTTTATATTAGTTGCCAGGGGTCTTTACACCATAGTGTTGATATTAGTTGCCAGGGGTCTTTACACCATAGTGTTGATATTAGTTGCCAGGGGTCTTTACACCAAAGTGTTGATATTAGTTGCCAGGGGTCTTTACATTATAGTGTCGATATTAGTTGGGGTTTTTAATAGTTTTATATGTGCCTTAATTTCTCCATAGACATAGCTTTCATTTGACAACAAATTTGATATGCTCCTATGATGTTGGTGCTCATGGGACCTTTTACATGGAAATGCCCTATACATACTAACACCGATAGATCTCTTCTTAGCAAACTCTATAACGCAGTATGATTACATTCTGACTGAGACAACTGCAGTACTACTTGATAGTCTAGGGTTGCAAAGGGTAGGAAACTTTCCGGTATATTTCCGGAACAGTTAAGCCCTGGAATTTTGGGAATTATGCTTAAATTCATCAAAAAAGTTAGCTTATAATAGTGAACCTTTTTTGTCGGATACAAGTAAGACAATTCTAAGTCTTGTGGCATATTTTGGTTAAACTATCCACAATTCAATGGAATTGCAAAACCCTCTACATGCACAGTGCACTCTCCCATCACATGTACAGCTGATTATCAAGATCTTGCACACTAGTGAGATGCTATTCAGCCCACACTATTACACTGTCCGAGCCAAGGACTACATGCTTTCTGTTAAGTTTTGATTACAATAATGGGTGGGGTGAATATATTTTATATGACATACATGATTTTTTGTTAACTATTAAATTGTAGCCCACAGCAAAGTGTGCTTAAATCATTTCTAACTTGTTAACAATTTCTGCTAGTTAGTTTTTGCTACCATGTGAGTTTTAGCTTGCTTGAGCCTGCTAACTGAAGAGTGTTAATTCACAAGTTTCCATACATGTTTAATTTTAAAACATTTATCTTAACTGCTTAACTATTTATCTGTACATGGAATTGTATTTGTTTTTTTTTTACTATTTTTTTTCTAATCTTTACAGGAAAATGCCACGGGCACTATCTGATGTGTACAGATAGTGCCCTGTACAGTACATTTCACTGCAGCTAATGTAGATGGAAAAGCTGTGTACATTTGCAAATACTGTGCCAAATCATATGTGAAGAATGCAACAAAGATGCAGAATCATCTGGCCAAGTGCATAAAGTTCCCTCAGCGCTCACAACAAGCAACCTCTGACAAAAGTCCCTCTACTTCTATTCGAGGTGAAAATTATGAATCAATCAGACACCTTATCGATAGCAACAGCTCATGGTCCTCAATGGAGGACCGTAGTCAGAGAAATGCTGATGAATGTTTTGCTTGAGCTGTGTATGCAACTGGTTCACCTCTGACGCTCACAGGCAATGTGTATTGGAAGAGATTTCTGAATGTTCTTTGCCCAGCATATACCCCTCCAACCAGACATGCTTTAGCTACTCATTTGCTGGATGCAGAGTTCAACAGAGTTCAAGTGAAGGTCAAGCAAATCATAGAGAAAGCAGACTGTATTACAATCATCTCTGATGGGTGGTCGAAATGATCGTGGGCAAGGAATAATTAACTACATAACCTCCACCCCTCAACCAGTATTCTACAAGAGCACAGACACAAGGGACAACAGACACACCGGTCTCTACATTGCAGATGAGCTGAAGGCAGTCATCAATGACCTTGGACCACAGAAGGTATTTGCACTGGTGACAGACAATACTGTGGATATGAATGCTGCTTGGTCTAAAGTGGAGGAGTCCTCCCCTCACATCAAACCCATTGGCTGTGCTGCTCATGCATTGAATCGGCTCCTCAAGGACATCATGGCACTGAAGGCAATGGATACACTCTACAAGAGAGCCAAGGAAACGGTTAGGTTATAGCAGCAATCAACCTCAACTAGCAAAGTGAGAAGAATAAGAGCATCACATTGAAGCTGCCCAGCAACACCCGTTGGGATGGTGTTGTCATCATGTTTGAATGTCTCCTGGTGGGAAAGGAGACTCTCCTGCCGATATGGACAGCCCCATCAAGAGGATCCTCCTGGATGATGTATTTTTGGAGAGAGTGGTAAGCAGCCTGAAACTTCTGAAACCTATAGAAGCAGCCATTGCATGGATTGAGGGAGACAATGCCATCCTGTCTGATGTTCAGACTCTGCTTGCAGATGTAAGAGAAGAAATCCATACTGCCCTGCCCACTTCACTGTTGCTCCAAGCAGAGGAAACTGCAGTTCTGAAAAATATCAAAAAGTGTGGAGACTTCTGCCTGAAGCCCATATATGCCGAACCAAAGCATGCTGGCAAGAGCATCCTGTCTGGTGCAGAGATCAACAAGGCCTATGGTGTCATCACTACCATGTCTCGCCACCTTGGCCTGGATGAGGGCAATGTTCTTGGCAGTCTTGCAAAGTACACTTCCAAGCAAGGGCTTTGGGATGGAGATGCAATATGGCAGTCGTGCCAACATACAGTTGAAGCAGAAAGTTTACATACACTTAGGTTGAAGTCATTAAACTCATTTTTCAACCACTCCACAGATTTCATGTTAACGAACTATAGATTTGGCAAGTTGGTTAGGACATCTACTTTGTGCATGACACAAGTAATTCTTCCAACAATTGTATACAGACAGATTATTTCACTTATAATTCACTATATCACAATTCCAGTGGGTAAGAAGTTTACAAACACTAAGTTGGCTGTGCCTTTAAACAGCTTGGAAAATTCCAGAAAATTATGTCATGGCTTTAGAAGCTTCTGATAGGCTAATTGACATACAGTCGTATGAAAATGTTTGGGCACCCCTCTGAGGCTGCATAATAATTTAATAATTTGTCGTCACAGAAAATGATCACAGTGGCATGCCATTCATTTTCTAATAAAAGCTGAGTACTGGGGTATTGTCCAGACAAAGATTTTTAGTGTAGCAATATTAAGTTGTATGAAATTAAATCAGATGTGAAAAATGTGGGCACCCTTGTCATTCTGTTGATTTGAATACCTGTAACTACTTAGCACTGATTAATTGGAACACACAATTGGTTTGGTGAGCTCATAGACAAGTGCATCCAATCATGAGAAAAGGTATTTAAGGTGGCCAATTGCAAGTTGTTGTTCTCTTTGACTCTCCTTTGAAGAGTGGCAACATGGGGGCCTCAAAACAACTCTCAAATGACCTGAAAACAAAGATTGTTCAAAATTATGGTTTAGGGGAAGGCTACAAAAAGCTAATCGCAGAGATGTACGCTGTCAGTGTCCACTGTGAGGAACATAGTGAGGAAATGGAAGACCACAGGCACAGTTCTTGTTAAGGCCAGAAGTGGCAGGCCAAGTAAAATATCGGAGAGGCAAAGGCGAAGGATGGTGAGAACGGTCAAAAACAGCCCACCTCCAAAGACCTACAACATCATCTTGCTGCAGATGGTGTCACTGTGCATCGTTCAACAATTCAGCGCACTTTGCACAAGGAGAAGCTGTACGGGAGAGTGATGCAGAAGAAGCCTTTTCTGCACACACGCCACAAACAGAGTCGCTTGAGGTATGCAAACGTACATTTGGACAAGCCAGCTTCATTTTGGAATAAGGTGCTGTGGACTGATGAAACAAAGATTGAGTTATTTGGTCATAACAAGGGGTGTTATGCATGGCGGCAAAAGAACACAGCGTTCCAAGAAAAACACTTGCTACCCACAGTAACATTTGGTGGGGGTTCCATCATGCTGTGGGGCTGTGTGGCCAGTGCCGGTACTGGGAATCTTGTTAAAGTTGAGGGTCGCATGGATTCCACTCAATATCAGCAGATTCTTGGGAATAATGTTGAAGAATCAGTCACAAAGTTGAAGTTACGCCGGGGCTGGATATTTCAACAAGACAACGACCCAAAATTGGCCATCCCAGTCCCCAGACCTGAATATCATTGAGAATCTGTGGGATGATTTGAAGCGGGCTGTCCATGCTCGGCAACCATCAAACCTAACTGAACTGGAGATGTTTGGTAAGGAGGAATGGTCCAAAATACCTTAATCCAGAATCCAGACACTCATTAGAGGCTATAGGAAGCGTCTAGAGACTGTTATTTTAGCAAAAGGAGGCTCTACTAAATATTGATGTGATTTTTCTGTTGGGGTGCCCAAATTTATGCACCTGTCTAATTTCGTTTTGATGCATATTGCACATTTTCTGTTAATCCAATAAACCTAATTTCACTACTGAAATATTACTGTGTCCATGAGTTATTTGATAGATCAAAATGAAATTGCTGATCCAAATACCCAATTATTTATAAATGGAAATCATGGATATTGTCAGGGGTGCCCAAACTTTTTCATACGACTGTAATTTGAGTCAATTGGAGGTGTACCTGTGAATGTATTTCAAGGCCTACCTTCAAACTCAGTACCTCTTTGCTCGACATCATGGGAAAATGAAAAGAAATCAGCCAAGACCTTCCAAATACCTGAAGGTATCACGTTCATCTGTACAAACACCATGGGACCACGCAGCCGTCATATCGCTCAGGAAGGAGATGCGTTCTGTCTCCTAGAGATGAACGTACTTTGGTGCGAAAAGTGCAAATCAATCCCTGAACAACAGCAAAGGACCTTGTCAAGATGCTGGAGGAAGCAGGTACAAAAGTATCTATATACACAGTAAAACGAGTCCTATATCGACATAACCTGAAAGCCAGACTACGGTTTGCAACTGCACATGGGGACAAAGATCATACTTTTTGGAGAAATGTCCTCTGGTCTGATGAAACAAATATATAACTGTTTGGCCATAATAACCATTGTTATGTTTGGAGGAAAAAGGGGGAGGCTTGCAAGCCGAAGAACACCATCCCAACCGTGAAGCACAGGGGTGGCAGCATCATGTTGTGGGGGTGCTTTGCTGCAGGAGGGACTGGTGCACTTCACAAAATAGATGGCATCATGAGGAAGGAAAATTATGTGGATATATTGAAGCAACATCTCAAGACATCAGTCAGGAAGTTAAAGCTTGGTCGCAAATAGGTCTTCCAAATGGACAATGACCCCAAACATACTTCCAAAGTTGGCTTAAGGACAACAAAGTCAAGGTATTGGAGTGGCCCTGACCTCAATCCTATAGAAACTTTGTGGGCAGAACTGAAAAAGCGTGTGCGAGCAAGGAGACCTGCAAACCTGACTCAGTTCTGTCAGAAGGAATGGGCCAAAATTCACCCAACTTATTGTGGGAAGCTTGTGGAAGGCTACCCGAAATGTATGACCCAAGTTAAACAATTTAAAGGCAATGCTACCAAATACTAATTGAGTGTATGTAAACTTCTGACCCACTGGGAATGTAAATAAGTCTCTCTACCATTATTCCGACATTTCACATTCTTAAAATAAAGTGGTGATCCTAACTGACCTAGGACAGGGAATTTTTACTAGGATTAAATGTCAGGAATTGTGAAAAACTGAGGTTAAATGTATTTGGCGAAGGTGTATGTAAACTTCTGACTTCAACTGTATCTCATCAGCCACCTGGTGGAAGGGACTTTTGTGGATCTGAGGCTCTTTCACTTGTTGCCTCCATCATCCTCCAAATCCTACCAACATCAGCCGCCTCAGAGCGCAACTGGTCCTTGTTTGGCTCGTTGTCAGGCTCAGACTCTGAGCCTGACAACAAGCCATCCTGAACAAGGTTGGAAAGTGACAGTGAAGATGAGGGCTCAGAGTCTGACGTTCAAGAGGTGGACATTGAGGAGGTCCAGGGAGAAGACATGGAAGTCTGAGAGGAAGACAAGCAAAGATTTAGTTTCTAGACTATCATTTTACAGATGTATGTTGACATTGTTTTGGAGAGATGCGATGGATCATTGGGATCATTCAATTTTCCTTGTTCAGTGAAATCATCCCATGTGAAGAGTCAACTAATTGAATTCTATTAGAAGGATTTAATAAATTGCAATTATGTCTACTTATTATAAGGTAAAATGTTTATGTTTCTGTCTCCATATGATACAGTAAATATATCCAATGCAAAAAACATCTACATTTAAATGGTATTAATATCAACTTGCATATATTCCGTTAATTCCCATATATTCCCGTTAATTCCCATATCTTCCCGTTAATTCCCACGGAAAGTTTCCACCTCTGAATATTCCCCAAAATGTGCAACCCTACTTGATACACTATCATTCTTTATCAGATGCTTTAAGGCTGTTGTCCCTGGTAATGTGCTGACGAAGGCAACAGATGGTGTGAGGAGAGGAAAAGAGGAGAGAAGAGAGGACAATGGTTGGAGGAGTTATGTCCCCTGTTGTGCAGACAGGGAAAAAGAATGACGAACAGCCCAACAGACAGCAGAGAGGTGAAATAACTAAGCCCTGTCCAGTCAATGTAAATATAGGAGTGCTGCTGCACTGGGAGGTAAGGGGTCAGCGGTTGCTCCAGACACTGGGGGTGAGGGAGGAGGGACATTGGCTGCTGTCTCTGCAGAGTGGGGAACAGAGAAGCGAGACAGAGGAGGTGTCCCAAAGGCGTCTCTGGGCTCTGGTCAAAAGTAATGGACTAAATAGGGAATAGGTTGCCATTTGGGACGCAGCCAGACAAAGTCAAAGCTCTCAGCCCTGATGAATCTACAGTCTGCTATTTATCTGCCGTCAGCAGCTGGAGCTGGCACATGCAGCTGCCTAATTGGCTAACAGGGAGCCCAGGTCCCCCAGAAGAGGCTTTGGAGCGGCAGATTGAGCGGCCGCTTACCTCCTCTTTGTTTACAGAACAGCCATCTACTTCAGAATAACATAGCAATAACAGAACACATAGGCACAGATACACACACAATTACCAACTCACAATTACACACTCACACTCAGGCTTGTCCAGAAGAAATATGAATTCAATTTCATTACATCAGGATGCAGCAACACAGGCCCTGCTCCAATCACATTATTCATTGACTGACTGGAAATATACACTGGGGGCCAAAAGTTTGGAATATTACTAATTCAAGGGTTTTTCTTTATTTGCATTATTTTTTACATTGTAGAATAAAAGTGAAGACATCAAAACTATGACATAACACATATGGAATCATGTAGTAACCAAAAAAGTGTTAAACAAATCAAAATATATTTTATTTTGAGATTCTTCAAAATAGCGACCCTTTGCCTTGATGACAGCTTTGCACACTCATGGCATTCTCTCAACCAGCTTCATGAGGACTGCCACAGAAATGGAAGACCCAGAAATACCTCTGCTGCAGAGGATAAGTTCATTAGAGTTACCAGCCTCAGATTGCAGCCCAAATACATGTTTCACAGAGTTCAAGTAACAGACACATCTTAGCTACTGAAGTATTTCTCTGCCATCGACCTGTATAGTATAGTTAACCATCCAACATCCACCAATGTATAGTGTACATATTCAGCCAACCACTCATACTATGCAATGTCCTTTTATAGCTTTTTTTGCACTCCAGATATCTTGTATTTCTATACTTTTTCATACTGCCGCTCTATGTATCATGTACCGTGTATCTGTCTTTTGTGTACTTTCGTTGTGGCATTTTGCACCTGCCCTGTGTTTTTGTTGTAGCTGCTTGACAATGAAATTTCCCCCCCGGGGGATCGATAAAGTATCTATCTATCTATCTATCTATCTATCTATCTATCTATCTATCTATCTATCTATCTATCTATCTATCTATCTATCAACTGTTCAGAGGAGACTGTGTGAATTGCTGCAAAGAAACCACTACTAAAGGACTCCAATAAGAAGAAGAGACTTGCTTGGGCCAAGAAACACGAGCAATGGACATTAGACCGGTGGAAATCTTGATTTTTGGTTCCAACCTCAACCAAATTTAGATAGTTTGGCATGAGTCGGACCACAGTGAAGGAAAAGTAACCAACAAGTGCTCAGAATATGTGGGAACTCCTTCAAGACTGATGGAAAAGCATTCCAGGTGAAGCTGGTTGAGAGAATGCCAAGAGTGTGCAAAGCTGTCATCAAGGCAAAGGGTGGCTACTCAAAGAATCTCAAATATAAAATATATTGTGTGGGATCAGCCGGAGCAAGTGGTCCGACTGCGCCCTCTCCTGGAGGTGGGCCGCAGTACAGCCACTACTGATGAGCTCACCTGTGGCCAATTGACTAATTTAGTTTGTGCTCTCTTAAAGACCGGACTTAAGGGGCAGAGGAGTGATTACTAGGCGATGGTGAATTTGACAACGCTATGATTACATGTTATAGTTTTGGATCAAGTTGTTTGTAGGCGATGAGTACCAACTGGTATTTTGTTTATTTTGTTTGGAGCCATTACACTGGCCTTTGTACCTCCCCAGGGAGTGTTGAGAGAAAGACACCAACAACTCTGAAAAAAAACAAGGTTGAATCATGACGTCAGTGATCTTTAGGTCGGAGCTCTAGAAAGAGGCCTGAGTTCTCGACCCCCCCAGAGGTCCCAGTTGTCTTGAACTCACTGTCCCAATTCCTAGTTTCCATTTGTCTTGAATGCCGCAGAAGTTGACAACATGGCCAATGTATTCAACCTTTTCTCGGCCATTGTGTGTTGCGAGTGAATGTTTATCCTTTTAAGCTCTCCACTGAATAGCAGGCTAGTGATTGCTTTCCAAAGCTTGCAGTTAGCCACTGATTCCTTCCAAACCTCATTGTTGAATTTGCGATTTCCAACTGTGTAATGTTTATGTCAAATGGCCGATGAGCACCGATACATTTTATCTATAATTTCTCTTCATATACCCCGGCCATCCTACAAATCTAAGCTAGATGCCCTCAATCTCACACAAATGATCAAGGAACCTACCAGGAACAACCCTAAATTCGTAAACAAGGGCACCCTCATAGATATCATTCTGACTAACTTGCCCTAAAACACTTCAGCGAGCAGGCCTTTTTAATCGATCTGGAAGGATATTGACCTCATCCCGTCAGTAGCGGATGCCTGGTTGTTCTTTAAAAGTGCTAAATAAGCATGCCCCGTTCAACTAAGAACAGATATATCCCTTGGTTCACTCCAGACTTGACTGCCCTTGACCAGCACAAAAACATCCTGCGGCGCACTGCATTAGCATCAAATAGCCCCGCGATATGCAACTTTTCAAGGAAGTCAGGAACCAATATACACAGTCAGTTAAAAAAGCAAAGGCTAGGTTTTTCAAACAGAAATTTGCATCCTGTAGCACAAATTCCAAAACGTTCTGTGACAATGTAAAGCTGCCCACTGCACTGAGGCTGGGAAAAACTGTCACCATGGATAAATCTACGATAATCAAGAATTTCAATAAGCATTTTGCTAAGGCTGGCCATGCTTTCCACCTTACTACCCCTACCAACAGCTCAGCACCCCCCGCAGCAACTTTCCCAACCCCCCCGATTCTCCTTCACCCAAATCCAGATAGCTGCTGGGCTAGACAATCTGGACCCTTTCTTTCTAAAATTATCCACCTCAATATTTGCAACCCCTATTACTAGCCTGTTCAACCTCCCTTTCATATCGTCTGAGATCCCTAGAGATTGGAAAACTGCCGCGGTCATCCCCCTCTTCAAAGGGGGAGACATTCTAGACCCAAACTGTTACAGACCTATATCCATCCTGCCTTGCCTTTCTAAAGTCTCCGAAAGCCAAGTTAACAAACAGATCACCGACCATTTTGAATCCCACCGTACCTTCTCCGCTATGCAATCTGGTTTCCGAGCTGGTCATGGGTGCACCTCAGCCACGCTCAAGGTCCTAAATGATATCATAACAGCCATCGATAAAAGACAATACTGTGCAGCCGTCTTCATCGACCTGGCCAAGGCTTTCGACTCCGTCAATCACTGCATTATTTTTGGCAGACTCAATAGCCTTGGTTTCTCAAATGACTGCCTCGCCTGGTTCACCAACTACTTCTCAGATAGAGTTCAGTGTGTCAAATCGGAGGGCCTGTTGTCCGGACCTCTGGCAGTCTCTATGGGGGGTGCCACAGGGTTCAATTCTTGGGCTGACTCTATTCTCTGTATATATCAATGATGTCGTTCTCGCTGCTGGTGACTCTCTGATCCACCTCTACGCAGACGACACCATTCTGTATAGATTTGGCCCTTCTTTGGACACTGTGTTAACAAACCTCCAAACAAGCTTCAATGCCTTTCAACTCTCCTTCCGTGGCCTCCAACTGCTCTTAAATGCTAGTAAAACTAAATACATGCTCTTCAATAGAACGCTGCCCGGACTGTCAACACTACTCTCGACGGGTCTGACTTAGAATATGTAGACACCTACAAATACCTAGGTGTCTGGTTAGACTGTAAACTCTCCTTCCAGACTCACATTAAGCATCTCCAATCCAAAATTAAATCTAGAATCGGTTTCCTATTTCGCAACAAAGCCTCCTTCACTCATGCTGCCAAAAATGCCCTCGTAAAACTGACTATCCTACCGATCCAACACTCAGCAAATTGGATGTAGTCTATCACAGTGCCATCTGTTTTGTTACCAAAGCCCCATATACTACCCACCACTGCGACCTGTACACTCTCGTTGGCTGGCCCTCACTACATATTCGTCGCCAAACCCACTGGCTCCAGGTCATCTATAAGTCTTTGCAAGGTAAATCCCTGCCTTATCTCAGCTCGCTGGTCACCACAGCGACACCCACCCGTAGCATGCGCTCCAGCAGGTATATTTCAATGGTCATCCCCAAAGCCAACACCACCTTTGGCCGCCATTCCTTCCAGTTCTCTGCTGCCAATGACTGGAACAAATTGCAAAAATCATTGAAGCTGGAGACTACCATCTCCCTCAATAATTTTAAGCATCAGCTGTCAGAGCAGCTTACCGATCACTGCACCTGTACACAGCCCTTCTGTAAATAGCCCACCCTACTACCTCATCCCCATATTGTTATTTTGGCTCATTTGCACCCCAGTATCTCTATTTGCACATCATCATCTGCACATCTATCACTCCAGTGTTAATGCTAAATTGTAATTATTTTGCCTATTTGGCCTATTTTTTGCCTTACCTTCCTAATCTTACTACATTTGCACACACTGTACATAGATTTTCTATTGTGTTATTGCCTGTACATTTGTTTACTCCATGTGTAACTGTGTTGTTGTTTTTGTCACACTGCTTTGTTGCAGTGGGACAGGAGGAGTAGAGTGGGCAGTGGGACAGGAGTCGGGATGTAGAGAAAAACAGAGACCCAAAGGAAGGGGAGTGAAGGGGACCAGAGGACAAAAGGACAGGAGCCTGCCCTGGTGAAACTGGGAGGACACACAGTGCCCTAATGGATGGTGAGGAGCAGAGGAGGAGTGGACAGGAGGACAGTGAGGAGGAGTGGAGGGGACAGGGGGCTGAGAGGGACAGGAGGACAGAGTATGAACGGAACACTGGGCACGTCAGGCCAGGCATGAGGCATCATCAAGATGTGCAGCAAGCCACTCACACGGTCAACGCTGGCATGATGCATTTTACTGAGCTCCACTGCAGTATGCAATCTCTACCTACATACGGTAGAAATACTAGCCTCAGTTACTCTACCATTACAGGAACTATGATCATATTTGTTACACAACAGTAATTACATGTGTGTATGGCTTCAGCTGTGTTTCAGGGTGAAATACTGAAGTGCTTTGATCATGTGTTATTTGGTTGTTTGTACTGCTGGATTCTCCCTTTAAGGGTACAGAGCCTGGTCCTTTGAAGAAAGATAAGCAGCATATGTTCTCATACAAAACCAGTCTGATGTCAGCCACTGCCTCACAACTATTGAAACTACATGAGACATTTCCACATTAAAGGAGCCATATCCAGAATTTAGTTAAGATAGTTAAGATATGGACGGACTGCAACCACTCAACTGCTGTCAAAGAAATTAGCTACTATATGCTAGTTGTGATTTTAAGATAATATGTCCTTCAAAGGAGACAGGATGTCTGCATCTCAAATGGCATCCTATTCCAAGATGCTACTTTTGACCAGAGCACTAAGGGATCACTACATAGGAAACAGGGTGCTATTTGAGACATAGAATACCATTCTACCACCTTAGAAAAGAGCACACAGTGCCGCCCACAGAACAGAAGCTAATTTTAATGTCCATAATTGGCTATTAATATTTGTAGTGATGTAGTCAGTTTACACTAAGGATTGTTACCTCTTACCAATGTTGTCATTACAAAAATTACATTCTGACAAGCAAATTATTATTTTAACAAACAATTGTGGTTCATCCTATATTGTCCCTAAAGTCTTTTACTCCCTCGCAACAGTTGTGGGATACATACACACACACACACACACACACACACACACACACACACCAAACTCCTTTCCCCCACCAGCAACCATACACACACATGCTCAACAGTTGCACCATCCCAGAGCCCAACTCAAGAAAAGTATTGAATTACGAATGCATACACAGTTCCAGCTGTATGAGAGGGCCTGCAAAACGGTGCAAAAATTGGCAAATTTTAGTAGATTTGATTCACCATTATCGCATCCTAGGTGATGGAGATCATATTCACCCCCTTCCCCTGAAACATACACATGCTGGTCCCCCATTGTGAGCATATTTCCAAGCCTCTCTGTGCGGTCAGACCTTTAATTATTTTGTGCCACCAGGGCCACAATATTATTCCCCCTCTCTGAATGTCTGAGTGTGACCCCCTCCCCATGGATTACTGCAGCCAGTGTTGCCAGCACCGGCATCCCCACCGGCTAGGTACAAGGTCGTCAAGGTTCTCCTTAGCAGCATTGAGAATTTCCTTGTATATTATGCTCTCCCATCAGGGGGCTCTGGCTTTGCAGGACCAACCCTGCCAGGCAGAACCTTGAGGGGGCGGTGCTGCACTAGTAGGGGGGCGGTGCTACGCTAGTAGGGGGCGGTGCTACGCTAGTAGGGGGGCGGTGCTACGCTAGTAGGTCTCTGACCGCATTTTTGCTGCACACAGGCAGCTTATAGCAGGCCCACAAAACAGATAGGGACTTCTCTTTAGTGTCTGGGTCGTTCAGGTGGGTGTCTAGGGTATAGGGTTGCGAACCGTTCCATCAAGATAGGACAATAAGTAACTAAATAAATAAGTAAATAAAATAAATTAATATCCCTCATCTGCACAAAACTGAAAGCTCCCTCACAACCCCTGCTAACAGACATACATTGGTTCTGGGATATGCAACCATTTCCTTTCTCACTCACTTAACACCACACTTTCCCAAACACCAAAAACACACACCACCCCTTCCATCATAATACATCCACACATACCCACATACTGTGCCTTCCATCACAATACATCCACATGTACCCACATATTGTGCCTTCCATCACAATACATCCACACATACCCACATACTGTGCCTTCCATCACAATACATCCACACATACTCACATATTGTGCCTTCCATTACAAACATCCACACATACCCACATACTGTGCCTTCTGTCTGCTGTGTTTTTATCTCCACCATGTTGAATTAGTACTTCTGTGTTCCAATTAGTTATATTTGAAGATTGCTTTTCGATCTATATTTTGTATTATTACATTCCCTACCATGACAAGTATTGTGTGTTCCATTATTCGCCTCCTGTATGAGCACTTTGTAATTATTAGAATAGCCATGGAGTAGTATTTGTGTCTCTGAACATTTGGTTATCAATATACAGTTTATCGACCACGAGAGCTACGCGTTTCCCTTTCAATCTATTTTCCTTGAAGATTGGATACATAACTTTGCGCCGTTCTGCAACAGTTCCTTGGGGAACTGATCATTCATGCCTATTTTTGTGCCAGCCAGTCTTTTACCCAGGCTTTTACCCAGGCTTTAAAGCAGGCTTTTACCCAGGCTTTTACCCAGGCTTTTAACCACAATTTTATCTTTAAAGAATGCAAATTTGTCAACGATTGGGCGTTCATAGATCTGCCCCCTCTGTCTGAAACGGTGTACACGTTTAATCTAGATTTTGTCAACAGCTTGGCGTGGGATCTGAAGAGCTGTAAGGAGGAACTCCCTAACTACACATTCAGGAACTTCTCCTTCTTCCTCTTTGATACCTGCAAGTACAGTGGGGAGAACAAGTATTTGATACACTGCCGATTTTGCAGGTTTTCCTACTTACAAAGCATGTAGAGGTCTGTAATTTTTATCATAAGTACACTTCAACTGTGAGAGACGGAATCTAAAACAAAAATCCAGAAAATCACATTGTATGATTTTTTTATAATTAATTTGTATTTTATTGCATGACATAAGTATTTGATCACCTACCAACCAGTAAGAATTCCGGCTCTCACAGACCTGTTAGTTTTTCTTTAAGAAGCCCTCCTGTTCTCCACTCATTACCTGTATTAACTGCACCTGTTTGAACTCGTTACCTGTATAAAAGACACCTGTCCACACACTCAATCAAACAGACTCCAACCTCTCCACAATGGCCAAGACCAGAGAGCTGTGTAAGGACATCAGGGATAAAATTGTAGACCTGCACAAGGCTGGGATGGGCTACAGGACAATAGGCAAGCAGCTTGGTGAGAAGGCAACAACTGTTGGCGCAATTATTAGAAAATGGAAGAAGTTCAAGATGACGGTCAATCTCCCTCAGTCTGGGGCACCATGCAAGATCTCACCTCGTGGGGCATCAATTATCATGAGGAAGGTGAGGGATCAGCCCAGAACTACACGGCAGGACCTGGTCAATGACCTGAAGAGAGCTGGGACCACAGTCTCAAAGAAAACCATTAGTAACACACTACGCCGTCATTAGTTAAAATCCTGCAGCGCACGCAAGGTCCCCTCGCTCATGCCAGCGCATGTCCAGGCCCGTCTGAAGTTTGCCAATGACCATCTGGATGATCCAGAGGAGGAATGGGAGAAGGTCATGTGGTCTGATGAGACAAAAATAGAGATTTTTGGTCTAAACTCAACTCGCCGTGTTTGGAGGTAGAAGAAGGATGAGTACAACCCCAAGAACACCATCCCAACCGTGAAGCATGGAGGTGGAAACATCATTCTTTGGGGATGCTTTTCTGCAAAGGGGACAGGACGACTGCACCGTATTGAGGGGAGGATGGATGGGGCCATGTATCGCGAGATCTTGGCCAACAACCTCCTTCCCTCAGTAAGAGCATTGAAGATGGGTCGTGGCTGGGTCTTCCAGCATGACAACGACCCGAAACACACAGCCAGGGCAACTAAGGAGTGGCTCCGTAAGAAGCATCTCAAGGTCCTGGAGTGGCCTAGCCAGTCTCCAGACCTGAACCCAATAGAAAATCTTTGGAGGGAGCTGAAAGTCCGTATTGCCCAGCGACAGCCCCGAAACCTGAAGGATCTGTATGGAGGAGTGGGCCAAAATCCCTGCTGCAGTGTGTGCAAACCTGGTCAAGAACTACAGGAAACGTATGATCTCTGTAATTGCAAACAAAGGTTTCTGTACCAAATATTAAGTTCTGCTTTTCTGATGTATCAAATACTTATGTCATGCAATAAAATGCAAATTAATTACTTAAAAATCATACAATGTGATTTTCTGGATTTTTGTTTTAGATTCCGTCACTCACAGTTGAAGAGTACCTATGATAAAAATTACAGACTTCTACATGCTTTGTAAGTGGGAAAACCTGCAAAATCGGCAGTGTATCAAATACTTGTTCTCCCCACTGTACATGATTTTCTCTCATGGATCTAGTCTGTATGTCAAGTAAGGGTTCATGCAGAAAGATGTTCTCCTTTTTAAGTTAATTAACATCGGTTTCAATCTTATTTACTGTCACTTTTAGCTTGTTTGTATCTTTCTCCAATGTCGCAGCTTTTCGTTACTCATCTCAAGGCTTGCCTTCAACTCTTTTATATCCTTACTGACTAGTTCAAGTATGCCCAGTTTATTGATTTTAACAGATCGGTTTCGACCTTTACCATTCCCGGTGGTGAAAAGATTAAATCGTCTGTGTCTGTAGAAGAGTCACGTTTTCATTTTGAGATTGGTTCCACTGTTTTACCCTCTGTCATGTTTGGGTGTTGCTTGTTTGCGTAGTATTTAGTAAATATTAGTACATTTCTCTAGTCTTATGATTTGTTTTGTGTTGTTATACAGATTGATGGTTATTACCTACCAGTTTGAAGAACTAATATTTAGTCTAACTTACCGATTTTGAATATTGCGTTTTATCTTGAGGTGATCTACACTGCTGTGTTCAGTCCGCCATGTTGTTCACCTGTCAGCTAGGACTTGTATCAAAAATGTACTTGGTCAGCCCGTGCTAGCAAACTTGCAACATTGTATGAAATATTCTGGGCTCTCAGAGTTTCCCGCCAGTGAGCTCTGGACAGACAGACACAGCTGTAAGCTATTTGCGCAAGGGATAAGAAGTAATAAGGTAGGTCTATTATATGGCGTTTTCTTTGAATCAAAACATGACATTTTTTTCCCCTATCATGCCGAGGGGTTATCGAAAGAGAGAGCTGGAAAGAATGTTCAAATAGGCTACATTGAGGAACTATTGTCATTCTCAGTGGATGTAAAAACAGACTTTGTTTACTTACTGTTTGAGGCAAAGACAAAATTACTTTGAGAAGCTACACAGTGATGAACAATCAGAAATAGTATCAGATCTCCAAATGGGCACACTTACAGGCCTACATTAGGGCACAGGCCAGGTAGCCTAGGCCTACTGCTATGCGTAATAAGGTGTGTTTCCTTACTGAAGATTGACAAGAGCTCTCCAAACAAAAGACAATTAATAAATGGACAACTCATAAATTGAATGAAATTAACCAAAACTTTCACATTCATTTATGGTAAATAGGCAATTGACTTCAATGGCTAATTTCTCTAAACAGAGAGGGGGGGGGGGGATATCACCAGATTCACAACAAATACATTACAATGAAGAAGCAATACTCCAAACCGCATCTTTATAAACATAGAGAACTGATACTATATACTGGTTGTTGGGGTGGGATTGGCATGGGGAGTCTGTGGGTGGCTTTTGATAATTTTATTGAATTCCTCATGTCTTACTCAATGGTAGGAAGAAGTTTGGTTCAAATCGGTTGTTGGGTACTATATTGGTGGAATTAAAAAGGGCCAATTTGGGAGCAATCAATTAGCTTAATTTCTCAGAGCTCAAATTAAATGTCAACAAAATAATGTTTCAGGAATGCTAATCTTATCTGTTTCTAACTACAGAAACTATTTCAAAACAATCTGAGAATGTGGATGCCATGCCTTGCTGAAATGACATGGAATGGCACGTCTCCAACTCCCGGCAGCACAGCTGATAAAGGATAAGCCAGCCCACAGCAGCCAGCCCACAGCAGCCAGCGACAGACACACAGCCCACAGCAGCCTTTGACAGACACAGCCCACAGCAGCCTTTGACAGACACAGCCCACAGCAGCCTTTGACAGACACAGCCCACAGCAGCCTTTGACACATAGCTCACAGCAGCCTTTGACATACAGCTCACAGAGGCTGAGCAAAAAGGCCTTGTTGTTTATCTCTGTTAGAATCTTTGCGTGCATCCCAAATAGCATCATGTTCCCTTTATAGTGCACTACCTTTGACCAGAGCCCTATGAGCCCTGATCGAAAATAGTGCACTATATAGGGAATAGGTGCCAATTGGGATGCACCGAGGATCACTTCATATGCAGCACAGTATTTACAGAATCAAAGCAGAATGTCTGAATGTGTGTTGTAAAGCCTGTGGAGAATCCTTAGCTCATTAAAGGAGTTCAGCTCAGTGTCTAATCCACACACACAGGGCTATCATATGAGAAATCACATCTTTAACATTTTCCACCATGGATGTTCTGTCTGATATGTTTCCTTTGGGGAGAGAGAATTACAATACATTTTGTAAAGGTGATTTCTGCTGCCTCATTTGCATGTGTGACGGTAGTACTATTCCGCTTGCCTGGCTAGCATAAAAGAGATTGCTTTTGCATACAAATTGAGTTATTGGTAAGGGAGGGTGGATTTGCTCAACTACAAAAAATATATAAAAATTCCCAAAACAAGTTGTGCTTCTATACTAAAGATTCAACACTCATCCCACCCAAAAACTATAAAGCACCCATCTGACATTATTTCCGTGACAGCAAACCATGCTTGCTCTCTGATTTCCATGACTGCTCTTCCTGATTAAAGGAGCATTCAGAGTTGCCATTTACCTCAGAGCTGAGGGAAATGAATCACAACATCCCAGAGAACGACACCTTTAATACCTCGCCAGGAAAACACCTCACATTTTCACTGCTGATAACATTCAGAGAGAGAAAGAGACAGGGAGAGCGAGAAAGCGTGAGAGAGTGAAAGAGAGGGAGAGAGTCTGCATCCCAAACAACACACTACTCCTTACATAGTGCAATACTTTTGCCATTAGGAATGCATCCAGAGAGAGACTCCCACAGTCTGAGGAAAAACAGTTGCTATCTAGAGCCTAAGGGTTATTTGGCTGTCCCTATAAGAGAACCCTTTAAAGCAGAGGTTCTCAAACTGGGGTCCGCGGACCCCTGGGGGTCCTTAGAGACTGCCCAGGGGGTCCGCAAACTTTCAGGATTTTTAATTTTTAATTTAACACACGTATGCAATGCCTACCGGAACAGACGCATATAATCATAATTACTTAGTGGTGCATATACAGAAACATAGTACAGTATGAGTTACTAACAGTTAGGACAGTAAGTACCCTTGTCAATGCTGGGGAGACAGAATGGGATTAACTGAAATAAATGAAAGTGTAAATTAAGCATTACACCTGCGTAAATCCGTACACAGCAATAATAATAATTATTAAAATGATTTGCAGTATCAGCTGTTGCTTTTTACATTCTATTAATAACTAATATTGCCCTAATAATTTGCACTCCCGATCAAATCAGCCAGAACAATTAAACTTTTCATATTAACAAAGGCGTAATACTTACAGATAAAAAAAATAACATATGTAGTTTAAAGGCAACTTTAAAATGTTCTCAAATGCCGATTACTATGAAAACTATGGTAAGCCAACTAATAAGAATCAAATGCAAAAATGCTTCACGAGCTCAGCGACGTCAGTCTGAGACGTATTTGGCGGGTGGAAGTTGAAGATATTATTAGTGAGAGAAAATAAATAGTAAGTGAGCAAACATTATTGATTAGTATTTAAAGATAGATAGGTACTTTATTGATCCCCGGGGGAAATTTCTTTGTCAAGCAGCTACAACAAAACATAGGGCAGGTGCAAAATGCCAGAACGAAAATACACAAAAGACAGATACACGATACATAGAGCGTCAGTATGAAAAAGTATAGAAATAGACATTGCATAGTATGGGTGGTTGGCTGAATATGTACACTATACATTGGCGGATGGTGCATGGTTAACTATACTATACAGGTTGATGGCAGAGAAATACTTCAATAGCTAAAAATGCGTATGATATGAGTGAGGGTAATAATAGTTTACTTAATAGACATACTGGTTAAATGAACAGGTAAGTGAAAATGTAGCATGGTTGAATTAACTTTACAGGTAAATATACAGTTACATTTACAGGTAAATGACAGGAAGAGATACTTAAATAGTTAATGTGTGTATGATATAATTGGGGTAATAATAGTAATTCCCTTAAAATACAGTCCTACAGTGCGCAGGGTTTAATTACAGATAACTGCACGTATTGCACATTCGATATACTAAAAGCAATGAAAAAAAAGGTACAACTGACAGGATACTAAAATGCATTCCTGAGTGAATGACTACGTAAGTTAAGTCCAAGAATAACTTGCAATATTGCACGTGATATGATATAACAACTGTACATGAGTAAGTATATACTCATGTATATACTTACTGAATGAGTGATTACGGACCAGAGTTACTCACGGATGGATGCACAATTGTTAAGCTAGGTTCTAACACCCCAACAGTTCCAGGTCTGTGTTGCCGATGGCATGGCACCCCGGTGAGGCATTAAATTGTCTAATAGCCGCCGGCAGGAAGGACCTCCTGTAGCGCTCTTTGGCACACCGTGGTGGGATCATTCTGTGACTGAAGGTGCTCCTCTGCGTCATAACCATGTCATGCAGAGGGTGGGTGCCGTTGTCCATGATGGCCAGCAGTTTGGCCAGGATCCGTCTCTCCGCCACCTCCTCTAGAGTGTCAAGGCTCATCCCCAGGACAGAGATAGCCTTCCTGATCAGCTTATTTACCCGAGAAGCATCACCGGCTTTTATGTTGGCGCCCCAGCACACCACTGCAAAAAAGATGGCACAGGCCACCACAGACTGGTAGAAGGTATGCAGTAGTTTACTGCACATGTTGAAGGACCTGAGCCTCCTCAGAATGTAGAGTCGGCTCTGGCCCTTTTTGTACAGGGCCCCGGTGTTACCTGCCCATTCCAGCCTGTTGTCCATCTGGACTCCCAGGAACTTGTATGACCCAACCATTTCCACATCCATCCCCTGTATAGGGACTGCAGTCAGTTGTGCCTTGGTTCTCATGAAGTCCACCACCATCTCCATTGTTTTGCTGATGTTGAGCTGAAGGTGGTTCTGCTCACACCACAACACAAAGTCACTGATTGTGCTCCTGAACTCCTCCTCCTGCCTACCCTGATGCACCCTACAATTGCGGAGTCATCCGAGAACCTCTGTAGGTTTCATGTTTCAGAGTTATATCTGAAGTCCGAGGTGTAGAGGGTGAACAGGAAGGGGGACAGGACCGTTCCCTGGGGAGCCCCTGTGTTGCTCACTGCCCGTTCTGACACACAGCTCTGTAGTCGCACAAATTGTGGCCTACCGGTCAGGTAGTCCATTACCCAGGAGACTAAGGGTGCTTCCACTTTCATCCTCTTCATCTTCTCACCCAGTAGCAGGGGCTGAATGGTGTTGAAGGCACTGGAGAAGTAAAAAAACACAACCCTCACAGTGCAACCTGCGTTGTCCAGGTGAGAATAGGCCCTCTGCAGAAGGTAGATGATAGCATCATCCACCCTGATGTTGTGCTGGTATGCAAACTGCAGGGGGTCCAGTGATGTACACACCAGGGGTCTGAGGTGAGCGAGGACTAACCTTTCCAGGGTCTTCATGATGTGGGATGTTAGCGCTACAGGTCTGAAGTCATTCAGGACAGTGGGGTGTGCCTTCTTGGGCACTGGGACGAGGCAGGATGTTTTCCACAGCACAGGGACCCTTTCTAGGCTCAGGCTAAGGTTGAAGGGACGCTGGAGTATTCCACACAGTTGGTCAGCACAGACCCTAAGCACCCTTGGGCTGATGCCATCAGGGCCCGCCGCTTTCCACTGATGTAGTCTCTCCAGCTCTCTCTTCACTTGGTTGGTGGTGAAAGTCAACCCAGGTGGGGAGGCGGGGGGAAGGGGGGTGTTGAGGATCAGTCCAGAGGGAGCAGGGGTGGAGGTGGGTGCTGATTGTCTCAGAGGTGTTGTGAGCAAAGTGGGGGTGGGACAGCCGTGAGGGTGTGTGGCCTGGGGAGCTGGAAGGAAGGTGAACAGGGCCAGTATCGAACCAGTAAAAAAATTGGTTCAGCTCATTGGCTCTGTCCTGGGTCCCCTCCGTCTGCCCACTGTTTGACTTTTTGAAGCCAGTGATATTTCTCATACCCTTCCACACCTCTCTCACCTGGCTCTGCCTCAGCTTGTCCTGCATGGTTAAAATCCCCCTAAATGGCAAAGAAAGCACTGGAATGCGCTGTCTGTAACCTCGCGCTGGGATGCGCTGTCTGTAACCTCGCGATAACAGAGTGGATGACGTCACACGCTGTGTTTCCGTCAGCGGAGGGCGGGATGTAAACAAAAACAGCAATGGCCGCCGTGAATTCCCTCTGCAAATAGTAGGGTCTCAGGCTAACGGCTAACAGCTCAATGTCCGGGCTACAAATCTCTTCCTTAAGAGTAATATGGCTCGGATTACACCATCTGTTGTTAACTAATAAAGCCAGCCCCCCACCCTTGCTTTTACCAGAAGAAACGCGATCCCTGTCTGCTCTGATGGTCCGGAACACGCCGATAGTGACGTTCTCTATGGGGATGTTATCGTTCAGCCAAGTCTCAGTAAAAAACATTAGGCTCGCTTCCCGATAGTCCTTTGCCCACGGACAAGACCCTCAAGTTCGTCCATCTTGTTATGCAGCGTTGCCCATAATGATAGACTGTATAGCCGGCTTGTACTTCCTCAGCTTTGCCTTACACTTCAATCCCACCCTACGTCCACGCCGTCGCCTTTTCAACTCGTCCGGAATATCAAACTTTTCCCTGGGGTGCAGCAGCGCTGCGTGTGCTAAATCCAGGAGCTGGGCTCTGTTGTAAATAATAATAATTGACGACTCCTGTAGGCGTTCAGCTGTCTAGTCCCTCAGTGATAAAAAGGACCGTTAAAACCTTCGTAAAACCGTAGCACTCCATAATCCTGAACTATTATAGTTCAACTGTTACAAAAAAACTCAAGAAACTCAAGAAAAACAGACGAAAAAATGAACAATAACAACAATTTATGCACGAACAACGGGAGCTGCTTAACAGGCGAAAATCATATGTCGAGTAAAACTAGTAAAACGTCCCTGTACTGCTAGTTGTGCTGGAGGCAATGGCAATGCCGAGTCCAGTAAAAAGCAAAAGAAAAGAAAGTTTGATGACAGTTACATTGATTTTGGTTTTATTGAATTTAGTGATGGGCGGCCGCAATGCGTTGTATGCTTACAAATTCGGTCAAATGAAGCAATGAAACCTGCAAAGCTGAAACGACATCTTACTACAAGGCACCCAGAAAACAAAGATAAATCCAGAGACTTTTTTAAAAGAAAGAAAGAAGAATACAATCAACAGAACTAAATGACAAACATAACAGTTCCAGAAAAGACTCTGAAAGCATCCTTCTTAACAGCGCTTCAGATTGCCAAGATTAAAAAGGCCCATGCTATTGGAGAAGAACTGATTCTTCCAGCTGCAGTAGAAATGTGTGAAGTGATGGTTAGCGAAGATGCAGCAAAGAAACTGAAGGCCATACCACTTTCTAACGACACAGTAAGTAGGAGAATTGAAGAGCTTTCAATTGATTTGAAATTCCAGCTCACCGAAAGGCTACGTACGTGTGCGCAGTTTGCAATTCAGCTTGATGAGACAACAGATGTTGGAAATGCAGCACAATTGTTAGTTTATGTTTGTTATGTTTGGTTGGGGAAATAATGGAAGATATTCTTTTTTGTCAGGAGTTACCAGAACGTACAACATGGGAAGACATTTTGAAAATATTGGATGATTTCATGAGAGCTGAATCTCTAAACTGGGAGAAGTGTGTTGCTGTTTGTACAGATGGCGCGGCCGCTATGACAGGCAACAGGAATGGTGTTGTAGCAAGAATATGAGATATAAACCCAAACATAATTGTAACACACTGTATGTCCAGGCCTTTGAATTCACGCCTATTTTCGAAGTTGTGTTCCGAAAACAAGTGCTGAATATGACAAATTATTGTTTCACACAGAGGTGCGTTGGTTATCTCGTGGCAGTGTTGGAAAGAGTTTTCGAACTTCGCAAAGAGCTACTGAGCTTTCTTTCTGTGCATAATCCTACAATTGCCACAAACATTTCTGACACGCTATGGATCACGAAGCTTGCATATATCGCAGACATGTTTAACTTGTTGAACGCCCTGAACCTGTCCACACAAGGGGGCAATACTACCATACTTGAGGTCAGTGACAAGATTGCATCATTCACGAAGAAACTAGACATTTGGAAAAAAAGAGTGAGCAATGGAATCTCCGATATGTTTCCACAACTGACAGAATTCCTGGATACGAACAGCATGACAATTGACTGTGTGAGAGACAGTATTACAGTACTTCGGAGTTTACTGTAAATGTAAACATGGAGGAATACGATTGGGTTCGAGATCCATTTTCAACTTTTGCTACGTCAACCTGTCCCTTGAGTGGAAAAGCAGAACAAGAGTTGGTCGAACTCTCCTGTGACCGCACGCTGAAAATTAAGTTTCAGGAACAAGCCCCAACTGTTGCTGCGGAGTACCCAGCCTTAGTAAAAGAAGTCATGAAAGTGCTGCTACCTTTCCCAACAACATATATATGTGAAGCATCATTCTCTGCTTTGGCAGCTATGAAGACAAAGCTCAGGTCCCGACTAGAAGTGGAGAATGATTTGAGTTTGCTCGTCAACCATCACACCTAGGATAGACAGACTCTGCAGTAAGAAGCAGGCCCACCCATCTCACTGACATCTACTGTACCTGTAAGTGCTGTGTGTTCTTTTTTTTCTTCAAGCATTATTAACAGTATGTGTTTATAAGTACATTTCATACACTTTTGTCAGTCAGTTTGAGAACCCCTTGAGAACCCTGCTTTAAAGATCCCTTTTTGGTTCTGGGTAGAACACTTGCCTGGAACCAAAAAGGGTTCTCCTATGGGGACAGCCAAAGAACCCTTTTGGAACCCTTTTTTCTAAGAATGCACCCGCAGCTCTCCTCTCCGGCTGGAGGCTGATAAAACGCAGCAGAAATAGCAGCTTTGACGTACCTAGACAACTGACAGTCTCAAACCTGACAGAGCAATATTATTACACTTCTTGTGTCGGCAGAAATCCCTAAATCCATTCTAACCACTCCAAGTAAGACCCTCTACTGGTGAAGCATGAAATATCCACTAGTACCCTTTTGTGTAGCAAAGCTACTGTAGATTCCAATGTCCGGCATCAAATAGTCACACTGTCTTGTCTAGTTAGATCCAGAAAGGAGGCAATTCCATTATGTTTCACTTTAGAATGTATACCAAACAAAAACCATTAAACATTAAGAACTCTATGCACAAGGACTACTTTTAACAATTTCCACTGAAAATGTGTAAAACACATTTACAGGAAGAACTGTGTAGATGCAAAGATTGGTAAGAGAATACATTTACTGTGTAAATTGTTCAAAGTAGTAATTGTGCATATAGTTGTATGCTTTTTTAAACTTTGAAATCAGTGGTTTTTGTTTGGCATTTTAAAGTGAAAAAACAGAGTCAAAGCCTCATTCCGTTCCAGTGGAAGGGTGACCAAAAATGACCTTACATGTGACTGAATAGGATTTTTGAAACAATCTAAACTGATTTACTGTTACTTTAAAACAAATGTGTTTTCTTTCCATTCCAACCCCCCGGTTCCATCCATGACCTATCTGTGGGATGGTGTCTGGCTGAGTCGGTGGAAATTAAGGCTTGACACTCCTGGTGGACTAAGATAACGCAGTGAAATGACAGTTAAACACTGGACAGCAGAAAACATGACCTCATAATGGAAATCACCATCACTGTCTCCGGCATACTAAAAATCACAGACTCGAGTTTCCCCATCAGGTTTTTTGTCAGTGGAGAAAAGGGAGAGCGGAGGGATGTTGAGAGGCTGCTCTCTCCCTCCACTGAGACTGACCATCAGATGCAGTCACCACCTGCCCAGTAAAATAAACAGCAAATATTTAAATGTATGCTCACTCAGCTGTGCCTCACAAGAAGTTTGGTTAATGTAGCATAGGCTTATGTTTTTTAAGTCATGTAAAAACAAAATCTGAGCAATAGATCTCGGCTTGCATTTTGACTCAAGTCAAGAAAGTGATCTTGACTCAGAAAAGGTTGGTGACCACTGTTCTAGTTTTCCCTGTTAACAATATCAACGTGTCCCTTTATTGTGATCGAATCAACGTAATATTAGCCACTTTCAATGCAACATACCGAAACAAAACAAACTATGCAAGAGATTTTGGAGAACGAGTGGGATTCTATTGCATTGACACGCACTACTCAGCCCGTACTCTACACAGACCGGTGCGGTATAACCAATCAGAGCTGCAGCAGGCCTATATGCAAATAGACCATTGGATCTGTGTCATTTACTTTGAACTGGACTATGTTTACAGCATGAGCGGTCGTGAGTAGATGCACTTGTTTTGAGATCAAAGCGAGAGCTGCATGTAGCCAGGTGTGCACATTTTGTTTATATTCTTTGCTAGTGCTTTGCTAGTTATATTCTTTGCTAGTTAGCCCAGATCATTTGTAGTCAGCAATAGGGGAGTGAATACTTCCAACAAGAGCGCAACATGTGTAGGATGAATGATAGAACAACTATTTCCATGTTAAAATATTAAGGGATGCATTTTCTCAATTGTTTTTGATGGTAGGCCACGCTGGTAGGCCTACATGATGATCAAATTGCCACAGTAGCCTACATGGCCACTGTTAAAATTGTAACTTAAAGCAGGTACAGCCTCAATGTTCACTGTAAATGCACGCTGGAAGTTGCACATTGTTTTTACAATGTTTAAGTTTGCACTCAGCAGACCTGAAGACAGGACCACCTGTGTTAATTAGGTATCTAGCATGTTCCGAACACCTGTGTGTAATGGAAGAAAGCAGACAACTATTGTAACATGGAGATATGGACATGTGGGAACACTAACCCTATAAAGGTGTGTATCAATTTAACGTTTTGTTTTTTGAAAATTGTTTCTTGCATATACAGTATGAAAGATAAGGTCCTTATGCTCAAAAAACCGTAATGCAAGTGTTGTGTGTTAAATGTTTAGACCGAGCGCCGGGGCTCTTAACAAAACTCCCCATACAGAAGACGCCTTTCGTCCAGTGATTTATGTGTAATTTAATGGAATTGGGAGTCATGATTAGGGCTGTGGCGTTCATAACATTTTGTCAGCCGGTGATTGTCAAGCAAATAACTGTCGGTCTCACGGTAATTGACCGTTAATTAGCAAACACATTTAGCATCTCCTTACTTCCACACATAGCCTACAAGCCACTGATGCAGACCTTTGGAACATCTACATTTTAATAAATCAATGTAATACAGCCTACACCTTCACAATAAATCCATTCTTTATTTTAGACAGGTTCAAAGAAACATGATATGAAGAAAATGTAGTCTATTTCAGAAGAACAGAATAGCATACTCTGATAGATTTGCTTAGAAGCTTCTCACTCACACGGCTCTCCATCACGTGATCAGGTCTTTCTCACAGACACATCCGGGACGCAACTGTGCGCACCCTTATCCAATTCCGAGGTGTATATTGAAGATATTTTGTCCACATTTACTTTTCGTCAGCCAACAAGGTGAGTAGGCCTAACGAACAGCAAAAGCACTAGCCTATGTCAATCTACTATCCCCCATAGAACAAAAGTTGACCTACTCTTTTCTGTGCGAGAAATAAATATTCCAAACATAGTCTGGGACAGTTGTGGGATGCGATAGATCACAAACTAACTAGCATCAAAAAACGTTTTTCGCAATGAGGCTCACGCAACAGATCAGAATGTTTAGCTTAAAATGTTAGGCTATTTCTTCACATTCTTCACACAGATGTCAGATAAGAGTCAGAATGAGGTAGGTACTGGCCTGAAGCCACACAGCAAGAAAGAACAGCTCTTTACCATGAACTAGTGACATTATCCTGGACAGCTCTTTACCATGAACTAGTGACATTATCCTGGACAGCTCTTTACCATGAACTAGTGACATTATCCTGGACAGCTCTTTACCATGAACTAGTAACATTATCCTGGACAGCTCTTTACCATGAACTAGTGACATTATCCTGGACAGCTCTTTATCATGAACTAGTGACATTATCCTGGACAGCTCTTTATCATGAACTAGTGACATTATCCTGGACAGCTCTTTACCATGAACTAGTGACATTATCCTGGACAGCTCTTTATCATGGTGGGCGTATCTTGCATATACTGTACATGCACACTAAAGTGTTTTTTGGCTTATTGTCAAGTACAGAGACAAGCAGTAGGCTAGCTACTTAAAATAATGTACTGTAGATCATATCAGATGACGCCTGTTGAATTGTGTGCATTTACCTTGGCAATAGGCCTAACTGATTGAAGACCTAGCGTTAGAACTTACCTTGCTAGCTGAGTTAGTGTTATTCCTCTTCAGTGGAATAATGCCAATCATGGATTATTTCCACATGGTTAAAATGTACATGCAAATTGGATACTGTATCCACGTGTGCATGCCTACATGATACAATGCAGACAATTGTTTTTTGTAGGAGGTGGGGACTGGGGGGGGTGGCTACAGCGTTGACATTTGGCTATTTTGGTCAGGGGGGATCATGTATGTGTCGTTTTTTAAATGGTATTTCTCACACATGTCCTGCAGCCTAATTAATGTCAAGCCTACTGCCTAAATAAAGACATAACCTACAGTATCCTTACCTTGTTTAACTTTGTCCTCCAGCCTCACTAGCCAGTTGGCATCAGTTGCAGCAAATACCGGTAGCCGGTTTCTTTGAGATCCTCAAGCGAAATTGCTCGCTAAAGCTGACGTTATCAATAGCCTACTACCATCACAGAGCGAATAAATAGTCTACACCGTCTAGCCAAATATATTAAACTTAAGTGTCTGTCGACTTTCTATTTCCAATAGAAATTCAACCATAATATAAGGAAGGATAAATACAGCTATTAAAAAAAGGACATGTGTTCATGCAACGCGCGACACTCCATAATAACCTATTTCATCACCGCCTGTAACTTCACCCCAGAAAATATGCCCAGTGTAGGACCGGACCGATTCATAACAAAAAGTAATATGTTCCACAGCCGCAGTACGTATGGAGCGCTAGCACGCCTACCGGTGCAACCTCTGACTGTCAGCGGGCAGTGCAGTGCACAGCGCTGTAGAAGCCGGTGCATAAATCATGAAAATGGGAGGCACTAATGTCTTAACCGGTCATAATTATTCAAGAGGGGACGATGTCAATCAAATCTTAAATCCATTCCCCCCAGTGCCAAAGCATTTGACATTTTATGTAAGGGAATTATGCTATAAAAATGTGGGGTCTGCAGGAGACTCATTCAGGAGACTGCAGATTTTGTAGGTCTATTCTCTTGGGGGGGAAGAAAGGTCAACCGATTGATCATGTCTGATTTAGAGGATCTATAAAACATTACTTAATGAATACTCTTCTAGTAAAAAAAAAAAAAATGTGCATACTACATACTGCTATGCGGAATGTAAATTGTATTCAAATTATTATTTTATTGTAATTTCAATTGTGATCTGTAAACTAGGTGTAAACTGGTGCATGTATCCTCATACAATGTCTCTGTGCTGCAGCCTACTATATTACACAAAGAAGGATGGGGCTAAAGGATGGCAGTGAGAAATGCCCCAGCCAGGTGTGTGCCAAGCCCAGGGCTGCTGGTTTCAGTGTAGGGTTTTGACAGAATCTTTGTCCCAAATGGCAACCTATTCTCTACATAGTACACTACTTTTGACCAGAGCCCTATGTAGTGGACCATAAAGGGTATAGGGAGCATGGCATTTGGAAAGCAACCAGAGAGAGGCAGGAGGAGAGATTAATGAGGGTTAAGTTTGATGTGGAACGATCAGCAGAGCTGAAGCAGTGTTATGCCAGAGAGACAGGTCTGGCCCTTGGACCCACTGCTAATCCATTGATACTCCAGCACCTCTCTCTGTCTGCATCCCAAATGGCCCCCTCTTCCCTATTTAGTGCAGTGCTTTTGACCTGAGTTTAATGAGCCCTGGTCAAAAGTTGTGCACGAAATAGGGAATACGGTGCTACTGGGGATTAACACTCTCGCTCTCTCTCTCTCTCTCTCTCTCTCTCTCTCTCTCTCTCTCTCTCTCTCTCTCTCTCTCTCTCTCTCTCTCTCTCTCTCTCTCTCTCTGCCAAAGCAAAGCCTCCCTCACACACAGCGGCTCACACCGCATACCGCACACACCTTCCTTCCCTCAGGTGCTTCAGGCAGCTGTAATCCGTCACACCGCTCCGCTCTGCGCTCAGATGTTGTGCTGCCTGTGAGACTCCTGGAGGATCATGGAGTGCAGATTATTTCTTCTCTATTCCCATGACCTCTCTATAGGAGATACACCATCTGTTACTGACTATGGGGAAGGCAGGCATATTCTCAGGCTGTAAGGTAAGCACAACAGCAATTTGACATGCAGTTAATTTTCCATTAAAGGAGCAGTCAGCAGTAGCTACATGATATGTACCCATTGATTCTTGAAGAATGTAATTTAGAAATGCCTCGTGAATTTAGTTCAACCATGTTATTGTTTCTACTGCTGATTGCAACTCTAAAGAATTTGCAGTACTTTAGTTTTAGGCCTAATTGTGTTTGTATCGTGCAAGGGAAGGCCACCTAAGCCTTGAACAGGCACTGCTACTATTGAAGTAAGTAGAGATACCAGTAAATATTATTTTCACACATTCAAAGCAGGTACAATTATTTTCTTTCCGTCTCATAAGAAAACAGAGAGCAGGGAAACCAGTGCATTACTGTAAAATAGACTGAACTGTAGCCTATAGGTGTGCCCTTATAATGAAGGGCAAGCATGTTTGACATGTCAGTGCTCAGCAGGGGGAGGTTGATTAGTTAGTTATGAATTTCATACACTGCATCAAAAACATCATGGCAACAGTAGCAGCATAGTAACTAGTTGCTAGGGAGAAGAAAAAGGCAGGCCCCTAAAGAGCCAACTTGCTTATTTGGCAAGTGAGCCATAAAAAATAAATCCCCCAATGACTTTCTTACCACTGCAGTGTTTCCATGGTGACCATATGGGGAGTGATGGAGCTGTAGTTTGGACAGGCTAGGGACCATCATGAATGCACTCAGGTCTGACCTGTTGTATCATTTTTGGGAAACATTTCCATGCACCAGGGACAGGGTGAAACAAAAATAGCATGCACACGTCTGAAACCCCCACTCACAACCCTACCTGAAGTGTTTGGAGCGCGCCTCATCTCTATGGAGACGAAGAGACACGGAAAACCACAGAAGTTGGGGAAGTAGGTAGCTAGCTAGCTAGCAGCTCACTGACTGACTGAAAAAGAATTTGATTGAATAGTAAGTAATAGGAGATGATAATCAATTTGCTATAAAGTAACGTGTTAAAATGCATCTGCCATCACGATTGGACCGATCCACCTGTCTTGACTTACCTACTGACTGTATAACTAACAGCAAAAACAATTACATAATTTTGGCGATAAACACGCCAACGAGCAAAATTCATCATACCAGCTGTATTTCTGTATTTTGAAAGTTTCATATCTTGATTGCTGACATGCAAAACATTTTAGGAGCAGGCAGGGTGGTTGGTCCACAGGTGCAGCTTGTGCTGGGGACAATTAAAGGCCACTCTAAAATGTTTTGTCACACAACACAATGCCACAGTCTCAACTTTTGAGGAAGCGTGCAATTGGCATGCTGACTGCAGGAATGTCCACCAGGGCTGTTGCCAGAGAATTGAATGTTAATTTCTCTACCATAAACCGTCCCCAGCATCGTTTTAGAGAATTTGGCCTCACAACCGCAGACCACATCTAACCACACCAGCCCAGGACCTCCACATCCAGCTTCTTCACCTGCAGGAGGGTTTGAGACCAGCCACCCGGACAGCTGATGAAACTGTGGGTTTGCACAACCGAAGAATTTCTGCATAAACTGTCAGAAACCGCCTCAGGGAAGCTCATTTGCGTGCTCGTCGTCTTCACCAGGATTTGGCGTCGTAGCAATGGGCAAATGCTCACCTTCGATGGCCACTGGCACACTGGAGAAGTGTGCTCTTTTCGGATTAATCCCGGTTTCAACTGTACCGGGCAGATGGCAAACAGCGTGTATGGCGTCATGTGGGCAAGTGATTTGCTGATATCAACGTTGTTAACAGAGTGCCCCACAGTGGTGGTGGCGTTATGGTATGGGCAGGCATAAGCTACGGACAACGAACACAATTGCATTTTATCGATGGCAATTTGAATGCACAGAGATACCGTGATGAGATCCTAAGGCCCATTGTCGTGCCATTCATCTGCCGCCATCACCTCATGATTCATCATGATAATGCACGGTCCCATGTCACAAGGATCTATACACAATTCCTGGAAGCTGAACGTTTCCCAGTTCCTGCATACTCATCAGACACCCATTGAGCATGTTTGGGATGCTCTGGAACGATGTGTATGACAGCAACTTCACACAGCCATTAAAGAGGAGTGGGATAACATTCCACAGGCCACAATCAACAGCCTGATCAAGTCTATGGGAAGGAGATGTGTCTCACTGCATGAGGCAAATGGTTGTCACACCAGATACTGACTGTTTTTCCGATCCCCACCCCTACCTTTTTTTTGCAGGTATCTGTGACCAACAGATGCATATCTGTATTCCCAGTCACGTGAAATCAATATTAGGACCTAATGAATTCAGTGTACTTACTACCTTTTAGCTACATTGCAACTACTTAGTATGTTAGCTAAAATCCTTCACCTAACCTTAACCCTTTGGAGTAGCTCCTAACCTAGATAATGTTAACGTTAGCCACCTAGCTAATGTTAGCTACAAAAAAATAGAATTTGTAACATATCATCCGTTTTGCAAATTCGTAACATATTGTACAAATTGCAATTCGTAGCATATCATGCGAAATGGATGATGGACATCCACAAATGAATACATACCATACAAAACATATCATTCTAATTGAAGTGTCCCAGATTTAAGTTTACTATGTTATGTCTGAGTGCAGGTTGGTAACATTGTATGTCAGGAGTCTTTGTCTACATAATGTGCAGCTGGGAAAGACATGCTGCTGAGAACCTCACCAAGGCTGAACACATGCGTGAGGTGAGGAAGAGGATAGATCTTAAATATCAGGTAGTCCTAATTATTGTACATTAAAGAGGTAGTCCTAACTATTGAACATTAAAGAGGTAGTCCTAACTATTGAACATTAAAGAGGTAGTCCTAACTATTGAACATTAAAGAGGTAGTCCTAACTATTGAACATTAAAGAGGTAGTCCTAACTATTGAACATTAAAGAGGTAGTCCTAACTATTGAACATTAAAGAGGTAGTCTTAACTATTGAACATTAAAGAGGTAGTCCTAACTATTGAACATTAAAGAGGTAGTCCTAACTATTGAACATTAAAGAGGTAGTCCTAACTATTGAACATTAAAGAGGTAGTCCTAACTATTGAACATTAAAGAGGTAGTCCTAACTATTGTACATTAAAGAGGTAGGCCTAACTAGTGTAAATTAGAGCTAGTCCTAACTATTGCACAATAAAGAGGTAGTCCTAACTATTGTACATTAAATAGATAGGCCTAACTATTGTACATTAGTCAATCTCAAATCATTTCAATGATATGAAGGTTTACAGGGCATAGGAAATTGTATGCAATGATGTTGCTCAAGTATGACAGCAACTGAAAGTGGTATGGTGAATGGAAGTGATAATGAGGGTGATATTGAGGCTGATAATGAAGGAGATTATAGGAAATGAAGGCAATTATGTTGCAGGACCACTTACGCAGAACATGAAAGGGCAGACACAGAGGTGAGGAAGGAAGTACAAAGAGTACGGACGCCATCACCAACACCTCAGACAAATAGGTTCAAATCCTGCACGTATGAAAGACCATGGGCACAGGGAGCGCCAGCTACCAAGAAGGTATTAATAACTCTTCACACTTCTACAAGTGCCACATAACATTGGCTGTACATGTCATTGAAGCAACGTTGATCATGTGTGGCTCAGTTGGTAGAGCATGGTTCTTTCAACGCCAGGGTTGTAGGTCTGATTCCCATGGGAGTCCAGTATGAAAAATGTATACAGTCACTACTAAAAGTGTCTACTAAAATGCCATGTAAACATCTGTATAGCTTGTGAGTTTGGAGACTGTAGCTTCTTCCCACTGCAATACCTTCCCCTAATAGTGTTTCTCTAAACGTTGTCTTGCTGCCTGCAGTCCTCCAGCTCTGTGAAATCCACCATATCAGAGATGATCAACTCACTGAACAAAGGCTCAGTGTCCTTCCATCTCCAGCAGAACCCAGAGTAGAACAGCAGAACTGGCAACCACATCAAAGACTGTGAGAAGAGCCACTGCCCCACTGTAAGATTCTCACAATGCATTCTCTTAGACAACTATGGAAGGTCCAATGTCTTTATTTACATTGAATTTGTTCCCAAATTGTTATACTTTCTTATTGATGCTTTTCTTCAAGGTAAGGAACAATCTTCACCATGTCACAAACACAGATCTGTGGATTTAAAAAAACAGGCTGTAAGTTATCCAGCTGTGCAACTAAGTCAAACACTGAAACAAAGACAGACAAACACAAAAGTCAAGACACACTGAGGGGGAGGAGCAAGAGGGAAGCGGTATCATGTGACCGTGTGAATAGATCAAACATCTCTACAAGACAGGATCCGGTCAGGAAGCCATTAGACAGCCGCTCCCTCCCACAGCCCCTGAACTCTTCTGGAAGGTCCTACACAGATTGGCCCCATCTCCCTTCACTGCAGTACCACTGCTACCCCAGCCCAGACGACCCAGAGCCCTATCTCCAGCTGATCTCGGATCCCTCCCAGGGCAGGAGTATTACAGAGGAGTACCTACACAGTGAGTACACCTACAGGGCTGAGCTCTCCTCTAGGAGCTCAGCTGACACCAGTCCTTTGTCTGTACCGGAGTCCCGCGCCTTGCAGTGCCCCTCCAGCAGTGACACCCTGGACAGCAGCTCTCTCAGCCTCAGTGGCTCCTTCACTGGCCCCCTCAGCAGCCACTTCCGCCCCCTGGATGTTCTGTCCTCCGAAGACAACGGCCATCCATGACAGGATGCTGCTAGAGAGAGCTACTTCATCCCTGTGAGGTGGACTGCCTCTCAGTCTCAGTCTAGTTCACATGACGTCATCTGCCCGTCTCCCAGTGTCCGTGCCATCCGGAGTCCCAGGGGCCTGCAGTGTCAGCTGAGTATGGAGTTAACCAGCACCCCTGAATAATCACCCAGCAGTAGAGCTTCATACACTGGAGGAGGAGGATACATTCCCATGCCTTCACTGATGCAATTAGGTCGACTGTCTATATCACCGTTGTCAATATCACCGTTGTCACACAGAGCACCAGCAGGGGGACTCTCACTACCCCAGAGCAGCTGGATGAACACCTCAGCCCCATCCGCCCCAGGAGAGCTAACCCCATCTGACTGGGGCTGGAGTCCTCACCACCCAGGACCAGCTACACCTGGAGGACCCAGCAGGAGGAACCAGAGGAGCTCAGAGGAGGTTAGAGCAGGTCAGAGGAGGTGCCAGTAGTAGTGACAATAGACAGAAGACCCAAAAAGCACCTGCTACCAACCCAGAGACATGACACCAAATCAAAGAGAGGTGAGAGGAGAATGGGACAAAGATTCAGTCTTTTACGTCATGATGGGTAGCACATGAGGCTGGTGAGGGGAGGACAGATCATAATAATGGCTGGAATGAAGTGAATGGAATGGTATCAACCACATGGGGAAAAAAATGTGTTTGATGTGTTCGATGCCATTGAATTTATTCCGTTCCAGCCATTACTATGAGCCTGTCCTCCCCAATGAAGGTGCTACCTCTCTAGATATACTACAGTTGGGTGCCCTCTCTAGATATACTACAGTTGGGTGCCCTCTCTAGATATACTGCATTTGGGTGCCCTCTCTAGATATACTACAGTTGAGTGCCCTCTCTAGATATACTGCAGTTGGGTGCCCTCTCTAGATATACTACAGTTGGGTGCCCTCTCTAGATATACTGCAGTTGGGTGCCCTCTCTAGATATACTACAGTTGGGTGCCCTCTCTAGATATACTGCAGTTGGGTGACCTCTCTAGATATACTGCAGTTGGGTGCCCTCTCTAGATATACTGTATCTTGGTAACGTTTGGCTTACAGGTCTTTTATATCTGCCTTTATAAAGTAGCATGAAATCATTCTAGATTCTTCATGTCATTTGTAATCTTCTAACCTCCAGAATGTTGGAGGAGTCGTGTGATGAGGAGGAATGGGACCAGTATGGTGCAGCTCCCCCACCAACCTCCTGCTCACCCCTGTCTGTGCTCTAATGAGAGGGAAGGGGCCCAGTACGGTGCAGCTCCCCCACCAACCTCCTGCTCACCCCCTGTCTGTGCTCTGGCAGCCTGCAGTACATCCACCACGACTGCCTGAAGAGCTGGAACTAGACTAAGATACAGTCAGGTCAGTTCAGGTTGAATAACCACCAGCCCCTGCTACTGACAAGAGGTGGTTTCATTGTTAAAATGAAGCATGATCGTCTGACACCGAACTGATCAAAGGAATGAAATGTGTGTGTGTGTGTGTGTGTGTGTGTGTGTGTGTGTGTGTGTGTTTCCAGGGAACACTTAGTCTGGGTTAAAACCTGTGAGTTGTGTAAGGGGAGCTTAACACTGGATCTGGACAACTTTGACGTCGAGGAGTTTTACCAAAGGCATGGCCAGACACAGGTACACATCCCTTAATTTGCATATCCCTATAGCATACTACCCAGCTGTCCAATAACTGTATCAGTCTGTTGTTGTGACAATATAAATGCTGATCTTTGTGATATGGCATGCTAGTAGCAGTAAGTATTAGTAGGCTGTTTATCTCACCTATCACTCCTCTGACTTTCCTGCCGTCCCAGGTGGAGCTGACCAGTCCAAAGCACAGCAGAGGTTCTCAGAGCTAGAGTAAGGAGGAACTGATCCATGCCTAAATCAAATGGAGGGGGTCTAACGTCCTGTTCCTCAATGGTGTAGACTACTCAGCTGCTACCCATTTATTATCACAAGTTAATGCTGCTGTCACCGAAAGAAGATAGGGAAAATGGGGAAAAGCTGTTCTCTCCTCAACTCCTACGCGACACGGAAACCGATATTTGGTTAAGGAGATGGTCAATTCACTATTTGGCTAATGGAGGAGTATCCTCCCCTCCCCGATTACCTCCGGCAGAGGATGCACAAGAGTATCCTACCTACAGTTATCAAGGGTTCCTTTAAATCAGTTACGCCCCTTTGAAACAGCTGTTTTCTCTGAATAAAAAATCATACACATATTTGAACAATAGGCTACTTATTGTTTTATCCATAAAATGTCTAGCACAATTAGCTAAATGTATTTTTACAGTGTGACACGCTAGTGATTACCTTTGACCTCCGATTACCTTTGACCTTTTTCAAAAGGAGCCGAGGACGTAGGAGGACACAAGGATTTGTGCAAAACCTATGAGACACTTCCATAGACTCTCCCATAGACTCTCCCATAGACTGTCCCATAGATTCTCCCATAGACTCTCCCATAGACTTTACAATAGACTCTACCATAGACTCTCTCATATGCTCTAAAAGTACAGGTTTAGATATGGGCTAAGCCTTAGCCTAGGGCTAAGGTATACAGAACATTAGGAACTCTTTGGAAGCATTGGAGCCAATGGGAAGCATGAATTGAGGCTGTTCTGTGGGCAAATGGGGTGGGTGCAACTCAATATTAGCAAGGTGTCCTTAATGTTTGGTATACTCAGTGAGATTTAAAACAAGATGACTCAATAGGCTAACTCTAAATAATTCAGTATAACTAATTGGTACATTCATGATTAGCTGCTACAGTATCAGATAGATTGAAGGGAAGACATGTTTCTTTAATCTTAGCTAGATAGCACCAACAGCATACCACCCTACATCCTACTGCTGGCTTGCCTTCCTTTGAAGCTAAGCTTGGTTGGTCCCTGGATGGGAGACCAGATGCTGCTGGAAGTGGTGTTGGAGGGTCAGTAGGAGGCACTCTTTCCTCTGGTCTGAAACATATATCCCAGGGCAGTGATTGGGGACATTTTCCTGTGTGCGGTGCTGTCTTTTGGATGGGATGTTAAACAGTGTCCTGACTCTCTGTGGTCACTAAAGATCCCATGGCACTTAACGTAAGAGTAGGGGTGTTAACCCTGGTGTCCTGGCTAAATTCCCAATCTGTCCCTCATACAATAATGTCTGCCTAATCATCACCAGCTTCCAATTGGCTCATTCATGCCCTTTTAACTATTCCCAGAGTCAAATCAAATTACATTTTATTGGTCACATACACGTGTTTAGCAGATGTTATTGCGGGTGTAGCAAAATGCTTGTGCTTCTAGCTCCGACAGTGCAGTAATATCTAACAAGTAATCTCTAACAGTTTCACAACATACCCAAATACACATAAACCAAGTATATATACATATATGGACGAGCGATATCAGAGCTGCATTGGACTAAGATACAGTGGCATAGTATAGAATACAGTACATACAGTGGGGAGAACAAGTATTTGATTTTGCAGGTTTTCCTACTTACAAAGCATGTAGAGGTCTGTAATTTCTATCATAGGTACACTTCAACTGTGAGAGACGGAATCTAAAACAAAAATCCAGAAAATCACATTGTATGATTTTTAAATAATTAATTTGCATTTTATTGCATGACATAAGTATTTGATCACCTACCAACCAGTAAGAATTCCGGCTCTCACAGACCTGTTAGTTTTTCTTTAAAAAGCCCTCCTGTTCTCCACTCATTACCTGTATTAACTGCAACTGTTTGAACTCGTTACCTGTATAAAAGACACCTGTCCACACACTCAATCAAACAGACTCCAACCTCTCCACAATGGCCAAGACCAGAGAGCTGTGTAAGGACATCAGGGATAAAATTGTAGACCTGCACAAGGCTGAGATGGGCTACAGGACAATAGGCAAGCAGCTTGGTGAGAAGGCAACAACTGTTGGCGCAATTATTAGAAAATGGAAGAAGTTCAAGATGACGGTCAATCTCCCTCGGTCTGGGGCACCATGCAAGATCTCACCTCGTGAGGCATCAATGATCATGAGGAAGGTGAGGGATCAGCCCAGAACTACACGGCAGGACCTGGTCAATAACCTGAAGAGAGCTGGGACCACAGTCTCAAAGAAAACCATTAGTAACACACTACGCCGTCATGGATTAAAATCCTGCAGTGCACGCAAGGTCCCCCTGCTCAAGCCAGCGCTTGTCCAGGCCCGTCTGAAGTTTGCCAATGACCATTTGGATGATCCAGAGGAGGAATGGGAGAAGGTCATGTGGTCTGATGAGACAAAAATAGAGCTTTTTGGTCTAAACTCCACTCGTCATGTTTGGAGGAAGAAGAAGGATGAGTACAACCCCAAGAACACCATCCCAACCGTGAAGCATGGAGGTGGAAACATTATTCTTTGGGGATGCTTTTCTGCAAAGGGGACAGGACGACTGCACCGTATTGAGGGGAGGATGGATGGGGCCATGTATCGCGAGATCGTGGCCAACAACCTCCTTCCCTCAGTAAGAGCATTGAAGATGGGTCGTGGCTGGGTCTTCCTTGCATGACAACGACCCGAAACACACAGCCAGGGCAACTAAGGAGTGGCTCCGTAAGAAGCATCTCAAGGTCCTGGAGTGGCCTAGCCAGTCTCCAGACCTGAACCCAATAGAAAATCTTTGGAGGGAGCTGAAAGTCCGTATTGCCCAGCGACAGCCCCAAAACCTGAAGGATCTGGAGAAGGTCTATATGGAGGAGTGGGCCAAAATCCCTGCTGCAGTGTGTGCAAACCTGGTCAAGAACTACAGGAAACGTATGATCTCTGTAATTGCAAACAAAGGTTTCTGTACCAAATATTAAGTTCTGCTTTTCTGATGTATCAAATACTTATGTCATGCAATAAAATGCAAATTAATTACTTAATCATACAATGTGATTTTCTGGATTTTTGTTTTAGATTCCGTCACTCACAGTTGAAGAGTACCTATGATAAAAATTACAGACTTCTACATGCTTTGTAAGTGGGAAAACCTGCAAAATCGGCAGTGTATCAAATACTTGTTCTCCCCACTGTATCTGTGAACACCTCAGCCAGCTGGTCTCCGTATGGTCTGAGGATGTGTCTAGGGATGCCATCTGGGCCGGTAGCCTTGCGAGGGTTAACACACATAAATGTCTTAATCACGTCGGCCAGGGAGAAGGAGAGCCCACAGTCCTTGGTAGCAGGCCGCCTTGGTGGCACTATATTATCCTCAAAGCATTTGGGCTCCCAAGTGGCGCAGCGGTCTAAGGCACTGTGTCTCAGTGCTAGAGGTGTCACTACAGACCCTGGTTTGATCCCGGGCTGTATCGTGATCGGGAGTCCCATAGAGCGGCGCACAATTGGCCCAGCGTCATCTGGGTTAGGGGAGGCCGGGGTAGGCCGTCATTGTAAGTAAGAATTTGTTCTTAACTGACTTGCCTGGTTAAATAAAATAAAATAAAAATAGCAGTAAATGAGAATGTGTTCTCAGTCAACTTATCTGGTGAAATAAGGGTTAAATAAAACCTGACTCAGAGAGTGGCAGTGGCTAACAATAATCTCAAACTGTTAGGTTTAAAGGACAACTATGATTGATGAATGGAACCTGCTGTGTTTAAGGACCTTTTAGGACTCAAAGCCACATTCTCTGAATATTTATCTACAGTTGAAAAACAGTGGTAAAAGGGCCAATCTGCAGTTGCTACATACATTTTTGACTTATAAATGAATATGTACCCATTTATTCTTGAAGAATATAATTTATAAATGCCTCATGAGCTTTGTTCAACTGTCAGAACCCAAATAAGCTTTCTTGATGCCAATGTTTGTAAACACAGTCAATGTAAGCAAACACTGCAGCCTCATAACATGGTTAAAACTATCCTTTTGAAATCATGGTTAGTCCTTGCCTCCATAGCCGTGTCTATGAATTTGACAGTGGTTACATTTCTCCAGCCCCATCGCTCAGCTTTTTACCAAAACAGTGGCTGGGAAAAACCTTGTTATTGTTTGAACTGCTGATTGCCCGTCTAACAAAATGCTGTTATATTTACCCCCAGGTTTTGAGGCTTCCTCTTCTTCACCGCACACAGGGTGAAAGCCAGCAGAGGTAGCCAGAGAGGAAATCACACACCAGGGACACCTGACACCTTCACCCCTCTCCCTTCCTCTTTTTAAATCCTGGGTGAAATGATTTTAACACACGCATCTTGTTCAATGGTACCATCTGGACAGATGATAAATAAACTGGACAGAGAGGTGGTGGGTAAAGCAATGGTTTAATGCCTTATTTATAACACAACTTATTACATTCCTATTATTAGGATCTTAACAGCAGCTTTGCATTTATATTGCAGAAGGTGACATTTAAACAGAAATTAGTTGATAGAGTAAATCAAATCTATTTCAATCAATGAGTGTATTGTTCAGACTTGGCTCAAGTGGCTGAGACCAATGGTGGAAAGGAAAGGGGGATACTAGTCAGTTGTACAACTGAATGCATTCAACTGAAATGTGTCTTACACATTTAACCTAACCCCTCTGAATCAGAGAGGTGCGGAGAGTTGTTCTTGGTAATATGTAATCAGTATAACGTGTGTGAAATCACTGATACTGAGATCCCTGTGATGTGACTACCTGGTGATCAGTGGTTGGATCGTTACTAGTTCACTGAGCAGCACTGTAGTACCCAAACACTCGTTTTCAGCTAAAGGTTCGAATCCAACTTCAACATACAGCTTAAACCTTACAAATTAATTAATAAATTACAGTTTACAAGAAGGATATATTATAGTAGCTAATCACCTGTTCCCAGTTAGTGACATTGAGGATGTATGAGCCCTGTCACGACTGGGCGCATACACAGCCCAAGGTCTGTCACGGTTGGGTGCATGTATATAATTTCACATGAACGAACTATACAACACAAAACAAACACGATATATAACGAATGTGAAAAAACGTAGCACACTTACTGTTCTCCGTGACTTGCGAAATATACAATGACCCACATCCCCGGTGTGGAACATACAAACCTATGTAGGATCCCTAATTAGAGACGATGCACAGCAGCTGCCTCTAATAAGGGATGCTACTGTGGAGCGGTCTGCTCTGGCTCAGGAGCGGAGCAGACGGCTGGACCCGGATTGGGCACCGGTGGAGCGGACTGCTCAGGCACTGGAGCGGAGCAGACGGCTGGACCCGGATTGGGCACCGATGGAGCGAACTGCTCAGGCACTGGAGTGGAGCAGACAGCTGGACCTGGACTGGGCACCGGTGGAGCGGACAGCTCTGGCTCAGGAGCGGACCTTTGCTGGAGGTTCCGGGTTACGGACCTTCGCTGGAGGTTCCGGGCTACGGACCTTCGCTATAGGCTTCGGGCTACAGACCTTCGCTGGGGGTTCTGGGCTGCGGACCTTCGCTGGAGGTTCCGGGCTGCGGACCTTTGCTGGAGGTTCCGGGCTACGGACCTTCGCTGGAGGTTCGCGCTACGGAGGGCCGGCACGGGACGTACCGGACTGGGGAGGCGCACCGGATGTCGGGTGCGTGGAGCTGGCACAGGAAGCACCTGGCTGGGCGCACGCATTGGAGGTCGGGTGCGGGGAGCCAGCACGGGACGTACCGGACTGGGGAGGTGCACCGGATGTCGGGTGCGTGGAGCCGGCACGGGACGTACCGGACTGGGGAGGTGCACCGGATGTCGGATGCGTGGAGCCGGCACAGGAAGCACCTGGATAGGCGCACGCACTGGAGGTCGGGTGCGGGGAGCCGGCACGGAACGTACCGGACTGGGGAGGCGCACCGGAGGTCGGATGCGTAGAGCCGGCACTGGAAGCACCTGGCTGGGCGCACGCACTGGAGGTCGGGTGCGAGGAGTAGAGCAGAGGTCCGGACCCGGACTGTACATCGGTGAAGCGGATTGCTCTGGCATGGGAGTGGAGACGACGACCGGACCCGGACTGGGCACCGGTGGAGCGGACTGCTCTGGCAGGGAGGTGGAGTAGACAACCGGACCCGGACTGGGCACCGGAGGAGCGGACTGCTCCTGCCCGGGAGTGGAGTAGACGACCGGACCTGGACTGGACCACTCCGCCATCTCCCTCTCGACCACTTCCTCTATCTCCCTCAATTCTTCCAGAACCTCTCCAAAATGCTCCTCCAAATACACCTCCTGCTCCTTGCTCTGCGCCCCCCATTTGTACCTCGGCCTCTCCATGCTCCACGGGGAGGGTGGTATTGGCTCTTCCTGCCTGTAGCCAGACCACCCCCATAGCCCCCCCCCCAAATTACCTTGGGGTTGTTTGCGGGCTCTTCTCCGTCTCGCGCGTCGTTCACGACGCGGCACTTCCTCTCTCTCCATCTCTCCCCAGTTACGCTGCTTGGTCTCGTACTGGTGGGTCATTCTGTCACGAGTTGGTGGAAAGAGAGACCAAGGCGCGGCGCAATCATAGTTCGACATTTATTTTCACAAATTCAAAAATGATCAACTATCAAACAAAACACGGTATAACCAAACATAACACACTTACTTTAAACGTGACCTGATGGTAATGACCCACACCTAGGATGTGGGACCTACAAACATATGTAGGATCCCTAATTAGAGACAATGCACAGCAGCTGCCTCTAATTAGGGATCCAACACAAAACCCCCACATAGAAAATAAATTATAGCTCTATCAGAGTCTGACCATGGCTATATAGAGAAGAAATAGGCTTCTCTATGGCCAGAGCCTGACAGAGCCCACAGCAATGACACCAACACCAAGGAGCGTGCAGTCTTCAGTCATAGAGACAAACGTCTTTCTGTTAGTTTTCACAGGGGACACATGGCCTACAGTTACTAACATTGAGAGAGGAAGACTACGGCTGCTAATGGCCCTGGTCAAAAGTAGTGCACTATTGGGAATATGGTGCCTTTTGGGACGCGGCCTACCTCTGTTCTTCAGATGGGCTCAGGCACTGAGTGGTGGCCACGGGCAGGGAGTTGTAGATGGCTGTCCTCTGGAGGTAGGTGAACTGGAGTACGTGTCTGCTGAGGTGATCCAGGAGCTCCACAGGGATAGAAGAGTAATTGTGCCCTGTAGGATGTGGTGTGTTGTGAATAAATAGTTAGCTGGATACCTGCTGTACCTTCAGGTGTGTGTGGTGCTGAAAACAGATCCTCCAGGTGCTTTATCATAAACCTGTGAGCAAAAGGTAATCATTACTTTTACTTGAATTAGGCCTACTGGTCATACTTTTAATCACGTTGACAGATAACTGGTTCCTATGAGCTCCACATGAATAGAGGAGTCATTGTGTAGGATGTGGTGGGTAGTGAATAGAAAGTTAGCTGCATACCGTAACACTAACACCAAGAGGCATTTTACTGTATTAAAGCTCTTTGTACTGAAATGTAGCCTGTTGTTTTATGTAAATAATTATTTACTATTATTGTGGTTATAAAGGCTACAGAATGTGACTTACCAAGCACCTCCAGGAGTATCTGTACATAAACCACAGGAAGTGTTTAGCCTGAAGTCAAGTGCTTTCAGGATCATCAGCTCCATGTCCATGATAGTTTGTTTGGAGACGCTGAGGCCCATCGACTAAAGAAACCGCTGTGTTGTTGTCAAGGTGACATTAGAAATGTTGAAGGTGATGGAACTTCTCACTCCGTTTCTCATAAACAAGGTCCTCCTAATGTCTTTTATGGACACCTGCTGCACCTGCATTTATGAGCATGGCCTTATTTCTATTACAGCATATTGGATGACTGTCATTCATATTCCATTCACTCAGCTCAATGTAACATCAATAGGTTTAGGTTACGACATGATACTTCCTATACCCATCCTGAGGTTGCTACAAACTAGCCTATGAATGATAGTTTACAATGTAGGTGCGCAGGTCGGGAGAAGAATTTGAGTCATCAAGGTGACACATTCAATACCGCCTTGCATACTCTTGCCTGCATCTAGCTGATCTAGGGTGTAATGATTAGTCCAGCTGTTGCAAATGAGAGTTTCTATTGGACAAATTCAGGTATATTTATGACCAGGCAAAAAAACCTTTCCAGGCCAAACCTTCATATAACCGCTAACCGTTTCACACAGCCTACATCGTTGTCACCATATTAGATAATGTCATAGTCAGCATAGCTACTAGAAATACTTAGTAAACCCACTACAATCATGCAGTACAGTGTACAGTCAGAAAGCAATTCAGCAGTTACACCTTTGGGCCCCGATGGCAATATAGTATATTAATAAAACCAAAAACTTTCCTTGACTTGGAAGAGTTCCAGTGTTGGATAGCCATAGCCAGCTAGCTAACATAGCATCCCTCTTTGTTTGAGCAGGGTGTTTGAGTAGGCTAAACTAGCTAGCTGCATTCACTAAATAAGTGAAAGTGGGAAAACAAATCTACGAAATATAGCTATCTCTCTCTCTCTTGCTTCTCCTTAATTTTTTTAGAAATGAATTTGTTCAAAACTGTTCAACTATTGTTTTTCTCTCTCTTTGAGTCAACTACTCACCACATTTTATGCACTGCAGTGCTAGCTAGATGTAGCTTATCCTTTCAGTACCCAATTCATTCTCTGATCCTTCGAGTGGGTGGACTACATGTCAGTTCATGCTGCAAGAGCTCTGATAGGTTGGAGGACGTCCTCCGGAAGCTGTCATAATTACTGTGTAAGTCTATAGAAGGGGGTGAGAAGCATGAGTCTCCTAGGTTTTGTATTGTAGTCAATGTACCCAGAGGAGGATGGAAACTAACTGTCCTACGGCTAACACCATGGGGCTACCCTACAGAGTGCTTTTGAGGCTACTGTAGACCTTCATTGCAAAACGGTGTGTTTCAATCAATTATTTGGTGATGTATATATTACATGTGAATATATTTAGTATAGTTTTATCTAAACTATAGGGTATGGATGTCCCAGGGATTCTGGAAAGCACTGACCAATCATGAATCCTACCTTTCAAGTAACTCAACAGAATGATATTCAACCAAGGGGTCAAGTTTCAACTCCTCTGTGACTAGGAAAACACATTCTGTGGAAGACAAACCCAGCCGGTTTAGGTCGGCAGGTAGATAGATAGATAGATAGATAGATAGATAGATAGATAGATAGATAGATAGATAGATAGATAGATAGATAGATAGATAGATAGATAGATAGATAGATAGATAGATAGATAGGTACTTTATTGATCCCCCAGGGGGGAAATTTCATTGTCAAGCAGCTACAACAAAAACACAGGGCAGGTGCAAAATGCCACAACGAAAGTACACAAAAGACAGATACACGGTACATGATACATAGAGCGGCAGTATGAAAAAGTATAGAAATACAAGATATCTGGAGTGCAAAAAAAAAGCTATAAAAGGACATTGCATAGTATGAGTGGTTGGCTGAATATGTACACTATACATTGGTGGATGTTGGATGGTTAACTATACTATACAGGTCGATGGCAGAGAAATACTTCAGTAGCTAAAAATGCGTATGATATGAGCGAGGGTAATAATAGTTTACTTAATAGACAGACTGGGTAAATGAACAGGTAAGTGAAAATTTTGCATGGTTAAATTAGCTGTACAGTTAGGTATACAGTTATATTTACAGATAAGTGAATACTTGCATGTTTACACAAACTGTACAGGTAAATGACAGGAAGAGATACTTTAATAGCTAAATGTGTGTATGATATCATTTGGGGTAATAATAGTAATTCCCTTAAAATACAGTCCTTAGTGCGCAGGGTTTAATTACAGACAACTGCACTTATTGCACATTCGATATACTAAAAGCAATGAGAAAAGGTGCAACTGGCGGTTAGAGCATTGGGCCAGTAACCCAAAGGTCGCTGGTTTGAATACCCGAGCCGACAAGGTGAAAAAACCTGTTGATGTGTCCTTGAGCAAGGCACTTAACCCTAATTTGCTCCAGGGGTGCCGTACTACTATGGCTGAGACTTTAGGTAGGCCGTCATTGTAAATAAGAATTTGTTCTTAACTCACTTGCCTAGTTAATTAAAGGTAAAAATAAATAAATAAATATATATATATATTCAGATTGAATTGCATGACCTAGTCTTATGGTTGGTGTCCGTATATGTTCTAGCTAGCTATTTTATTGTACAGGGTGGATATTGCCCTGTTAACTTATTAGCTATTTGCGTTACACTTGTGCTTGTGCTTGTATCATTGACGCTAGTTACCAGTATCTCTTCTGTTTACGTGATTCAGTTGTTAATCAGTCGATCATAAAATCCAAAAAATAGACATAGTGACCTCTGTCTTTGATGTTTGATATGAGCTCGGTTTGGTCAACTTTAGCGATCGGAAATGTGGCACCATTTTGGCGGAAGTTGTTGTGTTACCCGACTGGAAGAGGCATTTCCTGTGGCGTGAAAAGGGCCGTTACCACTGTCCGAGTGGCTATTAATTTTCGGTGAGCTGGCTCATTTGGCTCTGTTCATGTAAAAGAGCCTGCCCCCTCAAATTGCTTTCGTTCAAAATGCCAAAAAATCTACCTAGAACCAGGAAAAAATGCAAATCTCCAATGTATATGTACCATTATGCCCGATCGTGAAATACACATTCAAATACATTTTTACCAAATTATTAGATGGCCTGCAATAAAAGGTAGTTTAGTTTTTTTATGCACTGAAACAAATATATTCAGTCAATTTACACACATCACTGACACACACACTTACCCCACCAGGCATGCCACCAGGGGTCTTTTCACAGCCCCCAGGTCCAGGACAATTCAAGGAAACTTACAGTATTATACAGAGCCATGAGTGCATCCCTTCCATCTTCTATAGAGGAAGTGAACAGCAAACCGAATAAAGCAACGCCTCACGGCACAACACCTCTCCCCCCAGTTTAACTGCAGTACAATGTAGTATAACTGTAGTTAGAGTGCAGTCTAACGGCCGTATCCTGCAAAAGTCCAAAATAACACTGTTTTGCTGTATAACCAGTGCTTAATTTGAGCACACCTCTCACTTTTGGACAGTTTTTTCCAGAACCCATTTGGACGGATCCAGTACCTCTGGTGGCATGAAAAATAATTGACACTTTTTGCAATGTAAAAATGTTAACAAAACTGATCAAGGTTAATTTGAGTTGCCTCTTTGTTAATTCTCCTGCCCGTGCTTAATATTCTAAGAGTTGATTTGGGTTGGGCCGGCCAGGTTTATGGTTTGCGCAACATTGTAACCTATGTTTGAGACCAACTTGTGAAATGAAGCAGTTACAGTGCAGTACACTGCAGTTATTCTGCAATTACTGCGTCCAAAATATCACAGTTACTGCAGTTTCAAAACTGCAATCTTTTTTCTAAGGGCCCCCCATGTGACCTACTTGTGTGTATGTACTGACATGTATGTGTAACTGATAGATGCACAAATACACTACATGTTAATATTTTCTATGTATGTAAATTGTAAATATTTGGTCTGTAATGTATTTTTCATTATATGGTCGGACAACAGAAAGACTACCTGTCGCCATTGGCGACGGCTATTGGGGACCCTAATAAATAAAATAAAATAAAAAAGCTGTAGCTAACGTTAACTTTTCTAGCTATCTACTAGCCATACAGCTTGAGCTTGTTTCTAATGTTACTTGTTCTACTGTAGATACACATACAAAAATGCAGGAGCGCAACTTTCAATAGGGACATGTCATAGAAACTATGTAAAAGTTGGGTTTTAGGACCATGCGGACGCCTCCAAGCGGTGGGGTAGGCTGTTTGGAGTGTTTATCCGACTGGATAAAAACTACATATATAAATAAATATGTCCCCCTCACTTCTAAAACCAATGTAGCGCCCCTGCAAAAATGTATTGATATTATTTTAAATTATAATTTAATTTTCTGAAAGGCAGTACTTAATATTGTCCACGAGATAGCAACACACACGTTTGAAAAAGAGTATATTTTCGCGTCCAACCCGGAAACGTCTGAGGGAAATATTATAGTGTCGCACAAGCTGACGTCGGAAAATGTCTGACCAGAAACCGACGGTGGATCCTGAAGTCCCGTTTGCCAAGAGAATAGATCCAAACAAGGAGGATCTTACCAGGGACGAGTTCTACTTCATCAGACAAGTGGAGCTCGCGCAATGGAAGAAGAAATCGCAGCAACTGAGGGGCCGTAATATTGCAACAGGACTTGCAATCGGAGCCATTGTAATGGGCATTTGTATCCTTGTCAAACAGTCACACAAGGTTAACTAACTACGTAATATGAGCTAACTTGCACGAAATCGCAAGCCATGTTAATGTTTGCCATAGCTTAGCAGGTTAAAATCAACCATACATTCATTTATGTCCTTGAAGCTGTAAGGCATTGTAAAAATGTTATGAAATGTACGTTGTAATGGTGAAGATCATCATTACGTGTTTGCATTGGACTGTAGCAAGAGTTAGCTAATTGGCCTAACCAGAATCGGGGTTTATAGGAGACGTTGAACAGCGATTCTCCATTAATCGAGTCGTCATATTCAGCGTCTCCTGTAAGCCCAGTTTCTAGTTCACTAAGTTAATTGGCTAAGTATCTACCTAAGTAGGTCTCTCAGCATGTCACTTTTTATTGTAACCTGCTACAGTGAAAGCTGGTGTTGAGTGCAAAACATGTCTACAATAAATGTCTGTTGATGTTGAAAACGTTAATCCTTGTGTGTGTGTAACTAAGGTCGACTTACTTTTTAGCCAGAACGTTCCTTGGCTCTCTCTGCACATTTGCCTTGACTTTGATCCACCTAGATGCCTACACGTTTTACTCAGTGAAACAGGAGAAGATCATGGATGAGCTGGATGAGGAGGCCAAGGTCGCAAGGATGAGGGGGGCAAAGACAGGCGCCAACTGACATGGCAATCAGATGACTTAGCTCTGATGGACTGTGTGGTGTGCAACCTATCCCATCTCCTGCACTGGAAGGGACTAATGCTGGCGCTACTTACTCCACTGTTAGCCACTGTCAACTTTCAGAGGCAGCATCGGACCCTGTTTTGCCCGGGATCTGTAGGTTATGTAATTGTGTTGCTGACGTGTCTTCATTGTGATTAAACATGCTTTTCAATAGAAGGAAAGATGTAGTGCTCCTGATGGCCCTACCAATTCAGGATACCTTGGTGGTGTTTACTAAATGGAAGAAAATGGACTACAAGTAATCAGTCACTTGTGTAGAATTATTGGTACTGCGTCATGTCTCCCAAAACTGTCAATAATGTTCATTTTACAGAGGCCTTGAAATGGGTGGAATTAGAATTAGAACTACTGAACTGAGACGAAGAAACACAATCACATTGAAATATATTCATGTTGATAAAGGACTGAGTTGTAAATATTGTATTATGTCATTTTCTTTAACAACAAATTACATCTTAATGTAAGGTCAGTAATGTTTCATAAGATAAATGTAAGACGTACACTATTTCCACAACAGTACGGAAGCAGAGAGGAACACTGTCATCATTTCAACTATTTATTATGTCAAAAATATGATTTACAGAGTATGATGTAGCCACCAAAGCTACAGAGTAAAAATATCTAAGACATTGCAAGGGAAAGGCACAGCTTGAGCATGGCAGGACCGCAGCTTTACAATCATACACATATTAGGATTGTAATCACATTTTCTTTCTTTAAATATATACATTTGAGGAAATCTTAGATGAGTAGCATCTGCAATAGAATTTGGTCTGCGTATTTAAGGCAATGGCTAATAAGGGCTCAAAGTTTGATCCATCTGTTATGCAGTCATTCTCTCCCCTCCCTACCTGTGCATATACAGCGGGTGAAATAAGTATTGAACACGTCACCATTTTTTTCAGTAAATATATTTCCAAAGGTGCTATTGACATGAAATCCTCACCAGATGTTGGTAACAACCCAAGTAATCCATACATACAAAGAAACCAAAACAAATAAGTACAGAAATTAAGTTATGTGTAATAATGTGAAATGACACAGGGAAAAAGTATTGAACACATAAAAAAAGGGAGGTGCAAAAAGGCATGGAAAGCCAAGACAACAGCTGAAAACTATCAGTAAATAAAAAGCAATCCAGCCCCCTGTCAGTGCAAATTAATATCAGCTGGTTCAGTCCCAACTGATGGCCTACAAAAAGGTCTCATTGCCAAGGTGTCACACAAGACACATCTCATGATGGGTAAAAGCAAAGAGCTTGTCTCAAGACCTTCGCAACCTAATTGTTGCAAAACATAATGATGGCATTGGTTATAGGCGCATTTCTAAGCTTCTGAATGTTCCAGTGAGCACTGTTGGGGCCATAATACGGAAGTGGAAAGACAATCATTTCACCATAAATTTGCCTCGACCAGGTGCTCCTCGCAAGATTTCTGACAGAGGAGTGAAAAGAATAATCAGAAGAGTTGTCCAAGAGCCAAGGACCACTTGTGGAGAGCTTCGAAAAGACCTGCAATTAGCAGGTACTGTTGTCTCAAAGAAAACAGTAAGTAATGCACTCCACCGCCATGGCCTGTATGCACGCTCACCACGCAAGACTCCATTGCTGAAAAAAAAGCATGTTGAAGCTCGTTTAAAGTTTACTGCACAACGTTTGGAAAAGCCAGTGAAATACTGGGAGAATATAGTGTGGTCAGATGAGAGCAAAATTGAACTGTTTGGATGTCATAATACACACCATGTTTGGGGGAGGTGGGAACATCATGGTGTGGGGCTGCTTTTCAGCAAATGGTACTGGCAAACTTCACATAATTGAAGGAAGGATGAATGGGCAAATTTACCGAGACATTCTTGACAAAAATCTGCTGCCATCTACCAGGATGATGAAGATGAGACGAGGGTAGACATTTCAGCAAGACAATGATCCCAAACACACAGCCAAGGAAACTCTCAATTGGTTTCAAAGAAAGAAAATAAAGCTGCTAGAATGGCCCAGCCAATCACCTGACTTAAATCCCATTGAAAATCTATGGAAAGAACTGAAGATCATGATTCATAGAAGAGGCCCACGGAACCTTCAAGATTTGAAGACTGTTTGTGTGGAAGAATGGGCCAAAATCACACCAGAGCAATGCATGTGACTAGTTTCTCCATACAGGAGGCGACTTGAAGCTGTCATTACCAACAAAGGCTTTTGTACAAAGTATTAAATAAATATCAGTAAGTGTGTTCAATACTTTTTCCCTGTGTCATTTCACATTATTACACTTAACTTAATTTCTGAACTTATTTCTTTTGGTTTCTTTGTATGTGTGTATTACTTGGGTTGTTACCAACATCTGGTGAAAATGTAATGTCAATAGCACCTTTGGAAATATATTTACTGAGAAAAATGGTGACGTGTTCAATACTTATTTCACCCGCTGTATATATATATATATACAGTTGAAGTCGGAAGTTTACATACACCTTAGCCAAATAAATTTAAACTCAGTTTTTCACAATTCCTGACATTTAATCCTAGTAAAAATTCCCTGTCTTAGGTCAGTTAGGATCACCACTTTATTTTAAGAATGTGAAATGTCAGAATGATAGTAGAGAGAATGATTTATTTCAGCTTTTATTTCTTTCATCACATTAACAGTGGGTCAGACATTTACATACACTCAATTAGTATTTGGTAGCATTGCCTTTAAATGGTTTAACTTAGGTCAAACATTTCAGGTAGCCTTCCACAAGCTTCCCACAATAAGTTTGGTGAATTTTGGCCCATTCCTCCTGACAGAACTGGTGTAACTGAGTCTGGTTTGTATGCCTCCTTGCTCGCACACACTTTTTCAGTTCTGCCCACACATTTTCTGTAGGATTGAGGTCAGGGCTTTGTGATGGCCACTCCAATACCAAGACTTTGTTGTACTTAAGCCATTTTGCCACAACTTTTTTGGAAGTATGCTTGGGGTCATTGTCAATTTGGAAGACCCATTTGCGACCAAGAAGTGCACCAGTCCCTCCTGCAGCAAAGCACCCCTACAACATGTTGCTACCACCCCCGTGCTTTACGGATGGGATGGTGTTCTTCGGCTTGCAAGCCTCCGCCTTTGTCCTCCAAACATAACGATGGTCATTATGGCCAGACAGTTCTATTTTTGTTTCATCAGACCAGAGAACATATCTCCAAAAAGTACGATCTTTGTCCCCATGTGCAGTTGCAAACCATAGTCTGGCTTTTTTATGGTGGTTTTGGAGCAGTGGCTTCTTCCTTGCTGAGCGCCATTTCAGGTTATGTCGATATAGGACTCGTTTTACTGTGGGTATAGATACTTTTGTACCCGTTTCCTCCAGCATCTTCACAAGGTCCTTGCTGTTGTTCTGGGATTGATTTGCACTTTTCGCACCAAAGTATGTTCATCTCTAGGAGTCTGAGCGGTATGATGGCAGCGTGGTCCCATGCTGTTTATACTTGCGTACTATTGTTTGTACAGATGAATGTGGTACCTTCAGGATGAACCAGACTTGTGTAGGTCTACAATTCTTTTTCTAAGGTCTTGGCTGATTTCTTTTGATTTTCCCATGATGTTGAGTAAAGAGGTACTGATTTTGAAGGTAGTTATGTTATGTCAATTATCCTATCAGAAGCTTCTAAAGCCATGACATCATTTTCTGGAATTTTCCAAGCTGTTTAAAGGCACAGTCAACTTAGTGTATGTAAACTTCTGACCCACTGGAATTGTGATATAGTGAATTATAAGTGAAATAATTTGTCTGTAAACAATTGTTGGAGGAGTTACTTTTGTCATGCACAAAGTAGATGTCCTAACTGACTTACCAAAACTATAGTTTGTTAACATGACATCTGTGGAGTGGTTGAAAAATGAGTTTTAATGACTTCAACCTAAGTGTATGTAAATTTCAGACTTCAACTATATATATATATATGTTACGTAATTTACCAAAAAGTGTGAAATTAGTGACTACTAAAGTAGAAGTTACTAAAGTGCAGAAGGGACCTTGTTTATTATGCATTGCAGCAATGTTTGTTGTCATTGTTCAATGTTGTGTACACATGAGTGTACAAAACATTAGGAACACCTTTAGGGCTGAGCCCATTTAGTCTACTGGTCGATTGTTTGGTCCATAGGCTGTTGGTCGGCCAAGATTTATTTTAGTCGAGCAGTTGCAAATCTTATTGTCTTGACCAATGAGCTCTGGAGGTTTTCAAAGTATTTTTTCCTTCACTTCAAACAGGAAGTAAACCAAGTCTGCTTTCAGAGTCCATTGAGAATCACAATAGAACCTCAATGTATTTAAAAAATATTTCCAGCTCTCTCCTTTTCGATATCCTCTCAGCATGAAAGGGAAACATGTAATGCTCTGATCCAGTGGAAATCCAGTGGAATCATAAATTAAACTATTACTTATCCCTTGCACAAATAGCCTACAGCTATGTCTGTCTGGGGCTCACTGGCGCGGGAAACTGAGGGCCTAGAATACTTTATACCATGTTGCAAGTTTGCCAGCTCAAGCTTCAGGCTGTGCCCAAGATACAATGTTTGAAGTTTGTTGCAGACAGACCATGCGTAGCCAATGGGATTTATAGGATATTTCTTTTTATCAGGATATATTCTACCTGCAGGCTGCAATGTTTTTATTTGTTGGCTTTATGTAGGCTATTTTTACATAGTTGGCAAGTTACATTTAGATTTGTATTATTTTCATTTAGATGGAGATAGAATTTAGATTAACCTCATGACAATGTTTTTGAGATAAAAAGACTACTATAAATGAAACTAAAATACACTAAAATGTGCATATGAAAATCATAACTGGCACACAGATCGGTAGAAATGGTAAGATAAATTGACACTCCAAATGGAAAAGTTTGCCGACCTCTGGTGTAGCCTCTTACCAGCAACTTCAGCAGCATAACGGAAGAATCTACGAAGGCCAGCAGCAGCTGGGGAAGGAGGGTCAGGAACAGTTTTTTTTCTTCTGGTTAGGCTGTCTTGATCTCTGGCTCCCTCTTGAGTCATTTGTGTATCTAAATTATTTAATTAAACCGAGTACTTAAAGCATCAGATAAGCTCAGTATATATAGTTGCTTTTTTAAAAACACATAGGGTGTGTGTGTGTGGAAAAATACATGTTTAAAAATTTCGACTAAATAATTGGTCGAAAGGAAAGGACTTGTCTTTGATTCATTTGTAAATGTAATTTATAAATGCATTATTTCATATTTACAATCATGGGGAGACCCATTAGTCTAGAGCTATATATCTATGTTGGATTATTTTTGTAGAAAATATAATCAGTGAAAAATTCAGGAGAGGTTTGTAACAATCATCAACCATAAATGGTTTGGTTTTTTATCGACGTGGCTGATTTGGCAATACTTTCACTTGATTTGTTTTTTAAAAGGAGTAGCCAGTTAGTTTGTCTTAAGTATTCCTCATGTATAGAGCTGTATTGTGCCTAGCTTGCTATGATGTATAATCTTTTTATATTTGATTTGACCACATATCATAATTTGATATTCTGCAATATTCTGGAAAGACTGACACCTAAATGATTGCTGTGTTCTAGTTTTACCAATAGTAGTACATGGTTGTATTCAGCAATAGAAAACAAATTGTCTATAGTGTTTGATTGATAAACGCTCACTATCATGTATATAAGATACTGCCTAACGTTAGAAAACAATGTTCACATCTTTCTACATGTCGCCAATAGTTGTCCTTCATAATGCTGTTGAATTAATCTGAAATATTGCATCACTATTGTACATTGAAAAACCGGCAACAACATATCTGGACTTGAGGGCAGTAGTGAGCTTACAGTCAGCATCAACATCGAAAGATTGCAAATGTGCAAAAAAAAGTGTGAATAATCTGAAACTGTCCCAATAAAAACTGTCTACTATAGCTGATCACTAAGGCTCTATGTACAACTATCACACGTTTTCCCTAGCATTGCATAGTATGAGGAATGATGGTGCACTACTTGGACTATTACTGTTGTGAGCCTTTTATACTCATTAGCTGAGGTTTAGGCAGTTTGGAAAGGTTTCACCATCTCACTTCAAACACTGTTCTGGTGGCATCCTACTGAACCATTGTATCTGGCAGGGCTTCTCTCTGGGGTGACTGAAAGCAGATGACAGCGGTTCTGTTGTCCCTTCATTGCAGAGGGCTCAGTAACCTCTAATGAACCCTGTGACCTCTGATTAACTCTGTGACCATTGGATCAGCAGAGAAGCTTCCTGGTTTCTGGGGGGCCTAGCTTACTCTCTCCTCCAGTGGGGGGCCAGATAAAGGGTTTAGATGTGATGTCACTTCCTTCCTCCAGCAGGATGGACATGATCACTGCAGCCACACTTCAGATGAGGTAGTCTGGGCTTATTCTACAGCAAGCATGGCTCAAGATTCTTACTGGTGAGAGATGAGACAAGAAGATGCAATGATTAGATGTGTAGAGTATTGAGCTGTAGTGGAGAACTGTTCACCTCCTGTCTTCTAGATAAACTTAGATTTTTGACAGCAGGATAAATACAATACATACTCTATACATTAGCCGTGTCTGAAATCTGGCTTGCCTACTACTTACTAAAACTGCATTCTGTGAACTAATCACACTACATACTATTTAGAACTGTTTAGTAAAAATGTATATAGCAGTAAGCAACAAATATCAACATACTAGGGTCACCCATACCGAGAGTGCATCATCTAATGCGCAATTGCGTTGTTTACCCACCATTCGTTCATTTTGGTATAGTGTGTCCCCTTGTCTAATTATCAGCTGTTGTCAAACACACGTTGGTCTGAAAAGACAATTCTATTCCTAAATAGCATGCAGCGAACTTGTAGTAGATGAAAAGCCGAAACGAGTATGACATCCTGGCATTTAAAGCATTTTTTTAATTTCACACACTATAAAACGTTGTATTCCCAATCCTCCTATTATTTAGAATGCAAGTAGAAGACTTCGAAACCCGGCCACTGTAAGGACAATGTGGAAACCCACCATTCTGCTGACGTCAGAGGCAAAAGTCACCCCTTTAGAGGGCTTCTCCAGAGAGCTGCTGCTGCTGCTGCCACCCATAGAGTTCCTCCTAATGATACCTTGGAGGGGGAGCATGTCCAGGCGCTGCAGGCTGTTTCTGCGGGAGGAGGAGAGGTAACTCCTTTCCTTAGAGAGGCGGCGCTGGCGACTGGACAGCATGGCGGCTGGAGAGATGATCCCCGCAGGGGGAACCTTCCCCATCCTCTCATACAGCTCTTCAATCTCCCTCTTCTGGGTGGCCTGGAGACTCTGCACCTCCGCCAAGTGTCTGACAGGAAGGAGAGAGAGAGAGAGAGAGAGAGAGAGAGAGAGAGAGAGAGAGAGATAAATAGAAACAGTTGAGGACTCTGAGGAGGACATGTTTAAGTGCTTTGGAATAGTTGAGAGTCAAAGTAATCAAACTATATTTAAAACCCAAAACCGATCTAGAATAAAAATGGGTGAATGACTGAAGAGATGCTGAAGGTGAAACACTCACTTCTCCCTCATCTCCTCCCACATGTCCTCGCTCTCTGAGTCGTCACTGCTCAGGTACGTGAAGTTACGGCTGCAGCTCAGCCACAGGTGGTGCAGGGCTGAGTTGTAGATGGGGCTCCCTGCCCCTCCCTCTGACAGGCCACGCCCCTCTGAGTCCACTGCCATGACGGACAGGCCGCTATCTGCAGACATACCCATCAGACTGAGGCTGCACACTCTCCTCCTCCTCCTCCTTCTCACTGTCTGCTGCTCTTTCTTCTCCTCCTCCTCCTCCTCCTCCTCCTCCTCATCTTCTTCCCCCTCTTCGTCCTCCTCCTCTTCCTGCTGCTGCTCCTTGGTCCCGGCCCACCCTACCTGGGCCTCTCGGTCCTCCCCCATAGTGAGGTGTGGGGGGGAGAGAGTGAGGGAGGTGTTCAGGCTGGTCTCTGACCCCCCCTGCTCCTGCTCCTCTGAGCTGCTCTTGGAGGTGATGGTGCTGCCTACCGACATGGGCCTGGCGGGGTTAGAGCCCTGTCCACCTGGTACAGCAATTACAGGGATCTCCATACTAGGGGAGACCTGGAAACGGCCCACTGTGACGACAGCAGGCGGGGGATCTGTCGGGTGGAGGGGGTTTATGATCAATATCAATACAGTGATAATTCATTTTCATGATCTTCTGTTTGTGTTTACATTCTGTTCCAGTAGTTAATATTATTTTCCACTGATATTGTGGTACACTCAAATTGATTACAATGCTTTAGGCCAGGATACAATCCGATTGCCCCTTTTCGGCTATGTACCGTTTAAAGGCAATGTTTCTGCATTTGCAGGGACTGCATTCATGGTAAACATTGCATATGTTGCTGCATATGTCGGCTCAATCTGAAATTTCCTTTAAATATCAAATCAAACTTTATTTGTCACATGCGCCGAATACAACAGGTGTAGACCTTAACTACCGTTGATCGGCTAGAACCGTGGCCTTAGTTTCATAAATATCTGTCAGAAAACCAATCCAACTGCCATATCTACTGCCAACATCTGGCGGTGGTGTAAGAAGTGGGAGGGAATCGGAGCTAGCTGAGGTTTGGCACTAGGTTGGTCTCTTCTCTACTGGCTTGGAAAGCAGCTTTTCTCTGTGAATGCCCTTGGCCCTTGGCCCTTGGACTTCTCAAACAGAGCCTGTTCTGTCTGTCTGTTGAGCGGGACGGGCCTGGTTGGATTGGGTTGGGTCGCTCGGGGACCGGAAACAGGGCGGGGTGGAGGTGTAAACACAGACAAGTGGGGAGGATATGGGAGGAGAGGCCTGTAACGAGTGTGGATGCCTTCTAATTGGTCAGTTTTGCTGGACAAAGCTTCTAATAGGTCAATACTGGTAGGCAGAGCTATAGTCCCACCTACGTATTGGTCCCTTATTCAATGATCCTGAAGCACTGCTAGTGCTAATAGGTGATTTCGTCACAGAACATTGATTTAATGGGCAGGATAAAACAGAAAAGAAAACAACAGGAACGGCAAACTGGCCAAAAACACAGTCATTACCCAGCTAGCACATTTGGTTACTTGGAAGTTGCCGGAAGGTATGTTTTTGGTTTCACATTGGTTGTGGGAAGGAAGTCATACGTTTCCTGACCGGTAAAACAGTTTTTAAAATGTTCCTAAGACAGGAGTGAAAATTTAGCTTATTCTGGAAACGCTTATTTTTAGATTGCAAGGCAGTTCTAAGAACTATTTACTCTGGTTCCTTGAAAGTTTTCCTGGAGGTTTTATTAACGCTCTGAGAATGGACATTGAGTTTTTTTTAAATAACTTCCTTCAAAAAAACTTTCACTGAATGTTTCAATAACACTTTTATTAACACTGCTAGCTTATTTTGGGTTAAAATTCCAAGCACAGATAGGACACATGGAATTTCATTTCATAATCATGTGAATACATTTCTTTTTTATTGTGACACAGCATCAGTAGCTAGGTTTCCATCCAATTAGCGACAGATTTTCATGCGAATATTCTAATATTCTATATCTGCATAAATAAAAGATGTGCATTCCATCAAATGCCCTGCGGATAACAGTCTGTGTCTGATGACGTAGTCCACATAATAACTTTTGCAGTTAAATTCCCATTTTCAACTGTACTGATGGTTTTGTCATCAAAAATGTTGCGTTATATAGTACTGGCACGTGCGCTATAGCCTAGCCTACACATCGCAGATACAGTGCGGGTATAGCCTACATGATGAGATTATTATAGACAAAAGAAAATATTTTAATTTGTCAAACGGCAGCCAAGCATCGATCATCATGTAACCAGAATAAGACCCTCGATATTTATTGGAGAGGAGCATCAAGCTTATCACATTGCACTTTCACCATCCTGTGAAGTTAATCATAATTTATTTAATCTGTAGCCTAATAAACCGCATGGTTTCCCGAGTCATGGTGGGAGGACCACACAACATATCATCACGTAGTTTACTCCGATATGATGGTTAATATCTAAATATTTGCCCATAAAGGCATTTCCACAGCCAATTCGCGCATAAAACATTTTACCGACACAAACAGATCCCACCCTATCGAACAAACAAATTATCTGTCTGCATTTATAAATGGTATGACTTGTGGCGGGCCGGGTGCCTGCAAGCTGACTCCGGTCGTCAGTTGAACGGTGTTTTCATCCGACACATTATTAGCTAGTGTTAGCTAATAATAGGCTAGTGTTAGCTAGTGTTAGCTAGTAATAGGCTAGTGTTAGCTAGTAATAGGCTTGTGCCAATTGTGCGCCGCCCTATGGGACTCCCAATCATGGCCAGATTGTGATACAGCCTGGAATCTAACCAGTGTCTGTAGTGACACCTCTAGCACTGAGATGCAGTGCCTTAGACCACTGCGCCACTCGGGAGCCTGTAAGCAGACATCTCAGAGCATCAGGCAAATCCTTTGGAGTGGTTTTAGTGAAGGTACTGTAGATGATGCAACCTAGCCACTTGTGAAATGCACTCATTAAAAATAACCTCTGCGTTCTCCATCTTGCTAGCTAGATAGCTACCACTTTACAGTGCCTTCAGAAAGTATTCATACCCCTTGGCTTATTCCAAATTTTGTTGTATTACAGCCTGAATTAAAAATGGATTTAAAATTTTTTTCAAATCACCCATCTGCAATATCTACACACAATACCTTTTTCTGGTCTTGCCATAGATTTTAAAGTAGATTTTTCAAGACATTTCAGCTTTTTATTTTTAATTAATTTGTAAACATTTTGAAAAACATAATTACATTTTGACATTATAGGGTATTGTTGTAGTAGGCCAGTGACAAAAATATCAATCAATTTTAAATGATGACTATAACACAACAAAATGTTGAAAAAGTCAAGGGATGTGAATACTTTCTGAAGACAATGTATGTCTGGCGGGGATGTTAGGGATGCTAGGGCAACAATCATACAGGGCCATGATGTCACCGGATAAGGCAGCGACGTGCTTCCCTGTTCCAAAGAGATTAATAGAGATCATTACATGTAAATAACCTGTTTTTGCATGGACATTGTCATTAAGAGCTTCCACCATTTTAAAGCAGTAAACTGGGTAGAGATTTCTATGGTTTGAGAGAGATCAGCCAATGATCAGAGCATTGTCTTCTTCTTTAAATTGGATTGCCTATAGTTAGTAAATGTCTTTGATCTATATTACCACCATCTAGTGGCCACATTAAATTAACACACAATATTTGGTTCAGGACTCCAGCACTGCAGGTAGAGGTAAATACCCAATATTAGCTTAACATTTTTTTCAAACATCAGACAGCCTCAATGGCACTGCCCATGCTGTCACAGATGTAGGTACTTGTACAGACGAGATGTGTACGCTGGAACACTGAGGAAGTTTGACTAAGTGCACTGGGCCGGGCTATGGTCGTGACGTGAAGGGGCTAAAGTGGTGAGGGAGGAGCACCCTTTTCAAATCAAACAGTAATCTGCACCACTTGGTCATGTTATCAACAAGGCAGCATGATGCAGCTTTTTGCCCAAAGTTTAGAAGAGAAAAAACTAAAACTGAACATAATTTACCATGGATTTTATTTTAGTAAATAGTTTTAGTATATATATTTTTTTCAAACGGTTTTCTTTATTATTGCAGTTTACTAAATCTTTTTTTCATGATTAGTTTTTACTGGAAAGTTTCTGAACGCTCTGAGAACATGACTAGAATAATGAGGAAACCTATAGAAAACTTTATGCTGAAGTACTGAAATTCCCAATATTTCTACATTGCCAACATTTTTAAATGTAACCATGTTTGGACTTTTAGGAAATGTTCTGCTAAAGTAATGAAATAGAAATGAAAATAAAGTAACTATCCTGCACCATTCCCAGAAAGTTGTGGGTAGTTTGTATTCAAAATAACCATAGGTCAACCACACTCTCACAAAGCTCTAAGAAACATATGGTTCTCAGAACGTTATGTGATAGCTGGGTAGGCCTTATTTAGACAGAATACAACATAAAACACACTTGCATAATAGAGAAAGGGCCTTGTTGAGTGTCTGTGTGTGTGTGTGTGTGTGTGTGTGTGTGTGTGTGTGGCTGGGATGTTTACTCTGCTTTTGTTTAGTGTGCTAACAAGGTCTTCCAGCGTCCTTCCCGACCCGTCTCATACCATCAACAGATCAACAGTAAGCTTAGATAAGGGCCAGTACAGTCCAATACAGCTAGAGTTGAAGTAGAGAGGGGGAAACCACTGTGGATCGTACCTGTGTAACTGGGAGATACTGTGGGCTTGGGAGCACTGCTGTTCATCTCAGGCACCATAGGTCTGGACATTGGTGTGGTTGAGCTGAAAGATGATAACTTGGGAAAAGAGGAAGGAAACGTAATCAACATGATTAAGAGAAATAAACCTATCCCCCCCATAAATAGGTTTATTTCTTTTCTTAATAATGTTGGTTACATGTTTCCAGTAGGCTTGCAACATAATTTCAGCTATGTTTCAATTACCAAAATGATTCAGCAAGAATGACATTACTTGTCACCGTCAGACAGTCATGGATGGGCTGATTGGTAACTTACTGTGCTATCAGGGCTGTCTGGTGGCGAGGGGGACAGGTCAGACCCCGACGCAGAGCTGGACACATCAGACTGGTCCTGAGGAACCATGTAGGATCCCTGGGAACTATTCTGTAAATGGCTTAGGGGGCTGGAAGACACTGTTTGCTGTGACACCATCTGTGGGCTCCTTGGAGGGGTGTTGTAGCCCATCATAGAGGGAGATATGTGGTTATGCTGCCAGCTGGGGTGTCCGTTTTGACAGTACATAGACCCAGACCCGTCCCTCTGCATCTGTGGTGGAGTGTCTGGGCCCTGGTAGACACTGTGCTGCTGCTCTTGGCCAGGCATCCCACCCTGGAGGTAGGGGACCTCCACTGGAGCAGTCTGGTAGTGGGGGGAGTAGACGGACGGGTAGCCCGACTGGGGGTGGGTTAGCTGGGGGTGGAAGCCTGCTATGGAGGGCATCCCTTGGTTGGCCAAGCTGTTGGCAGGGATGAAGGAGTGGGCCATGCTCATCGCCATGGAGATCACGTTGGCCAGGGAGAAGAGGGGCTGTGTGTGGGAAGGCCACAAGTTGGGGTGCTGGTGGTGAGCAGGGGGGGACAGGGGGTTCCCTTCCCTGCTGTACTCTGAGGGGCTCGGGGCATCAGAGTGAGGGCCGCCGGAAAATCCTGGGGCTGGGGAGTAAACAGAGGGGAACGTGGGGTTGCTGGCAACCCGTGTGAGGGGAGGATGGGCTGGTTTGGGGGAGCCGGGGTTCACTGGGTAAGGGAAAGGGAAGTGTGTGTGGCCCATGAAAGGGGGCATGTGGTAGTGCTGCTGGGGGTGTTCTGGGGAGTACATGGAGGCTGGGTGCTGCTGCTGGGGCTGGGGGTACTCTGGGGAGAACATGGAGGCTGGGTGCTGCTGCTGGGGGTGGGGGTACTCTGGGGAGAATATGGAGGCTGGGTGCTGCTGCTGGGGCTGGGGGTACTCTGGGGAGAACATGGAGGCTGGGTGCTGCTGCTGGGGCTGGGGGTACTCTGGGGAGAACATGGAGGCTGGGTGCTGCTGCTGGGGGTGGGGGTACTCTGGGGAGAATATGGAGGCTGGGTGCTGCTGCTGGGGGTGGGGGTACTCTGGGGAGAATATGGAGGCTGGGTGCTGCTGCTGGGGGTGGGGGTACTCTGGGGAAAACATGGAGGCTGGGTGCTGCTGCTGGTGGTGGGGGTACTCTGGGGAGAACATGGAGGCTGGGTGCTGCTGCTGATAGTGAGGAGATCCTGAAGATAGAAACAAAACAGAACAATTTATGTTAGTTATTATCAAATTCAAATAACTTTTATTTACTGAGAAGGAACTTTATGTGGTGACGGATTGGTAGACACAAAACAACATAACATTACCTAACTCAGAAATACCACTTATGTAAAAGAACACCTTACAAAACTTGTCCTCACACAAACCCTTATGCCAACATCTAGAGAACCTCTTAGGTTGTAAAAGAGTGGGAAACGGACTGATCGAACACAGAGAGTTATATTATTCTTGCTCCATCTCGCTCTCCTCAGATTTTGGATTGCTCCTTCTGCCCCACTGCCAAGTGACATCAGACATTTAGAACATAAATCCCTCATGTGCGGTGGTTTCCATGGCGAATGGCATGGTTTTGTCTTAAATCAGAGTTTAAGAGAGCTTTGATGAGATTGTCATTGCATAACAGGAGCTGATAGCCAGAGCGGTTGGGGCATGTGCTGTTATGCATGCATCCCAAATGGCACCCAAAAGTACTGAGCAGGTCAAAAGTAGTGTATAATGTAGGGAATAGGAAGGACTAGTTTTGACTAGTTTTTACATTTTAAGAAAGTCTGAAATTGAAAACATCCCACTGGTCACAGTTGTCAATTTAACATCTATTCCACATTGGTTCAACATGCCCAGAGGGATGTGTGTATTTATCACAAGTCTTTATTCTATTTGAGAACCCTACAGTGGAGACTTTAGTCAGGGATGTTGATAACTCCTCAGGGATTAGTGTGGACTTAATTACACTACCCCATCCATTGATTTGACATTTTATTCAACAATGGCTCTACAGTTATGAACCAACAGGCCTGCCGTCACTGAGGTAAACCAGCCACTAACATGTTAGTCACTGAGGCACTAACATGTCAAACCAGCCACTAACATGTCAGTCACTGAGGTAAACCAGCCACAAACATGTCAGTCACTGATGTAAACCAGCCACTAACATGTTATTCACTGAGGTAAACCAGCCACTAACATGTCAGTCACTGAGGTAAACCAGCCACTAACATGTCAGTCACTGAGGTAAAACCAGCCACTAACATGTCAGTCACTGAGGTAAACCAGCCACTAACTTTTTATTTCACCTTTATTTAACCAGGTAGGCCAGTTGAGAACAAGTTCTCATTTACAACTGCGACCTGGCCAAGACAAAGCAAAGCAGTGCGACAAAAAACAACACAGAGTTACACATGAGAATAAACAAACGTACAGTCAATAACACAATAGAGAATCTATATACAGAGTGTGCAAATGTAGTGCAAAATGCAGTAAGGTTAGGAAGGTAGGACAATAAATAGGCCATAGTGGCGAAATAAGTTAAAAATTAGAATTAACACTGGAGTGACAGATGTGCAAATGATGATGTGCAAATAGAAATACTGGAGTGCAAAATGAGCGAAAATAATAAATATGGGAATGAGGTAGTAGAGTGGGCTATTTACAGAAGGGCTATATACAGGTGCAGTGATCGATAAGCAGCTCTGACAGCTGATGCTTAAAGTTAGTGAGGGAGATAGTAGTCTCCAGATTCAATGATTTTTGCAATTCGTTCCAGTCATTGGCAGCAGAGAACTGGAAGGAATGGCGGCCAAAGGAGGTGTTGGCTTTGGGGATGACCAGTGAAATATACCTGCTGGAGCGCATGCTACGGGTGGGTGTTGCTATGGTGACCAGCGAGTTGAGATAAGGCGGGGATTTACCTAGCAAAGACTTATAGATAACCTGGAACCAGTGGGTTTGGCGACGAATATGTAGTGAGGGCCAGCCAACAAGAGCATACAGGTCGCAGTGGTGGGTAGTATATGGGGCTTTGGTAACAAAACGGATGGCACTGTGGGAGGCTATTTTGTAAATGACATCGCCGAAGTCAAGGATCGGTAGGATAGTCAGTTTTACAAGGGCATGTTTGGCAGCATGAGTGAAGGAGCTTTGTTGCGAAATAGGAAGCCGATTCTAGATACAATTTTTGATTGGAGATGGTTTATGTGAGTCTGGAAGTTGAGTTTACAGTCTAACCAGACGCCCAGGTATTTGTAGGTGTCCACGTATTCTAAGTCAGAACCGTCGAGAGTAGTGAGGATAGTCCGGTGGGCGGGTGCGGGCAGCGTTCGATTGAAATTGAAATTGAATAACATGTTATTCACTGAGGTAAACCAGCCACAAACATGTCAGTCACTGAGGTAAACCAGTTACTAACATGTCAGTCACTGAGGTAAACCAGACACTAATATGTCAGTCACTGAGGTAAACCAGCCACTAACATGTCATTTCAGATAGAAATACAGTTTGGGCAACACCAGTCTACAAAACACTGGTGTGGTCCTCCCCTTCCTCCACTGGGCAACACTAGAAATTAGGCAGTGCCAGCAGGCATTGTGAAACCGGACTGTGGCTCTGTCCACCAGAGAACAGAGAGACAACAGGGGAAGTAGAGATATACTTGAGGGTGTAGTTTTGTGTTCTTTAATTGATTGTTTGTGTGTGTGTGTGTTTGTGTGTACATGTGTGTGTATATATGTTTGTGTGCTGGCAAACAGATGTAGCAGAGTATCGTACTGTAGCGCCAGCTAGGTTGGGAAAGCTTATGCTTCACAGTGACTGCATTCACGTCTCGAAAAGAGGCAACAAGCGCCCTTCAGGTGAGGTAATTACCCAGGAAGCCCTGGGGCAAGGCCGGCATGGCACCACTGAGACACAGACCCGAGCTTTGAGGTGCAGGGAAGGTTAGTTGGCACCATGCAAATGTTCTGACAATACTAAGAAAGGGGTCTGAGGAGGGAGGGGTTTTAGGACGTGTCGGGCCCGGTTTGTGTTCTTCTCTGCCAAGATGAGGATGCATCCCAAATGGCACCCCATTCCCTGAATAGTGCACTACTTTTGACCAGGCTCTTCACATGGGCCTGTGGGGAGGAGGAGGAGTGGTGGGCTGTTACAGTACAGTACCTGGGGCGTTATGTAAAGACTGGGAGCGTAACAGAGGTCTCCATACAGGTGAAGTCACGTCTGCTGGGCTGAAGAAGTCTCCTCCACCAGTGGGTCCCGGCGGAGAACCACGCACCTCTACACTGGGGTCAGCCATGCTGAAGTCTGGGAGAACAGACAGACACAGACAGTCAGTCTCAGTGATTGGGATGGACATGCACAGTGGTATAAAAATGCATGTCTATTTACCATACAAACCCTAGTGAACATACAGTAGGTGTAGTGAGGCTGACTACGAATAGAGACCAAGCAGCACAAGATGATAGTGAGAAGAACTGAGGTTTAGTTTTCTAACCTGGTAGAGAGGAGGAAGAGTGTGTCCGCTCCACAATGTGACTGTGAAGATTAGGCTGGAAGAGAGGATGCAGATATACACAGTGAGTTAGAGATTGTCCAGTACTGTTTTATACTTTTTAGCCAGTAGTTCTGAAAGTAGCGCTCACGTGCCAAAAGTGGTCTCTGAAAATTGCATACTACATCACACATGAGCAGATATGTGCACCACGTCATTTCTCTCTCTCTTGCTAGCTGTCACTCAAATGGTGAGTGGCTGAAGCTCATTGGCTAGACTCTTTCAAACTAATTGAGGTAAGACAGTAATTTTGCTCATAGATTTTGCATGTATGAACTACACATTAACACATCCAGCCCAAAGCGAGAGGTTTAAAAAATACTTAGTAGGCGAAGTTCCAGAGCATTTCTTTAATAAACATAAGACAGTTGCATTTAGCCAGCGTCATTTTAATGATAAGACCCATTTGAATAACGACCCAGTAAGACAATCATTAAGACCTATTTAGTGTTCCCATTACTTTGTTTTGGTCTGAATCTTTTAACCACCATAATCTGAACTAATAACTAACTCTAAACCCTCTTGATCCATGATCCACATCCAGGACAGAGATCCTTTGCACACCTTATTCCCTTTATAGTGCATGTTGGAGAGGCTTCCATTAAAGAACACCCTCTGTGTTCTGTTAGACAGGTAACTCTTTATCCACAATATAGCAAGGGGTGTAAAGCCATAACACATGCATTTTTCCAGCAGCAGACTATGATCGATAATGTCCAAAGCCGCACTGAAGTCTAACAAAACAGCCCCCACAATATTTTTATCATCAATTTCCCTCAGCCAATCATCAGTCATTTGTGTAAGTGCTGTGCTTGTTGAAAGTCCTTCCCTATAAGCGTGCTGAAAGTCTGTTGTCAATTTGTTTACTGTAAAACATTGTAAAAAAAAATCAAAAAGTTTACTAAGGGTTGATAACAGGCTGATTGGTCGGCTATGTGAGCCAGTAAAGGGGGCTTTTATTTAAATTCTATTTAATTTACTTGATTTCATTAACCTTGTTTTCTGGGATGCTTGATTGTTTTCATTGCTTTACTGGGAAGCTTAGCAGAGGTAGACGTGCCATGTTATTTATGTTAGTGCAGGGTGAGCTGCACACAGTGGACTTCCTACTAGGGCACACCTCAGTTCTAACAGTATAAGTTTGCACGGAATGTAGATTTGCTTACTAAGCATAGCCACCTCATTCCTGTAATCTTCTGCTAATAAACAATTGCCGCATTGGAACTCTGGATTGTCAATGCTGTCCCGGACAAGAGCGTAATAAACACAGCTTCTACAGCGCTGGAAGTATTTGTTAGCTATTCCAGGCGAAGCGGGCTCCATTGCAACCTAGCTAGCTAGCTGGCTAGTTGATAGCAGGTGTTGACACAGGTATCCGAGTTTGTGAGTTCCAAAGTGTTAATTTGTTCTCTCAATAAAAAACATTACTTTTATCAGGCTGAGCGTCCAGCTACGAGTGTCATCTATCACCACAGACAGGTTCAGAAACACTGCAGCAAAAGCATACAGCGACATCTGACCCCTCCCCGGGAGGACACAAATAGTCCAGAAACGTATAAGGCCATATGGGGTCTCAGTTAGAGATGTGGTCAGGTCAGCAGCCTGTTTTCAATCAGGTCCTGGTATGGAGACAGGATTTTAAGGACAGCCTGAGGTAATTATGTACCCAGGAGGTAGTGTGTGTAGGAGAAGGAGTTACCGGTCCTCCCGACCCACATGAAACAACACATTGTTCTCCACTATGGACATCCTAGATCCGTTTACTGGAAGGCACAGCACAGCAGACATGTTGTGTTCTGGGGATAGGAACATGTCCTGGCAGTACAGAGTATTCTCTCCTGGCTGCCCCTATCTAGGTCCATGTGCTTCCCAAATGGCTCCCTATTCCCTAGATAGTGCACTACTTTTGACCAGAGCCCTAAACCCAAAAGTAGTGCACTATAAAGGGAATAGGGTGCCATGTGGGATGTAGACCCTTTCTCAGTGAACCACTCTGAACCTAAATAATGGTCTAGTTATATTATTAGAGCTGGACTGTAGTGTACACCGGAGGGTTGGAGAGGAAAGAGGGTTGGTGCTTCCACCAATGACATCATAGCATTTCTATGAAGGTTAAAGAGCTTTTTAGAACCACCATGTCCTGATTACAGTCTTACTCATATTGCTTTCTCCATAACTCGTAAACACAGGAATCTCCTTAACTACTGTCCTGTAGGTTTTTGCTCCATCCCTAATCTAGGGCACCTGATTCTAATAATTAACTAATTTCAACTAGGGTTGGAGTGAAAATCTGCATGAGGGTAGCTCTCCAGGAACAGGGATCGAGAGCCCTGCCTTAACCCATCTCTGTCTCTGAGGGTTTTTCCCCCATGAGGCCCCTACTAAACACAATCTTCTACTTGGGACTTGTGTAACCTGCCCAGGATAAGCACAGCTGGGGGAATTGTATTTTAACTAATGTATAATGCACAGAGGGCACCATATAGCTCCCTATAGCACCATATAGCTCCATATGGCTCCATTTAGCACCCTATGGCTCCATATAGCACCCTATAGCTCTGTATAGCACAATTTAGCTCCCTACAGCATCATATAGCTCCATTTAGCACCCTATAGGACCATTTAGCTCCCTATAGCACACTATAGCTCCGTATGGCACCATGTTTACATTTTTCATTTAGCAGATTATCTTATCCAGCGCGACTTACAGTAGAGTACATACATTTTCATTTCGTACTGGTCCCCTGTGGGAATCGAACCCACAACCCTAGTGTTGCAAGCACAATGCTATATAGCTCTGTATAGTACCATTTAGCACCATATGGCTCCATTTAGCTTCATATGGCTCCATATAGCACCATATAGCAACCGTATAGCACTGTATAGCGCCATATACTGTAGCTCTGTATAGCACCATATAGCACCACATAGCTCCATAGTCAGTGAGAGCATTGATAGTCAATGAGAGCATTGTTGTCTTTGGTTTAATATGATTTTGGTGATATAGGAACCATGATATACGAACCATATAGAATGAAATCAGTGATTTCTATGCTGGTACTGACCTGTGATGCAGACAGTGAGTTAACCCCGTTGTGGTATTGTGGGCGTGGCGTTCCATGGCTGCCGCCCACGTGGACCATGTGCTCCTTCATCAGAACCTCCGCCCTCTTGATGATGTCACCCATGAGGTGGATGAAACCCTCCTTCTCCGATGGCAGGATGAACTCATTGTGTACCTGGAAAATACACACGCCATGAATAAATCAACAACACATGAATAACATATTAATTACATTAATAACACCTGCCTATCAACTCAACCTGTCTGCCTGCCTGCCTGTCTGTGTATGTATGTTTAAAAAAACTATTATTTAACCTTTATTTAACTATATGTCTGTCTGTTCTTCAGCTATTGTCATAAGTGGCTTTTTGTGCAACCTCCACACACAGTACTAATTTGTTGGAGTAGTCTAGAGAAGCGGTTCCCAACTTTACCATTCACTGAGTCGTAGATTTATTTTAACATAAAATATTTTTACAATTTTTGCAATCAATGTAACAAATAAAAGGCCTATTATTATTATGATTATTATTATTATAAACAATTTGCATTGTGAAAAGTTATGTAAAATTGCAAATAATAACATTAATACTCCCAACTGTTAAAAAAAACAAACAATTAAAATAAATAATCACCCAAAACATTTTGACCACCTGCAATACTCCCGTGGACCACCAGTGGTCTAGAGCAGGATGAAGGCAGTTTGTGTAATTCTGTGAATTGTGGTTTGGGTGGTTGGGTGTGGTGACTGGCTTTCCTGTCAGCATGTCTTAATTCAGCTCTTGTAGTGCTGGTGTACGGCACTAATAACCACAGGGGCTTTTATAAGACCTGACCAACTCTGTACCAAGACTCGCCTAAACAAAAGCTCACTGTGTTTCATTCAGAGTCAGAATGAACAGAATCCTCAGTGAACACAAAGTTCTAGAATCTAACAACAGAAGTAGAAAATACCACTACCTCATCTTGCCTACGTGCTTTGTGTATCCCTATGCCAGAACCTCCCCAAGTTCGTAATCAAACTAAATGAGACACACGTGTAAACTAAAATGGCACATACGTAAACTGCTTATCTGTTTGCCTCACATCCCCCTAACCAAGATACATCTATATGACATAGAAGCATAGAGAAAAAAGGGTTTAAACTGGAAGTGGGACGTAGAGGCTGTGCTGCTGTGTGAGATAAGGGTAGATAATAGTATCTGCCATTACAATAAGCTGGTAGTGCTTAAATTGTCTGGAGATTGTACTACCCTGTAGTGTGTGTAGGTATATTATTTGTAGAACAGTGAAGGGCCAGTGGTTGACTGAGTAGACTAGGGCTGCGGGTAGCCTAGCGGTTAGAGCATTGGGCCAGTAACTGAAAGGTCGCTGGTTTGAATACCTGAGCCGACAAGGTGAAAAACCTGTCAATGTGTCCTTGAGCAAGACACTTAATCCGAATTTTCTCCAGGGGCGCTGTACTACTGTGGCTGACCCTGTAGGTATAAGAATTTGTTCTTAACTGACTTGCCTAGTTAAGGTTAAATAAATGTTATTCCCTATTTAGGGCCCTGGTCAAAAGTAGTGAACTACATAGGGAATAGGGAATAGGGAACCCTAGAGGTGCCTACTAACCATGACAGCTGCGATATCCTCTGGGTTGTCTCCGTCCAGGTCGAACTTGAAGGTAACCATCTTGTCATTGTGAGTCTGCAGCTGACACTCTACCACCCGGTCATCTTTGTCAGAGAGCTGCACATAGAGACACCAGCCATCACTTTGTTTATGTTCTGTAGACTAAAGAAACACTGGGGAAGCAGCAGAACGTCTGTATGCAGAACGTGTGTATGCATATGACAGGATTGTCTGAATACTTATATGAATAAGGTATTTCTGTTTTTTATTTTTAATAATTTTGCAAAAATGTCTAAAAACTTTTCTCTTTGTGTATGTATGTATGTATGTGTGTGTGTGTGTGTGTGTGTGTGTGTTTTGTTTCGTTACAGCCTTGAACTAAAATTGATTAAATAGTTTTTTCACCTCATCAATCTACACACAATACCCCATAATGACAGAGCAAAAACAGGTTTAGACATTTTTGCAAGTGTATAAAAAATATAACTGAAATATCACATTTACATAAGTATTCGGACCCTTTACTCAGTACTTTGTTGAAGCACCTTTGGCAGCGATTACAGCCTTGAGTCTTCTTAGGAATGACGCTACAAGCTTGGCACACCTGTATTTGGTGGAAGAGTCTTGGTGGTTCCAAACTTGGAGGCCACTGTGTTCTTAGGGACCTTCAATGATACAGAAATGTTTTGTACCATTCCCCAGATATGTGCCTCGACACAATCCTGCCTTGGAACTCTACGGACAATTCCTTTGACCTCATGGCTTGGTTTTTGCTCTGACATGCATTGTCAACTGTGGGACCTTATATAGACAGGTGTGTGCCTTTCCAAATCATGTCTAATGAATTGAATTTACCACAGGTGGACTCCAAGTTGTAGAAACAGTCTCATAGCAAAGGGTCTGAATACTTATTGTAAATATGTAAATAAGGTATTTCTGTTTTTTTTTTTATACATTTTGTTTTTTCATTATGGGGTGTTGTGTGTAGATTGATGAGGAAAATGTTTATTTAATCTCTTTTAGAATAAGGCTGTAACGTAACAAAATGTGTAAAAAGTCAAGGGGTTTGAATACTTTCCGAATGCACTGTATATATATATATATATATATATATATATATATATATATATATATATATATATATATATATATATATATATATATATTTAAAAAATGTATATATGGGGGATTGGAAATTATGCAGACAAATACATCTATACAATTCCCAATCTATCTGCAATATTAAAGCTGATAAGAAACCCCTAATAAGAAATAATAATAATACAAAAAACATTTGTACCAAATGGTACCATATTAGCATTCTATTCCTCCACTATAGAGGGTGCTTTTGGGACGGGCCCTAATTGTGGACTTGACAATCAGACTTGACAATCAGTTGTATCGAATAGTCTTGATTGATTAATTGATTGATCGATTTGCTTTACCCCAGTGATTTGCATTTTTGAATGGGCTCTCCTCCGGAACAGCTTGCCAACCATGCGCCTGGCAGCAGTCTTGCCGCTCCTCTCTGATAGGCCCTCGTAGCCGTCACTCAAACCCGAGGTCACGTCGGAGGCGTAGCTGTAAAGATGATTGGTGTGTTAGTAAATTTGTGTCATTATCGCTGTAAAACCACTGGTGCATTTTATATTGCAGCCATTTATGAGTTAATCCATTAACCATGCTATGAGGAAGAAATAGACATAGACAATAGACAAATAGACAATCCAAACATGACGTTTTGGGTCAGAAACAGACAGTTATACATGCCAAATATACACTTACCGGACAGTTATACCCCCCCGTTCTCGAAAATTGAACGATCCTACAAACAGTGAGTCACGTGGCCGTTGCTTGATATATAAAGCAGGCAGACAGGCATCGAGGCATTCAGTTACTGTTTGATTGAACATTAGAATGGGCAAAACGAGTGACCTAAGCGACTGAGTTTGGTATGATCGCCGTGCTGGTTCCAGTATCTCAGAAACGGCCGCCCTCCTGGGCTTTTCACACTCGACAGTCCCTAGGGTTTACCGAGAATGGTGCGACAAACAAAAAACATCCAGTCAGCGGCAGTCCTGTGGGCGAAAACAGCTAGTTGATGAGAGAGGTCGAGGGAGAATGGTAAGAATTGTGGAAGCTAACAGGCGGGTCACAAACAAATAACGGCACAGTACAACAGTGGCGTGCAGAACGGCATCTTGGAAAGCACAACTCGTCGATCTTGTCACAGATGGCCTATTGCAGCAGACGACCACACCGTTCCACTCCTATCAGCTAAAAACAAGAAGAAGCGGCTCCAATGGGCATGCGATCGCCAACACTGGACAGTTGAGTGGAAAAACATTTCCTGGAACATGACAGCGAGTTCAGTTTACTTGAGTGGCCTGCACAGTCCCTAGACCTCAATCCAATAGAGCATCTTTGGGATGAGATGGAACGGGCTGTTCGCAGCATGAATGTAACGCTGTCCAATCTGCAGCAACTGCATGATGCCATCGCGTCAGCATTGACCAACATCACTGTGTAATGTTTCCAACATCTTGTAGAATGCCCCGAAGAATTCAGCCTGTTCTGGAGGCAAAGGGGGGTCCGACCCGGTACTAGATGGGTGTACCTAATAAACCGTATATGCCAAATAAAGCCTAATGTGAGGATACAGTATGCTGTAATATGGGACACATCTCCTATAGAAAACATAACAGTCATAGGAAAGGAACAATAAATCCATGTGTTCTGTTCAGCAGTGGAGCATTTATGTAATGAAAATGTGTTACACAGCCCTGGGAGAACATGCAGTACTTTTTAAAAAGCTTAATGTTTAGCTAATTGAGTCCCCTGGGTCTCTTAGCGCCGTGGTACTTGATTTATCTCTCCCACCCAGCCCACCCTCCCTCCCTCCATCCATCCACCACGAGGCCAGCAAACATTTACAGACAGACACTATACTGGTTGGCAGATTCCACTGTGCTTTCCAACCATTCTCTAAAATCGGAATAACTTTTTTTGAGTAACATCAGTTCACAATGGACAAAACTTGAACAAGGGACTCCCTAGACAGGATGGTACCCAGATAACAACACACATGTAAAGGAAGTCACGCTGCTTGCTTAGTGAGTACCACTTCCTCCTGATTCAGATCACACCGAGGCTCGAACCCAGGACCTCTGCCTTGCTAGCACACGTGACCTTCTTCCAGAAGTGTCTTACAAGTCAACCCACGGTAAAAGCTAGCTATTCATTGGCGCAAGTGGGGACACTTCAGGCCATTGCCTGCACTTGCAGACACACACACACACACACACACACGCACACAAAGACCAGCCCCCACCTCACCCCCCCCCCCACCTCAACCACATTCAAAACTGTTCTCCTCACATACCGCTTCATTGAAAACACAGTTACCAGAAACATCTGATATGAAAGTAAAACAGAAACATCAAAGTCCATTGTGCTTCAATAAATAGACTAGAGAGAGGATGTTGTTTCCCTCAGCTGGAGAGAGAGGATGTTGTTTCCCTCAGCTGGAGAGAGATGATGTTGTTTCCCTCAGCTGGAGAGAGAGGATGTTGTTTCCCTCAGCTGGAGAGAGATGATGTTGTTTCCCTCAGCTGGAGAGAGAGGATGTTGTTTCCCTCAGCTGGAGAGAGAAGCTGTTGTATCCCTCAGCTGGAGAGAGAGGCTGTTGTTTCCCTCAGCTGGAGAGAGAGGCTGTTGTATCCCTCAGCTGGAGATAGAAAGGTTGTTGTTTCCATCAGCTGGAGAGAGAGGCTGTTGTTTCCCTCAGCTGGAAGAGAGGCTGTTGTTTCCCTCAGCTGGAGAGAGAGGCTGTTGTTTCCCTCAACTGGAGAGAGAGGCTGTTGTTTCCCTCAGCTGGAGAGAGGAGATGTTGTTTCCCTCAGCTGGATAGATAGGCTGTTTCCCTCAGCTGGAGAGAGAGGCTGTTGTTTCCCCTAGCTGGAGAGAGAGGCTTTTTCCCTCAGCTGGAGAGAGAGGCTGTTGTTTCCCTCAGCTGGAGAGAGAGAGAGGCTGTTTCCCTCAGCTGGAGAGAGAGGCTGTTGTTTCCCTCAACTGGAGAGAGAGAGGCTGTTGTTTATCAGCTGGAGAGAGAGAGGCTATTTCCCTCAGCTGGAGAGAGAGGCTGTTATTTCCCTCAGCTGGAGAGATAGGCTGTTGTTTCCCTCAGCTGGAGAGATAGGCTGTTGTTTCCCTCAGCTGGAGATAGAAAGGTTGTTGTTTCCATCAGCTGGAGAGAGAGGCTGTTGTTTCCCTCAGCTGGAGAGAGAGAATATGTAGTTTCCCTCAGCTAGAAAGAGAGAGGGGCTGTTGTTTCCCTCAGCTGGAGATAGAAAGGTTGTTGTTTCCATCAGCTGGAGAGAGAGGCTGTTGTTTCCCTCAGCTGGAGAGAGAGAATATGTAGTTTCCCTCAGCTAGAAAGAGAGAGGGGCTGTTGTTTCCCTCAGCTGGAGAGAGGGGCTGTTGTTTCCCTCAGCTGGAGAGAGGGGCTGTTGTTTCCCCTCAACTGGTGGTCTGTTTATCTCAGATTCAACTGCTGTTGGAAGCACCCCCAAAACAGAAGAAGGAACGCGGCACTGACTGATCCTGTGCCTTTCTCAATGTGTGTGTGGGTGTTTGTGTGTCTGGGGGGATGGGAAATGCAGGAGAATAATTTCTCTTTCTACCAAAAATGGACAATAAAGTATCTATTCTAGGGAAGAAGCTGAGGGGTGTACCTGTCCACAGGTGAGTTGAAGCCGCTGGTAGAGTGTCCTCCGGAGAGGCCCTGCTCCATATTGCCCAATACTGCAATACTCTACAAACAGGACAAGGGAGAGGGAACAGTCAGGAAGAGGGAACAGGCACATAGTGTATAATGGTCATTAACAAATAATTGTTTATTAATGTAGAGTTACTAGTCATCGTCGTAGCTAGCTCACTATTTGTCCCATGCACACACCGAGGGGAAGCGGAGGGCTGGGATGGGGTGGTGCTGAGGGTGTCTGTTGAGGGTGGTAGCCCCAGTCCCAGTGTTTTGGGTCAGGGTGGGAGGGGTCAGGGTTGACCTGTTGAGGCTGACCGCTATCTCCAGAGGGTCCTGGAGGCCAGAGGAGCGGAGATAGCCGTCTGTCTCACAGTCAGCTGTTACAACAAACACATGAGACATCAGTAATGAGCATGTGACTAACCAGGCAGGGCCGCATTCACTGACTGACTGACGCAGTCACACAAAGGATTGCATGCACGCACGCACGCATGCACTCACACAGGCACGCACACATTCACGTACACAGACACATGCATACACACTCACACAGAGAGAGGGCTCAGAGGATTCCCTATAGATTAACACCATAGTCAGGACACAATGACAAATGTGGAAGAACACAGATTAACTGGAACTATTATTATTATAGGGATCGACCACACAGAGGGTTCACTAGAAAACACACACACACACACACACACACACACACATACAAAACTGGTGAGGTACACTGTAAGACCATCAGGGACTGAATCATTAAGTTATCCTACTTTCTCTCAGGGCCTCCCACATGTACATCTAGTTAGGGCCATTCAGTACTACAACAGTTATGAAACCAATGGGCCCTGGTCAAATGTAGTGCACTATATAAGGACTAGGGTGCCATTTGGGACGGAGCCACAGCCTAAGTTAGCTGAAGGTTAAGTTACAGTGGCTTGTGAAAGTATTCACCCCCCTTGGCATTCTTCCTATTTGTTGCCTTACAACCTGCAATTAAAATGGATTTTTTGGGGGGGGTTTGTATCATTTGATTTACATAACATGCCTACCACTTTGAAGATGCTAAATATTTTTTGTGAAACAAACAAGAAAACTTGAGCGTGCAGAATTATTCACCCCCAAAGGTCAATACTTTGTAGAGCCCCCTTTTGCAGCAATTACAGCTGCAAGTCTCTTGGGGTATGTCTCTATAAGCTTGGCACATCTAGCCACTGGGATTTTTGCCCATTCTTCAAGCCAAAACTACTCCAGCTTGATCAAGTTGGATGGGTTCCACTGCTGTACAGCAATCTTTAAGTCATACCACAGATTCTCAAGTATGGGCTTTGACTAGGCCATTCCAAGACATTTAAATGTTTCCCCTTAAACCACTCAAGTGTCACTTTAGTGTATGCTTAGGTTCATTGTCCTGCTGGAAGGTGAAACTCCATCCCAGTCTCAAATCTCTGGATGACTGAAACAGGTTTCCCTCAAGAATTTCCCTGTATTTAGCGGCATCCATCATTCCTTCAATTCTGACCAATTCTGACCAGTTTCTCCGTCCCTGCCGATGAAAAACATTCCCACAGCATGATGCTGCCACCACCATGCATCACTGTGGGGATGGTGTTCTCGGGGTGATGAGAGGTGTTGGGTTTGCGCCAGACATAGCGTTTTCCTTGATGGCCCAAAAGCTACATTTTAGTCTCATCTGACTAGAGTACCTTCTTCCACATGTTTGGGGGTCTCCCACATGCCTTCTGGCAAACACCAAACGTATTTGCTTATTTTTTTCTTTAAGCAATGGCTTTTTTGTGCCCACTCTTACGTAAAGCCCAGCTCTGTGGAGTGTACGGCTTAAAGTGATCCTATGGACAGATACTCCTATCTCTGCTGTGGAGCTTTGCAGCTCCTTCAGGGTTATCTTTGGTCTCTTTGTTGCCTCTCTGATTATTGCCCTCCTTTCCTGGTACGTGAGTTTTGGTGGGAGGCCCTCTCTTGGCAGGTTTGTTGTGGTGCCATATTCTTTCCATTTTTTAATAATGGATGAATGGTGCTCCGTGGGATGTTCAAAGTTTCTGATATTTTTTTATAACCCAACCCTGATCTGTACTTCTCCACACCTTTGTCCCTGACCTGTTTAGAGAGCGCCTTGGTCTTCATGGTGCTGCATGCTTGGTGGTGCCCCTTGCTTAATGGTGTTGCAGACTCTGGGGCCTTTCAGAACAGGTGTGTATATATACTGAGATCATGTGATACTTAGATTGCATGCAGGTGGACTTTATTTAACTAATTATGTGACTTCTGAAGGTAATTGGTTGTACCAGATCTTATTTAGGGGCTTCATAGCAAAGGGGGTGAATACATTCAGTATGCACGTACCACTTTTCCGTTATTTATTTTTTAGATTTTTTTAAACAAGTAATTTTTTTTCATTTCACTTCACCAATTTGGACTATTTTGTGTATGTCCATTACATGTAATCCAAATAAAAATCTATTTAAATTACAGGTTGTAATGCAACAAAATAGGAAAAACGCCAAGGGGGATGAATACTTTTGCAAGGCACTGTAGGTGTTCTCACAGTTGGCCGAAGAGCAGCTGGTGTGATGGACCTGGAAGTGCTGGTGCTGGTGCTGGTCTGCCTCTGGCTCCTCTGGTTCAGGGATGAAGCTGGCGTTGATGCCCGAGTCCAGAGAGCTGTTGACGGGGGACATGGCAGGGGTCAGCGGGTTCGGGGGGGGGTGCACCTGGCTCTGGGCCGGGATGGGGGTGTGGACACCTATGGGGCTCTGAGGGGGCTTTGATGGAGACCTGTTGATTTTCGGGGAGGAAAGCTTCAGTGCAGGCTTGAGCTCCTCCTCAATGGCCTCTTCCTGCTTCTTCTTCTCTGCGAGGCGGCGCAGTTTGTCACGATGGCGCTTGATGACGTTGACACGGTCGCGGATGGCCTTGGCCACAAGCTTGAAGTCGGCTTCGCACACGAAGCCAAGCACTACCTGGGAGAAGGGACAAAGCAGAGTCAGGACTTAATACTGATACAAACAGGGAACACATTGCGGTCCATGAATTACCACTGTCTGTGTAAATAATAATGATGTACATAATGACCATCCTGTTCTGTCCTGTACAGATGTATGATCTTAATTTGAGCCAAATTCCTACAGCAGGAAAATAATCCTGCAGCAACAGGAAATTATTAGGTGAATTAAAATTAGTTAACATTTCTGTAGGGGTTGATACATTTTTGCTAAGGGAAAATCAAGTCTGAAATGTCAAAGTTGAAATATCGCCTTTTTAAGCCTATATACACTACACGTTTGGATTGTCTGCTGTGCAGGAACATTTTCTACGACAACAGTGATCAAATTAAGATAGTACACCTATACACCCCGTGGAAAGGATGCTAGTCTTGTCATTTTCTGTGTAGATAATCAACATGTATTGAGCAGATGCTGTGTATGTATGGAGGGGCTGATCTGCGGCCTTTTGATATTCTATAAAAGATAGAGCTGTAAATCACAGAGTGGGCCTTTAAAGGATGGTGTTACATCCAAACCTGTCCCATTCCGAACACAGTGTTCCAGCCTCAGACCAGCCGGGAGGAAAAGGTCTGCGCCCATAGGGAAAGGGGTGCCATTTGGGATGAAATGAAGGTTGGTGGTTTGCCTCCCTCCTCTCTCAACATCTCGTCAGATTACGCTGTTAGATGCCCATAACCCAGACTAAATGTCCTGGATGATAATAAATGGGATGTTGGTGAAAAGGCAGCAGGCAGGAGGAAGAGCTATGGAATTATGGCTTGTGGCCAGGCCGGGTCCTTCTCATTAAAAGTGACCTCGGCTAAGAGGGTTGGAGGACACAAGTGCTACGTCCCAAATGGCATCCTAGTGTGTGGGCCCTGGTCAAAAGTAGTGCACTATACAGGGAATAGGGTACCATTTGGGACGCACCCTAGGAAAAGCTGTTTTGTAAGGCGTCCTGTTCGAGAGAGAGACATTATGTTATTAAAGCCCTGACCTCCGCTTTCTTCCTGAGCCACGCTCTTCTCTCACATTTCTACCACTGATGATTCAACGCTGAGCTGTGCCCTTGACACACTGTCTGCAGGTGCGTCCACTTCACTTTATGGGCTAAGCATATGGCAGTGTGTCCACAATTGTAATCGAATCGTAAACTATGTTGTTAAGATCTTCTTTGTATTTCCTGGTCTGTTGCAAAAGGGCTGCATGGTTGCAATCTAGAGCGTCTGCTAAATGACGTAAATGTAAATGTATGAATATATATATTATATTCATTCTTCAACTCATCCAGTACTCATTATCATGGCTGTGTTTCCACCTGGTGCAACAACGACACTCCAACAATTAGTAAGCAGATTCTACTACCTACTTGCATAATAGCTATAGTATTACACCTAGCTGTCTCCACTGGTCCTTGGCTTGTGAGAGCCATAACTGGAAACCCTTCTTTTAACCATTAATGTTACAACATGATGTTATGCAAGTGCAAAAGGCAAGACAAGTGTTGTGGGAAGATACCCAGCCTCAGGGGTAGGACTTATAGCTCCCTCACACAGCCTATTACAGTAGCAGTTATTACATCATATGTGGTACCAAAGGGAGTGGATACAGTATACCAATCTAAACGTATATAAATCTCAACTTTACCATGTCATGGCTTTCTTACGGTTTTCAGCTCTGCTGAGAGCTCTGCTCTGAGTAAGATTTAACATACAGTATGGCAAATAAACTTGCAACTTGAAATGTGAACTGCTCACCATCTCCTGCGCCACCTCCTCTGGCACATCCTTGTAGAGTTCGAACAGGAACTCGATGGCGTTGTTGTCCTTGTACTTCCCGTGGAGTTTCTTGGTGTCGTCCATGCGGAGCCACAGCTTCAGGCCTGACTTCACCATGTCATCCTCCTCAGCCAACTCAACATGGACGCCGTTGTTCTCTTGGAAGAACGTGTGCTCCAGCAGATCCTGGATGGTGTACCTGAAGTAAAGGAATAATATAGCTATTAAATTCAGTCAACTCCTTTTAATTGGACACCTTAATTGAACTCCAAAGGATTTTATGTATAATTTATTTAGCAGAACGGCTGGAATATTCACTTTACCATATGTGTAATATCTCATATGTTTTATGTAACGTAAGGGTATTATGAGAAGCCCAATACCTTTCGTCTTTGTCCATCCGGATACATCCTTCGATGATCTCTTTGAGCTCTGGGACCTTGACTTTGTAGAAACTGTCTGGCTTCGTCCCCTGTTAGGCGAAGCATTCTGGTTAGTGTTGCTTATTTACCTGCTTGGGCAACATAGTAGTACCGTAGGGGAATGACTCTAGTACCATGACCTGACGAAGATTGGATGGAAAGATTGGATGGAAACGTTGTCTTTTTTGATGTGTCTGATTAAATCACCATGGGAACAGAGATGTGAACATTCCCTTTTTCTTTGATGCATTCTTCTGAAGTTGGGTGTGACTAGGGCTGTTGAGGTACGGTCACAAGCCATGAAGGCAGTCAAATTCCATATGACCTTTTAGACACGGTAATCAGGCTTCTCCAAAATCTGATGCTGCTGCTGGTCATTAGTATCATAATAACACCCCAACCAATAGTATCATACCACCCCAACCAATAGTAACATAATACCACCCCAAACAATAGTATCATAATAACACCACAACCAATAGTATCATAATAACACCCCAACCAATAGTATCATAATAACACCCCAACCAATAGTATCATAATACCACCCCAACCAATAGTATCATACCACCCCAACCAATAGTATCATAATAACACCCCAACCAATAGTATCATAATACCACCCCAACCAATAGTATCATAATAACACCCCAACCAATAGTATCATAATAACACCCCAACCAATAGTATCATACCACCCCAACCAATAGTATCATACCACCCCAACCAATAGTATCATAATAACACCCTAACCAATAGTATCATAATAACACCCCAACCAATAGTATCATAATAACATCCTGTATCTACAGATACAGGATGTGCTTCCTCTGATGTTGCCTGACAGAAACATGTTTGGCTCAGACATTCCTCCCTCATGATGAGTGTAGCTATGGTACTGAACCCAAAACAGTCCCTTTCCAGTAGCTGGACAACCCCCTGAGGCTGTGATGTCTGCCACCATGCAGCCTGCCTGCCTGCCTGCCTGCCTGCCTGCATGGCACTGTGCTCTGCATTCAGAGGGGACACATGGAAATGGAAAATACCATAGATAGATAGATAGATAGATAGATAGATAGATAGATAGATAGATAGATAGATAGATAGATAGATAGATAGATAGATAGATAGATAGATAGATAGATAGATAGATAGATAGATAGATAGATAGATAGATAGATAGATAGATAGATAGATAGATAGATAGATAGATAGATAGATACTTTATTGATCCCCCGGGGGGGAAATTTCATTGTCAAGCAGCTACAACAAAAACACAGGGCAGGTGCAAAATGCCACAACGAAAGTACACAAGGACAGATACACGGTACATGATACATAGAGCGGCAGTATGAAAAAGTATAGAAATACAAGATATCTGGAGTGCAAAAAAAAAGCTATAAAAGGACATTGCATAGTATGAGTGGTTGGCTGAATATGTACACTATACATTGGTGGATGTTGGATGGTTAACTATACTATACAGGTCGATGGCAGAGAAATACTTCAGTAGCTAAAAATGTGTATGATATGAGCGAGGGAATAATAGTTTACTTAATATACAGACTGGGTAAATGAACAGGTAAGTGAACATTTTGCATGGTTAAATTAGCTGTACAGTTAGGTATACAGTTATATTTACAAATAAGTGAATACTTGCATGTTTACACAAACTGTACAGGTAAATGACAGGAAGAGATACTTTAATAGCTAAATGTGTGTATGATATCATTTGGGGTAATAATAGTAATTCCCTTAAAATACAGTCCTTAGTGCGCAGGGTTTAATTACAGACAACTGCACTTATTGCACATTCGATATACTAAAAGCAATGAGAAAAGGTACAACTGGCAGGATACTAATATGCATTCCTGAGTGAATGCCTACGTCCAATAATTACTTACAATATTGCACGTGATATAATATAACAACTGTACATGAGTATGTATATACAGACCTGTATGAATAAATCGGTCCAGAGTGGATGAGTGCTGACGGACCAGAGTTACTCACGGATGGATGCATAATTGTTAAACTAGGTCCTAGCACCCCAACAGTTCCAGATCTATGTTGCCGACGGCACGGCACCCCGGTGAGGCATTATATAGTCTCATAGCCGCCGGCAGGAAGGACCTCCTGTAGCGCTCTCTGGCACACCGTGGTGGGATCAGTCTGTGACTGAAAGTGCTCCTCTGCGTCATAACCATAGCGTGCAGAGGGTGGGTGACGTTGTCCATGATGGCCAGCAGTTTGGCCAGGATCCGTCTCTCCGCCACCTAGAGATTGTCTATCTGTTGGTGTTAGTGTTGTGACCTCTCTCATCACCCACCCTGGTGCAACTCAGTGAGCAGTGCATTATGGGTCTGCAACTGTTTCAATCTCCTCTCCCTGAGACAACACTGATAAGAGAACAGAGCAAATCCCCACGTGTTTTAAACAGCTATGGTTATCACAGCTGTCCTGAACTTACTCCATGTTTATTCAGACATTAAAATAAAACAGTTTGGTAAATAAAGGTTGTCTGGTTGATTGCTTAACTGGTTTACATCGTTGTCATTGTGCAACAATGTTGACTAGTCATGTTTGGCTTCTGAGTTTGTGATTTGCCAAGGGCCAGACATTTGCCTATTTATTCTGAGACAGAGAATCGAGTTGGCAGGAATTGACTGTATCTAAGGGTGTGATACAGTATTGTCATTTCACACCTTGAAGTAGGAACAACAAGTGTCTGTGTAAATGCATCAGCTACTGTAGCACAGTTTTTACCTGGAAACATATGCAGCGTGACAGTATGTCACATAACGCCACTATTATCTGGAGATCATTGTGATTGTAAAGGACTCTTTTTCCCACATCCCTTGAACTTCCAAATACTTGATAACAAGTAAGGAGCACAAAGGACAATGTCCTTCAATTGGCCTCCACTATAGTTACAATAACCCTATGGCTTATCTATTTAACAAAGGAACAGACAGTATACGAGCAAACCAATTGAGTATTCTCTTTTGATGTGACTCTGTTTTAATGCACTGCATACTTGCAGTCGTCATAATGTTTCTGCTTGTGAATAGAACAGTTTATTATTTTAAAACGTGACATTATATTAAAAACGTGTTCAGACTAGCAGTGGTAATCTGCCAAGTAATTGCCCCAGACTCTCCTGAGTAGATCCTTTAAGTTGTTTATGGAACATTAACTTTATGGATGGTGAATGGCAAATGATTAAATACGCCTACAGTAACCTGCACTTAGACAGAGAGAGAGAGAGAGAGAGAGAGAGAGAGAGAGAGAGAGAGAGACTATGTTTGTATTGAAGGCAGACATCATTTTCAAAAGACATCATTCTACCATCACCTGCCCAAACCCACTGTGGCGTCACCACCTTGTATGCTAAAGCCCAGAGCCCAAGAACACAGCTCTCAATGTGGAGGTTCCTGTCATTACGGACTGCCTCTCTGAGCAGTAAACACCTCTGTCAAGGAGAAGTTTGCCCTTTCAGCGAGTTACTTACTTCTGGAATACTTTAATAAGGTTTTGAGAAATATGATGTGGCCCAAATAGCACCCTATTCCCTTTACAGAGCACTACTTTTGACCAGGGCCCATATAGGGAATACAGTGCATTTGGAAAGTATTCAGACCCTTTGACATTTTCCAAATTTTTGTTACGTTACAGCCTCATTCTAAAATGGATTAACTCTATTTTTTTTTATCAATCTACACACAATACCCTATAATGACAAAGCAAAAACAGGTTCAGACATTTTTGCAAATGTATAAAAAATATAACTGAAATATCATGTTAACATAAGTATTCAGACCCTTTACTCAGTACTTTGTTGAAGCACCTTGGCAGCGATTACAGCCTTGAGTCTTCTTGGGTATGATGCTACAAGCTTGGCACCTGTATTTGGGGAGTTTCTCCCATTCTTCTCTGCAGATCCTCTCAAGCTCAGTCAGGTTGGATAAGGAGCGTCGCTGCACAGCTATTTTCAGGTCTCTCCAGAGATGTTCGATCGGGTTCAAGACCGGGCTCTGGCTGGGCCACTGGAGGACATTCAGAGACTTCTCCCGAAACCACTCCTGAGTTGTCTTGGCTGTGTGCTTAGGGTTGTTGTCCTGTTGGAAGGTGAACCTTCACCTACACTGGAGCAGGTTTTCATCAAGGATCTCTCTGTACTTTGCTCCGTTCATCTTTCCCAAACTCTAAGCGGGCTGTTATGTGCCTTTTACTATGACTATGACTCTCAGAGTGACCATCGGGTTCTTGGTCACCTCCCTGGCCAAGACCCTGCTCCCCGATTGCTCAGTTTGGCCAGGGCAGCCAGCTCTAGGAAGAGCCTGGGTGGTTCTAACCTTCTTCCATTTAAGAATAATAGAGACCACTGTATTCTTGGGGACCTTCAATGCTGCAGACATTTTTTTTGTACCATTCCCCAGATATGTGCCTCGACACAATCCTCTCTTGGAGCTCTACGGACAATTCCTTTGACCTCATGGCTTGGTTTTTGTTCTGACATGCACTGTCAACCGTGGGACCTTATATAGACAGGTGTGTGCCTTTCCAAATCATGTCCAATCAATTTAATTTACCACAGGTGGACTCCAATCAAGTTGTAGAAACATATCAACGATGATCAAAGGAAACAGGATGCACCTGAGCTTAATTTCTAGTCTCATAGCAAAGAGTCTGAATACTCATGTAAATAAGGTATTTCAGTTTTAAAATTTTAATAAATTTGTAAACATTTCTAAAAACCTGTTTTGGCTTCGTCATTATGGGATATTGTGTGTAGATTGATGAGGGAAAACAATAATTTCATCCATTTTAGAATAAGGCTGTAATGTAACAAAATAAAGGTTTCTGAATACTTTCCGAATGCACTGTATGGTGCTATTTGGGACATAGCCACAGAGTTGGAGCCAGCAATCAGGAGATAAATGTAAACATGGGCTTGGCTTTAAAACCGAACTCTTTCCCGATTACCTACAGTGGGGAGAACAAGTATTTGATACACTGCCGATTTTGCAGGTTTTCCCACTTACAAAGCATGTAGAAGTCTGTAATGTTTATCATAGGTACTCTTCAACTGTGAGTGACGGAATCTAAAACAAAAATCCAGAAAATCACATTGTATGATTTTTAAGTAATTAATTTGCATTTTATTGCATGACATAAGTAATTGATACATCAGAAAAGCAGAACTTAATATTTGGTAGAGAAACCTTTGTTTGCAATTACAGAGATCATACGTTTCCTGTAGTTCTTGACCAGGTTTGCACACACTGCAGCAGGGATTTTGACCCACTCCTCCATACAGACCTTCTCCAGATCCTTCAGGTTTTGGGGCTGTCGCTGGGCAATATGGACTTTCAGCTCCCTCCAAAGATTTTCTATTGGGCTCAGGTCTGTAGACTGGCTAGGCCACTCCAGGACCTTGAGATGCTTCTTACGGAGCCACTCCTTAGTTGCCCTGGCTGTGTGCTTCGGGTCGTTGTCATGCTGGAAGACCCAGCCACGACCCATCTTCAATGCTCTTACTGAGGGAAGGAGGTTGTTGGCCAAGATCTCGCTATACATGGCCCCATCCATCCTCCCCTCAATACGGTGCAGTCGTCCTGTCCCCTTTGCAGAAAAGCATCCCCAAAGAATGATGTTTCCACCTCCATGCTTCACGGTTGGGATGGTGTTCTTGGGGTTGTACTCATCCTTCTTCTTCCTCCAAACACGGCGAGTGGAGTTTAGACCAAAAAGCTATATTTTTGTCTCATCAGACCACATGACCTTCTCCCATTCCTCCTCTGGATCATCCAGATGGTCATTGGCAAACTTCAGACGGGCCTGGACATGCGCTTGCTTGAGCAGGGGGACCTTGCGTGCGCTGCAGGATTTTAATCCATGACGGCGCAGTGTGTTACTAATGGTTTTCTTTGAGACTGTGGTCCCAGCTCTCTTCAGGTCATTGACCAGGTCCTGCCGTGTAGTTCTGGGCTGATCCCTCACCTTCCTCATGATCATTGATGCCCCACGAGGTGAGATCTTGCATGGTGCCCCAGACCAAGGGAGATTGACCGTCATCGTGAACTTCTTCCATTTTCTAATAATTGCGCCAACAGTTGTTGCCTTCTCACCAAGCTGCTTGCCTATTGTCCTGTAGCCCATCCCAGCCTTGTGCAGGTCTACAATTTTATCCCTGATGTCCTTACACAGCTGTTTGATTGAGTGTGTGGAGTCCGTTTGATTGAGTGTGTGGACAGGTGTCTTTTATACAGGTAACGAGTTCAAACAGGTGCAGTTAATACAGGTAATGAGTGGAGAACAGGAGGGCTTCTTAAAGAAAAACTAACAGGTCTGTGAGAGCCGGAATTCGTACTGGTTGGTAGGTGATCAAATACTTATGTCATGCAATAAAATGCAAATTAATTATTTAAAAATCATACAATGTGATTTTCTGGATTTTTGTTTTAGATTCTGTCTCTCACAGTTGAAGTGTACCTATGATAAAAATTACAGACCTCTACATGCTTTGTAAGTAGGAAAACCTTAAAAACCGGCAGTGTATCAAATACTTGTTCTCCCCACTGTACATACAGTGCCTTCAGTATTCACACCCGACGATTTGACACAAAATAGTCTGTAATGTCAAAGTGAAAGACAAATTCCAATATATGTTGAGACAATACATGTTAGAAACATCTTTGGCAGCGATTATAGCTGTGAGTCTTGTTTGGTAAGTCTCTACGTGTTTTGCACGCCTGGATTGTACAACATTCAAGTTCTGTGAAGTTGGATGTTGATCATTACAAGAAAGCCATGTTCAAGTCTTGCCATAGATTTTCAAGCAGATTTAAGTCAAAACTGTAAGTAGACCACTCAAGGTCCTTCAATGTTGTCTTGGTAAGCATCTCTTGTGTATATAAGTATTATTAAGTATAATTTTTGTCTTCATCTGTTGTCTAATACTGTATTTTGCTAACTAGGGCCATCTACTTGAAGTGCAGCCTGTCTTCCCAGTGGCCAACTTGGTGTGTGAACTGCTGACTGCTATTAACTTGCAGGTGATTGTTTAGTTAACATTTTACTTACTATGACTGTGATATGTGGTTGTCCCACCTAGATATCTTAAGATGAATGCAGTATCTGTAGATCGCTCTGGAAAGTTAAATGACTAAAATGTTGGAAAGAAGACATCCAAGTTTTTCTCTAGGATTTTGCCTGTGCTTAGCTGTATTCCATTTCTTTTTATACAAAAAAAACTCCTTAGGCCTTTCCGATGACAAGCATACCCATAACATGATGCAGCCACCACCATGCTTGAAAATATGAAGAGTGGTACTCAGTGATGTGTTGGATTTTCCCCATACAAAACGCTTTGTATTCAGGAAAAATAGTTAATTTCCATGCCACATTTTTTGCAGTATTACCTTAGTGCCTTATTGCGAATAGGATGCATATTTTGTAAAATGTTTATTCTGTACATGCTTCCTTTTCACTCTGTCAATTAAGTTGGTATTGTGGAGTAACTACAATGTTGTTGATCCATCCTGTTTTCTCGTATCACAGCCATTAAACTCTTTAACTGTTTTAAAATCACCATTGACCTCATGGTGAAATCCCTGAGCAGTTTCTTTCCTCTCCGGCAACTGAGATAGGAAGGACGCCTGTTACTCTGTAGTGACTGAGTGTATTGATACACCATCCAAAGTGTAATTAATAACTTCACCATGCTCAAAGGGATATTCAGCATCTGCTTTAAAAATGTTTACATATCTACCAATCGGTGCCCTTGTTTGCGAGGCATTGAAAAACCTCCCTGGTCTTTGTGGTTGAATCTGTGCTTGAAGTTCACTACTCGATTGAGAAACCTTACAGATAATGTATGTGTGGGGTACAGAGATGGGGTAGTCATCTCTGAAAAAATCATATTATAATAGAGACGGTGGTAAAGCTATAACATGATAATGCACACTGAGCTTTAAATGAAAAGAAATTACAAAAATGGTAAATTCGTAATTTCACGCGGGGCCCCTTTGTTTCTGGAGAGTGGAGTCTAACATCAAGACTTCTTACGGGGTTAGTGCAATCCGTAATCCTTGGGACGTCCTTACCTTAACGTTAACCCCAACCCTTATCCTAACATTAACCATAACCCTTACCTAACCCTAACCTTAACCCTTACCTTAACTTTTAAATATCAACTTAAATGGGGTGACATCAAAGTTGGGGCATCCCAAGGATCCCGTGTAGACTTTCCCTTCCTCCAGACATCTAGGACATTCAAATTGTTATTTTCTCTCTTCCATGGTGCAATAGGAGGAGAGTGAACAGGTATGCACAATTACATTATTGACGAGCTCTCCATGGAGAGAGGAGAGTCCCAGTCTGTGTAGGACCATGGTCCTGTGTTGCAAGGTTTGTAGAACATGGCATTTGCAACATAAGGGTTTGGTTTGGAGTCCCCCTGGGGCCACCCATACCAAAATGTACACTCTTAGAAAAATATTCTACATGGAACCCATAATGGTTCTACCTGGAACCAAAAAGGTTTCTACCTGGAACCAAAAGGGTTCTCTTATGGGGACAACCACAGAACCCTTTTTTTGAAGAGTACATGCATGCACTCACGCTGGTGACTTTGCGGTAGATTTGGGCTGCGTTCTGACACTCTGAGTAGGGGTACTCTGAGGTGGCCATCTCCAGGATACACATCCCAAAGGCATATACATCCACAGCCTCATCATACTTCTCCTCATACATCTCTGGAGCCATGAACTCTGGGGTACCTGGAAGAGAGGAGAGAGAAAAGTCCATACCAGTCACAAGACACACACACACACACAACCACACTGATGTACACACACACACATCTTCTCTAGGAGAGAAATATTTGATTACACAGGCCATGCATAATAGGGTTGGAATCTGTGGCAGAGTGATCAAAAAATTATTATAAACTGGGAGGTTCGAGCCCTGAATGCTGATTGGCTGACAGCCATGGTATATCAGACCGTATACCACGGGTATGCCAAATATTTATTTTTACTGCTCTGATCACATTGGTAAACAGTTTATAATAGCAATAAGGCACATCTGGGGTTTGTGGTATATGGCCAATATACCACGGCTAAGGGCTTTGCATCATGCATAAGAACAGCCCTTAACCGTGGTATATTGGCCATATACCACACCTCCTCGGGCCTTATTGCTTAATTATATAGTTAGAGAACTCAAAAGATCCTAAACTAGCAAAACCCAAAACATGAAATGTATCCATAAAACTAGATGACTGCAGTTAGTTAATAAACTCTTATACACTCACCAATGACACTTTTAGCAAAGGAGGCACTTTTGAGTGTGGCCAGGCCCAGGTCTCCTATCTTGACGGAGCCGGTGGGGCCTGTGATGAAGATGTTGTCACACTTGAGGTCCCTGTGGATGATGGGAGGGGTGCGGGTATGGAGGAAGTGGAGCCCCTTCAAGATCTGCCGACTCCAACGCTGCAGCAGCTTCAGCTTCATCTCCTTGAACCTCTTCAGGTACCTGAAGTAAACACATGCTATCAGGATGCTTTACCTAAAAAGTACAGGAAAGACCAGTACAGGTCAGACCAGAGAGGACCATCAGGAGTTCACATGGAAAACTATTTTATCAATGCTTGTTTTCTATAAAGATTCTATAATTATGATAAAATACAGAAATTATAAAAATGCTATGAATTTGTAGAGGAAATAAAACAAACGGTACAACAGAACAGTCTCCTCTATTACAACGATGATTGAGGCCAGGTTGGGGCAGGAAGGACAAGCTCACGTTTTGAGGGTGCCTGAGGTCATGAGCTCGGTCACCAGCAGGATGCACTTGAGGCCCTTGGAGTTGTCCTTCCAGGAGTCGTAGAAGCGGACGATGTTAGGGTGCTGCAGACCCTTCAGCATCTCCACCTCCTCACTGAACCTCTGCCGCTCCAACTTGGTCAGCTTACGTGTCTGCACGGAACACAATATAGATATATTCTAGAATTATTACATACGACAGAACCATTCTAGAATTCCTATGGGCAGAGTATATCGCAGGGAACAGCCCCCACCCCTCAGGCCTGACTTTGTGACTATAGTTTATCATCAACACTCAATACAGAATGAATAAGCTTATCAAGAAGTGTGAAAAATATGAAAATGTGCGTGTCTTACAGGGAGATAACAAACATAACCACTGACAGAGATATTTTACCGCACTAATTCATTATTCTGTGAAGAACCACAGGTTGGTCATCCATCTTGAGAATCACAGTGGGTAGGTGGGTCACAGTATAATCACAGTGGGTAGGTGGGTCACAGTATAATCACAGTGGGTAGGTGGGTCACAGTATAATCACAGTGGGTAGGTGGGTCACAGTATAATCACAATGGGTAGGTGGGTCACAGTATAATCACAGTGGGTAGGTGGGTCACAGTATAATCACAGTGGGTAGGTGGGTCACAGTATAATCACAGTGAGTAGGTGGGTCACAGTATAATCACAGTGGGTAGGTGGGTCACAGTATAATCACAGTGAGTAGGTGGGTCACAGTATAATCACAGTGGGTAGGTGGGTCACAGTATAATCACAGTGGGTAGGTGGGTCACAGTATAATCACAGTGGGTAGGTGGGTCACAGTATAATCACAGTGGGTAGGTGGGTCACAGTATAATCACAGTGAGTAGGTGGGTCACAGTATAATCACAGTGGGTAGGTGGGTCACAGTATAATCACAGTGGGTAGGTGGGTCACAGTATAATCACAGTGGGTAGGTGGGTCACAGTATAATCACAGTGGGTAGGTGGGTCACAGTATAATCACAGTGGGCAGGTGGGTCACAGTATAATCACAGTGAGTAGGTGGGTCACAGTATAATCACAGTGGATTGGTGGGTCACAGTATAATCACAGTGGATTGGTGGGTCACAGTATAATCACAGTGGATTGGTGGGTCACAGTATAATCACAGTGGGTAGGTGGGTCACAGTATAATCACAGTGGGTAGGTGCGTCACAGTATAATCACAGTGGGCAGGTGGGTCACAGTATAATCACAGTGGGTAGGTGCGTCACAGTATAATCACAGTGGGTAGGTGGGTCACAGTATAATCACAGTGGGTAGGTGGGTCACAGTATAATGACAGTGGTTAGGTGGGTCACAGTATAATCACAGTGGGTAGGTGGGTCACAGTATAATCACAGTGGGTAGGTGGGTCACAGTATAATCACAGTGGGTAGGTGGGTCACAGTATAATCACAGTGGGTAGGTGGGTCACAGTATAATCACAGTGAGTAGGTGGGTCACAGTATAATGACAGTGGTTAGGTGGGTCACAGTATAATCACAGTGAGTAGGTGGGTCACAGTATAATCACAGTGGGTAGGTGGGTCACAGTATAATCACAGTGGGTAGGTGGGTCACAGTATAATCACAGTGAGTAGGTGGGTCACAGTATAATGACAGTGGTTAGGTGGGTCACAGTATAATCACAGTGAGTAGGTGGGTCACAGTATAATCACAGTGGGTAGGTGGGTCACAGTATAATCACAGTGGGTAGGTGGGTCACAGTATAATCACAGTGAGTAGGTGGGTCACAGTATAATGCCAGTGGTTAGGTGGGTCACAGTATATATAATCACAGTGGGTAGGTGGGTCACAGTATAATCACAGTGGGTAGGTGGGTCACAGTATAATCACAGTGGGTAGGTGGGTCACAGTATATATAATCACAGTGGGTAGGTGGGTCACAGTATAATCACAGTGAGTAGGTGGGTCACAGTATAATCACAGTGGGTAGGTGGGTCACAGTATAATCACAGTGGGTAGGTGGGTCACAGTATAATCACAGTGAGTAGGTGGGTCACAGTATAATGACAGTGGTTAGGTGGGTCACAGTATAATCACAGTGAGTAGGTGGGTCACAGTATAATGACAGTGGTTAGGTGGGTCACAGTATATATAATCACAGTGGGTAGGTGGGTCACAGTATAATCACAGTGGGTAGGTGGGTCACAGTATATATAATCACAGTGGGTAGGTGGGTCACAGTATAATCACAGTGGGTAGGTGGGTCACAGTATATATAATCACAGTGGGTAGGTGGGTCACAGTATAATCACAGTGGGTAGGTGGGTCACAGTATAATCACAGTGAGTAGGTGGGTCACAGTATAATCACAGTGGGTAGGTGGGTCACAGTATAATCACAGTGGGTAGGTGGGTCACAGTATAATCACAGTGAGTAGGTGGGTCACAGTATAATCACAGTGGGTAGGTGGGTCACAGTATAATCACAGTGGGTAGGTGGGTCACAGTATAATCACAGTGAGTAGGTGGGTCACAGTATAATGACAGTGGTTAGGTGGGTCACAGTATAATCACAGTGAGTAGGTGGGTCACAGTATAATGACAGTGGTTAGGTGGGTCACAGTATATATAATCACAGTGGGTAGGTGGGTCACAGTATAATCACAGTGGGTAGGTGGGTCACAGTATAATCACAGTGGGTAGGTGGGTCACAGTATATATAATCACAGTGGGTAGGTGGGTCACAGTATAATCACAGTGGGTAGGTGGGTCACAGTATAATCACAGTGGGTAGGTGGGTCACAGTATATATAATCACAGTGGGTAGGTGGGTCACAGTATATATAATCACAGTGGGTAGGTGGGTCACAGTATATATAATCACAGTGGGTAGGTGGGTCACAGTATATATAATCACAGTGGGTAGGTGGGTCACAGTATAATCACAGTGAGTAGGTGGGTCACAGTATAATCACAGTGGATTGGTGGGTCACAGTATAATCACAGTGGATTGGTGGGTCACAGTATAATCACAGTGGATTGGTGGGTCACAGTATAATCACAGTGGGTAGGTGGGTCACAGTATAATCACAGTGGGTAGGTGCGTCACAGTATAATCACAGTGGGCAGGTGGGTCACAGTATAATCACAGTGGGTAGGTGCGTCACAGTATAATCACAGTGGGTAGGTGGGTCACAGTATAATCACAGTGGGTAGGTGGGTCACAGTATAATGACAGTGGTTAGGTGGGTCACAGTATAATCACAGTGGGTAGGTGGGTCACAGTATAATCACAGTGGGTAGGTGGGTCACAGTATAATCACAGTGGGTAGGTGGGTCACAGTATAATCACAGTGGGTAGGTGGGTCACAGTATAATCACAGTGAGTAGGTGGGTCACAGTATAATGACAGTGGTTAGGTGGGTCACAGTATAATCACAGTGAGTAGGTGGGTCACAGTATAATCACAGTGGGTAGGTGGGTCACAGTATAATCACAGTGGGTAGGTGGGTCACAGTATAATCACAGTGAGTAGGTGGGTCACAGTATAATGACAGTGGTTAGGTGGGTCACAGTATAATCACAGTGAGTAGGTGGGTCACAGTATAATCACAGTGGGTAGGTGGGTCACAGTATAATCACAGTGGGTAGGTGGGTCACAGTATAATCACAGTGAGTAGGTGGGTCACAGTATAATGACAGTGGTTAGGTGGGTCACAGTATTTATAATCACAGTGGGTAGGTGGGTCACAGTATAATCACAGTGGGTAGGTGGGTCACAGTATAATCACAGTGGGTAGGTGGGTCACAGTATATATAATCACAGTGGGTAGGTGGGTCACAGTATAATCACAGTGAGTAGGTGGGTCACAGTATAATCACAGTGGGTAGGTGGGTCACAGTATAATCACAGTGGGTAGGTGGGTCACAGTATAATCACAGTGAGTAGGTGGGTCACAGTATAATGACAGTGGTTAGGTGGGTCACAGTATAATCACAGTGAGTAGGTGGGTCACAGTATAATGACAGTGGTTAGGTGGGTCACAGTATATATAATCACAGTGGGTAGGTGGGTCACAGTATAATCACAGTGGGTAGGTGGGTCACAGTATATATAATCACAGTGGGTAGGTGGGTCACAGTATAATCACAGTGGGTAGGTGGGTCACAGTATATATAATCACAGTGGGTAGGTGGGTCACAGTATAATCACAGTGGGTAGGTGGGTCACAGTATATATAATCACAGTGGGTAGGTGGGTCACAGTATAATCACAGTGAGTAGGTGGGTCACAGTATAATCACAGTGGGTAGGTGGGTCACAGTATAATCACAGTGGGTAGGTGGGTCACAGTATAATCACAGTGAGTAGGTGGGTCACAGTATAATGACAGTGGTTAGGTGGGTCACAGTATAATCACAGTGAGTAGGTGGGTCACAGTATAATGACAGTGGTTAGGTGGGTCACAGTATATATAATCACAGTGGGTAGGTGGGTCACAGTATAATCACAGTGGGTAGGTGGGTCACAGTATAATCACAGTGGGTAGGTGGGTCACAGTATATATAATCACAGTGGGTAGGTGGGTCACAGTATAATCACAGTGGGTAGGTGGGTCACAGTATAATCACAGTGGGTAGGTGGGTCACAGTATATATAATCACAGTGGGTAGGTGGGTCACAGTATATATAATCACAGTGGGTAGGTGGGTCACAGTATATATAATCACAGTGGGTAGGTGGGTCACAGTATATATAATCACAGTGGGTAGGTGGGTCACAGTATAATCACAGTGAGTAGGTGGGTCACAGTATAATCACAGTGGATTGGTGGGTCACAGTATAATCACAGTGGATTGGTGGGTCACAGTATAATCACAGTGGATTGGTGGGTCACAGTATAATCACAGTGGGTAGGTGGGTCACAGTATAATCACAGTGGGTAGGTGCGTCACAGTATAATCACAGTGGGCAGGTGGGTCACAGTATAATCACAGTGGGTAGGTGCGTCACAGTATAATCACAGTGGGTAGGTGGGTCACAGTATAATCACAGTGGGTAGGTGGGTCACAGTATAATGACAGTGGTTAGGTGGGTCACAGTATAATCACAGTGGGTAGGTGGGTCACAGTATAATCACAGTGGGTAGGTGGGTCACAGTATAATCACAGTGGGTAGGTGGGTCACAGTATAATCACAGTGGGTAGGTGGGTCACAGTATAATCACAGTGAGTAGGTGGGTCACAGTATAATGACAGTGGTTAGGTGGGTCACAGTATAATCACAGTGAGTAGGTGGGTCACAGTATAATCACAGTGGGTAGGTGGGTCACAGTATAATCACAGTGGGTAGGTGGGTCACAGTATAATCACAGTGAGTAGGTGGGTCACAGTATAATGACAGTGGTTAGGTGGGTCACAGTATAATCACAGTGAGTAGGTGGGTCACAGTATAATCACAGTGGGTAGGTGGGTCACAGTATAATCACAGTGGGTAGGTGGGTCACAGTATAATCACAGTGAGTAGGTGGGTCACAGTATAATGACAGTGGTTAGGTGGGTCACAGTATATATAATCACAGTGGGTAGGTGGGTCACAGTATAATCACAGTGGGTAGGTGGGTCACAGTATAATCACAGTGGGTAGGTGGGTCACAGTATATATAATCACAGTGGGTAGGTGGGTCACAGTATAATCACAGTGAGTAGGTGGGTCACAGTATAATCACAGTGGGTAGGTGGGTCACAGTATAATCACAGTGGGTAGGTGGGTCACAGTATAATCACAGTGAGTAGGTGGGTCACAGTATAATGACAGTGGTTAGGTGGGTCACAGTATAATCACAGTGAGTAGGTGGGTCACAGTATAATGACAGTGGTTAGGTGGGTCACAGTATATATAATCACAGTGGGTAGGTGGGTCACAGTATAATCACAGTGGGTAGGTGGGTCACAGTATATATAATCACAGTGGGTAGGTGGGTCACAGTATAATCACAGTGGGTAGGTGGGTCACAGTATATATAATCACAGTGGGTAGGTGGGTCACAGTATAATCACAGTGGGTAGGTGGGTCACAGTATAATCACAGTGAGTAGGTGGGTCACAGTATAATCACAGTGGGTAGGTGGGTCACAGTATAATCACAGTGGGTAGGTGGGTCACAGTATAATCACAGTGAGTAGGTGGGTCACAGTATAATCACAGTGGGTAGGTGGGTCACAGTATAATCACAGTGGGTAGGTGGGTCACAGTATAATCACAGTGAGTAGGTGGGTCACAGTATAATGACAGTGGTTAGGTGGGTCACAGTATAATCACAGTGAGTAGGTGGGTCACAGTATAATGACAGTGGTTAGGTGGGTCACAGTATATATAATCACAGTGGGTAGGTGGGTCACAGTATAATCACAGTGGGTAGATGGGTCACAGTATAATCACAGTGGGTAGGTGGGTCACAGTATAATCACAGTGGGTAGGTGGGTCACAGTATAATCACAGTGGGTAGGTGGGTCACAGTATATATAATCACAGTGGGTAGGTGGGTCACAGTATAATCACAGTGGGTAGGTGGGTCACAGTATAATCACAGTGGGTAGGTGGGTCACAGTAGGTGGGTGAACAAATACATGTTTTTGCAGAGAGGGTTTTGAATGGTTTTATTGAGACTCTCGTCTCTGAGTAAAGCTGCCGGGAGGCTGCAGTGGGTGCCTAGCTGGCAGAAATCTCTGGAGAGACCTCTAGACTTCTACAACTGTGAATCCTGCATTCAGGCGGTTCTGGGAAAAACACTGAGGGTATGTTTATGTTTACCATGACCATGACACCTTCCTCCCCTTTAGAGAAGGGGGCTGCCGCTCACGTTACCAAGCCCTGTCTGCATCCCAAATGGCACACTATTCCCTTTATTGTGCACTAGTTAATGCCCTGGTCAAATGTAATGCACTATATAGGGAATAGGGTACCATTTGGGACTTCAAGCCCTATCAAGCAGGGGAAGGCCTGTCTCAGGATCTGGGCTATTTTTAGAGAGCGAGGCCCATGAGGGGAGCCCCAACGTCCATCAACTGCCAAACACTAATTAAATAAGAAGATGGATTCCAACATGATGCTGTTTTCAACACAGACCATATAGAATAACTTTTCACCAAGGAGTTTGTATGTATCTATGTAGAGAATTAGTGTAACAGTGACAGGAGTTTGTATGTATCTATGTAGAGAATTAGTGTAACAGTGACAGGAGTTTGTATGTATCTATGTAGAGAATTAGTGTAACAGTGACAGGAGTTTGTATGTATCTATGTAGAGAAGTAGTGTAACAGTGACAGGAGTTTGTATGTATCTATGTAGAGAATTAGTGTAACAGTGACAGGAGTTTGTATGTATCTATGTAGAGAATTAGTGTAACAGTGACAGGAGTTTGTATGTATCTATGTGGAGAAGTAGTGTAACAGTGACAGGAGTTTGTATGTATCTATGTGGAGAAGTAGTGTAACAGTGACAGGAGTTTGTATGTATCTATGTAGAGAATTAGTGTAACAGTGACAGGAGTTTATATGTATCTATGTGGAGAAGTAGTGTAACAGTGACAGCAGTTTGTATGTATCTATGTGGAGAAGTAGTGTAACAGTGACAGGAGTTTATATGTATCTATGTGGAGAAGTAGTGTAACAGTGACAGCAGTTTGTATGTATCTATGTGGAGAAGTAGTGTACCAGTGACAGGAGTATGTATGTATCTATGTGGAGAAGTAGTGTAACAGTGACAGGAGTTTGATGTGACTACAGGCGATACATTGTATGACTCGCATGTTAGGATTACAGTAATTGATGGAAGACTGAGTTTCAGCGTCCTTGAAGGTAAACTCTGAGTAAACTGTGAGGAAATCTAACAATGATCCCTCTCTGATCTGACTGGGTGCATCCATTGCCTCTGCTTTCAAACAGGTGACACCCACGGCATGGTAAAGACTATGTCATTGAGTTGCGGCTGCAGAAATCTGGGTACATGCGCCTTAGTTTGTGTGTTTGTGTGTTAGGACATGTGTGTTTAATCATAATCCCAGTGCAGAGCAGAGGGCCATGTCTCCTGTTGATTGACTGACCTGACTGACTAACCTGAATGACCTGACTGACGGCCTGACTGACGACCTGACTGACGACCTGACTGACCTGACTGATGACCTGACTGACCTGTCTAACCTGTTTAACTTGAAGGTCCTCTACAGTACAGCCCACTGTGTGCTGTGTATGTGTTTTTAGCCTCAAGGTCAACCAGCCTGCCCTGGAAACCCTGACAGCTACCTAAACCACTGAGTTTACTAGAGAGCTCACTCACTATACCACAAGGCAAGCACAACACATTCAAATACAGAATAAAGAGATTTTGGCAACTTCAGAAGCCTTCCTGGAATAGCCAATGTCTCATTCAGGCATTCCTGAACTAAAGCCTGCAAGAGAAAGCAGAAACTATGCTGCTAGCTTCCAAAGGCGTTCTGTAACGTGTGTCTGATTACGGACTGATTATTGTTATGTTGAGTGATCCAAAACCTGTTTCCAATAAAGACCTATTGTTCAATTACTTAGAAATGTTGGATTGTTTATAAATTACAGTTGAAGTCGGAAGTTTACATACACTTAGGTTGAAGTCATTAAAACAAATTTTTCAACCACTCCACAGATTTCAAGTCGGTTAGGACATCTACTTTGTGCATGACACAAGTAATTATTCCAACAATTTTTTACAGACAGATTATTTCACTTATAATTCACTAAATCACAGTTCCAGTGGGTCAGAAGTTTACATACACTAAGTTGACTGTGCCTTTAAACAGCTTGGAGAATTCCAGAAAATTATGTCATGGCTTTAGAAACTTCTGATAGACTAATTGACATAATTTGAGTCAATTGGAAGTGTACCTGTGGATGTTTTTCAAGGCCTACCTTCAAACTCAGTGCCTCTTTGCTCTACATCATGGGAAAATCAAAAGAAATCAGCCAAGACCTCAGAAAAAAATAGCAGACCTCAACAAGTCTGGTTCATCCTTGGGAGCAATTTCCAAACGCCTGAAGGTACCACATTCATCTGTACAAACAATAGTACGCAATTGTAAACACCATGGGATCACGCTGCTGTCATACCGTTCAGGAAGGAGACGCGTTCTGTCTCCTAGAGATGAACGTACTTTGGTGCAAAAAGTGCAAATTAATCCCAGAAAAACACAAGGACCTTGTGAAGATGCTGGAGGAAACAGCTACAAAAGTATCTATATCCACAGTAGAACGAGTCCTATACCGAACCCAACCTGAAAGGCTGCTCAGCAAGGAAGAAGCCACTGCTCCAAAACCTTCATAAAAAAGCCTATACTACGGTTTGCAACTGCGCATGGAGACAAAGATCAAACTTTTTGGGGAAATGTCCTCTGGTCTGATGAAACAAAAATAGAACTGTTTGGCCATAATGACCACCGTTATGTTTGGAGGAAAAAGGGGGAGGCTTGCAAGCCGAAGAACACCATCCCAACCGTAAAGCATGGGGGTGGCAGCATCATGTTGTGGGGGTGCTTTGCTGCAGAAGGGACTGGTGCACTTCACAAAATAGATGGCATCATGAGGAAGGACAATTATGTGGATATTTTGAAGCAACATCTCAAGACATCAGTCAGGAAGTTAAAGCTTGGTCGCAAATGGGTCTTCCAAATGGACAATGACCCCAAGCATACTTCCAAAGTTGTGGCAAAATGGCTTAAGGACAACAAAGTCAAGGTATTGGAGTGGCCATCACAAAGCCCTGACCTCAATCCTATAGAACATTTGTGCGCAGAACTGAAAAAGTGTGTGCTAGCAAGGAGGTCTACAAATCTGACTCATTTACACCAGTTCTGTCAGGAGGAATGGGCCAAAATGCACCCAACTTATTGTGGGAAGCTTGTGGAAGGCTACCTGAAATGTTTGACCAAAGTTAATCAATTTAAAGGCAATGCTACCAAATACTAATTGAGTGCATGTAAACTTCTGACCCACTGGGAATGTGATGAAAGAAATAAAAGCTGAAATAAATCATTCTATCTTCTATTATTCTGACATTTCACATTCTTAAAATAAAGTGGTGATCCTTACTGACCTAAGACAGGGAATTTATACTACGATTAAATGTCAGGAATTGTGAAAAACTGTGTTTAAATGTATTTGGCTAAGGTGTATGTACATTTCCGACTTCAACACATGAAGAAAGGGAGGTTCAAAAGGCATGGAAAGCCAAGACAACAGCTGAAAACTATCAGTAATTAAAAAGCAATCCAGCACCCTGTCAGTGCAAATTAATATCAGCTGGTTCAGTCCCAACTGATGGCCTACAAAAAGGTCTCATTGCCAAGGTGTCACACAAGACACATCTCATGATGGGTAAAAGCAAAGAGCTGTCTCAAGACATTCGCAACCTAATTGTTGCAAAACATAATGATGGCATTGGTTATAGGTGCATTTCTAAGCTTCTGAATGTTCCAGTGAGCACTGTTGGGGCCATAATACGGAAGTGGAAAGACAATCATTTCATGGTGACGTGTTCAATACTTATTTCACCCGCTGTATGTGTCAGCAACCACAAGTTCTAGACCTCAGCTGAATCTGGTAATGAATGGTGTGGCTGTTGAACAAGTTGAGGAGACTAAATGACTTACAGATTACAAACTGTCATGGTCAAAACATATAGATTCAATGTTTGTAAAGATGGGGAGAGGTCTGTCCACACTAAAGAGATGCTCCAAAAAGCAAGTCCTGCAGGCTCTAATTTAATCTTATCTTGATTATTGTCCAGTCATAGGGTCAAGTGCTGCAAAGAAATACCTAGTTAAGGTGCAGCTGGCCCAAAACAGAGTGGCACGTCTTGCTCTTCATTGTAATCAGAGGGCTAATATAAATACTATGCATGCCAGTTTGTCTTGGCTAAGAGTTGAGGAGAGACCGACTGCATCACGTCTTCTTTTTATAAGAAACATGAATGTGTTGAAAATTCTAAATTGTTTGCATAGTCAACTTACACACAGCTCTGACACACACACTTACCCCACCAGACATGCCACCAGGGGTCTTTTCACAGTCCCACTGCATTCAGTTACAAGAGCATTAGTGAGTTTGGGAACTGATGTTGGGCGTTCCAATTCATCCCAAATGTGTTTGATAGGGTTGAGATCAGGGCTCTGTGCAGGCCAGTCAAGTTCTGTCACACCAATCTTAACAAACCATTTCTGTATGGACCTTGCTTTGTGCACAGGGGCATTGTCATGCTGAAACAGGAAAGGGCCTTCCCCAAACTGTTGCCACAAAGTTTGAAGCGTAGAATCGTCTAGAATGTCATTGTATGCTGTAGCGTTAAGATTTCCCTTCACTGGAACTAAGGGGCCTAGCCCGAACCATGAAAAACAGCCCCAGATCATTATTCCTCCATCAAACTTTACAGTTTTCACTATGCATTGGGGCAGGCAGCGTTTTCCTGGCATTCACCAAACTCAGATTTGTCCGTCGGACTGAAAGATGGTGAAGCGTGATTCATCACTTCAGAGGAAGCGTTTCCACTGCTCCAGAGTCCAATGGCGGCGAGTTTTACATCCCTCCAGCCGACGCTTGGCATTGCGCATGGTGATCTTAGGCTTGTGTGCTGCTGCTCGGCCATGGAAACCCATTTCATGAAGCTCCCGATGAACAGTGATTGTGCTGTCTTTACTTCCAGAGGCAGTTTGGAACTCGGTAGTGAGTGTTGCAACTGAGGACAGACTGATACCGTTCTCTGAGCTTGTGTGGCCTACCACTTCGCGGCTGACAGAGAATGCCCCTTGGGTGGATATCATACAAGGCCTCTATCCTACTGCTCCTGCTAATACCTACCTACTATTCATTGCTGCTGTATCAACTCACTGACAAAACACAGAACAACACCTCACATACTGTAGATGTTGCACCAAGCTATTGTCGTTACGTTGGCTTTGATTAATTTGGTGACATGCTATTTTATCAAATCAATTATTCTAACATTTAATTGATTACGTGATTGAATTAAATCCTGCAAGAGTGATTAATAACCTGGGGCATCATATTCTTTAACTACCAACGGACACTTTCAACTGATTGGTTTACAGAAATATTGTCCCATTCTTCAACCTTTTGATGTTACTGCACTGTAGAGTCTTTCTCTGTGGTAACAAAGGCTTCCAAACAGTCCCTTCTGTAGAGTGGAGAGAGAGAGAGAACAGGGCAACGTCATGACACTATGCAACAGAACCAAATGTATAATTTCAATTGTTTCAAAGAGAGTACACAGTGGCAGAATACCTGACCAGTCACTGACCCAAAATTAAGAAAAGCTATTTACACACTCAGTAAGCATAACCTTGCTATTGAGATAGGCCCCCGTAGGCAGACCTGGCTCTCAAGAGAAGACAGGCACACTGCCCACAAAATGAGGTGGAAACTGACCTCCACTTCCTAACCTCCTGCCAGCTGTATATTAGAGACACTATAATCTCTTAGATTACACAGACCCACAAAGAATTTGAAAACAAATCCCATTTTGATAAACTCTCATATCTATTGGGTGAAATACCACAGTGCGCCATCACAGCAGCAATATTTGTGACCTGTTGCCACAAGAAAAGGGCAACCAGTGAAGAACAAACACCATTGTAAATACAACCCATATTTAACTATTTGTACATCATTACAACACTGTATATAGACATAATATGACATTGGAAACGTGTGTAATGTTTATTGTTCATTTTTATTGTTTATTTCACTTTTGTTTATTATCTAATAGATAGATAGATATCATGGCATGTTTGGTCTAGAATGAATGCAGTACAAGTGCTGTGGCGAACATAAACAGTTAAAGTGATTATCTTGTTTATCTCCTTCTTTACGTGTCTTTACCCCATCATTACAATATGTGGAGGTCATCATCCCACATGCTCTCCAGAGGCTCCTTCAGTAAGCCAAACAGATAGAGATCTCAGGCACACACACACACACACACACACACACACACACACACACACACACACACACACACACACACACAGACACTGAAAGACAGACAGTGCAGTGTGAAGAACTGAGGTACCAGTGTATACTTTCCAAGGAAAACCTGAGCTGCTCTCTGAATGTAGCGGGGGAGGGAGGGGAGACTCAGCACGCCCTCTCTCTCACTGTGGCTAGAGCTCTGAAAAGCTGGCTGCTGCTTTAGTGGCGCCTAAAGCAATTAACTACACAAGCAAAAGACTATGCTGGCCACAGATTCAAGATTTCTGTCTTTATGTGCATCCCAAATGGCACCCTATTCCCTATATAGTGCACAATTTTTTACCAGGGTCCTGTGCATCCCGAATGGCACCCTATTCCCTATATATAGTGTCAAAGGTAGTGCACTAAATAGGGAAAATGGTGCCATTTGGGACGCAGCCTTTGCAGAACTATTTAGGCTGCCGTTGACCTGGAAGTTTGGCATGGTTGGAGGTTTTGCTAGATAGTAGGCTTGTGTGAAAGAAAGAACTGCATTTGTGCCTGACTGGCTGGCCTTGGAACATTGTATCATCTTTTAAAGTCATTCATTCATTTTTCAAAACAAAGTCAGCAACTCTTCCCAATCTTCACGTGTGGGGCAAGAGTTGATAAGACGTTTGTCTCATGTAAGGCATGCTTCCAAAACATTTTAAGCACAATGTATTGTACAGGAGTTAGTCATGTCTATCCTGGAACAAGTCAGTATTCTCAGAGATGTGGAAATCATGTACAGGTATCTACTATGGGAAGGATCCCTCAAGTCTTCTGTCTCTATATTCTCCTGGGTTAGTTAAGAGTGTGTCTGATGTCTCTATATCCTCCTGGGTTAGTTTAGAGTGGGGTTGATGTCTCTATATCCTCCTGGGTTAGTTTAGAGTGGGGTTGATGTCTCTATATCCTCCTGGGTTAGTTTAGAGTGGGGTTGATGTCTCTATATCCTCCTGGGTTAGTTTAGAGTGGGGCTGATGCTGCCCTGATGACCACTCTGACCTGTGAGGTAACTGGGTCTGCATTCCAAATTTAATCAAATTTTATTGACTAGTGTTCCATTATTAAAGTGGCCAGTGATTCTATGTCTGTGTATATAGGGTAGCAGCTTCTAAGGTGCAGGGTTGCGTGAGCGGGTGGAAGCCGGCTAGTGATGGCTATTTAACAGTCTGATGGCCTTGAGATAGAAGTTGTTTTTCAGTCTCTCGGTACCTGGTTTGATGCATCTGTACTGACCTCGCCTTCTGGATGATAGCGTGGTGAACATGCTGTGGCTCGGATGGTTGATGTCCTTGATTATCATTTTGGCCTTCCTGTGACATCGGGTGCTGTAGGTGTCCTGGAGGGCAGGCAGAGTGCCCCCGGTGATGCGTTGGGCAGACCGTACCACCCTCTGGAGAGCCCTGCGGTCGTGGGTGGTGCAGTTGCCGTACCAGGCGGTGATACAGGCCAACAGGATGCTCTCAATTGTGCATCAGTAGAAGTTTCTGAGGGTCTTAGAGGCCAAGACAAATTTCTTCAGCCTCCTGAGGTTGAAGAGGTGCTTTTGAGCCTTCTTCACCACACTGTCTGTGTCGGTGGACCAATTCAGATTGTCAGATGATTGAGTTGGAGGCGTGCGTGGCCATGCAGTCATGGGTGAACAGGGAGTACGCGCTGAGTACGCTGGGCTGAGTACGCGCCCTTGTGGTGTCCTTGTGCTGAGGATCAACGAAGTGGAGGTGTTGTTTCCTACCTTCACCACCTGGAGGCGGCCCGTCAAGATGTCCAGGACCCAGTTGCACAGGGCGGAGTTCAGAACCAGGGCCCTGAGCTTAATAATGAGCTTGGAGGTATAGTCAATGAACAGCATTCTGATGTAGGTATTCCTCTTGTCCAGATGGGATAGGGAAGTGTGCAGTGCGATGGCGATTGCATTGTCTGTGGATCTATTGGGGCGGTAAGCAAATTGTAGTGGGTCTAGGGTGTCAGGTAAGGTAGAGGTGATATGATCCTTAACTAGCCTCTCAAAGCACTTCATGATGACAGAAGTGAGTGTCATTTAGTCATTTAGTTCAGTTACCTTTGCTTTCTGGGTACAGGAAGTGGGGACAGCAGACTGAGATAGGGAGAGATTGAATAAGTCCGTAAACACTCCAGCTAGCTGGTCTGCGCATGCTCTGAAGACGCGGCTAGGGATGCCGTCTGGGCCGGCAGTCTTGTGAGGGTTAACACGCTGAAATGTCTTACTCACGTCACCATGGAGAATGAGAGCCCACAGTCCTCGGGAGCGGGCCGCGTCGTTGGCACTGTGGTATCCTCATAGCGGGCGAAGAAGGTGTTTAGCTTGTATAGGAGCAAGTGTCTGGTTTTCCCTTTGTAATCCGTGATTGTCTGTAGACCCTGCCACATACGTTGACATTGAGACTGGTGTTTTGCAGGTAATATTTAGTGAAGCTGCCAATTTCTCGCATGGAATAGCCTTCATTTCTCAGAACCAGAATAGACTAGTATCAGTCAAAAGTTTGGACACATCTACTCATTCCAGGGTTTTTCTTTATTTGTACTATTTTCTACATTGTAGAAAAGTGTGAAGACATCAACACTATGAAATAACACATATGGAATCATGTAGTAACCAAAAAAGTGTTAAACAAATGAAAATATAAGTAGCCACCCTTTGCCTTGATAACAGCTTTACATTCTCTCAACCAGCTTCATGAGGTAGTCACCTGGAATGCATTTCAATTAGCTGGTGTGCCTTGTTAAAAGTTAATTTATGGAATTTCTTTCCTTCTTAATGCATTTGAGCCAATCAGTTGTGTTGTGACAAGGTAGGGGTGGTATACAGAATATAGCCCTATTTGGAAAAAGTCTAAGGCACTGCATCTCAGTGCAAGAGGCGTCACTACAGTACCTGGTTTGAATCCAGGCTGTATCACATCCGGCCGTGATTGGGAGTCCCATAGGGTGGTGCACAATTGGCCCAAAGTCATCCAGGTTGGGCCGGGGTAGGCCGTCATTGTAAATAATAATTTGTTCTTAACTGACTCTAGTTAAATAAATAAAAAATGTTTATGGCAGGAACAGCTCAAATAAGCAAAGAGAAACGGCAGTCCATCATTACTTTAAGACATGAAGGTCAGTCAATCCGGAAAATTTCAAGAACTTGGAAAGTTTCTTCAACTGCAGTCACAATAAAACATCAAGCGCTAAGATGAAACTGGCTCTCATGAGGACCGCCACAGGAAAGGAAGACCCAGAGTTACCTATGTTGTAAAGGATAAGTTCATTAGAGTTACCAGCCTCAGAGATTGCAGCCCAAATAATTGATTACAGATGGCTGAATAACAGACACATGAATCCATGCTCTGTTCATTTATAATGTGAGTGAGGTATATCCTAGTGATTACAGATGGCTGAATAACAGACACATGAATCAATGCTCTGTTCATATGTGAGCAAGGTATATCCCAGTGATTACAGATGACTGAATAACAGACACATGATACAGCATAGCCAACAAATCAGGCCACTCAGTTGCTTTTCCACGAAACAGTGTGTTGTCAAATGCCTATTAGTAGTGCCCATTAGATTAGCAAGAGGCAATGACATTTCTGTTATAGCAAAACATGAAAGCACACTGTGTGTACATCAGGTTTACATCAAGAAGTAACCTGTAATCAAATCAGATGAGGCTGGTGGGAGGAGCTATAGGAGGACAGGCTCATTGTAATGGCTGCAATGGAATGGAACGGAGTCACTACAGCATAAGGGGACGACAAGTGGAGGCAATCCATAATTTAGATTAAAACATGAATGAGTGAGCCAGGACATACGTAGTCAATATAACTATTTGTTCAGCACTTTTTAAATGTACAGCGACAGAATTCAGAACATGGGCCGGTCTTACAGTGTTCTCCCTGTACACCAAGTCAGAACCGTAGGATAAAAAAAGGGGGCATATAAGCAGACAATGAAAGCTCTTACAATATTTGATGATTACATTTCTCAAAAACAGGTTGTAGGCTACATGTGCACCACCGAGTCAGAACAGTAGGCGAAACTAAGATGTGAAAATAGACCAAATTATTAGGGTGGGCTACTAACAGATTACTACACAACATACACTTAGTATTACTTTCTTAGCTACAGTATATATATCTCCCTGGCATATCACATAATTTATGCAGCAGCATTTAAGACATTTTTGGACTCACCTTGTTGTCCTTTGTGGCCAAATTTTGTCATCAAAGAAATAGAAAAGGGACGGATTTACAATTCCGAGTTGGATGACCGTTTTCCCAGTCTGAGCCCCAGTCTGAGCTTGTATATTCCCGACTTCCCAGTTGCAATGCTTGCAGTTAGCCACTGTCACCGATTCCTTCCAAACCACTCATTGTTGAATTTGCGATTTACAACTTAGTGTATAATGTTTAACGGCCAATATGTTTTATCTATAATTTCTTTTCAATATTTCTCTCATATGACAAGGATTAAAAAGGATTTGCCAGTAGGTTGTCGACTTGACTGCTAGCTAAGATTTTGAAAGTAAGATGTTGACATGATCAGTCCAATGAAAGCTACTGTACATATAACGTGATTTGACGTCATTTTATCTATGGTCAATTACCTTTAGTCTTCTTGGAAGAGCACTTCTAAGGCAGTACCCAAAGGGATTGAATTTGCGATGTCTACCCTTACTAAGGACTTGGTGGTAACGTAGTGTCGCCATGAGTGACAGAACAATGAGTCAATCACGGTGCAACGCTCCTATTTTTTGCTGACTTGCCCCACCACCACAGAAAGCACTGAGCTAGGCTGAAACACCTGCATTTTGGAGCTGCCTTTCTCAAGAAAACAAAAAAGAGACCATGTTTGTATGCGTCTTTATTAAGTATATTCTTTATTAATATATCTTTTTTTACATTGTTTCCAAACTGATATGTGACAAGTATTATTGCCAAAATAACATGCAAAACAGGCAAACCCCCCAAAAAAACATTATTCTCTGCCCCACCTGCTCTGAATGACAGGTTGCCACTGGTTGTCTTTAGTGCTGGCAATTCAATGAGATGTTTTTGTTTGTCAAAGTAGAAATTACAAACTTCAGAAGCCTTTTTAAACCTCAAATACACTACAAGTGTTACATTTCCTGCATTGAAGTAAAGTTCTCCTGCAAGAGGGTGATCAAATGAAGATCCTAAATCTGTATGACTACATTCGAAATGGCACCCTATTCCCTACATAGTGCACTACTTTTGACCGAGGCCCTGGTCAAAAGTAGTGCCCTACCTATGTGTTCTGTTTACCACTTTTACTAAGGGGTAGTTTTACAGAGAGAGGACAACACTGTATTGCCCGGTGCCAACCCAGGACTACCGGATATTGTTAATGACGTGATAGTATGCAAGAGGAGAGGAGAGCCCTTCATAGTGCCCTTCAGAGCCACAGGGGATTCAGCTGTATCCAATGATATGGCCAACCAATGAGACAGTAGAAATAACTACTAGCATTGTGTCAGTTTCATAATCTCATACTCAGCTAAAGTAAAATCTGATTTAGAAATGTAAATTAAAGAAAAAGCCCATAAAAAATCTTTACAAGGTAAAGAATAAAATACAACTTTGCAACTGACGCAGGAATACAATCTTTTACTTCTGAAGAGAGCCAACAACTACAGGTTAAACTCAAATAAAGCATACTACTTAATGGAAAATAAACCTCACAAAATGAATAAATGCTAAACCAGTTATAATCTTAAAAGATAAAGATAACAAAGCAGTAATTAGGAAAAACAATTAGATTAATGACCTTTTTAAAAGCTTCTATTAAAATGTATATACATCTGAATTAAACAACAGTGGGACTGATCCTACAGCCTTCTTAGACTCAACAACTCAACAAGACAAAAAAATTATCACTAAAAACAGAGATCACCCAAGAATAAATATTAGATACTGTTAAAACATTCACACGGAGAAAAGCACCAGGAATGGATGGCTTTCCCACATTTTGGGGCAGAGTTGCCACCCTGTTTACACAAATAACAACACACATCTCACTCAATTCAGTAATTCCTAGTCCCACCTATCAAACAGTTATATTTCAGTTATATTAAAAAGTCTCTCAAATTTCTCTCAAATGTTGTGCACAAATTTGTTTACACCCCTGTTAGTGAGCATTTCTCCTTTGCCAAGATAATCCATCCACCTGACAGGTGTGGCACATCAAGAAGCTGATTAAACAGCATGATCATTACATAGGTGCACCTTGTGCTGGGGCAATAAAAGGCAACTCTAAAATGTGCAGTTTTGTCACACAACACAATGCCACAGATGTCTCAAGTTTTGAGGGAGTGTGCAAATGGCATGCTGACTGTAGGAATGTCCACCAGAGCTATTGCCAGAGAGTTGAATGTTAATTTTTCTACCATAAGCTGCCTTCAACGTAGTTTTACAGAATTTGAAGGTACGTCCAACCGGCCTAACAACCGCAGACCACGTGTAACCTTGCCAGCCCAGGAACTCCTCATCCGACTTCTTCACCTGCGGGATCATCTGAGACCAGCCACCCGGACAGCTGAGGTCTGCAATATGAGTGTTGGGCCCGTAACTGAAAGGTTGCCGGATCGAATCCCCAAGCTGACAAGGTAAAAATCTGTCGTTCTGCCCCTGAAGAAGGCAGTTAACCCACTGTTCCTAGGCTGTCATTGTAAATAAGAATTAGTTCTAAACTGACTTGCCTAGTAAGATAAAGGTAAAATAATAAATAAATAATAAAGCCCTTTTGTTGGGAAATTGTTTTCGAATGGCCCAAACAATCAGAAAGGGGATTCATCAGAGAAAATGACTCTACCCCAGTCCTCAGCAGTCCAATCCCTGTACCTTTTGCAGAATATCAGTCTGTCTCTGATGTTTTTCCTGGAGAGAAGTGGCTTCTTTGCTGCCCTTCTTGACACCAGGCCATCCTCCAAAAGTCTTCGCCTCACTGTGCATGCAGATGCACTCACACCTGCCTGCTGCCAATTCTGAGCAAGCTCTGCACTGGTGGTGCCTCGATCCCGCAGCTGAATCAACTTTAGGAGACGGTCCTGGCGCTTGCTGGACTTTCTTGGGCACCCTGACGCCTTCTTCACAACAATTGAACCTCTCTCCTTGAAGTTCTTGATGATCCGATAAATGGTTGATTTAGGTGCAATCTTACTAGCAGCAATATCCTTGCCTGTGAAGCCCTTTTTGTGCAAAGCAATGATGACGGCACGTGTTTCCTTGCAGGTAACCATGGTTGACAGAGGAAGAACAATGATTTCAAGCACCACCCTCCTTTTAAAGCTTCCAGTCTGTTATTTTGACTCAATCAGCATGACAGAGTGATCTCCAGCCTTGTCCTCGTCAACACTCTCACCTGTGTTAACGAGACAACCACTGACATGATGGCCATGATGGAAGCTGGTCCTTTTGTGGCAGGGCTGAAATGCAATGGAAATGTTTTTGGGGGATTAAGTTCATTTTCATGGCAAAGAGGGACTTTGCAATTAATTGCAATTCATCTGATCACTCTTCATGACATTCTGGAGTATATGCAAATTGCCATCATCAACACTGAGGCAGCAAACTTTGTGGAGACCAATACTTGTGTCATCCTCAAGAGTCTACGCATATCCCAATGTTTGGATAGTCACCACTTTGTTATAATATGGAAATAATCATGTTATTAATTTTATATCAAAATATTTAAGGAAAATTAAGATTTGTGGTGTATAAACTTAACACGATAAACAGAAATGACATTCACACTCAAGGGTGGCACAAAAAGCCACGCCCCTAATAAGCCACGCCTCCTATAAATAAGAAATGGATTGCACTAAAAAAGCCCCAGCTGCTGGGTCAACCCAGCATGAAAGTTCATAAAAACCCAATGGATTGTTAAATTAACCCATGTTTGGGTTGTTTTTAAACCATCTTTTTTTAGAGTGCAGTATGAGCAGGGGGGACTTTAGTAACCCTAAAGGGCGTCTTGCACTGTTAAAGAACATACTATTAGCTGTTGTCTGAGAAAACAGGTTTGAATGTTTGTTGTTCTGTTTGACCATGTGGTGTGAGGTGCTGGTCCCAAACTGCTTATAGCCATTAGTGTGTCCAACACTAATTAAGCCATTAACCCATTCATCACTGTACTGCAAACATGTACTGCAAATTGACAGAGGGTTAACCGCGTGGTGGGGTGGTGGGGCACCCTTTCCCCCTCATCTGTGACTGAGGCACTGTGCTTGTTTTGGGAAGGGTGACCTAGACCCCTTCAGACCTCAAAGCCCCACACTTTTCCTGAGTGACCACACATGACCACATGTTTTCCCCCAAAACAGACCATGGTACACAGGCGCCCACTGTCAATACCATGCAGCTGTGGTGTGATATTGTTTTTTCATAGAGATTAAACCAGTTTCTCTACTAATGTGGTTCTACAGCACCATGCTAGAGCACCATACTACAGCACCATACTACAGCCCCATGCAATAGCACCACGCTACAGCCCCATTCTACAGCACCATATTAGAGCACCAATCCTATAGCACCATACTACAGCACCATTCTATAGCCCCACCCTACAGCACCATTCTACAGCACCATGCTACCATACTACTGCACCATTCTACAGCACCATGCTACCATACTACAGCACCATGCTAGAGCACCATGCTACCATACTAAAGCACAATACTAGAGCACCATACTACAACACCATGATACAGCACCACACTACAGTACCATGCTACCGTACCACAGCACCATACTACAGCACCATGCTGCCAGACTAGAGCACCATGCTACAGCACCATACTACAGCACCATACTACAGCACAATGCTACCATACTACAGCACCATCCTACCCCACTATAGCACCATACTACAGCACAATTCTACCAAACTACAGCGCCATGCAAACATACCTCAGCACCATACTACAGCACCATGCTACCATACTACAACTACCATACTACAGCATCATGCTACAATGCTACAGCATCATTCTACAGCACCATTCTACAGCAGTATGCTACAATTCTACTGAATCATTCTACAGCACCATGCTACAATTCTACAGCACCATCCTACAGCACCATTCTCTAGAACCATACTACAGCACCATGCTACCATGCTACAGCATCATTCTACAGCACCATTCTACAGCAGCATGCTACAATTCTACTGAATCATTCTACAGCACCATGCTACAATTCTACAGCACCATCCTACAGCACCATTCTACAGCACCATGCTACCATACTACTGCACCATTCTACAGCACCATCTACAGCACCATGCTACCATACTACAGCACCATGCTACCATACTACAGCACCATGCTACCGCATCATGCTACAATGCAACAGCACCATACTAGAGCACCAAGCTACAAATCTACAGCACCACGCTACCATGCTACAATTCTACAGCACCATGCTACCATGCTACAGCATCAATCTAAAGCACCATGCTACCATGCTACAGCATCATTCTACAGCACCATTGCAGATGGATATTTTGATGGGAAGAAAAAAAAAAAAATTTGCACCATAAGTGGTGGGAGGAGGAAGATTGGGTGATAGACAAGGAACAAACCATCCAATTAGATTCATTTTAAACAAAGAAAGCTAATCATCCAATGAAATGTGGGTCACCAAACCATTTTTATTAACATATTTTTATAGGCTGGAAAAGTTAATGATATGTGTTCTGGCCTGTTGTTGAGTCCAGAAATAATATGAGGCCTACTAAAGTATTAATACACAAAGAGGGTTTCCTGTAATGATAATGTAATGTGTCATGTGCATAAAAGTAGTACGAACAATAGCTCAATCATTAATACTGGCAGAGGGAGATGTTGGTCTGTTATGTTCCACTGAGTGTTCTATGAGCGGTCTCTCTGGTCTCCCATTGGTAAGAGCCAGGTTCTACCTCCAGGAGAGAGGCTAGGCACCAACACAGGGTAGAACACAGCTAACACTCAAAACAGTCATCAGCACGTTCGCTCCATTCGCTCATTCTCATCAACTGAAGCGGAACAATCGCATATTATGACTGAGGGAAACTTTTAGTAATCATTTTAGAAAAAATATTATTTTCAATGGAATAGAAATGGATTAGGATAGGGATGTAACTGAGCTGTAGAGGAGGGGCATCGACCATAGAAATGTTGATTACTTGATATCTGACAAACTTGATGATGATATCCTAATGCTTACTGAAATATTAGCCATTATCTGACATTGCATTCTATTTGCCAAACATATTGCTCACCATATGTCTGTTACAGAGAGACAAGAGAGAGTCATGAAAAAAGAGTTTTGATCATTCATGAAACTAAAAGTGCTGGAAACATGTTGGCTCAACATTTAAAAAGAAGATGACGAACAAGCTAGAGAAGGAAAAATAAAAAAGTTTTGTCGCAGGTACATCCAACTAGCTCTAGCTAACGTCAACTACCTGGCATTTAGAGAATCGATACTTGGAGTGATAAAATCAATATATTATCGTCAAAAATAATATTGTGACAAATCAATATTTGTAACAAATCTACAATTTATAAAGCAGTACTTTTTCAGACAAAGGGCTGTTTATGGCACAAAATACAAAACACTTCTCAACTAAAGGTGGGCCACACCTTTAAAAGTGCACAATGCCTTATTGTCTTGGTATGTGTTTGTTATCTCCATCTACCTCAACTGGATTTCAACGTGAGTCAAGTTTTAACCCAGTGTTTATAAACAGTGCCATGGTATTAAAAAGCCACTGACACAAACAGTTAATCAAAATATCAGCCCAATATATTAAATTCACTGTTTATGCTACAAAACTAACTTGACAAAAGGTTTTAGACTAGATAACTACCACTGTCTGCATGGTCAACTAGAACATTCCCCTACTTCATGGAATGTGTGCTGAACTTCTAATAGTTCTAATCTGATTTGTGACAGAAGAACAATCTATAAACCAGGTCAAGAAATGTATGAAACCATGGCATGGGAGAGGAGGAGCTGCGCATTTACACGTAACTGTCATTAATAGGGCTTTAGGCTATTTACACGTAACTGTCATTAATAGGGCTTTAGGCTATTTACACGTAACTATCATTAATAGGGCTTTAGGCTATTTACATGTAACTGTCATTAATAGGGCTTTAGGCTATTGTACATGTAACTGTCATTAATAGGGCTTTAGGCTATTGTACATGTAACTGTTATTAATTGGGCTTTAGGCTATTGTACATGTAACAGTCATTAATAGGGCTTTAGGCTATTGTACATGTAACTGTCATTAATAGGGCTTTAGGCTATTGTACATGTAACTGTCATTAATAGGGCTTTAGGCTATTTACATGTAACTGTCATTAATAGGGCTTTAGGCTATTTACCCGTAACTGTCATTAATAGGGCTTTAGGCTATTTACATGTAACTGTCATTAATAGGGCTTTAGGCTATTGTACATGTAACTGTCATTAATAGGGCTTTAGGCTATTTAAATGTAACTGTCATTAATAGGGCTTGAGGCTATTTACAAGTCACTGTCATTAATTGGGCTTTAGGCTATTTTACACGTAAGTGTCATTAATAGGGCTTTAGGCTATTTACATGTAACTGTGTCATTAATAGGGGCGGCAGGTAGCCGAGTGGTTAGAGTGTTAGGCCTGTAACCAAAAGGTTGCTGAATCTAATCAATGAGCAGACAAGGTAAAAAATATGTTGTTCTGCCCCTGAACAAGGCAGTTACTGTTCCTGTTCCTAGGCCGTCATTGTAAATAAGAATTTGTTATTAACTGACTTGCCTAGTAAAATAAAGGTAAAAAAATAAGGCTTTAGGCTATTTATGTGTAACAGTGTCATTAATAGGGCTTTAGGCTATTTATATGTAACTGTCAATAATTTACATGTAACTGGCTTCTTACTTCTAAAGTGCTTTCCTGCTTTCTGTCAGTTGCCACTTACTGTCATTTAACTGGTTTTGTCTGGCTGTCAATGACTTGTCTCAGCTGAGTAGCCATTGGCAAAGGAAGATGGTGGGAGATTTGTATTTATTACAGATCCCCATTAGTTCCTGCCAAGGCAGCAGATACTCTTCCTGGGGTTTATTATGGATCCCCATTAGTTCCTGTCAAGGCAGCAACTACTCTTCCTGGGGTTCATTATGGATCCCCATTAGTTCCTGTCAAGGCAGCAACTACTCTTCCTGGGGTTCATTATGGATCCCCATTAGTCCCTTTCCAAGGCAGCAGCTACTCTTCCTGGGGTTTATTATGGATCCCCATTAGTTCCTGTCAAGGCAGCAACTACTCTTCCTGGGGTTCATTATGGATCCCCATTAGTCCCTTTCCAAGGCAGCAGCTACTCTTCCTGGGGTTCATTATGGATCCCCATTAGTTCCTGTCAAGGCAGCAACTACTCTTCCTGGGGTTCATTATGGATCCCCATTAGTCCCTTTCCAAGGCAGCAGCTACTCTTCCTGGGGTTTATTATGGATCCCCATTAGTTCCTGTCAAGGCAGCAACTACTCTTCCTGGGGTTCATTATGGATCCCCATTAGTTCCTGTCAAGGCAGCAACTACTCTTCCTGGGGTTCATTATGGATCCCCATTAGTCCCTTTCCAAGGCAGCAGCTACTCTTCCTGGGGTTTATTATGGATCCCCATTAGTTCCTGTCAAGGCAGCAACTACTCTTCCTGGGGTTCATTATGGATCCCCATTAGTTCCTGCCAAGGCAGAAACAACTCTTCCTGGGGTTTATTATGGATCCCCATTAGTTCCTGACAAGGCAGCAACTACTCTTCCTGGGGTTCATTATGGATCCCCATTAGTTCCTGCCAAGGCAGCAACTACTCTTCCTGGGGTTCATTATGGATCCGCATTAGTTCCTGCCAAGGCAGCAGCTACTCTTCCTGGGGTCCAAACACATTAAGGCACTTAAATCACACATAAAACAAAAGATAAAACAATACATCATACAACATTATTACACCACTACATATCTACAATACTAAATGTATAATACCACCAAACAACAATATTACAATGTACGTGTGTGTAGAGGTTTGTGTGTTCCATGTAGTCATGGCTATATGTAGTACTGTGCGCCTCCCATAGTCTGTTCTTGACTTGGGGATTGTGAAGAGACCTCTGGTGGCATATCTTGTGGGGTATTCATGGGCGTCTGAGCTGTGTGCTAGTAGTTTAAACAGACACCTCGGTGCATTCAGCTTGTCAACACTTCTTATAAAAACAAATAGTGATGAAGTCAATCTCTCCTCCACTTTGAGCCAGGAGAGATTGACATGCATATTATTAATGTTGGCTCTCTGTGTACATTTAAGGGCCAGCTGTGATGCCCTGTTCTCAGCCAATTGTAATTTCCGAGGTCTTTCTTTTGTTACATCTGACCACACAACTAAACAGTAGTCAAGGTGCGAGGTCCTTCTTTGAGGCACCTGACCACACAACTGAACAGTAGTCCAGGTGTGAGGTCCTTCTTTGTGGCACGTGACCACGTGACTAAACAGTAGTCCAGGTGCGAGGTCCTTTTTTGTGGCACCTGACTGAACAGTAGTCCAGGTGCGAGGTCCTTCTTTGAGGCACCTGGCCACGAGACTGAACAGTAGTCCAGATGCAAGTTCCTTCTTTGTGGCACGTGACCACGTGACTGAACAGTAGTCCAGGTGCGAGGTCCTTCTTTGAGGCACCTGACTGAACAGTAGTCCAGGTGCGACAAAGATGCTGATAAAACAACAGCAGTACTAGGAGGCAGAGCAATTAAGGCAGCTTCCCCCTGAGGTCATAATAACATAGTGGTAAGCACACCAACAACGGCCACCTTAAAGCTCATTAGAGGAGATTAGGGGCCTTAAACCAGCTAAAGCCTCCTTCTCCTATAGAGACAGGAAAAAGCAAACCATCATGAACAACTGAACATGGCAGCTAGCCAGAGTAAGGCAGGTAACCTACTGGCCTCTAAACCTAAATAAACTCAACTCTATTCTGAGAGGTGAAAAAAAAGGAATAAGAATCAGGAAGAAATCCCTTGTCTACATCCCAAATGGCACCCTTTTCCCTTTATTGTGCACTACATGGGGCAGCAGGTAGCCTAGTGGTTAGAGTGTTGGACCCGTAACTGAAAGGTTGCTGGATCTAATCCTGGAGCTGACAAGGTAAAAATCTGTCATTCTGCCTCTGAACAAGGCAGTTAACCCACTGTTCCTAAGCCAACATTGTAAATAAGAATTTGTTCTTAAGGGACTTCCCTAGTTAAATTAAAAACATAGGGAATAGGGTGCCATTTGGGATACACACCTTCTCTCTCAGCTCCTGGGAGGAGATCTGACTGTGGCCACCACCCTCCTCCTCATTGGGAGATGTATTTTTAAACATTATAATGTTTTGAAATATTTTATTTATCACAACACATGGGAATGGTCCCAAGATGACGCGGCAACCCTCTATCTCTCAATGTACAACAAAGGAACATTAATCTGAGGTGAAGTGGGGCTACAACTTCTCCTTATAAGAAGTCTTCCCTACCCACTTCCGCTCAACATACGGCACCGTAAGGGTTAGGTGCGGCACCCCACTTGGATTGGTAAAAAAAGTTTATAGTATATATATATTATATAATTCATGGACTATGTTTTAAATGCCCATAAAGGTGTGCTGTTCCTGTTTCAAAAATATATTGTTCAAAACAAGCTGTTCAGTTACTCTGCCCCTCTGTGATTCTGCCAACAGCAGCTCCGCTGGCATATAGGCGTGATAACATTGCTTGGATTGTTTTCAACCTGGTGTCAGAGCATTCCGTATTATTCTGTACGTAAATCTAAGACACTACATTTTGTATGATATGTTACGTTTCATATGGTATGTATTAATCTGTGGATGTCTATCACCCATTTCATATGATTTGTTACAAATTACAATTTGTATTGTGTTTCGAATTTGCTAAACGTGCAATACGTTACAAATTTGCAAAACATACAATATTATATTAATATATTATATGGATTTGCTAAACATATGATATGTTACGAATTCTAGCTTGGTGGCTAAGTGGCTAACGTTAGCAAGCTGGCTACCATTACCTAGGCTTGATGAAGAAATGTCCCCTTGGGAATCAATAAAGTATCTATCTATCTATCTATCTATCTATCTATCTATCTATCTATCTATCTATCTATCTATCTATATATCTATCTATCTATCTATCTATATATCTATCTATCTATCTATGGACTGAGCATATGGATTACCAACCAATGTCACAGATTGCTCTGGAGCTTTCACCAAAGTGAGACCCATGAGGTTGTTGGGGTTTTGTACTGACAGTGTAGGCCTATGAAGTATGAGTAGGCCTATGAAGTATGAATTAGGACTATATTAAAGTGAAGGAGATAAGTATAGGCCTAGGACTCTGATGTGTCTATGTTCCACCTGGTCCACAACTCTTAATACTGCTGCCAGGAAAGGAGCAGTTAGTAGTGACATAGCAGTGTCACCAAGCATCAGGCTAATTATCCCTAACTCAATAGACTACATCACATGCACAAACATACAACATACATCAAGGATAACTTCTAAGGTGCCAATAGATTGAAATAAACTATGTTTATCATATTATCAATTCAGCATGAGAAAAAAGGTCTGATGACATCATGAACACCATTGATTCATGACAATAATGTAAAATGATGTCTATCACTCACCTGCAGCTCACACCATGCCACTTCCACAGTAGTCTCTGTGTCCAGTCCTTTATAAACGGTCTTAAACGAACCCCTCCCAATCTCAATGTTGAATTTCAGGTATCTTCCATCAGGTGAGGTGGCCACAGCTTTGGTCTCAATGTCCTCCCTCTCCTCCTGTTCCCATTTGCTTTCATACGGACTCCGTGACAACACGTTGTGTGGTTTATTTTGAACAAGCTCATTGTCTGAGTCCGAGCTGGCATCTTGTCTGTTGGGGCTCGGAACCGAACTCCTGTTGTCCACCAGAGGGGTGACTGGGTCCGAGACTTGGGTACAGGGGGACGTGCTGCCGGTGATGCTCGCGCACGGGCTGGAGACGGGAGATGGAGACGCCGGCGGAGTCTCCGTTTTGTCGTCGTCCTCAACTCTGGCCTCGGTTAAAGTTAAGATATTCTCCGCGGACCAGGACAAAGCCTTTGAAAGCGCCCCGCCATAGAGTTGTGGGTCAATGTCCATGTTAATTTTATGAAGCCCATAAGAGTTTCTCCTGGCACTCAAGTTGTTCATCCGTGGCATCGACGGGACCTGTCCAGTCAAGCAGTCATCGTTCAGGTCGAAAGAATGGCTTGGGAAGCCACGTCCAGCTGTCTCAACCTCCGTGTGTGACATTGTAACAGTTCTTATTCCCGACACTTAAAAAAAAAAAAAAAAAAAAAGAATATTAAACGAGGCCGTTACTTTAATAAGACAGCACGCTATTTTACAGATCTCTTTCAAAAATGTATGCTATTTTCCATTGTAGCCTACTTATAACTTTCTAGACATTAGCTTAATTTAGGAAAATAAGGTAAAAATCACTTGTGGCACTTAGCCTATTAGGTCATTATAGACCGACAAAAACAACTATTCTCAATTTTGCAATTTAATTTAAATAGCTTACCTGAAAGGGAGTTCAAATTCGGAAAATTCACATAATGCGTCTCAGATACTCCGAGTCGACCGGACCGTTCATTACTCCTGTTTGTGAGTCGTCTACTCAGCTGTAACCTCTAGTAAAGAAGTTAAAGCCGCTGTCTATATACATCCACAGAGACCCGTGCGCGCTCTCAACCCCGCCCCCATTAACATTCTCCTGTAGTTTACCTGGACAACGTGACGCAGCATATAGCGCTTGATTCACAAACAAGAGCCTCTTCGATAATGACTGACTTCATGAGGTAGGCCTAAATGTCCATTCGTGTGTGTATTGCTTATTTCCTTTGGAATAGTTGATAACACGATGTTCTTGTTCTGAGTTAGGCTATGTGGGCAAAAGCATTTAAATTACAAGACTGTTATCTCTGTCTCTTACATGTAAGCGGTTAAACAACAGAAGACCCCAAACACAGAGATCATATGAATCAGTTATGCAATTAATGAATCAGTTATGTATTTATATTACCAAATACCATATAACCAAGTAAACACAGGTGAGGTGAATCAGAGCAGCATGTGATTCACTTTGTAGCCTCATAGCCTAGTGGAGGTCAGTAATGTCACAGGGGCATGTCTCCCTTTCGTGCATCCCAAATGGCACCCTATTCCATATAAAGGGCTCTCTCTAGCTGATACTTTTACACTGAACAAATTTGTGAACACAACATGCAACAATTTCAAAGATGTTACTGAGTTAGTTCATATAAGGGAATCAGTCAATTGAAATAAATTAATTAGGCCCTAATATATAGATTTCACATGATTGGGAATACATTTATGCATCTGTTGGTCACAGATACTTCAAAAAAGTAGGAGCGTGGATCAGAAAAGCAGTCAGTATCTGGTGTGACCACCACATATCCATCATGTAGAGTTGATCAGGCTGTTGATTGTGGCCTGTGGAATGTTGTCCCACTTCTCTTCCATGGCTGTGTGAAGTTGCTGGATATTGGCCGGAACTGGTACACGCTGTCGTACACGTCCATCCAGAGTATCCCAAACGTGCTCAATGGAGGAAATGTCTGGTGAGTATGCAGGCATGGAAGAACTGGGACATTTTCAGCTTCCAGGAATTGTGTACAGATCCTTGCGACATGGGGTTCTGAAACATGAGGTGATGGCGTTGGATGAATGGCACAACAATGAGCCTCAGGATCTCGTCACGATATATGTGCATTCAAATGGCCATCGATAAAATGCAATTGTGTTCATTGTCCGTAGCTTATGCATGCCCATACCATAACCCCACCGCCACCATGGGGCACTCTGTTCACAACGTTGACAAGAGTAAACCGCTCGCCCACACACCGGTACAGTTGAAACCTCGATTCATCCCTGAAGAGCAGACTTTTCCAGTGTGCCAGGTGAGCATTTGCCCAGCATTTTCGCGGAAATTCTTCTGTTGTGCAAACCCACAGTTTCATCAGCTGTCCGGGTGGATGGTCTCAGACGATGCCGCAGGTGAAGAAGCTGGATGTGCAGCTACGAAAAACACAGGGCAAGTGCAAAATGCCAGAACGAAATACACAAAAGACAGATACACGATACATGATACATAGTGCAGCAGTATGAAAAAGTATAAAAAGTCTAAAAGGCATTGCATAGTATGAGTGAATGGCTGAATATGTACACTATACATTGTTACAGAGTGTTAGGTGAAAAAAAGTATACAAATATTGCAAGTTGATATAAATAAATAACAAATATTTGCATGGTTAACTATACTATACAGGTCGATGTCAGAGAAATACTTAAATAGCTAAATGTGCGTATGATATAAGTGAGGGTAATAATAGTTTACTTAATATACAGTCTGGTTAAATGTACAGATAAATTAATATTTTCATGGTTAAATTAACTGTACAGGTAAATGACAGGAAGAGATACTTAAATAACTCAATGTGTGTATGATATATTTTAGGGTAATAATAATTACTCCCTTAAAATACAGTCCTTAGTACAGGGTTGAATTACAGATAAATGCACGTATTGCACATTCTATATACTAAATGCAATGAAAAAAGATACTACTGACAGGATACTAATATGCAGTCCTGAGTGAATGACTACATAAGTTCAGTCCAATAATTACTTACAATATTGCACGTGATATGATATAACAACTGTACATGAATATGTATATACAGTCCTGAATGAATGAGTGCTGAATGAATAAGTCCTGAGTGAATGAGTGATTACAGACCAGAGTGTTACTCACAGATGGATGGATGCCTCATTTTTAAACTAGGTCTTAACACCCCAACAGTTTCAGGTCAATGTTGCCGACGGCAAGGCACCCCGGTGAGGCATTAAATAGTGTAATAGCTGCTGGCAGGAAGGACCTCCTGCAGCGTTCTCTGGCACACCGGGGTGGGATCAGTCTGTGACTGAAGGTGCTCCTCTGCATCATAAGCATGGTATGCAGAGGGTGGGTGACGTTGTCCATGATGGCCAGCAGTTTGGCCAAGATCCTTCTCTCCGCCACCTCCTCTAGAGCGTCAAGGTTAATCCCTAGAACAGAGCTAGCCTTCCTGATCAGCTTATTTACCCAAGCATCACAGCCTTTATGTTGGTGCCCCAGCGCACCACAGACTGGTAGAAAGTATGCAGTAGTTTACTGCACAAGTTGAAGGACTTAAGCCTCCTCAGAAAGTAGAGTCGGCTCTGGCCCTTTTTGTACAGGGCCCCGGTGTTACCAGCCCATTCCAGCCTGCTGTCCATATGGACTCCCAGGAACTTGTATGAACCAACCATTTCCACATCTATCCCCTGTATAGGGACTGCAGTCGGTTGGGCCTTGGTTCTCCTGAAGTCCACAACCATCTCCTTTGTTTTGCTGATGTTGAGCTGAAGGTGGTTTTGCTCACACCACACCACAAAATCATTGATTGTGTTCCTGTACTCCTCCTCCTGCCCACTCCTAATGCTCCCTACAATTGCAGAGTCATCCGAGAACCTCTGCAGATGGCATGTTTCAGAGTTATATCTGAAGTCTGAGGTGTAGAGGGTGAACAGGAAGGGGGACGTGACCATTCCCTGGGGGCCCCTGTATTGCTCACTGCCCGTTCTGACACACAGCTCTGTAGCCACACAAATTGTGGCCAACTGGTCAGGTAGTCCGTAACCCAGGAGACTAAGGGTGCTTCCACTTTCATTCAATTGCACGCTCCCTCAAACCTTGAGACATCTGTGGCATTGTGTTGTGTAACAAAATTTTAGAGTATCCTTTTATTGTCCCCAGCACAAGGTCCACCTGTGTAATGATCATGCTTTTTAATCAGCTTCTTGATATACCACACCTGTCAGGTGGATGGATTATCTTGGCAAAGGAGAAATGCTCACTAACAGGGATGTAAACAAATATGTGCACGACATTTGAGAGAAATAAGCTTTTTGTGCACATGGACAATTTCTAGGATCATTTATTTCAGCTCATTGGACCAACACTTTACGTTGCGTTTACATTTCTGTTCAGTGTAATTACTGTAGCTCTGTACAGGAAACATGGATTGTCTGGATTCTTGCCATGCCCTCACAAGCTTCCACAGCCCACCACATAGGCACAGACTACTGGGCAAGTTCCAAGATGCGGTATTCTGTTGATTAGGTTGTTTTTGTTACAAACTAGATCAACCTGATAGCTCATTTGACCAATTATGTGTTCATAAAATCTGCTTCAACTCTCTTCTAATAAGGAATGCTTAAATATGAGAGGGCACAACCTTCTTCCCTAATCCTGGTGAAAGAAAGGCAGAGTGAGAGGCATGGGGTGTGTCCCAAACAGCAGTCTATTCCCTATAGTGCACTACTTTTGACCAGAATCCCACTATATAGAGAATATGGAGCCATTATAGATGGAGATGAAACACTGAGCCATGATGACAGTAGAGTGGAAGACAGAGAGTGAGCCTGTAGAGGTGGCTTCTCTCCCATAGCCTGAAACAAAACACTTATCACCAAGGCCAGAGTCAGCCACACCTGTCACACTACAGCGAATTATCAGCCAACACACAAGACTTAGCTCAGCTGCCCCAAGGACCAAGACTATGGAGACATACCACATGGTCAGCGAATTTGCAAGGTCCTCCTCCAGCCCAGCTGGTGACTGTAATAAGTACAGTGCCTTCAGAAAATATTCAGACCCCTTGACATTTTCCACATTTTGATATGTTACAGCCTTATTCTAAAATGTATAACAAAATAATAAATCTCATCAATCTGCACACAATACCCCATAATGACAAAGACGTTTTTGCAAATTTATAAAAAATTTAACATTTACATAAGTATTCAGACCCTTTACTCTGTACTTTGTTGAAGCACCTTTGGCAGCGATTACAGCATTGAGTCTTGAGTAAGACGCTACAAGCTTGGCACACCTGTATTTGGGGAGTTTCTCCCATTATTCTCTGCAGATCCTCTCAAGCTCTATCAGGTAGGATGGGGAGCGTCGCTACACAGCTATTTTCAGGTCTCTCCTGAGATGTTCCATCGGGTTCAAGTCCGGGCTCTGGCTGGGCTATTCAAGGACATTCAGAGACTTGTCACACCAGTCTTATGTCCTGAGCGATCTGGAACAGGAATTCATCAAGGACCCCTCTGTACTTTGCTCCATTCATCTTTCCCTCAATCCGGACTAGCCTCCCAGTCCCTGCCGCTGAAAAACATCCCCACAGCATGATGCTGCCACCACCATGCTTCACCATAGGGATGGTGCCAGGTTTCCTCCAGATGTGACGCTTGGCATTCAGGACAGAGTTCAATCTTGGTTTCATCAGACCAGAGAATCTTATTTCTCGTGGTCTGAGTCTTTAGATGCCTTTTGGTAAACTCCAAGCAGGCTTTCGTGTGCTTTTTACTGAGGAGTGGATTCCGTCTGGCCACTCTTACCATAAAGGCCTGATTGGTGGAGTGCTGCAGAGATGGTTGTACTTCTGGAAGGTTCTCCCATCTCCACAGATGAACTCTGGATCTCTGTCAGTGACCATTGGGTTCTTGGTCACCTCCCTGACCAAGGCCCTTCTCCCCTGATTGCTCAGTTTGGCCAAGCGGCCAGCTATAGGAAGGTTCTTGGCAGTTCCAAACTTCTTCCATTTAAGAATGATGGAGGCCACTGTGTTCTTGGGGACCTTCAATGCTGCAGACATTTTTTGGACCCCTTCCCCAGATCTGTCCCTACGGTCAATTCCTTCGACCTCATGGCTTGGTTTTTGCTCTGACATGCACTGTCAACTGTGGGACCTTGTATAGACATGTGTGTGCTTTTCCAAATCATGTCCAATCAATTGAATTTACCACAGGTGGACTCCAATCAAGTCTCAAAGATAATCAATGGAAACAGGACGCATCTGAGATCAATTTCCAGTCTCAAAGGGTTTGAATACTTATGTAAATAAGGTATTTCTGCTTATTAATTTTTTTTTGAATTGCAAAAACGTCAAAAAAATCTGTTTTCACTTTGTCATTATGGGGTATTGTGTGTAGATTGATGAGGAAAACATTTTATTGAATCCGTTTTAAATTAAGGTGTAATGTGACAAAATGTGGAAAAGGTCAAGGGGTCTGAATACTTTCCAAATGCACTGTAGGTCAACACAGTAACATCCCAGTCAGTCTGTCTAGTGATTCCTGGGAAGTTACTAGCAACATTATTGTGTAGGGCAGGCTGTATCTTGCTTGCAACAGCTTGTTTATTTCGTCTCTGTGCTTGATCAACATTGCAGACGACTGCCAACTAGCTGATTTACAAATCATTACATAACCACTCATTAACATTATTATTTGTATGTCAGTCGGTCAGAATTGTCCCACAATACATCATTGATTTGATGCTCTTAAAGAACCTTTAGTATTGCTTTAACTAAATAATGTTCATTCCTATACAAGACTGGCACCCATTCATAAGGTTGTATTAAAGGGCACTAGGGGGCACTACAATACAACAAAGGAATCCAAGCCCCCCTGAGCAGAGATACAGTAATACACGTTGCCACTATTGACATTCATATTTACAAAATTAATTGGCGCTCAAATCAGACCTTGACATACAAAATCGTCCTCAATCATAACTGCAAGTAGGACTCAATATCTATTCTATTTATTTTCTTACAGGATTCCATTGGTAAAAAAAAATGAAGTTGAATCGAACACAGAGACAGTGTACAGGAGTGTCATAGGTTCTGTACTAAGGGTTTACAGCAGTCAGTCTGTACATGACACAACCAGCAACATTATAACAGCTGAACTAAACCAAGATTATATTACTCCCAAGTGTTTCCTCTTCCAGGGGAGGGGGGGGGGGGGGGGGGGGCTGGTTCAAACTCCCCAAATGTCTCTAGGTGTCTTGACTGGGATTTCTGGTAAAGAGGAACAGCAATAAAACAGGAGGGCAGAAGTCCCCACCACCACTGCACCACCACCACCACCACCACCACCATCTCTGCAAGTATATTTGTTATTAACCAGGAACGTGAGAATAAAAATGAGTTCTAAATACAAAACAGAAGAAAACAGTATGGGGAAGATACAGATTGTGGGGAAAGTCTCTCTCCAAGAATACCTAAACACATGTACTGTCTCCCCTGAATTATTTGATGAATGTCTATCGGACAACACCTGCCCACATCAAACATCCCAGGTGACTACCACAGAAGTAAAAATAAAGTCACCTCCTAAACTGCTCCTACAAATGAACAAGATGTATATTTTATAGCTACATTGGTTCTCTTCCAATAAGAAAATGCTTTAAACTTAAGTGAATGTAAAATAGCAACTTCCTAAACCAAATAATGACTATTATTCTCATCAACCATGTGGATTGGGTGCCAAGGTGCAAATAAGCCTTTTAAAACAGCAGAACTCTCATCAACATGGTCCCAGATCTGTTTGCACTGTCTTGCCACATCCTGTGGCCATCCTGTCACACCAACACAAACAGATCTGGGAGTAGGCTAGCAGGACCCTGGCAGCCTATAAGGATAAAGGTTCCCAGTCTGAGTTGAGCACTTGATCAATCCCACTATGCAATGCCTCTTCAGAAGAATTTGACCCCTTTCCCGTCGTCCATGGTGATGACCTCTGCCTTGCCGTCCGTCTGCAGGGCCTGCAGCGAGCGAATCAGCATCCATTCCTCCAGCCCATGGAATTCTGGGGGAAATGTGTTACAGCCAATTAATTTTGCTGTACAGCTCAATAGATGGTCTAAAATAGTACAGATGTCTTTTGGTAAGGATGAAAAGTAGGAAGTGCATTCGTAAAGTATTCAGACCGCTTAACTTTTTTCACATTACAGCCTTATTCTAAAATTGATTAAACTGTTTTTTTCCCCCTTATCAATCTACACACAATACCCCATAATGACAAAGCAAAATTAATAAAAAAATTTAAAAAAGGAATATCACATTTACATAAGTATTCAGACCCTTAACCCAGTACTCAAGTCTTCTTGGGTTTCATCAGACCAGAGAATCTTGTTTCTTGTTTCATGGTCAGAGTCCTTTAGGTGCCTTTTGGCAAACTCCCAAGCGGGCTGTCATGTGCCTTTTACCGAAGAGTGGCTTCTGTTTGGCCACTCTACCATAAAGGCCTGAAAGGTAGAGTGCTGCAGAGATGGTTGTCCTTCTGGAAGGTTCTCCCATCTCCACAGAGTAACTCTGGAGCTCTGTCAGAGTGACCATTGGGTTCTTGGTCACCTCCCTGACCAAGACACTTCTCCCCAGATTGCTCAGTTTGGCCGGGCGGCCAGCTCTAGGAAGAGTCTTGGTGGTTCCAAACTTCTTCCATTTAAGAATGATGGAAGCCACTATGTTCTTGGGGACCTTCAATGGCACAGACATTTTTTGGTACCCTTCCCCAGATCTGTGCCTCGACACAATCCTGTCTCGGAGCTCTATGGACAATTCCTTCGACCATGGCTTGGTTTTTGCTCTGACATGCACTGTCAACTGTGGGACGTTGTATAGACAGGTGTGTACCTTTCCAAATCATGTCCAATCAATTAGTGGACTCCAATCAAGTTGTAGAAACATCTCAAGCATGATCAATGGAAACAGGATGCATCTGAGCTCAATTTCAAGTCTCATAGCAGAGGGTCTGAATACTTATGTAAATTTGCTAAAAAAATTTAAAAAACTATTTAATCAATTTTAGAATAAGGCTGTAACATAACATAATGTGGAAAAAGTCAAGGGGTCTAAATTCTTTACGAATTCACTATATGTCAGAAATGCGCATTTCTGTCACTGTACCTTCACTTTCTGTGTCGTCACCGTTGGCGAGCTCGTAGAGTGTAAACACCGTATTGACCATACCGTTTTTAGAGACCTGACATTTTAGGGGGAGTAAAACATGAACTCCATCAAGAAGTATCAACAACCTCGTACGCATGACAACACCAGGATTTAGACTATTACTAGGAAATCTACTAGTTCACATTATATCTTCTAAAATGATGCTACATTACAGTATTCTTCCAACAATGTAAAAGGAGATCTAGGCTAAGTCCAGGAAAGCACCCTACTCCCTGTATTTTGTATTCCTTTAGACCAGGGCCCATAGCAGACCTACTCACCCACTGGTAAATCAGTTTGCCCCATTCCTCTGGCCTCCTCCACATGACTAGACACCGCGTCTTGTTCTTGTCTAACCATTCCAGGTTCCCTGCAAGCAATTTCCAGTTAAATTATTGTTAGTGTCAGAATAAGAATCCTAATCCATCTTTCAATGAAAGCAGTACTGTTACCTTTTTTCCTCAATTCCTCAAAAACAATTAGTATGGCCTCCGTTGATAGTTTTCCTGCAAGATCAGTTAAGGTTTCTAGCAGATATGAGAGGAAACATTCAGTGGGTATAATTTCAGAGAACATCCTTATAAAAGGTTCTAGGTTATTACATTTCCCTAGCCTCAAAGTCACTATACAACAACAAATAACAGATAGCCTCCTGTGGTTGGTTAGATATGACACATGTCAGTAAGTGAAACTTTGAACACAGGTAAATAAAAAGGATACTATCAATATTCTTGTGGTTGAACACCGGGCACTCTTGGGCTTCCATGACGTCCAAAGTGTAGAGCTTGTGATGGCGGCAGTAGGACAGAGCAAGGGAGCACCATGCTGCAAGCTGTTTCTGTCTGGTGTCAACATTGGGCTGTAACCTGTCACCAAAAGCAACCATTGCACCAACTTATATGGGCATGTAGCTAAGTTGAGACAGAAGTACTTAGCTAATCACTAAATAAATGTTATGCAAGTTTGAGAGGTGAATAATAATCAAACGTTAACTGGGAACAAAACCACATCATACAATATTTGGTGCAAATTAGCAATTCGAATACAATGCATCAAGACAATGTACTATCTTGGCTAACAAACTTTACTAGCCAGCTAGCTACCTACGGATTGCAATAAACCATAGGTATTTAACTACAATGATAAACTAAGTAGTTATAACACCAAGAAGCATTACTATCTAGCTAGCTACATATTGAGAAAAGCACTGCAATCATTAATTGAATCGAAACCTTGTTTCGATGTTTTCTAACAACAAATGTTCTCCTTGCATGGCTAAAGCTAACTCCCCTAGCTAGCTAGCATTATTTTAAAAGCAGGTCAACACTTTTATCCGCAAATGCAATCCACACAATACAATACACCTGGAATCACAGTTTAGTTGTGAAAAGTGTTCACTTACGTAAAAAACGGAGGGAAATTATATTGCCAGGGCCACTCAAAATTCATTGCAAATAGATGTACTCACAGGCTGACACCCGGAAGTAAGTGCAGACTCAATCGTTCCCTACTGAAGTCTACTAGAATAATCATTTACTAGCCCAACCGGCCGCAGGTGGCGCTGTTTCATTTTACGTCGTTTGTCATCAGATGATATTATTCCTTGTGACTCATCCGATGACAAACGACGTAAAATGAATAATAGCGCCATCTGGCAGCCGTTTAGGTTCTATTTCGCACATCAGTGGATGTTACGTTATGTCATGAAAAACTGGTTTACATTACAAGGCATATTGAGAAAGCAGTGAGTCGTGTTACTTGACACGTTTTTACAGTTATTTTATTAAAGGAACACATGCATTTTCAGTAATTTGCAGCATAAATATGCTATTTATTTCAATGTACAGAACAAAAACCTAATTTCATGCTTATCACACCTGTTTATCCATCTTTATCTTTCTCGACTCTATTAAGGCTAACAAACGTAATTAAATAGTACAGCCATACGTTATTATCATTCTGTGTTAACTTACAATGAGAATTTGTTTAATTAACACTAAATGTATTTTTAAAAGGTGTCAACTGATTAACCAATACAAAATCTAGAGAGGCTGTAAGGGAAGTCGGTGTCTAATTCACAGCATATATTTTATAAATGTATATATTAGTTATATACATTGACTGAATAAGACACATTCATAACACAGGACTTCTGAGCTATTCAGAAACATGATACACCTTTAAACATTTCAATGCATTCTTTAAAATGCATCTATAAAGGTTTGTTTGATCTGTGGTAAAAACAAAGTGTCTTTCCAGGTTGTCTTAGGAATTTGGGTGTTAAGATAAAATAATGTTGTGATATTAAATTTCTACATGAAAGCAATATTTCAAAGTACGCCTATAGCAACCCATATTTTTCTTTAGATTGTACATAAGTGATGCCATGAGCGGGCGTGCTATTTCACAATGAAGAATGCCGTGAGTGGCAGAAATTCAGAGAACAATGATTATCCAACAAAGATATTAGAATAAATGCAGTGCAAATATTTGACATCCCCTTCAACTAGCTCCTCAGTGGTTGCCTCCCAATCTCTCCTTTCTCCTGTAGTGTGCACTTGTTAACTTCCCTTCATGGATTTGAAAGGAAATGACAGGTAGATAGCTGCAAAATCTGGACCCCTACAAATCTGCTGGGGTAGACAATATGGACCCTTTCTTTCTAAAATTATACGCCGCAATTGTTGCAACCCCTATTACTAGCCTGTCCAACCTCTCTTTCGTATTGTCTGAGATCCTTAGAGATTGGAAAGCTGCTGCAGTCATCCCCCTCTACAAAGGGGGAGACACTCTAGACCCAAACTGTTACAGACCTATATACATCCTGCCCAGCCTTTCTAAAGTCTTCGAAAGCCAAGTTAACAAACAGATCACTGACCATTTCGAATCCCACCGTACCTTCTCCGCTATGCAATCTGGTTTCCGAGCTGGTCATGGGTGCACCTCAGCCACGCTCAAGGTCCTTAACGATATCATAACCGCCATCGATAAAAGACAGTACTGTGCAGCCATCTTTATTGACCTGGCCAAGGCTTTTGACTCTGTCAATCACCGCATTCTTATCTGCAGGCTCAATAGCCTTGGTTTCTCAAATGACTGCCTCGCCTGGTTCACTAACTACTTCTCAGATAGAGTTCAGTGTGTCAAATCGGAGGGCCTGTTGTCCGGACCTCTGGCAGTCTCTATCGTGGTGCCACAGTGTTCAATTTTTGGGCCGACCCTATTCTCTGTATATATCAATGATGTCGCTCTTGCTGCTGGTGACTCTCTGATCCACCTCTAAGCGGACGACACCATTCTGTATACAGCTTCAATGCCATACAACACTCCTTCCGTGGCCTCAAACTGCTCTTAAATGCTAGTAAAACTAAATGCATGCTCTTCAATCGAACACTGCCCGCACCCGCCTGCCGGACTATCATCACTACTCTTAGACTGTAAACTCTCCTTCCAGACACGCATTAAGCATCTCCAATTAAATCTAGAATCGGCTTCCTATTTTGCAACAAAGCCTCCTTCACTCATGCTGCCAAACATGCCCTTGTAAAACTGACTATCCTACCGATCCTTGACTTCGGCGATGTAATTTACAAAATAGCTTCCAACACTCAGCAAATTGGATGTAGTGCACACAGTGCCATCCATTTTGTTACCAAAGCCCCATATACTACCCACCACTGCGACCTCTACGCTCTCGTTGGCTGGCCCTCACTACATATTCGTCGCCAAACCCACTGGCTCCAGGTCATCTACAAGTCTTTGCAAGGTAAATCCCCGCCTTATCTCAGCTCGCTGGTCACCATAGCAACACCCACCCAAAGCAAAAATCATTGAAGCTGGAGGTTCCTATCTCCCTCAATAACTTTAAGCATCAGCTGTCAGAGCAGCTTACCGATCACTGCACCTGTACACAGCCCATCTGTAAATAGCCCACCCAACTACCTCATCACCATATAGTTTATTTTTTTGTTGCTCATTTGCACTCCAGTATCTCTATTTGCACATCATCATCTGCACATCTATCACTCCAGTGTTAATGCTGAATTGTGATTAGTTCGCCAGTACGGCCTATTTATTGCCTTTCCATTCCTAATCTTACTACATTTGCACACACTGTACATAGATTTTCTATTGTGTTATTGACTGTACGTTTGTTTATTCCATTTGTAACTCTGTGTTGTTGTTTTTGTCGCACTGCTTTACTTTATCTTGGCCAGGTCGCAGTTGTAAATAAGAACTTGTTTTCAACTGGCCTACCTGGTTAAATAAAGGTGAAATATATATTTTTAAATACATCTGTAAACTCCTTCTAGTCCATGCTACACCAATCCAATTTGTGGGGAGTAGTGAACAAGTGCATACTTCAGAAAGAAGGAGAGATTAGTTGGATGCACCCTCTGTGCGGTAGTGAGTGTGTGCTTTTTTTACTCCTGCAATATTGCTTAATTTGACCCCTGACCTCTGACTGACAGAGGCTTATGATTGGTTCAACTTGAATGGAAGATGTATTCGTATTGGTTGAGGACTAGCTCCACTATCTGGTTCTGGAAAACCATGTGCATGGTGATATTGGCCGATTCCATCTCTGGCCGGAGCAGCGTGGGACCAAAGACGATAGCCACGTTCTGCACAGTCATACGGTTCTCCTCTCCACACTCTATCACTCTGAGAGAGGGGGAAGGGGAGAGAGCGAGAGGGTGGGAAGAGAGCGAAAGAAAGAGGTGGGAGAGAAAGAGAGAGTGAGCGAGAGAGGGGGGGGGGGGAGAGAGGGATGGGGGAGAGAGAAAAAGAGAGGGAGGGGAGAGAGAGAGCAAGAAGAGAAGAGACGGAAGCAGAATCAATCAGTTATCATCAGTTATAATATCATCAATACAATAGGGCTCTGGTAAAAAATTGTGCTCTATATAGCAAATAGGGTGCCATTTGAGAGACAGGCAAAATGTGAGTGTGTGAAAGACATACTTGCGTAAATGGCTGAAGAGGAGTTCCATGGTATCATGGTTTGGCTGAGGGAGAGACCCTACCAGCTCTCGCATGTAAGACACTTTGAGGTGGTAATCAACAGTTCCTGTAAACAAGACAGGATAGAACAATAAACGTTACACTAATGTATAGATTCAATGGCGCAAGTGTGTTACAATGTATATATCCAATGCTAATTAAAAAGGGCAGTGAGGTGGTAAACATGATTAGTCCTTCCTTGATAATGAAGTAATAGCTTAACACAGTTTCAGACTATTCTACACTGTGTGAGGAAACTGAGGTGGCATTGTGGGGCTAATGCTTAACACAGTTTCAGACTATTCTACACTGTGTGAGGAAACTGAGGTGGCATTGTGGGGCTAATGCTTAACACAGTTTCAGACTATTCTACACTGTGTGAGGAAACTGAGGTGGCATTGTGGGGCTAATGCTTAACACAGTTTCAGACTATTCTACACTGTGTGAGGAAACTGAGGTGGCATTGTGGGGCTAATGCTTAACACAGTTTCAGACTATTCTACACTGTGTGAGGAAACTGAGGTGGCATTGTGGGGCTAATGCTTAACACAGTTTCAGACTATTCTACACTGTGTGAGGAAACTGAGGTGGCATTGTGGGGCTAATGCATAACACAGTTTCAGACTATTCTACACTGTGTGAGGAAACTGAGGTGGCATTGTGGGGCTAATGCTTAACACAGTTTCAGACTATTCTACACTGTGTGAGGAAACTGAGGTGGCATTGTGGGGCTAATGCTTAACACAGTTTCAGACTATTCTACACTGTGTGAGGAAACTGAGGTGGCATTGTGGGGCTAACGCTTAACACGGTTTCCGACTACACTACAGGTTCCATTAGGCAGCCACAGCACAGCGTCCGGCCTGCTGCTTACTGATGGCCTGGATGAAGCGGCTGAAGTGACTGAAGGGGAAAAGGGGTTCAGGAAGCTCCCTGAAGAACAGTTTCAGAGCCCCTGTGATGACGTGGATGTCCTCCCACTGGCCATCCTCCAGGTCCAGCTCCTCTGTGGAACACAATTACTTTTTGATTTGATGTGTTTTATTTGTCCAAATTGTTTAAAAACAATATTCAGCCACACCAGTAGAATCCATAAAACAATATTCAGCCACACGAATTGAACACAAAACAGTTTTCACAAAACGTATAACCACCCATCACAGAACACAGAACGCAGTCACAGAACGCAGTCACAGAAAGCAGTCACAGAACGCAGTCACAGAACAGCAATAGAAAGACTCATGCAAATAACTGTCGGTCTCAAGGTAATTGACCGTTAATTAACATAAACACATTTAGCTTATCCTGTCTTCCACGCATAGCATACAAGCCACTGATGCAGACCTATTATTTTAGACAGGTCTAAAGAAGCATCAAATAATGCCACAGAATTATAAGCAAATCTTGTCTGCTAAATGAACTAGGTAGCCCACTGCCATATGGCATTATGAAGAATACAATTGAACATAGCTGAATAATTTTCTCAAAACAATTTGAGTGAGTGCGCACATGCGGCTATTCTGTGTTGAACGGTTAACAAAGAAACAGGTACTCCTATATGCTTAATTTATAGTTATTTATGTAACTTTATTTGTAATACAAATGTTGAGCTATATGTTTAGATTTTTTATACATTGTAAGGCTGAAAAAAATGATCATTTTAAAAAAAGGTTAGCATGAAAGGCATGAGCTCTGCTTAGTTTTTTGCGCAGGCTGTACACACTTCATCAGTTTCTCATTCACAATTCGACAAGCACTTGATAATGCCTCGGATTTCCCATCTGCATCCCCTTTGTGAGGCCATAACGCCCCTAAAAAAATGCATGCCTTACGCGGCCAGTGGCCGTTATGCCCTTGGGCTGAATATTTTATTTAAAACTCCCTTCTCCCCGCTGCGTGCCGAAGCACCTCTCACTCATATGGCTCTCAGTGACGTGATCATCGGGTCTTTCTCACAGGCTACAAATGAAGACAGACACATTTGGGATGCAGCTGCGTGCGTCCTTATCCAATTCCGAGGCGCATTTTGAAGATATTGGAACGGTCCACTTTTCGTCAGCCAACAAGAGGAGTAGGCCTAACGAACAGCAAAAGCACTAGCCTATGTCAATCTACTATCCCCCATAGTACAAAAGTTGACATATTCTGTGGAGCATTTTAAGAAGTTGTTTGGCCACTTTAGTTGTGATACAGACCTTATCATAACACATAGGCCAGGCTACATGAGGTGTGCGACTATGATTTGAAAAAGTAATAAAAGCATGTGCTGTTTGCCGTAAGCTGGGCTAATATTGTCACCCATCACATTATTCTTGATTTAATCTTGTCTTTACATACAAGTAAGCATTTCACTGTAAGGTCTACACCTGTTGTATTCGGCCCGTGTGGCAAATACAATTTGATTTGACAAAGCAAAAACATATTTTTTGACATTTTTGATTCAAAATAAAAAACTGAAATATCATATTTTCATAAGTATTCAGACCCTTTACTCAGTACTTTGTTGAATAACCTTTGGCAGCGATTACAGCCTTGAGTCTTCTTGGGTATGTCGCTACAAGTTTCTCCCATTCTTCTCTGCAGATCCTCTCAAGCTCTCTCAGGTTGGATGGGGAGCGTTACTGCACAGCTATTTTCAGGTCTCTCCAGAGATGTTCAATCGGGTTCAAGTCCGGGCTCTGGCTCGGCCACTCAAGGACATTCAGAGACTTGTCCCGAAGCCACTCCTGCGTTGTCTTGGCTGTGTGCTTAGGTTCGTTCTCCTGTTGGAAGGTGATCCTTTGTCCCAGTCTGATGTCCTGAGCGCACTGGAGCAGGATTTCTTCAAGGATCTCTCTGTACTCCGTTCATCTTTCCCTCGATCCTGACTAGTCTCCCAGTCCCTGCCGCTGAAAAACATCCCTCAGCATGATGCTGCCACCAACATGCTTCACCGTATGGATGGTGCCAGATTTCCTCCAGTTGTGACGCTTGACATTCAGGCCAAAGAGTTCAATCTTGGTTTCATCAGACCTGAGAATCTTGGTTATCATGGTCTGAGAGTCTTTAGGTGCCTTTTGGCAAACTCCAAGCGGACTGTCATGTGCCTTTTACTGAAGAGTGGCTTCCGTCTGGCCACTGTACCATAAAGACCTAATTGGTGGAGTGCTCCAGAGATTGTTGTCCTTCTGGAAGGTTCTCACATTTTCTTTATTATTTAACCTTTCTTTAACTAGGCAAGTCAGTTAAGAACAAATTCTTATTTACAATGACCGCCTACCTACAGGGTCAGCCCCTGGAGCAAATGAGGGTTAAATGCCATGCTCAAGGACACAGACAGGTTTTTTTCACCTTGTCAGCTCAGGTATTCAAACCAGCGACCTTTCGGTTACTGGCCCAACGCTCTAACCGCTAGGCTACCTGCCGCCTACATCTCCACAAAGGAACTCTGGAGCTCTGTCAGAGTGACCATCAGGTTCTTGGTCACCTCCCTGACCAAGGCCCTTTCCCCCCCCGATTGCCTAATTTGGTCGGGCGGCCAGCTCTAGGAAGAATCTTGGTGGTTCAAAACTTCTTCCATTTAAGAATAATGGAGACCACTGTGTTCTTGGGGACCTTCCAATGCTGCAGAAATGCTTTGGTACCCTTCCCCAGATCTGTGCCTCCATACACTCTACGGTCAATTCCTTCGACCTATGGCTTGGTTTTTGCTCTGACAACTGTGGGACCTTATATAAAACAGGTGTGTGCCTTTCCAAATCATGTCCAATCAATTGAATTTACCACAGGTGGACTCCAATCAAGTTGTAGAAACATCAAGGATGATCAATGGAAACAGGATACACCTGAGCTCAATTTCAAGTCTCATGCCAAAGGGTCTGAATACTTATGTAGATAAGGTATTTCTGTTTTATTCTGTTTTTAATACATTTGCAAAAATGTCTAAAAACCTGTTTTCACTTTGTCATTATGGGGTATTGGGTGTAGATTGTTTTATTTAATATATTTTAGAATAAGGCTGTAGCGTAACAAAATGTGGAAAAACGTCAAGGGGTCTGAATACTTTCCGAAGGCACTGTATACTAAATGATATATCTGTGAAATTTGTTTTTATTTAGAATGGACCATTATCATCCACCTGTATCGAAACAGGGGCAGCGGAAAAAATACATGTAATCTCTGCACTTAAATAGCGAATGGAGGACGCTTTTCGCGTGGTTCATTTTCATGCCAGCCAGGTAGGCTATACTCCTGTTGTAAATATAAGTAATGTGCTTAATATTAAGAAAGTTGAGATTGAAATATAGTAGGCCTAGCCTATAGAAAGCTGATGGAATCCTCCTCTTTTTATTAGCGGCCATCACTTTGTTTTCTTAGGCGATTGCATAGCCTATAGAAATGTTGCGCAACATGAGCTCATGGGCTCTCATGAAGTGTTTGATTAGATTTTTGAAAACATTGCATTGATGTCAGAGTGATTAGAGGGACAATAGAGTGCTGAGTACCAGGCAGTTATCAAGTTTGGTAGGCTACTAATGACCATCAGCAGCATCAGAGCTTGGAGAAGCCTAGTTACCGTGACTAAAGTGTCACATGGAATTTGACTGCTATCATGACCGCTGGTGTGGTGTTAATACGGTCACCGTAACAGCCCTAATCACATATACACGGTAAATGTAAAGGCATTACCATGATCTGCCTTGAAGCGTAGTTTCTGAATGACCGCTAGGTTGCCACTGACTCTGTAGAGTCCATCCATGTCCAGACCTGTGAAGCCAAACACACACACACACACGCACATCAGCATCGGGGTCAATCAACTACTGTGGTAACCTTTTTTCAATTGCCATATACACTGTGCTGAATAATACACTGCTATTACAATGTTATTGCTGGCATATAACATAATCATCATCAGTGGGATTACTAATCATTACCTCTCTTTTCCACTGCTCGGATACATTTCTCCACAAAGCTGGGGATTGTTGTTTTCTCCTGGACACACAGTGTAGCCAGATGACAGCCAAACACATTTTCTGAGGGAAAGGATGATGGAGGTTAGTGTACAGTGTTTATGATGTTGACCCGTATCAGGGTTGGGGTCAATTCCTTTTCAATTCCAGAAGTACACTGACATTCCAATTCCTTCAATGCTTAAATTCTCTTGACCCCAACCCTGACCTGTATCACAACCACAACAGAAGATTTGAACAAACTTTATTGACTCATTCAAATCACCTCTCTCTCTCTCTGGATTAGTAACATAGTCATGACAAATCCTGAGAGTTAATGTTATGTAGCCTGACTTGGAGCCTGTATGCTGCATTGCAGGAATGAAGACCCTATGAGCCCACCTCGGATGTAACCCTTCTCCTTGACGGACTGCAGCGTGGGTCGTTTCAGGAGGAACTTGATCAGTTTGGTACGAACCTTCTTCTGATCGGTCTCTCCCCCAGAGGAGGTGGCCGTGCTTGTTCTGGAAGCTGGGAATGAGAGGGAGGAAGACAAAGAGGAGGCACCATGGACATGAGCAATTTGACATGGCGGAGGCTATTGCAGCTGAAACGTCTGCTCCAGTGTATTTGGAGCAGGGAGAACATACCCCTCCTCCTCCTGTCCATGGTGCCTGGTGACCTGTCATCTCTGTCTGTAATGAAGGACTTCTCACTGACGTCCCCATCCTCCTCCTCAGATTGGTGGTGTTCCTGGTCCTGCAATGTCATTGGTTAACATGCATGATGTTTGAACCAGTAGCCAAGTTAACCAAACTAAATGTACCTTCATCAGGGAGTTTTTATTTTTATCCACTACATAGAGTAAACTGTATTGTCTCCCTGAACCTGGTAGCACGTTAAGGTGTGCAAGTTAATTTACTTCCAAACATTCAAGAAACTTACTAGCTGTCGAATGGTGTCCATTAGAACTTTGTGCCAGTCGTTGATGATACACTCAGTGTCGTACTGTAGTAGAAACTCAACGCCATTTTTGTCTTTCAACTGAAGACAACATACAGAGGTTATAAGGACATTAAATATTTGCTTTACAGATGTATACAGAGGGTAACAGTCTTGGATTAACGGCCAATTTATTCTCACATGATGTTTCTTCCCAGAATCACTTATCACAATGGGCAGGAAGTTGGTATGCTAGAATGAAGTCAATCCTGTCAGGATTGTCTTTGCTGTATTTAGTACGACTCCTATTATGATTCCATGGAAACAAACTGTCAACTCACCTCTACAACATTCTTTTTGCTGGATTTATCCCTGGGAGCCCAGCCAATCGTTGCCCCTCGTAGATCCACTGTGACCTCTGGGACGATCTGATTGGTCTTGATCTGCGAAGAGAGAAAGACATAATGGAGGACCAGTTGATGAAAACTGACAGCACTGCATTCCATGGAATCAGACAGTTGAACAAAGCTCTTACTGTCGTACCTCATAGAGCCTTCAGGGCTTGTCTGTGCTGAGTTGTCACTCTGTCACAGCTTCAACACAACATCCTGCATGTTATAATCTAAGATGTTCACAGCATTTTCTTTCATTCCTTCTAATAAGGCACAGTCAAACATTTTACTGTAGATGTTTCTGAGACCATGTCTAGGCTTTCAGCTTGGTGCTAATGTCTCAAAGCTGTTAGTTCCCTCCCTCACCCAGAAATGCACTGAATGTGCCAGAACAGGAATGTAGAGTTCCCACACAGTCAGGTGAGGGAATGTGTAAACAAGGTGATGTTAGAGTTATTTATCTGTGCAGGTAACACATGTACACCTCTCACTCACAGAGGTTCCCGTGGCTGCAGACTTGGGCTCTTTATGGAAGGTCAGAACCCCTCCGTGAAGAACCGTCCATGACTGGGCCCAGTTTTTCCTACAGGAAGGCCACTGAGTGTGAGCTTTACTGTACTTCAGGGAATGTTGCAGTGTGGAAAATGATTTGGTAATGTAATGGATGACTATACATTCAAGTTAATGTCTGATAATTCCATCACTTGTTTCCATGTCAGCAATTATGCCAACACTTTGGATGAGGTCAGAATTACCTTACTCTTTTCCCGTTCTCTGACACTTTAGTTTTGTTGAGTATTCCAGCTTTTTCTAAACTCTGCACCTGAAAAAGGATCCAAACATAACATGCTTTAAAATATGTGAAGCCAAGTGTTCAAGTGAGACATCATTATTGATGTATTGATACTAACCTTAAGCTCTACTAACAGAAATGCACAAAAAAGCAACCGGTGGCTTTGACAACTGTGGCTAAATTCTCAAAACAAGCTACTTTGTCTTAGCATAGAGCTCTACCTCTATGTTGTATGACGAACAGCATGGATGGGATGAAAGCACAGCCATTTCAACCATTGCATGCTTTCTTTCAGGGTGTAGTGAGGTGTGATGAGGGGGTGTGGCAGTTGGTGGTTTTGGCTGACAGTTTGCCAAAGGTGATGTGACATCAGCTGCCCTCAAAAAAGGACATCTATTATTATAATCAGGAAATATACAATTTCCCAAGTGACATCTGTTTTCCACTCTCTCAGGAGTAGCTATGCCATAGCAGGATAGTCTCAAGTAACTACTGACCTACCAGTACACCACACCATTAGTACATCACACCATTAGCCCATAGATAGATAGCATGCATGTATTATATAGTATCTATCAGGGTAGTGTATTATATAGTATCTATCAGGGCAGTGTATTATATAGTATCTATCAGGGTAGTGTATTGTATAGTATCTATCAGGGTAGTGTATTATATAGTATCTATCAGGGCAGTGTATTATATAGTATCTATCAGGGCAGTGTATTATATAGTATCTATCAGGGCAGTGTATTATATAGTATCTATCAGGGCAGTGTATTACATAGCATCTATCAGGGCAGTGTATTATATAGTATATATCAGGGTAGTGTATTATATAGTATCTATCAGGGCAGTGTAATATATAGTATCTATCAGAGCAGTTTATTATATAGTATCTATCAGGGCAGTGTATTATATAGTATCTATCAGAGCAGTGTATTATATAGTATCTATCAGGGTAGTGTATTATATAGTATCTATCAGGGTAGTGTATTATATAGTATCTATCAGGGTAGTGTATTATATAGTATCTATCAGAGCAGTGTATTATATAGTATCTATCAGGGTAGTGTATTATATAGTATCTATCAGAGCAGTGTATTATATAGTATCTATCAGGGTAGTGTATTATATAGTATCTATCAGGGTAGTGTATTATATAGTATCTATCAGAGCAGTGTATTATATAGTATCTATCAGGGCAGTGTATTATATAGTATCTATCAGGGCAGTGGTTAGATATAAAAAATAAAAAATACATTGTGCCGCTGAGGCTCTGGGCTCTGTTTGGAGGGGCTTCATCGGAGTCTAAATCAACCCTTCAGGAAAGTACACAAAACAGTGCTCTAGCTGGGGCATCACAGAACTGTCATTTGAGTTAGGACAGAATTGTCATTTGAGTTCGGACAGAACTGTCATTTTCAATTGACTCAGGGCTGATCTAACCTGATGAGGATCAGCAGACTGGGGAGGACAGGAGAGGAGGACAGGTGAGAAGGAGGAGAACTCACGTGGTGCTGCCCCATCTCTGGAAAGTTGTCCGCACTGGAGCCGTAGTCCGAGGCCTTTCTTCTGTGAGTTGGGAAGAACTTTTGTCCAACAGGAGAATAATAATGGATCCTTTACTTTTTGCAATGTGACTAAAACCTACATAGGACAAAAAACCTGCATAGTTCCTAACTTCCTAGTGTCTGCAATCACTTAATTTTACTTAATGTTCCTGTATGTGTTATTAGTCCTCACCCCCTCCTCCAGGGCTGAGCTGACATAAGTTGCACCCATGGTGTGTCTCCAGTTCTTCATGACCGATAAAGAGACCCTGTCCAGATCAACACCGTTCCCCACCTTGGGCTGGCCTGACACTACAGGGGCCTGGGTTGGTCAAATGATAATGGAGAAATGCATGTTCACACTGGAGAAACCTTTCACATCTACATGAGGAAAATACTGATCTAAACCATGTGGACGAGCTGGCCAAGATGAACCTCTCTTTAACCCATACACAACATGTTGCTAAGGACAGGGAGAAGGGGAGGAGCTCACTGTGGCCTTGTGTTCCAAAGGGAATGAAGAGGAGAAATAATAACAGAATGTAGGCTAATTTAGTTAAATCTGTTCAGATGAAAGAGGTCTTTCATTTCATACTCGCTATGGGTGTTTTCTAATCTTGACCTCTACCTCAGGCAGGTTCCACTGGGATCTGGAGCTGTCTCTAAGGTAGTAGTACGTCTGTCCTCTGTCGTCCAACGATTTGATCCACTGTTACCACACACACAATGACAAAGACTTCCGGTTAAATATTTACTATACTGAACCTTTCTGTGGCCTTGTACAGTATATGTTGAGTACACTACGACATCTTCTAGTCTAGTAGCTGCATTTAGCCGTAAAATTCATTCAAGCTGACTGCATTCCTGGACAGCTCTCTCTTGAAAAGTAGATTTTAATCACAATGAGACTAACCTGAATAAATATTGTCCAAATATGAGACTAACTTGAATAAATAACGTCTAAATAAATGGTCAATGAGACTAACCTGAATAATTAACATCTAAATAAAGGGTCATGAGACTAACCTGAATAAATATTGTCTAAATATGAGACTAACTTGAATAAATAACTTCTAAATAAAGGGTCAATGAGACTAACCTGAATACATAACATCTAAATAAAGGTTCATGAGACTAACCTGAATAAATAGCATCTAAATAAAGGTTCATGAGACTAACCTGGATAAATAGCATCTAAATAAAGGGTCAATGAGACTAACCTGAATAAATAATGTCTAAATAAAGGGTCAATGAGACTAACCTGAATAAATATTGTCTAAATAAAGGGTATGTGTACCTGATCAGGTGAGTGTCTGCTGGAGAACACCCAGGTCCCATCAGGGTCTATGTTGAGGTTCCAGCCCGTCGGGGCGCTCCTGTCCAGGCTGGCCCTGGGGATGACCGCCCGGGTCACATGGCTGGGGGTGTAGTCCTTAGGGAAGGAGTGATGGGTCACAGGGGACACAGCCAACAACTCTTCTTCTGGTAGGTCAGCCTCGGCTGGGTCTGGATAGTCCTCTGCTGGGTAGTCCTCTTCAGGCAGGGGAGGCTGGACACACACGCACACACACACATGTGTGTACACAGACACACGCACACACCCATACGCATGCACACAGACAGACACACACGTTGTGAGAACGTTACATTCAGTGTTCTGCTTCAAAACAGATCGAGACCAGGACAATGGGTAACCTTCCTTCTAGCTTCCTTTCACCTTTTCAAAGATAGCTTTCAGCTTTTTTCAACAATGCAGTTTGCTGAAAGTTCACAATGAGGTCAATGTGAAAATGTACAGAATGCCTACTAGTTTGAGGAGAATTACATAATCTATGAAAACCAACTGTATGCTATGTACTGTAGGAGCAGGAGCTTAAACTTCATTAAAAAGATGATCTTATTATTTGTAGACCTCCCATGGTGAAACTAAAATAGACTAAGTGAGTGTCTAAGTGGAACAGGCCTTACCGGCTCTTCCTCCAGAGACCTGAGCCCACTCAGAGGCTCCATCAGAGGGGGGTAGGGGCACTGTGGCTCTGGGGGCTCCCAAGACGTCTCCCCCAATACTGGGTTGTAGAAGAACTGGCGGCCGCTGGTCACATCCAAACACTGCTCCCAGTCAGAGGTCCATGCACGGGGGGAAGCAGCAGTTGAGGTGGGGGACAGGGCGGGGGACAGAGAGGAGGACGAGCACACAGACACCTCGGCGGGAGCCTCAGGGTATATGTGGGGGTTGTCCCAGGTGGTCTGCCCTGATTCGGGGTGATAGTAGTACTCCCGTCCACTCTCCTGGTCAATGTGCACCTCCCACCCCTCAGAGTCAAGGTATGGAGGAAAGCAGGGAGGGGAGGAGGAGATGCTTCTGCCGAGCTCCGCTACATTGACGTACACAGAGTTGTGGGCACTCTCCTTGACCTATGGGAAGAGCAGGCAATATGGGGTCAGAGGTCAGCTGGAAAAGTTATGAACGACAGTGTGACGCCACGTAGGTAGAACCCTATCTGATCCCAGATCTGTTTGTGCCGTCTTGACAATAAACATACAGTAGGAACACAAACTGATCTGGGACCAGGTTGAGGCTAAGTGACACTGAGTCACTCTAGACCAGTGATGTCAGAGGTACAGCCCGCGGGCCAGATCCGGCCCGCCAACAGGTTTCATCCGGCCCGAGATGTTTTGGGTAAAAAAAACAAAGGCGAAACGTTTGCATCCAGTTATTATCAACTATGTGAGTAAAGTAATAGGTTTCTATGATATGATCATAGATGGTAAATAAATCGAATTTGATACGTTAATTAAAGCTTGCACTACTATCTATCCGCAGGAAGTAGTAAAAACCGCCAGTAACTGGCTTTTTATCTTAACGGTTAAGCTATCTTAGCAAAAAATGCTATCGAAAAAGAGAAAGGTTGACACGGAATGTAGGGTATTCCAAGAAAAATGTAAAGAGCAGTTTTTCTTCTGGCAGGTGCATGGCAAACCTATATGCCTTATTTGTTCACAAAAAGTGGCTGTAGTAAAGGAGTATAACATCAAACGACACTATGAGACCCACACAGAAAAATATGACAAGTACACTGGGCAACTGCAAACCGAAAAGGTGAATGAGCTAGCATCATCTCTAAAAAAACAACAAATCTGTATTTTCCAAATGTAGAGAGACACATGATGGAGCAGTTAAAGCCAGCTATATCATTGCCAGTGAAATCGCTGCAGCATCCAAACCGTTCTCAGAGAGAGAATTTGTGACAACCTGCATGCTAAAGGCAGCTGAGCTGGTGTGCCCTGAGAAACGACAAGCTTTAGCTAACATTAGCTTGTCGAGAAATACTGTGGCAGAGAGAATCGGGGAACTTGCCGGAGATTTGAACAGTCAACTAAAAGACAAAGTTAAGTCATTTATTGCATTCTCTATTGCTATTTAACATTTTGGTGTTTTCACACGCAATTTCTGTAGTTCATTCTAATTGATTGGTACAGCTATTCTGATTGATTTGTACAGCTATTCTGGACCGACATTTGGCGTTTAATAACAATAACCTGCATTCTTCAAATGTATAATTAATAAATAACACAGATATTCAAACATAATATGTAAATATTAATAGTTAACATGATTTCTATGGCGCTTATAATTAATTGGCCATTTGTTGCACTTCTCTCATCTGTACTTGAAATGTATTCTTGTCAATGTTGCATAGAAAAAGGCTTTCTGTTCAAACTGTATTTTTCTGATTGCTTCATGTAATACTACATAGTGTTTTTTTCATGCGCCAACAATGCATTGATTGGTATCTGTAGGCCTTCTTGAATGATTTCAAATAAATCCGCCAGCAGCCTAAATAACCATGTGTAGAGTCAAATAGATTTTAGCAAAACATTGTTGGGCCCCCATGAGGTCCCATTTGAACAAATCCGGCCCACTACCTAATATGAGTCTGACACCCCTGCTCTAGACGGTCAAAATGCTTCATGCAACAGAGAGCCAAGTCTGTGAACCACATAACCAACATTAACTTTAGTCTATAAGCTCTATAGACAGTCAGTTGGTTCTGTAGTTGATATATTTCTGGAGGGACAAGAGGCGCTCTCACTTACAGCACTCAGTAAGAGGGTGACAGAACAGAGGCGGTCTTCCGGAGCAGTCAGCTCAGGAAGTAAATTCTAAAGCAGAAGCTCCAGACCACAAACCAACGCCTAATTTTTGTCTAAATTTACAGACACCCACTATTACAACGCCTATTTCCAGGAGACTGAAAAAAAACAGCTGCACCATTGAGAGCATTCTGACTGGTTGCATCACCGCTTGGTATGGCAAATGCTCGGCATCCGACAGCTTCTAACCCCACGCCATTAGACTGTTAAGCAGTTAATAAAATGGCTACCCAGACTATTTGCATTGACCCACTTTTTTACACTGCTGCTACTCGCTATTTATTATCTAGTCACTTTACCCCTACCTACATGTACAAATTACCTCAACTAACCTGTACCCCCGCACATTGACACAATAACTATTGTTATTTTTGTCTTATTTTAGTTTTTTTATTTAAGCAAATATTTTCTTACATATAAAAAATTCTGCAATGTTGGTAAAGGTCTTAAAAGCACTTCACCTTAAGGTCTACACCTATTGTATTCGGCGCATGTGACAAATAAAATGTGATTTGACTTATTACCCAGTTACCCACAGACACTGACTCTGCATTGCCAAAACTGGAGGTGCAACAGGGATGTACAAAGTTCACCACTGAACAAACTGAAACAGTACTGCTTCACAGACTACCAAGGCATTCATGTGTGACATTGTCTTCCATTTAGGGGTGGTGTTCCAGTGGCAAGAAAGAACAATGACAGCTGTCCACATAAAGAAATATGCAAGCAGGGTTGGGTAGGTTACTTTCTGTTACAGTTAGTTACTTGTCCAAAATTGTAATCTGTATATGTAACTTTTGGATTACCCAAACTCAGTAACGTAATCTGATTACTTTCCCCTTAAGAGGCATTAGAAGAAGAAGACAAAAAATATCCATGAAATGCATTTTGTGTGCCATTATAGTGGTCTCTGACTTGTGGTCAACTCGCTCAGGTGGAATAAACTTAAAACTTGCGCCTTTGTTCAATGCTGATTTGAATGCCATTGAGAAAACAGAAAGATGTCATAATCCAATAAATAATCATGTTGTTTTTCAAAAGTATTTGTAATCTGATTACAATATAGTTTTGCTGGTAACGTAACTGATTCGTTTTGTTTGGTAATCAGATGACATGTAAATCAGTTACTCCCCAACCCTGTACGTAAGGGCAATATTCAAGTTTCATGCAACAGTTTCACAATGGTTACTGACACAATGGTTACTGACACAATGGTTACTGACACAATGGTTACTAGTTGAAGCCAGTCAAAAAATATCAATTAGAGTAGGCGTAATTCTTCAAAATGTTATACTGTCAAAAATGCTTACATGACTCAAACTTTGATTGAATATAATCAAATTCAACCATTGACTGAATATAACTTCAAAATACATTTTATTCTTCTAGCTATAGAAAGTTCCAGTATTTGACCGTATGAAGCACAAAACGCAATTCAGTGTATGTAAATATAGACCTAGTCAAGGCCAATTCACATGGTAAGGTTTGTTGAGTTAGCCTAAATGTTAGTGTTATTGTTGAGTTAGCCTAGTTAGCCTAAATGTTAGTGTTATTGTTGTAGCTGCCTTAAGTTATTGCTACTCTGGGATAAATAAAGTTGTTTTAATTGAATTTAATAAATGAGCGAGAAGTAAATGGCACTGTTGACTACTTCGGTGTCCATCCTTCCAGAAAACATTGACACACTTACTCACTGATCCTACATGGCCAGAGTCTCACCTGGAGTCTCATCTGTTCCAGAGGCCAGAGTCTCACCTGCTGTATCCCATGAGAGGTCTCTGCCTAACTTGATTACTCCTGGGAGGTCCTTCTGGGAACACTGCTGCCTATGATAGGGCTTCCAAGTGGCGCAGTGGTCTAAGACACTGCATCTTAGTGCTAGAGGCGTCACTACAGACAACCTGGTTCGAATCCAGACTGTATCACAACCGGCCGTGATTGGGAGTCCCATAGGGCGGCGAGTGTGTACATAGTCAAAGCTTTCTTTAATTTTGGGTCAGTCACAGTGGTCAGGTATTCTGCCACTGCTAACTCTGTTAAGGGCCAAATAGCATTCTAGTTTAGTCCGTTTTTTTGTTAATTCTCTCTGCTCAACTCTGCTCTGCCAAACAAACCACTGGTTTAAGGAAAGGTGACAGGTCGGAAACCTATTTAGGTCAATGGTTGGAAGGCAGATATGGATAGTAATGGGTCAATTTGACTATTTAATTTGATTAAGAATAATCCATTTTGTTTTGTGGTGATCAGATATGGACTCGACTCAGTACCCCATCTAGTTTGGTCTGTCATTAGCATCATTATCAAACTCATTATCACCACAAGGTAATCAATACACCAGACAAGAGAGAGGAAATGAGAGAGCTGTGTCATTGATCTCTCTGATTCTGGAATGCCACCTCCCGTGCCCACTGGAAAGAGATATCGACCCACAATAAGCACACACTAACCAGATGTTTGTTGGGCAAAAATTCAGTGTCACCAATAAAAATAAACAACGGGGCAAAACCCTCAATCTAACCACTACATAAACACCCACAGTAAGCAGCCCACAGTAAATGAAATACCCAAACGTGAGAAACTATGAGTTTGTGTCAGCAAATGTGTCAACTAACAACTTGCAAAACTCAAGTCTACATCAACAGTGCTTAACGGATATATGCACTAAACATAATGAAGCAGACATTGCTTGTTTTATTGAGCATGCTCTCTGGGGTTGACGTACACTGCAGCACAGGAAAACAAAGATGAAGCAATATATCCTCAGTAGAGTGAGACTAAGTAGACTAAACAGGAAGTAGGAAGGTGATAAGGTAGACGTAAATACTGCCAATGTTGTATATACTGCACAACAAACCCAACTCACTGATCTCTATTCTGAACAGCCTAATTCAACCCAACTCACTGATCTCTATTCTGAACAGCCTAATTCAACCCAACTCACTGATCTCTATTCTGAACAGCCTAATTCAACCCAACACACTGATCTCTATTCTGAACAGCCTAATTCAACCCATCACACTGATCTCTATTCTGAACAGCCTAATTCAACCCAACTCACTGATCTCTATTCTGAACAGCCTAATTCAACCCAACACACTGATCTCTATTCTGAACAGACTAATTTAGCCATAGACCCAGCAAACCCAGGTCACTGAGTTTTACTGAGGCTGTACTGTTGCATCTAGTGTACAGTTGGACCTACCTGGGCTGGTATTGGGAGAGCCAAGCCCCCCCGGGCCTGGTACCCATGCCGGGTCTTTGCATAAATATCCACCATGTTTATGTAATCCCAATGAGTAGAGCCATAGAATACTACAGCTGACCAGAGCACAGCTACACCATAGTTCCACTAGCTACCACAGGACTGAACTGACAGGAGCTGAGGCGGGCAGGCACATACACCAACCGCACACACCCTCTCAGACCAGCAGTGTATGCTGCTGACCAATGACAGTTAGAGAACTGCCTTTTCTGTTACAATGAAGGGGGAGGAGGTTCAAAGAGAGAGAGAGAAAGCTAAGATAAGTGAAAAAAACCTATCTGGGTTTATCTTCTTTCCCAAAAAGAAGGAACTGTATCTAGTCTACTGTCCTCACAGCTCATGTTTTCTGGTTTGGGTTACATCTTCCATTTTTGAAGCAGTCTTTGAACATTACAACGACTGTAAACAGCCTGAAAGTAACAACAACATCCGACTACTACTAAAGTATGGTTTCCAAATCTGACACATCAATACACAAGTGTGTACCGGGGAGAGTGTACACATTTCAAGGGAAAACATCCCGGTAAAAGGATGAACCCAGATTATCTGGAGCTCAGACTGTAGAGTTAGTGAGTGCTTGACTTGACACAGGAAACTTTAGGGAAGGGACAGTTGTTTAACCATAATTTCCTTATAGACAGTATCAGACTATTGTATCTGCTGACTGTCTGACGCCTTTGGCCCAAATTAAATACCATAACATCCACCACCCCAACCAATAGTATCATACAACCCCAATCAATAGTATCATACAACTCCAATCAATAGTATCATACAACCCCAACCAATAGTATCATAATAACACCCCAACCAATAGTATCATAATAACACCCCAACCAATAGTATCATAATAACACCCCAACCAATAGTATCATAATAACACCCCAACCAATAGTATCATAATAACACCCCAACCAATAGTATCATAAATGACAACCCAACCAATAGTATCATAAATGACAACCCAACCAATAGTATTAAAATACCATCCCAACCAATAGTATCATAGTAACACCCCAACAAATAGTATCATAATACCACCCCAACCAATAGTATCATACCACCCCAACCAATAGTATCACAATAACACCTCAACCAATAGTATCATAATAACACCCCAACCAACAGTATCATACCACCCCAACCAATAGTATCATAATAACACTTATGAGCACAAAGGAGGCCTGTACTTCAGACTCCCAAACAAGGACCTGAGAGGACAACACTTTGCTGATGCAGATACTTTAACAGGGTATAGGGTCTATTCAAATTCAAGGAATTGAATTCATGATTTCTTTAATGTATTTTTTATTTCATAATAACATCCCAACCAATAGTATCATACTACCCCAACCAATAGTATCATAACAACACCCCAACCAATAGCATCATAACAACAACCCAAGAAATAGCATCATAATACCACCAAAACCAATAGTATCATACAACCCCAACCAATAGTATCACAATAACACCTCAACCAATAGTATCATAATAACACCCCAACCAACAGTATCATACCACCCCAACCAATAGTATCATAATAACACTTATGAGCACAAAGGAGGCCTGTACTTCAGACTCCCAAACAAGGACCTGAGAGGACAACACTTTGCTGATGCAGATACTTTAACAGGGTATAGGGTCTATTCAAATTCAAGGAATTGAATTCATGATTTCTTTAATGTATTTTTTATTTCATAATAACATCCCAACCAATAGTATCATACTACCCCAACCAATAGTATCATAACAACACCCCAACCAATAGCATCATAACAACACCCCAAGAAATAGCATCATAATACCACCAAAACCAATAGTATCATACAACCCCAACCAATAGCATCATAATAACACCCCAACCAATAGCATCATAATAACACCCCAACCAATAGTATCATAATAACACCCCAACCAATAGTATCATAATACCACCCCAACCAATAGCATCTTAATAACACCCCAACCAATAGTATCATAATAACACCCCAACCAATAGTATCATAATACCACCCCAACCAATAGCATCATAATACCACCCCAACCAATAGCATCATAATAACACCCCAACCAATAGTATCATAATAACACCCCAACCAATAGTATCATAATAACACCCCAACCAATAGTATCATAATACCACCCCAACCAATAGCATCATAATAACACCCCAACCAATAGTATCATAATAACACCCCAACCAATAGTATTATAATACCACCCCAACCAATAGTATCATAATACCACCCCAACCAACAGCATCATAATACCACCCCAACCAATAGTACCATAATACCACCCCAACCAATAGTATCATTATAATAGCCCAACCAATAGTATCATAATAACAGCCCAACCAATAGTATCATAATAACAGCCCAACCAATAGTATCATAATAACAGCCCAACCAATAGTTTTATAATAACAGCCCAACCAATAGTATCATAACACTTATGAGCACAAAGGAGGCCTGTACTTCAGACTCCCAAACAAGGACCTGAGAGGACAACACTTCACTGATGCAGATACTGTAACAGGGTATACGGTCTATTCAAATTCAAGTAATTTAATTCATGATTTTTTACATTTGTCAAATATGATACATCCTCGGTTTTGAGAGTGGTTTCAAATTAAATTATCATCCCTTCTTAATGAATAACATTGACCAAAAGAGTGAAAGTGAAGTATTGTGGAAGCGGAAGCATTGTTATGATGTAGAACTAGTTCCTGAAGAAGGAGGAGATGATTGCCATATTTTGTAGTCTCTAATTGCCCTAAATGAGAACAATCTGAACTTTCTCTCATAGCCTTGAGCAATGCTACAAAGCAGCAAACTGCCTGATTACTTCACCGCTTTAGCAATCATCCAATCAAACAATGGGGGAGCAAATTGGGGCCCAAATTAGGCCACAAAAACACAGGCGGCCTATTAATTGAGGCTGACTCCTCCCCCGTTACAGCACTCCTCATGGCCCAGAATCCTGGATTACCCCAGAGACGGCAGTGTGGAATTCTAGTTCTACCTCCTTCTACAATTTACATACATACAGCACACCACTTCCCTACCCATCTCCTCACTTAACTTTACCTCAGGCCAGGCTGACTGACGCTTTATTGACAAGCCTCTTCTGACTGCCCCTAGGCAGAGAACCTGCTCTCATATGAAGCAGGAGAACATAGAGATTCTAGAACATATGACATAGAGATTCTAGAACATACGACATAGAGATTCTAAAACATAGAACATAGAAATTCTAGAACATAGATGTATACAGTATACATGTATGGGTAGAGGAAAAAGAGAAGATATAGTAATCTCTGAACATACTGTGGTGTTCTGAAACATTATAAGACACTGAAAGTAACTGTTGGGTAACAACTTCTTTCCAAGAATGCCTGCAGTACTGTACACACCCTTATGGAAAAAGTGTTACAAAAACCCATGTTTTCATGTGATCTTATGTGACGTTAATGTGATAACATGTGACAACATGTAAAGCAACACGTTATAACATGAAACTACACGTGAAAACGTGATCACACGTGAAGTGTTCCGAAAAACACGTTTCACCTGTGCACGAATGTGTTCTTTATGTAAGGGCAGTAAAGCCACTTATTTAAATTGCATATTTACATATATGCAGAGCTCAAGAGCTTTGAGAGTGAAGTTCCAAGCAATTAACCCTATCATTACAAACATAGAGTACATAAAAAAGAACCATGCATCAAGATAAAATTAAAGACATTCCGGATCTAATAGGATTCTATGACTAAGGAGACAAAATACTTTAGACAACGTGCCATGTCATTGAATGACAGATTGTTATAACATATGTGGTTAGCTGATACATAAAATACCGTTCCAGGCTTTGTAAGATCTGGCAGGCATCAGCAGCACCTAGGCAGAGGCAGGCAGCCCAATTCTGATTTTTCTTTTCCCACTAATTGGTCTTCTGACCAATCACATCAGAACTTTTTCAGAAACAAAGATCAGAATTGGGCTGCCTTTGTAAACGCAGCAGTTAAATAGTCTCATTATAGCTGAGGAGCAGTCAATGGGAGCCTCTAGAGGAGATGTACACAAACACAGAGAAAAATGCTGAATTTCCATTTCTTTCTCAAAAGCAAATTATCTAGTGAAGTATGCATGAACATGATGATATCAACATGATCACAACCCTTTTTCACATTAATATATATTTTGTCTACATTCACTTTCATGTCAATTGAGTTCATTTAACTGGGATAGTCCACTCCACTCGATAGTCTAACCATCACTACTTTCCACAGTCTTTGGATCATGACATCCGGTGTTACCCTAAACGTTAGTCATCGAAATGTATTCACCCATCCTTACTCTAAAAAAAACTCCCATATAGGGAATAGGGTGCCATTTGGACCAGACTATTATGATGCACCATATAGGGAATAGGGTGCCATTTGGACCAGACTATTATGATGCACCATATAGGGAATAGGGTGCCATTTGGACCAGACTAATAAGATGCACCATATAGGGAATAGGGTGCCATTTGGACCAGACTATTATGATGCACCATATAGGGAATAGGGTGCCATTTGGACCAGACTAATAAGATGCACCATATAGGGAATAGGGTGCCATTTGGACCAGACTATTATGATGCACCATATAGGGAATAGGGTGCCATTTGGGCCAGACTAATAAGATGCACCATATAGGGAATAGGGTGCCATTTGGACCAGACTATTATGATGCACCATATAGGGAATAGGGTGCCATTTGGACCAGACTAATAAGATGCACCATATAGGGAATAGGGTGCCATTTGGACCAGACTATTATGATGCACCATATAGGGAATAGGGTGCCATTTGGACCAGACTAATAAGATGCACCATATAGGGAATAGGGTGCCATTTGGACCAGACTATTATGATGCACCATATAGGGAATAGGGTGCCATTTGGACCAGACTATTATGATGCACCATATAGGGAATAGGGTGCCATTTGGACCAGACTATTATGATGCACCATATAGGGAATAGGGTGCCATTTGGACCAGACTATTATGATGCACCATATAGGGAATAGGGTGCCATTTGGACCAGACTAATAAGATGCACCATATAGGGAATAGGGGGCCATTTGGGCCAGACTATTATGATGCACCATATAGGGAATAGGGTGCCATTTGGACCAGACTATTATGATGCACCATATAGGGAATAGGGTGCCATTTGGACCAGACTAATAAGATGCACCATATAGGGAATAGGGTGCCATTTGGGCCAGTGTTGCTGTTGACGAGGAGAACAAACAACTGACTCACTCGTCTGTCCAACACGCTACCTACCCAGTGTTCTGTTCTGTCAGGGAGCAGGATCAGATAGATAGGTCTCTCTCTCACACACATCTGTTGGAGCAGTTTCCTGGCATTTGATTTCGGCAGGCAGTGGTTCGCTGGGAGTATCATGAAATGGGTTTCCATTGCCAAGCAGCAGCACACAAGCCTGCGGCTGGAGTGATGTAAAGGATCGCAGCCATTGGACTCAGTGGAAACACGTTCTCTGGAGTGATGAATCACACTTCACCCTCTGCCAGTCCAACGGACAAATCTAGGTTTGGCGGATGTCAGGAGAACACTACCTGTCGTAATGCATAGTGCCAACTGTGGAGGAGGAATAATGGTATGTGGCTGTTTTTCATGGTTCGGGCAAGGCCCTACCGACACCAGGCGTCCATGGAAAGGTTATTATAGTTGTGTTATTGTAGTTGGGTTTTTATTTCTATTAGTTTTAAGATTTATAGCTGACACTAAACAGAATTTCAAATAGTTTTCAGATCCACTTTACTCGTTTTTATACACCACTCCAGCCGACGCTTGGCATTGTGCACAGTACAATTAGTAGAGCACAGTAGAGTACAGTGAGTAGAGCACAGTACAATAGAGTAGAGTACAGCGAGTAGAGTACTGTACAGTACAGCGAGTAGAGTACAGTGAGTAGAGTACAGTACAGTGAGTAGAGCACAGTACAGTGAGTAGAGCACAGTACAGTGAGTAGAGCACAGTACAGTGAGTAGAGCACAGTGAGTAGAGCACAGTACAGTGAGTAGAGTACAGTGAGTAGAGCACAGTACAGTACAGTGAGTAGAGCACAGTACTGTACAGTGAGTAGAGCACAGTACAGCGAGTAGAGTACAGTGAGTAGAGTACAGTACAGTGAGTAGAGCACAGTACAGTGAGTAGAGCACAGTACAGTGAGTAGAGCACAGTGAGTAGAGCACAGTACAGTGAGTAGAGTACAGTGAGTAGAGCACAGTACAGTACAGTGAGTAGAGCACAGTACTGTACAGTGAGTAGAGTACAGTACAGTGAGTAGAGTACAGTACTGTACAGTGAGTAGAGTACAGTGAGTAGAGCACAGTACAGTACAGTGAGTAGAGCACAGTACTGTACAGTGAGTAGAGTACAGTACAGTGAGTAGAGTACAGTACTGTACAGTGAGTAGAGTACAGTGAGTAGAGCACAGTACAGTACAGTGAGTAGAGCACAGTACAGTGAGTAGAGTACAGTGAGTAGAGCACAGTACAGTACAGTGAGTAGAGCACAACGAGTAGAGTACAGTACATTGAGTAGAGCACAGTACTGTACAGTGAGTAGAGCACAGTACAGTGAGTAGAGTACAGTGAGTAGAGCACAGTACTGTACAGTGAGTAGAGCACAGTACTGTACAGTGATACAGTCCAATATCCAAAGTATATCGTACTGCACTCTACCCTACTCTGCTGTGCTGCACTGTGATGTCCAAACGTGTGAAACATGAGGAGAATGACATTCATATCAATAATTATGCATTTCTGTGTAGTACAGACCAGGGACCCATGATGCAATTATGTTACCGTAATTCCATTACCAGGTGTAAATCCACTTTACTTACTGTAGTTCAATAACCAAAAGAGATTTTTTCAAACTCAAGTTTCCATGTCATAGGTGACATCTTCAAATCATCATTTGGAGCAGATCTTTAACAGTTTTAGGAAAATGGGGAGCAAACATCAAAACCGGTGATGCTTCTCGGGTAAATAAGCTGATCAGGAAGGCTAGCTCTGTCCTGGGGATGAGCCTTGACACTCTAGAGGAGGTGGCGGAGAGACGGATCCTGGCCAAACTGCTGGCCATCATGGACAACGTCACCCACCCTCTGCACGCTATGGTTATGACGCAGAGGAGCACTTTCAGTCACAGACTGATCCCACCACGGTGTGCCAGAGAGCGCTACAGGAGGTCCTTCCTGCCGGCGGCTATGAGACTATATAATGCCTCACTGGGGTGCCGTGCCGTCGGCAACATAGATCTGGAACTGTTGGGGTGCTAGGACCTAGTTTAACAATTATGCATCCATCCGTGAGTAACTCTGGTCCGTCAGCACTCATTCACTCAGGACCTACTTATTCATGCAGGTCTGTATATACATACTCATGTACAGTTGTTATATTATATCACATGCAATATTGTAAGTAATTATTGGACGTAGGCATTCACTCAGGAATGCATATTAGTATCCTGCCAGTTGCTCCTTTTCTCATTGCTTTTAGTATATCGAATGTGCAATACGTGCAGTTGTCTGTAATTAAACCCTGCGCACTAAGGACTGTATTTTAAGGGAATTACTATTATTACCCCAAATGATATCATACACACATTTAGCTATTAAAGTATCTCTTCCTGTCATTTACCTGTACAGTTTGTGTAAACATGCAAGTATTCACTTATCTGTAAATATAACTGTATACCTAACTGTACAGCTAATTTAACCATGCAAAATTTTCACTAACCTGTTCATTTACCCAGTCTGTCTATTAAGTAAACTATTATTACCCTCGCTCATATCATACGCATTTTTAGCTACTGAAGTATTTCTCTGCCATCGACCTGTATAGTATAGTAAACCATCCAACATCCACCAATGTATAGTGTACATATTCAGCCAACCACCCATACTATGCAATGTATTTTTATAGCTTTGTTTGTTTTTTTTTGTTTTTTTTTGCACTCCAGATATCTTGTATTTCTATACTTTTTCTTACTGCCGCTCTATGTATCATGTACCGTGTATCTGTCTTTTGTGTACTTTCGTTGTGGCATTTTGCACCTGCCCTGTGTTTTGTTGTAGCTGCTTGACAATGAAATTTCCCCCCCGGGGATCAATAAAGTACCTATCTATCTATCTATCTATCTATCTATCTATCTAAATGTGGTTGCATGATTTTACTGTAATTTCATTATCAAAGTTTGAATCTGCACAGTTCTTCCACAAAATGTATATTTTTGTTTACTTTTTTAGTGGAAAGTATTAAAAGTAGTCCTTTTGCATAGAGTTGTATGGTTTGTTAAACTTTGAAATCAATGCTTTTTGTTTGGCATACATTTTAAAGTGAAAAAAAAGAAACTGAGTCAAAGCGTAAAACCCCTTGTCATTCACTCCTGTGAAGCCTACAGGGCTGATATCTAGCTGCACCAAAAATGCTACTTATTTCAGGAATCTGTAGCACATGACATCATTACAGCTCTAGAATACAGGTTGGAGGTTCTCTGTACATTCAGTTTGATTAAAGCCTCTTCATCAGAATGTATAATGCATTATACTGTACCGGTAGTACTGTAGCATATGATGATTTGGATACATGAAAATAATGGCATAGTTGGGAGAGGAGATGTACAGAATGTGCAAATAGCTGGCAACACATAAACTGTGGATGGATCCCCATGCCAGAAAGGACAGAACAGCACTATATTGTGCACTACTTTTGACCAAATCCCTATGGGGCACTAAATAGGGAGCCATTTGGAATACTGACCTTGTTGCTGCATTGGTAATTCAATTCTCACCCAGAACAGCCTAGCCAACCAACAATCTCAGATTAATATTTACCTAAAGGGCTTAAATACAGGAAGCAATGAAACTAGCCTACAGTACATGTACCGTACACATAGAATGAGTTGAGATTAGAATGACCAATTATGTTAACTTGATTGCCAGTGTGCACAGCCTGTACACACACTGCATGGCATGGTTGGCACTGCCACCTAACCTAAGCCCTGGCTAGCTGCTTCTCCTGAGTTTGACTCTAAACCCCACACATCACCATGGAGACAGGACCTCCATTGTGGGACAGTGGGGTTCCACTTGAGGGGTCCTGGCACGTCCACATGAGTAACAGCTTTGTCTCCATCCTAAATGGCACCCTATTTTCTATACAGTGCACTGCTTTTGACCAGAGTCCTACTGGGCCCTGGTCAAAAGTAGCACACTACATAGGATTGTTGAGAGACACAACCCAGCTCTTTGGAAGTTTCAGTTAGCAAACTAGTTCAAGTTCTGTTATAGCAAATATAACAACAATGTAGGCCTACTTTACAGACTACTTTCCTACTGTCAAAATGTGCACACTAGTTTTGTCAGAAATCTGAATGTTTTCACATTGCCACGCGCAAGCGAAACAATGTAACAAATTAATACTCGGCAGAGATGATACACATTGTTCCATGCTTGACTACATCCGGATACTAGGAGCGGCCTACGTCACTTTACCTCGGAACAGGTGAACCAACGATGCCAACAGACTCGCGGAATGTTTCAGATTACTCCAAAAAACGATGTTTCTTCGCTGTGACGCCTGTCAAATCAACCAACTCTATTCAATGTAATTTGCATTCGCAACTTTTTAACTGCGGTATAATTCTCGTCAAAGGTGCTCTGGCGACAGGTAGCAGCTGGAAGCAGCAACTACAGCCAGCCGTTTGGGAGTGGTTTGTTGGTATCCTAAGTTTCTGATTAACTCTTTCCTTTCTGGTTACAATAGTATTTATTCGAACCAGCCGAACTAACCGGTTTCTAACCTGTTTTGTGGTTGCCCCACCCACATTCAGGAAAGTAAAAAGAAGAAGAAACTTTTGGGAAATCTCAGATACCTAAATGTTACAATCAAATTGCATAGGTCCATACACCTAACAGTGATTGGGTCCCACATATCGTATTCCAGACAGTTGTACCGACCGGACCGGATAGCGCACTTGAATCAGCTGGTCCGGACCCTACAGTAGCATTCTAGGGGCAGTGGCACTCCTTATCCCATTGGACTGGCTGCTATGTTACATTAGATGTCTTGTACAGACATGTACAAGTTAACAGCACAACTTTCAATCAAACTCACTGCATTCTGTTAACCATAAAATCACCATGTATCTTTAATGCAGATCACAAGGCTCACTTACTGAAAGCATCTTTTGACTCATGTTTTTGGATCCCAGATGGAATAACAATTTCCCTGAATGTGATACAGTTTGTGATTCATTGGCTGTCCTGTTGACCACATGACCTTTTGGGAAATCTGACAGAATAAGTCATATGCCTAGTTCTCATCTGTGTTTGTGATTCATTGTCTGTGTCCCAAATGGCACCCTATTCTCCTATTCTGGTGAACTCAACTCTTACCCTATGAGGCCTGGAGCCTGCTGGTTTTCTGTTCTACCTGATAACTAATTACACACACCTGGTGTCCCAGGTCTAAACCAGTCATTGATTAGAGGGGAACACTGAAAAAAATGTAGTGTAACTGGCTTAGAGGTCCAGAGTTGAGTTTGAGGGCCCTACACAGTGCACTACTTTTAACCAGGGCCTCTGGTCAAACGTAGTGCCCTATATAAGGAATAAGGAGCCATTTGGGATGCAGCCATTGAGTATAGTAATAATTCCTCTGTGAATCATGGATAAAAATCTCTCATTTTCTTAAGATTAACACAACAGGGTAACTACCAAATAATGAACATAGTGATTCCCAACCTCAGTAGTCATTACCTCAAAAAGCATAAAAATAAAAGCATTGCAAGACTTGATTACTTCTGTGCTTATCCATCAGACCTTGAACGCTTGTCTGGAAGCCAGTTCTACCATGACTGAACAGCACCCCCTGGTGTCAGAAGTTAGTAATACCAGTTATTTTCACTGACGTTCCCATGCAACTCGCATACTTTACAAATGGCTTCATGTCAATCATTATAAAGTCAAATAAAATACATATTATAAATGTACGTAGGATGTTATGCATGTCTACAGTGAAACTTAATCTTACCTGAGTTGTAGGAGGATGGGCTGTAACATCAATCGGACCAGACGTTTGATCCAGACTCTGCTGTTGTTCTGCTGGTGTTTCAATTGAACCCAAAGATCCAGCCAATTCTGTTCCCACTAAGTCTGTCAACTCTGAGCGCTGGGTATCTGATATAGTCTTATAGATATCTGAGTCCTGAGATAAATTAGATAGCCCACTAGGATCCCCTGGCAGTGTTTTCATCATCCGGCCGTCTGAGTTCTGTTGTTTAACTTGATCCTTGATAAGTGTAAGAGGACCTGACTGCAAATGGGGAAGTCCACTTGTGGGTTCGGGTGGGACATGGAGCTTTAGGGAACGGTGCTGCAGCATATCACCAAGACCTTGAGCATCTGAGGTTGAGGTGAATGAGAAACCTGGAGCTAGACTTTGCCTCTTCAGAACACGTGGCGGGAAATCTCTAGTCTCGTTGTTGGAGGTCTGCAGTCCCACCATTGTCTTCATGCGCTCATACTGCTTGATATCATCAATGTCTTGTGAGATCCCGAACGTGGACATCCTGTGAGTGGTGGCTCTCGCAGAGTGATCCGTGGACACGCGAACCATCGTCACAGTGCCTGACCTTTGACCTTTGTTAGATATGCTCAATTGCTCTCTGTCAGTCGTTGCCTGCGAGGATGTATGACTCTGGGTCCCAGAATTGGTGAGGTCCAGTGGGCCCTGGGTCTCCACAGAGAGCTCCCTCACATACTTGGCAGGGATATAGAAAGGTTGGGTCTCCTGGTCCTTCCGGACGTGCCACCAGTTGTCGTTGGTCCTGGAGACCAGGATGTACCTGTGAACATTAGAGGCCCAGAGAGGCAATGTGAACAATGTGTTTGGGCTGTGCAATGACGCGTGTACTGTGCATGTATTTTTAAGTTCTATCATCTATATCATGTTGTCTGATCTGTTCCTTTGTCATTTTACTTTTTTAACTACGAGCTAAAGACTAATTTCCATTTTGTGAAATATTTTCAACACAATTACCTCTCGTTGGGCTTGATGGAGACCAGAGCCCCATCCTTGGCTGTGTAATCGTACTCGAACTCCACCTGCACCATCTCCATATTACTGTAGTTAGGCCTACAGTTACTGTAGTTAGGCCTAATTAGCCACTCTGCTTGCTGGGGCCTCCGTGTTGAAATGCAGGTAGTCACGTTTCATAAGAGTTCATCTTGGAGCTGGAAACAGTCAAAACAGTACATTTAAAATGGGCGTATCTCAAACAGTTGGGACAGACACACATTAGAAACACGATGAAAGCAAATTCAGATCCAGTAAACTGAGACAGGACTCTGCTACACCGGCCGTACAGTAGTAGACATTTGGAAACCTCAACATGGTGGGAGTCATTGAATTACATACAGTACCAGTCAAAGGTTTGGACACACCTACTCATTCAAGGGTCTTTATTAATTTTTTACTATTTTCTACATTGTAGAATAATAGTGAGGACATCAAAACTATAACACATCTGGAATCATGTAGTAACTACAAAAGTGTTAAACAAATCAACATATATTTTATATTTGAGATTCTTCGAAGTAGCCACCCTTAGCCTTGAGGACGGCTTTGCACACTCTTGGCATTCTCTCACCAGCTTCATTAGGTAGCCACCTGGAATCCATTTCAATTAACAGGTGTGCCATGTTAAAAGTGAATTTGTGGAATTTCTTTCCTTCTTGACTTTCCTTCCAATCAGTTGGGTTGTGACAAGGTAGGGGTGGTATACAGAAGATAGCCCTATTTGTTAAAAGACCAAGTCCATATTATGGCAAGAACAGCTCAAATAAGCAACGAGAAATTATAGTCCATCATTACTTTAAGACCTGAAGGTCAGTCAATCTGGAACATTAAGAACTTTGAAAGTTTCTTTAAGTGCAGTTGTAAAAACCATCAAGTGCTATGATGAAACAGGATATCATCATGGAAAGGAAGACCCAGAATTACCTCTCCTGCAGAGGTTAAGTTAAGAAATGGCAGCTCAAAATCAATACTTCACAGAGTTCAAGTAACAGACACATCTCAACATCAACTGTTCAGAGGAGACTGCGTGAATCAGGCCTTCATAGTCGAATTGCTGCAAAGAAACCACTACTAAAGGACACCAATAAGAGACTTGCTTGGACCAAGAAACACGAGCAATGGACATTAGACCTGTGGAAATCTGTCCTTTGGTCTGATGAGTCCAAATTTGAGATGTTTGGTTCCAACCTCTATGTCTTTGTGAAACGCAGAGTAGGTGAACGGATGATCTCTGCATGTGTGGTTCCCACTGTGAAGCATGGAGGTGTGATGGTGTGGGGGTGCTTTGCTGGTGACACTGATACAGCCCAACAGGATGCTTTCAATTATGCATCTGTAAAAGTTTGTGAGGGCTTTAGGTGCCAAGCCACATTTCTTTAGACTCCTGAGGTTGAAGAGGCTCTGTTGTACCTTCTTCACCACACTGTCTGTGTGGGTGGACCATTTCAGATTGTCTGTGATGTGTACGCCAGCATTCTGCAGCAATACGCTATCTCATCTGGTTTGCGCTGAGTGGGACTATCATTTGTTTTTCAACAGGACAATGACCCAACACACCTCCAGGCTGTGTAATGGCTATTTGACCAAGAAGGAGATTGATGGAGTGCTGCATCAGATGACCTGGCCTCCACAATCCCCTAACCTCAAACCAATTGAGATGGTTTGGGATGAGTTGGACAGCAGAGAGAAGGAAAAGCAGCCAACAAGTGCTCAGCGTATGTGGGAACTCCATCAAGACTGTTGGAAAAGCATTCCAGGTGAAGCTGGTTGAGAGATTGCCAAGATTGTGCAAAGCTGTCATCAAAGAAAAGGGTGGCTACTTGGAAAAATCTCAAATATAAAATAGATTTTGATTTGTTTAACATTTTTTTGGGTACTACTTCCATATGTGTTATTTCATAGTTTTGATGTCTTCACTATTATTAGACAATGTAGAAAAATACATTGAAAAATGAAGAAAAACTCTTGAATGAGTAGGTGTGCCCAAACTTTTGACTGGTACTGTACATATTTTAATATGATTTCTGAGGTGGGAGTACTCAGTTACTAACGTCATAGTTGTCCTCTATCAACATGATGCACTTCTGCCTTACAGATTATCCTCAAGAATGCAGACTGGCCAGAATAGCTGTTTTTGTTTCATGATTTTAACCTGAACAATGTGCAGGCAGACATCAGTAAAGGTTATCTCCCATCACTGTGCATGAAAACACTGCTACAGGAAGTTGCTGCCAGCAGTCATTGCAGTTCAGAATGCACTAACCCCAAACTTAAAGAGCTGTATGGACTCACAACACACAGGAACGCGCGCAAACAGAGCCCACAGAACAGGAAGCCTATAGCCCAGCACCACCCTGGGTTGACGATGCTCAGCTCCCTCCATCGTCAAGCTGCAATCTCAGTTTCCCATGTAAGGGCTCCAGAGACACGGGGAGAAGATCAGAAACACAGGACTCAGTTCCTTCTTCTAATTTCAGTAGTGACATCATTGACAACCAGGACCAATTACTGGTCAGAAGTCAAAGTCCAAGTCTATTCCCGCTCCATACTAACCCATTCGAAGTTAGTGGACCATCTGATCTATGTCAACATGACAGTTGTTTTTTGTTGTCAACTGACATAATACTTAGATCAAGTGTTCTAGTAAGAGTGCATTTAAAATATTTTCTTTGAGGAAGGGTACACTTTTGAAAGTTTTTAACTTGATATAGCCTACAGTATCAATCCAACCTTACGTTATAAGGAGTCAAGCAGTAAAGCAGAAGTTAAACATGATTTAATCCCCACTAAAGAGGGACTATCAGAAGTTAAACATGATTTAATCCCCACTAAGGGGGTCTAGCAGAAATTAAACATGATTTAATCCAGACTAAAGGAGGACTAGCAGAAGTTGAACATGATTTAATCCCCACTAAGGGGGACCAGCAGAAATCATGTTCAAAGGGAATCCCATGTTACAATAATAATGCACACTAAGAGTACATCAAACTTTTACAAAGAAACCAATGTTATTCAAGGTTTGACAATACAGTAGGTATTCATACCTGGAGGTGGGCGTACAGCCAGAAGACTTGTACCAACTATGTCCTCTTCTCTCTGAATGTTCAGTGGCTCCCAGACGTTAGAGTTCAACAAATCTACTTTTTGCATTAATTCCCATCATATTAAACCTGGTAAATCTTTCTCTTTCAACATATATTTTCCATCACGTTACAGTTCACATGTCCAATAATATTTTGATCTCCTGTAGTGTTGGTTATAAAACCTAATAGCCTACCACAGCACTGTGTGTGTGTGTGAGTGTGTGTGTGCGCGCACACACAGGTTTCAACTTGCCTGACTGCCTCTGTATCATTTCCTGTTCTTGTGACTGTGTATAGGAACAACACTGAGAGAATGGAGCCTGAGGCTGGGGGACAGGGACACACACACAGAGCTATGAAAAATAGGAGTGACTCAATATATAGTTCTATTCAATCACTCATAAAACATGACCTAGTTTCCTAGGAGTCTGTGACCAAACTGACCATTACTTCTCCTCAGAACTACAGTGGGGAATATTCTCTGGTTATAGGCTAACAGCCCTGGGAAATTCGTAAATTACAAATAAATATATGTGCATCTTCTATGGTTCCTGGTCAAAAGTAATGCACTATAAAGGGAATAAGGTGTTATTTGGGAAGCAGTAATTGTCAATAAGTGTTGTCAATAGATACCATCTAACCTACATGGCAGTGTGGGTTTCTGCTGGTTTAGCATTGCATGGCAGTGTGGGTTTCTGCTGGTTTAGCATTGCATGGCAGTGTGGGTTTCTACTGGTTTAGCGTTGCATGGCAGTGTGGGTTTCTGCTGGTTTAGCATTGCATGGCAGTGTGGGTTTCTACTGGTTTAGCGTTGCATGGCAGTGTGGGTTTCTGCTGGTTTAGCATTGCATGGCAGTGTGGGTTTCTGCTGGTTAAGCATTGCATGGCAGTGTGGGTTTCTGCTGGTTAAGCATTGCATGGCAGTGTGGGTTTCTGCTGTTTAAGCATTGCATGGCAGTGTGGGTTTCTGCTGGTTAAGCATTGCATGGCAGTGTGGGTTTCTGCTGGTTAAGCATTGCATGGCAGTGTGGGTTTCTGCTGGTTAAGCATTGCATGGCAGTGTGGGTTTCTGCTGGTTTAGCATTACATGGCAGTTGGCAAAAAGGGGAAGCTAACACTGGTATGAAGATTATTTCCGATCTTGGTTTTGTTAGGAATCACATCCTTTTAGCCTCATAATATTTTCCTCACCTCTTTAAAGTAATGCAAGTCAGTCTAGTGTACAGCAAACCAATGCCTCGCCCATTCTCTTTAGCAGTGTTTCCCAACAGCACACCTGATTCAACTTGTCAAATAATCATCAAGCCTTGAGTTGAATCAGGTGAGTTTGTCAGGGGCAACAACAAAAATGTGTTCTGTTGGGAATACTGGAGGACTGGCATAGAGACAGAATATTTAAAGAAACAAAACCATTGTATATCTGGTTTGTCACAGAAATAGTATCCAGAAACACTGCTCTAAACGATGGGCATTGGTGTGTGTGTGTGTGTGTGGTCACACACCTGGGAGAACATTCCCTTTTAATGTAAAGGATAACAACAGCCACAGCAGTGATGTTTATGGCGCTGGCGTCTACAGCTCCATGAGGGCTCTGGTTTCATCTACACACAACGTCTTCCTCTCACTGTTGTTCTTGGTGCCGAAAGCCTTCTCCACCAGATCCTCCTTCTGAAACCTCACCATGTTCTCCTCCACGGAGCCCTTCACTATGAACTACACACACTGTTTCTGTCCTTCAGTATAGACTACACACCATGCACTATACACTGTAGTGACTACATTACCCACAACCCCCAGCCCTGTAACCTCTGACCTTAGTGATGACAACGTCTCGCTTCTGGCTGAGGCGGTGACAAGGGTCCACACACTGGTCCTCTGCTGCTGGGTTCCATGCCTGGTACAAACACTCATCTCAGAGTGTGTATGTCTGTTACTGCCTGGTACAAACACACATCTCAGAGTGTGTATGTCTGTTACTGCCTGGTATACAGGCAGTGAGGTTTAGCCCCACCCCTCCGGCTTTGAGTGACAGCAGCATGATCGATGGGCTGCCAGGGGGGTTGCTCTGTAACTCCTAGATGGCCTGAGCCCGCCTCTTCTGGCCCATAGTGCCATCCAGACACAAACGAGAGAGCGCGTTAAAAAGGCCAGCTCTTATTGAGCAGTTTCAGCACTCCTGAACCATTAGCTTGTTGTAATTGCCCAACACCCCTTATATCTTAGTAGTGTAGCTGCAAGTCACACCACTTGTATGGGCCATAGTTCGCCATTGGGTTCAAGTCCGGGGCGGCAGCCTAGTGGTTAGGGCGTTGGGCCAGTAACCGAAAGGTTGCTAGATTGAATCTCCGAGCTGCCAAGGTAAAAATCTGTCTTTTTGACCCTGAACAAGGCAGTTAACCCACTGTTCATCGGTAGGCCATCATTGTAAATAAGAATTTGTTCTTAACTGACTTTTTCCCTGTGTACTTCACTCAACCCAGCTCCTGCCGTCAGAGTGAGATCGAGGTCAAAGAAGAATGAACTCGCTGGACTATTCCTCATGTTTATTTTATTTTACCTGTGTTTAGTGTGTGCAAGTGTTTAATGTCTGTAAGTACTGTCCAACATGTCATTGGGGTTTTAGTTTCTAAGGCAGTAGAGTATTTACCACATTCATAAGGCTTATAGAGTAGGACTTATATTCCTTTTCCATGAGAGTCATGCTGCTTCAAGCCTGCTAGCCAAGATGTTAGCCAGTCATGCTAGCTCGTAATGTTGTGTACCACATGCCTCGTTTAGGATAGCACACACACACACACAGCACATTTGGAAAGTATTCAGAAGCCTTCACTTTTTCCACATTTTGTTACAGCCTTATTCTAAAATGGATCAAATAAATACAAAAATCTGCCTCCCAAGTGACGCAGCGTCTAAGGCACTGCATCGCAGTGTTGCAGCAACACTACAGCCTGGGGTTCGATCCAAGGCTGTGTCAGGAAACACCGTTCAACTGACGAACGAGGTCAGCCTGCAGGCGCCCGGCCCCCCACAAGGAGTCCCATAAGGCGGCGCACAATTGGCCCAGTGTCGTCTAGGAAGGGGGGGGGTTTTGCCGGGGGGGCTTTACTTGGCTCATCGCGCTTTAGTAACTCCTTGTGGCCGGCCGGGGGCCTGCAGGCTAACATTGAACGTTGTTTCCTCCAACACATTGGTGCTTCCGGGTTAAGCGAGCGGGTGTTAAGAAGCGCGGTTGGTCATGGTCATGTTTCAGAGGACACATGACTCGATCTTTGCCTCTCCCAAGCCCATTGGGGAGTTGCATCGATGAGATAAGATTGTAATCATGAAATTGGGGAGAAAAATAGGGTAACAATTACACACAAATAAATAATAATAATAATAAATCCTCATCAATAGGTACACAATGCCCCATAATGACAAAGTGAACACAGGTTATTAGACATTTTTGCTAATGTATTAAACATTTAAAACAGAAATACTTTATTTACATACTGTAAGTATTCAGACCCTTTGCTATGAGACTCGAAATTGAGCTCAGATGCATCCTGTTTCCATTGATCAACCTTACGATGTTTCTAAAACTTTATTGGAGTCCACCTATGGTAAATTCAATTAATTGAAGTGGCCTCCATCATTCTTAAATGGAAGAAGTTTGGAACCCCCAAGACTATTCCTAGAGCTGGCCAAACTGAGCAATCTGGGGAGAAGGGCCTTCGTCAGGGAGGTGACCAAGAACCGGATGTTCACTCTGACAGAGCTCCAGAGTTCCTCTGTGGAGATGGGAGAACCTTCCAGAAGGACAATACTTTCGGAATGCTCTGTACATAATATATATATTGTTTCCCTTATTGTTAGAATGTGTGATTCATTTTGTGTGATGTATATGTCTATTCTCAGTCATTCCAAAACGACAGACTATTGCCACGGCACTGATCAATAAAAGTACCATTCAAAAATTTGGACACACCTGCTCATTAAAGGGTCTTTATTTGTACTATTGTCTACATTTTAGAAAAATAGTGAAGATCAATAACACATACGGAATCATGTAGTAACTAAAAAAGCGTTAAACAAATCAAAATATATTTTAGATTTTAGATTCTTCAAAGTAGCCACCCTTTGCCTTGATGACAGCTTTGCACCCTCTTGGCATTCTCTCAACCAGCTTCATGAGGAATGTTTTTCCAACAGTCTTGAAATAGTTCCCACATATGCTGAGCACTTGTTGGCTGCTTTTCCTTCACTCTGCGGTCCAACTCATCCCAAACAATCTCAATTGGGTTGAGGCCGGGTGATTGTGAAGGCCAGGTCATCTGATGCAGCATTCCATCACTCTCCTTCTTGGTCAAATAGCCCTTACACAGCCTGGAGGTGTGTTGGGTCAATGTCCTGTTAAAAAACAAATGATAGTCCTACTAAGCTTAAACGAGATGGTATGGCGTATCGCTGCAGTATGCTGTGGTAACCATGCTGGTTAATTGTCCCTTGGATTCTAAATAAATTACAGACAGTGTCACCAGCAAAGCAACCCCACACCTCCTCCCCCATGCTTCACGGTGGGAACCACACATGCGGAGATCATCCGTTCACCTTCTCTGCGTCTCACAAAGACACTCCGGTTGGAGCCAAATCTCCAATTTGGACTCATCATACCAAAGGACAAGCATTTCCACCGGTCTAATGTCCATTGCTCGTGTTTCTTGGCCCAAGCAATTCTCTTCTTCTTATTGGTGTCCTTTAGTAGTGGTTTCTTTGCAGCAATTCGACCATGAAGGCCTGATTCACACAGTCTCCTCTGAACAGTTGATGTTGAGTTGTGTTTGTTACTTGAACTCTGTGAAGCATTTACAGGGCGACAATCTGAGGTGCAGTTAACTCTAATTAACTTATCCTCTGCACCAGAGGTAACTCTGAGTCTTCCTTTCCTGTGGTGGTCCTCATGAGAGCCAGTTTCATCGTAGCGCTTGATGGTTTTTGCGACTGACCTTCAGGTCTTAAAGTAATGATGGACTGCCGTTTCTCTTTACTTATTTGAGCTGTTCTTGCCATAATATGGACTTGGACTTTTACCAAATAGGGCTACCTTCTGTTACCACACCTACCTTGTCACAACACAACTGATTGGCTCAAACACATTAAGAAGGAAAGAAATTCCACAAATTAACTTTTAACAAGGCACACATGTTAATTGAAATGCATTCCAGGTGACTGTTTGAGAGAATGCCAAGAGTGTATATTTATATATACAGTGGGGAGAACAAGTATTTGATACACTGCCGATTTTGCAGGTTTTCCTACTTACAAAGCATGTAGAGGTCTGTAATTTTTATCATAGGTACACTTCAACTGTGAGAGACAGAATCTAAAACAAAAATTCAGAAAATCACATTCTATGATTTTTAAATAATTAATTTGCATTTTATTGCATGACATAAGTATTTGATCACCTACCAACAAGTAAGAATTCCGGCTCTCACAGACCTGTTAGTTTTTCTCTAAGAAGCCCTCCTGTTCTCCACTCATTACGTGTATTAACTGCACCTGTTTGAACTCGTTACCTGTATAAAAGACACCTGTCCACACACTCAATCAAACAGACTCCACACACTCAATCAAACAGCTGTGTAAGGACATCAGGGATAAAATTATAGACCTGCACAAGGCTGGGATGGGCTACAGGACAATAGGCAAGCAGCTTGGTGAGAAGGCAACAACTGTTGGCGCAATTATTAGAAAATGGAAGAAGTTCAAGATGACGGTCAATCTCCCTCGGTCTGGGGCACCATGCAAGATCTCACCTCGTGGGGCATCAATGATCATGAGGAAGGTGAGGGATCAGCCCAGAACTACAGGGCAGGACCTGGTCAATGACCTGAAGAGAGCTGGGACCACAGTCTCAAAGAAAACCATTAGTAACACACTGCGCCGTCATGGATTAAAATCCTGCAGCACAAGCAAGGTCCCCCTGCTCAAGCCAGCGCATGTCCAGGCCCGTCTAAAGTTTGCCAATGACCATCTGGATGATCCAGAGGAGGAATGGGAGAAGGTCATGTGGTCTGATGAGACCAAAATAGAGCTTTTTGGTCTAAACTCCACTCGCCGTGTTTGGAGGAAGAAGAAGGATGAGTACAACCCCAAGAACACCATCCCAACCGTGTTGCATGGAGGTGGAAACATCATTCTTTGGGGATGCTTTTCTGCAAAGGGGACAGGACGACTGCACCGTATTGAGGGGAGGATGGATGGGGCCATGTATCGCGAGATCTTGGCCAACAACCTCCTTCCCTCAGTAAGAGCATTGAAGATGGGTCATGGCTGGGTCTTCCAGCATGACAACGACCCGAAACACACAGCCAGGGCAACTAAGGAATGGCTCCGTAAGAAGCATCTCAAGGTCCTGGAGTGGCCTAGCCAGTCTCCAGACCTGAACCCAATAGAAAATCTTTGGAGGGAGCTGAAAGTCCGTATTGCCCAGCGACAGCCCCGAAACCTGAAGGATCTGTATGGAGGAGTGGGCCAAAATCCCTGCTGCAGTGTGTGCAAACCTGGTCAAGAACTACAGGAAACGTATGATCTCTGTAATTGCAAACAAAGGTTTCTGTACCAAATATTAAGTTCTGCTTTTCTGATGTATCAAATACTTATGTCATGCAATAAAATGCAAATTAATTACTTAAAAATCATACAATGTGATTTTCTGGATTTTTGTTTTAGATTTTGTCACTCACAGTTGAAGAGTACCTCTGATAAAAATTACAGACTTCTACATGCTTTGTAAGTGGGAAAACCTGCAAAATCGGCAGAGTATCAAATACTTGTTCTCCCCACTGTATATATATGTGTGTATATTTCAGATAGTGAGACTTGAAGAACTGTTTCCTCAGATTAAATACATTTGTCATGAGAACATTTATCAGGTACATCATAAGAATCCATTTTCATTTAATTACAGTATTATCATACATAAAATGTTGGCTGAATTATTTTTATAGGAAATAGTTGAACCAACAGTAGAGATTTATTCATAAAAGAACGCAGGTAATCAATGCTGATGACAAATATGGGCAGTGTGACTTTCAGATTTAGAAAAATTGTTGATTTTCTGTTACTGCATACAGGATAAGGGCCTACTTTAACTGAGCACTAAGAGGTGTGTGGCACTAACGGTCTACTGGATATGTTCAGATTGTTTAATATAGATGTAATTATTGCATTTCAGATGGCTGACTCTCACAGCTGTTAGGGGACGTTCATCAGAACACCTGTGGTAGAAGAAAAGGAACTTTCCATTTGTTTATACTGTCAACTTTACTATAGCCATATGAGCAGTATCTAAAGAACGGTAAATGTTATGACATTGTTCTATCCAATTTTATCTGTAGCATATCTTGAAAATGTCAGATGAAGAAATAGTCTGAATGGAAATTCAATTTGCTTTTGGATATACTTGGTATATAAGTTGACCTTTCTCCACTAACAAAGCTTTGTTCACCAAGTAAAATAAACTGATCCTAGTATTTTGGGAACAGTAGTTCCAACTAGCCTCGGTATCAGTCTGATTGTGCCATCATTCCACTCCTTGACATGGCACAAACAGGTTAGTTCCAAAACACTTATTTAAGGTATGAAACTATTGGCATGATGCTTTGCTACATTCTTGAGCAACCTTGCCATCACCGATTAAATAAAAACAAAATGATAAGTTTGTCAACTTTATTGATTTAGGAAAAAATTTGATTCATGTGATTTTTCCTGGGCAACTCAACGTTCTCCTCAAAAAGTAACAAAATAAATGTACTAAAATATATTTGAGCAACCCCTGCATACAAACAGATGAGGTGAGGAGCTTCAGTCCTTTGAATAGTTTTACTAAATTCACTAACAAAATCATTAGCTAAACCAGGACCATAATTGAGTAACACAAAATTCAAGGCAATGTTAGTGAAACCAAGGAAGGATGTGCAAACCTAGGTAGGGGAGACATTTAAATAGCAAGTGGCCTTAACTCAGCAGGTTGGCTAAGTTCTGGGATTCAGTGAGTGCAAGGAATGTAAAATGTGTTCATTAGATACAGATAGTATAAAATGTTACAAATTGAATCATTTGTTTAAATCTATTTAACTGTTGAGTTTCAGTGTTCTGTCAGGGGACATTTGACCAACGCAAACAGGGATTGTCCTGGTAAAATAAGTAGACTAGATGTCCGTCAGCACATTTAAAAATGTATTTGTAATTACAATGGTGTCAAGAGTATGCACCAAATATCACATTAATCCACAAAGAAAATGCATTTATTCAATTAACACGTATTAAATTATATACATAAACAAGGGCGTGGTGACATAGTACACTAGCATTCATGTTGCCAATGGGGCAGATAAGCAAAATCAATTACATAAAAAGAAAATGTTTGTTTTCCATTTACACTTTTGTCTTGGGACATTAACCTAAAAACTCATCCTATTCCAGAGACGACTGTCTTCAAAAGTTTCCAGAGAGAGAAAGTCCTGGCTTGTGAAAAGGACTGGTGCTATTCTACTTGTTGGCAGTTCTATTCGCTTTTTAACTTTTTGCTGTCATTCCCGTTATTCTCTGGGACAATCTCCTCAGGCTTTCTCTTATTGGTGCCATCGGCCATGCTGTTGCCAGGGTGAGTGCCGAACGTGACGATGATGCAGGTCATGTTGTCACAGCCTGTACCATCTCCAGATGTATCAGGTGCCAGGCAATGGTCAAGTAGCTACGTAGACCATATAAAACAGTTAGAGTTAATTGTTAAAGAACATTATGCTTACAGTGGTGTATGTATATATATATATATATATATATATATATATATATATATATATATATATATATATATACACACACACACACACACACACACATATATATATATACACACACACACACGTTGAAGTCAGAAGTTTACATACACTTAGGTTGAAGTCATTAAAACTGTATTTGGCTAAGGAGTACATACATTTCCAACTTCAAGTGTACACACACACACCTTACCTCTTCAACTATGGAGGACAGAGGCCTGGCTACACCACTGGCATTAGGCTTTATTTTCTGACTGACAAAGTCCACAACTTCCTGACTGCTCATGACGTTCCTGTGGATGACACTCATTAAGGAGGAATTCAGCAGTGGAAACATTGGCCTAATATAAGAGAACTGTACTATAAAATGGCCTAATATAAGAGAACTGTACTATAAAATGCTACTAGCAAACAAGCAGTACCAGATTCCGTCGCATGCAATGACCATGAAGTCGTGCTCCGGGTTGAGGGTGAGCACTTTGACGTCAGGCATTGAGGAGATCATCTGCTCCTCAGGGCCAAGGGCCTTGTTCCGTTTGTAAAAGTGATCACCTGAAAACACAACCAAGGCCATTCTGTTATATCCTTTCAATCAAATGCCCGATACTTCAATTAAAACACCAATGCCAGGGCTAGAATATGCAGGATAGGATCCATTTACCGATGGCCCTGGAGAGGTTGAGTCCTCCATTGACGCGGCCATCCATGGTGACCTTTCCCCCAGCATTCTTAATCCTGGCCAGCTCCAGCTCATCCTCTGGCTTGTGGTCGTAGGACATGTCTATGGCCTTGCCCTTCTCAGATACCACACAGCGGGAGTCCCCAGCGTTTGCCACGATCAGCTGTTTCCCTCTGATCAGCGCCACCACTGCTGTAGTGCCACTGTCTGAGCCAGGCTGGCGCGCGCCGGGGGGGGGGGGTTAGAGACAGTGAGTTCTTATCTGAGATTAGTCACCTTCAGTTTAATCCAGGGCAAAACACAAAGGCATGATAAAATGTTGCATTTAGACACAAATAGCCCCCGTACAACAAGGCCTACTCAGATAGCCTTTTAATAAATGGCTCTTCATTCAGGTTTCCCTCTGAGTTATGGCAGGATATTAATTAGATAGATACATTGATCCCAGAGGGGAAATTCTACCTCTTCTTTTCCGTCCATTCCGGGGTAGGACATCTCCTCTTCCTCCTCATCCTCTCCCTCTTCAGTGTCTTCCTCGTCACTGCTTTCACCTTCCTCACTGCCATCCTGTAGTAGCATAATTACATAATTAACCCACATACCATTCTTTCAAATTACAAAGCTTTTAGACTGTTTAATTGTTCAAATCCAGTTGGAGAAATCAAATCTGAGCCAGCAGAGGTGGCCAACCCTCCTCCTGGAGAGCAGTCCTCTTGGAGGCTTTTGCGCCAACCACAATCTCACACCTGATTCTACCAATAGCTGCTCACCAGGACATTGATTATCTTAACCAGGTGAGTAAGAACTGTGTTGGCAAAAGCCCACACATCCAGTAGCTCTTCAGGCAGAGGGTTGGACACCTGAGTTACAGTAAATCCTGAAGGCTAGTTGTTCCACCTCACCTCTTCACTGCCCTCATCTTCCTCTTCCTCTTCCCCCGACTCGTCACTGTCTTCAAAAAACTTGGAGCTGGTGTCTCCCGGAGCCGGAGCCGCTGAGGAGGAGCAGGAAGGCCCGGTGTCCTTCTCTCCTTCACAGGACCCTGCGGCTCCTGAAGAGCTGTCCCCCCCTGCTCTCCTGCAGGCACGCAGCTTGGAGAATCCTGCACCACCAGCCGCACTACCAGCTGCCCTACCAGCCTTTGTCTTCCCATTGCTGTCCATCTCACCCTCCACTTCTCCGTTGATGCCCTTCTCTCCATAGGAATGTGGTTCACCTTCCCCAGACTCTATGTTGCCCTCCGGACAGAGCTTCTTGTGTTTGAGTGCATTGAGGTTCTGTCCGTAACGGACGAGCAGCTCTTCAATGGTCAAGGTGGCTTCTTCGTGCAAAAGTTCTGCCTCCTCATTGTCCACTAACAGAAGGAAAGAAACACATGGTTTGAATAACAAATTATTTGTTTTGAATAATGGTTTATGATTCAAGCCACATGAATGTCAACTACATATGAAACTTGGGCAGTTGCTCGTGTCTACTCACAATCATCTTCCTCAGCCACTTTTTCATTTGGCGCTTCCTCTTGTGGACGGCCAGCCATCTGAACAAGCTCTTTGATCACTTCCTCTGTGGTCACCCTGCTATCAATGGCCAGAAATGCATCCTCCAAAGCCTTAAACAAATCGACATGCATTCACCCACGTAAGACAATGTATGCTCCTATGGAGGAGAGTTTGACAAAGAGCACAAGATCTACAACCAAAGTTGGTAGGTACTCACTTCAAATATCATTTAAAGATGCAATATGCTGAAATCGCTCCACCATTTTTTTATTAATTTAAACTAGGCAAGTCAGTTAAGAACAAAATTCTTATTTACAATGACGGCCTACCCCGGCCAAACCCGGACGACGCTGGGCCAATTGTGCGCCGCCCTTTGGGACTCCCAATCACGGCCGGATGTGATAGTCTGGATTCGAACCACGGACTGTAGTGACGCCTCTTGCACTGAGATGCAGTGCCTTAGACCGCTGCGCCACTCGGGAGCCTTTCCTGGTCGCTTAAAATTATAATAGTTTGACAAATTTCAGTTTGAGACAAAACACGCAGTCATTGTACCATCTAAACCGCTGTGAAATATTTTCCATAACAAATTGTATTTTCAGCTGGTGGACAAAAGACGCAAAAACTTAACGGGGAGTTAAGAAATAGTGCACATATAACATCTCTTCAACTTGCTTTCAATGACTGACAGATCTATAAAACATATTTCTATTAAAATTGGGTCATGTTGCTCAAAAAGGTACACTGTACCTTTAATGGTGCCCAATAGGGATTATTTATTGGTAGGCCTGCTAATTTCTTACATATGCAACAGGTCCAACTGCCCATGCCAAAAGGATTCCTTTCCCTATCCCAAATACATTCTTCCTCTCACCTTTTGCAGTTTGCCATCTTTGTACGCCTTTTGTTCTTTAATGATATCAGGTAGGTACTTGGAACAGTACAATGCAACTTCCTCACCTGTGAAGGAAAAAGCATTAAGTCTTGATTACTTAAATTAAAGTCACTAGTGTAACAAAGTTATGGCGAATAAGAATACATAGTACCTCCATGTCCATCATACACAGCAAACATAGCCGTTTCATCATCCATTTCTGGAATGCAGCTGTGCGCATCCTGTTGAAAGAATAAAAACATGGTACTCTCATGGAATGCCATTTCTTTGCACCTTCCACTACTGTAGCTACATCTTACAAATCACTAAATAAGACAAGTGCCATTTGAATGTGAAAATATAATGGGATGCATTTGCGTTTTGGACGGCAGTCTTAATGGTTTGCACATGTTACAGATTTTGGCTTTAAAAAGGTACAAAATCTCATTTTGCTTGGAATCTCCATATCAGTACTACCTGGTTAAATAAAAGGTAAAATAAAAATAAAAGTAGATGCAGGAAAGTTAGCTACATCGATAGCTAGTTAGTTTTGTAGTTAGCTAACAATGTACATACCCAGCTAACGTTAGTTACAAACAAAAAGTATTCATTTAATATTTATGCCACAATAACGATTGGAATCATATAACTAATTAGCTAGATGCCAAAGTTTATAAAGTTATATAACGACTACATAGCCCCTACAGCTAGTTAGTTAAAGCGTTCTATTGTTGTCTAAACCAAATCATGTCGTTAGAATTCTGGCTAGGTGGTAACTAGACAACATTGGCAAATAATTACTGCCGAATCCAATCCACCCAGCAATGTTTTTAGATCTTACCTCCATAGACACACGCCAGCCTTGCATCGCCGCAAAGCCGTAGCTCATCTTTTGGTTTCCACCATTGGAAGAGGACTTCACTGTGTTGGGTTGCGACAAGTAAGCTCCCATGATGTAGCTACAAAAAAACAGTGGGTTTTAATCTGGTTGGTGTTGGAAAATCCGATTTAACATGACAAAAACAAGGTGATATTAGATTACACAAATCCTCCAACTTCACCTTACAGTACCGTATATCATGTATAAACATTGCAATTTTGTGACAAAGGGCAAAATACTTCCTATCTAGACAGTTTATTAATGGTTATCGTTGGCTAGGCTAACAAACGAACATAGCTAGCTACAGCTCTTATTCGCAAACTAACTTTTATTTAAATATAAGGCAAATTGGAAACTTCAAATACCATCAACCGGAAGACTATAGTTGCTATCAAACAGTTCTGGCCTAAAAGTGAGTCCCAATTCATTTTACGGGAAAATACCAGCACTTGTAACTGTAAACATTAACAACCTAGCTAGCTATAAACATACCTCTCAAAAAGAACCCGAGACATAAAGGAAGCGGAAACGCTGTGATGAATGAGAAGTACGCATGCCTATTTGTGAGCAGGGACGTTCATAAAGTGCGCCAAAACGTTAGGTGCAATGAACGTGGACGTCCATGAGGTGTCGCCAAAGCCACTGATTCTAATGTGGCCAACAAACGTTGCAGTGGATCCCTATTTCCTTAAAGTTATTTAATCAGTAGACATGAAAGAGAGGCTAAATATCCAATCAGTGGTGTAGTGGAGGGACGTATACCCACGTATTTTTCAGTGGGCATTGTGTATAGGCCTACTCACTTCTTTATTCCCACGGTGCATATCAAAGTAGTAGTGTAGTGGATGAAGGCTATACGCCATATTAATTACTAAGACTGATGGAACAGATCAGGGCCCGGTGTCTCGATAGCATGGAATTTAGGCGTACGTGTGTTAACGATACATCTTTCTTACATCGGCCGAAGATGTAGGCCTAACATGCATTTGCCAAAACTCTACACAAAAATAACGTTCGCTAAGTGCATAGACTGGAGCATGTGTCGATAGGTCTAGTGATAGGATCGAAAGAAAGGCTCTCTGATCAGCTTTCTCCATTCAAATCGTACTTTAACATTATAATTATTTCACAATACTGACGACGGATCAGCTCCTAGAGAGATTTTACAACCTACGGTTCAAAGAAAATGCACTAAATCACGTGGCACATCATTGCGCACGTTAGGCTACACATCATGAAATATATTGAGACACGTTTCAGATAGTAGCTTACAAGTAGCATAATATAACTAAATTGATTGAACATGAAATGTATTTCAATATGATTGAAATAGGCCTATAGCATAGGGTACAATTTATATTTTAATGCAGTCATCTCGATTTTCATTTGAATCATATTTTTACATGTGGCTTGTTTGTATCAATTGCAAATACATTGGCAATGTTGTATTTGTAGTCAACCTTGTCCTGAAGTTATCAGTGGTCATATAGAGAGTGATAAACCATGTGTTTCTATGTTTAGCAGAGATCTTCTGTGTATAAAGTGACACGGGAGGGCAAAAAGCAACTAACAAAGCACTTGGGTGTTCTACCAGTGGTCTGGAGTGGGTTAATAATGGTGGTTTTGTGAAACAGCTTGGAGATTAACGATGCTCCTACGAAGGTTTTAATGATGAACTTAGCCTTAAGATGCTTTTGAATGTTTAGCTTAAAATGTTGATGAATTATTATTTATTCACATTTTAGGCATAGCAATGTGCACATGGCGGTAATGCAGTTTGGCGGAAAACATGTTCTAAAATGCACACCATACATGCAAGCGGTTTCATGGACAGAGATGGAAATATCCATTAGAAATGAAGATGTAAAAACTATCATGGTTTGGCAGGGTTGCTAATATGACTAGGATAATGATTTCAATAGTAGGCCTACTGTTACCCTACTTGCACAGTACAGCTTGGGTTGGGTGGACTGTGAAAGACCAATATGACCAGTACAGTTTGGGTTGGCCTGACTGTGAAACACCAATATGGGATGTATCATTGTAGATCATTCAGAGTGTATGTCACCGTTTCTCATTGTATTTTAGGTCATTCAGAGTGTATGTTCCTGTTTCTCATTGTATTTTAGGTCATTCAGAGTGTATGTTCCTGTTTCTCATTGTATTTTAGGTCATTCAGAGTGTATGTTCCTGTTTCTCATAGTATTTTTCACACAGAGCGCCTTTCCTTCGCCAGGCGGGCCGTTTGGTAAATGTTTTGCGAAAGTCGATTTTTGGTACCTCTATCTTGTCCTGTGCTGTTGGTATTGCTCCTATTGTTTTAGCAAAACTTTGAATCAAGTACATTTTCTTGTAATACTGTAATACTGAGCCTTTCCTTCAACCTTTACAACATTTGAGATTCCCCTTTAGATTGTCCTGTCCTGGGAACAGAGTTAGTGGAGCCTGAAGGGGTCGTCTAGTTCATCATTAAACACAAGGCGGGAGACACACACGAGTGCTCAGGTTGTTTTTGCCAGAATGCCAAACGCCTGCTGGTGGTCAACAACACCTCAAAGCCTTTCATCATGTAGGAGTGAGATATGTCTGAATAACAAATACTGATTCTCACATTCAAAATCAAATTCTGATTCTGACAGCCTACATTTGGCAGAGTCAAGCCAGTCCGACTATATTGAACAGGTTGAATCTTATCATAAAAAAGAGTTGATGGGTCTCTGTAGACCAATGCCCTATACCATATCATTGATCGATATACTGTAGCAGGTGGCACATATAACTCACAGATTTACACAGTAATAGCTGAGTTGATCTGGATCCAGTGTGCTTTATCATGGGTCAAAGTGTAGCATATGTGTTTAAAGACCATTGCTTTATCTCTAGGCAAGAACAACACAAAGTTTTACATATGGAATGCATGTGTGGTTAGTCTTATAAAAGTACTTATTTAGTCTTATAAATGGTCCTGTAACGCATGCTAATTATCCTTTAGTTTTGACACAGTGTAATTTGTAATGTGGAAATTGTTGTTAACGATTGACAACAGTTGACGATTGACATCATAGAAAGTGAATGTAGAAAGTGAGGACCAAAAAAAAACAGCAGTTGTTTACCCCCAAAGTGTTCTAAAGAGGGTTGTCCCTGATTTAGGTTGAAAAATGGGGGTCCCTGCTGTGATTGACATTTGGAAAGGGGCCTGTCCAGATGGAGAGGTGTGATTCTGTGAGAACCCCCACCCCCCACTCTCTTTCTCTTTCTCTTTCTCTTTCTCTCTCCTCTCTCTCTCTCTCTCTCTCTCTCTTTCAATTTAAGGGCTTTATTGTCTCTCTCTCAATTCAATTCAATTTAACCTCTACAGGATTGTGTCCTGCCCTTGGGACGCTTGAGCTAACGTGCGCTAAATTGATTAGCATGACGTTGTAAGTAAAAATAACATTTCCCAGGACATAGACATATCTTATATGGGCAGAAAGCTTAATTTATTGTTAATCTAACTGCACTATCCAATTTACAGTAGCTATTAGAGTGAAAGAATATCATGCTATTGTTTGAGGAGAGTGCCCAGTTTTGTACTTGAAAATGTATCAATAAAACAATAGGCAGATTTGGGCAGACTTGATACAACATTTTGAACAGATATGCAACGGTTCATTAGATATGTCTAAAACTTTGCACACACACTGCTGCCATCTAGTGGCCAAAATCTAAATTGCTTCTGGACTCCTTAGTATTATTGTCCTTTCTCTTGCATTTCAAAGATGAAGAAAAAAAACACATTAGATATTTTACCAGATCTAATGTGTTATATTGTCCTACATTCATTTCACATTTCCACAAAATTCAAGTGTTTCCTTTCAAATGGTATCAAGAATATGCATATCTTTGCTTCAGGTCCTGCGCTACAGGCAGTTAGATTTGGGTATGTAATTTTAGGCGAAAATGTAAAAAAGGACTTTTAAAAGTCCTTAGGACTTTACTGGCATGGGAAACATATGTTTACATTGCCAAAGCAAGTGAAATAGATAATAAACAAAAGTGAAATAAACAATAAAAAATGAACAGTAAACATTACACTCACAAAAGTTCCAAAATAATAAAGACATTTCAAATGTCATATTATGTATACAGTATATACAGAGTTGTAATGATGTGCAAATAGTTCAAGTAGAAAAGGGAAAATAAATAAATATAAATATGGTTTGTATTTACAGTGGCGTTTGTTCTTCACTGGCTGCCCTTTTCTTCTGGTAACAGGTCACAAATCTTGCTGCTGTTTTTTTATTTATTTTCATTGAACCTTTATTTAACTAGGCAAGTCAGTTAAGACTCGGACAACACTGGGCCAATTGGGACTCCCAATCACGGCCGGTTGTGATACAGCCTAGAAACGAACCAGGGTGTCTGTATCACTACTCTAGCCTTAGACTGCTGCACCACTGTGATGGCACTGTGGTATTTCACCCAATAGATATGGGAGTTTATCAAAATTGGGTTTGTTTTCTAATTCTTTGTGGATCTGTGTAATCTGAAGGAAATATGTGTCTAATATGGTCATCCATTTGGCTGGAGGTTAGGAAGTGCAGCTCAGTTTCCACCTCACGTTGTGGGCAGTGTGCACATAGCCTGTCTTCTCTTGAGAGCCAGCTTTCCTTAAGTTTGGGTCAGTCACAGTGGTCAGGTATTCTGCCACTGTGTACTCTCTGTTAAGGGCCAAATAGCATTCTCAGTTTTTTTGTTGATTCACCTCTCTCTCTCTCTCTCTCTCTCTCTCTCTCAGAGATGAGGGGATGGAGGAATTACTCCTTCAACTGCTGAGTCACAGAGATCTCTGGATTGAATTGAGACAGCAGTTGATGTGTATCAACGCACGCACACACACACACACACACACACACACACAAACACATACACACAGCTCATACCAGTGATGTAGTGGTCAAGGAATAGCTGGGTAGCTGGGTAAACTCTGATCGCCGGTCACAGTGGATAAAGTAATGCGTTGACTTGCATATCCCCTCCGCTACACCATTAGCTCCTAACAGTGTGTCACCTCCATGGAAATGAAGCCATAACTGGAGTGTGACAATCTGTTTAAAATCATTATATTGATGCACCACTATTGGTTGCCTTGATTTAGCTGTCTTGTTTATTTGGAATAGGATAGACTTAGCTGTCTAGTTTATTTGGGATAGAATAGACTTAGCTGTCTAGTTTATTTGGGATACTCTTCTAAAGAGCAGTATTAATTGACGTGCCTGGTCAAATTTAAATAAAAATACTGCTGGCAGCTGTCTCAAAGACAAGCGGGTAAAAGAAGTCTACTTGGCTGTCCATTATTATTCATGGGCTTCCCTATCCCTGGCGGCTGATAAGATAGAGGCCTAATTAGGGTTGGGGAGAGTCTTAAATCCCCCTGTTTGCATATGCAGAACTCTAAAATGGGGGATTAAGGACGAACAAGTCACCTATCTCATTCTTCCCCCCTCCCCCTTTTTCTCTCACCATCCTCTCCCTTTCTCCCTCACTCTCTCCCTCTTCCTTGGTGTGACCAACTGATGACCCAGGGATGCATGATCCCCCTTGGGGGTTAGTGCTCTAAGTCTATGGGTTATGGAACGCTGCCATCTGCCACCAGGCACATTCATATACTCAGAAGAGGTCGCGATCATTTGTTGATTTAAATGGATAACTTAAATTTCCCAGGACAGTATGACCTCAGCAGTCGTCTAGAAAGAACGACTGTCTGCACGTGAGGCACTGAACCAGAAGAATCAGGCAGAATTTTAAGTGCCACACTAAAATAAAAGCCACCTTTCCACACAATGATGGATGTCCCTCTGGCAATATGGCGTCCTTGTTGTGGAGTGAAAGATCCTGTTGATGAGGGAAATAACATGGATTGAATAAGATAATGAAACATACAGAATTTCACAGCACCAGTGACAATCCTTCATTGTTGTAGAAGGCCTACATTTCATCAGTGATTGATGTTGGTCATGTGTTTTTGAATGCTCCCTCAAACTGATACAAGACTCCCAGTCTCCCATCACCTCCTTATTGAAGCCCAAACAACCGTTGCCTGGGCTGAAATAGCTATAAAACAAAGATTAAAAGCTAGAGCACCCGTAATTCACCCTCAGTTCGTCCACTAGCCAGCTGCCTGTGGCCAGAGTGTGAGAAAGAGGAGACAGACTCATTTGAATGCATAAGCTCTTAGACACCATAAAGCCGTACTTGGGAAAAATAAATTAACCATAAAAATCTGTCCATGTCCTTGAGCAAGCCACAAGGTATTCTTGTGTGGTTTGAAGTGTGGGAGTAAAGCCGTACATATTATCATGGTTGGGTGACCCCGTGGGTTGTCAAAGGGCATGGTGATGGAGAACTGCTTTTATTACAGGCTAATTCAGTTTAGGACACTCAAACCTTTATGAATTAAAGTCAACATTTTTCTCATCAATATCACCTTCCGTTTTTTAGAAAGATTTGGTCAACATTCAATACATTGTCAAGAGACAGCACACACACGTTAGAAGAACCCACCTGGTTTTGGGGGACCGGAACCAGGAATCATTTGTCCTGTCCACTTTGGTGCCAGTGGTTTCTTTTTAGGGATGATGTGGCGTGCGAGGGGGATGTTGGAGGGGATTAAAAAGTGACAGGCCTGAGTGTCCCACTATCAGACTGAGCTCAAGGAATTCCACTGCAGATGATGACGGGTCGGTGGCTTGGGCCTCAGATAGAGTCTCCTCTGATCTATTTGTTTGGCATCACATGCACCAAACGACAGCCACCTTGCATAAGATGCTCAATTGGTGTGTACACCCTTTGTGGCCCACGTGTTGTGTTTGGGTCAATACACTCTTAGGGGTTCTAAAAGTGTTATTCGGCTGTCCTCATAGGAGAACCCTTTTTGGTTCCACGTATAACCCTTTTAGGTTCCATGTAGTACCCTCTGTGTAAAGGGTTCTACATGGAACTCAAAAGGGTTCTACCTGATACCAAGTATTTCGCTACACCCGCAATAACATCTGCTAAACACGTGTATGTGACCACATTTTATTTTATTTGAACCAAAAAGGGTTCTTCAAAGGGTTCTCCTATGAGGACAGCCAAAGAACCCTTTTAGGTTCTAGATAGCACCTTTTTTCTAAAAGTGTACAATTGTTTTTATTTAACTAGGCATGTCAGTTAAGAACATATTCTTATTTACAATGACGGCCTACCTACAGTGTCAGCCCCTGGAGAAAATTAGCGTTAAGTGCCTTACTCAAGGACACATCGACAGGTTTTTTCACCTTATCGGCTCGGGTATTCAAACCAGCGACCTTTCGGTTAGTGGCCCAACACTCCAACCACTAGGCCACCTGTCGCCCTACTAAGCTAATGTGGACTCTCTTTCTTGGCAGAGTATGGAGAAACTTTCTTTAATAAGCTTGCTTTTTGCACCTCTTGTTTAACTGGCAGAGTCGGCGTTGTTTTGGAGAAGATTGCTGTGAAAAGTAGCAGGTCAGATGTTTTCCTCCCTCTGTTCCTCTGCTGATCTTCAAGGGCCTATTCAGACTGACGAGAGGAGGATGAGAGTCTGAGGAGAGATTTCTACTTTTCAATTTACATTACATTATTACCTTACGTTTGGATGTGGTTTGGTAACGCCACGTTAATAAGCAGCAATATTTACCTTAAACTTCACAGCTACTGTGACAGTAGCCAGTAAGCATGCTTTAACAAACTAACTGTTAATCAACTATGTGAGCAACTTCTCATCTAAACCATATTGCAACCATTCACAAGCATGTGCAGACAAATACAGGGTTTATTTTCTTTTCATCCATAAAACTCAGTAGCTAAATTACAAGACAAAAGCAAATACATCACTGCTAGCTGCCTAACAATCAAATAACGTTAGCCGATCAAAATGAACAATTACCATATATAAAAGTACAGTAATGTTACCATACAGTGTAATTTATATAGCGCTAAGTAGCAAGCTAAACAAAATCATTTCTGCATCGTCATGGATCATTAGCAACTAGTTAGCTGAATGCTAACATTAGCTACTAGCTGAATCATACGTAGATAGCTTCCACAGAACAACTTTAGCATTTCAGTTTACTTAGAACATCTCTAGGCGTGCTGTTATGTCACTGGGGAGTTGACCCTGCTTGATGTTGCATTTAAATGAAGTGGTCTGAGATTCTATTATTTTTTTATCATGGCTACTGCGACAATTTCAGAATGTAACTGGCTATTACTGTGATTTCACGTAAAAACTCAATAAAATAAAATCAGTCTCAAATAGAAGCCTGAGAATAATGTCTATTAATGTCCTAAAAATACGGGCGTTTGGGGAGGGGCAGAAAAACAATCAAATTATGGAGAGGAAAGGGACCGATTTATGGGCCAGTGTGAAGAGTCCTTTCACTCTCTTCCGCCCGGGTTTTGTAGTTGTTTTTGTTTTTCTCACCCTCTTGTTCGTGGATAGGGTCAGTCTGCTCAATGGGGTCTGATGTTGGAGAACAAACAGACGCAGGCTGTGGGAACCCCACTGTTGATCCATCTAAATCAATTACATCCCCTGGGAACACCAGTCTCCAGAGGGAAATATAATAACTGCCATCCACCTTTCCCTGCTCCATTCACAGTGTCTTTTCACATTTTCACTAGGCTAATTTATTCAATCAGTATTTGAAACGCCCGCCCAAGTTTTTGTCTTTGAATGGACAAGGGACTGTTTGCTCGGTTTGCTCTCTTTTCCCCCTCTCTCTTGTTCTCTCTCTCTCTCTCTCTCTTTCTCTCTCTCTCTCTCTCTCTCTCTCTCTTTCTCTCTCTCTCACACACACACAAGTTGAGCTGCTAAATTCTGCATCGTCATGGATCATTAGCTACTAGTTAGCTGAATGCTAACATTAGCTACTATCTGAATCATACGTAATGAAACAAATACCTTTATCAACAGTGGATAAATGAAACAAATACCAAAATATATTTTTTGAGTGGAATTATCTTTAAGGACTGAGTCCCTGGGAATGTTCAATTCACATGAAAGAGTGGGGACAATCTGATTAATTTTCTCTTTTCATTGCTTTTGTAGTAGGGTAGAGTGGGGTAAGGTGATACATTTTGTACATTCAGCATCACTCCATCAAGGGAAATATATTATTCTTTCTAACAAAGATATCTACTGAACAAAAATATAATATAATATAATTAAATCAGTCAATTTAAATAAATGAATTCAACATTTAAATTTGCTCAACTTGCCATTGGCTCAACCATTGGCTCAACTTACCCCATGGTGTCATGACGTGGGTGTGGGAATAGACCAAGGCGCAGCGCAATGGTAGTTTGAATTGCCCCTATTGATGCTCATCTTACCCCATGGCAATTGATGCTCAACTTACCTCAAAGCAAACATTTTGACTATATTAGCCCACACAGCTACAAGGATGCACATTCATGAGATGTTTAGGACCTCATATTAAAGCTTATAGAGACCCCAACTGATGTATAGAAACAATCTTAAAAGGATCCACTTTGGTTTAGATACGAGCATCATAAAACCTTTACTTTTACTCAAGTATGACATTTCATACTTTTTCCACCACTGCATCAGACTGTTAAATAGCCATCACTAGCCGGATACCACCCAGTTACTGATCCTTGCACCTTAGAGGCTGCTGCCCTATGTACATAGACATGGAATAGCACCAAGTCTAGGACCAAAAGGCTCCTTAACAGCTTCTACCCCCAAGCCATAAGACTGCTGAACAATTAATCAAATGGCCATCCGGACTATTTACATTGACACAGATTGACTCTGTACCTGTACCCCCTGTATATAGCCTCGGTATTGTTAATTTATTTTATTGTGTTACTTTTTATTATTTTTTACCTTATTTATTTAGTAAATATTTTCTTAACTCTTTCTTGAACTGCATTGTTGGTTAAGGAAGTAAGTATTTCAAATCAAATCTAATCTAATTTTATTTGTCACAATACAACAGGTGTAGACCTTGCAGTGAAATGCTTACTTCCAAGCCCTTAACCAACAATGCAGTTCAAGAAAGGTATAGACCTGTGTGTTCAGTGCATGGGACAAATCTAATTTGATTTGATTTGAACCACACATATCTATTACTTCACAGAGACCATTCTAGACACCACTCCCTCACCGTGATATTTTAGAAGTATAGACTCTGGTTATAATGGTTCAGGTCGACTTGTAGACTCATATACATGCCATGCAGAGTCAGACTGGCTGATTGGAGACAGTTATTTGTGGTATTCCTCCACAGCTTCAGGAAGCCCATTGTTGTTGTGGGATGATGGTAAAGGACGTTGTGGTCCATACAGGTCCACAGCAGGACCTCCTTTGATCTGCATACCTCCTCTTGAGTCTCCATCCTCCACACACACACACACACACATACACACACACACACACACACACACACACACACACACACACACACACACACACACACACACACACACACACACACACACACACACACACACACACACACACACACACACACACACACACACACACACACACACACACACACACACCATTACCCCCCCCCTTCTCACACTGCATCTGTACAAGGCCACTTTCTATTGATCATCCCTGTTTTGACACTCATTAAAGAGGCACAGGATATGGCAGTGGGGGGGTTTAACACCTTGGTGGCATGAGGCTGGAGTTCAGCCCAGTCTGCTTTAACGGCACCTCTCACCCAGCTGATGGCTGTTATCAGGGCTCGTCTACACTCAGGGGCAGGAGAGAGTTACTGTTATCAGGGCTCTGCTACACTCAGGGGCAGGAGAGAGTTACTGTTATCAGGGCTCTGCTACACTCAGGGGCAGGAGAGAGTTACTGTTATCAGGGCTCGTCTACACTCAGGGACAGGAGAGAGTTACTGTTATCAGGGCTTGTCTACACTCAGGGGCAGGAGAGAGTTACTGTTATCAGGGCTCTGCTACACTCAGGGGCAGGAGAGAGTTACTGTTATCAGGGCTCGTCTACACTCAGGGACAGGAGAGAGTTACTGTTATCAGGGCTCGTCTACACTCAGGGGCAGGAGAGAGTTACTGTTATCAGGGCTCTGCTACACTCAGGGGCAGGAGAGAGTTACTGTTATCAGGGCTCTGCTACACTCAGGGGCAGGAGAGAGTTACTGTTATCAGGGCTCGTCTACACTCAGGGACAGGAGAGAGTTACTGTTATCAGGGCTCTGCTACACTCAGGGGCAGGAGAGAGTTACTGTTATCAGGGCTCTGCTACACTCAGGGGCAGGAGAGAGTTACTGTTATCAGGGCTCTGCTACACAATCAATTTATTGATTGTTTGGACATTAGATCCCTATCATGGGGTGGCAGGTAGATGAGTGGTTAGAGCGTTGGGACCGTAACCGAAAGGTTGCTGGATTGAATCCCCGAGTTGACAAGGTAAAAATCTGTCGTTCTTCCCCTGAACAAGGCAGTTAACCCACTGTTCCTAGACCGTCATTGTAAATAAGAATTTGTTCTTAACTGACTTGCTTAGTTAAATAAATTAAAATAAAATATTCAGACTACTGCAGTCAACAAGGGGTCAAATAATATACCACTATTGCATCTTGACATATCCATATTGAGATGTAACAGGGACACTGCATCTTATTACTTGTTGTTGATTGGTTTGGATGTTCACTGAGGGCCCTACTTTCATGCAGTAAAGGACTGCATTCATGTATTGATGTCATTTCTACAATGTGTCAAATTGCTTTACATTGTGGTAGTCTCACTCACCTCATCCAATAACAATGATGTAAAAAACCTCTCTATACCAAGCAATGGTAAATGTATCATACAAACATGAACAAATAAAAATATCATACAAACATGAACAAATAAATGAATCATACAAACATGAACAAATAAATGTATCACACAAACATGAACAAATAAATGTTTCACACAACATCCCCAATAGGTGGGGCATTGGGTCAACTCCATGATTTAAGTGATCCACCGTTTTTTTTATTAAATCAAAATGCAGTAGCCAGACAAGATACTCTCTCGCAGTCTTCCCAGTCCCTCTCTCTCTCTCTGTCTCCCCTTTCCTCCCTATCTTCCTCTCTCTCCTCATTGCAATACACTGAAATTGAATTACCAATTTCAATGCTTTCTCTATCCTGCTAGCTGGATGGCTTTTCCCACAGACAGCTCCAAAGGGAAGGGGAGGGGTTCAAAACATAGACGGAGACAACAGCTTGTGGGAAAGAGATATATTTAAATCAGAATCTCTTTTCATGGAACAAATCTATAGAATTCTAAATAGTTAATGCATTACGGAAAAACAAAAAAAACAGATGCACTATATTAAGTTAGAATGTTGTATTATGTGGCACTAACAACCAAATTATGCACTCAAAAAATAAAGATAATGCTTGGAGAGGACAGGCAAAATCTGCTGATTGCAGCAAAATTAATACATTCAGTAGATAATGACAGCAAAATGACTTGATATGTTTAGAAGATAATGGCAGCAAAACTACTTGATACGATTAGTAGATAATGGCAGCAAAATTACTTGATATGTTTAGTAGATAATGGCAGCAAAACTACTTAATACGTTTAGTGGATAATGGCAGCAAAATTACTTGATACATTTAGTAGATAATGGCAGCAAAAATTACTTGATACATTTAGTGGATAACAGCATAAAAATGACTTGATACATTTACTCGATAATTGCGACAAAATGACTTGATGCATTTAGTAGATATTGGCAGAGAAGTTTGACTTGATACATTTAGTAGATAATGGCAGATAAGTTTGACTTGATACATTTAGCAGATAATGGCAGATACGTTTTACATTATTCATTTAGTAGATAATGGCAGATAAGTTTTACTTTATACATTTAGTAGATAATTGGAGCAAAATGACTTGATACATTTAGTAGATAATGGCAGATAGGTTTGACTTGATACATTTAGTAGATATTGGCAGATAAGTTTGACTTGATACATTTAGTAGATATTGGCAGATTAGTTTGACTTGATAAATTTAGTAGATATTGGCAGATAAGTTTGACTTGATACATTTAGTAGATAATGGCAGATAGGTTTGACTTGATACATTTAGTAGATATTGGCAGATAAGTTTGACTTGATACATTTAGTAGATATTGGCAGATAAGTTTGACTTGATACATTTAGTAGATATTGGCAGATAAGTTTGACTTGATACATTTAGTAGATAATGGCAGATAGGTTTGACTTGATACATTTAGTAGATATTGGCAGATAAGTTTGACTTGATACATTTAGTAGATATTGGCAGATAAGTTTGACTTGATACATTTAGTACATAATGGCAGCACATTATATTCCAGCATGTGTATCACTTGACTAATGAGAATTATCATCACATATTTCAGAAGAGACACAATGAATTTTGGGTATTTTGAGAAACGCAATATATCAAGACCTTGTATCTCAACAGCCAACCGTCCCTCCCCGTTGGAAATATTTAATCTTTACGTCCTTGCCAATACAAGTGTAATGAGCCCAAAGACAGTGAATCAGAGCACTGTGAAATACACAAGGCTTCATTAGGAGTTAGACTGATCTGTCCCTCCCTCTCCTCGGGATCAGTTGCCACTGTGTTATCATACGTAGCTCATTATAACCTAACATCCCCAGCATTTAACTTCCCTGGAACAGAATGAATGACACAGTTATCAGTAAAAGGAAAAGGTGGGAGGACATGTAGCAGGATGCCAAGTTTCTAAAAACAGCATGTAATCAAGTGATCAGAGATAGGTGCATAGCTCCACAGGGTGGCTACCGAGACAGACCAAGACACACAAACCACAGCGTGGCTGCCGAGACAGACCGAGACACACAAACCTCAGGGTGGCTGCCAAGACAGACCGAGACACACAAACCTCAGGGTGGCTGCCGAGACAGACCGAGACACACAAACCTCAGGGTGGCTGCCGAGACAGACCGAGACACACAAACCTCAGGGTGGCTGCCGAGACAGACCGAGGCACACAAACCTCAGGGTGGCTGCCGACCAACAATCCCTTTCACTTCGACAGGATGAGATACTCTATCATTGACATATTATATTGTAAAGGAAACTGGTGTATGACACTGTCACACAATTGGAAATAGACCATTGGGTGTACTGGAAAGATGTCATGAATTTGTTTAAATCTCTTGGTCTTTGTCTCTCTTCAACTTGCAATCCGACATACCCTATATACCCTATATATCCTATATACTCTATATACCCTATAAACCCTATATATCCTATATACCCTATATACCCTATATATCCTAGATACCCTATATATCCTAGATACTCTATATACCCTATATATCCTATATACTCTATATACCCTATATATCCTATATACTCTATAGACCCACTATATCCTATATACCCTATATACTCTATATACCCTATATATCCTATATACTCTATATACCCTATAAACCCTATATATCCTATATACTCTATATACCCTATCTATCCTATCTATCCTATATACTATATATACCCTATATACTCTACATACCCTATATATCCTATATACTCTATATATCCTATATACTCTATATACCCTATAAACCCTATATATCCTATATAATCTATATACCCTATAAACCCTATATATCCTATATACTCTATATACCCTATATACCCTATATATCCTATATACTCTATATACCCATATACCCTATATATCCTATATACTCTATATACCCATATACCCTATATATCCTATATATCCTAAATATTCTATATACCCTATATATCCGATATACTCTATATACCCTTTATACCCTATATATCCTAAATACTCTATATACCCTATATATCCTATATACTCTATATAGCCTATATACTCTATATACCCTATATATCCGATATACTCTATATACCCTTTATACCCTATATATCCTAAATACTCTATATACCCTATATATCCTATATACTCTATATAGCCTATATACGCTATATACCCTACATATCCTATATATCCAATATACTCTATATACCCTATATATCCTTTATACCCTTTATACCCTATATATCAGATATACCCTATATACTCTATATAGCCTATATACACTATATACCCTATATACCCTATAAATCTTATATACCCTATATATCCTATATACACTTTAAATCATATACACTCTATATACCCTATATATCATATATACCCTATATATCCTATATACACTTTAAATCATATATACTCTATATACACTATATATCCTATATACCCTATACATCTTATATACCCTATATATCCTATATACACTTTAAATCATATATACTCTATATACACTATATATCCTATATACCCTATACCCTATATACCCTATATATCCTATATATCCTATATATCCTATATACCCTATATCCTATATACCCTATATCCTATATACCCTATATACCCTTTATCCTATATACCCTATATATCCTATATACCCTATGTCCTATATACCCTATATACCCTATATCCTATATCCTATATATCCTATATACCCTATATACCCTATATACCCTTTATCCTATATACCCTATATATCCTATATACCCTATGTCCTATATACCCTATATACCCTATATCCTATATACTCTATATCCTATATATCCTATATACCCTATATATCCTATATACCCTATATCTTATATACCCTATATACCCTATGTCCTATATACCCTATATCCTATATACCCTATATCCTATATATCCTATATACCCTATATATCCTATATACCCTATATATCCTATATACCCTATATCTTATATACCCTATATACCCTATGTCCTATATACCATATATATCCTATATACTCTATATGGCCTATATACCCTATATATCCTATATACCCTATTTACACTTTAAATCATATATACTCTATATACCCTATAGATCCTATATACCCTATATATCCTATATACCCTATATCCTATATACCCTATATACCCTTTATCCTGTATACCCTATATATCCTATATACCCTATGTCCTATATACCCTATATATCCTATACACACTATATCCTATATACACTATATCCTATATACACTATATCCTATATACCCTATATATCCTATATATCCTATATACCCTATATATCCTATATACCCTATATATCATATATACCCTATATACCCTATATATCCTTTATATCCTATATACCCTATATACCCATATATCCTATATATCCTATATACCCTATATATCATATATACCCTATATACCCTATATATCCTTTATATCCTATATACCCTATATACCCATATATCCTATATACCCTATATATCCTATATACCCTATGCCCTATATACCCACTAGAGACATTTCTAAAGGTCTATATACTGTATAAGTGAAATAATCCTGTAAACAATTGTTGGAAGAATTACTTACTACAAATAGATGTCCTAACCGACTCCAACCTAAGTGTATGTCAACTTCAGACTTCAACTGTATGGCTTTGAGATATATACACTACGCAGTAGTCATCTAAATAAAAAAATAATTTCTTATAAACCGACAGACGTGTACTTTCGACAGCCCTCTTCTTGGAGAGCCCTCTACCAAACCACTTCATCAATAATCTTCATCAAAATCGTGTTGTTCCCTATTTAGTAAAGCACAGGTTATAAGATAAAAACCAAGGCCTTAACAAACTATGGAGGTCGAAGTCATTTTATGCATAACCTTGTGTCTCTACTTCCAGGTGTCCATACTTCCAGGTGTCCCTCTGTTCCCTCTACCAGGTGTCCCTCTGATGTCGCTACTTCCAGGTGTTCCTCTGGTGTCGCTATTTCCAGGTGTCCCTCTGTTCCCTCTACCAGGTGTCCCTCTGATGTCGCTACTTCCAGCTGTTCCTCTGGTGTCGCTACTTCCAGGTGTCCCTACTTCCAGGAATCCCTCTGTTCCCGCTACCACGTGTCCCTCTAGTGTCGCTACTTCCAGGTGTCCCTCTGATGTCGCTACTTCCAGGTGTCCCTCTTGTGTCGCTACTTCCAGGTGTCCCACTGGTGTCGCTACTTCCAGGTGTCCCTCTATTCCTCTGGTGTCTCTACTTCCAAGTGTCCCTCTGATGTCGCTTATTCCAGGTCTCACTGTGGTGTCGCTAATTCCAGGTGTCCCTCTGGTGTAGCTACTTACAAGTGTCCCTCCGGTGTCCCTACTTCCAGGTGTCCCTCTGTTACTTTGGTGTCGCTACTTCCAGGTGTCCCTCTGATGTTGCTACTTCCAGGTGTCTCTCTGGTGTCGCTACTTCCAGGTGTCCCTCTGGTGTCGCTACTTCCAGGAGTCCCTCTGATATTGCTACTTCCAGGTGCCCCTCTGGTGTCGCTACTTCCAGGTGTCCCTCTGTCTGTGTTGTTTCTGCCTGGATCTTTCCCACCATGCTGGGCTGCATGTGAAGTGAAGTGGCAGCCACTGTGAAATGGCAGCCCAGCAGCTTCTGTGAAATGGCAACCCAGCAGGAATCTGTGAAGTGGAGGCCCAGCAGGCCTTTGGCACGGTACAAGGTGAGAATGGGGGTTATTCACACCTCCCTCGCAGCAGGGGGTTAACGATGTAGCAGCTAGCGTAGGAGTTCCTCCTCATTGACCCCCAGTTCTCTCTCACACACACTTTTTATTGAACCTTTATTTAACTAGGCAAGTCAGTTAAGAACAAATTCTTATTTACAATGACAGCCTACTGGTGAATAGTGGGTTAACTGCCTTGTTCAGGGGCAAAACAACAGATTTCTACCTTGTCAGCTCTGGGATTCGATCTATACTGGCCCAACGCCCTAACCACTAACCTACCTGCCGCCCCACATTTGCAAAGCAATTTTACAAAAACTCCCTTCATATGTAACTTTATTAATTAAGTTAAGAATCATAAGCTACCAAACGCGTTGTCAGGAATGGATAACACTAGATTTGGGAAAATCTGCGTTTTGTTTTTTTGAAATTTGGCGTTTGAGAAACATGGCTGAACGTCTAATTCTGACGTGAGACTGTGAGAGCTTGTTGAGTTCCTTGGCAAGATGCTGTTTGACAAGACCCAGCCAAGGGGAAGCACATCTTCTTATCAAATAGACAGGCTGATGGCATGTACCTGCCTATCAGGAGGGATTTCTGTTTACTGCTCAATTACCCAGCTCATCTACAGGACGGCCTCTGTCCTCAGGATGCTGTGGTAGTTTAGGATGGGATTAGAAACTGACAAAAATGTGAAACTGCTAAATGAGAAACTGACTGAGTAAGCTTGCTTTTGACATGGTAATATTAGCAGCATACCATGGTTACTGTGTAGCTTACTATATAGGTAGACCTATGTCACTTGGTTTCCTGTGGAAAGATACATCTGGATCAGAATAGGAGGTTCTCATTAGCACGACTATAGGAGAACAGGATGGCACCATGGCCGACTCCAAGCACTTACACTGGCTCTCAACTAACAGTAGCAAAGGAGACCACGTCCTGACTCTCACCTAGCAGTAACCAAGGAGGCCACATCCTGACTCTCACCTAACAGTAGCCAAGGAGGCCACGTGCCTTTAAGATTTAAGATCAAGGCAACAACACCTCCATACAGAAAAGCAGTCTCAGCTTGGAGTCTGACATTGTGAAACAGGGACAGTGGTAAAGCAGCTTCAAAGACCTTTATTACCACAGAGGCAGGATCTGCTCTGTGGAATAGCAGTCACCACTTATATTTACATTTTTAGCTGACACTCTTATCTGGAGCAACTTAGTTAGTTCATACATGTTTTTGTATTGGTGCCCCGTAGGAATCTAACCCACAACCCTAGCGTTGCAAGCACCATGCTCTACCATCTGAGCTACATGGGACTACTACACTTCCCCATGATTCATCATAAGGAACCCATGGGAGGGAAAAAAACACGCGTGTTGATCATGCTGATCTTCCACAGCTCAAGTCATGGAAAAGAGGACCACTGCACCCCCTGCATCCCCTGCGCCTCCCTCTTAACACCGGGCTTCAAGGATGTGATTGACACCAGATCAGAGGAAGTGCATGGCATCTCCATTCCAGGTGCCATCTGGGTGGAATTACCTAATCCATTCACAACCCGATGTTCCTGAGTGTGGGGCCGGCTGGCCGGGGCAGAAGTTTCCATGGAAAAAACCCAGGAGGAGGAATATGCAGGGGCATCTTGAGGTTGAGGGTGGGAAACCTAGCAGTGATTGTTGGACCTGTTCTGTTCACTGGCTTTTAAATGTACATGTAATTGGCTGTTTGTGGCGTGACAGCTGTTCGGCCCAGGAGGGGGTGACTCCTTGCCTAACTACAAAGCCATATGCTGCTGGGAGTCAGCTCTTCAGTCACCGGCCCTGCTAAAGACGTACTAAATGATCACTGGGCTCATTGGACCTGCAATGCCTCTCAGCCCGTTCCAGATGTCATCTACGAGCACAAAGTACACAGAAATATGGCAGTGTCCCTCACGTTACCCAGAAAACATCATCAGAGATAATGATGGCCATGGGAAACATTCCAATAGCATACTTCTGCGATAGATGTACGATCATCAATTGTGACCATTCTACCTCTATCATTAAGAGTAATTGGGGGATCACAATGGGAAAGAGAACACAGTCCAAATCCTTGGTGAAATCTTCCTAAAGGGGAGACAATGGCTGCAGTGTTCTATTGACTACATAGTCTACTATCGTCCTCACCATCTTGTGGCCAAATTCTCCAGAATACAGTCTACTACAACTCTAAAGAGAAGGGATTAGGACACGCTGGCCCACTGTGACAGGGAGAATGCAGCTGGCTGCAATCCTGCTGTCCACCCCGGCTGGCTGCCTGCTGTCCACCCCCGGGTGGCTGCCTGCTGTCCACCCCTGGCTGGCTGACTGCTGCCACAGCAACCCCTGACTGCCTGGATGAGACCAGAGAGAAAGGGCTGCTGGGCCTTCTGCCTGCCTGCCTCCTGTAAAGCCGAGCTTGAGTCAACACATTTGTGAAGGGATGCAATTTATAAACACTGACGTCTAAATATAGTAGATCTGAACAAGACTTTGCCCAAGCCTTCCTGTTAGGAGTGAAGTTATTTAAATGTCGCTGTGTTGGAACTGTGAGCGAAACGGCCAGAGGGAGACGAGGGGACTTCATAATGAGAGGCTTGGTACTGGGCTAAGCACCATTTTGACCTCCTTGTTACATTTTATTGTCTTTTCTTGTCCTTTTGGTTGACTCTGTGTGTTGCATCAAAATATATTTGAGTCTAATGTACAGAGGTCCCTCAAATGTGGGGGGAAATAAGACCGCTTTGGATCAGTTTTGCACCAGAACCCTGATGATTTTGTGGGTAAGCCACCACACGGAATCTGTGAGGTTTCTTTCTTTAGTTTTTCTAGGGGAGGATCTGTGACTGTCTCCAGTAAATCACAACTCTGCTATACTTAATGCTTAGCTTGTCTGAGGACATGCGCAGGGAATTTTGGCAGAATATGAAAGACCAACGGGGTTGGGGGTGATATTTTCCCCCAAGTAACAAAATGAATCCCCCCACAAACAAAATGATACACAGGTGTTTACAGCTGCGATACATTCGGTGTCCTTGTGCCTGTTGCATCAACACAGTTTATTTATGAACGGTTGATGATCTGGTCGATTACAATCAAAATGTCATGCATTGCTAATGTCAACCCCTAAATATTGTATATGATATGGCAATTACTACTGTGTCTGCTAAGATTCTGTGTGCTTTAGTTAGCACTGTTGTTGATCCAATCCAGACTTCAGCCGTTGTTGTCACTATTTGATCATGCTGGTTCAAAATAAACAGATCCAGAGAGAATATAAAACACTGTTGAGGTTTTACTTGACTTCACATTCAGTAAAATAACCTGGACTCCAAACCAGGAGTTGGTGGCTAAATCAAATGTTAGCAGGATGGGTGGATTGGCATGGAGATTAGTGTTTATATAAGTGGGCCCTCTATGGGCACCAACCCCCTTACTCCTCATTAATATGCAACCTAGGAACCTCCCTCTGTTTACCTTCAATATAAATCTAGACAAAAGGGCAATGGTTGGTGGCAGTCCGTGGCTCATAAACCCAGATCTAACACAATGCAGTGGGAATGAGCTGCAGACAAATGCTTCTAATTTGTGAGAGCGTCTAGTTCAACGTCTAGTTTTGATTTACTAACGTGAATTCAATGTGAAATTAACAACAAATGTCACCATGTCATTGGATTTAGGTTAAAAGTTGGGTGAACAAAATATGAAATGCCCTCACGTTGATTACTTTTTCAATCCAATCTTTTTCCACATTGATTCAACGTCATCATATAGATAGAATAAATAATGTGGAAACAACGTTGATACAATCATTTTTTGCCCAGTGGGATGGGACTTGTAGGCACTTGCAGTAGTACTACTGTAATAAATAAAGGCCATAGTGGAGGACAGGGTTTACTGTAGAGGGAAATAAAGATCTCTACACCGGCCACAGGAATCGAGCCATTACAAGTTCTAATAGAATGACCCTCAGTTAAAAATGTATAATATTTAACATTATACAAATTATTCAAAAAAACTGAGGAAAGTCTGGGCTGATATTAAAACATTCTAGAGTGCACAAAGGTTACATTTGGCCTGACTGTCACTCTGCAAAGATTTGGATTGTCATCTCATTTGGCTTGCAAGTTAATTCTGTACAATGGCACAGCGTTTCATATACTTCACTGTGGGGAAGGGACACACATAGCCTACCTGTCATGTTGATATACTTCACTGTGGGAAAGGAGCACACATAGCCTACCTGTCATGTTGATATACTTCACTGTGGGAAAGGAGCACACATAGCCAACCTGTCATGTTGATATACTTCACTGTGGGAAAGGAGCACACATAGCCTACCTGTCATGTTGATATACTTCACTGTGGGAAAGGAGCACACATAGCCTACCTGTCATGTTGATATACTTCACTGTGGGAAAGGAGCACACATAGCCTACCTGTCATGTTGATATACTTCACTGTGGGAAAGGAGCACACATAGCCTACCTGTCATGTTGACAGTGGTGTAAAGTACTTAAGTAAAAATAGTTTTTTTGGGTATCTGTACTTTACTTTACTATTTACAGTGGGGAGAACAAGTATTTGATACACTGCCGATTTTGCAGGTTTTCCCACTTACAAAGCATGTAGAAGTCTGTAATTTTTTATCATAGGTACTCTTCAACTGTGAGTGACGGAATCTAAAACAAAATCCAGAAAATCACATTGTATGATTTTTAAGTAATTAATTTGCATTTTATTGCATGACATAAGTATTTGATACATCAGAAAAGCAGAACTTAATATTTGGTACAGAAACCTTTGTTTGCAATTACAGAGATCATACGTTTCCTGTAGTTCTTGACCAGGTTTGCACACACTGCAGCAGGGATTTTGGCCCACTCCTTCATCCAGATCCTTCAGGTTTCGGGGCTGTTGCTGGGCAATACGGACTTTCAGCTCCCTCCAAAGATTTTCTATTGGGTTCAGGTCTGGAGACTGGCTAGGCCACTCCAGGACCTTGAGATGCTTCTTACGGAGCCACTCCTTAGTTGCCCTGGCTGTGTGTTTCGGGTCGTTGTCATGCTGGAAGACCCAGCCACGACCCATCTTCAATACTCTTACTGAGGGAAGGAAGTTGTTGGCCAAGATCTCGCGATACATGGCCCCATCCATCCTCCCCTCAATACGGTGCAGTCGTCCTGTCCCCTTTGCAGAAAATCATCCCCAAAGAATGATGTTTCCACCTCCATGCTTCACGGTTGGGATGGTGTTCTTGGGGTTGTACTCATCCTTCTTCTTCCTCCAAACACGGCGAGTGGAGTTTAGACCAAAAAGCTATATTTTTGTCTCATCAGACCACATGACCTTCTCCCATTCCTCCTCTGGATCATCCAGATGGTCATTGGCAAACTTCAGACGAGTCTGGACATGCGCTGGCTTGAGCAGGGGGACCTTGCGTGCGCTGCAGGATTTTAATCCATGACGGCGTAGTGTGTTACTAATGGTTTTCTTTGAGACTGTGGTCCCAGCTCTCTTCAGGTCATTGACCAGGTCCTGCCGTGTAGTTGTGGGCTGATCCCTCACCTTCCTCATGATCATTGATGCCCCACGAGGTGAGATCTTGCATGGTGCCCCAGACCGAGGGAGATTGACCGTCATCTTGAACTTCTTCCATTTTCAAATAATTGCACCAACAGTTGTTGCCTTCTCACCAAGCTGCTTGCCTATTGTCCTGTAGCCCATCCCAGCCTTGTGCAGGTCTACAATTTTATCCCTGATGTCCTTACACAGCTCTCTGGTCTTGGCCATTGTGGAGAGGTTGGAGTCTGTTTGATTGAGTGTGTGGACAGGTGTCTTTTATACAGGTAACGAGTTCAAACAGGTGCAGTTAATACAGGTAATGAGTGGAGAACAGGAGGGCTTCTTAAAGAAAAACTAACAGGTCTGTGAGAGCCGGAATTCTTACTGGTTGGTAGGTGATCAAATACTTATGTCATGCAATAAAATGCAAATTAATTATAAAAAAATCATACAATGTGATTTTCTGGATTTTTGTTTTAGATTCCGTCTCTCACAGTTGAAGTGTACCTATGATAAAAATTACAGACCTCTACTTGCTTTGTAAGTAGGAAAACCTGCAAAATCGGCAGTGTATCAAATACTTGTTCTCCCCACTGTATATTTTTGACAACTTTTACTTTTACTCCACAGAATTAGGGCACCTATCAATATAACGCTTTGTCATCCCTACTGCCTCTGATCTGGCGGACTCACGAAATACAAATACTGTGTTTGTAAATGATGTGTTGGAGTGTGCCACTGTCTGTCCGTAATAAAAAATTATATGAAAATCGTGCCGTCTGGTTTGCTTCATATAAGGAATTTGATGTATAGCATTTACTTTTATGTATATACTTTTACTTTTTCTCAAATATGAAAATTGAGTACTTTTTCTACCACTGTACTTAAGTACATTTAAAACCAGACACTTTTAGACTTTTACTCAAGTAGTATTTTACTGGGTGACTTTCACTTTCACTTGAGTCATTTTCTGTTAAGGTATCTTTACTTTTACTCAAGTATGACAATTGAGTACTTTTCCACCACTGCATGTTGATATAATTCACTGTGGGGAAGGTGCACAAATAGCCTACCTGTCATGTTGATATACATCAGTTTGCTGCCGTATGACTGGTTTCACATTTCTCTCCAGCGACCATAAGGTAAAATATATCTAAAACAATTGGAATGTATATTTACAATCCACTTATCTAAAAAGATTACTAATTTACATAGCTCTTATCAGTAGCTCTTATCGAGTTGTAAATTACAGTGCGTGGAGAATGGTGTTAATTCTATAGGAACAAATAAATTACATGTTTTTCAACTTGGAAAGGACAGGTTGCTACACATTATTTATGGTCCCCCTCACACGTAAAGGAGGTGGCATTATGAGGGAAGGAAGTCAAGGTCTATATTTGTGACCTCCACCTCAAATGAATACCTGGCTGGCACATGGGTTTACCCAAGCTTAAGTTCAAGGTCAGAATACACACAGAGAGAAAAGTGCATCAAAAAGGAATTAAAGGCATACTCTGCGACCAGTTTGAAGAAAGTTGCTAACTAGTGGTAGCGCAATGACTGCTAGTATGCTAGCAGATACCATAGACTTCCAGCCAGTCCAGTAACGCTAGTATTATTGGTTCACAAAACTACCTCTAACTTATTTTCATTTAAATGCGCGTAATGGTCTGAATGGTCTGAATTCCCCCATACTGAATAATTGACAAAAATTGGGGAATATGATCATGCCTACAAACAGTTGACATAAACATGATCCCTTTAACATCAGTAATGCAGTAATGTAATATCAAGCTCTATATGAATGATACCCTCTGGTAGGTATTATGATGCAATATTCACATAAAGCTTCACCAACAGTTGACTCTAGAGAAGACCAAGCTAGAGCAGGGGTCAGTGTAAAAATACCAGTTTCAGTTTTATTTGGAAAAGTGCTGTTTCCTAAAAACATCCCACAAGCAGCGGGGATGGTTTTCCAGTCCCTTGAAGACCTGATAGAGATCTCCAGCAGCACAGGGTCAACAGCCAGCACACACCACGTGAGACTCTAAAAGTCGATCATGCCCGTGTTAGCTAGAGGAAGCCCACAACCCAAACCCGCCCCCCCCCCCCCCCCCCTAGGAACCTCCCTCTGTTTACCAGCTCGCTCCATGTGGTACTTCCATCTTCCCTGCTCTACCCTCTGGGGGGGGGCGGTTCTCATGTGGTGCAGGGCCCTCTGCCGTGATTAGTTTGCACATTGTTTTTACAAACTCGGAAGGAACTTCCTGTGGCAGCAACAGTTTTTATTGCCTTCCTCATCCTTTTTCATTAAAAACGTTTTGACATGTGAAGCCCCCTACCATTTCACAGTCTGACATACAGTAATTGCTCACCGTGGCACACGCCCATTCACAATTCAACTACATGGAATGTTTTTTTCTGTAATGCTTAGTTGGTACAGGTACCATTATGTTAGTGTTGAGGCACTCAAAAATAAACAGTTATCTCAGGTGTATATTTGTTCAGGCTCTCAAAAAATAAGAATAGATGACAGACAGACAGACAGACAGACAGACAGACAGACAGACAGACAGACAGACAGACAGACAGACAGACAGACAGACAGACAGACAGACAGACAGACTTGCATGGTTAAATTAACTGTACAGGAAAATATACAGTTACATTTACAGGTAAGTTAATATTTGCATGGTTACATTAACTGTACAGGTAAATGACAGGAAGAGATACTTAAATAGCTAAATGTGTGTATGATATCATTTAGGGTAATAATAGTAATTCCCTTAAAATACAGTCCTTAGTGCGCAGGGTTTAATTACAGATAAATGCACGTATTGCACATTCGATATACTAAAAGCAATGAAAAAAGATACAACTGACAGGATACTAATATGCATTCCTGAGTGAATGACTACGAAAATGAAGTCCAAGATATTTCACATGTTTGGCTGACCTGTTGTTCTGGGTTGCCTCATGTTTGTCTGACCTGTTGCTCTGGGTATTTCACATGTTTGACTGACCTGTTGTTCTGGGTATTTCACATGTTTGGCTGACCTGTTGTTCTGGGTATTTCACATGTTTGGCTGACCTGTTGTTCTGGGTATTTCACATGTTTGGCTTATCTGTTGTTCTGGGTAGCCTCATGTTTGGCTGATCTGTTGTTCTGGGTATTTCACAGAACCCGGTGGTGGTGGTGGTGGTGGTGTCACTTACGTGACAAAAAGAGCTCATGCTGCAACAATGCAAGTTCTGTCCTTACACTCATCACACTACAGACCACAGTCGAAGGCAACTTTCCTTGACTTTCTGCTTTGTATGTTGAATGACATCATCCCCACTAGCCTGTCATTGATCTGTCACTGTTTCATTCAGCAAGCCACAGCTGCAACTCATAGCCATGCCCTTGTATTCATTCAGACAAGGTTACCCAAAGAGTTTGGCACACTTTTGAGAACTTTTCCCTGGAGATGCTCTGTGACTTTGATACAGCAATAAGTCACTTGTGGGACTGACATATGGCCACCAGGCCTGTGGAATGGAGGGTGGAGTATGGGGTTAGGGGATCATTAAATCTTTTGACTGAAGTGAATACAGCATCAGTTAGATACAGTTGAGAGCAAAGTAGACGGCCAAACGGAAGCATAAGTCTTGAGGGTTGGGTTTCAAGTGCTTTGACTTTCTCCCTGGTCCTTTGTGTTGGGGCACTCCTCTCCCTTTTGTGTCTCAGGTTGACTGGAGTGACGGCAGTTGAAAGAACAGAAACCAGACATGGCTGGACTCAACGACACCACACTCTAGTGTGCAGAGCACAACTCTCTCTCTCTTTCTCTGGGCATGGCCTTCCTTGGGGAAATATACCTGAGGTCTATACCCCTGAGAGCCATACCTACATGAACATAATGGAAAACAACAGTAGATGGGCTTTGAATGAGACTTTCCATTGGGAGAGACTTCACATGTCTAAGAGTAACTGCCCAGTGAAAATCGTACTTTGAAAAGTTCATATTCTGTTAACTCATACCCAAATAATGTTGTTGACTCGTCCTATACTCGTATTTGTGGCCAAATCATACATTTGAGAAAAACACTTAAGAAACCCCACCTCAAACTTATCTTAAACCAACCTTTTAAAAAATGCTTGCCTTTTCCTCATAGAACATGATGTCAAATCCCAGAGGAGGATGAGCTGGCAAATCAGCATTCTAGAGGAAGATGAGCTGGCCAATCAGCGGTCTAGAGGAAGATGAGCTGGCCAATCAGCAGTCTACTTGCATGAATATTTAAAAACCATTATATGCCCACACCATTCTGTTGTTGGGGTACGCCCACACCATTCCAACACAGAAAAGCTGATTTTTAATATACTTAATTTCAATTTTTTGGAAGGAAAACTACTTCACTCATATTGTAAGTAATTATGAATCATGTTTCATAGAAATCTGGAAACACTGCGCAGTTACTTTTAAATTACTAAATATTAGATCATACTGAAATGTATATGACTAAAGATTACATCATGCTGAAAGCAAAATTATTTTAATGATCTAAATGTAGATGTTGATAGCTTCTAAAAGCAGTTTGGGATCATTTTAAAAGACTAATTTTATTTTATTTTATTCTGGTAGGTTGTTACTTTACAAAATGTTTTGTTGTCTTCAAAACCCTTTCACTGACAAAAGTTGCTCTAGGTAACATGCCGTAGCAAAGACATTCCTATGTACTAGAAACAGGAAATGTTTGTAAGCAGGGTTATTTCACTGAATGGCCCCATTGCCCTGGCAACAGGATCACTCCATCAGTTCAGCCAACAGATGGTTGGTGTGCAACAAGCGGCATATGTTCCAATAAGCACCGGCTATTACTACAGATGGGGAGTGGGGAGGAGGCTGGCACTGAAACATAACCTGACATTTCCTCCTCATTGGGCGCTGCATTGTTACACTCCACAATGCGAGATTAGCCCTAAGAGGTGAATAGCACTGGAGGCAAATTACTGACAGTCCATCACATTTTCCTCCTTTTAGACAGAACCAAACTGGGTTTGATGACTGGCTGTATATCACTAGGATATACAGGATGGGGAAAAGGAGAAATAGTTTGCTCATGCTGACCTAAATATGTACAGGTCTCTACTGGCTGGCTTTTATAGCTCTGTATCAAGGGGAGGGAATGTTTGATCACCCTGTTGCAGGAGAACCTTCATGCACTGCAGGACATTTAAAACTTGTAGTGTATTTGAGGTTTTTAAAAGGCTTCTGAAGTTTGTAATTTCAGACTTGATTATCCCTTTGTGACTTGACATGCACAAAGGCAGACTAACACTCACACTCACCTCAACCCACTAAACACATGCCAACGTCCAGCCAGCACACTGCACGCTCCCTCTGTCCAGCCAGCACACTGCACGCATCCACTAATACAGCATGAACAAATCTGGGACCGGTTCCACACTTTTTACAGAAATGTGTCGATAGGTTCAGTTGTAAACATCCTGGCTTTGGCATGTATGTAACTATTGTAGTATTGTACAGCAGTTCTATCCCAGAAGCTACAGTATTTTGACTCAAGTTACAGGCAGTCCTAAAGGGGCTTATTATAGAAAACATGTAATTATGATCATCACCACTATAAGTAAACATCTATTTTTACATGGTGATTGTTTATATTTACTAAACATAAACAAACTAAATGTTAAATTCAAGCCATAACTAACAGCTACTTGTAATCAACACTATGATAATGACGAGAGTAGCCAACCAACTGCAGTAAAGGCCCTTTCACAGTTTTTGGCACATGCTACTATCTTCCCTATCCCCCACCCCCTTCTCTTCCCACACCCAAACTCCAAAACACAAAGCCATACTGAAAATAGCAGTGTGCAAGCTTTCATTTCTTTGGGTACGGCAGAGTCTCGGGGCTCTGGGACGGTTGGTTGTGCCGTCGCGCCTGCAGGCCCCACCCATTCCTCTGTTCCACAGAGGAAACAGAGATGACAGTGTGCCAAGATGTCTGGTTCCCCTCCCCCTGCCTCTCCCCCAGCCTGCCACACAACAGACAACTTGCTCTCTGTTATGGCCATGAGGATGAGTCCGTCTCGCTCAGCCACCGTAGCCCCTTCACGGCACCTCCAGTTCTTGTAAACTTGGTCTTGACAACGACCACAACGCCTCTGGGGCAGAGAGACTATATTCACCATTAGGACACACAAAGCCATGCCATAATTAAATAGCTAAATGGGGGACTGTGAAACTCAAAATGGAGGTGTCGCTGCTGCTGCTCCTTTGCTTCTATCTAGGCTGCTTTTTAACTTACATACCATATATACAGTGGGGAGAACAAGTATTTGATACACTGCCGATTTTGCAGGTTTTCCTACTTACAAAGCATGTAGAGGTCTGTAATTTTTATCATAGGTACACTTCAACTGTGACAGACAGAATGTAAAACAAAAATCCAGAAAATCACATTGTATGATTTTTAAATAATTATTTTGCATTTTATTGCATGACGTAAGTATTTGATCACCTACCAATCAGTAAGAATTCCGGCTCTCACTGACCTGTTAGTTTTTCTTTAAGAAGCCCTCCTGTTCTCCACTCATTGCCTGTATTAACTACACCTGTTTGAACTCGTTACCTGTATAAAAGACACCTGTCCACACACTCAATCAAACAGACTCCAACCTCTCCACAATGGCCAAGACCAGAGAGCTGTGTAAGGACATCAGGGATAAAATTGTAGACCTGCACAAGGCTGGGATGGGCTACAGGACAATAGGCAAGCAGCTTGGTGAGAAGGCAACAACTGTTGGCACAATTATTAGAAAATGGAAGAAGTTCAAGACGACAGTCAATCTCCCTCGGTCTGGGGCACCATGCAAGATCTCACCTCGTGGGGCATCAATGATCATGAGGAAGGTGAGAGATCAGCCCAGAACTACACGGCAGGGCCTGGTCAATGACCTGAAGAGAGCTGGGACCACAGTATCAAATAAAACCATTAGTAACACACTACGCCGTCATGGATTAAAATCATGCAGCGCACGCAAGGTCCCCCTGCTCAAGCCAGCGCATGTCCAGGCCCGTCTGAAGTTTGCCAATGACCATCTGGATGATCCAGAGGAGGAATGGGAGAAGGTCATGTGGTCTGATGAGACAAAAATAGAGCTTTTTGGTCTAAATTCCACTCGCCGTGTTTGGAGGAGGAAGAAGGATGAGTACAACCCCAAGAACACCATCCCAACCGTGAAGCATGGAGGTGGAAACATCATTCTTTGGGGATGCTTTTCTGCAAAGGGGACAGGACAACTACACCGTATTGAGGGGAGATGGATGGGGCCATGTATTGCGAGATCTTGGCCAACAACCTCCTTCCCTCAGTAAGAGCATTGAAGATGGGTCGTGGCTGGGACTTCCAGCATGACAACGACCCGAAACACACAGCCAGGGCAACTAAGGAGTGGCTCCGTAAGAAGCATCTCAAGGTCCTGGAGTGGCCTAGCCAGTCTCCAGACCTGAACCCAATAGAAAATCTTTGGAGGGAGCTGAAAGTCCGTATTGCCCAGCGACAGCCCCGAAACCTGAAGGATCTGGAGAAGGTCTGTATGGAGGAGTGGGCCAAAATCCCTGCTGCAGTGTGTGCAAACCTGGTCAAGAACTACAGGAAACATATGATCTCTGTAATTGCAAACAAAGGTTTCTGTACCAAATATTAAGTTCTGCTTTTCTGATGTATCAAATACTTATGTCATGCAATAAAATGCAAATTAATTACTTAAAAATCATACAATGTGATTTTCTGGATTTTTGTTTTAGATTCCTTCACTCACAGTTGAAGAGTACCTATGATAAAAATTACAGACTTCTACATGCTTTGTAAGTGGGAAAACCTGCAAAATCGGCAGTGTATCAAATACTTGTTCTCCCCACTGTATATATGCTTCATTTAGCATTAAGTATGGGGGTCAGATTTTCTTCCAGAACTCCACGTCTGAACCAGCAATCTTCAGGCTAATGGTTCACCTCTCACCTGTAGACTGGTTGAATCAACCTTGTTTCCAAGTCATTTCAACCCCAAAAATATATGTGATTATGTTGAATCAAATTGGAAAACTAATTGGATTTGCCAAAAGTCATCAACGTAAGGGCATTTAGTATTTTTGTCACCCGTCTCTGAACCTAAATCCAATGACATGGTCATTTTTTTTGTTGATTTCACGTTGAGTTCACGTTAACAACTCAACCAAATGTAAATCAAAACTAGACGTTGAACTGACGTCTGTGACCAGTGGGAGGCTAGTGCAGTAATGCTCTAACAAGCATAGTTTCCCTTCATGGTAACTTCACAAGACTTTAATTGTATATTGTCTAAAAGCCCATCTACCTCAATATCATACACAACCCCATGACATCATCATCACTGTATCAACAAGCTTTTTCTCCTTTCTTCTTTCTGTAGAAATCAACAAGATCTCTTTCCTGCTCAGTCTATATGTTTCTGTAGAAATCAACAGGATCTCTTTCCTGCTCAGTCTATATGTTTCTGTAGAAATCAACGGAATTTCTTTCCTGCTCAGTCTATATGTTTCTGTAGAAATCAACGGGATCTCTTTCCTGCTAGGTCTATATTTTTCTGTAGAAATCAACAGGATCTCTTTCCTGCTCAGTCTATATGTTTCTGTAGAAATCAACGGGATCTCTTTCCTGTTCAGTCTATATGTTTCTGTAGAAATCAACAGGATCTCTTTCCTGCTCAGTCTATATGTTGCTCTGCCACCAAGGTCAAGTCATCTGTTTTTGTAGCTTTGTTTTTCATTCCAGCATGCGTTCCATTTTCTGCAGATAAATGGAAAGAGCTGTACTTTGACCACTTGAGCTGTGGAACTTTCTCCATATCCTATTTCCGCTTTGGCCCGTTTTACGACTTCCCGTTGGAAGAATGCTATACTGTATAGCTTCACTGACAAAGTATAGGCATCAGTCCTCCTCTTTAGATGGAGACAGATGACTAGAGGAACCACAGACACCTGATGTAGATGGAGACAGATGACTAGAGGAATCACAGACACCTGATGTAGATGGAGACAGATGACTAGAGGAACCGCATAAATCTGATGTAGATGGAGACAGATGACTAGAGGAACCACAGACACCTGATGTAGATGGAACCAGATGACTAGAGGAACCACAGACACATGATGTAGATGGAGACAGATGACTAGAGGAACCACAGACACATGATGTAGATGGAGACAGATGACTAGAGGAACCACAGACACATGATGTAGATGGAGACAGATGACTAGAGGAACCACAGACACATGATGTAGATGGAGACAGATGACTAGAGGAACCACAGACACATGATGTAGATGGAGACAGATGACTAGAGGAACCACAGAAACATGATGCAATAGGATCAAGAAGAAGAGGTCTTACCAGACATTGATGAAGACCTTGAATGTGCTAGATAATCAGACCCAGCCCCTATTCTAAAAAGGTGACAATTTACTTTCACACAATACTTAACCCTTTAAACTCGTGGGAATTGGCCTATATGGATAGGTCTAAATTGAAATGTTTCTTACAGAAGAAATATGAAAAGCATATGCATAACCATGGTAGCAATTAAAAGGAAACAGTTTGTAGATTATGGTAAAATTATCAGACTAAAGGTGAGGACAGAAAGGTTCACCTGACACCAGACTGAATCTAAACATTCCACTGTTGATTTGATGTGCATGTAACATTTACTGTTCTCCACATTTGTTAATAACGAAATGTGAAAATACTCTGGATACATTCAGTAACTGATGAGAATATTTCTGTAAAATGTGGGGTAGGTGCAACATAAGACAAAACAATGACAAGGGTGTGAATGAGAGAACTAACTGGTGTCTCCAAGTGGCCACACCTCGCAAGTGTGCACAGCTCCTAAGTCATTTCAATGCACAAAGAAGTTTTCAACTATAAGGTGCTTTTTTGAACTCTCCTAGCTGTGCCGTTGAGGAACTAGAGCAAACATAGTTGTGGTTGTTTTGTAACTATACTATACAGGTCGATGGCAGAGAAATACTTCAGTAGCTAAAAATGCATATGATATGAGCGAGTGTAATAATAGTTTACTTAATAGACAGACTGGTTAGATGAACAGGTAAGTGAATATTTTGCATGGTTAAATTAGCAGTACAGGTAAATATACAGTTATATTTACAGATAAGTGAATACTTGCATGGTTACATAAACTGTACAGGTAAATGACAGGAAGAGATACTTAAATAGCTAAATATGATATATGATATAATTTGGGGTAATAATAGTAATTCCCTTAAAATACAGTCCTTAGTGCGCAGGGTTTAATTACAGACAACTGCACGTATTGCACATTCGATATACTAAAAGCAATGAGAAAAGGTGCAACTGACAGGATACTAATATGCATTCCTGAGTGAATGAGTGATGACGGACCAGAGTTACTCACGGATGGATGCATAATTGTAATGACAAGGGTGTGAATGAGGTCCTAGCACCCCAACAGTTACAGATCTATGTTGCCGACGGCACGGCACCCCGGTGAGGCATTATATAGTCTAATAGCCACCGGCAGGAAGGACATCCTGTAGCGCTCTCTGGCACACCGTGGTGGGATCAGTCTGTGACTGAAGGTGCTCCTCTGCGTCATAACCATGACGTGCAGAGGGTGGGTGACGTTGTCCATGATGGCCAGCAGTTTGGCCAGGATCCGTCTCTCCGCCACCTCCTCTAGAGTGTCAAGGCTCATCCCCAGGACAGAGCTAGCCTTCCTGATCAGCTTATTTACCCGAGAAGCATCTCCGGCTTTAATGTTGGCTCCCCAGCACACCACTGCAGAAAATATGGCACTGGCCACCACAGACTGGTAGAAGGTATGCAGTAGTTTACTGCACACGTTGAAGGACCTGAGCCTCCTCAGAAAGTAGTGTCGGCTCTGGCCCTTTTTGTACAGGGCCCCGGTGTTACCAGCCCATTCCAGCCTGTTGTCCATATGGACTCCCAGGAACATGTATGACCCAATCATTTCCACATCCATCCCCTGTATAGGGACTGCAGTCAGTTGTGCCTAAGTCACTGATTGTGCTCCTGTACTCCTCCTCCTGCCAACCCCTGATGCCCCCTACAATTGCGGAGTCCTCCGAGAACTTCTGTAGGTGGCATGTTTCAGAGTTATATCTGAAGTCCGAGGTGTAGAGGGTGAACAGGAAGGGGGACATGACCGTTCCCTGGGGGGCCCCTGTGATGCTCACTGCCCGTTCTGACACACAGCTCTGTAGTCACACAAATTATGGCCTACCGGTCAGGTAGTCCGTGACCCAGGAGACTAAGAGTGCTTCCACTTTAATCCTCCTCATCTTCTCACCCAGTAGCAGGGGCTGAATGGTATTGAAGGCACTGGAGAAAACAAAAAACATAACCCTCACAGTGCAACCTGCGTTGTCCAGGTGAGAGTAGGCCCTCTGCAGAAGGTAGATGATTGCATCATCCACCCCGATGTTGCGCTGGTATGCAAACTGCAGGGGGTCCAGTGATGTACACACCAGGGGTCTGAGGTGAGCGAGGACTAACCTTCCAGGTTCTTCATGATGTGGGATGTTAGCGCTACAGGTCTGAAGTCATTCAGGACAGTGGGGTGTGCCTTCTTGGGCACTGGGACGAGGCATGATGTTTTCCACAGCACAGGGACCCTTTCTAGGCTCAGGCTAAGGTTGAAGTGACGCTGGAGTATTCCACACAGTTGGTCAGCACAGACCCTAAGCACCCTTGGGCTGATGCCATCAGGGCCCGCCGCTTTCCACTGATGTAGTCTCTCCAGCTCTCTCTTCACTTGGTTGGTGGTGAAAGCCAGCCCCGGTGGGGAAGTGGGGGGAAGGGGGGTGTTGAGGATCAGTCCAGGGGGAGCAGGGGTGGAGGAGGGGTCACTGATTGTCTCAGCAGAGGTGTTGTGAGCAAAGTGGGGGTGGGACAGCCGTGAGGGTGTGTGGCCTGGGAAGCTGGAAGGAAGGTGAACAGGGCCAGTATCGAACCAGTAAAAAAATTGGTTCAGCTCATTGGCTCTGTCCTGGGTCCCCTCCGTCTGCCCACTGTTTGACTTTTTGAAGCCAGTGATATTTCTCATGCCCTTCCACACCTCTCTCACCTGGCTCTGCCTCATCTTCTCCTTATACACTCTCTTCCCCTCAGCAATCCGCAACTTCAGTTCCCTCTGGACGCAATTTGTCCTTGTCCCTCTCCTTGAAGGCCCTCTTCTTCTCATTCAGCTGGGCCTTCAGGTCGCTGGTGACCCAGGGTTTAGTGTTTGGAAAACAGTGTACCTTCCTGGTGAGTACAGTGTTGTCTACACAAAAATTAATATAGTCTGTTATGCAGTCAGTAAGTCCATCGATGTCCTCCCCATGAGCCTCACAGAGCACATCCCAGTCTGTTGTTTCAAAGCAGTCCTGAAGGGACTCATTCGCCTCCGGGGACCATCTCCTAATGGTCCTGGTGGTCGCAGGCTGCTGTTGGACCATAGGCCTGTAGAGTGGAGTGAGGTGGACAAGGTTGTGATCCGATCTACCGAGGGGAGGGAGAGCAGTGGAGTTGTATGCATCTTTCACATTAGCATATAACAAGTCCGAGAGTTGTATTATTCCTGGTTGGGCATTCACGAACTGTTTGAACGTGGGCAGCGTTGAAGAGAGAGATGCATGGTTAAAATCCCCCGAAATGGCAAAGAAAGCACTGGGATGCGCTGTCTGTAACCTCGCGATAACAGAGTGGATGACGTCACATGCTGTGTTTGCGTATCTATCTATCTATCTATCTATCTATCTATCTATCTATCTATCTATCTATCTATCTATCTATCTATCTATCTATCTATCTATCTATCTATCTATCTATCTATCTATCTATCTATCTATCTATCTATCTATCTATCTATCTATCTATCTATCTATCTATCTATCCCTGTCTGCTCTGATGGTCTGGAAACCGTCGATAGTGACGTTCTCTTTGGGGATTTTATCGTTCAGCCAAGTCTGTATATTTACCTGTACAGTTAATTTAACCATGCAAAATATTCACTTACCTGTTAATTTAACCAGCCATCGACCTGTATAGTATAGTTAACCATCCACCCACACTATGCAATGTCTTTTTATAGCATTTTTGCACTCCAGACTTCATGTATTTAGATACTTTTTCATACTGCCGCTCTATGTATCATGTATAGTGTAACTGTCTTTTGTGTATTTTCATTCTGGTATTTTGCACCTGCCCTGTGTATTTTCGTATCTGCTTGACAAAGAAATTTCCCGTCTGGGATCAATAAAGTGTCTGTCTGTCTGTCTGTCCGTCCGTCTGTCCGTCTGTTACTGTACAGCCAATGGGCTTTGACGTCATTATAACATGTTACTGTACAGCCACTGAGCTCTGACATCATGTATAGCATGTTACTGTACAGCTACTGAGCTCTGACGTCATTATAGCATGTTACTGTACAGCTACTGAGCTCTGACATCATGTATAGCATGTTACTGTACAGCCACTGAGCTCTGACATCATGTATAGCATGTTACTGTACAGCCACTGAGCTCTGACATCATGTATAGCATGTTACTGTACAGCTACTGAGCTCTGACGTCATTATAACATGTTACTGTACAGCCACTGAGCTCTGACATCATGTATAGCATGTTACTGTACAGCTACTGAGCTCTGACGTCATGTATAGCATGTTACTGTACAGCCACTGAGCTCTGACATCATGTATAGCATGTTACTGTACAGCCACTGAGCTCTGACATCATGTATAGCATGTTACTGTACAGCCACTGAGCTCTGACATCATGTATAGCATGTTACTGTACAGCCACTGAGTTCCGACATCATTATAGAATGTTACTGTACAGCCACTGAGCTCTGACATCATTATAGAATGTTACTGTACAGCCAACAAAGGCTTTTGTACAAAGTATTAAATAAATATCAGTAAGTGTGTTCAATATGTTTTCCCTGTGTCATTTCACATTATTACACATAACTTAATTTCTGAACTTGTATGTATGGATTACTTGGGTTGTTACCAACATCTGGTGAACATTTCATGTCAATAGCACCTTTGGAAATATATGTTCAATACTTAAATCACCCGCTGTATGTAAAACGGTTAAGGTTTTTTTCAGCTGGTTGAAAGTCATACCAACAACAGAATCGAATTAGGCTGCTACAGTCTTTTTGTTAGCTGGTCCAGACAGCATCCAGCAGCTAATTGTCCAGACAGCAACCAGCAGCTAAATGTCCAGACAGCAACCAGCAGGTAGTGGTCCAGACAGCAACCAGCAGCTAAATGTCCAGACAGCATCCAGCAGGTAGTGGTCAAGACAGCATCCAGCAGCTAAATGTCCAGATAGCAACCAGAAGCTAAATGTCCAGACAGAAACCAGCAGGTAGATGTCCAGACAGAAACCAGCAGCTAAAGGTCCAGACAGCAACCAGCAGCTAGTTGTCCAGACAGCAACCAGCAGCTAAATGTCCAGACATTAACCAGCAGCTAAATGTCCATACAGCATCCAGCAGGTAGTGGTCAAGACAGCATCCAGCAGCTAAATGTCCAGACAGCAACCAGCAGCTAAATGTCCAGACAGCAACCAGCAGCTAGTGGTCCAGACAGCAACCAGCAGCTAAAGGTCCAGACAGCAACCAGCAGCTAAATGTCCAGACAGCAACCAGCAGCTAGTGTCTGTCTGTAGCCTACTATGTGCCTGTGCTCTGGGACCTCTGCTCTGACGTCTGTAGTGTTAGGAGGGGGACCATGCTGTCCTGACGGGATCTGGTCTGGGGTCTGTAGTGTTGAAGAGGGGGATCATGCTGTCCTTACGGGATCTGGTCTGGGGTCTGCAGTGTTGAAGAGGGGGACCATGCTGTCCTGACGGGATCTGGTCTGGTGTATGAATGGATTACTTGGGTTGTTACCAACATCTGGTGAAAATTTCATGTCAATAGCACCTTTAGAAATATATTTACTGAGAAAAATGGTGACGTGTTCAATACTTACTTCACCCGCTGTATATAAAACGGTTAAGGTTTTTTTCAGCTGGTTGAAAGTCATACCAACAACAGAATCAAATTAGGCTGCTACAGTCTTTTTGTTAGCTGGTTGGAATAAACCTCAATATCACTCCGCCCTGGTCCAGACAGCATCCAGCAGCTAAATGTCCAGACAGCAACCAGCAGCTAAATGTCCAGACAGCAACCAGCAGGTAGTGGTCCAGACAGCAACCAGCAGCTAAATGTCCAGACAGCATCCAGCAGGTAGTGGTCAAGACAGCATCCAGCAGCTAAATGTCCAGATAGCAACCAGAAGCTAAATGTCCAGACAGAAACCAGCAGGTAGATGTCCAGACAGAAACCAGCAGCTAAATGTCCAGACAGCAACCAGCAGCTAGTGTCTGTCTGTAGCCTACTATGTGCCTGTGCTCTGGGACCTCTGCGCTGACGTCTGTAGTGTCAGGAGGGGGACCATGCTGTCCTGACGGGATCTGGTCTGGGGTCTGTAGTGTTGAAGAGGGGGACCATGCTGTCCTGACGGGATCTGGTCTGGGGTCTGTAGTGTTGAAGAGGGGGACCATGCTGTCCTGACGGGATCTGGTCTGGGGTCTGTAGTGTTGAGGAGGGGGACCATGCTGTCCGGACGGGATCTGGTCTGGGGTCTGTAGTGTTGAGGAGGGGGACCATGCTGTCCGGACGGGATCTGGTCTGGGTTCTGTAGTGTTGAGGTGGGGGACCATGCTGTCCGGACGGGATCTGGTCTGGGGTCTGTAGTGTTGAGGAGGGGGATCATGCTGTCCTGATGGGATCTGGTCTGGGGTCTGTAGTGTTGAGGAGGGGGAACATGCTGTCCTCATGGGGCTCCTATTTTCTTCCCCGTGCTTCCCTGAGGACAATACCACAAAATATTTTTATGCTCTTTTATAATTATGAGGTCCAGACTCTTGGAATAAATATTTCACTGCAGGGATGAAACATTAAGAATCACTCCAAACACAAATCATACAATTCTGTGCTCCCCAAAGCGCCACCACCATCTCCCCACAACCCTGGGGTAGCCATTACTGGTTGTTTTTTTTGCAGTGTATTCAATCTATAAACTCATGACAGTTATTGTATAACAAACAGAGACTTAAAGTAAACAATAACAAGGAGACAAAAATAATAATAAATGCTGGTTGTCAACATCTGCCTCACACAGGCATGCAGACACACACACACACACACACACACACACACACACACACACACACACACACACACACACACACACACACACATATACATACACACGTACACACACACAAACACACAAACACACTAACTGAGGGGCCTCAATATGTTATTAGGGGCCTAATTATGTTATTAGGGGCATCATTATGTTATTAGGGGGCCTCATTGTGTTATTAGAGGGCTCATTATGTTATTAGGGGAATAATTAGGTTATTAGGTGACTCATTGTGTCATTAAGGGCCTCATTATGTTATTAGGGGACTCCTTATGTTATTATGGGCCTCTTTATATTTACTAACTGTGGTATATTTACTAACTATGGTATATTTACTAACAATGTTATATACAAATAATATTTACTAACCATGGTATATTTACTAACTGTGGTATATTTACTAACTATGGTATATTTACTAACTGTGGTATATTTACTAACTATGGTATATTTACTAACTGTGGTATATTTACTCGCAATGGTATATTTACTAACCTTAGTATATTTACTAACTATGGTAAATGTACTATCCTTTGTATATTTACTAACTGTAGTATATTTACTAATTATGGTATATTTACTAACTATGGTATATTTACCAACTGTGGTATATTTACTAACTGTGGTATATTTACTAAATGTGGTAAATTTACTAACTATGGTATATTATTTACTAACCATGGTATATTTGCTAACCTTGGTAAATTTACTAACTATGGTATATTTACTAACTATGGTATATTTACTAACTTTGGTATATTTACTAACTATGGTATATTTACTAACCATGTCGGTTTTGGACAAGTTCCCATTCCCATCTACACTTCAACAGTTATTTTGAGTTATGATAGATTTTGTGTACAGAACTATTTGATACTTTCAAACTGAAGCCCACTTTCCACACTCGATATCTCATAGTATTTGTGGTCCACAGAAATAGGCTATCATACACTAATTCAAATACTGTGTGTGGACGAAGATCAGACATATCATATAAAAAAAAATCATATCATATTAGCAAAACCAACCAAAGCTCTACAAAATGTAGGTCATATTTGACGTGTTGTTTAACGTCAAGAGAACAACAGATGGAGAAAATGTTGCCTTCTGTGTTCTTTTAATCTCTATAGAGAACCACATGACACTGGATGAAAGTTGAAAGCAGTGGGGTTGAGGCCTTTGTAACAGACTAGTTCTGGGACTTTATAATTTGGTTGTCTTGTTATGTTACTTAATATAGATCACGTCCTATAAAAAGAAACCCAGAATTATTCTTGTTATGACAAAGTATCTTGAGGAGCCAAAAGTATCTGCCACTGGAACTTTTCCAATGGACTGGGGCCCAGATGGATCATATTATAGACTGTAGAGACTACTGGGTATTGTTCCCCCTCAAGGGGCACCAACAATCCTGAATGGTACAGTACACATTCTCTCTTAATCATCATTATTTCCTTTGATTCAGAACATATGGATAATAATAGGCTGTCTCTCTTTGAGCGTGGCAAAAAGTAGCAATGCATTTTCCTCAGGAATCAACCAACATTGCAGCAAAACTTTGGGGATGATACCATGAAGACTCCTTTGTTAAGTATTTGTTTTCATGGCCTTTTTAGCACTAGCCTAAACACATAGTATAGGCAGTTACAAATATATTTTGTAAATCAATCTCACTAATGGGCTCTGTGTCTGTGTACATATAGTATGTGTGCAATGTTCACCAACACTGGGACCTCAACACGTTTCATTAGGGAGATGTTCACCTACACTGGGACTTCAACACGTTTCATTAGGGAGATGTTCACCGACACTGGGACTTCAACACGTTTCATTAGGGAGATGTTCACCGACACTGGGACTTCAACACGTTTCATTAGGGAGATTTTCTCCAACACTGGGACCTCAACAAGTTTCCTTAGGGAGATGAATGTGTCTCACCAGGCTGTGTTCTGGCCTGTATGGTCTGGACTGGATGGTCTAGTCTGGACTAGATGGTCTGGACTTGATGCTCTGGACTGGATGGTCTGGACTGGATGTTCTGGACTAGATGGCCTGGACTGGATTGTCTGGACTGGACTGGATGGTCTGGACAGGATGGTCTGGTCTGGACTAGGTGGTCTGGTCTGGACTAGATAGTCTGGACTAGATGGTCTGTACTAGATGTTCTGGACTGGATGGTCTGGACTAGATGGTCTGGACTAGATTGCCTGGACTCGATGGTCCGGACGAGATGGTCTGGACTGGATTGTCTGATCTGGACAGATGCTCTGGACTGGATGGTCTGGATTAGATGGTCTGGACTAGATGGTCTGGACTGGACTAGATGGTCTGGATGGTCTGGACAAGATGGTTTGCACTAGATGGTCTGGATTAGATTTTTTTTTTTTTTTACCTTTATTTTACTAGGCAAGTCAGTTAAGAACACATTCTTATTTTCAATGACGGCCTAGGAACAGTGGGTTAACTGCCTTGTTCAGGGGCAGAACGACAGATTTTTACCTTGTCAGCTCGGGGATTCGATCCAGCAACCTTTCGGTTACGGGCCCACTGGGCTACCTGCCGCCCAGATGGTCTGGGTTAGATGGTCTGGACTGGATGGTCTGGTCTGGATGGTCTGGTCTGGACTAGATGGCCTGGACTGGATGGTCTGGCCACGCCTGCTGCAGGTTCCCAAGACCAGCACTCTGAGGGTCTAGACAAGAGGATGAGCCAAGCAAGTCACAGTTAAGGCGGCAGGTAGCCTAGTGGTTAGAGTGTTGGGCCAGTAACCAAAAGGTTGCTGGTTTGAATACCTGAACCGACAAGGTGAAAAACCTGCCGATGTGTCCTTGAGCAAGGCACTTAACCCTAATTTGCTCCAGGGGCTGACCCTGTAGGTAGGCCATCATTGTAAATAAGAATTTGTTCTTAACTGACTTCCCTAGTTTAAAAATATATATATTTTTTTTTTTTAAAGATAAACACCAGAGTTTACACCCAAGGTAGGGTGGTTTCAGATAGACAAATGTGGAGCCACAATGCCTGGATGTTGATTTTCTTGAAAATCATATTGGGGAAAGACTGACTCAAGTTATAGAAGCCAGCCACCACAGTTACAGTAGCTAATAGCTATAATCAAGCCTACTACCACTGTTACAGTAATTAATAGCTATAATCAACCCTACTACCAGTTACAGTAGCTAATAGCTATAATCAACCCTATTACCAGTTACAGTAGCTAATAGCTATAATCAACCCTACTACCAGTTACAGTAGCTAATAGCTATAATCAAACCTACTACCAGTTACAGTAGTTAATAGCTATAATCAACCCTACTACCAGTTACAGTAGCTAATAGCTATAATCAACCCTACTACCAGTTACAGTAGCTAATAGCTATAATCAACCCTACTACCAGTTACAGTAGCTAATAGCTATAATCAACCCTATTACCAGTTACAGTAGCTAATAGCTATAATAAATCCTACTACCAGTTACAGTAATTAATAGCTACCATCAACCCTACTACCAGTTGCAGTAGTTAATAGCTATAATCAACCCTACTACCAGTTACAGTAGTTAATAGCTATAATCAATCCTACTACCACTGTTACAGTAGCTAATAGCTATACAGTGCATTCGGAAAGTATTCAGACCCCTTGACTTTTTCCACATTTTGATATGTTACAGCCTTATTCTAAAATTGAATAAGTTGCTTTTTTCCCCTCATCAATCTACGCACAATACCCATAATGACAAAGCAAAAACAGGTTTTTAGATTTTTTTTTGCAAATGTACACTATCGTTCAAAGGTTTGAGGTCACTTAGAAATGTCCTTGTTTTTGAAAGAAAAGCAAAAAATGTTGTCCATTAAAATAACATAAAATTGATCAGAAATACAGTGTAGACATTTTTTATGTTGTAAATGACTATTGTAGCTGGAAATGGCAGATTTTTATATTAAATATCTACATAGGCGTACAGAAGCCCATTATCAGCAACCATCACTCCTGTGTTCCAATGGCACGTTGTGTTAGCTAATCCAAGTTTATAATTTTAAAAGGCTAATTGATCATTAGAAAACCCTTTTGCAATTATGTTAGCACAGCTAAAAACTGTTGTGCTGATTAAAGAAGCAATAAAAGTGGCCTTCTTTAGACTAGTTGAGTATCTGGAGCATCAGCATTTGTGTGCTCGATTACATGCTTACAATGGCCAGAAACAAATAACTTTCTTCTGAAACTCGTCAGTCTATTCTTGTTCTGAGAAATGAAGGCTATTCCATGCGAGAAGTTGCCAAGAAACTGAAGATCTCGTACAACGCTGTGTACTACTCCCTTCACAGAACAGCGCAAGGACAAGTACATTAGTGTGTCTAGTTTGAGAAACAGACGCCTCAATATACCATGTCCTCAACTGGCAGCTTCATTAAATAGTACCTGCAAAATACCAGTCTTAGCGGTAACAGTGAAGAGGCGAATCCGGGATAATGGCCTTCTAGGCAGACTTGCAAAGAAAAAGCCATATCTTCCTCTGTACAGTGTCTGTGTTCTTTTGCCCATCTTAATCTTTTCTTTTTATTGGCCAGTCCGTCGCCTCCTTACTGTTGGCGTTAAGACTGGTGTTTTGCGGGTTCTATTTAATGAAGCTGCCCCAGAGAGTTGATCTGCAGCAGCAGCACAGAGAGAGGAGAGGCAGGGGTAGCAGCAGGACAGGAGTGGTAGCTAGCTAGCCAACAGGCATATGTCCCCTGTATTTACCCTCAGGTCTCACCTGGGCCCTCAGCACATAGGAGATCAAATAGGGCTGATTAGGCCCTGTCAAACACATCGGCCCAGAGACGTGCCTGCCACCTGCGCCCCACTCAAACACAGCTTCAGCTAAAGCAAACAAAGAGAGAAAAGAGATCCAGCTAAAGAGGCTGGCCAGAAGCAGGCGCCTTCCAGGCACACTGCCCCTAAACAAAGCACTCATCCCACATTTAAACACACTTGCTCCCAAGTGGCGCAGCGGTCTAAGGCACTGCATCTCAGTGCTCAGTGCTAGAGGCGTCACTACTGACACCCTGGTTCGAATCCACGCTGTATCATAACCGGCTGTGAATGGGAGTCCCATAGGGCAGCACACAATTGGCCTAGTGTTGTCCGAGTTTGGCCGGTGTAGGCCGTCATTGTAAATAAGAATTTGTTCTTAACTGACTTGCCTAGTTAAAGGTTAAACTAAATGAAAAAATACAGGCAAGCAAGAGAATCTTTGAGCATGCACAAGTAGTAATTTGACAATGTGTGGCTGCACTTGTCCTGTCAATTGGTTGAAAGTGGCAGTTCAAGTAGGAAACACATGCTTGTGTGTGGGATCCCTGGACAATTTCTCTAAGTCAGAACGCTAATCTCCAGCCATGGAGCCACACTCATTGAAGAAGGTATACGTTAGGAAGGCCCACGTCTTTAAGTACAGGGCTGCAGCTGTCCCCACAGCAGCTTCACCAAAGCATAAACATTCAAATCTCCTCCAACCAGATGCCCGAGACAGTTGACACCCCTGGGGGCACCCCTCTGTGTTTTGGACAACCGTCTCCCCGTCCATTACACAACAGAGGATCTTACCAGTGAGAAACAGATCTCTTTGAAACAGCACCACAAATCTCATTTTGCTGTATAAGCTTAGATGATCAGTGGCTCATGACTAGGGTTCTAAAATTCAGGTAACTTTCAGTAAATTCCCTGTTTTCCAGAAATCCCGGTTGTAGGGTTCCCGGAATCAGGAATGAATAAGCAAAAAATTCGAAAAACAGGGAATTTGTTGAAAGTTCCATGAATTTTGCACCCCTACTCACAACACTAGTAGGAAATAGGAATGGTCTAATCTGTAGTCCTTGCCATTGAATAAAAGGGTTTATTTGTGTGTGTGGATGAGGGCTGAATGCTGGCTCCCAGCAGCTCCCTAATGCAGTGGCATCCTCTGATCCCCAGCCCTAGGCTGAATGGACATTCCCCCAGTATGAGAAAGCACTGCAGGGGGAGAGAGATTAGAGAGAGAGAGAGGCGGGGGGAAGCGAGAGAGAGAGAGAGCGAGAGAGAGAGAGAGAGAGAGAGAGAGAGAGAGAAAGAAAGAAAGAAAGAAAGAAAGAAAGAGAGAGAGAGAGAGAGAGAGAGAGAGAGAGAGAGAGAGAAAGGCATCAGGCTGCCCCTGGAGAGTCTCCTGCCATCTGTCTCCCCCTTCTCCTCTCTCTACCCCTCCCCTCCCATGGCTTTCTGAGATTTCAGGCAGATGTGACAGTATCCTTCCTGATGGGATGCAACAATGGTGTGGGGCAACAGGTGCGTGTGGAGTCCTGGAGTAGGAGGCAGACACAAGCCTACACACACTCTAATCTGTCCAGCAGCAGGCTATCGCCACCCCACCCGGCCACTCTCTTTCTCTCTGTCTCTCACAGACACACACACACACACACACACACACACATAAACACACACACAAACACACACACACACACACACACACACACACACACACACACACACACACACACACACACACACACACACACACACACACACACACACACACACACACACACACACTTGCAAACACTCACACACACACTTTCATAATAACTTCCTCCAGCACACCCATTCAACACCTGCTGCTACTGTGAACTCACTAAACAGAAATCTCCCCAACACAAACAATCCTTATTACCTCATATGTTCCGGAATCTAGGGTTACACTAGCTGGAGTTTACTGAAGTTAGCTGTTACACTAGCTGGAGTTTACTGAAGTTAGTTGTTAAACTAGCTGGAGTTTACTGAAGTTAGCTGTTACACTAGCTGGAGTTTACTGAAGTTAGCTCTTACACTAGCTGGAGTTTACTGAAGTTAGCTGTTACACTAGCTGGAGTTTACTGAAGTTAGCTGTGTCGTAACGTTGGCTTTGATACATTTAATGGCATGCTATTTTATCAAATCGATTATCTATTGTTTAAGATATTACATGATTTAATTAAATCATGCAATAATTAAATGATTAATAACCTGGGGCACCACTGGAATCTGTTGTTTACAGAGTTACCAATTCCAGAAAATAACTCAGTTAATCATTAATCATACCTCATATCAGTCTCATTCTGATGATCGTAAGATCAAATCTGCACAAACCCTAACGAACAGGTTGAATCAGCAATACACAAATTGGCTTAATCATTTATTTACTAACTACCTAAATAATCACACAGAATTTCATATATACATAAATCTCACCCAACAGGGAAAAGTCATGACAGCTGTTACACTAGCTGGAGTTTACTGAAGTTAGCTGTTACACTAGCTGGAATTTACTGAAGTTAGCCTTTACACTAGCTGGAATTTACTGAAATTGTTATATAAACAAACACGCACACAAACCTTTCAATGTTCACAACAAACATCACTTTTAAAAATAAGAGAAAGACGACCACAAAGTAATATGCACAAATAGTTAGGATGCTAGGCTAACTGATACCTCTCCATAGTTAGGATACTAGGATAACTGATACCTCTCCATAGTTAGGATACTAGGATAACTGATACCTCTCCATAGTTAGGATACTAGGCTAACTGATACCTCTCCATAGTTAGGATACTAGGATAACTGATACCACTCCATAGTTAGGATACTAGGCTAACTGATACCTCTCCATAGTTAGGATACTAGGCTAACTGATACCTCTCCATAGTTAGGATACTAGGCTAACTGATCCCTCTCCATAGTTAGGATACTAGGCTAACTGATACCTCTTCATATTGATTTTCCTGACTGGAATACTGTAGGTCTAGTATGAATGGAGAGTTGCACATGATAGTGTTGTAACATAATACAACAATGACTGATAGTGCTGTAACATAATCCAACAATGACTGATAGTGCTGTAACATAATCCATCAATGAAAGAAAATCACTGCTCTCAGCATCTAAGCCAAGATTTGTATTAATATCTGAGAAACAGTAACAAAAATAATTAGTATTCAACGTTTATTTATAATATTTATAAATAGATAAAAGACAGTATTAGAAGAAAGGACAATTATTGAAATAATACATCTTCAAATATAAGGAACTGGAACCCAAAAGTACTCGAAAGCCCGAAATTAGGCAGGAATCAACATGGTAGAGATAAAAACACAGCAAACAGAGGACATAGAAGGCACATTATGTGCGTATGTTCGGGTGTATATGTGGGTGGAGTGTGGTTGTGATGGAAGATGGGGTGATTGTTTTGTGATTTGAAAAGAGTGGTGAGTTTTAAGTAAGTAAAAAAGGAAAATGGTTGCAAAAGCCAGAGCCCACGTGTGTCTGCGAGCAGAAGTTGTGACAGAGATAGTTTTCAATTTTCTGCAGATATGGGATATACATTTTATGTTTCTCAAAGCTGCTAATGAAAACCTTGACGACCTTGTAACTAGCCGGTGGGAATTCCGGTGGAGTACCTGCACCCAGGTAGTGGCAGTGCTGACAACACTAGCTGCAGTAACCCTTGGGGAGGGGGTCCTGGCGGCCCAAAATAACGAAAAGGTCTGACTGCTCAGAGATGCTTGGGTAATGGTCACAACGGACCAGCTTGTGTGTGTTTCAGGACATTGGTTAATCAAATCTCCCCATTCTTGCTTAATTTTGCACACCTACTCAAACAGGTACAACTGTATGCATTTGCACATCAAGTCTTCTCTTGAATTGGGCTCGGGATGGAACAACTTTTGAACATCTGAGCTTGTGGTTGTTTGTGGGGGAGGGGTGGGGAGAGTGTGTGTATGTATCCCACATCTGTTGCTATGGGGTAATGATGTTAGGGACAGTATAGGATGAATCAGAATAATTGTTTCCCATAATAATAATTGTTAGCCGAAAATGTAATTTGTGTAATGTCAGTGCTGGTTATAGGTAACAATCCTTCATATGAACTGCCTACATTATTATGCATATTAATTAGTTAATTGTGGAAATAAATTAAGATATGCAAGGTTTTTATATTTATATATATATATATATATTAAGTTTTTAAATAACTCTGTACAATACAAGGTGAGAGCATTGAAAATGCTTTTGGCTGTTCATCTACTTCTGTTCTGTAGGTGGCTCTTTTTAAAGGATGTGTCCCAATCTCTCAAAGGCCCTAGGATCCAGGTGGACAGCGGTGGTCTGCCAGTCACTGGGACGACAACCCAAATTGGGATGGGGGAGATTTTAGCGGGTGGAATAGTGAAGAACAATTAGAGGTTTACTCAGTAGCAGTGCAAATATCATGGTATAGCTATATATATTTTTTTTAAATGTAACCTTTCTTTAACTAGGCAAGTCAGTTAAGAACAAATTCTTATTTACAATGATGGCCTACACACTCAATCACTATGGTACTTTCTAATGGTAAGTTTAAAAACATATATTAAGATAAATATAATTGAAACTCAAAAGAGGTGATGATATTAATTAACAATAATTTTTACCTGAATGTGTAAATTGTCCCAACAGATCCGCAAGGTAGATGGATTATTTTAAATATGAAGCAGATTTGGCTCATTCATCTATATGGTCCAAAAATGATGATTCACGCTTCTTTGAATATTTATATCATAATTGATCAAGCCTACAAGCAATACAATACTCTATGAGATTTTAAAACGGCTTTAAATACCTCAATGGACCGTAAAGGAAATCACACTACAAACTATCACCCTCATGCACTTAATGAAATCACGAATATCATGGCTATAATGGAACTAGTGGATATATGGAGGCTTAAATACCCTGGCCTAGTGAGATATACATGGCGGAGGCTCAATCAAGCTAGTCGTCTTGACTACTTTCTTATGTCATTCTCTCTGGCACCAAAAGTTTAAAAAGTTTGATAGGGGACGGAATGCAGTCGGACCATCAAATAATTTGCATATACATTACTCTCATAGGATTATCACGTGAGCGAGAATATTGGAAATTTAATCAAAGCCTGTTGGATGACAACTTGTTTTTAACCAGGACAGAAGAATTTACAACTGACTTTATCCTACATAACATACAGCAGGTACAGCAGATCCCCTTATTGTATGGAACACTTCTAAATGTGCATACAATACTCATCTTTAAAACAAAAACAATTTTGGTCAAAAGAGCTAATCTTAAAAAAGGAAATAGAGGAACTAACAGTACAGATACCCCCCCCTAAAATAAATAACAACAAACACAACAAAAACAAGACCAGAGAAACTGAGGGGGGGACGCTGGGAGAATGTTATGGAGGCACCGTAAATCAGGAAGTGGCTTCCTGGATGTCTCCCACCAGGCTCGAATTTGTCATGGCTATCATCCATTATCTCAACCCAGGCCCAGGAAAACCGCCGGTCGCTCTGGGCGGCTAGGGCAGAAATAGCAAGCGTAGTAGGGTTTAAATTAGGGTGAGGAGCTGCAAATAGCCGCTGTGGTCAATGTCGGGGACAGCTTGGAGTCCGTTGCCAGAGCATCACTCTCAGGTTCAGACAACAATTAGAGCAGTTTGGGCAGGAATGTTGCAATGTGCTCCAAAATTATCCCCCCTCAGCAATTTCTCCTGCTCAGCAATCTTCTTGCATATTGAGAACGAGTCAACTGTGTCTCTTCTGTGGGACTTACTATATTGTGGAAAAATGGTTTCTTGACTTTTCTCCCAGACCCGTTCTCTTGTTGTTGTCCTGGGAGTGGTTAGGGATGACTGTGTTGGAATGTGAGAGAATAATGCCAGCTGGTGTGGAGACAGACATTCACAAGCCCTGGAGTGGGACTCCAGTCACAAAAATTCAGTGTCCCCCTACCTTTTGCTATCAGCCAATCATCCTCCATCTGACCTTCAACACACACTCTGAGGCCTTTGTCAGGACATTATCTTAAGTGGTTGTTTATTTAGTTCTCTGCTGCCAATGACTGGAACGAATTACAAAAATCACTGAAGCTGGCAACTACCATCTCCCTAAATAACTTTAAGCATCAGTTGTCAGAGCAGCTTTCCGATCACTGCACCTGCACAGTTCTGTAAATATCCCACCCCAACTACCTCATCCCCATATTTATTATTTTTGCTCATTTGCACTCCAGTATCTCTATTTGCACATCATCATCTGCACATCTATCAGTCCAGTGTTAATGCTCATTTGTAATTTATCTCGCCACTATGGCCTATTTATTGCCTTACCTTCCTAACCTTACTACATTTGTAGTAAGGTTATATATTTTCTATTGTGTTATTGACTGTACGTTTGTTTATTCCCATGTGTAACTCTGTGTTGTTGTTTTCTGTCGCACTGCTTTGCTTTGTCTTGGCCAGGTCACAGTTGTAAATGAGAACTTGTTCTCAACTTGCCTACCTGGTTAAATAAAGGTGAAATAAAGTTAAAATAAATAAAAATGTGCCAACATCTCAATGACTCGGTAGGAGTCATATGATCATGGGCTATACACTATATACTCTCCAACCTAACTGGCAGGTTACCCTCACGTAATGCAAGAGTGTTAAAAATGTGAAACTTGGATGAGTAGTATAAAGATGCAGTGCATATACCGGAAAGATTAAAATATCTAAATGAACTCTTCACAAATGCTTAATAGGGTTACATAGATGCTACACAATTAATTTATAAGCAAATGTATATACAGTGGGTGAAATAAGTATTGAACACGTCACCATTTTTCTCAGTAAATATATTTCCAAAGGTGCTATTGACATGAAATTCACCAGATGTTGGTAACAACCCAAGTAATCCATACATACAAAGAAACCAAAACAAATACGTTCAGAAATTAAGTTATATGTGAAATGACACAGGGAAAAAGTATGAACACATGAAGAAAGGGAGGTGCAAAAAGGCATGGAAAGCCAAGAAAACAGCTGAAAGTAATCAGTAATTAAAAAGCAATCCAGCCCCCTGTCAGTGCAAATTAATATCAGCTGGTTCAGTCCCAACTGATGGCCTACAAAAAGGTCTCATTGCCAAGGTGTCACACAAGACACATCTCATGATGGGTAAAAGCAAAGAGCTGTCTCAAGACCTTCGCAACCTAATTGTTGCAAAACATAATGATGGCATTGGTTATAGGCGCATTTCTAAGCTTCTGAATGTTCCAGTGAGCACTGTTGGGGCCATAATACGGAAGTGGAAAGACAATCATTTCACCATAAATGTGCCTCGACCAGGTGCTCCTCGCAAGATTTCTGACAGAGGAGTGAAAATAATAATCAGAAGAGTTGTCCAAGAGCCAAGGACCACTTGTGGAGAGCTTCAAAAAGACCTGCAATTAGCAGGTACTGTTGTCTCAAAGAAAACAGTAAGTAATGCACTCCACCGCCATGGCCTGTATGCACGCTCACCACGCAAGACTCCATTGCTGAAAAAAAAGCATGTTGAAGCTCGTTTAAAGTTTGCTGCACAACATTTGGAAAAGCCAGTGAAATACTGGGAGAATATAGTGTGGTCAGATGAGAGCAAAATTGAACTGTTTGGATGTCATAATACACACCATGTTTGGAGGAGAAATGGCACTGCACATCACCCTAAAAACACCATACCGACAGTGAAGTTTGGAGGTGGGAACATCATGGTGTGGGGCTGCTTTTCAGCAAATGGTACTGCCAAACTTCACATAATTGAAGGAAGGATGAATGGGAAAATTTACCGAGACATTCTTGACAAAAATCTGCTGCCATCTACCAGGATGATGAAGATGAAACGAGGGTGGACATTTCAACAAGACAATGATCCCAAACACACAGCCAAGGAAACTCTCAATTGGTTTCAAAGAAAGAAAATAAAGCTGCTAGAATGGCCCAGCCAATCACCTGACTTTAATCCCATTGAAAATCTATGGAAAGAACTGAAGATCAAGATTCATAGAAGAGGCCCACGGAACCTTCAAGATTTGAAGACTGTTTGTGTGGAAGAATGGGCCAAAATCACACCAGAGCAATGCATGCGACTAGTTTCTCCATACAGGAGGCGTCTTGAAGCTGTCATTACCAACAAAGGCTTTTGTACAAAGTATTAAATAAATATCAGTAAGTGTGTTCAATACTTTTTCCCTGTGTCATTTCACATTATTACACATAACTTAATTTCTGAACTTATTTGTTTTTGTTACCAACATCTGGTGAAAATTCCATGTCAATAGCACCTTTGGAAATATATTTACTGAGAAAAATGGTGACGTGTTCATACTTATTTCACCCGCTGTATCTGACACTTTCCCAAATATGATATAACCCCTTTATGAAGCTTCTATAAACACCTTTAAAAGGGTTTATGTTAGAGACAGTCAGAGAGGCGGCAGGTAGCCGAGTGGTTAGCGTGTTGGGCCCGTAACCGAAGGTAAAAATCTGTCGTTCTGCCCCTGAACAAGGCAGTTAACCCACTGTTCCTAGGCCATCACTGTAAATAAGAATTTGTTCTTAACTGAATTTCCTAGTAAAATAAAGGTTAAATAAAATGCTATAACAGCCTCCACTCTTCTGGGAAGGCTTTCCACTAGATGTTGGAACTTTGCTGCGGGGACATGCTTCCATTCAGCCACAAGAGCATTAGTGAGGTCGGGCACTGATGTTGGGCTATTAGGCCTGGCTCGCAGTCGGTGTTCCAATTCATCCCAAAGGTGTTCGATGGGGTTGAGGTCAGGGCTCTGTGCAGGCCAGTCAAGTTCTTCCACACCAATCTTGACAAAACATTTCTGTATGGACCTCGCTTTGTGCACAGAGGCATTGCATGCTGAAACAGGAAAAGGCCTTCCCCAAACTGTAGCCACAAAGTTGGAAGCACAGAATCGTCTAGAATGTCATTGTATGCTGTAGCATTAAGTTTCCCTTCACTGGAACTAAAGGGCATAGCCCGAACCATGAAAAACAGCCCCAGACCATTATTCCTCCTCCACCAACCTTTACAGTTGGCCCTATGCATTGGGGTAGGTAGCGTTCTCCTGTCATCTGCCAAACCCAGATTTGTCAATCAGACTGCCATATGGTGAAGCGTGATTCATCACTCAAGAGAATGCGTTTCCACTGCTCCAGAGTCCAATGGTGGTGAGCTTTACACCACACCGGCCGACGCTTGGCATTACGCATGGTGATCTTAGGCTTGTGTGCGGCTGCTCGGCCATGGAAACAAATATCATGAGGCTCCAGACAAACAGTTATTGTGCTGATGTTGCTTCCAGTGAGTGTTGCAACCGAAGACAGACGATTTTTAGGCGCTACGCGCTTCAGCACTTGCCGGTCCTGTTCTGTGAGCTTGTGTGGCCTACATTCACGTCTGAGCCGTTGTTGCTCCTAGGCGTTTCCACTTTACAATAACAGCACTTACAGTTGACCAGGGCAGCTCTAGCAGGGCAGAAATTTGACGAACTGACTTGTTAGAAAGGTGGCATCCTATGACGGTGCCACGTTGAGAGTCACTGAGCTTTTCAGTAAGGCCAATGTTTGTCTATGGAGATCGCATGGCTATGTGTTTAATGTTATACACCTGTCAGCAATGGGTGAGGCTGAAATAGCTGAATCCACTAATTTGATGCGGTGTCCACATACTTATACTGTAGCTTCATTTTCTAGAGAGAAAAGAGCTATAGAGTTTCAGTCAGAGCATCGGGGGTAAATGACCTCAAATTAAATCAAATCAAAATGTAATTGTAACATGCACCGAATGCAACTGGTGTAGACTTTATTGTTAAATACTTTCTTACGAGCAGGGTTTACAAATAAAAATGTAATAGTATCACAAGAGGAATAAAATAAAATATACAAGAATGGAGCTTCCTGACATTTAATCCTAATAAAAATTCCCTGTTTTAGGTCAGTTAGGATCACCACTTTATTTTAAGAATATGAAATGTCAGAATAATAGTAGAGAGAATGAATTATTTCAGCTTTTATTTCTTTCATCAAATTCCCAGTGGGTCAGAAGTTTACATACACTCAATTAGTATTTGGTAGCATTGCCTTTAAATTGTTTAACTTGGGTCAAACGTTTCGGGTAGCCTTCCACAAGCTTCCCACAATAAGTTGGGTGAATTTTGGCCCATTCCTCCTGACAGAACTGGTGTAACTGAGTCAGGTTTGTAGGCCTCCTTGCTAGCACACGCTTTTTCAGTTCTGCCCACAAATCTTCTATAGGATTGAGGTCAGGGCTTTGTGATGGCCACTCCAATACCTTGACTTTGTTGTCCTTAAGCCATTTTGCCAGTGGTCTGGAATTTTCGTCGGACAGTGGAATGATGTACTATGAATTGCTTGGAAATGGATTTGTAGCCCCTCCCAGACTCATGGGCATCAATAATCTTTCTTCTGAGGGCCTCGAGTAGGTCTTTTGATCTTTGAATGATTTGTTACCACACACCCATATGGTTATGACCAAACCAGAACAATTTTCTTATCTTTATGGAAGGCTGGACCCTCTCTAATATTTTCTAATCATTTGCACTTGTTTTGGTACACCTAATTCACATTTTTGCCATTTTATGGGATGGTAAAGGTAGGGGTGTACTAACTTTTCCCCATAAGGAAAAGGCATTTTTGTTTATTTTAATTGTATAACATTTTCAACGTTTTCTTTTTTTTGGTAACCTTTATCTGTCAATAGTGTTGAAGTGAAGATTACATATCCATCTGTCCAAATATGTAAAAATACTTACTTTTTCACATGACTGTATATACAGGGAGTACCAGTACCAGATCGATGTGGAGCTATATACAGGGAGTTCCAGTACCAGATCAGTGTGGAGCTATATACAGGGAGTACCAGTACCAGATCAATGTGGAGCTATATACATGGAGTACCAGTACCAGATCAATATGGAGCTATATACAGGGAGTACCAGTACCTGATCAATGTGGAGCTATATACATGGAGTACCAGTACCAGATCAATATGGAGCTATATACAGGGTGTTCCAGTATCAGATCAATGTGAAGCTATATACAGGGAGTACCAGTACCAGATCAATATGGAGCTATAAACAGGGAGTACCAGTACCAGATCAATGTGGAGCTATATACAGGGAGTACCCGTACCAGATCAATGTGGGGCTATATACAGGGAGTACCAGTACCAGATCAATGTGGAGCTATATACAGGGAGTACCAGTACCAGATCAATGTGGAGCTATATACAGGGAGTACCAGTACCATATCAATGTGGAGCTATATACAGGGAGTACCAGTACCAGATCAATGTGGAGCTATATACAGGGAGTACCAGTACCAGATCAATGTGGAAAGGTACTAGGTATTTGAGGTAGATATGTACATGAAGGCAGGGTAAAGTGACTAGGCATCAGGATAGATAATAATAAGGTATTTGAGGTAGATATGTACATGAAGGCAGGGTAAAGTGACTAGGCATCAGGATAGATAATAGTAAGAGTAAAATAAAGAACAGAGTAGCAGTAGCAAATGATGAGTGTAAAAAATGTGTGTGTAATGTGTGTGTGTGTGTGTGTGTGTGTGTGTGTGTGTGTGTGTTTCTGTTGGGTCGGTATGCGTGTGTGTGCTATGTATGCAGTATCTGTGACTGTGCGAGGGTTTTCGTGTGGGAGTTACAGTGTGTGAGTGAGTGTGTATATGGTGCGTATATAAAGTCTAGTGAGTGTGCGTAGGGTCAGTACAGATAGTTTGGGTACCATTAATTGGCTATTTAGCAGTCTTATGGCTTGGGAGTAGAAACTGTCTCTGTAGAACGTTTTGAGGATCTAAGGGCCCATGATGAATTTTTTCAGCCTCCTGAGGGGGAAGAGGCACTGTCGTGCCCTCTTCACAACTGTGCAGGTGACTGTGGACCATGTTAAGTCATTAGTGATGTGGACGCCAAGGAACTTGAAGCTCTCGACCCACTCCACTACAGCCCCGTCAATGTAGATGGGAAGTTGCTCTCCTTCTTTCTACTATAGTCCACGATCAGCTCATTGGTCTTACTGACTTTAACGGGGAGGTTGTTGTTCTGGTACCACACGCTCTGACCTCCTCCATATAGGCTGACTCATCAGCATCGGTGATCAGGCCTACCATCGTCGTGTCATCAGCAAACTTGATGATGGTGTTGGAGTCGTGCGTGGCCACACAGTCGGGGTGAACAAGCACACACCCCTGGGGGAACCCCGTGTTGAGGATCAGCGTGGCGGAGGTGTTTTTTTGGCCGGCCCGTCAGGAAGTCCAGGGTCTAGTTGCAGAGTGAGGGGTTCAGTCCCAGGGTCCCTGAGATTGCGTCATCTGTGGATCTGTTGGGGTGGTATGTGAAATGGAGTGGGTCCAGGGTGTCTGGGACGATGGTGTTAATGTGTGTCATGAGCAGCCATTCAAAGCACTTCATAATTACAGGCGTGAGTGCTACAGGGTGATAGCCATTTAGGCAGGTTACCTTGGAGCTCTTGGGAACAAGGACAATGGTTGTCAGCTTGAAATATGTTGGGATTACAGACTGAGACATGGAGAGATTGAAAATGTTTGAGAATATTCCTGGTATTCCGGCCTTGTGATCGTTAACCTGTTTAAAGGTTTAGCTCACACTGGCCATGGTGAGTGAGATCACACAGTCATCCGGAAAAACAGGGGGTTTCACGCAAGGCACAGTGCTATATTCCTTGAAGTGAGGATTAAAATAATGTAGCTCATTTGGGAACGCTGCACCGCTGAGCAATTCATGGCTTATTTTTCCCTTTGCAATCCATTATTGTCTGCAAGCCCTGCCACATAAAACGAGCATCGGAGCGCTGAACGAGAGACCTCTGTTTATCGGTTTATTGTTTTTGTAAAGATGTGACAGTGTGATTTTATATACTTTTCATTTTGGATCCCGCGGCTCACTTGGGCTCAGTTGCTGTGAACAATACTATCTGTCCTTGGATCTAGACAGATTCTATGTAAAGAGAGAGACACAGAAACCCAGCTAGCCTAGCTGGCTCTGCAGTCTCAAATAGAGGTCGCTATTGAACGTTTTCAACGCTGCAGGAGCTGTTTTTACTTAGCTTTTTTCAAGGACAATGTGGAACACGCTGACTTTCAATGTAGCAACTCTTTGCTTGCAGAGGACTACAGGGGTGAAGTGGCTACTCTTAGCAAACAAGTAGCGAACCTACACAAGCTACTGGGGAATCCACGCCAACCTACTTTTTGTTTTTCTAGTAGCTGGACGCCGTTCTGGTCTGGTGGAAGTGTCTTCATCAGATACCTCTATGAGGAGAGGTGTCACTAATGTCCCATAGTGGCTTTTGAACAGAAAGCAGTGGTGGAAAAAGTACTCAATATGGTGTTCTTCGGCTTGCAAGCCTCCCCCTTTTTCCTCCAAACATAACGATGTTCATTATGGCCGAACAGTTCTATTTTTGTTTCATCAGACCAGAGGACATTTCTCCAAAAAGCACAATCTTTGTCCCCATGTGCAGTTTGGAAATTGCTCCCAAGGATGAACCAGACTTGTTGAGTTCAATTTTTTTTCTGAGGTCTTGGCTGATTTCTTTTGAGTTTCCCATGATGTTGAGCAAAGAGACACTGAGTTTGAAGGTAAGCCTTGAAATACATCCACAGGTATGCCTCCAATTGACTCAAATGATGGCAATTAGCCTATCAGAAGCTTCTAAAGCCATGACATCATTTTCTGGAATTTTCCAAGCTGTTTAAAGGCACAGTCAACTTACTTTATGTAAACTTCTGACCCACTGGAATTGTAATATAGTGAATTATAGAAAATAATCTGTCTGTAAACAATTGTTGGAAGAATTACTTGTGTCATGCACAAAGTAGATGTCCTAACCGACTTACCAAAACTATAGTTTGTTAACATGAAATCTGTGGAGTGGTTGAAAAATGAGTTTTAATGACTTCAACCTAAGTGTATGTAAACTTCCGACTTCAACTGTAAGTATCACAAGTAAATGGAATTGTAAAATGTACTGAAGTATCAAAAGTAAAAGTATTAATAATTTCAAGTTCCTTATATTAAGCAAACCAGACGGCACAATTTTATTTTTCATTTTATTGACGGTTAGCCAGTGGTACACTCCAACATTCAGACATAATTTACAAATGAAGCATGTGTTTAGTGAGTCTGCCAGATCAGAGGCAGTAGGGATGACCAGGGATGTTCTCTTGATGAGCAAGTGAATTGGACCCATTTTCCTGTCAAAATGTAACAAGTACTTTTGGGTGTCGGGGAAAATCTATGGAGTAAAAAGTACATTATTTTCTTTAGGAATGTAGTGGAGAAAAAGTAAAAGTTGCCAAAAATATAAATAGTAAAGTAAAGTACAGATACCCTGAAAAAATACTTAAGTAGTACTTTAAAGTATTTTTACTTAAGTACTTTACACCACTGCCAGGAAGTAGAGAGTACTGTATAACTTTATCCAGAACCTCTCATTCTGTTAGAAGCAGAGAGCTAACACCATGGGCTCCGACTCTGGACAGATTGTAGCTACTGATTAAATCTGCTACAGCATACATTTTCTCCCCTTGTGGTGGAGACTGTGGATGTTTCCTCCTGTGAGCTGCCAGGGCACTATGCAGCCGCTGCATCCGCTGCATCCACTGCTCTGGCACCACATCGTTACCGAGGAGACACGCGAGCAGACGGAGCTGGAGGGCGTGGCACAGTTTGTCTCTGGAAAACAGCAAGGTGGTCATGGTGTCTAGCCTCAACAGACTCACAGACAGATAGGGGACTGAGTCTGTGTCATGCCCCAGGATGCAGACAGATAGGGGACTGAGCCTGTGTCGTGACCCAGGTTGCAGACAAATAGGGGACTGAGTCTGTGTCCTGCCGCAGCATGCAGACAGATAGGGGACTGAGTCTGTGTCCTTTCCCAGGATGCAGACAGATAGGGGACTGAGTCTGTGTCCTGCCGCAGGATGCAGACAGATAGGGGACTGAGTCTGTGTCCTGTCCCAGGATGCAGACAGATAGGAGACTGAGTATGTGACCTGCCCCAGGATGCAGACAGATAGGGGACTGAGTCTGTGTCCTTTCCCAGGATGCAGACAGATAGGAGACTGAGTATGTGACCTGCCCCAGGATGCAGACAGATAGGGGACTGAGTCTGTGTTCTGCCCCAGTATGCAGACAGATATGGGACTGAGTCTGTGTCCTGCCCCAGGATGCAGACAGATGGGGGACTGCATCTGTGTCCTGCCCCATGATGCAGACAGATAGGGGACTGAGTCTGTGTCATGCCCCAGGATGCAGACAGATAGGGGACTGAGCCTGTGTCGTGACCCAGGTTGCAGACAAATAGGGGACTGAGTCTGTGTCCTGCCGCAGCATGCAGACAGATAGGGGACTGAGTCTGTGTCCTTTCCCAGGATGCAGACAGATAGGGGACTGAGTCTGTGTCCTGCCGCAGGATGCAGACAGATAGGGGACTGAGTCTGTGTCCTGCCCCAGGATGCAGACAGATAGGAGACTGAGTATGTGACCTGCCCCAGGATGCAGATAGATAGGGGACTGAGTCTGTGTCCTTTCCCAGGATGCAGACAGATAGGAGACTGAGTATGTGACCTGCCCCAGGATGCAGACAGATAGGGGACTGAGTCTGTGTTCTGCCCCAGTATGCAGACAGATATGGGACTGAGTCTGTGTCCTGCCCCAGGATGCAGACAGATGGGGGACTGCATCTGTGTCCTGCCCCATGATGCAGATAGATAGGGGACTGAGTCTGTGTCCTGCCCCAGGATGCAGACAGATAGGGGACTAAGCCTACAGTTGTGACGGAGTGCAATGCTGGTGATCTCATAGCCGGCCTCGTGGACAGAGCACCAGCTTTCCTGGCCTAGAGACTTGAGGGCAAAGCGAGAGAAGGTGGCCAGCCCTGAGGGGAGGCAGAACAGCTTCCAGGCTGTTGACGATGGCACTTTAAATGGTGAAACACTCTGGCAACCTCCTCGTTGACCCTCAGTTGCCGTTTCACCCACTCTGCCTGTTTGCCTTCTTCCACTACCCAGTCAAAGAAAAACACAAGTTGGATACCTGGTGTCGCGAACGCACCCTCAAACTCCTCCAGGCAATGCATGAACTCTTTCCACTGGCCACCATACCAGTGCCTCAGACAAGCCATGCCATCCATCCCCAGTGTAGGAGGTGCTGCAGGTTTATGGCCATGCTTTTCAGTCTGCAGGACCTGCATTTAGCTACCTACCTAGCTAGCTAGCTGACCAACCCCTAGGCCTGGAAAGCAACTATGAGTTTGCACTGTATCTCCATTTGTGTGTAAGTGATGCACCATATGTGGTCTTACTTACTTTAACCTTACAATACTTGGCAGCATGTGTGCTAGCTAGTCGTCAGCAGAAATAGGATCACTTCCTGTTTTGAACTAGATGCTAGGTTGCGTCAGCATGCAAGAGCTCAAAAACAAAAAACACAGTGTGCGCAGGGATACATTGTTTAACTTTTACAATGTAACATTCTGCAACAAGATAACTCAAGTTCGCAACATTTGTTTCTATTTTTGAGACAGTAGCCGTTTGGGAGACCTATTCCAGCTATTGCAACAGAATGTTTGAAGTTAGCCTAGGGATTAGACTATGATTCAGGTTGGCTGCTAATTAGCCCAAAAGTTGTCCCACTTCATACCCTAATCATTTGTTGAACGTTTGAAAATAAAGTTGGAGAAAGAGTTCCATAGTGAAGTTGGTTATAAAAAGTAGATGTCAGCCTACTGCTACTGGCCTATTGCTGTTGAGAAATAGATCATCCAGGAGTTATAATACTGTGCACACAAAGCTTTATCTTCTATTGTGGCTGTGACTTGAAAAGTGTGAATGGGTTGGAGCATATGCAGGCTGTCACCACAGGTGCCTACATCTGTTCATCTCTGGGCAGATGCTCCCAGGAACCTGGGGAGCCATTCTAAAGGGGCACCGCCCCGTTAAATCCTCCATTCAGAGGGATGGCGTTGTGCTGTAATTCAGATTGCTTTGCTCTGGAATTGGGGGTGAGGGGCTCATAATGACGGTCTGATGGTATCCTTGCACTGGAACTCATCCCAAGGTGAAATAGTGACAGTGGTTTTATGGGGGTAAGGATGCAATTTGCTAAAAACTAAAAGCTGTTATGTAAAAAAAAAAAAAAAAAGGTGCCAATCTCTGCTAAAGCAATCTCGCATATGCGCAGATGCTTCAGATCTTTAGCTATTGGGAAGAGGCTTCCAGATAATTCAGATCAGCAGCTACTCTGATTTAAAAAAGACTGGAGTATACAAAGTTAGTCTCAACAATCTTTCCTGCTAACTTAATGGAGTGAAATAGACATTGTCTAGGCTACCTTAGGCTAAAGGTCTAATCCACTGAATCAGGAATTTTCGTAGGATATTATATCTTTAGGTTATGTAGGCATATGGCCTACTTCTTGCTATTGCCGTTTGGATCACCTCTAACTTTTTATTGATTTTGTCCAACCCCCTTTTGGACCCAAGCTTGACACACAAGAAAAAAAACACACAGAACAGAAGCAGATGTTCTCCATAAAGCACGCGACTGCCTTCCACTCTGCTAAAGAATTCAAGAGAGGCTCAGCAGTAAACCGCGTCCTGAAGAATGCACACGAATACGCGCGCGCACACTCACTCACTCACTCACTCACTCACACACACACACACACACACACACACACACACACACACACAAATTTACCCCAATCTCCCCCCATGACCCCAACAACATACAGGGCACAAAGAACGGCCTCTTTGAAATGGGTCCTTGTTCACTCACAGAGCAGCTGGCCGGAGTAATCGGACTTCTTGAAGACAAATGAATCCCATCTCGTTCATAGGATCACAGGTAATCACACGGGTATTGTCATTAAAATAGGAGCAGGACCAAAGCGAGCAGATGATTTGCTATCGAGTTTCTGTCGTCATGGGGTGAGGCTGCGCTGCTGCTATCCATCATCTGGAGGCAGGCAATCGAGCCACGCGACAGATTCTTTATAATTGTAATCATCACAATTACAGCACAATTACTTTGCAGCATCACACAGGATGCCGACGAGATACTCTTTGTCCTAAAATAAATCTAGGTGGAGATTCAGCGCGCTAAACAAGCTCCGTCCTCTGTCTGAACTCCAGTCCAGTCACTGAGGGAAACGATGGAGAGAAGAGATGCCTCAGCACATCTCACCTGTTGCCTGAATGTCTATTTGAGAAAGCAAAAGGTTACACATTTATATGATGTTCACTGGTGTATGTTGTTCAAAACATTTATGTATTATTTACAACTAATAACAACAAAGTTATAATAGCAAGTCATAATTTTGACGAGTTTAAATATTGATCCAAAAGAGCAATTGCGCGTACCACGGTAGGCTACTTAAAATTAGGTAGAACGCTAGTGAATTGTTATGGTGTGATGTTCACAGTGTTTATGTTCCCACGAGCAATCTATCCCCCCAAAAAATAAGTTCTGGCTTCCCTAACCATATGGTCAGTATCATACCGTTGCAGTCGCTTTAACATGCTTCCAGTCCAATTTGGATGAAGACTGTGCAATGTGTAGAGAAACGCAGAGACATGCAGTTGAGGTTGGGGGGAAAACGCCATTTGGTGTGGAGCAGATGGTTGGCTTGGGGGGCTGTCCGCGTCTAAAGGCGTGTCGTGCCCTTCAGATAGAATCCCCAAGGGCTCCCCCTTGTATTCAAAATCAATGAAAATTAAAGCGCAAAGAAAAGATGAATAGTCAGACCTCGAGTTTCCCTTTTGTTCATTGGAGCTACTGGTGGGCAGGAGTTAAAGTACAACAGCCCCCTATAGAAACACTTAAGTTAAACAGTCTCTCCATAGTCCACCTTCAGAATGAAGGGGGAGTTCGAAGAAGAAGCTTTCTGCTTGATTTAGCCATGACAGAATCTCGAGGCATACATTATGTTTGAAAATAATACGTGAAGTGATCATCATTCTGAAGGATTTCACCATGCCTTTCAGTTACGCTTTGCTGCCATAATCGATAAATGCGTGTCACGTCAATATAATAAATGCCTGATAGTGCAACGTAGGCCTATATGATGATAGAAGGGCTGGGGGAAGTGGTGAACGCGTAAACCTCAAGCACGCGGAATTACGCACAGAGCAAAAACCGGTAAAAACGTGGAGCCACATCCTTCGGATTACTGCATTGAGTGTATTGAATAATCAACTGGTTAAATACAACTCGGATCTTCGAATACATATGGGCATGTAGACACATGAATAATGGTATTAGTCATAGTGTTGAAATGTTCTCTCTCCGCCTTTTCCTTTGGGTACAAAGGTAGGCACCTATTCAAAATCTGTCTATGGAAGTGTCATATCTTGACCATTATAAGGATTCTAAACATAAAAACATCACTAAGACATTACATAGGCTACATACAATGTCTTAGTAAACCCAAGAGTAGACTAAAACACACGCGGAAAAACGTTGCGTAATTGCGCATGGAATCTACGCTTTCCTTGTTTTGGAACGCCGCTCAAACATTCAAATGTCGTTGCTGCCACCCGCCAAAAATTGAAATTCCGTTTCAATTAGCGTCCTAATTAAGACCACCAGACACACCCTCACACACACACACACACACACACACACACACACACACACACACGCACAGTCTCAGTGTCACCAGAGGCAGAGTAATCAGCTTAGAATCACCAGTACAAATTGTCCTCTTTCACAGGACACAAATGTGTTTCTAAAAGTTTCAGCAATGAAAAAGAATGGACAGTTTACCAAGTTATAGGCTAGTTGAAAAGTCTATGTTGTTGGCTAATATTGAAATAACCAAAAAACGCTTGACTTTTTTCTGGAATAGCAAACTGCTTTTGAGGACATTGTTGTAGGGACGGCAGTGTGCGCCGAGGGGAGCTCTTTCTCCCTAGCACATTGTGGAGAGAGCAGGTGCTGCTGCCTGAATTACCATACAGCTGAGAGCACAAAGAAGAAACTTATTCTTTCCCCCGGGCCGCACAATAACAAAGTGCCTTAATGATAGCCATGCGAATGACACACCAGCTCAGTTTTTACTGCCCACCTTACAAGAATGTAAAATGTTAAATCTATACATATATGCCTAAAGTCAACACAATATTTACAGTTGTAAAAAAATACAAGAAAAAAAGCATCCACTAGACCTGTTGATGTGTAAAGTGTTGCATCAGTAAAGTGCAAACATCTATGTTTGTGTAGACTTTATTGAATTATATCGAGATAATATCCTTAGGTTTTGGGCAAGATTTTCCAAGAGCTATGTGAAAACCTATTTATAAGTTAGTGATTTTACATTTTAATTACATCTAAATTAATGTTGACCATTAGTTTTATATTGTGATTAAGTACACGAATTGTGTGAATAAAGAGTTTATGTGGGCACACTTTAACAAAAGGGGGGGGGGGGGGGTGGGAATAAAAAGCTAAGTTTAGGAGAAAAGGGTGATGATGAAAAGCTACAACAATTAGTAGTCTTACATTGGAGTGCTCGTGGCAGATGCAGGCCTATTTAGAGCGTACAGTAGCCCACATGGGTCTTACAATGCGGAGATGTTCTGTGATGTAATTTGAAGTTTATGTCAGAGAGGGATGTAAAGGATTCTTGATGTTCAAAATTTGTTGGAATGTAAATTAGAATGTTTTGTTTTGTGCCATGGGGAAGGGTTGCACATTTTACAGCTCAGTGACCATTTGGCGATCTTTTGAGAGGGAGGTTTTGAAAAGTGGCCCTTTGTGACAGCTCGAGACAGACTGGGGAGTAGACTAGCTCATTTGCATCTCATTACCGTAGTAGCGCAGTCTGTATATAAGCGGCGGCAGGCTGGCTGGGACTTCAGACACAGGCATAGTTACATAGGGTGAAGAACTGAGAACGTGTTTTGGATCAGTACATTTTTTTCTCATTATCAATCAAGGGGAAATAAACAAAACACAAGCAGCCTTAAAACTGGGTTGTCTCATTTGCACCCTCAAGTCAGAAACTGCTGAACCGCAATATCTAATAACTGGATTGGAATTAACATCTTGGCACGGAATTTCGAGTTAATTCCCACATTTTTCGTTCGGATTTTTCGTCACCGGCACGGCACCACTGTTGAGGATTACATTGTACAGTAAACTTTTTCATGAAGTCACACTGAGAAGCATCGAGATAAACTCCAGTTCCGTCTGAAGACCGTATGGATTTTTAAGTGGGATTTTTGATAAAGGAAAATAACTTTCTCTATGATTTTCTGAGCTGGGTTATACATCAATTGCCCTGGTTCGTGGACATTTAACTATTAAATCAGCACAATGGGACGCCCGTCGCTCGTTATAGCTGTCATCCTTTGTGTCTTGATATGCCAGGTATTGCGAATTTTACTCTCTTTTGCATTTATTTGTAATTTAAGTGTATTCATTAGTCATGTTTAGGCTACATATCAAAAACATAATAGAATACAACCTTCATGTTTTTATTGTGTTTTTACAGGGTTTTTGTTCAGGGGTTTTCGAGTTGAAGTTACAAGAGTTTCTCAACAAGAAAGGAGTGACAGGCAATGCAAACTGTTGTAAAGGAGCCTCTGGGATTCAGCCGTGTGAATGCAAAACGTTTTTTAGAATCTGCTTGAAGCATTATCAAGTTAATGTATCACCGGAACCACCTTGTACGTATGGTGGTGCGGTGACTCCTGTCCTCGGATCAAACTCCTTCCAGGTGCCGGAAACAACTGCAGAAGCATTCGCTAATCCTATTCCGTTTTCTTTTGGATTCACGTGGCCGGTGAGTATTTAACTGCATCTTTGTCAAATTATACAATCTTGATCAGCATGCTCCAGGCTCACCATTTATGGGTCTTTGACGATGTCATTAACGGTGGGGACTTGGGCACTTTAACAAATGCTATCAGGGTGGGAAACTTCACATCCTCATAGTTGGAGTATAATTGGCATCTCTGCGTGAAACTCAGAGTAAAAGAGGAAGTGGTGGAATTAAGTGTGAAGCCTAAAGGTGGCACCCCTCTATCTGGCCTAACAGAATCCTAAAGTTGGCACTCCTCTATCAGGCCTAACAGAAGCCTAAAGCTGGCACACCTCTATCAGGCCTAACTGCAGCCTAAAGGTGGCACCCCTCTAGAAGGCCTAACAGCAGCCTAAAGGTGGCGCCCCTCTATCAGGCCTTACAGAGGCCTAAAGGGGGCACCCCTCTATCAGGCCTTACAGCAGCCTAAAGGTGGCGCCCCTCTATCAGGCCTTACAGCAGCCTAAAGGTGGCGCCCCTCTATCAGGCCTTACAGCAGCCTAAAGGTGGCACCCCTCTATCAGGCCTTACAGCAGCCTAAAGGTGGCACCCCTCTATCAGGCCTTACAGCAGCCTAAAGGTGGCGCCCCTCTATCAGGCCTTACAGCAGCCTAAAGGTGGCGCCCCTCTATCAGGCCTTACAGCAGCCTAAAGGTGGCACCCCTCTATCAGGCCTTACAGAGGCCTAAAGGGGGCACCCCTCTATCAGGCATTACAGCAGCCTAAAGGTGGCACCCCTCTATCAGGCCTTACAGAGGCCTAAAGGGGGCACCCCTCTATCAGGCCTTACAGAGGCCTAAAGGGGGCACCCCTCTATCAGGCCTTACAGCAGCCTAAAGGTGGCACCCCTCTATCAGGCCTTACAGAGGCCTAAAGGGGGCACCCCTCTATCAGGCCTAACAGAAGCATAAAGGTGGTACACTTCTATCAGGCCTAACAGCCTGATTTTTATGGACTGTGGGGCCTCAGCATCTTCTAATCCTTTGGTACAGTTGTTCATGTTCATCATACCTCAGCATCTTCTAATCCTTTGGTACAGTTGTTCATGTTTATCATACCTCAGCATCTTCTAATCCTTTGGTACAGTTGTTCATGTTTATCATTTCTCTGCATCTTCTAATCCTTTGGCACAGTTGTTAATGTGTATCATGCCTCAGCATCTTCTAATCCTTTGGCACAGTTGTTCATTATTATAATTGTTTCTTCTTCTTTTTCAACAGGGGACATTCTCTCTCATCATTGAGGCCTTGCACACGGATTCTGACGATGATCTTTCAACAGGTAAATTCCATAGAGAGCAACAGGTCACCAAACTGATTGATTCATTATAAATATTTAAAGGGATATATGTACTAATTCCTGTATTCACAATTTTCAGATAATCCTGAACGTCTGATCAGTCGCTTCACCACTCAGAAGCATCTGACAGTGGGAAATGAGTGGTCCTCTGATTTACAGACTGGTGGAAGAACAGAACTGAAATACTCCTACAGATTTGTTTGTGATGAGCATTACTACGGGGAGGGTTGTTCTGTTTTTTGCCGTCCACGAGATGATGCCTTCGGTCACTTCACCTGTGGGGACCGTGGCGAGATCATTTGCAACTCTGGATGGAAGGGAACCTACTGCACAGAACGTAAGTAGGCCGCATCCTCCTTACTTCTGCTTTGCCCATACCCTTCTATCATACTAATACACAAAAGACAGATACACGATACATGATACATAGAGCGTCCGTGTGAAAAAGTATAAAAATACAAGAAGTCTGGAGTGCAAAAAAGCTATAAAAAGACATTGCATAGTATGGGTGGATGGCTGAATATGTACACTATACATTGGTGGATGGTGCATGGTTAACTATACTATACAGGTCGATGGCAGAGAAATACTTAAATAGCTAAAAGTGTGTATGATATAAGTGAGAGTAATAATAGTTTACTTAATATACAGACTGTTTAAATTTACAGATAAATGAATATTTTCATGGTTACATTAACTGTACAGGTAAATGACAGGAAGAGATACGTAAATAGCTAAATGTGTGTATGATATAATTTAGGGTAATAATAGTAATTCCCTTAAAATACAGTCCTTAGTGCGCAGGGTTTAATTACAGATAAATGCAGGTATTGCACATTCGATACACTAAAAGCAATGAAAAAAGATACAACTGACAGGATACTAACATGCATTCCTGAGTGAATGACTACGTAAGATAAGTCCAAGAATTACTTACAATATTGCACGTGATATGATATAACAACTGCACATGAATATGTATATACAGACCTGAATGAATAAATAAGTCCTGAGTGAATAAGTGATTACAGACCAGAGTTACTCACGGATGGTTAACACAGTCCTGTCCTTCACTGGTACCATGTACACCAGCTGTCCACTCTTATCTGCACAGACTCAGGGACATTAAGGGGAGGGGCTGTATAAGCACATATAAAAAAAAATACTTCTGACCTATAGTTAGCAGAAAAATAAGCCTTTGTTTGGCAGCAACTGTGTTAAGCAGAATGTTGGTCCCCCTGGTGACGAGGGGAGCATATTTTCTAGGTAACGGCTAATGGGGCCACCAGCCCACTGAAATAAATGAACCAGTGTTTACTGAAAGGGCCCATCTGAAAACAAGCTCTGCTGGTATAAACACATGTTCCAATGAGTTAGATTCCCATGATTCACTTGTGATGGTCTCTCTCATTGCAGCGATCTGTCTTCCTGGTTGTGGCGAGGAGCACGGGTTCTGTGACAAGCCTGGTGAATGCAAGTAAGTCCCAATGACCTGTCCATCTCTGGGTTAAACACCAGTCAACAGGATCACCGTTTGGTATAGTTTCATATCTGCCAGATATCTAACCATGTGCATTGTGTGTGGTTACAGGTGTAGAGTTGGCTTCAGTGGGCGTTACTGTGATGACTGCATCCGCTACCCAGGGTGTCTTCATGGCACCTGCCAGCAGCCGTGGCAGTGTAGCTGCCTGGAGGGGTGGGGTGGCCTCTTCTGCAACCAAGGTGAGTTCTGTTTATCTCCCATATGCTCTTTTGTCCTTCTCCACCAGATTCAGACTGTGCTGGTGTTGAGATGACATACAGTATCCCCACTATGTTCTTTAAGCCACCATACCAAAGATACAGTATCCCCACTATGTTCTCTAAGCCACCATACCAAACATACAGTATCCCCACTATGTTCTCTAAGCCACCATACCAAACATACAGTATCCACACTATGTTCTCTAAGCCGCCATACCAAACATACAGTATCCCCACTATGTTCTCTAAGCCACCATACCAAACATACAGTATCCCCACTATGTTCTCTAAGCCACCATACCAAACATACAGTATCCCCACTATGTTCTCTAAGCCACCATACCAAACATACAGTATCCCCACTATGTTCTCTAAGCCACCATACCAAACATACAGTATCCACACTATGTTCTCTAAGCCGCCATACCAAACATACAGTATCCCCACTATGTTCTCTAAGCCACCATACCAAACATACAGTATCCCCACTATGTTCTCTAAGCCGCCATACCAAACATACAGTATCCCCACTATGTTCTCTAATCCACCATACCAAACATACAGTATCCCCACTATGTTCTCTAAGCCACCATACCAAACATACAGTATCCCCACTATGTTCTCTAAGCCACCATACCAAACATACAGTATCTCCACTATGTTCTCTAATCCGTTTCAGAGAATAGGACACACCTTTGCCTTAAAACAAGTCATAAAAACATATCACTGTACATTAAGTTTCAGAAGACTAATCCACGTGTGCCATTTTCTGTTTCAGATCTCAACTACTGCACACACCACAAGCCCTGCATGAATGGAGCCACTTGTACCAATACTGGCCAGGGTAGCTACACCTGCTCCTGTAGGCTCGGCTTCACTGGGGCCAGCTGTGAGATTGAGGTCAACGAATGTTCCGACGACCCCTGCCGAAATGGGGGAAGCTGCACTGTAAGTATTTTTGTCTGAGCTGCCCCTCATTAGTTACATTAGAAAGCATTTGTCAGTGATGTAATGTCAAATAGTGTGTGGTGATGCTATGCTAGAGCTGGCATACATTCCTCGTGGTGAATGTAGCATAACAAATGAATAACCAGTCATTAGGGAGTTGTAACTTTTGCTTAGCAAGTGCTTTGTCTTTCCTCTGACAGGATCAAGAAAACACATACACATGTGCCTGCCCCCCTGGCTTCTATGGCAATAACTGTGAGCTCAGTGCCATGACCTGTGCCGATGGGCCTTGCTTTAATGACGGACGCTGTGCTGACAACCCAGAGGGAGGATACTACTGCCAGTGTCATCTCGGCTATGCCGGATTCAACTGTGAGAAGAAGATCGACCACTGCACATCCAACCCATGCTCCAACGGTAAGCCGAAACAAATATATCCAGTTCTGAGTTTATCAATTGAATCTTTCTACTGAAAGTCTGAGGACATGAATGAATACTGGAACAGACGGTTTAACGTCTTTTTAATGTCTCCAGGTGCCCAGTGTATGGACCTTGTGAACTCCTACATGTGCCAGTGCCCTGAGGGCTTCTCCGGAGCCAACTGCGAGGACAACATTGACGAGTGCGCCAACTACCCCTGCCGGAACGGTGGCACATGCCTGGATGGGATGAATGATCACACCTGCACCTGCCCACCTGGATACACCGGCAAGAACTGCAGCTCGCCCATCAGCAAATGCGAGCACAACCCCTGCCACAACGGAGCCACCTGCCACGAGAGGAACAACCGCTATGTGTGCGCCTGTGTGCCAGGCTACGGCGGCCATAACTGCCAGTTCCTTCTGCCGGAGCACCCCCAGGGACAGCCCGGGGTGGAGGGAGCTGGTAAGAGATATTCTGATGAAAAGGACCAAGGCACATTCCCCTGGACCGCGGTGTGTGCTGGGATTATCCTGGCGCTGCTGCTGCTGGTGGCCTGTGCCATGCTGGTGGTTTACATACGGGTCAAGGTGCAGCAGAGGAGCCAGCAGGGAGACAACCACAGTGAGAGTGAGACCATGAACAACCTGGCCAACAACTGTCAACGGCCTGACAAGGACCTTTCTGTCAGCGTGATTGGCACGGCGGGGGTCAAGAACACCAATAAGAAAGTGGACTTTCACTCGGACAGTGCTGGAGGAGATCAGAATGGCTACAAATCCCGATACTCGTCAGTGGATTATAATCTGGTGCATGAGCTGAAGCCAGAAGATTTGTTGAAAGAGGACCAAGAAAAGAGCGAAGCAAAGTGTTCGGAATCTCTTTGTTCCGACAGTGAGTTTGAAGAGAAACACAGAAAACGTTTAAAGAGGTGAATATCTACACATTTAGATTTAAATGATGTGCCACATATGGGAGTCGTCATGTTTGTGTCTGAAGGGTGAATGTTGATGTTAATGTATTTATTTTTCTTGTGTACTCAGTGACGCCTCAGAAAAGAAATGTCCAGAGGAGTTGATGTGCAACGAAGCATCGATTTGCAATGACACAAAGTACCAGTCGGTCTACGTCATATCAGACGAGAAAGATGAGTGTATCATTGCGACTGAGGTGAGTTGAGTTGCCTCTTTTTCACTGCTGATCATATCTATTTGCAGTTTGCATATTTAGTTTTCACTGGTCCACGAATAGTCAAACACTCTGAAACTAAAGTATCTTTCCCTCTTGTCCTCCCCAGGTGTAACACCACAGCTGAGCTGTAGCTCGTCTTCTCTACAGGAGGTTTTACTCCTGTGAATGCTGCTCAAACCCAGGAGGAAGGTTTCCCTTTGCGTGACTGCTGCTGTGAGAATAAGACATTGACAGTGATATTCAGAATGAGCTGGTTCTCAACTGAAGTAAGCACAGTGGCTGCAGATAAAGGATGTTGGACCACACTGGCCCGCGCTCTCTCACAACTGATGTTTCCCAGGAACGTGCGAAATATGGATTTGTTGCACTGCCTGTGAGGACAGTTTTACCTCATTGCACTATGGAGGGTTGCTTTTTAATATGTATTTAAACACATTTGAGTTAATTACTGTGTATAATAAATATGCACTGACCTCAGTGTATTTTTGTAAATCCTCTGAGGCAGTCTTCTGAATTGGTTTAGAGAGGGGAAAATACTGCCTTTAAATTTGTAAAAATACTGTTGTTTTTTTTCAAAGATGTATTATTATAATTTAATTGTGTTATGTGTTCCATTTGTTTGTGATTTTTGTAGATTTCATTTAGATATAATTTAAGTTAAAAAAATATTTTTTTTGCAAATGTCTAATGTATATAAGGCAGTTCAGGTCATGTGACTTTGTTTTCCAACATAAATGTATTTAAGAAGCATTGTACAGAACCTATTGGAATTGTTTTATCACTGTTGCCCATTAAGAAAATCAACTCAATATTTTTCAAAAATAAATGATGTATGAAGTAATGAACATAGCGTATAAGTGTCTTTGTGATTATCCACCTACAGCATAACATGTCACGCAAAACATCCAACATTGAATATTAGAGTGATTTCTCTTTGACATACATGCATGCAATGCTTCACCCTAAGTACCTCAAACTGTGTGAGTATTCTTGGCCTGATGCAACAGGCAACTGTCTCCCTGTGGTACCTCACTAACTGACACAAAGACACAAAAAGGTAAACTCAAATTACTACCCTCATCTTGATGGCAATTTATTTTGAGGAACAAATAACCTTCTGATATAAAGAAACCACCCCTGGAAAATGGTCTGGTAGAGTTTTTCAACTTTGTTTAAACCTTAGTCAATGTCATTTAGAAAGGTTGGGTGGCAACCTATAAGCAACTTGTACTCGTCAAAGACTCATTTGGTCCATACTCAATGAAAAACCAAAACCAGCATGACAAATGGTTAGAAACTTGTATGAAAGCATCATTACCATATGTACTGAATGTCTGTCTTTCTTCATTCAGGATCACTCTTTGACACATTGAGTGAGATGTTGACAGCTGAAAACTACACTGAATAACACATTGACCTGCTGCTGTCCAGATGGAGAGACACCCCATTCCAGGGTAGGGGTGCATGAGGCAGATGCATTATACTGTACCACTGAGCCAAGTATCCAGAGTTGTCATGTTTATGTTCACAGAATGCTGATCCAGAGTTGTCATGTTTATGTTCATAGAATGCTGATCAGATCATGTTTATGTTCATAGAATGCTGATCCAGATCATGTTTATGTTCATAGAATGCAGATCCAGATCATATTTATGTTCATAGAATGCTGATCCAGAGACGTTATCAGCGTACAGGTAAGACCCAGGCGCAGACAACATTTGGAAGAACAAATGTTTATTATACCAACAGGAAGCAGGCAAAAGACAGGTCAGGGGCAAGCAGAGTTCTGTAATCCAGAGTAGTGGGGCAAAGGTACAAAACAGCAGGCAGGCTCAGGGGCAGGCAAGGAAAGGTCAAAACCAGGAAACCAAGAAAACAGGCACTTTAGAGAGACAGGAGTAAAGGGGGAAAACACTGGTAGGCTTGATGAACAAAACAAACTGGCAACAGCCAAACATAGAACACAGGGATAAATACACTGGGGATAATGGGGAAGATGGGCGACACCTGGAGGGGGGTGGAGACAATCACAAAGACAGGGTGTGACAGATTTCACGTTTATGTTCTTAGAATGCTTATCCAGATCATGTTTATATTCATAGAATGCTGGTCCAGATCATGTTTATGTTCATAGAATGCTGATCCAGATCATGTCTATGTTCATAGAATGCTGATCCAGAGATGCCATGTATATGTTCATAGAGTGCTGATCCAGATCATGTTTATGTTCATAGAAATGTATCAGTTAGCTGATATATTGTTACAACTTTTTATGTCCTTACTTCCACAACTATATATCCATGTTTACGCTAAAGATAACGTTTTTTTTTTGTTTTTTTAAATGTGCTGCTCTAGTTTGAAGGGGGCAGGTGTATATATGTTTCATATTCTGAACAGAAGGGGCAGTGGTATATATGTTTCATATTCGGACCAGAAGGGGCAGGTGTATATATGTTTCATATTCTGACCAGAAGGGGCAGTGGTATATATGTTTCATATTCTGACCAGAAGGGGCAGGTGTATATATGTTTCATATTCGGACCAGAAGGGGCAGGTGTATATATGTTTCATATTCTGACCAGAAGGGGCAGTGGTATATATGTTTCATATTCTGACCAGAAGGGGCAGGTGTATATATGTTTCATATTCTGACCAGAAGGGGCAGTGGTATATATGTTTCATATTCTGACCAGAAGGGGCAGTGGTATATATGTTTCATATTCTGACAAGAAGGGGCAGGTGTATATATGTTTCATATTCTGACCAGAAGGGGCAGTGGTATATATGTTTCATATTTTGACCAGAAGGGGCAGTGGTATATATGTTTCATATTCTGACCAGAAGGGGCAGTGGTATATATGTTTCATATTCTGACCAGAAGGGGCAGGTGTATATATGTTTCATTTTCTGACCAGAAGGGGCAGTGGTATATATGTTTCATATTTTGACTAGAGGGGGAGTGGTATATATGTTTCATATTCTGACCAGAAGGGGCAGGTGTATATATGTTTCAGCATATATAAACAAAACAAAAATACAAAATGTAGTTATCACACTTTAATCATCTAGTTGGACTGTATTCTATATCATATCTAGGGCGTTCCTAGGGCGTTCCTACTTAGTGGTGTGTTGCTTAGGCACTATGGGCCGAAAGGCCAGGAGGAGAATTATGGGCCGAAAGGCCAAGAGGAGAAGCCAAGCATTGGCTTTGATGGCTATGAGGCGCCATATTACCCTGAGCCAAATGGCCAAGAGGGAAAGACTGAGGAACAACTGCGAGAGGCAAAGTCTGAAACCTTCTTTTGTCTTCTCTCCTCTGAGTACTGAGCTCCGGTTGCGGGCTAGGTTGCTCCATTGGGTAGTCACGCTGTGGCTTGTGGCTGTTCTGGAGTTCCTCCAGTTGGTACCTAAGGGTGGTATTCTGCTGCATAGCAGAGTCCACTTGGGCGTTTAGAGTACTTATTTCGGACACCGGTGTGTCGCACTTGCTCCGTTCGGCCTCGTACTTAACTGACATGGTTTGCAGGCAGAGGTCACGAGTACGGAGCGAGAGGTTCAGTGACGAGATTTCCTCCGCTTGCTTAGAAATCAATATTTCCATCTTCATCACCTGAGTTCTCTCATCATTCAATTTGTCAGCAACTTCAATGAGTTCTGCTGATTTGTCATCCAACTTGGTCATTGTGTTCTTTAACTGGTCGTCTTTGTTCTGCAGCATTTGGACTAGAACATTGTTACTTTGAGTAACGTTCAACAAAACTGCGTGCATGTTATCACGCTCCTGTTTGTAGATAACTAGTTAGATTTATCTAATTTGGCGTAGACTTCGTCATATTTAGTGTTGGCTAAATCTAGTTGTTCCTGTAGAAGACGATTTCGAAGAGTTTGTGTACGTTCGTCGTCATAAGTTTTTGCAATTACTTTTAATTGTTCGATTTCCAAACGCAGTTCATGGGTTAACAGAATGTTTTCCTCATCTGCTTTTGTCATTAGTTTCCCCGATTCTCTCCAGCTATTCCTTCAGATCAACCATTTCTTGCTCGTGCTTCAGCTGTGCACTGCGGTTTTGGACCGATGCCAATATCTGATGGCGATACATCAGGGCTAAGCTGGAGATAACCTTTATAAGGCCTGCACCCGAGGTTGATTTAGGAGAGTGTTTGACGCAATTCCTACTATTTTTCCACTAATGGCATAGTTAGGGTTGGTATCGCTGCTGAGGTCAGTGATCACATGGTTGAAGGTTCATCCTGCGGAGGAATGGGGACCACCCCCTCCGATAGCTTGCACATTATTAGAAAAATTGAGAGGAAAAATGTTTTCCTAATTTTTCAAAGGTTTGGGTTAGAGTCTTGGAAGCTGCAAAATATTTTTGTATCTATTTATAGACGTTAATGAACCATCACTACTGCATCAGTAATGTGGGAGTTGGAGGTGAATGAATTTGCAAAAGCAAATTTAATTGATTAATCAATTATAATGATTCATCATACCCAGATAGGCTATCTGGGGATTCATCTTTTAATTAACCTTAATCTAGGTTAATATGGAAGAAAAGTTAAAAAATGTCTCTTTTCAATTGTAGAACCTGAAAAGTTATATTCAACAATTGATTGAATGATAATTATATCGTCAATTGAAATTGGCTGGACTAGTGGACTTAACCCGATATGACGGCTGGTTACACAAAGGAAAGGGGTTGGGCTTGAATGAAATGAGCGGGAGAAAGAGAGAGATTAAGTATCTGTCGGACATGGGAAGTTATTCACAAACATAAACACAAAATCTTACACTTTAACAACCGCCCATTCTGAAAGAGTTAATGTAATTATAGATATTTATGATTGAGCCTGGCTTTGCTAGACGGGTCGAAGCTGGAGGACTGTCTTCCTGTTTGTGGTGTTGTAGGGCGGATACGTTGAAGTACCCTCAGTTCTTAGGAGATTGTCTATCCTTTCCTAGGCCAAAGACATTTACAGCTGCCGCTGATAACGCGACATCTAGGATTTAAATCACTTCCTCTTTAGTGAAGGATAGTTCAAAGTTCATACCATTTTACCATACTCAGCTGGCTGGTCTAGTCGAAATTCACAATTTTAACTCCAAGTTATAATTTGCATGATAGAGTTGTAGTTCAATTTAGCCCTTTTTAAATGCATAGACCACAGTCCTAGCGTCATTGGGAACTGACGTTAACTTTCGTCAATGGGTTTTTGTGCTTCATATTCAAACATATAAAGTGCATAACAATTCCATGTAAATCTGATAAAATGTGTAGACTTTCCAAGATATGGTTTATGCCATCCTGTAATCAGATTTAATGTCCTAGACAACAACTAATCTGGCATCATATTCTGTAATTACCTACGGACACTTTCAACTGGTTGGATTATAAAAAATATTGTTCATTGCCCAACCTTTTTATGTTAATGTATTGCCAAGTCTCTATCTCTGTGGTAACAAAGACTCTCTCCAAAAGTCCATTCTGTAGAACGGTTTGACAGTGGTCAGGTGCCACAAAGAGGGATTTAGGAAAATTGCAGTTGGCTCAGAACAGGGCAGCACGGCTGGCCCTTAAAAGTACACGGAGAGCTAACATTAATGACATGCATGTCAATCTCTCATGGCTCAAAGTGGAAGAGAGATTGACTTCATCACTACTAGTTTTTGTAAGAGGTGTTGACATGCTGAATGTACCGAGCTGTCTGTTTAAAATACTAGTACACAGACACCCATGCATACCCCACAAGACATGTCACCAGAGGTCTATTCACAGTCCCCAAGTCCAGAAAAGACTATGGGAGGCGCACAGTACTACATAGTCATGACTACATGGAACTCTATTCCACATCAGGTAACTGATGCAAGCAGTAGAATCAGATTTTAGAAAACAGGTAAAAATACACCTTATGGAATAACAGGGACTCTGAAGAGACACACACAAAGGTACAGACACATGCATACGCATACATTGTGATATTGTTGTATGGTGATATTAAACATTTTGTATTGTAGATATGTAGTGCTGTAATAATGTTATATGATGTACTGTTATATCTTTAGTTTAATGTGTAATGTAAGTGCTTTAATATGTTTGGACCTCAGGAAGAGTAGCTGCTGCCTTGGCAACAGCTAATGGGGATCCCTAATAATTACAAATACAAAGAGTAAATATTACAGTATTCTCTTCCCTGGAATATACTTAAAAATACAAAATGGAGTGTCTCTCTGAAGAAATATCTCCTTTGTGCTTTATAAATGTAAGATAAAGTCTCCTTGGTTAAAACGTTACAGCCACTTCCATGTGCCCTTTTTGTTTTCAACTGAAATAATCTCAACTTTGTTTTACAGCCAGCCAGAGAAGAGCAGTTAGACTGTTTGCCCTGTAAATGCAGGGTGAATATAGTGGCTCCGATAGGGACCAGTGAAAAGTATTTGCTTCTATTACACAACTGTTTCACATACCATGCTAAGCTTTTAACTTAACTTTTTTCAGACGCACAATGGCTTTTCGCTGAGTTGGAAAATATCAGGAGACAGGCCTAAAGCAGCCCTTTTGTTTCTTAATTCAGTGTAGTCCTGGTTCACGGCTCTGTGTCCGATGGGGACTATCTTCTTTTTCATCTTTTTTTTTTGTTCAGTTTTGTGTCAATAATCAAACAAAGGTCACGATTAATGCCAATATGAGTGTTTTGAATGAACTTTGAAGCTCTTTGATCAGCATGAAATAAAGGGTTGTTAAAAAGTCTGTTTGCAGTTACACTAATCTTAACATTCAAAATGTTTCAAATTAAGTTTTGTTTTTGACTAAAGATTAATTATCTTGCTAAATGTTTAGTTTCTTACATTTTAAACGTTTTACCCTACGTCTAGAATCTTCTAACCTGTATAAATGTAAAAACACTGTAAATACGCTTTTAATGCATTACATAGTTACAAAATAACCATTTACATAATAATAATAATAATCATAATGACTCATGGTTCTTTTAACAAACTATACCTATTCATGCCTATAAATGCATTTGTAATACAATTCCCACAATGTAATGGGGTTTTAATGCATACTTATTGTGAGCAGAATTCTAACATGAACACAATTCATTCACACAGAGAGCTCCATCCTCCTGCCAATCATAGCGATGATCAGAGCATTGGTTTTGATGGAATCACGCAGAGAAACGTTCTGTTTTTCAGCTATTGGTGATGCATTCATCCTTTGGATTTGCGTCTTCTATTCATTCATTGGGAGGGAGGAGGGGGGGGGTTGATCCAACTATGTTTGTAATCTGGTGGGATGCCAAATGTTTGTGTGGGTATTGTTTTCTGTTGTAAAGATGCACATAAGCTGTATCTCCTAAACATCTTCCCACCATGCGAACAGTAAACAGGACTGAGATTCCCCTGACAACAACACTGAAGTTTCAACAGTTCCTGAAAGTTTTGGCGCCATTCTTCAGATACATTCTTCAGTTTAACATTTATAATATTTGAAGTAGATGTTGTCTGTCAATGGTGTTGATTAGATGTGACACTATCTAGTAATCAAACTCACAATGTAGTGGCACGATATTTTCCTGAACTGTCCTGGATCATGTGGTGTTCTTCCATTTGAACTTTTACTTAAATTTAGCCAATTGTTTCAGGCTACGGCTAACAAACAGACTTTGTTATCTGTAGGTTATGTCTTAAATCCACCCTGGGCCCTCTGTGAAGACATCATTAGTGTGGTTCTAATCTCTATGTCCATGACAAGAGAGCAGTTAGTGTTCTGGTTAGTACAGTCTTTCCCAGGATCTTATTGGTCAGATATCCCCCATTTACTTATTGATCTGGTCAGATATCCCCCATTTACTTATTGATCTGGTCAGATATCCCCCATTTCCTTATTGATCTGGTCAGATATCCCCCATTTACTTATTGATCTGGTCAGATATCTCCCATTTACTTATTGATCTGGTCAGATATCTCCCATTTACTTATTGATCTGGTCAGATATCCCCCATTTACTTATTGATCTGGTCAGATATTCCCCATTTACTTATTGATCTGGTCAGATATCCCGCATTTACTTATTGATCTGGTCAGATATCCCCCATTTACTTATTGATCTGGTCAGATATCCCCCATTTCCTTCATCCATCTTTCTTTTTCTTCCTTTTCACTCAAAGGGGAGGTGCTGGTGTTGTGGACCCCTCTGGACCAGTCTGTGTGCACACTTACTTCTGCATGGATTAGTCAATATAAAGCTGTTTTCTGCTGCCAAGCCCCTCAATGGCAAGTACAATTTTGACAGATTGTGGAGAGAGTGGAACATGGGAGGAGAAAGGGGATTCTGGTCCGACAATGAGCCATCCTTTGTTCCTGTATAGTGGTCACCTGTCACTCCCTACAATGCAGCACCACCCTGCTTTCTACCACTGCAACCTGGAGCCTTAGATCTCATTAGACGGGCCAAGGATAGGATTTAGGGTTGTGCCAGGGATGTCTTGGGAAACAAAACTGTTTCATGAAGGACAATAGAAAGGACACAAAGGAGAGCAGAGGGTGTAAAAGGCAGCGTGTCGTCACACACATCTCCACAAAGGGGAATACTGTTGACACAACACTCTCCACGCCGCACACTTTAAACAGCTCACACCATACTCCATTCACTATAGGCCAGGGGCTAAACTGAAGACATTTGTAAATAAAGTTACTATGCAAAACCGAGAGGATATTATGCAAAGGAATGAGGAGGACCACTCCTAGTAGTGATGACGTAGTTGATAATGGACAAGCTTCTCCGGTTTAATCAATCAGATACTGGATAATGAAGAAAAAGGAACACAGGGATACAACAACGTTTGTCAAAGTTGCAGCATAAATGTAGCTAAATGGATACATTTGACTAAATAAAATCTAGAACTACTGAATTGCATCAAAGAATAAAGGTAGAAACAGAGCATAACAAACATAGTAATCTGAAGTATTTACAACCAGCTCTGAAAATCTTTCCATTGGCAAACACCAACATTGACGACCATTCAAGACAGGAAAGGCATGCCTCCATTCCATTAGTGTCGCACAGGTGGAGTAATGTAAAATTCCACATGTAGCATAATGACCATAATCACTCTGGCCCTTTGGTACCCCTTGACTTTGCCCAGGAGGGACCACCCAGCTGGGGGGGGGGGGTTGATAGACCATCTCAGCCCAGCCCACAGCGACCATCCATCCATCACACGCCCTCTCATCTTGAGTGGGACAGAGCTCTCCATCCATGTAAATCCCCCTCTGGTACAAACTCAGTGATCCAGAGAGCACAACCATCCCCTTTGTTTTTTCAATGTTCTAGCTGACACTTTTACTGTCCTGGGACCGCCAGCGCCCTGGAGGGAAGTTTTGGTCGTCCTGAAAGCCTCTGCAGGAATCCAAGGCTTCCACATCCCTTAGTTTATGGAAGACAGACAAGAAGTCAGGCCTCCTTCTCATCTGTCCAGAGATTGGTTCATCATGTCAGGAAATATACGACTGAGTATCTCAGGCCAAGGTAGTAAACAAGCTTGAGTGTGAAGGTAGAAAATGTATTGAGCTTATTAAAATCATTGAATTTGATTGAACACTTTTGTGAATCAACATGATCTTTGGATGAACTGTGAAATTACAGGATCTTTGTTGCCTATAAATCCAGTCAACATCATTATATTAAATAGTCCTGAATGCACTGAGTAAACAGAGTTTATATTTTCTGAGAGCAAGATGCAAACAAGCGCCTTACATCAATGACTTTATTGACATTATTGAACAAACAGACCAGCATTTGACATTATTTAGATGGATCTACATGTGTAGCACAAATGTAGCTCACATAGACTGCAACAAACTGAATAAACGTTTGTTTGCTTCTCTTTAGTCTGCCATAAAGGTTGTTAGTCTTCACTTTCTAAACTCTTCAACATTTCTTTAATGAGCGATGGCCACATTAAAGTAAAGGTTCATTTTGAAAATATACATCAGAAACAGTATAATTGAAAAGTATAATTACAAATGTTTTCTGTGTTCACAAACACATTTGTTTTATAAGTGTTATTCTTAAGTGTGGCAAAATCAAGCCTCTTTTGTGGTGTGGCAGAAATATCATGCAAGTCTTTTATGTTGCCTGCAGCTTAGCAGGCTGCGAGTGAAACAGACCAATGGCAGTCGTCCTGAGGAGGAGGACAGTAAGCAAAGTTTATCATTAACATCTGCTGTGTCTTCCCCACCAACCCCACAGTGGGCTATTCTGTTGTGTCTTCCCCACCAACCCCACAGTGGGCTATTCTGTTGTGTCTTCCCCACCAACCCCACAGTGGGCTATTCTGTTGTGTCTTCCCCACCAACCCCACAGTGGGCTATTATCTGTTGTGTCTTCCCCACCAACCCCACAGTGGGCTATTCTGTTGTGTCTTCCCCACCAACCCCACAGTGGGCTATTCTGTTGTGTCTTCCCCACCAACCCCACAGTGGGCTATTCTGTTGTGTCTTCCCCACCAACCCCACAGTGGGCTATTATCTGTTGTGTCTTCCCCACCAACCCCACAGTGGGCTATTCTGTTGTGTCTTCCCCACCAACCCCACAGTGGGCTATTCTGTTGTGTCTTCCCCACCAACCCCACAGTGGGCTATTATCTGTTGTGTCTTCCCCACCAACCCCACAGCGGGCTATTCTGTTGTGTCTTCCCCACCAACCCCACAGCGGGCTATTCTGTTGTATCTTCCCCACCAACCCCACAGTGGGCTATTCTGTTGTGACTCTGTGGACAATGTCAGGAGTTAAAAGTCCCTAGGGACCAAGTCTCTTTGAGTCCCTTGTGCTCACCTCTCCTAGAAGGGGCTCTTGGAAATACTACCAGATACACCATAGGAGAGTTAACAGACAGGGAATCTACCAACTCAAACCCCAAACCCAGCTTTTACAAATCCTCTAACTTACCATACTGGACAGATAGTTCTAAGTTATCAAATTCAGCTGTGGTGAAAAAGGCACATTTTTATAGCTTCACTTCATGTTGTTCAACAATTTTCTGTGCTCATTAATTTTCCAGTTCAATTAAAATTTTAGCAGTTCCTCCTTGTTTACCAATGTCATAAACTCAACTTTTCAAAAGGATTTTTTTTTCTCATGCCCTCATAAGAAAGTGAAATTAAGTGTAGCATCCTCCCAATGAGGATCACTGTGCAGAGGCAATGACAACATGTTTCTAAGCATGGCAATAACTTCCTTTGCACGATTCGTGGGAACCGCCTGCGGCAGACAATGATTAAATTCACAATGGTGCATACAAAGGCCACCTTTGGGAGAAACCATATCCCACAGCATGCTGGGAAAAGGGAGCAATGGCAGCAGATGTTGTCAGAACTATAAGCAACAGATGCCTCATTGCAAGAATTCAGCACGGCGCACAAGCCAAGCACACAGAGCTGTGCTGAGCCAAAGAGCGTTGAGAGCTCAAGAATGGGAGTGCAGACAAATAATAGTGGATAAGTCTCTGTTTTGGTGGAGAGTAGGAGAATGTGATGAAATCAAGGCACAATCGACTTGTGATGGTTTTAATTGTATTCAAGGTTGTACATATTGATGGGAACTTATTGGATACTTATTATTCAAAGTTTTCTTCATATCAACAACATACATATTTCAGACCAGGGAAACCAGTCAGTCATTGATCGACCGTTGAGTTAAATGGCCCTCACATCCCATTATATTGAAATATATATTTTTTAAACTACGAACAATGTTGTTTTATAAGCTACTGTGAGGAAAATAAATGGATCATAATGGGTTTTATCCAACAGACACATTTTTATTAACGTTATTTATACAGGTCCTCAGTAGCTCAGTTGGTAGAGCTAGCATAGAGGTTTCGATTCCTGGGACCACCCGTACGTGAAATGCATGCACGCATGACTGTAAGTTGCTTTCGATACAAGCGTCTTCTAAGTGGCATATTTATTTAGGTTATTTAATAAACCTAAGCTCAAACTAAATGCTTTGAGATCCCTGGTGATCCAGTCCTTGCTTGGTGTATTTGCTCTGCTCATTCATAGATAGACTTGCTGAAAATGTCAATGATCATTCAGAATGATCAACCTGTTTCCCTGAGAAGCCACAAGGAACCCAGTGGAATATATTAGTGACAATATTTATGGAGGTGATTATAAATTGTGCCGAGGAGGAGGAGTAGTAGTAGTAGTAGTAGTAGTAGTAGTAGTAGTAGTAGTAGTAGTAGTAGTAGTAGTAGTAGTAGTAGTAGTTGATGCTGCTGTTGTTCCCAGTCAAGAATCATTGGTGTCTTCTTCTCCACTGTTTGGTGTTGCCTGGCCCTGTGGCCGGTGTGGCTTCTGGTCAATGTTAAAGGAGTCAGGCAACAGTCACACAGAGCAGCTGAATGTGAGTCCTTTTCTGAGTGCCCTCCGTGACCTGTGGAGGTCACAGGACACAGGACCTTGATCCCAGGCACCATAATTGACATAGTGCCAAAAGAGCCACAACACCCCAATAAATAGCATGCCCCCATCACATGAGAGAAAATATAATGTGTATATAAATGTACAGCACATTGACTCTCGTGCTCGGAAAGCGCCGGGTTGCCAGGTCTTTTCCATTGAAGCAAGAGTGGGGCGTGTCCCTTGGAGACAGCGTTCAGTGTGGGGTGTGTGGGAATGGACCAGTGAACTGACGCCTGATTAATGACCACAAACACTGAATGCTCTGCTCTCTTGAAATGATAATCATTTCAAATGGCAGATGGGTAGGAAAGTTTGGCCACAATCAACTGAATGAAAATCCCTTCGGTTGAGAACAAAGGAAAAAGTATCCCATGTCCTCCGTTGGCCTTTAGCTTAAGGCCAATCACTGGCAAAACAACAGAAGGGACGGATGTGTGCTGTTCACTAGATTAACCATGAGGAGGCACCTCACCGGGATTATTGTGACTAGACATGGTAGATGTGACTCGTCATTTCTCTTGTTTATTTGGACAGTTACAACCCTGAGAAGAAAACATGAGAGGACATGTCATCCCTGACAACATTATGGAAAGAAAGTAATCTCACATTCTGCCAAATGACAATGACACAAGACAGTGTGAGTATGCGCAGTCATGGCGGGGGATGGATGTATCCATAAACATCAGTGCTGAACAGCCCCTCTCTCACCCACCCATCCCCCTAGTACATTGTCCTCCCCTCTCGTGTCTGTGTGGGACTGCTCTAGCCAGCGGAGCTGTGGGGACCTCACTTTGGCTCCAGTCTGCCTGTGATGCCATGCAGCTGGGAGTCGACACGGACGCCTCACCTCGCCACTCCAACGGACAGATGGTGAGCAACACCCATCAATGGGCTGAGCGGCATTGCTCCGTCCCTTCTGGTAACTACCGGCCTGTGCTGGCATTTTGTCATCCCTCTCCTCCGGCAGACATGCCCTGGCTGGCTTTGCCCCATACTTCCCTCCACACTATGTAAATGACCAGACAGAGAAAGCTTTCATCTAAATGACCAGACAGAGAAGGTTTTCATCTGAATATGAATGGAGGAAGAAGAGGCTAAAGAGAGAGAGCAAGAGAGAGAGAGAAAAGCCCTCCCCCTCCCTTATAAACTCAGACAGGACACAATCAAACTGATTAAAACAATGATATATAGATATAGATATAGAGATAGATATAGAGATAGATAGAGACAGAGATATATAGATATAGAGATAGAGAGAGAGATATATAGAGAGATAGAGATCTAGACAGAAACAGAGATATAGAGAGATGGTGACAGAGACATAGGCAGAGACAGAGATAGAGATAGAGATATAGAGAGATATACAGTGGGTATTTGATACACTGCCGATTTTGCAGGTTTTCCCACTTACAAAGCATGTAGAAGTCTGTAATTTTTATCATAGGTACTCTTCAACTGTGAGTGACGGAATCTAAAACAAAAATACAGGAAATCACATTGTATGATTTTTAAGTAATTAATTTGCATTTTATTGCATGACATAAGTATTTGATACATCAGAAAAGCAGAACTTAATATTTGGTACAGAAACCTTTGTTTGCAATTACAGAGATCATACGTTTCCTGTAGTTCTTGACCAGGTTTGCACACACTGCAGCAGGGATTTTGGCCCACTCCTCCATACAGATCCTTCAGGTTTCGGGGCTGTCGCTGGGCAATACGGACTTTCAGCTCCCTCCAAAGATTTTCTATTGGGTTCAGGTCTGGAGACTGGCTAGGCCACTCCAGGACCTTGAGATGCTTCCTAGTTGCCCTGGCTGTGTGTTTCGGGTCGTCTGTCATGCTGAAAGACCCAGCCACCACCCATCTTCAATGCTCTTACTGAGGGAAGGAGGTTGTTGGCCAAGATCTCGCGATACATGGCCCCATCCATCCTCCCCTTAATACGGTGCAGTCATCCGGTCCCCTTTGCAGAAAAGCATCCCCAAAGAATGATGTTTCCACCTCCATGCTTCACGGTTGGGATGGTGTTCTTGGGGTTGTACTCATCCTTCTTCTTCCTCCAAACACGGCGAGTGGAGTTTAGACCAAAAAGCTCTATTTTTGTCTCATCAGACCACATGACCTTCTCCCATTCCTCCTCTGGATCATCCAGATGGTCATTGGCAAACTTCAGATGGGCCTGGACATGTGCTGGCTTGAGCAGGGGGACCTTGCGTGCGCTGCAGGATTTTAATCCATGACGGTGTAGTGTGTTACTAATGGTTTTCTTTGAGACTGTGGTCCCAGCTCTCTTCAGGTCATTGACCAGGTCCTGCCGTGTAGTTCTGGGCTGATCCCTCACCTTCCTCATGATCATTGATGCCCCACGAGTTGAGATCTTGCATGGTGCCCCAGACCGAGGGAGATTGACCGTCATCTTGAACTTCTTCCATTTTCTAATAATTGCGCCAACAGTTGTTGCCTTCTCACCAAGCTGCTTGCCTATTGTCCTGTAGCCCATCCCAGCCTTGTGCAGGTCTACATTTTATCCCTGATGTCCTTACACAGCTCTATGGTCTTGGCCATTGTGGAGAGGTTGGAGTCTGTTTGATTGAGTGTGTGGACAGGTGTCTTTTATACAGGTAACGAGTTCAAACAGGTGCAGTTAATACAGGTAATGAGTGGAGAACAGGAGGGCTTCTTAAAGAAAAACTAACAGGTCTGTGAGAGCCGGAATTCTTACTGGTTGGTAGGTGATCAAATACTTATGTCATGCAATAAAATGCAAATTAATTATAAAAAAATCATACAATGTGACTTTCTGGATTTTTGTTTTAGATTCCGTCTCTCACAGTTGAAGTGTACCTATGATAAAAATTACAGACCTCTACATGCTTTGTAAGTAGGAAAACCTGCAAAATCGGCAGTGTATCAAATACTTGTTCTCCCCACTGTATATAGAGAGAGATATAGAGAAATAGACAGAGATATAGATATTGAGATATAGATATAGAGATATAGAGAGCGATATAGATATAGAGATAGAGACAGAGATATATAGAGATATATAGATATAGATATAGACAGAAACAGAAACAGAGATATAGAGAGATAGAGATAGAGAGATAGAGATTTAGATATAGAGATATAGAGAGAGATATAGAGATAGTGATACAGTATATAGATAAATAGATATATATAGAGATAGAGACAGATAGAGATAGAGATAGGGACAGGGACAGAAATAGAGATATAGAGATATAGATAGAGATATATACAGTTGAAGTCGGAAGTTTACATACACACATTTTTCAAATACTCCACAGATTTCATGTTAACAAACTATAGTTTTGGCAAGTCGGTTAGGACATCTACTTTGTGCATGACACAAGTAATTCTTCCAACAATTGTTTACAAACAGATTATTTCACTTATAATTCACTATATCACAATTCCAGTGGGTCAGAAGTTTACATACACTAAGTTGACTGTGCCTTTAAACAGCTTGGAAAATTTATGTCATGGCTTTAGAAGCTTCTGATAGGCTAATTTACCATAATTTGAGTAATTTGGAGGTGTACCTGTGGATGTATTTCAAGGCCTACCTTCAAACTCAGTGCCTCTTTGCTTGACATCATGGGAAAATCAAAAGAAATCAGCCAAGACCTCAGAAAAACATTTGTAGACCTCCACAAGTCTGGTTTATCCTTGGGAGCAATTTCCAAATGCCTAAAGGTACCACGTTCATCTGTACAAACAATAGTACGCAAGTATAAACACCATGGGACCTCGCAGCCGTCATTCCGCTCAGGAAAGAGACGCATTCTGTCTCCTAGAGATGAACATACTTTGGTGCGAAAAGTGCAAATCAACCCCAGAACAAAAGCAAAGGAACACTTAAACAGATGCTGGAGGAACCAGGTGCAAAAGTATCTATATCCACAGTAAAAACAAGTCCTATATCGACATAACCTGAAAGGCCGCTCAGCAAGGAAGAAGCCACTGCTCCAAAACCGCCATAAAAAAGCCAGACTACGGTTTGCAACTGCACATGGGGACAAAGATTGTACTTTTTTGAGAAATGTCCTCTGGTCTGATGAAATAAAAATAGAACTGTTTGGCCATAATGACCATTGTTATGTTTGGAGGAAAAAGGGGGAGGCTTGCAAGCCGAAGAACACCATCCCAACCTTGAAGCACGGGGGTGGCAGCATCATGTTGTGGGGGTGCTTTGATGCAGGAGGGACTGGTGCACTTCCCAGAATAGATGGCATCACGAGGAAGGAAAATGATGTGGATATATTGAAGCAAAATCTCAAGACATCAGTCAGGAAGTTAAAGCTTGGTCGCAAATGGGTCTTCCAAATGGACAATGACCCCAAACATACTTCCAAAGTTGTGGCAAAATGGCTTATTGACAACAAAGTCAAGGTATAGGAGTGGCCATCGCAAAGCCCTGACCTCAATCCTATAGAAAATGTGTGAGTAGAACTGAAAAAGCATAAACTTCTGACCCACTGGGAATGTGATGAAAGAAATAAAAGCTGAAATAAATAATTCTCTCTACTATTATTCTGACATTTCACATTCTTAAAATAAAGTGGTGATCCTAACTGACCTAAGACAGGGAATTTTTACTAGAATTAAATGTCAGGAATTATGAAAAACTGAGTTTAAATGTATTTGGCTAAGGTGTATGTAAACTTCCGACTTCATGATGATCAGCTTTAGTAAGCATTTCACTGTTAGTCTTAACAAACATGTGACAATTTAATGATGTATGTGTGTACTGAATAGGCCTAAATAAATAAACCTTTGCCAAAGGATAATTACACTTTTTGAAATAACATTTACATACACTACTGTTCAAAAGTTTGGGGTCACTTGGAAATGTCCTTGTTTTTGAAAGAAAAGCACATTTTTTGTCCATTAAAATAACATCAAATTGATCAGAAATACAGTGTAGACATTGTTAATGTTGTAAATGACTATTGTAGCTGGAAACGGCAGATTTTTTATGGAATATCTACATAGGCGTACAGAGGCCCATTATCAGCAGCCATCACTCCTGTGTTCCAATGGCACGTTGTGTTAGCTAATCCAAGTTTATCATTTTAAAAGGCTAATTGATCATTAGAAAACCCTTTTGCAATTATGTTAGCACAGCTGAAAACTATTGGGCTGATTAAAGAAGCAATAAAACTGGCCTTCTTTAGACTCGTTGAGTATCTGGAGCATCAGCATTTGTGAGTTTGATTACAGGCTCAAAATGGCCAGAAACAAATAACTTTCTTCTGAATCTCGGCAGTCTATTCTTGTTCTTAGAAATGAAGGCTATTCCATGTGAGAAATTGTCAAGAAACTGACGATCTCGTACAACGCTGTGTACTATTCCCATTCACAGAACAGCGCAAACTGGCTCTAACCAGAATAGAAAGAGAAGTGGGAGGCCCCGGTGCACAACTGAGCAAGAGGACAAGTACATTAGAGTGTCTAGTTTGAGAAACAGACACCTAACAAGTCCTCAACTGGCAGCTTCATTAAATAGTACCCGCAAAACACCAGCATCAACGTCAACAGTGAAGAGGCGACTCCGGGATGCTGGCCTTCTAGGCAGAGTTGCAAAGAAAAAGCCATATCTTCCTCTGTCCAGTGTCTCTGTTCTTTTTCCCATCTTAATATTTTATTTTATTGGCCAGTCTGAGATATGGCTTTTTCTTTGCAACTCTGCCTAGAAGGCCAGCATCCCGGAGTCGCCTCTTCACTGTTGACGTTGATGCTGGTGTTTTGCGGGTATTCTTTAATGAAGCTGCCAGTTGAGGCGTCTGTTTCTCAAACTAGACACTCTAATGAACTTGTCCTCTTGCTCAGGGTATCAGTTTTGGAAGATCCATTTGGTATCTGCAACCCATATTGGAAACTAAATGATGGTTCAAACTGGAGTGTTCCTCCCAGACCAGGCTGGTAGAGCAAGGCAGACATGCTTCATCTGCTGGTAGGACAACGGAGAGTTGCTGATTAAGAATGCGTTGGTTGAGGTAGGATCGCAGACTAGCAGAGTTATTGCAGCAGGAAACCGTGCCTGTATCCTCCCTGGAGTCTCCTGAACCGAGGAAAAACAAGTGATAGATTCAGACTTGGATTAGGATATTAACACGTTGTACTTGTTGATTGGTCTAATTACTGTAAATAATTGTTTTTAAAAAACATTACAATTATTTTTTTTATTTTTTTATTTGATTGTCCATCAATTGAGCGCCAAAGTTATGCAGACAGTAATAAACCTGTTATAGACATGTGTAGTGAGGAATTCAGCTGTAGGTATTTATTTGTAATAACTGATATGATAACAATTTGACTGGAAAGTAGCATCAATAACAGCATTGCCATAGAGTTTATTTTCCATGTCCTTTCCGCATTCTCTATTTGAACCTTACCCACAAAGAAACTCATTGCCCCTCAGTATGAGGGAACTTTGGGAGCTAACTGTACATTGTGACTGGACAGAGAACCATTTGGTTAAGGTAAAAATCTCTTCCATAGCTTCTCCCTGGTCCACATGGAGGGGTACAAACTCCTGCCTGTCATTTACTCCAGTATAAATCTAACTAAATCAAACTCTCGGACAGTCAACAAAAGGACCTACAACAAACACAGAGCACACTTTCCCTCCCCCTCACCAAGTTATCTGTTAGAGCAAATAAAACAGCCACGTTCCCAAAACGTTTGCATTTGTTCCAGAGAAGCCCACAGCTAGCTGTCAAGTGGGATGAACGTTAAAACCGTTTCGAGCCGGCCAAGTTAGCCACTGAAAGGGCCTTTCTGCCTGGTCTGCCTAATGGGGCGCCCGTGTTAAAAGCAAATGTGCTGCTGCACAGGGTTTACTGCATGATTTGTCATTTGTGAGATTTAATTTGTCCAAGAATGAGCCCCGAATCAGAGGTCAGTGGGCAGGAGAGCAGACCTGCTGACAGGTTGACCGTTCACGGGGGACTAATGAGAGCACTCCGCCAAGTGAACGGAACAAAGGCAGACGGATTACATGGACTCATTTGTTGACTGGAATCAATAACACCAGTCACTTAGACTCACATTTCCACCCTTCGGTCTCAACTGGCCTGGCAAAGGCGCCCATTCAAAAAGCGTCATGTCATCCTCTCGCCCCACACGCACGCCGGCTCACATAGCAGCATTGACTTAGTGTCTCTTTCCACTTGGCTTGCAGCATTGTCATCATCCCTTTGGTGGGGAGCAGAGGAGGGGTTTCCCTTTTTACTGAAGGCTTTTATCTGCCTTTTGTCCAATCACTGTTTGGATGTAGGGAGCATAATGTGGATGAATTATAAGAATTCAAAAACAGAGCTAAATTAATTAAAACTATGAAATAATACATATTGAATCATGTATTAACCAAAAAAATGTTAAACAAATCAAAACATATTTTAGATTCTTGAAAGTAACCACCTTTTGCCTTGATGACAGCTTTGCACACTCTTGGCATTCTCTCAACCAGCTTCATGAAGATTACTTTCCCAACAGTCTTGAAGGAGTTCCCACATATGCTGAGCACTTATTGGCTGTTCTTCCTTCACTCTGCTGTCCAATTCATCCCAAACCATCTCAATTGGGTTTAGATCAGGTGATTGTGGAGGCCAGGTCATGTGATGCAGCACTCCATCACTCTCCTTGGTCAAATAGCCCTTACACAGTCTGGAGGTGTGTTTTGGGTCATTGTCCTGTTCAAAAACAAATGATAGTCCCACTAAGCGCAAACCAGATGGGATGGTGTATTGCTACAGAATTCTGTGGTAGCCATGCTGTTTAAGGGTTCCTTGAATTCTAAATAAATCACTGACAGTGTCACCAGCAAAGCACCCCCACACCATCACACCTCCTCCTCCATGCTTCATGGTGGGAACCACACATGCGGACATCATCCGTTCACCTACTCTGCGTCTCACAAAGACACGGTGGTTGGAACCAAAAATCTCACATTTGGACTCATCGGACCAAAGGACAGATTTCCACCGGTCTAATGTCCATAACTCGAGTTTCTTGGCCCAAGCAAGTCTCTTCTTCTTATTGGTGTCCTTTAGTAATGGTTTCTTTGCAGCAATTCGACCACGAAGGCCTGATTCACACAGTCTCCTCTGAACACTTGATGTTGAGATGTGTCTGTTACTTGAAATCTGTGAAGCATTTATTTGGGCTGCAATTTCTGAGGCTGGTAACGCTAATGAACTTATCCTCTGCAGCAGAGGTAACTCTGGGTCTTCCTTTCATGTGGCAGTCCTCATGAGAGCCAGTTTCATCATAGCGCTTGATGGTTTTTGCGACTGCACTTGAAGAAACGTTAAAAGTTCTTGACATTTTCAAGATTGACTGACCTTCATGTTTGCTTATTTAAGCTGTTCTTGCCATAATATGGTGTTTTACCAAATAGTGCTATCTTCTGTATACCCCCTCTACCTTGTCAAAACACAACTGATTGGCTCAAACTCATGAGAAAGGAAAGAAATTCCACAAATTAACGTTTTACAAGGCACACCTGTTAATTTAAATGCATTCCAGGTGACTACCTCATGAAGCTGGTTGAGAGAATGCCAAGAATCTGCCAAGCTGTCATCAAGGCAGAGGGTGGTTAGTTTTTGGTTACTACATGATTCCATATGTTATTTAATAGTTTTTATGTCTTCACTATTATTCTACAATGTAGAAAATAGGGTCTGGAAGCTACATACAGTTCATGTTGCAAGAGCTCTGATAGGTTGGAGGACGTCCTCCGGGAGTTGTCATAATTACTGTGTAAGCCTATGGAAGGGGGTGAGAACCACAAGCCTCCTAGGTTTTATATTGAAGTCAATGTACCCAGAGGAGGACAGAAGCTAAAATATAGTTTAGATGTTGCCAACAATCTAAGCCAAACCTGTCTGTTTTGCCCCATAGTTGCGCAGGCGTCGGTTTTGTTGCTGAACAACCAACCCGTCTATTGTTCAAACTGACTGATGATGTCTGGGCAAGAGTTTTACTGAGGAAGTGCATGGGGACCTAGAGGAAGCCCTTGACAGTATCCACCCTCTATCTGCTGAATGGGGAACATGCTGATTGATTCCTATTGGTTGAATGGGCATCATTATGTTTTTGCCCACTGGTTTAATTTGCTGTTTCCAAAAACAGGTGAGAAAAGCAGAGAACTTGGTCATCCACATATGGAGCAGCAGAGTTTTTAATTGGGTGGGTAGTTGAATCCAAAATCACAATAGGGACTGTTTCTAAAACAGTCAGTGAATTATGTTAGAAGTATTCTGTCAAACGTATGTTGTGATACATAAGTATCACAACATACGTTTTTATTTTCTTTAAAGACATACAATTATTCCCATGAACCTACAATAAGCCTACTCAGTGTTTTTCCTAACACCATGACTAGACCAGCCACGTTGGGTGAGGGAGCTTTGCAAAATAAAAGTACACGTACATGTCATTCAATCATTTAATGCTCACTGCTTGTGCGCATCAACGAGCGTCTGCGTTGCCGAACGCTAAAGGTGCTGATTAACTGAAGATGATGTGGGGCGATGAAACAACGGAAGCCATTCATTTTTAATGGAAGAGAAGGGAATTGGGCGGGGACCATTGGGTGATGCAAGCATCGGAGATTGATCGTGAACAGGGCGGGACTTAAATTCGGGAAAGCTGAAATTTATGTAAATACTCAGTAATCTCAGGGCACGATTGACCAATCGAAGCTCACTATAGCTTCCAGCCCCTACTGGATTGCACGGTTGGGGTCAATTCTGAATTGAGTTATGAATTGCTCTTAAATTCCAATTAAATTCTCGATTTTGAATTGTCCACACACCACAGGAAACACAATTTGAATTGAATTTGAATTAAAGGAAGTAGGATTAAATTCACTGAAATTCAAATGGCTTATTTATTCTTATTCAGTTTTAAACTCATTCTCTTAAAACAATTAAAAGTAATTACAGTGGTCTGTAAATATTCTAAGATCATGTTGTTTCTAATAGTTCATAATTTTTTGAAATCCAGAATGCATTACATCAAACACAGGGAAAAAGTATTGAACACACTTACTGATATTTATTTAATACTTTGTACAAAAGCCTTTGTTGGTAATGACAGCTTCAAGACACCTCCTGTATGGAGAAACTAGTCGCATGCATTGCTCTGGTGTGATTTTGGCCCATTCTTCCACACAAACAGTCTTCAAATCTTGAAGGTTCCGTGGGCCTCTTCTATGAATCTTGATCTTCAGTTCTTTCAATAGATTTTCAATGGGATTTAAGTCAGGTGATTGGCTGGGACATTCTAGCAGCTTTATTTTCTTTCTTTGAAACCAATTGAGAGTTTCCTTGGCTGTGTGTTTGGGATCATTGTCTTGCTGAAATGTCCACCCTCGTTTCATCTTCATCATCCTGGTAGATGGCAGCAGATTTTTGTCAAGAATGTCTCGGTAAATTTTCCCATTCATCCTTCCTTCAATTATGTGAAGTTTGCCAGTACCATTTGCTGAAAAGCAGCCACACACCATGATGTTCCCACCTCCAAACCTCACTGTTGGTATGGTGTTTTTAGGGTGATGTGCAGTGCCATTTCTCCTCCAAACATGGTGTGTATTATGACATCCAAACAGTTCAATTTTGCTCTCATCTGACCACACTATATTGTGGTCAGTATTTCACTGGCTTTTCCAAATGTTGTGCAGCAAACTTTAAACGAGCTTCAGCATGCTTTTTTTCAGCAATGGAGTCTTGCGTGGTGAGTGTGCATACAGGCCATGGCGGTGGAGTGCATTACTTACTGTTTTCTTTGAGACAGGTCTTTTTGAAGCTCTCCACAAGTGGTCCTTGGCTCTTGGACAACTCTTCTGATTATTCTTTTCACTCCTCCGTCAGAAATCTTGCGAGGAGCACCTGGTCGAGGCAAATTTATGGTGAAATTAATGTCTTTCCACTTCCGTATTATGGCCCCAACAGTGCTCACTGGAACATTCAGAAGCTTAGAAATGCGCCTATAACCAATGCCATCATTATGTTTTGCAACAATTAGGTTGCGAAGGTCTTGAGACAGCTCTTTGCTTTTACCCATCATGAGATGTGTCTTGTGTGACACCTTGGCAATGAGACCTTTTTGTAGGCCATCAGTTGGGACTGAACCAGCTGATATTAATTTGCACTGACAGGGGGCTGGATTGCTTTTTAATTACTGATAGTTTTAAGCTGTTGTCTTGGCTTTCCATGCCTTTTTGCACCTCCCTTTCTTCATGTGTTCAATACTTTTTCCCTGTGTCATTTCACATTATTACACAGAACTTAATTTCTGAACTAATTTGTTTTGGTTTCTTTGTATGTATGGATTACTTGAGTTGTTACCAACATCTGGTGAAAATTCCATGTCAATAGCACCTTTAGAAATATATTTACTGAGAAAAATGGTGACGTGTTCAATACTTATTTCACCCGCTGTATGTGTGCTATCAGGTAACATAACAGCCCAATCTCACAGGACACACTGCTAGCAACAGCTAACTAACTAAATGTGTGTTTCGACCTGCCCAGAAATTAATACAATCGTTTCAGTTGGTTCTGGTATTTTAACCTGCATGTCATGATCGCGTCTGGTGGGGATAGACAAAATGATCATGCGCACGATGGCGCATTCGGTCGCAAGCGCTGGCCGGTTTGGGGCGTTTTGGTCACAGTGTAAGAAGTAATTCTGCATTGATCATTTCTTGGTCGCTTACCCATAATGTAGATGTATTGATATTGTTAAAGTAGATCATAAATATGGTCTCTTTGGTGGAGCGTCATTCTGTAGAATAATGAAATAAACTGTAGCTCTGCAAGTAAATGCTAAATGTGTGACTTTTATCAACCGACAACCTAAACAGCAGTGCTGATGGGAATATATAAAATATGAATATAGCAATAACATTTTAAAGTGCTCCTTGAAATAACCGTCCACCAGATTACTCATACAGCAGCAACAGTCCAGCGAGAGAGTTCAGTTGGTGTTCAGGGTCAGAGTAACTGTGGTCTAGTGTTGTTATGGTATGTACTAATTGTATTTTGGCACATAGAATAGGAACTTCCCTTTTCTGTGTGTGTATTTCCAAGGAGCTCTGACCCAGGCTACCGTTGGAGCCCTTAGATGACCTGGGATGAATGAGTGACACTGAGAAGAATAGTCCTCTGAGACAGACAAATGGCTCTCACTTTCACCTCTTTGACAACTCAGGATACAGTAGCAAAAGACAAAAAGAAAATCAAAATACAAAGAGAAAATGCATTTCATGGAAAAAGTCCACCGGAATATAAAAAATGTTGTCCAACAAATAGAATACTATTCTAACTGTTTCAGAAACAAAACATACATTCCAAAAGTACAACGTTCTTAATTAAAAAGAGAGCAGTGAAAGTGTTGTAATGTCGCCTCAGTTTTCCTTTCTGCTGGAGCGGAGCTATGAAGACGAGGATACGGCACTCTTGCCAATATTTACTGACTGAGTCAGGAAGTCCTATTCAAAGTAATTATCATTCATCTGTTTTACAAGTCGCCTGACAATAATACAGTGATAAACTAATGCAGAGTGGTGTGAAAACGGAATCTAATCTAAATCCATGTATCATACTCAAGCATGTCACATTGATATGCAGCAGGAGTAAATAAACTGGATCTCCCTTAATGTTAAGTATCAAAGAGTTCATGAAGTTCATCCACATGATCATTTCCAAAAAGCTGACATGGTCGGGAGATGTACGGCGTTTCCTTCGACACATTGGTGTGGCTGGCTTCCGGGTTAAGCGTGCATTGTGTCAAGAAGCAGTGCGGCTTGCCGGGGTGATGTTTCGGAGGACGCACGGCTCTCGACTGAGTCCGCACGGGAGTTGCAGTGATGGGACAAGACTGTAACTACCAATTGGATATCACGAAATTGGATATCACGAAATAAAAATAAAATAAAAATAAACACTAAGTGAATTAATGTTATCACCGTTATAAACACTAACTGAATTCATGTAATGACCATTAAAAACCCTAAGTGAATTCATGTTATCACCATTATAAACCCTAAGTGAATTCATGTAATCACCATTATAAACCCTAAGTGAATTTATGTAAATCACCATTATAAACCCTAACTGAATTAATGTAATCACAGTTATAAACACTAAGTGAATTCATGTAATCACCGTTAAAAACACTAAGTGAATTCATGTAATCACCGTTAAAAACACTAAGTGAATTCATGTAATCACAGTTATAAACACTAAATTAATTCATGTACGAGTGCAAGCACACTACAATCATCTGTCTTTCTGTCTTTACCAGAGACACCAGCACTGGGGACCAGGGGGACTGCAGGAGCCCTTCCACTCTGCCACCCTCCTCAGGTCTCTCTTTAAGTAGTGCTGTGGTGTCTCTCTTGTCGTGGTGTGTGTTTTGTCCTATATTTTTATCCCTGCAGGAGGCATTTTGCCTTTTGGTAGGCCATCATTGTGAATAAGAATTTGTTCTTAACTGACTTGCCTAGTTAAATAAAGGTTAAATAAAAAAATAAAGATGCACTCCAGTTCTTACCCTATAGGGTTAAAGATGCTTTCCAGTTCTTACCCTATAGGGTTAAAGATGCTTTCCAGTTCTTACCCTATAGGGTTAAAGATGCACTCCAGTTCTTACCCTATAGGGTTAAAGATGCACTCCAGTTCTTACGCTATAGGGTTAAAGATGCTTTCCAGTTCTTACCCTATAGGGTTAAAGATGCTTTCCAGTTCTTACCCTATAGGGTTAAAGATGCACTAAATAATCTTACCCTTTAGGGTTAAAGATGCACTCCAGGATCAACAAATTCTTAACATAGCACGAATTGGAATGGCAGCATATCATACATAGCATATCATACAGTATCATGGATGTAGCATATCAAACGAGCATATCATGGATGTATCATATCATACGAGCATATCATGGATGTAGCATATAATACAAGCATATCATGGATCTAGCATATCGTACGAGCATATCATGGATGTAGCATATCATACGAGCATATCATGGATGTAGCATATCATACGAGCATATCATGGACGTAGCATATTGTACGAGCATGTCATGGATGTAGCATATCATAAGAGCATATCATGGATGTAGCATATCATAGGAAATGGATGACGTAGTACACGTAAAATGGGGACCACCTTTGGCTCGTGAGCACCACTTTCAAAACTACTGGCTGAAATTATAGAAAGGTTTGAGAATGCTTCATTAAGCGAGTGCCTCAATCTCTCGTTATTACTCATTTGATGTAGTTACCCTAGATGTTATGGTGACAGGGTGATTATAAAGACAACATCAATTAACCATGTTGTAGTTAAAAGATTCACCAACTGCTCAACTAATACTGCGCTTGTCACATCCAGCAGACAGTTAGTGCACCAAATGGTGTTCCAGTAGGCTACCTGTATTATTTAAATTGTTGATAGCTAAGATACAAGGCTGAGATAGAAACCATACCCTAATATATGGGATCCCTTCTACCTCATGACTCACGTCACATCCTATCAGCCTTGCCAAAGATATTCCTCTACACAATAGTGGACTCCTCTCCTCTCCTCTCCTCTCCTCTCCTCTGTGACCTGTGGTGTTCCTGCCCCCTCCTCTCTGTGCCCCTTGCCCCCGCTACACAGTGCTGTCCAGACAGACAGACAGACAGATGGACAGACAGCACTGCTGGTGGAAGAGGCTGGATCACAGTAGAAGGCCTGCCCAAATGATGAGTCAGGAACACAGACCGTTTCCTTGGAATCAGTGCCCATTTCCTATTTGAGCGAGTTGAGAATGAGACTTTCCTTACTCGGGCCATTTCCTTCTCATATCCTGAGCCCACCCTTTCCAACCGCCAAGCTTGTTACCAACGTAACTGTTTCAACACCAGGGAACAATGTTGGACTCACTGTCTGGGGGCCCTGTCCCAACTCTCTGCCTGCACCCTCCCCTCCATTGTCTTGTCATTGGTTTTAAGCTACACTGAGCACCACCATGTGTATAGGTATTTAACTAACCAAAAATGATATCAAGGTCTTGTTCATACACATTATATCCTCTCCACATTTTCTAAACGGCCATTTTAGGGTTCAAATACATCTGGTAATTAAGGTGCATAACACAACATACACTTTAGTTCCACGTTTCAACAGAGAGATAAGGCCATTTAATAGATAGAGCCAAGACAAATTGCATTATGTCGTTTCTTAAATATACTGTATATCTAATGCAATTTGGTATTTTATTTTATACTTTTTTTTATTTAACCTTTATTTAACTAGGCAAGTCAGTTAAGAACAAATTGTTATTTACAATGACGGCCTACACCGGCCAAATTCAGACGACGCTGGGCCAATTGTGCGCCGCCCTATGGGACTCCCAATCACGGCCGGTTGTGATACAGTCTGGTTTCAAACCAGGTTGTCTGTAGTGACGCCTCTAGCATTGAGATGCAGTGTCTTAGATCACTGTGACACTTGGGAGTTCAAAGCAAAGCTGTGAAACCCATTGTTGTTCTTGGATTTTTTTTTTCTTGATGTATAACTACAGCATAGATTGTTAAAAAAAAAGAATAATAATTTGGCACACAGAAACTAGAGGCCATGGGCTCTATTTTAACAAACCTAATGCAATGCTCAATCTAAGCACAGGTGGTAGCGCTATAGGTTCGGGGGTATGTCAGAAATAAATTTTTTCTATTTTCACAACCACAATTATCGGCGCAGTTGCTGGCGTTGGCGCGAAAGGGCTGGGTTTGGATTTATAAACAAGTTCTGAGTTTGTCGAGGCTTGGCCCCTCACTGGCCAATCAGAAAGCTCCATGGCTAAATATGTGGTTGCTTCAGGTAGTGTATTTATAGTCTGTTATGTATTTCCATGGAATGAACTCCAATTACAATGTTAGTCATTTGTTGTGCAATCACTGGAGAATAAACTGGATGAGCTCCGTTCGAGACTATCCTACCAATGGGACATTAAAAACTGTAATATCTTATGTTTCACTGAGTGTGGCTGAACGACGACACAGAAAATATACAGTTGTCTGGGTTTTCCGTGGATTGGCAGGACAGAACAGCTATGTCCGGTAAGACGAGAGGTGGGGGTGTGTGTCTATTTGTCAATAACAGCTGGTGAGCGATGTCTAATATTAAGGTAGTCTCGAGGTATTGCTCACCTGAGGTAGAGTACCTTATGATAAGCTGTAGACCACACTATCTACCAAGAGAGTTTTCATCTAGCCATCTATTTACTACCACAATTTTTTACTACCACAAACCGATGCTGCCACTAAGACCGCACTCAACAAGCCATAAGCAAACAAGACAATGCTCATCCAGAAGCGGCACTCCTAGTGACCGGGGACTTTAATGCAGGCAAACTTAAATCCGTTTTACCTCATTTCTACCAGCATGTCACGTGCAATCAGAGGGGAAAAAACTCTAGACCACCTTTACTCCACACACAGAGACGCGTACAAAGCCATCCTTCGCCCTCCATTTGACAAATCTGACCATTATTCTATACTCCTGATTCCTGCTTAAAAGCAAAAACTAAAGCAGGAAGTACCCGTGACTCGCTCAATACGGAAGTGGTCAGATGACGCGGATGCTACGCTACAGGACTGTTTTGCTAGCCTACAGACTGGAATATGCTTCATCAATAAGTGCATTGACGATGTCGTCCTCACAGTGACAGCAGTCCAATATAGTCCCTGTGCCCAAGAAAGCGAAGGTAACCAGCCTAAATGACTTCCGCCCCGTATTACTCACGTCAGTAGCCATGAATTGCTTTGAAAGGCTGGTCATGGTTCACATCAACACAATCATCGTAGAAACCCTAGACCCACTCCAATTCCCCAACAGAACCACAGATGATGCAATCTCAATCGCACTCCACACTGTCCTTTCCCACCTGGACAAAAGGATCACCTACGTGAGAATGCTGTTCATTGACTACAGTTTAGTGTTCAACACTATAGTGCCCACAAAGCTCATCACTAAGCTAAGGACCCTGGGACTAAACAACTGGATCCTGGACTTCCTGGCGGGCCACCCCCAGGTGGTAAGGGTAGGTAACAACACATTTGCCACACTGATCCTCAAGATGGGGGCCCCTAAGGGGTGCGTGCTCAGTTCCCTCCTGTACTCCCTATTCACCCATGACTGCATGGCCAGGCACGATTCCAACACCATCATTACGTTTGCAGACGACACAACAGTGGTAGAACTGATCACAGACAACGATGAGACAGTCTATAGGCTGGAGGTCAGAGACCTGGCCATGTGGTGCCAGGATAACAACCTCTCCCTCAACCTGATCAAGACAAAGGAGATGATTGTGGACTACAGGAAAAGGAGGACCGAGCACGCCCCCATTCTCATCGACGGTGCTGTAGTGGAGCAGGTTGAGAGCTTCAAGTTCCTTGGTGTCCACATCACCAACAAACTAGCATGGTCCAAACACACCAAGACACTAGTGAAGAGGGCACAACAACGCTTATTCCCCCTTAGGAATGAAAAGATTTGGCAGTCCTCAGATCCTCAAAAGGTTCTACAGCTGCACCATTGAGAGCATCCTGACTGGTTGTATCACTGCCTGGTATGGCAACTGCTCCAACAGCAGTGTAAGATATTTGTATTATTATTTCTGCATAATGTACACTATTGCTGCCGTATTAGAAAACGTGAACCGGAAGTACTTGCACGGGGTTGTAACGTACAGCACTAGATTAAACTTCACTTGAGTCATCCTTGGGGTACTGAGAGATAAACGCTTTCACTGATTGCACATAAAGGGAATATAGTTCCTACATGATAGCGTGCTTGCTTTGTTGTCCTTTCTGTCACCCTGTGAACCCTGTGCATTGCTGCTCGCAGCTACAGTTGAAATCGGAAGTTTACATACACCTTAGCTAAATACATTTAAACTCAGTTTCCACAATTCCTGACATTTAATCCTAGTAAAAATTCCCTGTTTTAGGTCCGTTAGGATCACCACTTTATTTTAAGAATGTGAAATGTTTACAGTTTACATACACTCAATCAGTATTTGGTAGCATTGCCTTTAAATTGTTTAAGTTGGGTCAAATGTTTCGGGTAGCCTTCCACCAGCTTCCCACAATAAGTCGGGTGAATTTTGGCCCTTTCCTCCTGACAGAACTGGTGTAACTGAGTCAGGTTTGTAGGCCTCCTTACTCGCACACACTTTTTCAGTTCTGCCCACACATTTTCTATAGAATTGAGGTCAGGGCTTTGTGATGGCCACTCCAATACCTTGACTTTGTTGTCTTTAAGCCAGATGTTGCTTCAATATATCCACATAATTTTCCTTCCTCATGATGCCATCTATTTTGTGAAGTGCACCAGTCCCTCCTGCAGCAAGCACCCCCACAACATGATGCTGCCACCCCGTGCTTCACGGTTGGGATGGTGTTCTTCAGCTTGCAAGCTTCCCCCTTTTTCCTCCAAACATAATGATGGTCATTATGGCCAAACAGTACTATTTTTGTTTCATCAGACCAGAGGACATTTCTCCAAAAAGTACGTTCTTTGTCCCCATGTGCAGTTGGCGGTTTTGGAGCAGTGGCTTTTTCCTTGCTGATCGGCCTTTCAGGTTATGTCAATATAAGACTCGTTTTACTGTGGATATAGATACTTTTGTACCTGTTTCCCCCAGCATCTTCACAAGGTCCTTTGCTGTTTTTCTGGGATTGATTTGCACTTTTCACACCAAAGTACTTTCATCTCTAGGAGACAGAACGCCTCCTTCCTGAGCGGACTGACGGCTGCGTGGTCCCATGATGTTTATACTATTGTTTGTACAGATGAACGTGGTACCTTCAGGCGTTTTGAAGTTGCTCCCAAGGATGAACCAGACTTGTGGAGGTCTTGGCTGCTTTCTTTTGATTTTCCCATGGTGTCGAGCAAAGAGGCACTGACTTTGAAGGTAGGCCTTGAAATACATCCACAGGTACACCTCAAATTATGTCAATTAGCCTATCAGAAGATTCTAAAGCCATGACATCATTTTCTGGAATTTTCCAAGCTGTTTAAAGGCACAGTCAACTTAGCGTATGTAAACTTCTGACCCACTGGAATTGTGATATAGTCAATTATAAGTGAAATAATCTGTCTGTAAACAATTGTTCAAAGAATTACTTGTGTCATGCACAAAGTAGATGTCCTAACAGACTTGCCAAAACTATAGTTTGTTAACATGAAATCTGTGGAGTGTTTGAAAAATTAGTTAATGACTTCAACCTAAGTGTATGTAAACTTCCGACTTCAAGCGTATATCTTTTTTTATATAGTTATATCACTTCAGTACATCACAGTTCCATCTTGTTATCTTCATAATATCCCAAACTGTTGTAAATTATTTATTTTGATCTTAAAATAAAATCTCTCTCACGCCATTAACAGTTGTTTTTTTGTTTTTTTCAACAGCCAAATAGAGAAAACAGTTGAGGACGGAAAAAAGCGGCTTGTCACTTGTTTATGTTTGGCAATGTGGACTGACCAAGTGAGTGCTGGGAAAAAAGTTGGGGAGCATGGCCCACACGCTGGCCAGCGACAGTGAGCTGGCCCGATTAGGTTTATGAAGTGGAAAGTTTAATGAAGTCGCGAGCGAAGGAATGGTTGGGACAGTTCTCTCTGCACAGATGGCCCTTTGTAACTCCTGACACCTGCCAGCTGCTCCGGCTTCAAAATGATGGCGCTGGGGGGAGTGGGACGAGGGCCCTGCCTTCTAAGCTTCCTACAGTGGCTGGGGATGAACCCCTGACCCCGGGTGTTAGACAGGGCCACTGAATGTTCTCTCTCTTCTCAGTGGGTCTCCAGCCCCTGTCTATGCTGCCGCACTCTCACCACAGTGGCCTGCTCGGGGGGACAGCCCCCTTTGGCCACCCGGCCTCAGCCACACCACAGCGCTTCTGTTTGGTCACTTCTTTCTCTGAAAGACTAACTGGATGAAGGGTGTTCTCAGGCTGAAAATCAGAACGTTGTTGGATCTATTTTGATCTAAGCTCGGTAAATGGCCAATAGTTAATTTTCACTTTGAAAATGCTGCTACAGAGTTAATGAATACACATTTTGCAAACATTTAATTTATTAAATAAAAATGAAAAACATCCAAGCAATACAATAACTATTCGTTTTTCCAACAGACGTGATACAGTATAGTTGTAGAAGGCCTTCTTGGAGAGTAACTTTCTCCTATTTCCCCAACCGTCTGTTACATCTTGACATACAGGTAACTGACAAAATAATGGAAACACTTGAGTAAATGAAGGACACAAAGTATATTGAAAGCAGGTGCCTCTACACAGGTGTGGTTCTTGAGTTAATTAAGCAATTAACAGCCCATCATGATTAGGGTCATGTATAAAAATGCTGGGCAGGCCATGTCTATGCCTCCATAGGACGAGTGGTCAATGAATGGTTTGATGAGCATGAAAACTATGCAAACCATATGCCATTGCCATCGCCATCTCAGTCACCAGATCTCAACCCAATTGAACACTTATGGGAGATTCTATTTTTGTTTTTTTTACATCATTAACTCAGGAATTGTTTTGTGCCATTACATACAGCCAGGAATAACTATTGGATATTAGAGTGGCTGTAACTCACCTGAACCAGCAGCATTACAACCAGGATTACGACTTCCCCGGAGCAGATCCTTTGTTCGTTCTCCCAAGTGCAATTTAACTTATCCCAGATGCCGATCCAAAACAACAACGGCCTCCTGGTCCGACTTAGGAAGCATGCACACCACCCACCACTCTCGAGTATTTTACTTGCTAATGTCGAATCTCTGGATAATAAGGTTGATGATCTTAGGGCGAGAGTCGCTTTTCAGCGAAACACTAGGGACTGTAACATACTCTGCTTCACAGAAACATGGCTTTCTGGAAAGGTTCTGTCTGACTCCGTAAAGCCAGTTTGGTTCTCAGTACATCGCGCCGACAGGAATAAACATCTCTCCGGGAAGCAGAAGGGCGGAGGTATATGTTTCATGATTAAAGATTTATGGTGTAACTGTGATAACATACAGGAACTCGTCCTTCTGACTTAGAATATCTAACAATCAAATGGACCGTTCTACCTCCCAAGGAAATTTTCGGCAATCATCGCAACAGCTGTATATATCGCCCTTCAAGCAGATACCACGTCGGCCCTCAAAGAACTTAATTGGACTTTATGTAAACTGGAAACCATATATCCTGAGACTGCATTTATTGTAGCTGGGGATTTTAACAAAGCAAATCTGAGGATAAGGCTCCAGAAATTATATCAGCGGGCCTCCCGAGTGTTGACTCAGTCGCCAGGTGGACGGTGGTTCCTCCGACACATTGGTGCGGCTGGCTTCCGGGTTAAGCGTTCATTGTGTCAAGAAGCAGTGCGGCTTGGTGGGTTGTGTTTCGGAGGACGCACCGCTCTCGACCTTCGCCTCTCCCGAGTCCGTACGGGAGTTGTAGCGATGAAGACTGTAACTACCAATTGGATATGACGAAAATTGAAATTATATCAGCACATTGACTGTCGCACTCGTGGGGCTAACACATTGCATCATTGTTACACTTACTTCCAAAATGCATATAAAGCCCTCCCCCGCCCACCATTTGGCAAATCAGATCCCGATTCCATTTTGCTCCTCCCCTCCTATAGCCAGAAACTCAAACAGGAAGTTCCCGCGGTCAGGTCTATTCAGTGCTGGTCTGACCAATCGGCATCCACGCTGCAAGATTGTTTTGATCACGTGGACTGGGACATGTTCAGGTTAGCTTCGGAAAATAATATTGACATATATGCAGACACGGTGAATGAGTTTTTATAAGGAAGTGCATAGGAGATGTTGTTCCCACTGTGACTAAAACATACCCCAACCAGTAACCATGGATAGATGGGAGCATTCGTACAAAACTGAAAGCGTGAACCACCGCATTTAACCAGGACAAGAAGACTGGGAATATAAAAGAATACAAACAGTGCAGTTATTTCCTCCGTAATGCAATCAAGCAGACTAAATATCGGTATAGGTATAAAGTGGAGTCACAGTTCAATGGCTCAGACACGAGACGCATGTGGCAGGGTCTACAATCACGGATTATAAAAGGAAAACCAGCCACGTCGCGGACACCGACGTCTCGCTTCCAGACAGGATGAACACATTCTTCGCTCGCTTTGAGAATAATACAGTGCCACCGACGCAGCCCACTACCAAGGACTGTGGGCTCTTTCTCAGTGGCTGAAGTGAGTAATACATTTAAGCGTGTTAACTCTCGCAAGGCTGCTGGCCCAGATGGTATCCCTAGCCACGTCCTCAGAGCATGCGCAAATCAGCTGGCTGATCAGCTGGCCCCCAAGTATATTCAATCTCTCCCTGTCCCTGTCTGTTGACCCCACATGCTTCAAGATGGCCACCATTGTCCCTGTACCTAAGAAAGCAAAGGTAACTGAACTAAATGAATATCGCCCAATAGCACTCACCTCTGTCATCATAAAGTGCTTTGAGAGACTAGTCAAGGATCATATCACCTCCACCTTACCTGCCACCCTAGACACACTTCAATTTGCTTACCGTCTCAATAGATCCACAGATGATGCAATCGCCACCACATTGAACACTGCCCTATCCCATCTGGATAAGAGGCATACCTATGTAAGAATGCTGTTCATTGACTATAGCTCAGCATTCAGCACCATAGTTCCCTCCAAGCTCATCATCAAGCTTTAGGACCTGGGTCTGAACCCCGCCCTGTGCAACTGGATCCTGGACTTCCTGACGGGTTGCCCCCAGGTGGTGAAGGTAGGAAACAACACCTCCTCGCTGATCCTCAACACTGGGGCCCCACAAGGGTGCGTACTCAGCCCCCTCCTGTATTCCCTGTTCACCCATGACTGCGTGGCCAAGCACGCCTCCAACTCATTCATCAAGTTTGCAGACGACACAACAGTAGTAGGCTTGATTACCAACAACGATGAGACAGCCTACAGGGAGGAGGTGAGGGCTCTGGGAGTGTGGTGACAGGAAAATAACCTCTCACTCAACGTCAGCAAAACTAAGGAGATGATCGTGAACTTCAGGAAACAGCAGAGGGCGCACCCCCTATCCACATCGATGGGACTGCAGTGGAGAAGGTAGAAAGCTTCAAGTTCCTCGCCGTACACATCACTGACAAACTGAAATTGTCCACCCACACAGACAGTGTGGTGAAGAAGGCGCAACAGCGCCTCTTCAACCTCAGGAGGCATCAACCCCAACGCATTACTGGGGGCAAACTTCCCGCCCTCATGGACACCTACAGCACCCATTGCCACAGGAAGGCCAAAAAGATAATCAAAGACCACCTGACCCACTGCCTGTTCACCCCGCTATCATCCAGAAGGCGAAGTCAGAACAGGTGCATCAAAGCTGGGACCGAGATACTGAAAAACAGCTTCTATCTCAAGGCCATCAGAATGCTAAACAGCCACTACTAACACACCATAGGCGGCTGCCTATAGACACTGATTAGAAATCACAGGCCACTTAAGGAATAGAACTCTAACCACTGTAATAATGTATCTGTATCTGCATAACTCATCTCTATGTATAAACTGCACCCTATTCTACGGTATCTTAGTCACTCAATTTGTGTGTACATATTGCATCACCCATCTCATATGTATATACTGTATTGTACTCTATACTACGCCACCGACTGCTGAACAACCATCTCTAGCACATCAGAGACTGCTGCCTATAGACATAGATTAGAAATACCCGGCCACTTTAAGGAAATGAAACACTAGTCACTTTTACTTAGTTTTATGTGTATTTGGGTATATGTTGTAAAACTGTTATATATAACTTGTTAGATATTATTGCACAGTTGGAGCTAGAAGCACAAGCATTTCTCTACACCCGCAATAACATCTGCTAATCACGTGTATGTGACCAATAACATTTTATTTTATTTTATTTGAACCAGGATGATAATCCCCTATTTCCTGTCAAACAGGTCCACGGTCAGGGATGATAATCCCCTATTTCCTGTCAAACAGGTCTGGGTCAGAGATGATAATCCCCTATTTCCTGTCAGGGGGTAGTTAGTCTCAGGTTTCTGCCCACACCCAGCCCAATGTCAGACAGAAACATCAGACACGGTAGGATACTTGCTACTTAAATTAGTGCACAGACAGATACAGGTCTGGGATGTGGTGTCAAACCCACAGCTGCCCATTTAGGGGACTGTAACAGGCATTGTAAATTGAGACAGGACTGAGAGAGAAAGAGAAATGCATCCCAAAAGAGAAGTCAGGTTTTTTAGGACAACACAAACCTCAACCTGGCTGCAACACAAATAATTATAGAAATACAGTTAAGAAACAAACTAGAGAAATACACAATATTCCTCATAAAAAGCCAATAGACAGCATGCCCATATATCTTGTTATCTCTACCCCATAATGGCTTCATAGTTTGAACCATAAGACTCCAGTCAGCATTGCAAAAGCCAGCTATAGAAATGGCTAACACCGATCGTCAAGCAAATGCTTTGGCCCTCCTCCCTGAGAACGGCCACAGAAACACTGGAAGGGAGTTTCTAGTGACAGCTGGTTGGCTGCATCCCTTCCTGCAGACCCCCTCATCTTCTCCATGGGCCCAGAGTAAATGAGTGATTCCAGAGGTCAAAGGTAGCACTCCCTTTCCCAGGAGTCCACCCAGCCCGAACAACATTCCCTTGAAACAGGAAGGGAGGGCATTGTCCATATGTTGTCTTCAATCACAGGCAGCCCCAGAGGTGCTTCAGCAGCTCAGTGACAAAGCGGGCCCACTGTTTGGAACAGGACTGTGAAACTGTTCCAGAGGCCAGCGAAACATGAATGAGCTGTAAAATGAAGCCTGCCTGCCCACCCCCAACGCAGCAGCACTGACACTTAGGAGAGAGAACAGGGTTTATATCAAAGTCTAGCTTATCACAGGCCACCTTCCCACGTTGTGGAGGAAGAGGGGTAAGGGGAGGTAGTCACTGACAGGCCGGACAGCACATGTAGGTGTTGTATATTGCTTACACTGATACTAACTATAAAACAATTCCCATTTTACAGCTGCCCCAACATTAATACGCATTTAACACCCTGAGGAATATGGTGTATACTAAAAATACATGTGATTATACAGTGAAGGACATTACAGTACAGGTGATATTCAGTTACATGGTGCTGCTGCTGAAGTCCAGGATTCAGGCCATAAGGTTTAAACTGACACCGGAGTGAATTTCATACGAACTGATACAGGCTGCAGAACTGAGGGGGTGAAGTGGCCACCAGTGCTGAACAAAACATCTGCGGTTTTCCCTGCTGAGGGGGACCATGTGCGAAGCTTCTTTGTAAGTGTTGGCTGTGCAGGGTTACTGGACGTCTGTCTGTGCAGGGTTACTGGACCTCTGTCTGTGCAGCCAGTCAATTACCTCACTCAAGTATGTGGTGCAACTGGAGAGCAGCTGCAGCCAGCTCTTGGTCCAAAGCTACTGGATAACCCCTGTCTAAGTCCTGTGGGTGACTACTGGATAACCCCTGTCTAGGTCCTGTGTGGCCCTCACAATAACACACTGACACATCCAGTCAACACTACACTGACACATCCCAGTCAACACTACACAGACACATCCCAGTCAACACTACACAGACACATCCCAGTCAACACTACACGGACACATCACAGTCAACACTACACCACACGGACACATCGCAGTCAACAATACACCACACTGACATATCCCAGTCAACAATACACCACACTGACATATCCCAGTCAACACTAAACCACAAAGACAAATCCCAGTCAACACTACACGGACACATCCAGTCAACACTACACCATACGGACACATCCCAGTCAACACTACACAATACGGACAAATCCCAGTCAACACTACACCACACGGACACATCCCAACCAACGTTTAAAACACCTAAATGATTAACTCTGTGGTTTGTCATGAGTTTAGGTCTTATTCTGGCAGTAAGATATACCTGGCTAAAGAAACCTCACTGGAACAAAACCCCCTCCATTCATACACTCCCTTCTTTACCCTCAACTGACACCCCTCCATTAACTGCTCCATTCAAGGCTGGTGAGACAGAACGACGGTGAAAGGTGCCTACCGCATGGCCAGTCCTCACTTAAGCCGCAGGTCCACAGAGGCGAAGACACTCGTTGTGGAGGGGCAACAGGTGTGAGGCAGGTACCCCGGCTTAAAGCCTTCTCTAGTCACATATGCACGAGGAAGGTCCGATAACCATGCTACTGTCTGCGCTCAGCCTGGTTTAACAGCCTGGCAACAAGAGAGGATCATTACACCTGGTTTAACAGCCCTGGCATTCAGAGAGGACACCCTGAACCTATATCCACCGCAAGTCAAAACAGCAGAGGGTCCTTTTAATTTAAAAGCCCTATCGAGTTTGTATTTTCCATGAGCTTACCCAATTAATAATTGATACATAGTAGCAAGTGATCCAGTGTTTGTTTCGACCCAAGAGGGAGAAGTAAGCAAGAGGGGGGATGTGTGGGAGAAGAGGACAGGAAGCAGCCTGGTAGAGGTTCTCACAACCAGCAAGGCTCAGACAGCCACAAGCTGTTATCTCTCTGACAACTGCTGCTGGCTTTACGAGAGGATCGGTTTTATTTCATGACACTGTGTAAAAGTCTTTTAACACAAAAAAAAGTGTTCCAATCTATCAAAAAAATAGTCTGTACATAAATCCTGGTCATAAAGACTCCTGGTGAAAGACATCCTTCTTATTTCAGTACGCCAACGAGAGACTCTAGGGCTATAGAGTATCGCAGATTGCAATAAGAAAAAATCTCCAAGAGAGCGCTTTGACATCTGATAGCAATAAAGAAGTCTGCAGTGAATTAACATTTTTAAATTACTAATTTCCAAAAAGGTCCATCAAATTTCCCAACAAAAAGGTTGCAAACATTGGCTCACTGGCTAGGAACATCTCTTCTCCCCAGAACGTTGGTTTGCTGTGTTCCCAAACATTGGCTCACTGGTTAAGAACAAATATTCTCCCCAGAACATTGGTTTCCTGTGTTCCCAAAGATTGGCTCACTGGTTAAGAACAAATATTCTCCCCAGATCATTGGTTTGCTGTGTTCCCAAACATTGTGAAGCAAAAGGGTGTAGTATTTCCTAAATACAAAGCAAAAACTCATACAAAATCTGGTGTAAACCTTCAAGAGCAAGAATCTTTCACGCTATTGAATATGGTATTTCTTCACTCTACAGCAGCTTCATACTAACCAGGGATATTGATGGAGCGCAAAGGTGGCTCAACCAAAAGCTCTTGGCTTCCATCTAGTGGTAATTTAGGATAAAGCACAGCAAGTTCTTACTGCTCTAGAAGTTTAGACTGGCATGCATAAAATGGCATTCCTCTTCTAGCCCCAATGAAAGTATTTAATTTCAACTCAAGGCTCATATACATTGCAAATAAGAGGGCAATTTATACAAGTTCACAACAGACCACTGTTCAACAGACCAAGCCAGGCTTCAGTTGTTGAACGCAGATATGTTGACTGAATGGGCTCCTCAAAACAAACACCGGCTGTTGAGTGGAACACTGACCTTTCTATGCCATGCGGCGAGCGTTCCCGCGCGTATCGTTAGTCTAACTGCTGCTCCCAACTGCCCATTGTACTCCACACCCTCACCTATCAGATGACAGGGACCTGCGTACGTCTCTCACTTAGTGTAGTCTACCTGGTCGCCACGTGGCAGCTGCTATAAGACTTCACACCGGGGCCCAAAGAGACCGTAAGAGGCTAAATGATCTCTTTGACTCTCACCTGGACAGAGCTGTTCAGATGCTACACTGTGGCCACCTCTCCAAGTGACTAATTGGTCACACAAGCCAGTTCTTGTCAAATATGCATGAGGAGCTATTGTGGTGCCTGCTCTATGTCTGGATGTGATGACCGTGGTCTTAGAAATGTCACATCAACATGTTATGGTTGATTTAGAGTTCTATTGTAACTTATCAGAGGAATAGGCAGTATTTGGTAGCACCACTTTGATGAGACGTTATTGGGGCACAATGGTAGCAAGGGCATATAAAGGGACATTTTAATGAAAGGGCAGTCATGGGTTATATCATTTTAAAAAAACAGTTACTGACAAAAAAAAAATAACTTCAGTGGCAATGACATAATTAAGAAAACGCAAATCCATATATACAGGATTACAAAACATCTTAACACAATCTAAAGTACAAAAGGTATCAAGGATTAGCTTGTTGATTTCATCAGTCTCTAATCACATTCTATTTATGTACAGATTTAGACTTTAGTTGTTTTTTTATTCCTCCTTTGTTCTTGGGGGTTGAGAACTCCTTGTTGCAACAGTCACAAACCCAGCAACCTGAGGAGAGAAACACAAAACAATTATGTTACAGTTGATCCACATTAAACCAAAGGCTAGAAAGCACTGCATTGTGGGATCCTTCAGACTAAAAGGCATCTAGACAAAACCAGCTCTTTCAAACATTTGATTTCAACACTTCTAAAGCACTTTGACCACATTCCAAACATGAACTTACTGATGTTTAAATTTGCAGCAACGCTAATTATAGCAAGTTGAGGTAACACACAACCCTCTTGACTGCAAAAAAAAAAATCTTAAATGGCAGTCTTGGAAAACTCTAAGACGACATAAGATACAATGAGAGAGAAAGAGGGACAGGACAGAGATTCTTTTAAATTATTTTTTTACATAGCCAGCCTTACTGCCTTCCTTGCTGCCTTCCTTGCTGCCTTCCTTGCTGCCTTCCTTGCTGCCTTCCTTGCTGCCTTCCTTCCTTCCAGTAATCACTGATCTAACACATTTTGGTAGGTTTTATAAAGCTTTTACCAAGGATGCATTCTTAAAGTAATTTGAACAGACCCAGAGAGCTCACCTAGAGGGATGGCGTTCAGGCCCACACAGAAGGTGTGGAAGCCACGGTCACACTTGTCACAGAACATCATCTCCTCCTCGTGGTGGGGATGCTTACACACCGTGCAAGTCTTACACTCCATGCACTGCCACCGGTAGGTCTTAATCAGACCCACCAGCTCTTCACTCATGTCCAGGCACGATGGGTGACCTGGGGCACACACAGACAACGCTCACACCACAGCACTACTCCAAAACGCACTGTATAATTCCAATTTGTGATCCCAACAAATCAGATTAAGTTATGTTGCTCATATTATAGAGGCTTTGTGGTCTTTATGAACAAGCCTGTGTGGTTTGTCCGTTTTAATTAAAACACAAACAGAAGTTCCACTTACCACTGTTCTTGCACTGTGAGCAGTGAATGAGAGCTTCTGGCTTTCTTTTCTTGTTGGACTCCTTACCCTTCTGGCAAATGCCACATATAGCATTGGGTATGACCTTAGGCTGCAAGGGCAGAACAATGCTATCATGTTTAGCAACAAGGCCTAGTGCACCATGTGACACAGGGCTTCTGGGCAACACACATCATTATACTGTACAAGGTGTTACATCCTAAAAGGCCTGATAGGAGGTATATAGGAATTTATTTAACAGTAGATCCAATCTTGTTATGTGCTTCCTACTTCACAAAGCACAAACAAGAATGACTAGGAAAAGCCAAGTCAGGAACAAATTGAACAGGTTTCTATGTGCTCGTGGAAATATAATACATTCAAAACGCTTGGTGTTGCCATCTTGAAATGTTTCATTTGACTGGGTGCAAAACAAGGAGAAAAGGCTACGTATGTTCTGTTAGGCTTCAGACGGCTACCCCTGCAGTGTAGTGCCAACGCAGGATATTCATACCATTACCGGTATGAAAATAATACATTTCTTGTACAGCTCCTGAACTCTGACTTGTATTAAAATGATAAAGTCAACTTTAAGGCCATATTATCTATGGCTGGGTAATTATTCTGCAAGTACTGTATCGACATTAGCCTTAACATCAATGAGCTCCGATATTGAAAAGTTGTTGTTAAATTCCGAACACATCTAAGATATTTAGTCGAACTGTATGTATTACATACTAACAATAAATGGAAGGTAAGTAGAGAAACGTTTTTAAAACGTTTAAAAGTTTGGTTTGCACTCAAAATGAATTATTCAAATTCCCTTTGTAAACATACTGATTGGGAACGTAACGGACAAATCAATCCCTGTGGAAAGTTATGAACTCTCCACATCAATCAATGAGCATAGATCCAATCCTGATGTAGGATGCGGTGTAGTAATAACAGTCATGCCATGACAAGATAGATTTGGGCTTACTGCTCTTGCTGTCATTTTTGGCAAACTAACTTTTATTTATCTCCCATGTTGCCGTTGCAGTAAAGACACATGAGCGTAAATTGCCAGAAGGTAGATCATGTTGATCCCAGAAATGCCATACTCTTATCAAATAATTTAAACTTAATAACAATAACTTTCAGAGGCAATCGAAAGCAAAAAAGCCAACATATAGAACGTGTATTAACAGGCCTCTGGCACACTGACATTGTGTTCCCCAGGCTCATAGAAAAACAAAGAACCAGTATGTAATGTTATATCAAACAACCATTATAGAGTTACGGCACAAGAATACTGCATTAAAAGTACTGAGACACAACTTGAATTATAAAACGTTCAAACACTGAAGTATTACTGTAGTTTTAAGTGCTACTACTAAATAAAATGTATGCATCTAAAGTCTAATCATATCAAGAAATACTGTATGTTGTTTAAAAGCAATTAATCTAGCAGCCAAATATATCTGCACACTTGTCTTAAAGGGATAGTTCATCCAAATTACATATTGGTTTCCTTACCCTGTTAGCAGTCTATGGACAAGGTATGGCAACAATCCATGCTTTGGTTTAGTTTCCATGGGACGGTTTCCAAATGCTAACGTTTTAGCATTTGTGGAACAAACCCATTCAAGTTATGGGACCAATATGATCATCAGAAAGTATTTAAAATGTATTGTGAAGTTCAACAAAGTCACATACATTTTTTGAACCTGATGCGCGAAAAAGCTAATATTGGTCCAATGACTTGAAATGGATTTGTGCCACAAATGCTAAAACTTGAGCATTTGGAAAACAGTGCCAAGGAAACTAAACCAAAGCATGGATTGCTGTCATACGTTGACCATAGACTGCTTACAGCGTAAGGAAACCAATATGGAATTTTGTAATTTGGGTGAACTATCCCTTTAATTAGTCTGTTGACAAGTAGACAGAAAAGAGGTATATTAAGACATTCAAAGAATACGGTGAAAAATGTACAAGTCTTTAGGACCAATCAAAAGTGCTGTGAAGAAAAAGTCCCAAATGTGACAGAACTACTCCAAAATGTTATTGCTCATAATGTCTGATATGGAACCATCAGTGTTTTAACCAATGACGTACATATATAAACCCTGGATTACTGATGCTATGTATTGGCCAATGAGAGGCTTTGGTGGCACCGGTCGCTCATATTGGCACTGCCCAGAAGAAGCCATAGGAATGAACGGAATTCTACAGGATTTCAATTCAATGTTAAGGACAAAATTACATGTATTTAAATATGTGTTGTTGTAGTGGGGACAGTAAAATTGTCTATGAATTTGAGAGTGGTTACATTTCTCCAGGCCCATTCGTCAGCTTTTTACCAAAACAGGCTGGGTGAACGCTTAGTTGTTGTTTCAATTAAAGATTCTAGCTTTATATAAAACGTTTTTATATATTTTTTATATAGATAGATAGATAGATAGATAGATAGATAGATAGATAGATAGATAGATAGATAGATAGATAGATACTTTATTGATCCCCCGGGGGGGAAATTTCATTAATGTAATTTAAAAGTATGCATTGATATGGAACCATCAGTACCAAACTGGACCAAGTGAAAGAGGGAAGGCAGACTTGAGTCCACAGACTTGAGTGTCACTCCAAGAAATATCTATTGCCACCTGGTGGAGTGTGTGTGTGTGTGTGTGTGTATGTGTGTGTGTGTGTTAGGAGTGAGGGGTGGTGGGGGTAAAGAAGGGTCTCTCTACTGAAAGTGCTGAAGAAGCTGGAAGGGGTGGTGGAGTCAGGGAAAGGGAAGAGAAGTGCTGTTGGAGAAAGTCAGGGGCTTTTTTCTTCTACCTTGTACCCAGGGACAGATTTGTGTTGGTTGGGACGTGGGTTGACAACTTTAGCTGGGGTGGCAGTCCTGTCCTTGGCCTTTGACTGCACTCCACTGTCCTGACTGTCCCCATCTGAGGTGTTTCCAGATGAGCTGTCCTGTTGACAAAATTCAGTTCTTACTATTCAAGCAAGCTGCAAAGGAGTTTACATCGAAGCGAACTTACAGAGCATCTAGGCTTTTACTGGTAATCCAAGCTCTGAAATAAAGTGTTTAAAACCAGTTCCTTACTGAATTTTTCTTGCCCTCTTCTCCCTTGTTGTCATCTGCGTCGTCCGAGTCCCCATCGCTGTCCAGGGCAGGCAGCTCCGGGTCCAAGGGGGGCTCGAACAGGGCTGTGTTCAGGGGCAAGTAGCGCAGCTCGTTGGGAGAGTACCTGAATCAAACACAGGAACATCAATTTAAATATCTTTAGAGGTCAGGAGCTGCATTCAAGACTACTTGTTATTTAACAATACCTTTTGTAATAGTCCTGGAACTGCCCAGGGATGAGGGCCACTGGATAGGGTCCAGTCTTGGTTCTCTCTGGAGGAAGGACTTTATACCTTCCTTGGGGTACTTGGATAATCTGTTAGAAAGTTAGTTGAAACTTTAACTCCTTCAATTACACGTTCAACTCCACAAGTAATATAGTTAATAAATGTACTGATATACACTGAGCGTACAAAACATTAGGAATGCCTTCCTAATATTGAGTTGCACACCCTTTTTCCATCAGAACAGCCTAAATTCAACGGGGCATAGACTCTACAAACTGTTGAAAGTGTTCCACAGGGATGCTGGCCCATGTTGACTCCAATGCTTCCCACAGTTGTGTCAAGTTGGCTGGATGTCCTTTGGGTGGTGGACCATTCTTGATACACACAGGAAACTGTTGAGCGTGAAAAACCCAGCAGCATTACAGTGTTGACACAAACCAGAGAGCCTGGCACCTACTTCCATAACCTGTTCAAAGGCACTTAAATATTTTGTCTTGCCCATTCAGCCCCTGAATGGCACACACAATCCAGGCTGCGTTTCAAACTCATAAAATACACACCCTCGTCCACTTCCCCTCGCCTTATGCCCTTGGGGGAATCCCCATCACCACCTTGGACGTCGATCCAAATGATTAGCCGAACAAGGGAAGTTAGCAACGTAAGCCCCTCAGCCCTCGTTTTTGATTGCGTTTGCGAGTGTACAATTATGTTCACCTCGGGGCCTGAAACAATTTGCGATGATTGTACATGCACTAAGAAAAGTAATGCGAAACTTAACTTCAACGTCAATATGGAGAAGTCAACATACAAGTGTTATTTAAAAACAAATGTAAATAAGTTAGAAATTGTGCTACTAATGCACGACGGCACAAACACGTCTCGTAAAATAAATTATGTTTTTGTTTGGTTAGCTTTTGGTAATTGTAGAAATAAAACATTTTCCTTCTTCAGAAGTTCTAGCTAGGCAGGCTACCGTTAGTTAGCTAATTAATTTTCTAGCTATCATACAGTAGGCGTATATTAATAATTATATAGTTAATGTAAGTAGACATGCAACCATAATTGACTGCAGCGCATATATAGCACCCACAAGCTACCGGTGGCTGAAAACACAATCATCGCGGGATGAACGAGTGACGAATTGTGGATAAGGGCGGTCCATTTAAAAATCCTTCCTTCCTCCCTCCCTCGCCCTGCAAGTGTATACTCGTCAGACGTCATGACATCATCAGAAGTGCCTACTTAATTTGATGGCTGAGGGGAAAGGGTGTGTCTTTTAAGTGTTTGGAATGCAGCCAATGTCTCAATTTTTTTTAAATGATTCTTTACCCCGTCTCCTCCCCTTCATCAACACTGATTGAAGTGGATTTAACAAGTGACATCAATAACGGATCATAGCTTTCACCTGGTCAGTCTATGTCCAGGAAAGAGCAGGTGTTCCTAATGCCTTGTATACTCAGTGTATCTACTCAAACATGACAAGTGAGTTCTTATAAACACAAAATATGACTGACTAATAAGAGCTAACGTATTTATTCAAGGATTTAACGTACGTGTGTCTGAAGGTCAAAATATGCCCTTCTTTCTTCCATTCTTTCCCTGTTGAAGTTACTGTTGAACTCAGCAGCTTTCTTGGCTGCTTTCTGTATATACTCTGGCACTTTACTGGCTTCAACCTTCTGAGGCCTTTGTTGCTGCATTTTCTAGGAGATAAAAACATCTAATAAAAATGTACCAACAACATATTGAATAACCATGTCAACTGTAAATGTACTGTGAGTGAAAATATTACATTGGGGAACTCAAGTCCAAGAATGCTGTAACAAATAAGCAAAACACTCAACTAACATGCATTAATTAAAATGTGTCAAAGTTGCTGAGACCAGCACTGACTTCAGCGATACTCTCTGAACAGAGAGTACTGACGTTAGCGATACTCTCTGAACAGAGAGTACTGACGTTAGCGATACTCTCTGACCAGAGAGTACTGACGTTAGCGATACTCTCTGACCAGAGAACTTACAGAGTACTCTTCTGTTATTCTCTGGCGTTCCCTCTCTTGGAGGATGACAGAATACTCAGCATGTTTTCCTGGGTACTCCTTGATCATCAAATCAATTACTTCATCACTTCGTAAAGCAGTCAGGCCTGGAAAAAGAGATTCACAATTAATTAATATATCCACAAGTAGCCTAATTCCCCAAAACAACTCTTGAGAAGGCTTGGGGCCCTAGTGGTTTATGCCACACTCCAAGCTGTTCCTGATTATGCAACAATTCCATGTTTTCAGTTCTCACCCAAGGTGCACTGTGTCTCTGTGATGACATTTTGCTCCCTCAGATATAGCTTCTCCTTGTGGGAGAGGTCTCTCCTTTCCAAATCTAAAAGAAGAATTGATTGGCTAATTAAAAAGTAGTAGACTACTCCAGCCAGAGACAACATTACACCATACAAGCCAAACATTCAGTCACATTACCTGGATATTTTCGCTTGAATGAAGTCACTCCCAGATATTCACTGACTTGTTCTTGCAACATATAGTACTCCCCACTGCCGTCTGACGGCCACCTGTACTCGGTCAGATTTTCTGCTGAGAAGTATGTGGGCCTGGGGAAACACATATGACTGAAAGGTTAAGAGCAGGGTAGAAGTATTAAGCCTGATTGAAAGAGGGACTCAATGTTATTGGTATTCTTATATTTTTGACCCTTCATGTGAAAAGATCTGATTTGTCAAAAGACCATTAGTGGAAAAAAGATCAGAATTGCACTGCCTGTGTAAATGCAGCATAAGCATTTGTAATGATGATTGGACGAGGTCGTCTATTAGGAAGTAGTGATGAAAATATTTAATCTACACCTTCAGATACAACCTGACCACATACCTCCAGTCAGGAACTTGGGTGTCGCAACTTCTGGAACTGTCGCCTGAACCCATGCGCTGTCTTTTTGGAGCTTGGCTGCCATCATTGGACACTTCCTCAATGTCATCCTAAAAGGTTAGCCAATACAGTTAGGATACATAAAACACCTAAACTATTACTAATAGTTCTCTCCAAAATCTAAGTTTTTGGGACATTTTCAGATCTCTTTAGATAAAGCTGGCCTAGAGGTAACACCATCCCCCCCCTCTCATTAGATAAAGCTGGCCTAGAGGTAACACCATCCCCCCTCTCAATAGATAAAGCTGGCTTGTGGTAACACCATCCCCCCTCTCATTAGATAAAGCTGGCTTGTGGTAACACCATCCCCCCCTTCATTAGATAAAGCTGGCCTAGAACTAACACCATACCCCCTATCATTAGATAAAGCTGGCTTGTGGCAACACCATCTCCCTCTCATTAGATAAAGCTGGCCTAGAGGTAACACCACCCCCCCCCCCCCCTCTTTAGATAAAGCTGGCCTAGAGGTAACACCATCCCCCCTCTCTTTAGATAAAGCTGGCCTAGAGGTAGCACCATTCCCGATTGTGGCAATCCTTTCCATTGTGAACATCATAGGCACGCACATTTACATAGAAACCCCTAAACATCCCTTGTCTGTCACGAATGTTGAATAAAATTATACTTGAACGTATTCTGCCGATTGTCCATGGGGTTGGTCCTTCAGCTGGTCAAAATGTAAGACAATATCCACAGGAAATAATTATTAAACGACTTTAAAACGCGAGTCCATCAATATTTGTTTGTTCACGTGAACAGTAAGAAAGTACATGCACTAGATAAATGTATACTAACCAGAATCTTGCAGGTGTTTACATGGTTCTGCGTCGGGTAAATAATACTTTGCTGTGGATATTTTGTCTCTAATTTCGACCAACTCAAGTACCAACCGCACAGACAACAGGTGGAGTAAGTTCAAATATACTTGTATAAATACATAAATGTTAATTTAACATTCTAGATTGTAAGGAAACTTTTTTGCTGTGTTTTGTTTCAGACTGTATACCAAGAATTGTTATCACAGTCTGATTTATTAGGCATTAGAGGCAAAACAGAGATAATTGGATTTGGACTGTGGTCAAATGACACACACGAACAAAAACAATGATATACTTACACTACTAATTACTAAACAACTAACATTAAAGTTAGCTACCTAACGTTACCTAGATAACTAGACAATATGTTAACTAAGTAACTTTAGTTAACGTTATGGATAGCTACCTATCTAGTAACGTAAACGATCTAGTCGTTAGTTAAGAGTTACAACACATCGACCCCCATATAGCTAGATAGAAATACGTTATTGTTAGTTAACTCGATAAATGGCAGTAGGTTGAATGAAACAAAGGAGTTGTGTTGTCAGCCAACTAACGTTAGCTACCTTAGCATGTTGTGTATTCAACACATGATTCATATGTATACTAGGAGAAGTGTTCCGATATCTGAGCCAAATGTACCTTTACAGACTGAGCTCCCGGGGTTGCAGGGTTGCTATCGCAAGGTCTGGATGGGAGAACAGTAGCCATGTTTAGCGGCTACTGTGCTGCTAGCTAGCTTCAGAGATGCACACTAGGATAATAATGTCACCGCCTGGAAACAGAGACAAGGAACAAATGTTCTTCAAGTAATGTCCATCTCTAACCACTGGGAGGCGGTAAAGCAAGTCTATGGACGGGGAATACATTTTTGCCACATTTTTACCACGATTGGCTATATCGTACAAATTCATGAAAACAAACATTTTGCTTGTTGGTCTTAATTTAAGGGTTCGGCATAAGGTCAGCAGTGTGGTTGAGGTTAGGTTTAAAATAATCTGGTTTTAATAAGATCAATTGTAGTAATTGGCAGGGTTTAGCCATACTTATGACTTTGTGATGTACCTAGTGACAACCAATTAAGTATGGGTAACTGCATTCTAGTAAACTATGGATTGAAATTCATGAATGGTTGTGTATAAAATCTCCAGAATTGCCTGTTTACCTTTGATGATGTTAAATGGCATTATGCTTATCCTTGTAATTCCGATCATAACAATTTTATTAATTTTATTAACATTAACATTATAATTCTTGGCCAAATATTATATTCACAAATGTTAATGGGGTGGAGAAAGTCCTTTTTTTTAATTTTTTTTTAAATTGAACTGTTACAATTTTAGAAATCTCTCGAAAATTGACTAGAACTCATGTCTCAATGTCTGTTAATGTCTCATTGCCTTGTCACATAAAATATGTCCTGAATTATTCTTTTTTTTGGGGGGGTGGTGTTCACCTGGTGTTTAATTATTTTAGTTTTTCATTGTATTCACAGGAATGTCCCTGTATTGATGTCTAATATTGTTATTATTGTTGCAATAAAAAAATTTAAAAAATGCATACGTGAAAGTGGTCGTCCCTCTAAGTGCACGAGTCATAATACCCATAAAACCTAGTGGTCAAACACTGAAATGGTTCCAATCACCGTCCAGGATGTCCTTGTCCCATCGCGCTTTAGCGACTCCTGTGGCGGGCCGGGCGCGTGCATGCTGACACGGTCGCCAAGTTGGCTTCCGGCTTAACCTCTATGGGATCGGTGTCCCTTATACGGGACGGTTGCTGCTCAATGCGATATGTGACTAGAACGGTGTTGTAAACAACAGCCAACATTCCGGGACATAGACATGTCTTATATGGGCAGAAAGCTTAAATTATTGTTAATCTAACTGCAGTGTCCAATTTACAGTAGCTATTACAGCTACAAAAAACCATACTATTGTTTGAGGATAGTGCACAACAACAAAACACTTATCACGGCAACTGGTTTGGTACATTCACCTCTGAAGGTAAATAATGTACTTACATTCAGTAATCTTGCTCTGATTTGTCATCCTGAGGGTCCCAAGTGTAGTTTTGTTTTAAAAATCTATTTTTATATTCAAATGTAGGAACTGGGTTCTACGGTTTGACCTCTATGGGATCGGTGTCCCTTATACGGGACGGTTGCTGCTCAATGCGATATGTGACTAGAACGGTGTTGTAAACAACAGCCAACATTCCGGGACATAGACATGTCTTATATGGGCAGAAAGCTTAAATTATTGTTAATCTAACTGCAGTGTCCAATTTACAGTAGCTATTACAGCTACAAAAAACCATACTATTGTTTGAGGATAGTGCACAACAACAAAACACTTATCACGGCAACTGGTTTGGTACATTCACCTCTGAAGGTAAATAATGTACTTACATTCAGTAATCTTGCTCTGATTTGTCATCCTGAGGGTCCCAAGTGTAGTTTTGTTTTAAAAATCTATTTTTATATTCAACTGTAGGAACTGGGTTCTACGGTTTGACCTCTGGCTCTACCCCCACCCCTCCCGGCCATCTAGATGTGTGAAGGTTAGTGTCTTTTCAGTAGGGAAGCTAATGATCCATAATGTATGACATTCCTGGGAGTGTGCAAACTTACACAAATGCTATGGTAATACAAAATGTATGTTCTCTATAGCTACGTACTTGAAAATCAATTCGGCACATTTGCGAAAACTCCTGGCAGACTTGATACAAAATATTGTGTAGTGATTTAAATCTTCACTGCATCAGTCAAACTTTTTACTTAAGTACTTTACACCACTGTATTTCATGTAGGCTTTCCGTGGTGTGACGTTTTGATAACCATGTAAATCTCTCTCGGACAAGGTGACTTTTATCAATATATTCAGCTCTATTTACTCTGATTCGAATCCCAGGATGTAATCTCTAGCTGACACCTTTGCTGTCAGCTAGCTAGCTACCTTGATCCAAAACAATATATATATTGAACATTTTTAATTTACTGTTCCAACAATTACTTTTGTTTAGGCCTACATTGCCTTCAGAAAGTATTCACACCCCTTTACTTTTTTTACACATTGTTGTGTTACAGCCTGTATTTAAAATAGATTAAATTAAGAAGTGTCACTGGCCTACACACAATACCCCATAATGTCAAACTGGAATGTTTTTCAAAATGTTTACAAATTAATTAAAATTGAAAAGCTGAAATGTCTTGTCAATTATTCAACCCCTTTATGGCAAGCCTAAATAGGTTCAGGAGTACACATGTGCTTAACAAGTCACATAAGTGTTTAACATGATGTTTGAATGACTACCTAATCTCTGTATCCCACACATACAATTATCTGTTATCTGTAAGGTTCAACCACAAAGACCAATGCCTTGCAAAGAAGGGCATCTATTGGTGAATGGGTATCTTTGCGCGTGCGCATGGTGAAGGTATTAATTACACATTGGATGGTGTATCAATACACCCAGTCACTACAAAGATACAGGTGTCGAGAGGAAGGAAAACGCTCAGGGATTTCACCACAAGGCCAATGGTGACTTTAAAACAATTAGTTTAATGGTTGTAATGGGAGAACTGAGGATGGATCAACAACATTGTAGTTACTCCACAATACTAACCTAAATGACAAAGTGAAAAGAAGGAAGTCTGTACAGAATAAAACATTTCCAAAACATGCATCCTGTTTACAATAAGGCACTAAAGTAAAACTGCAAAGAATGTGGCAAAGAAATTTACTTTATGTCCTGAATACAAAGTGTTATGTTTGGGGCAAATCCAACAACATGTCACTGAGCACCACTCTCCATATTTTCAAGCATGGTGGTGGCTGCATCATGTTATGGGTAGTCTTGTCATCGGCAAGGACTAGGGAGTTTTTTTTAGGATAAAACGAAGGGCATAGAACTAAGCACAGGCAAAATCGTAGAGGAAAACCTGGTTCAGTCTGATTTCCAACAGACACTGACAAATTCAACTTTCAGCTGGACAATGACCTAAAACAAAGCCTTGGTAAACAACAAATAAGTTGTTTACCAAGACAACATTGAATGTTCATGTGGCCTATTTACAGTTTTGACCAATCGGCTTGAAAATCTATGGTAAGACTTGAAAATGGCTGTCTAGCAATGATCAAATACAATTAAATGTTATAGGTCACGTACAAATGTTTAGCAGATGTTATTGCGGGTGTAGTGAAATGCTTATGTTCCTAGCTCCAACAGTGCAGTAGTATCTAACAAAACAACCACCAACTTGACAGAGCTTATAGAATTAAAAAATATATATATTGTACAATCCAGGTGTGCAAAGCTCTTAGAGAATTACCCAGAAAGACTCACCGCTGTAATCACTGCCAAAGTTGCTTCTAACATATTGAATCAGCGGTGTGAATACTTATGTAATTAAATTAGATATCTGTATTTAATTTAATATATTTGCAAACATTCCTAAAGATATGTTTTCACTTTGTCATTATGGGGTATTTTCAATTGAGAAAGGCACACAGCTCTCTATATAAACCATGAAACCATGAAAAAACAGCCCCAGGCCATTATTCCTCCTACACTGATCGTTGGCACTATGCATTTTGGCAGGTAGCGTTCTCTTGGCATCCGTCAAACCCAGATTCGTCTGTCGGACTGCCAGATGGTGAAGCGGACTGCCATCCTATGACGGTGCCACGTTGAAAGTCACTGAGCTCTTCAGTAAGGCCATTCTACTGCCAATGTTTGTCTATGGAGATTGCATGGCGGTGCGCTCAATTTTATACACTTGTCAGCAAAGGGTGTGGCTGAAATACCCGAATCCACTAATTTGAAGGGGTGTCCAGATATTGTATATATAGTGTATGTATACAGTCTTGTACTCTTAACCTTTTTTAAACTGACTATCGTATTTGTTGATTAAATCTGACTTTATTAGTATAATGAGTAATCCAGGAATGTCAAGTTACTTGACACAAGAAAACTACACAGCGCCAATAGCTACAATGAAGGGCTAAATTGCTTTCGGAGACAAAGGGTACGCAGAGCTTTTCATCCTCCTCACCACTCTAGGCTTTGGCCAACGAGCGTACATTAGTGCCTACAAAAGGAGGCCATTACTACTGCTCTCTATAGCAGAGCCGGCCCTAGCCTTTTGGGGGACCTAAGCAAGATTGATGGAGGAAATAAACATTTAAATGTTCTGCAATTTTGCCATGGGGCAAAAGAGAACATGTTGCAGTTTTACAGCTAATTTCCTGCTCTGTTGGTAATCAGCCATGATTACTACAAATTTAGAGCTGGCTAGATTAATTCACTAATCTAAAAAGTGTAATTGAGTGAATCAATGACTGACATAAGAGAAAGTGCTGGTTCACGTTGTGTGTTCTACTATTAGAACTCAACAGTAGGTTCAGAGTGAGGAGTGAAATCCCGACAGTTCCTATCTAGACATTATTTCTAGTACATTTTAGCCTAGCATTTGGTTTTCAACAGCAGAGATTTGTTTCAATTTTGAATTGCGATCACCACCGTATCATAGTAAGTGTCCAAACGAGAGACAGCAAGTTGGTGTGGTTGTCATAGTAACATACATCAACTAGCTAGCTAGCTAAGCTGCGTGGAATAACAAAGTTAATGTATTGCTTCATTGATTAAAATCAGTTAAAATTAGAATTCCCTCCAAATGAAATCCCAAGTTCAAGAACGTTGGGAAACGGGCAGGCTAACGTGGTTCGGCAGTTATGCCTTCATCAGAGCATCCTTATGTCTTTCTTTTGTCTAGTATAGCCATTTTGCTTAGATAGCTTAGCATTGAACGCATAGAACTAACGATCAGTTGGCTTGGCTGGCAACAATCACCTTAGATTTGTGTCAGAACTACATCTCATGGAATGCATCAAACTAACATTTTTAATAAAAAAATATGTCAATCATTATTTGAATATGTCAGTAAGCGTTGTATAAAAGTGATAATGCCCTCCAAGCCGTTGGATGTTATATGGGCACAGGTTGCCGGCCCAGACCACTGCTTCTTATCACCTAAATACACCCCTTTCCCTAAATCCATCATGGCACAGGGGCCGCCACACTCCTGTCTCGTCTGCTTCTCCCTCCTTCCCGGCATGCTGCCAGCTGCAACCACTTTTTCATGACCAACTCCACATCGCTTTCGGACGCTCTAGATGTTAACGGATTCTTCCGGACAACAGCTAATGAACAAGAGCACAAGTGTTTGCGAAGATGGGAAAAGGTAAAATGTCATAGTAATTGCATTGCAAGAGGCTATGTGTGTCGTGATGAGACATTTGTAAATGTGAGAAATCCTTACCAATCAAAACCTCCCTCAGCCGAAGGGATGCAAGAGAGATTTTCCTATTTACTCCTCTCCAATTCATGTTTTTTGCCAGTGCGTTGGAAATTGTGCGCCTCATTAAACGCCACACAGCATCTTTCACGTCACATCCCCCAATTAGGCTCAAGTGGTTAATCTGAAGGAAAAACACATTTAAATAATGTATCAATTGACATCAAACTTTAAGCCACAAGTGACTGCCACTTTTCCCCAGGTGAGAGAAGCATATATGGTTCTAAGAAACACATGCATATTCTGAGCATCGTAACATTATGCCTAAATCCTACATCAAATTGAAACGTTTATTTTATTTTTTACAGGGGAGAGAGAAACACACCTTTTCCTTTTCATAAAATCATACTTCCTGGACATGAATCATACTTTTTTGGCTTGCTTAACTGAACAAGTATTATCCCATAAACTCCCATTGAATCTCTCAAAAAGAGCATTAGATACAAAGTGGAATGAAACTCACCAGCTTAAGTTTGAAGTCAGCCCCCTGAAGATCCGTTTCCAGGCTCTGGAGACCTTGCTGATCCTTCAACGGCAGAAGGCCTTCTTCAATCGCATACTCTGCTCCATTCTGCTGTCCTGTTTGTAACAGTCGTAGGATGAGTGTCTGTTGTTCCAGTATCACCTCTTGCTTGGTAAGCATTTCCCGAATGAGTGCTGAAAGACATGTGGCATTTCACTATAACACAACGAGGTGGACAAGAGTGAGGTAAGTGTATATTGCTGCCCACCAGGAGTAGGGGAGACATGGAAGATGTGTCTACCCCCTGGGCACACACTGGTTGAATCAACATTAGGGACTGCTCTTTCCATGACAGACTGACCAGATGAAAGCTATGATCCCTTATTGATGTCACTTGTCAATCAGTGTAGATGAAGGGGAGGAGACAAGTTAAAGAAGGATTTTTAAGCCTCGACACAATTGAGACATGGATTGTGTATGTGTGCCATTCAGAGGGTGAACGGGCAAGACAAAAGACTTAAGTGCCTTTGAATGGTGTATGGAAGTAGGTGCCAGGCGCACCGGTTTGAGTGTGGCAGGGTTTTTCCACGCTTAACAGTTTCCCATGTGTATCAAGAATGGTCCACCACCCAAAGGACATCCAGCCAACTTGGCACAACAGTAGGAAGCATTGGTGTCAACATGGGCCAGCATCCCTGTGGAACACTTTGACACCTTGTACAGTCCATGCCCCAACAAATTGAGGCTGTTCTGAGGGCAAGGGGGGGGGTGCAACTCAGTATTAGGAAGGTATTCCTAATGGTGGTACATTCAGTGTATATATTATGTATTACTGCTCACCAGGAGAAGGAGAGACGGGGAAAATGTGTTGATCCTCTGCAAACACCCAATTGTCCTGGTCAAAGCAGTGTCTCTTGAGATTGGAGTGAGCTGTAATGTCCTTCTCAGCAGATGTATGATTCCTTAGTTGATGTTTCCTCAGGTTAATTTTGTTAAGCCATAAACTGCAGTTATGACATTTGATTTTCCTCTTGCTTGCAGGTCTCACAGCTGGACGCACTGAACCTGGGGCTCTCGCCGCGACACTGGTTACATCTGGGCCTCTCGCCGCGGCACTAGATACATCTGGGCCTCTCGCCGCGGCACTAGATACATCTGGGCCTCTCGCCGCGGCACTAGATACATCTGGGCCTCTCGCCGCGGCACTGGTTACATCTGGGCCTCTCGCCGCGGCACTGGTTACATCTGGGCCTCTCGCCGCGGCACTGGTTACATCTGGGCCTCTCGCCGCGGCACTGGTTACATCTGGGCCTCTCGCCGCGGCACTGGTTACATCTGGGCCTCTCGCCGCGGCACTGGTTACATCTGGGCCTCTCGCCGCGGCACTGGTTACATCTGGGCCTCTCGCCGCGGCACTGGTTACATCTGGGCCTCTCGCCGCGGCACTGGTTACATCTGGGCCTCTCGCCGCGGCACTGGTTACATCTGGGCCTCTCGCCGCGGCACTGGTTACATCTGGGCCTCTCGCCGCGGCACTGGTTACATCTGGGCCTCTCCCCGCTGCACTGATTACATCTGGGGCTCGCCCACGTACTGACTCACATTGTAGAATGTGTTTGGTAAAATCACTCCTATTTACATAGGTCTTGGGGCAGTATGGGCAGTGGAAATGCTTTGCTGCTCTGCATTCCAAATGGCATATGAATATTGTGAACTCTGAAATGGAGAAAAAAAAAAAGATCAGCATCCAGGACTGAAAGTTCCCCGGTTCATAATAATCATGGTATCATATGCTAAACTAGCATAATGAATGGAAGGCTTGATGTGGTTAGTATGTGTAGCTCATATGTTAAACTAGCATAATGAATGGAAGGCTTGATGTGGTTTGTATGTGTAGCTCATGTGCTAAACTAGCATAATGAATGGAAGGCTTCATGTGGTTAGTATGTGTAGCTCATATGCTAAACTAGCATAATGAATGGAAGGCTTGATGTGGTTAGTATTTGTAGTTCATATGCTAAACTAGCATTATGAATGGAAGGCTTCATGTGGTTAGTATGTGTAGCTAAGTGTAACATCACTGTACGTGATTACCTCTATGCAGCACAGCCTTCAATCTGTGAGATTCAATGTGTGCCGACACACTAGCATAGTCTCGGGGCTTGAAAATTGAGGGCTGGCAGAAGGGGCAATGATACAATTGGTACTTCTGGCACTTGGATAAAACAACACGGCCTTCAGCAGCTTTTCGCACTGTGATATGCTGTCAAACACAAACATAAATTACAAATATACTGAACAATAATATGATCTCCTTTCAAGGCTGCAGAAATTATAGTATGGTAACCATGTGTAACCATAGTATATCCAACGTTTCCAATAATCGAAACCCTAGCCCTAGATTACGCTATATTTGCAACACTATGGCGGTGTACACCCGTTCATCGCCCAATTAGTTGAATTAGCTGGCCAGTGTGAAAGCACCACTAAATGTGTAAGATATGTCATACATTGTAAGTGATTATAATCCATCCGCTGTCTCATGTTGATGAGCATTAAGGAGACATAAGTATTCCTGAGGTCTTTAACCATTTCCCCAGGAGAGGCATGCAAAAGGTAGAGGGAAGTTGTAGGATATGGGATCAGACCAACACAGCTGCTGTCCCAGCTGTGGCATTCTATTACCCTTATGTGGTAGAACATGGCACTTACAACGCCAGAGTTGTGGGTTCAATTCCCACAGGCTGCCAGCGATTTATAGAAATCGCTTTCTATAACTCCATATTTGAAAGCGCTTAGGTCACCTGACTTTTGGCAGGGATTTAATGACAAGAAAAATACAGGAAGTTCTCACATGTAGAAAGCAATTTGTAGTTGTTTTTCTTCTACGACTACAAATCGCTTTCTACGCGTGAGAACTTTTTGTCTACGACTACAAATCGCTTTCTACACGTGATAACTTTTTGCGCAAATCTTTATGGCAGTCATTTTACTTAGGGCCTTTGGAAATTACCTGCATATCTGAAGTTATAAAAAAAATTCAATGCAATATATCAATTTACAAATACAAATCAAAAGGTGTTTGTTTGTGGATAGTGAATTGCATTTGTGGAAAGTGATTTACATGTGTGGATTGGTGATTTGCATGTGTGGATTGGTGATTTGCATGTGTGGATTGGTGATTTACATTTGTGGATTGGTGATTTACATTTGTGGATTGGTGATTTATATTTGTGAATACATTTGGCATGATATTGATCCTGTACAGCACCCTTGATGAATTGAAATAAATTTGCTAAAGTTATAGAATTACTGCTGTCTGTTCAGGAATAAATTAAATAATTCAGAATAGCCTACTACATCATGAGAAGGCCTATAATTTAGCCACAGAGGATCAATAGCTTATTTTTAGAAATAGCCTAGTTGTGGATTGTAGCCCAATAACAAGGAATAGACTACAGTCGGGAACACGTGGCAAATCTGTCAGTGAACAAACAGCAGCAGACAAAAGTTCTTACGCAATATTTAAAATACAATCGAGGGAAAACACAGGTTGGAAAGCAAATGGCTCCAAATGAAAAGAGAATACTAATGTCTGCTATAGGCAAAAAAGAGAAAAAATAATCGAATATATATATATGTGTGTGTTTTCATTGCATTTATTATATTGAATGTTCAATACGTGCATTTATCTGCAATTAAACCCTGTACTACAGACAACCTGGTTCAAAACCAGACTATCACAACCGGTTGTGATTGGGAGTCCCAATAGGCTTTTGGCACGAACGTGTCGGGCATGACCGGTGAGTGAGCTGCACATCATTGGGTGAGTCTGTGAAACTGGGAAGCATTTTTAGGACTAATTTCCTCATCATATTGTAGCCTACAATATACTGTATGTCTCCACACATTTAGACCTAGGCTATTGATGGATTTTTATTTATCTCAGATTTTCAGTTTGTCAAAGTAGCCTGTCATTTCTGTAATTGATGGTATTAAACAATTCTGCCAAAGTCTCCAGTCATGTAAAATGGCATAGAATTGATTGAAAGACATTTAGAAAAGCCACATTTTCCCCTCACCCTTAGGCTACTAAAATATTCTCCATGTGTGCCTCTACTCTACTGCTCTATGCCACTAAGGAAATGCAATGATATGCATGCAAGGTGTTATTATAAAGGTAATGCGCTCCTGGTACCGCTGAGCTCCCCAGGTCACCCACCCCCTTCTCACGCTCACTTTTTGTTCCGGCACCTCCCGATTTACAAATTAAGCACCGAACCATACATACCAAACGTAGCATATCATACATATGAGTGTTCCGGATTTACATTTATTATGTTTTGTCTAGTATATGAGCCCAGGCTAAATACACAGATGTAGTGTCCCAAAGCTAGGAAAAGCCCAAACTCCTTGTTCGGTCCCCAGGCTAACTTACCTAGCCAGCTAGCTAGTTAAGATAAAAGGCTAACTAGCTTGGTAGATAGCCACGGTATAGTTATACAGCAATAGAACTCTAGTATATACGAAAAACATAAATACCGGTAGCTACACCAAAGGCGTAGTTCAAAGTAATTCGCAAAATATTTGACTAAATGAAATGGCTTACCCTCATCTCTGCCAACGAAGACACGCTAAAACGGGCTGTATTCATTACGCCAATGATGTTGCGAAAACGGTTTGCAATGAAAACGAATATCTATTGGACAAATTCAGATAGGTCCCCTGGCCGTTCCATTCCCGTTTGGTTCTTGAACGGTTTCCGTTGTAAGACGTCATGAATACACCCCAGCCCAAGCAGCCAGGCAAAACGTTCTTGAGTGGCAACAAATTTGCCCAATTAGCTGTTCGCTTTCCATACACCCATTTTGTGTATTCGTTTTGGAACGGGGATAACTCCCGGGCGTGAGCCATGTGGCGCTTTCTGGCCGACGGTGATGTCGTCTCAAGACAAAAGTGACGTAATTAGTGGGATTCGGTATTTTCATATACTAAAGTTTTTTTGTTTTTTTTAAATATATATATATTTATTTCTAAATGCTTTAGCTACCTTCCCAATAAAGATGTGTTTGAAAATTGTTTCTGAACATTGTTTTTGTTGATAACATAGCTGATCTCCGCAGATTACTGTTCGATTTGAGAGGAGCGCTCCTCCCTCACCGCTTTTTCGAACTACCTCCATGACTCCAGGCAGTGGGTGGTAGGAAAGACAACTTTTTGTTTTGTAGGTTATTGAAGAAGAAGAAGAAGAAGAAGAAGCATATCCGTCCGCCATATTGCAGTGATACAGCGAGATTTCCCATTTGTATTTAGCAAGCTGAATAGTTTATTTAGTTTCCTCGTAAACAGGCATAATGTTTACTACACAAGTTTATGGAGATAATGGGAAAATGAAGGACTATCACTATACTGGACCAGTAGAGCACCGATTCTCTCCATATTCCTTCAACGGAGGGTAAACGTCAATATCCAACTAAAGTTAGTTTAGGTAGCCCAAATGCTAGCAAGTTACATTTTGTTCTGCAGAAAGGACTGACTGGATATAGTGTCTGACTAATAATGTGTCGTGGTGCAAATAGCTAACACTTAATCAATATATTTTCGTAGGTAACTACCTAGTTAACTACGTTAACAACAAAACTTAACTACATGTTGTTTAGCTGGTTTCGATTTCAGTTAGCTAACTAACGAACTATCTACTTTTGTCTAGGAGATGATTAAGGTTTTGCCAAAACTAACTAACTTGTTAGGGAATCATGTCAATTGACACTTGACATTTTTGTGTGTGTTTTTTCAGGACTGTGCTTGCTGTTGCCGGTGAAGACTTTGCCATTGTGGCATCAGACACCCGTCTGAGTGAAGGCTATTCAATCCACAGCCGTGACTCTCCAAAATGCTACAAGTTGTAAGTCAAGTGCACACAACTGTATTCCCAAGGATGAACTAAGGCTGATTGTCAGATGGTGTGGTTTAACCCCATTAACTGCCTCACTATTTCTGTGTTTAGACAGGCAGCCCAATTATATATTTTTTCACTAATTGTGTGAGAATTTGACCAACCAGATCAGCTCAAAAATATCTGTGATTCGTCAAAAGACCAATTAGTGGATACAAATATCGTAATTGGGCTGCCTGTCTAAGCTCAGTCAAAGTGACTTGTCAATAATTTTTCATTTTAATTTTTATCTAATGACATGATAGATGATCAGTCTAAATGCAGTCTTGGTCAAACTAAATACATTGAAATGGTGGTGAATGAAAATGGATTATGCTTGTGAACATCATTAGATGTTAATCAATATTTGACCACTACGTTACGGTGCTGTTACTAATACATTTTGTTACATATCTCACAGGACAAATACAACTGTCATAGGCTGCAGTGGATTCCATGGGGATTGCTTGACTCTTACCAAAATCATTGATGCAAGATTAAAGGTGAGATCTTGAGACTGTTTCACTTTCTTAAATCATTTTTACTTTCAAAAGTTAGTTGAGCTGAAATGTATGGCATACGGCCATACACAATAAGTTAGCATTTGTAAATGCATAATTTAACAGCCAATGTCTGATGGGAAAATGTATTTTTAGATGTACAAGCACTCCAACAACAAGAACATGACAAGTGGAGCAATCGCAGCCATGCTTTCAACAATCCTGTACGGTAGAAGATTCTTCCCCTACTATGTTTACAACATCATCGGTGGCTTGGATGAGGAGGGTATGACTCCTGCTCTACTTCTATTATTACTATTATCAGATGCTTGGTTAATTTTCCATGTGTAAGGTATTCACTACATGTGTTTTTAAGTCTAGTTCACTATCTATTACTCTCCAAACTGAACTGGATTGCTATGCTTTTCAGGTAAAGGAGCTGTTTACAGTTTTGACCCAGTGGGATCTTATCAGAGAGACACATACAAAGCTGGAGGCTCAGCGAGTGCCATGCTGCAACCTCTGCTTGACAACCAGGTAAAGAAACCAAAAAGTGGTATAAGTTCAGCATCGCTATTAGCTTTTGAGGGCTATGTTCCTCCCAAAGCACCTCTGTCCAATTTGACAGAACAATATGACTGGAATGTTTGTATGCCAAATGTGTATGTTATATTTAGCAGTGGGAAGGAAACCTTAGACATTCTAGTGACCTAGATATCTTTCTTTCTGTATTGCGGCAGGTAGCCTAGCGGTTAGAGCGTTGGGCCAGTAACCGAAAGGTTGCTGGTTTGAATACCCGAGCTGACAAGGTGAAAAACCTGTGTGTCCTTGAGCAAGGCACTTAACCCTAATTTGCTCCAGTTGCTGACCCTGTAGGTAGGCTGTCATTGTAAATAAGAATGTTTTTAACTGACTAGCCTAGTTAAAAAGGTTAAATAAGAAATTATCATGTCTTTTTTTCTTAATTTACAATCAGATTGGATTCAAGAACATGGAGGGTGTGCAGCACCTGCCCTTGAGCCAGGAGAAGGCTGTGCAGCTGGTCAAAGATGTCTTTATCTCCGCTGCTGAGAGAGATGTGTACACCGGAGACGCCCTCAGGATCTGCATCGTCACCAAGGAGGGCATCAAAGAAGAGACAGTCCCGCTCAGGAAGGACTGAACAACCTATTCCCCGCCACCATTTCAAGCTAACGCTTTTTTTTAACTTTTCATATTTTGGACCATTTTCCTGCTTTTCTTTTTACATTCTTGCTGAAGAATAAAAAAGTTCCCTGTAGGTAATTTTCTCAAGTTGTCAGTGTCCAATTGAAATGAAATGTTTGAAAATGTATTTGATTGCAATGGAGTCGGAACACTATTTAAATGTATCAAGAAAAACCATGCTCAACATACACTCACCGGACACTTCATTTTTATAACTAATTTCCTCATATTGTTGCCTACAATATATACTCATTTCATTAGGTACACCTTGCTAGTACTGGGTTGGACCCCCTTTTGCCTTCAGAACTGCCTTAATTCTTCGTGGCATAGATTCAACAAGGTTCTGCAAACATTCCTTAGAAATGTTGGTCCATATTGACATTATAGCATCACGCACCAACAACCATGCCACGTTCAAAGTCACTGAAATCACCTTCCCCATTCTGATGTTTGGTTTGAACTTCAGAAGATCGTCTTGACAATGCCTAAATGCATTGGGTTGCTGCCACGTGATTGGCTGATTCGATATTTGCGTTAACGAGCATTTGAAAAGGTGTACCAAATGAAGTGGCCAGTTAGTGTATATGCCATCGGTCCTGATAATTGGTTAAGGCTGGCAATAATACTTTTAGCCAAATAGGAGTGTTTAGAGATTGAGTTTGGACATCCGGAACTGGAACTACTACCACCTGTGCCAGGGCTCCCGAGTGGCGCAGTGGTTTATAGGGCTCTGCATCTCAGTTCTAGAGGCGTCACTACAGACCCTGGTTCGAATCCAAGCTGTATCACATTCCGGCCGTGATTTGGAGTACCATAGGGCGGCGCACAATTGATCCGGGGTATACGTAAATTAATTAAGAATAAAAACTACACGGGGGCGGTTTCTGATAGCGATGGAATTTACATTTTAGTCATTTAGCAGACGCTCTTATCCAGAGCGACTTAGTGCAAAAATGTTCATACTTTTTTCATACTGGTCCCCTGTGGGAGTTGAACCCACAACTCTGGCGTTGTAAGTGCCATGTTCTACCACATCTGAGCTACACGGGAGTGATTTAGATTTAAGAGCGTTAACGATGCATCTTTCCTACACCCACCGAAGCTGTAACGTCGGAACTAGGACATTTCAGACTTGCTTACTGGTTGTTCTACACGTGGCGCGTTCAATTAATCAGCAAGTTGGACATTTCCAACATTCCTATTTCCGACTAGCATGTGAACGCAGACCAATATAAGCTTCCCAAAACACCACGCAGAGAAAACGAACGTTCGCTAAGTGCGTCGTCGAGGCATGTGTCGATACTTATAGGTTCGAAAGACAATGCTGCCCTCGGATCAGCTTTCTCCATTCACACCTTACCATACCGTTAGAATTATTCCACAATACTTAAGACGGATCAGCTCCTAGAAAGATATCACCGATGGTTGCAAATACTGAGGCGGCTTATTCTAACACTAATCATGGTCTTCTGTTTAGAATGCATTTAGTTTAATCAGGTGTGTTGGCTAGAGGAAAAGTGTGACACCAATCAGGCCCTCGAGGACTGGAATTGACAACGCCTGCGCCTATAGGCTACTGTATTTATATTTAATTGTAGTCATCTCGGTTTTAATTTGATGCAATTTTTTTATACGTCACAGGTTTGTATCATTTGTAAATAAATTGGCAACTTTATTTATAGTCAACTTTGTTCAGTAGTTATCGGCGGTAACGGGCCAAACCATGTGATGTTTTGTTTACTGGATATATTTTGTGTATGTAGGGCAAAAAATAATATAACGACGCATTTAGCTGTTCTACGAGTGGTCTGAGGCAAGCGTTAGATCACGAGCGTTTTCAGGTGCCACGTTAATAACGATGGTTTTGGGATACAGCTGGAGATTGAACGATGCTCATACGAAGGTGTTAACGATTAATTTATCCTTAAGGTGCTTTTGGGAAACCGGGCCCTGACCTTTTGGTTGTATTAACGTAGTATTCTGGAGACTGGTAACTCTTCTCAAAGAGCCGCACTTCACAAATAAATCACTAAAGAAAATGCATAATATCAATCATTTTTTTCTTGAATAGCACTTTCTGTTTTTAATTTTGGATAACTTTTGTCTTTGCTCCTGCCAGATAGAGTAATCAAGAATGTTATGTGAACTTTTGTGAACTTTGACACCGGAAGTGGTCAAGTACCATACCAGATGTTACTGTTTGAGCGAATGAGTGCATGAAACAGTGAAAGCAGCGGCTAGCCAAAGCATTTTTTTATTTGCGAACTTTTAAGTTAAGTTATAGAGACGTAGTGAGTATATGACATATTTGTCCCGTCTCAACAGCTCACAACTTCATATCTTAGTGTGCGAAACACTAATGACCACAAGGGTGTTGACATGGAAGTAGCAAGCTAGCTAACGTAGATCATACGCTAACGTTAGCCTGGCCAGCTCTGCCAATCATCAAGTCAGGTGCGATTTTTGCGCCAAACGGATTTTTACCCGCACACACATGTGCGTGTGTTCCATAAACAGCTGCATACATTGGATTTCATTTCGATGTGTAACGTTAAAGTGCTATGTTAAGAGAGAGTTCGTGCGCACTATGGCTGGCGGTAGTTAAGTTAGTTAGCTAGCTGACTGACTGGCTGCAAAGGCTAAGCTTGTTAACGAGTTAGGTAACGTTTTCGCTAGTTACTGCTGCATAATGTGGTCTAGTTGAGTCATTGATCAAGATTCTTGACAGCAGTGTTACTTGGTATCCATTTCACCAGTCTGATTGCTTAGCTAACTTTCTGTATGTGATTGTCTATTCTTGCAGATCAAAAGAAGCTAGATAAGGGGTTCGCTGATACGCGCTGTTTCAACACATGACAGTTGTCGAAATTTTCAAATACAGAATTGCTCCTAGGTCTTAGAGAATGTATTTTTTTTGAGACTGTCAACCAACTGTCCGCTTCATAATTTGAGAACATGGAGCAGAACAACAGTTTGACTCCTTTCCAGGGTCTTGCCTCCCCTCAGGTAATTAATTTGACTTCTAATACATTTGAGTGAGATGTTTTTGTAGTCAACATAGAAACAGCATTTGCTAAAATGTTTTAGATTCAACTAGCCTAATCGAGGGATTGTTCTTCCATATTTTAAAGGGGGCAATGACGCCTGGAATGCCCATCTTCAGCCCCATGATGCCCTATGGCAGTGGTCTGACTCCGCAACCTGTGACGAACACCAACAGCCTGTCTCTCCTGGAGGAGCAGCATCGTCAACAGCAGCAGGCTTCGGCCCAGCAGGGTGGGGTGTCGGGGGGCTCGGGACAGACACCACAGCTTTATCACTCCCAAACGGTCACCACCACCACACTGCCGGGAAACACCCCTCACTACACTGCTACACCGCTAACCCCCATGACACCCATCACACCTGCCACGCCTGCCTCTGAGAGCTCTGGGATTGTCCCACAGCTACAGTAAGTGTTCTTGAATAATTTGTTTGTCTCAACCACTATGTAGGTACTGCTATTAAGCTAATGGTTTGCATAGTGATGTGACCATAGTGATGGTTTGAATAGTGATGGTTTGCATAGTGATGTGACCATAGTGATGGTTGGAATAGTGATGTGACCATAGTGATGGTTGGAATAGTGATGTGACCATGGCAACAAGGCGAATCTTCTATCCTGATTGCCTGGTTAATTTCCTTCCCTCTTTAGGAACATCGTATCCACTGTGAACTTGGGCTGCAAACTTGACTTGAAAACAATAGCACTCCGAGCTAGAAATGCTGAGTACAATCCAAAGGTAAGCATATTGTTATTTTTCATTTGCAAATCAAAATTAATTTGTCGCGTACACAGATTAGCAGATGTTAACCCTTTACACTTGTGTGAATTGACCATGGTAGCAATGGAAAGGGAACAGTTGAGGTTATGGGAAAGTTATCAGACTAAAGGTGAGGACATAACAGTTCACCTGACACCAGACTGAATACAAACATTACAATGTTGATTTGAGGTGTATTTTACATTTACTGTACTTTTTGCTGCATTTGTTGATAATGAAATCTGAAAATACTTTGGATACATTCAGTAACTGATAAGAATATTTCTGTAAAATGTGGGGTAGGTGCAACCTAAGACAAATGACAAGGGTGTGAATGAAAGGACTAACTGGTGTCCAATTTCAATGCACTTTTATGACTCAGTCTTCAACTATAAGGTGCTTTTTTGAACTCCTAGCTGTGCCATTGAGGAACTAGAGCAAGCATACTTGTGGTTGTTTTGTTTGGAACACATCCCTGCCATCACACAATTACTGTTTGTGTTGGGCCAGTAACTGAAAGGTTGCTGGTTCGAATCTGAGCCGACTAGGTAAAAAATCGGTCTGTGCCCTTGAGCAAGGCACTTAACCCTAATTGCTCAAGGTAAGTCGCTCCGGATAAGAGCGTCTGCTAATTATTCTAAAATGGATAACTTAATCTACACGCAATACCCCATAATAAAGTGAAAACAGGCAAATGTATTACAAATAAAAGACAAATACCTTATTTACATAAATATTCAGAACCTTTGCTATGAGACTCGAAATTGAGCTCAGGTGCACACACCTGTCTATATAAGGTCCCACAGTTGACAATGTATGTCAGAGCAAAAACCAAGCCATAAGGTCGTAAGAATTCTCCGTAGAGCTCCAACCAGGATTGTGTTGAGGCACAGATCTGGAGAAGGGTATCAAAAAATGTTTGCAGAATTGAAGCTCCCCAAGAACACAGCAATCGGGGGAGAAGGGCCTTGGTCAGGGAGGTGACCAAGAACCCAATGGTCCCTCTGACATCGCTCCAGAGTTCCTCTGTGGAGATGGGAGAATCTTTCAGAAGGACAACCCTCTCTGCATCACTCCACCAATCAGACCTTTATGGTAGAGCCGCCAGACGGAAGCCACTCTTCAATAAAAGGACAGCCCGCTTGGAGTTTGCCAAAAGGCCCCTCTGGTCTGATGAAACCTAGATTGAACTCTTTGGCCTGAATGCCAAGCGTCACATCTGGAGGAAACCTGGCACCATTCCTACAGTGAAGCATGGTGGCAGCATCATGCTGTGGAGATGTTTTTCAGCGGCAGGGACTGGGAGACCAGTCAGGATCGAGGGAAAGATTAATGGAGTAAAGTACAGGGAGATCCTTGATTAAAACCTGCTCCAGAGCACTCAGACTGGGGTGAAGGTTCACCTTCCAACAGGACAACGACCCTAAGCACACAGCCAAGACAACGCAGGAGTGGCTTCGGGACAAGTCTCTGAATGTCCTTGAGTGGCCAAGCCACTCTTGAACCCAGACTTGAATCTGATCGAACATCTCTGAAGAGACCTGAAAATAGCTGTGCAGCGACCCTCCCCATCCAACCTAACAGAGCTTGAGAGGATCTGCAGAGAAGAATGGGAGAACCTCCCCAAATACAGGTGTGCCAAGCTTGTATTGTCATACTGTCACAAGAATTTCTATCTCAATGTTCTAAATGAACTCTTTTATAACTCTCTCTATCCTGAAGGCTTCAGTTTTAAAATAATACAGAGTCCCAGTCTTGCAATGGTCAGTATTTTATTCAGAGAGCTCTACCCTCTATGTTCAGGGTCCATCTTTTATACACACACCTCAGTCAGAAAACCCCCGCCCTGCTTGATGGGGGCTGTGACCTCTCATGTCACTCCCTTCAAAGACACGCTGTCCTGTTACTGAACCCACACTCAATCATGTTGTCTAAACAAGCCTAACAATTCCTTCCCTCCCTGGGTGGAGGAGACCTCTGTCCTATTCTCCTTTGTTGTCTTAACTACCTCCTGACTGTGTTGCTGAATAGTAACATACTGACACGTTCTTAGAATTATAATCTTATAACTCTAATACATTTCAAAACGTACAGTTTCAGGGTGGAATACTATAGTCATTACTTTAAACGTACACATTTCTTTATCACATACCCAAGAAGACTTGAGGCTGTAATCGCTGCCAAAGGTGCTTCAACAAAATACTGAATAAAAGGTCTGAATACTTATGAGAATGTTTTATATTTCTGTTTTTTATTTAACATATTTGCAAAAATGTGTAAGCCTGTTTTTTTCTTTGTTTTTCTGGGGTATTTTATGTAGATTTGAAGAAAATAAACTATTGAATCAAGTTTAGAATAAGACTAACATAACAAAATGTGGAAAAAGTGAAAGGGTCTGAATACTTTCCCGAATGCACTGTGTATATAGGATGAGCTATGTCGAGAATACACCGCTCATCCTATATTATAACTGCTGCTGTACATACCTTTTTCCAAATCATTGTCAGGGCCCAGGGAAAGGTGAAATGGGACCAGGCTAAAATGCCAACTAGAATTGGCCTAAAAGGCATTTTGCTTCGGGTCTGAGAATGTCCCACCAAGACACTGTTCTATTGAATACATTTAACTTTTTAACTATTCTTGTCTTACAGCGATTTGCTGCTGTAATCATGAGAATACGAGAGCCAAGAACTACTGCACTAATCTTCAGCTCTGGGAAAATGGTGTGCACAGGAGCAAAAAGGTTAGTATCATTCTTTAAAAATATATATAAATAAAAACTGTTTAAAGGCCTCATCTTGCTCCCTCCTCCCCTTGTAGTGAAGAGCAGTCCCGCCTGGCTGCCAGGAAATATGCCAGAGTCGTGCAGAAGTTGGGCTTCCCAGCCAAATTCCTTGATTTCAAGATTCAGAACATGGTGGGCAGCTGTGATGTCAAATTCCCCATTCGGTTAGAGGGACTTGTACTAACTCACAAGCAGTTCAGCAGGTTTGTCAAATTCAATACTGCAAAATGAAAGGCTGTAATATCTGAGGAGATGCTTTGTCATACCTGGAATTCTGTCATATTTTGTTCATTTATTTATAGTACTGATATTAGTGTTCTGAAGTGATTTAGTACTGGGAGCAAAGATTAGAAGTAGGCTTAATCTTTTTGTTCTTTTTCAGTTATGAACCCGAGTTGTTCCCTGGGCTAATCTACAGAATGATCAAACCCAGAATTGTCCTGTTGATATTCGTTTCAGGCAAAGTTGTATTAACAGGTGAGTTTCTCCTTTTCTTAATAACATAGATAAGGGGCATTTGTTCTTCATTTTTGTAAAATGTAAGTTTTGTATTTACTATTGTTGCTGCTTATTTCAAGGTGCAAAGGTGAGAGGAGAAATTTATGAAGCATTTGAAAACATCTACCCCATCTTGAAAGGATTCAGGAAGACGTAAATATTTATGCCTGCAATATTTTATTTTTTTAATAGTCACAGGGGAACTTGTCCTATGTTGTGACCTGTTACTTTGGGACTCTGATTGATTGGACCGGTTACTTTGGGACTCTGATTTGACCTGTACGGTTTAATCAAGAAGTCAGGGACCCCCTCCTATTCACCTTAAAGGGATACTTCGGGATCTTGGCAATGAGGCCTTTTAGCTACTTAGTCAGATGAACTCGTGGATACCATTTTTATGTCTGTCCAGTATAAAAGGAAGTTAGAGGTAGTTTTGCGAGTCAATATTTACTAGCTTTAGCATGCTAGCTGACACCCATAGACTTCCAGTCACTGCGCTCGCAAAACTACCTCTAACTTCCTTTTATACTGGGACACAGACATAAATGGTATCCACGAGTAGATCTGACTATGGGGGAGTAGATAAAGGTGATCCCTTATGGTGATTTGATACTAGGAGAAATGCTTGATTTTAGCAGTTATTTTTAAATGACTTGCTGGTTATTAAATAAGGCAGTCTGGCTGTTTTTCTAAAGTAGGTTTTATTGTTATCCTACCATTTCTCAGTGCATGTTTGTCCACACATTCCATACAGACATTCACTATTCATAACATCATTCTTTAAATGTTTTTGTCTTTCATTGTTGTGAAGAATCTCCAGATTGAATGTTATTGGGATTGTATTGCACCAAGGCTTAATTTCCCAATTTGAACATTGTTTGGATGACATTTTGATAACTCTTTGGTGCTGAAGGCCAGAAAATGGTTGAACATTAGTCTGCATCTTAGGAATGTTATTAGCCATATCTGTATGTACCTCAAATGTCTTATTTTTCTACATCAGTTTTTGGTCATTGAAAGTGTGATTTTAAAACCCTCATGTTTTAATGCTAGAATAGACCAACTACCCTAATTCACCACTTATGTTTGACCTACCATCTAAGGTTTTAAATGTGTTATTTTGCTACATTGTGCACAATTAAATATTTACTTACCAGTTGCAATCTCCCTCCTTAGTTTAGCTTTGTCTTCAGGGTATGGCAAGATTTACAACTAGTATGTACATTGATTTGAAATAGCATGACCAGTTTAAAGAATGGACCCGTGTTTCATTTTAGCTTTAATACTCAAATGAAAACTTTTATTTGAAGCTATGCAAACTATTAGCCCTATGACAACAAATGGCATGTTTTTTGCTTATGATAAAGTAAGAACGTTGTAACTATCAAGTAATATTCCTCAAATCAAAGTGTTTGAGCAATTGGAAATGAAAAGATTAAGACTTAGGGACAATATAGCCCAAGCCTACTAATTTAAACATTTCCATAACTAGGTACCTTTGGATTTAAATTTTATTACATTATTTCTGCTCTGTGAAATCTTGTTTCCAGATGAATTCGGAAGAGTACTTGTTGCCTTGGTCACAGCTGTCTGCACATGTGTAGACAGCCAAGGTTCCCCAGTCTATACTAGCATCAGGGCTGTCCACTTTCAGATCATTCAGTAGCTGGGGCATGACCTGTCGGGATGCAAAACACTATCAGCACATTGTCATTCATTTATAACAGCAAGCATTACACGTTGAAACATTTAGGTCTGGTTTTCGTGACCCAGATTAAGCTTAGTCCGGGATCAAATAGCTCCACTAAAAGTGCGGTTTAGTCCAGGAATAGGCTTAATATGGTGTGTATTCATTAGTTGCAAAATGTTTACCGTTTACTCTAGGATCCAAACAGGGACCTACCTGAATTTGCTCAATAAACTTGTTTTAGTTTCAGAATGTTTTCTGTTTAGAGTAAACTTTGTGTTGCAAAACATTTTGCAACAGTCTGCGACTAATGAATACAGCCCTTGGTCCGGGAAACCAGCTGTTTAAATATTGCAAATACCTGAAATTCGAAGATACGCCTGGAACCACATGAACAATGCGGGATGTCCTTCTCCACAGGAACATGTTCAGACGAAACCCAAAGAGGAGAGCCACCTCTACAGTATCGCAAAACCTACAATAACACTGTTATGGTCTTCAGTAATCCAGAACTAAAATCGTGTGTAACTGTATCAGATGCTCCATTGGGTTCTGGGGGGCGATGTATGAAAAGATACTAATAAGTCTCCACCCCGCTAAAGCATTGGCCAAATGTCACCTCCCCTTATGACATTTAAAAGATGTGAATACCTGCAAAATCGTGATTTGTCCAAACTATCAGTGACAGAATAATGCGATAAGTCCTTGCATCCCAGTCCTGACAGAAGCTATGATACCAGCCTAAATAATGTGCATCTGTCCACGAGAGATTGTTTCAAGTAAAAAAAAAAACATTACTTTCAGATTAATCTACACAATTGCCAAATATACAGTACCAGTCAAAAGTTTGGACACCTACTCATTCCAGGGTTGTTTTTTTTACATTGTAGAATAATAGTGAAGACAAACTGAAATAACACATGGAATCATATAGTAACCAAAAAAGTGTTAAATCAAAATATTTTATTTGAGATTTTTCAATTAGTTTTTTTTTTTTAATTTTACCTTTATTTAACTAGGCAAGTCAGTTAAGAACAAATTCTTATTTACAATCACAGCCTACCTACAGGGACAGCCATAGTAGTAAGTGCCTTTCTCAAGGACACCAACAGGTTTTCACCTTGTCGGCTCGGGGAATCGATCCAGCAACCTTTTATATATAGATAGATGCCAGAAATGCCAGAACAAAAAAACAAGACAGATACATGATATATAGAGCAGTAGTATGAAAAAGTAGAAAAAAATACAAGAAGTCTGGAGTGCAGAAAGCTATAAAAAGACATTGCATAGTATGGGTGGATGGCTAAATATGTACACTATACATTGTTAGTGTTAGGTGAATTTATTTTTTGATAAAAGCAACTGGCCCAACGCTCTGACCACTAGGCTACCTGCCGCCTTGATGACAGCTTTGTCAACCAGCTTGAGTTAGTGACCTGGAATGCATTTAAAGTAACAGGTGTGCCTTGTTAATTTGTGGTATTGCTTTTCTTAATGCGTTTGAGCCAGTGTTGTGACAAGGTAGGGGTGGAATACAGAAGATAGCCCTATTTGGTAAAAGACCAAGTCCATATTATGGCAAGAACAGCTCAAATAAGCAAAGAGAAACAACAGTACATCATTACTTTAAGACATGGTCAGTGAATCTGAAAAATGTCAAGAACTTTAAAATGTTCTTCAAGTGCAGTCGCAAAAACCATCACTCACTATGATGAAACTGGCTCTCATAAGGACCGCCACAGGAAAGGAAGACCCAGAGTTACCTCTGCTGCATTAGAGATAACTGCACCTCAGATTGCAGCCCAAATAAAGAGTTCAAGTAACAGACATCTCAACATCAACTGTTCAGAGGAGACTGTGAATCAGGCCTTCATGGTTGAATTGCTGCAAAGAAACTACTACGAAAGGACACCAATAATAAGAAGAGACTTGCTTGGGCCAAGAAACACGAGCAATGGACATTAGACCGGTGGAAATCTGTCCTTTGGTCTGATGAGTCCAAATGTGATATTTTTGGTTTCAACCGCCGTGTCTTTGTGAGATGCAGAGTAGGTGAACTGATGATCTCTGCATGTGTGGTTCCCACTGTGAAGCATGGAGGTGTGATGGTGCTTGGCTGGTGACAGTCTGATTTATTTAGAATTCAAGGCACCAGCATGGCTACCACATCATTCTGCAGCGAAACGCCATACCATCTGGTTTGGCATAGTGGGACTATCATTTGTTTTTCAACAGGACAATGACCCAACACCTCCAGGCTGTGTAAGGGCTATTTGACCAAAAAGGAGAGTGATGTAGTGCTGCATCAGATGACGTGGCCTCCACAATCACCTGACCTCAACCCAAATGAGATGGTTTGGGATGAACTGGACTGCAGAATGAAGGAAAAGCAGCCAACAAGTGCTCAGCATATGTGGGAACTCCTTCAAGACTGTTGGAAAAGCATTCCAGGTGTAGCTGGTTGAGAGTGCCAAGAGTGTGCAAAGGGTGGCTACTTTGAAGAATATATTTTGATTTGTTTAACACTTTTTTGGTTACTACATGATTCCATATGTGTTATGTCATAGTGTTGATGTCTTTTATTCTACAATGTAAAAAATAGTAAATATAAATAAAAACCCTTGAATTAGTAATATTCCAAACTTTTGACTGGTACTGTCCATTTGTGTGATTCTGATGCTCTTCATGTCTGAAGATTCTGCTTGAAGAGTTATGTTACCTGATGTGGCTCTGATGCAATTCTCTGTTTAAACTTCTGGAACACTTTGCTATCTTCAGTTTCATGCATGGCCATGTCTTCAAGTTCAGTCTCTGCCAAACCTGTGGAATAGAAGTCATGCTTTTATACAACAGAAATTGCAATCATTTATAGTCTCCTATTTAGGCTGGGTCCAATGCCAACATATTTTCTCTCTTCCCTCTCCTTTTGATGCCTTAATGGATCTGAAAGGACTAGATAAGTAAATGTAATGCAGTAAAATAACTTCTTACCGTCCACTAAGGAGGAGCATTCCACGTTATTCTGTGCATCCCCCACCGTTTCACTTGATTCTTCTTTCTGATGTTCCTCAGGCTCTGTGACCAATTCCGACTCAGGGAACAGGAACGAGGAAGACACTGCACTGGACGGCACTAAACGTGAAAATTTAATGTTTATCTTTTAAGCGGGCGGAAAACACAATTTCAGCATTATTACAAATTGTATGCCAGTCTAGGGCAGCGGTATAATGACCTTGTTTGCAACACTCTTTCTTGTGACAGTGTTTCCAGTCTATGGTCTGGTGTTCTTTGCTGCAGTAGGACACTGCAAGACATTTAGAGCAAGCTTTCTGACCAGGACAGCCACAGAGCTTGCACAGTTGAACCCCTGAACCGTGGACGCAGGGCTCATGCTCAGTCCAATTGGGGTCTTCATCAGATGGAGGATCGTAGGGATAAAAGTCGTTCTTCCTTGGTAACTGGCTCCGAAATACTGGAAAAGAGTAATCAATTACAAGTTTTATTATTCGTATGTACAGGAAAAACATGGAATACACTGTCTAACGAAACGCTTACTTGCAGGTTCCTTCTGGACATTGCACGATAAGAATATAAACAAAGTAAATGTCTCAGTAGAATAGAATAAACAATTTAGCAGTATAATACAGGAAGGCAAAATGTAGAGTCCAATATTTACACGTGTATTGGGGAAGGGCTGGGATGGGGAACAAGTGTTTAAATTGTGCAGTATTAGCAAAAGTAAATAAGAGTTTGCTAGCAGCCATTGTGATGTGTGTGTGTGTGTGTGTGTGTGTTAAGGGGAGGAGAGTCAGTCCAGTTCAAGTGTTCAGCAGTCTCTGCTCTAATGGCTTGTAGATAGAAACGGTCTCTGAGCCTGTTAGTATCAGACCTCATGCTCCAATACAGTCTGCCCGATGGTAAGGGAATCAACAGCTCGTGACTGGGATGTGTGGGGTCCTTGATGATGCTTTGGAACTTCCTCAGGCACTGTTTTAAGTAGATGTCCTGGATTGGTGGGAACACACCACCCACTGGAGAGCCTTGCGGTCGTGGACGGAGCAATTCCCATACAAGGCCGTGAAGCAACTGGTCAGGATGCTCTCGATGGTGCAGCAGTAGTGTTTGGAGAGGACCCGGGGTGGCATGCCACATTTCCTCAGCCACCTTAGGAAGTATAGGCACTGTTGCACCTTTTGACAAAAGTGGTGGTTGTTGGTTCATGTCAAGTCCTTGGTGATGTGGATGCCGAGGAACTTAAAACTGCTGACTCTACTGCAGTCCTGTTGATGTTGATCGGGGCATATTCCCTCTGATTAATATCATCACCAATGTTGCACATAACTACACCCAAGTCTCAGATTGTTCAGCTGGACAAGGGGAACTCACTATGGATCCCAGCAGTTACATCCTCTTGCCAAGGAAGGGATCTGTAATTTGGTAGTGTCAAAGATTTGTATAACTAACCTAAGATAGACCACAGTCTGATTTTTAAAATGGGAGCAAATGGAAGTGGGGCAGAGCCAACCAGAAGCTAGCGATATCCTATTGGCGCGTTGTAGCATGTATTTGCATATTTCTGTTAAGGAACGCCTACTCTGAAGTAGTACTCTCAATTTGCGGTTGCACTCCTTGGAAAAAACTATATATATATATATATACAGTGGGGAGAACAAGTATTTGATACATTGCCGATTTTGCAGGTTTTCCCACTTACAAAGCATTTAGAAGTCTGTAATTTTTTATCATAGGTACTCTTCAACTGTGAGTGACGGAATCAAAAACAAAAATCCAGAAAATTTTTAAGTAATTAATTTGCATTTTATTGCATGACATAAGTATTTGATACATCAGAAAAGCAGAACTTAATATTTGGTACAGAAACCTTTGTTTGCAATTACAGAGATCATACGTTTCCTGTAGTTCTTGACCAGGTTTGCACACACTGCAGTAGGGATTTTGGCCCACTCCTCCATACAGACCTTCTCCAGATCCTTCAGGTTTCGGGGCTGTCGCTGGGCAATACGGACTTTCAGCTCCCTCCAAAGATTTTCTATTGGGTTCAGGTCTGGAGACTGGCTAGGCCACTCCAGGACCTTGAGATGCTTCTTACGGAGCCACTCCTTAGTTGCCCTGGCTGTGTGTTTCGGGTCGTTGTCATGCTGGAAGACCCAGCCACGACCCATCTTCAATGCTCTTACTGAGGGAAGGAGGTTGTTGGCCAAGATCTCGCGATACATGACCCCATCCATCCTACCCTCAATACGGTGCAGTCGTCCTGTCCCCTTTGCAGAAAAGCATCCCCAAAGAATGATGTTTCAACCTCCATGCTTCACAGTTGGGATGGTGTTCTTGGGGTTGTACTCATCCTTCTTCTTCCTCCAAACACGGCGAGTGGAGTTTAGACCAAAAAGCTCTTTTTGTCTCATCAGACCACATGACCTTCTCCCATTCCTCCTCTGGATCATCCAGATGGTCATTGGCAAACTTCAGACTGGCCTGGACATGCGCTGGCTTGAGCAGGGGGACCTTGCGTGCGCTGCAGGATTTTAATCCATGACGGCGTAGTGTGTTACTAATGGTTTCCTTTGAGACTGTGGTCCCAGCTCTCTTCAGGTCATTGACCAGGTCCTGCCGTGTAGTTCTGGGCTGATCCCTCACCTTCCTTATGATCATTGATGCCCCACGAGGTGAGATCTTGCATGGTACCCCAGACCGAGGGAGATTGACAGTCATCTTGAACTTCTTCCATTTGCTAATAATTGCGCCAACAGTTGTTGCCTTCTCACCAAGCTGCTTGCCTATTGTCCTGTAGCCCATCCCAGCCTTGTGCAGGTCTACAATTTTATCCCTGATGTCCTTACACAGCTCTCTGGTCTTGGCCATTGTGGAGAGGTTGGAGTCTGTTTGATTGAGTGTGTGGACAGGTGTCTTTTATACAGGTAACGAGTTCAAACAGGTGCAGTTAATACAGGTAATGAGTGGAGAACAGGAGGGCTTCTTAAAGAAAAACTAACAGGTCTGTGAGAGCCGGCATTCTTACTGGTTGGTAGGTGATCAAATACTTATGTCATGCAATAAAATGCAAATTCATTATTTAAAAATCATACAATGTGATTTTCTGGATATTTGTTTTAGATTCCGTCTCTCACAGTTGAAGTGTACCTATGATAAATATTACAGACCTCTACATGCTTTGTAAGTAGGAAAACCTGCAATATCGGCTGTGTATCAAATACTTGTTCTCCCCACTGTATATATATATATTTTTTTATTACTTTGAAGAAGAGTACAATCTACAAAACTTAGTCCACTCAGTTTGTAATAGGTTCTAGTTTTGGGAACAGAAAACTGTATTGACATCAAACGTTTCATCGATGAGAAAATTGGCATAATGTCGGCCAAAATCCATCTGGCACCATCTTCCGGCAGCATATTTGGTAGTGAGTGGAAACGCCAACCGGATGCTTCACACATACATCCGGTGAAAGATCTGGCTCATTGTGGTAGTGTGCTAACCCTGTAACAGGTTTGCAAATTCAAGACCCACTCCAACTGTTGCACCTTAGTAGCTACACATGTGGCAGCGGTGGGATATTCCCAGCCTTTTAGTGTATCCCTCTCATTCGCATCCCTGAGATGTGACTATAGAATAACACATTTCACCTCGGGGATCAATAAAGTACCTATCTATAGGTGTGATGTTGATGGCTAGCAATAGCTAGCTAGCTAATTACCTTTCAGGCAACGGCTGTCGTTTCGTGAATAGCAGTCGGGTGTCTTGCAGCAGAATATAAAAATAGTTCGGTGAAAACTTCTATCCTGTCCAGGTATTGGAGCGTAAACCTGTAAGAGATATGCTGAAGGAAGTTGGCATTTCCAACATGCTAACTCAGGAAGACATGGAATGCCCAACTGACTCAACCATGCAGGTTTGCCTCCAACTTTGCTGGGGAACTGATGACTCTGTAGTTGCCAGTGTTCTGCCTCCTCCAAAAAGCCAAGAGCAACCCCTGTTTCTGCCATTATTTGCCAAGTAACGTTGATTTAATCGTATTCCTTCAATCGCTGGCTGGCTAGCTGTCTGTCACAACAAATTCCAACGTGCGTCAAGGTGGTAACTTTAAAATATGTCTGGAGTGGAACAATACTTTTAGTAGGCAAAGGTTCCTTGTAATTCGCGCTCCTGCCATATCGCTTATTTGCCATTAAAACACCTTAATTAAAATAGTTTGGTGTACCTCGGAAAACGTAATTATATGTAATTTATCTGTAGGTCCAAGAAATGCTAAATAGTTGTCATCCATCCGTGAGTAACTCTGTTCCGTCAGATCTCATCCACTCAGGACCTATTTATTCATACAGGTATGTATATACAAACTCATGTACAGTTGTTATATCATATCACATGCAATATTGTAAGTAATTATTGGACTTAACTTACGTAGGCATTCACTCAGGAATGCATGTTAGTATCGTGCCAGTTGCACCTTTTCTCATTGCTTTTAGTATATCGAATGTGCAATACGTGCAGTTGTCTGTAATTAAACCCTGCGCACTAAGGACTGTATTTTAAGGGAATTACTATTATTACCCCATATGATATCATACACACATTTAGCTATTAAAGTATCTCTTCCTGTCATTTACCTGTACAGTTTGTGTAACCATGCAAGTATTCCCTTATCTGTCACTTATCTGTAAATATAACTGTATACCTAACTGTACAGCTAATTTAACCATGCAAAATTTTAACTTACCTGTTCATTTACCCAGTCTGTCTATTAAGTAAACTATTATTACCCTCGCTCATATCATACGCATTTTTAGCTACTGAAGTATTTCTCTGCCATCGACCTGTATAGTATAGTTAACCATCCAACATCCACCAATGTATAGTGTACATATTCAGCCAACCACTCATACTATACAATGTCTTTTTATAGCTTTTTTTGCACTCCAGATATCTTGTATTTCTATACTTTTTCATACTGCCGCTCTATGTATCATGTACCGTGTATCTGTCTTTTGTGTACTTTCGTTGTGGCATTTTGCACCTGCCCTGTGTTTTGTTGTAGCTGCTTGACAATGAAATTTCCCCCCCGGGAAATTAAAGTACCTCTCTCTCTCTCTCTCTCTCTCACTCTCACTCTCACGTCGTCAGTCAATATATAATATTTCCTGTCAAAGTCCACCAGGTGGCAGATTTGAGCTACTGTATCATCGCTCAGCCATATAATCGGAGAGAAGTGATACTGTTAGTGAGATTCAACAGGATGAGGGATACAAGTGTAACAATTGTGTCCAACACGTGTAAAAATTTCGCCGGTTAAAATTTAGCCATGAATAGTACACATTAGAAAACATTGAACAGACGAAGCCTTATAAATTAATTATTAATTTATTTATTTTAGTTTTAAAAAAAAACAAAAAAAATGATAATCAAATTTTTGCACAAAAATAATCTAATTCTACTTTACAGAGTAGGATATATTTGCAATCTACGGGTGGCTTGCTTGTTGCTATTGGTCAATCGTGACATCTTTTTTTCAGACTCAGTGGCGTTTGATGATGTCATGCTGCTCACGAGTAGAAGGCTGAGCTTTTTTTACAGTCATGGGGCTGACTAAGGGAGGGGAGTGCGAACTACAACTGTGGAAAAGATTCAGGAAAGAAACTTCAAATCATATGTGGTGAAAACATTTTCTCCTATTGGATTTATTGCTTGGGAGATTTATTTCTGTACAATGGGGGATTGACATCAAGGTGTCTGCATCGTCTTTGTAGAAATGCCACACTTTTTCCAGCCATGGAGCACTACAGAAGATAAGGGACAGTTATTGTGAAGATCCCGTTGATGTCAGATCTAGGAAACTAATGGTTTGGCGAAACTTGGATTAACTGATTGCTGGACAGATCCATTGGCGATGCCTCCCCAGGGCGATGGAGAATATAAACCTGTAGCAGTGTCGGCGACGGTCCCACCGGTTCCCCCTCGGAGGGTTCGGAGCAGAGAGTCGTTTACGGGCTCCAAGTGTAGATCGGGTGGCGGAGAGCGCAAAGTGAAGTGTGTGCTTGTCGGTGACGGCGCAGTTGGGAAGACGAGCTTGATTGTCAGCTACACCACAAATGGATATCCAACTGAATATGTCCCAACTGCTTTTGATAATTTTGCAGGTAACTTGACAAATATGTGCCGTTTTAAGTCAGGTAGGCTATTAGGACCTATTGTGGTCCTATTAGGCAATGCAATTAATTGTTTGTCTCAGGCCCTTTTAACAGCACATTTAACAGGTGCATACTATATTTGAACTCAACAATTTTCAATTCAGCTTGAGTACAATTTCTGCCAACTGTCTGCTGCCATACATTGGCAACAGGAAGACTATGGTAATTGTTATACTCAATATTCTGTCCATAACAACACTATTCTGGCCTTAACAGTATGGCATGGTGGTTACCAATTTATTCTTTGTTAGTTTGGCTGATTATAAATGTATAATTTGTTGTTTTTTGTCTTTCAGCGGTCGTGGCAGTTGATGGCAAGCCAGTGAAACTGCAACTTTGTGACACAGCTGGGCAGGTTTGTAGTTAAAATACACCTCTAGGACAGTTTCATATGATCTCTACAATCCTGGAAGTGTAAAGGATTAGTTAAAAACAAACAAGTTGGCCTTTTTACTGTTCCTAAAATGTCTCAAACTTCTAACCCCCTATGCATTACTAGGCTAGTACATGTACAGAATGGGTTCAAATGGTCTACTAGTGTAGGGGAGATAAGGGATTTGTCTAAATGATCGTGTTTTTGTCTAGTCATGAGTCTGCACCAGAAATGAGCTTACTCATATAAATGCTGTCTTCCCCACATGGGAGGGGGTAACAGGCTTGGGGGGATTACAGATAGGAAACCTTATAAGTGTAATGAATTGAATCTGAGCCTGGAAAGGAAACGTAGCTTCTGCACAGCTGGGGCTGGTCAGAGGAAACTGGAGATGGGTCTGTTTCTGAGGAGCAGAGCAGACTGGAGAAAGTCAGCAGTGGAAAACAGCCCAGGAAAGTAGGCCAAGAGAGATCCAGAGCGGTTCTGTCTAGACACAGATAGAGTCCCTGGCTGGAGGCTAAGCTCTGTGGATCCATAGGGTTCTGCTTTGTCTCTTTGTCTCTATTTTTACAAGCCAATGCAAGCAATATCATAGTTATAACATATTAAAACCTTGGTTACATTGAAAAATAATCAAGATGCCATTTCCGTTTGCATGTATATTTTACTTTCATGAAACAGCCAAAAATAATTGTGAAAGCACATGCACCAGCTGCCCGCCCAACTCCATTATGTGCTGCAAATGTGCGATAATGGCTGAGCCAATTCAATAAAACAATAGTTATTACCTTTTCTAAGCTCAATGTCACCCTGCTCCCCTGGGCATAACTGAGTCCATGTATTTAGCATACTAAATAGCAGAAGACTGAATATGCCTGAATACCAACTACAGGGTCCCTCACTGTTGATGTTTTGGTATTTTATTGGGATCCACATTAGCTGTTGCTGAAGCAGCAGCTACTCTTCCTGGGGATGTTATTGACCTCATTGGGTCCCCGATACCACTAATTAACACCCAGTCAATCAGAAATGATCTGGATATCCTTTGCTGCTACCCTCTGAGGAGGGAAATGCACTATTAAAATCTATTTCAGGGAGCAACGGGTACACACAAGTTGGGTGTATCAGAGAAACAGATGAGAGAGGGAGTGAGAGAGAGACAGAGAGAGAGAGTCATGGAATGCACGTTTGTCAATTAACAACAAAGTATAATGGTGGAATGCCAATTTTATTTTCCCTCCAGTAGAACTAGATGTATTGGAGATATACAAACGTAATCTGAATGTTGTGTAATACGTTTGCCAGATAAAATGACTAAACACACATTAGCAAAGATAAGCACACATATTGGCGTAAGTGCAATGGCCCATGGGTAAGATGTTTACCGCTGGAACTCCCCTGCAATACTTGCTGTCACTAATACCTGATATAAATGATGTCACCGTTCCACTCAGTTGCTCTTTAGCTGGTGATATAAATGATGTCACCGCTCCACTCAGTTGCTCTTTGCCTGGTGATATAAATGATGTCACCGCTCCACTCAGGGGCTCTTTGCCTGGTGATATAAATGATGTCACAGCTCCACTCAGGGGCTCTTTGCCTGGTGATATAAATGATGTCACCGCTCCACTCAGGGGCTCTTTGCCTGGTGATATAAATTATGTCACCGCTCCACTCAGGGGCTCTTTGCCTGGTGATATAAATGATGTCACCGCTCCACTCAGCGGCTCTTTAGCTGGTGATATAAATGATGTCACCGCTCCACTCAGGGGCTCTTTAGCTGGTGATATAAATTATGTCACCGCTCCACTCAGGGGCTCTTTGCCTGGTGATATAAATGATGTCACCGCTCCACTCAGGGGCTCTTTAGCAGGTGATATAAATGATGTCACCGCTCCACTCAGGGGCTCTTTGCCTGGTGATATAAATGATGTCACCGCTCCACTCAGGGGCTCTTTAGCAGGTGATATAAATGATGTCACCGCTCCACTCAGGGGCTCTTTAGCTGGTGATATAAATGATGTCACTGCTCCACTCAGTTGCTCTTTGCCTGGTGATATAAATGATGTCACAGCTCCACTCAGGGGCTCTTTGCCTGGTGATATAAATGATGTCACAGCTCCACTCAGGGGCTCTTTGCCTGGTGATATAAATGATGTCACCGCTCCACTCAGCGGCTCTTTAGCTGGTGGTATAAATGATGTCACCGCTCCACTCAGGGGCTCTTTAGCTGGTGATATAAATTATGTCACCGCTCCACTCAGGGGCTCTTTAGCTGGTGATATAAATGATGTCACCGCTCCACTCAGCGGCTCTTTAGCTGGTGATATAAATGATGTCACCGCTCCACTCAGCGGCTCTTTAGCTGGTGAAAATCACAAATCCCTATACTTACAGAGATTGAGCAGTGGGGTAGTGCTTTGCTGTGCCAACTGTGAGTCATAAATGTTTTTCTCCTGTACCCTTTCAACTGCCTTATCACACTTTCTCTCTTTCATTTAGCTGCATGATCGTCATCACAAATTCCTTTTGGGAGTCAGTCAGACAAGGATTACTGTTATACTATTCCAGGTATTCCTTAAAGAGGTAGGGTTTCAAGTGTCTCCGCAAGGTGGCCATATGCAGTTTTGTGGCACAACACAATACCACAGATAGCTTTTTTTGAGGGAGCGTGTAATTGGCACGCTGACTGCAGGAATGTCCACCAGAGCTGTTGCCAGATAATTTAATGTTAATTTCTCTACCATAAGCCACCTCCAATGCCGTTTAAGATAATTTGGCAGTATGTCCAACTGGCCTCACATCCAGCTTCTTCACCTGCGGGATTGTTTGAGGGGAGAGTGGGGGGGTGCTGAGGAGTATTTCTGTCTGTAATAAAGCCCTTTTGTGGAGACAAACTCATTCTGATTGGCTGGACCTGGCTTCCCTAGTGGGTGGGCCTGGCTGTCAAGTGGTTGGGCCTATGCCCTCCAAATCCCCTGCCCAGTCATGTGAAATCCATAGATTAGGGCCTAAAACATTTATTTCAATTGACTGATTTCTTTATATGAACTGTAACTCAGTAAAATCTTTGAAATTGTTGCATGTTGCATTTATATTTGTATGTCAGTCAGCAACATTAGAGGAGATTCAAATCAACTGTAGGCTACGCTGATAGAGCTGTCCCTAATCAGAAACACTACAGCATGTAAACAGCTTACAGAAACTGATACAGATGTCATTTGTTGTCAGGTTGTGTGTTCCTGCCTGCCAGAGACACTTTGTCATGAGGCTGAGGCGCCACTAGTTACAGCCATGCACATGGTGACATCTTAGCCAATGAGGGCAGGATTTTCCTTTTCTTGGCTATGACTATGCCCTTGTCAACCCTCTACACTCTTAGAAAAAAGGGTTCCAAAAAGGTTATTTGGCTGTCCCCATAGGATAACCATTTTTGGATTCAGGAACCAAAAGGGTCCTACCTGGAACTAAAAAAAGGTTCTTCAAAGGGTTCTCCTATGGGGACAGTTTTTTTTTCACCTTTATTTAACCAGGTAGGTCAAGTTCTCATTTGCAACTGCGACCTGGCCAAGACAAAGCAAAGCAGTGCGACAAAAACAACACAGAGTTACACAGTAAACAAACATAGTCAAAAACACAATAGAAAATCTATATACAGAGTGCAAAATGTAGTGCAAAATGCAGTAAGGTTAGGAGGTAGGACAATAAATAGACCATAGTGGTGAAATAAATTACAGATTATCATCATTAACACAGGAATGAAGGATGTGCAAATTATGATGTGCAAATAGAGAGACTGGAGTGCAAGATTTGTGAAAATAACAAAAATAAATATGGGGATGAGGTAATAGTGTGGGCTATTTACAGAATGGCTATATACAGGTGCAGTGATCAATAAGCAGCTTTGACAACTGATGCTTAAAGTTATTGAGGGAGATAGGAACCTCTAGCTTCAATGATTTTTGCAATTCGTTCCAGTCATTGGCAGCAGCGAACTGGAAGGAATGGCGGCCAAAGGAGGTGTTGGCTTTGGGGGTGACCAGTGAGATATACCTGCTGGAGCGAATGCTACGGGTGGGTGTTGCTATAGTGACCACTGAGCTGAGATAGGGCGGGGATTTACCTAATAAAGACTTATAGATGACCTGGAGCCAATGGGTTTGGCGACGAATATATAATGAAGGCCAGCCAACGAGAGCATACAGGTCGCAGTGATGGGTAGTGTATGGGGCTTTGGTGACAAAACAGATGGCACTGTGATAGACTACATCCAATTTGCTAAGTAGAGTGTTGGAGGCTATTTTGTAAATGACATCGCCGAAATCAAGGATCGGTAGGATAGTCAGTTTTACAAGGGCATGTTTGGCAGCATGAGTGAAGGAGGCTTTGCTGCAAAATAGGAAGCCAATTCTGGATTTAATTTTGGATTGGAGATAGTTGATGTGAGACTGGAAGTTGAGTTTACAGTCTAACCAGATGCCTAGGTATTTGTAGGTGTCCACGTATTCTAATTCGGACCCGTCGAGAGTAGTGATGATAGTCCGGTGGGCGGGTGCTGGCAGCGTTCGATAGAAAAGCATGAACTTAGTTTTACTAGCGTTTAAGAGCAGTTGGAGGCCACGGAAGGAGTGTTGTATGGCATTGAAGCTTGTTTGAAGGTTAGTAAACACAGTGTCCAAAGAGGGGCCAGATGTATACAGAATTGTGTCATCTGCGTAGAGATGATCAGAGAGTCACCAGCAGCGAGAGCGACATCGTTGATGTATATAGAGAAAAGGGTTGGCCCAAGAATTGAACCCTGTGGCACCCCCATAGAGACTGCCAGAGGATCGGACAATAGGCCCTCCGATTTGACACATTGAACTCTGTCTGCAAAGTAGTTAGAGAACCAGTCAAGGCAGTCACTTGAGAAACCAAGGCTGTTGAGTCTGCCAATAAGAATGCGGTGATTGACAGAGTCGAAAGCCTTGGCCAGGTCGATGAAGACGGCTGCACAGTACTGTCTTTTATCGATGGCGGTTATGATATCGTTCAGTACTTTGAGCGTAGCTGAGGTGCACCCATGACCAGCTCGGAAACCAGATTGCATAGCAGAGAAGGTACGGTGGGATTCGAAGTGGTCAGTTATCTGTTTGTTAACTTGGCTTTCGAAAACTTTAGAAAGGCAGGGCAGGATGGATATTGGTCTATAACAGTTTGGGTCTAGAGTGTCTCCTCCTTTGAAGAGGGGGATGACCGCGGCAGCTTTCCAATCTCTAGGGATCTCAGACGATACGAAAGAGAGGTTGAACAGGCTAGTGATAGGTGTTGCAACAATTTTGGCTGATAATTTCAGAAAGAGAGAGTCCAGATTATCTAGCCCAGCAGATTCGTAGGGGTCCAGACTTAGCAGCTCTTTCAGAACATCAGCCGTCTGGATTTGGGTGAAGGAGAAGCGGGGGGGGCTTGGGCAAGTAGCTGCCGGGGTTACAGAGCTGTTGGCCGGGGTAGGGGTAGCCAGGTGGAAAGCATGGCCAGCCGTAGCAAAATGCTTACTGAAATTTTTGATAATCGTGGATTTATCGGTGGTAACAGTGTTTCCGAGCCTCAATGCAGTGGGCAACTGGGAGGAGGTGCTCTTATTCTCCATAGACTTTACAGTGTCCCAGAACTTTTTGGAGTTAGTACTACAGGAAGCAAATTTCTGTTTGAAAAAGCTGGCCTTTGCTTTTCTAACTGACTGTGTGTACTTGTTCCTGACTTCCCTGAATAGCTGCATATCGCGGGGGCTATTCGATGCTAATGCAGTGCGCCACAGGATGTTTTTGTGTTGGTCTAGTGCAGTCAAGTCTGGGGTGAACCAAGGGCTATATCTATTCTTAGTTCTACGTTTTTTGAAAGGGGCATGCTTATTTAGGATGGTGAGGAAAGCACTTTTAAAGAACAACCAGGCGTCCTCTACTGACGGGATGAGGTCAATATCCTTCCTGGATATCGAATAGAAAGGCCTGCTCGCAAAAGTGTTTTAGGGAGCGTTTGATAGTGATAAGGGGTGGTCGTTTGACCGCTGACCCATTGCGAACGCAGGCGATGAGGCAGTGATCGCTGAGATCCTGGTTGAAAACAGAGGTGTATTTGGAGGGCAAGTTAGTCAGGATGATATCAATAATGGTACCCATGTTTACGGATTTTTGGTTGTACATGGTGGGTTCCTTGATAATTTGTGTGAGATTGAGGGCATCTATCTTAGATTGAAGGACAGCCGGGGTGTTAAGCATATCCCAGTTTAAGTCACCTAACAGTACAAACTCTGAAGATAGATGGGGGGCAATCAATTCACATATGGAGTCCAGGGCACAGCTGGGGGCTGAGGGGGGTCTGTAACAGGCGGCAACAGTGAGCGACTTATTTCTGGAAAGGTGGATTTTTAAGAGTAGAAGCTCAAACTGTTTGGGCACAGACCTGGACAGTATGACAGAACTCTGCAGGTTATCTCTGCAGTAGATTGCAACTCTGCCACCTTTGGCAGTTCTATCTTGACGGGAAATGTTGTAGTTGGGGATGGAAATTTCCGAATTTTTGGTGGCCTTCCTAAGCCAGGATTTAGACACAGCTAGGACATCCGGGTTGGCGGAGTGTGCTAAAGCAGTGAATAAATCAAACTTAGGGAGGAGGCTTCTAATGTTAACATGCATGAAACCAAGGCTTTTACGGTTACAGAAATCAACAAATGAGAGCGCCTGGGGAATATGTGTAGTACTGGGGGTTACAGGACCTGGGTTTACCTCTACATCATCAGAGGAACAGAGGAGTAGTAGAATCAGTATTTGGCTAAAGGCTTTAAGAACTGGACGTCTAGTACGTTGGGTACAGAGAATAAAAGGAGCAGATTTCTGGGCGTGGTGGAATAGGTTGAGGGCATAATGTATAGACAAGGGTATAGTAGGATGTGAGTTCAGTGGAGGTAAACCTAGGCGTTGGGTAATGAAGAGAGAGGTTGCATCTCTGGAGACACCAGTTAAGCCAGGTGAGGTCTCCGCATGTGTGGGGGGAGGGACATAGGAGCTATCAGAGGCCAGTTGAGCAGGACTGGGGGCTCTACAGTGAAATAAAACAATAATAGCTAGCCTGAACAGCAAAAGACAAGGCATATTGAAATAAGAAAGGGGCAAAAATAAAAAGTTGAGTACACTCTTTTTATAAGAGTGTACTCAAAGACCTTTTCATAAGGAGGACTATTGAGTTGAGCTTGCCCATTCTCGGTTCTACTTGTTATCAGCTCATGTCATAAACTCTCCTCTCCTCTCCTCTACCCTCCCCTCCCCTCCCCTCCCCTCCCCTCCCCTCCCCTCCCCTCCCCTCCCTGCAGGATGAGTTTGACAAGCTGCGTCCGCTCTGCTACACCAACGCAGACATCTTCCTGCTGTGCTTCAGCATTGTCAGCCCCTCCTCCTTCCAGAACGTAACAGAGAAATGGGTGCCAGAGATTCGCCGGCACTGCCCGCAGGCACCGGTGGTTCTGGTGGGCACCCAGTCAGACCTGCGGGAGGATGTTAATGTTCTGATCGAGCTGGCCAAGTACAAAGAGAGGCCTGTGGAGCCCCAGGAGGCCCAGCAGTGTGCCGAGGACATGAGGGCTGTGTCATACATGGAATGCTCGTCACTCACCCAGAAGAACCTCAAAGAGGTGTTTGACGCAGCCATCGTGGCCAGCATCCAGCACTCCGACAGTCAGCAGCAGCATCGACTGAAAAAACGGACTCCAGACAAGATGAAGAAGCTTTCTAAGTCGTGGTGGAAGAAGTACTGTTGCGTGGCTTAGCCTCTATCTGTGTAGCTTAGTCTTTATCTGTGTTTATGACAGGAAGGATGCATGGGTTTCATGTCAACACGTTAACAGACTTTAGGGGTAGTAAGGAAAACAGTGACTGGAATATGGGTGAAGGTCTGGTCTGGTCAACGTGAGCTGCAATGGAGACAGAGCTGACTTCCCTAGAAGACTACTCATTGACTTTCCCCTACCTTATATCCATTATCCTTGGGGACACACAGCTTCTAAATGGACAACTGTGAAAGATGAATCCCTCTTGATAACTAGAAGGGCTTATGTTGAAATATCATTGTTTTATTGACCTTTCCCATGGTTAGTTTATTTAAACACATTTAGCATATGAGACTTTCCGATGTCTCATATTTCCGATGTGACTCTTTGATTTAGTAGTGCCTATGGTGAAAGAAAAATTCAGTACAGTAATCGGATAATGTGAGGAGAGTACTGTGTAACGTTCATTATTTTCATGCTTGTTCTTTCAGCCCGTATTTGAGAGCCTTATTTAGCTTGTTATCTAATGTACAAACCACAAACAAACATAGAAAAATGTAGCTCTGCTAATGTTTTTCAGAATTTCTAACTGTTGTTTACATTAGGACATGGGTTCTGTCCAAGCTCATATGAAGTTCACAGTCTCTAGCTAACTGGACTTGTTGACCTTTGGTTCACTTGACCATAGCACCACCTGAGGAGTTTTAAACAAACACTGCCATGGCAACATTTAAAGGTTAATTTAAAAGTTATGTCAGTAGCTAGGTTTCCACCAATTGGGGACAGATTTTCATGCGAATATTCTAAAATCCACATAAACAGTTCCCCACCATTCACCCTGTGAAATTCATCATGACTTATTTAATCTGTAGCCTAATAAACTGCATGCTTTCCTGAGTCATAGTGGGAGGGCTACACACCATATCATCACGTGACTCCAAGTTTACTTTGATATGATGGTTATTAGATCATTACGTGTGCATAATACATTTTACAGACACAAAAAGATCCAACCATGTCGAACAAAAAAACTATCTGTCAGCATTTATATAATTGTTCTTTTGAAAATTCCTGTCTCCATCACAGCTGTCATGATTTTTTTTATATACGGCATGACTTTACTCTTAGAAAACCTGTGAATGGAAACGTGGTTGATAGGTACACTATATGGGGACACCCCTTCAAATGAGTGGATTCTATTTCAGACACACCCGTTGCTGACAGGTGTATAAAATCGAGCACTAAGCCATGCAATCTCCATTGACAAACATTGGCAGTAGAATGGCCTTACTGAAGAGCTCAGTGACTTTCAACGTGGCACCGTCATAGGATGCCACCTTTCCAACAAGTCAGTTGAGCTGCCCCGGTCAAATGTAAGGGCTGTTATTGTGAAGTGGAAATGTCTAGGTGCAACAACGGCTCAGCTGCGAAGGTAGGCCACACAGGCTCACAGAACTGGACCGCCGATTGCTGAAGCATCATCTGTCCTCGATTGCAACACTCACTACCGAGTTTCAAATTGCTTCTGGAAAAAATGTCAGCACGTCGAGAGCTTCATGAAATGGGTTTCCATGGCCAAGCAGCCGCACACAAGCCTAAGATCACCATACGCAATGCCAAGCGTCGGGTGGAGTGGTGTAAAGCTCGCCACCATTGGACTAATGGAAATGCATTCTCTGGAGTGATGAATCACGCTTCACCATCTGGTAGTCCGACGGACTAATCTGTGTTTGGCGGATGCCAGGAGAACACTACCAGCCCGAATGCGTAGTGCCAACTGTAAAGTTTGGTGGAGGAGGAATAATGGTCTGGGGCTGTTTTTCATGGTTCGGGCTAGGCCCCTTAGTTCCAGTGAATGGAAATCTTAATGCTACAGTATACAATGACATTCTAGACTATTCTGTGCTTCCAACTTTGTGGCAACAGTTTGGGGAAGGCCCTTTCCTGTTTCAGCATGACATTTCCCCCGTGCACAAAGTGAGGTCCATACAGAAATGGTTTGTCAAGATTGGTGTGTAAGAACTTGACTGGCCTGCACAGAGCCCTGACCTCAACCCCATCGAACACCTTTGGGATGAATTGGAACCCCGACTGTGAGCCAGGCCTAATCAGTGCCCGACCTCACTAATGCTCTTGTGGCTGAATGGAAGCAAGTCCCCCGCAGCAATGATCCAACATCTAGAGGAAAGTCTTCCCAGAAGAGTGGAGGCTGTTATAGCAGCAAAGGAGGGACCAACTCCATATTAATGACGATGATTTTGGATTGAGATGTTGGACGAGCAGGTGTCCACATACTTTTGGTCGTGTAGTGAATGTGTTGGTCTGCTGTGTGGAAGGACGAAATGTCAATCGTTTACCGCCCACGTTGTACACAATGTAATTTAAGTGTTAAATTCTTATAAACGTTTGCCATTCGAGAGTCACACACTTTTGAAATGTTAAGCATTATATTATCGCACTATTCTGCACAGTTTCCATTACTCTGGGGTGTTACAATATCTGCTGTGGTATCATGTTTCCATTACTCTGGGGTGTTACAATATCGTCTATGGCATCATGTTTCCATTACTCTGGGGTGTTACAATATCTGCTGTAGTATCATGTTTCCATTACTCTGGGGGGTTACAATATCGTCAATGGCATCATGTTCCCATTACTCTGGGGTGTTACCATATCAATATCTGCTGTAGTATCATGTTTCCATTACTCTGGGGTGTTACCATATCAATATCTGCTGTAGTATCATGTTTCCATTACTCTGGGGGGTTACAATATCTGATGTGGTATCATGTTTCCATTACTCTGGGGGGTTACTATATCTGCTGTGGTATCCTGTTTCCATTACTCTGGGGGGTTACAATATCTGCTGTGGCATCATGTTTTATTTCAATCATATTTCTTGATTGAATGGGCCTAATCCCCTCTGTACTGGGCTGAGTCAATGTTAACTTTTAACTACCTTACTTTGCTAGCTGTTATTAATAACTATGAGCAAATAATTTAATATCTTTCTGAAACCATTACCCTGGAAAGAGTATGTTAACTGTCCCAAGCAAGCTTAACAATACCATAATCTTGGATTTAGTTGAAAAAAAGTTGTCAATACCTATATTTCCTATCACTGTGACATATGTAATGTCTATCTCTGTCAATACCGTGTTCTGATTTAACCTATAGAGATGAGGTTATTAGATTTTCTAAATGATAACCATATAATTAAGAATTAGAATACTAGAATGGACAAGAACATTCTTATGATGGTCCAAAGGTCAGCCATTTTGGTCAGGTAGTTGGTCAACCATGGTTTGCCAGTGCTGTGGTAAGATATGGTGTGAAACAATGAATGTGAAGAATTTATCTGCACTGTGTGTTTGTTAGCTAGCTAGCCAGCCAGCCAGCCAGCCAGTTTTAGAGGAATTTTCAAATTAAATGCCTATATGCCAACATCCCATTCAAACAATGCAGTCAATCAACAGCCATACACCGGCTGAAATCAGTTGATGATAGGACTGAGTTACAGTTACCTGTTCGATCATCACACCTGTGGATGTGTGATGGACCTCAAAGTAAATTATAATGGAAGACAGACAATGGAGAAGTTAATGTTTTACTTGATCACTCTTAGTCGACATTGTTGCATCAACGGTCAGTTCAATGTTAATTATCACCATGAATAAATACTATATACAGCTAGTGATTTTATCTCCTCATTAGGAAATACCAGCTATTCCTTGAAAAGGAAAATACAGGCATATGGGGAAATGGAAATGTGACAGGAATGCTTTAAATAGGATGGGTCTGGATGTGATTGTGGGTAAGCGGTAAGTGTTAGTGGACAGTGGTGTCTATTGGACAGGTGTCTTTCTGGGTCCTTTTGAATGTCGGGTTCTACATAGCATCATAGGATATTTTCAAACTTCTTCCAATGTCCAGTTTCTCAGTATTGCAGGGATTATATCCTCAGTATGAATGTAATTAATAACGATGCAATTCTGCAAATGCTTCTCTTTGTTACAGTGCACATCACATGATTTACTATACTCTTGTAGACTGAGTGGACAAAATATTAAGAACACCTTCCTAATATTGAGTTGCATCCCCTTTTGCCCTCAGAACAGCCTCAATTTGTCATGGCATGGACTCTACAAGGTGTCAAAAGCATTCCACAGGGATGCTGGCCCATGTTTACTCCAATGCTTCCCACAGTTGTGTCTATGTAATGTTTTGTGCACTCAGTGTATTTCCAAGTAAGCTATGACTTCCAGCAAACATGGACTTTCAAGGATCTCTGTTCAGGGCTCTGTGGGGGGGTGGGGCTGTGGTGAAATAACAGCTTGCATTCAGTGTCATGTCGGGACAAAGATCTATTTGTCTGTAGTTTGATACCTTTGGAAAATAAATACTATTTGGTATACATGCTGGGTTTTGTCTTTGTTACATTGGAATGGATTTGTTGGGGTTTTGTCTCTGAAGCCCTTTTCCTTTGTGATATTTGTAATTACATAGTTATTACAACTTAATGCTTGATTGAACAACTATGACTCAATACTGGATAGTGTAATTGTACTAACAGAATCCATATACAGTTGTGCTCAGGTCAATATTGTAGAAATGTAGTTCAATAAGGAGAGTTTATGCAGTTGAAATTGAAATATGAAGAAACAAGTTGATATGGAAAGCCCTCTTATGCTTTCACTTGACAACTCTATGAGCCGATAGGCCAATTCGTCTGGAGTCTGTATGAGTCACTCAAACTTTCTGTAGTCTGACAGCCTGCTCTATTCTCTCACCCAGCAACTGGCCCTGCTTGATGGAGTCTGTATGGGTCACTCAAACCTTCTGTAGTGTGACAGCCAGTAACTGGCCCTGCTTGATGGAGTCTGTATGAGTCACTCAAACTTTCTGTAGTGTGACAGCCAGCAACTGGCCCTGCTTGATGGAGTCTGAATGAGTCACTCAAACTTTCTGTAGTCTGCCTAGATATAGACCCATTCCCATCTAGAGAATAAAGGCTAGTCTAGTTATAGGCCCATTCCCATCTAGAGAATAAAGGCTAGTCCAGTTATAAGCCCATTCCCATCTAGAGAATAAAGGCTAGTCTAGTTATAGGCCCATTCCCATCTAGAGAATAAAGGCTAGTCCAGTTATAGGCCCATTCCCATCTAGAGAATATAGGCTAGTCTAGTTATAGACCCATTCCCATCTAGAGAATAAAGGCTAGTCTAGTTATAGGCCCATTCCCATCTAGAGAATAAAGGCTAGTCTAGTTATAAACCCATTCCCATCTAGAGAATATAGGCTAGTCTAGTTATAGGCCCATTCCCATCTAGAGAATAAAGGCTAGTCTAGTTATAGGCCCTTTCTCATCTAGAGAATAAAGGCTAGTCCAGTTATAGGCCCATTCCCATCTAGAGAATAAAGGCTAGTCTAGTTATAAACCCATTCCCATCTAGAGAATAAAGGCTAGTCTAGTTATAGACCCATTCCCATCTAGAGAATAAAGGCTAGTCTAGTTATAGGCCCATTCCCATCTAGAGAATAAAGGCTAGTCCAGTTATAGGCCCATTCCCATCTAGAGAATAAAGGCTAGTCCAGTTATAGGCCCATTCCCATCTAGAGAATAAAGGCTAGTCAAGTTATAGGCCCATTCCCATCTAGAGAATAAAGGCTAGTCTAGTTATAGACCCATTCCCATCTAGAGAATAAAGGCTAGTCTAGTTATAGACACATTCCCATCTAGAGAATAAAGGCTAGTCTACATATATACCCATTCCCATGTAGAGAATAAAGGGTATATATCTAGACTAGCCTTTATTCTCTACATGGGAATGGGTATATATCTAGACTAGCCTTTATTCTCTAGATGCTAGTCTAGATATATACCCATTCCCATGTAGAGAATAAAGGCTAGTCTAGATATATACCCATTCCCATGTAGAGAATAAAGGGTATTTTCAGAAAAATGTCCAACTGCTCTCTTTGTCCCTCCTAGGATTACATAAGTAATTTCCTCTGTACTCGGTAAACGGCAAGGACACAGCACGGTCAGGGCAACATGCCTTTTGACACAGGCCAAAAAGGAGGGCACTGCAGAGCATCATGGTTTCAGGCACAATTACAACTCAACCAGTCATATGATGTTATATAACCAAGGGAGTAACCAGAATGTTAACAGAAATTACATTTAATGACCGAGGAACAAATCTGCTCTCTATTAATCCAATAAAAGTGTCTACCGATATAACTCACCCTGCAAGGCACCCCAGTTCTGAAGATAGGGCAAGATGTGTTTCCATGTCATTTGGAGAGGGTAAAGAGAAGACTATAGATATAGTAGCTTATGTAACCATTTTTTATTGTTTTGGTTTATGGAACGTGTGTGTGTGTGTATGTGTGTGTGTGTGTGTGTGTGTGTGTGTGTGTGTGTGTGTGTGTGTGTGTGTGTGTGTGTGTGTGTGTGTTAAATGAACAGGTCAAAAGAACTAGCCCAGGGAGACTGACAGCAGATCATTTGTACTGGCCTTGGCAAACTGCCATCTCTTTCAACCACCACCAACATAATTGGGTCCAGGCTTTTCACTTGTGTGGGACAGTATCCACTTGAAATCATGAAAGAAAGGCCTTAGCATTGCCCTGTCCTCCTTGAGTTCACTGTGCTTGACAATTCCATTTAATAAACAATAATCCACACAACAACAACGTGTTTATTAAGTTACCAAGCAGATAGTGAGGCTAATGTAGACTTGCTTTACTAGAATGATAAAGGGCCTTATAGATGTACAAGTCTTATAATTACGCCATCTTACTATCACTTCAGGTTGTTTTCATGACTCTAACACATTGCATTATTGTGGTTTTAGTATGTTAGCAAAGCCAATGGCTCTCAAGCACTACAGTATTGTGTAGACTATTGTCAATCATTTGTGATGATGAAGGGAGCATTGCACTTCACATATGTCCTGTTTCAACAGCTTGTTATGCTTTGAAGGAGGCCTACAGCTGTGCTTAAATGTGGTAAGAATTACTGTAAGATAGTAAACAAGTACTAGCACCTTACGTTTTAAAAAGGCAAACATATCATGTTGCAGCAGTCAGAAAAATAAAAGTTGATTACAGCTATCAGCTAACATCAAACTCAGTATGCTTGTACACTTCTTACCATTGGAGAGATAAAAACAAGGAAGTTATGACTAGACAAACCAAACCCTGGTTACTGCATGATAACTAGGGCTCCGTTTAACGGACCGTTGCCCCTTCTGAGTTGATGAGTTAGTCTGTGAATGTCAGTGGGTTTTAAAAGTACATACTAGAGAGAGAGAGAGAGAGTTCTTGCCTCAAATCAGCTGGTCTGCAGTCATTTGGGCTTTTGCCAATACATTTATTTTGTTGCCAAGAGCGTGGTTTCTAAGAAAACAATGATAAAATCTTCAAACGCCACCAATAACTGTGCACAGCTGTTTTGCAAAGAAGGTTTAATAATTTATTTAGTGAAGTAAGAAATCCCTACCTCCAAAAAATATCTTTATCCCTTTTGGCTCCAAGCTCCCTCTCCTTGTCCTTATAAACCAGACAGGTCTCATACACTAGACGTAACATAGTAAACATACATTTTAGACACTAAAATGAGTATGATATGTTATGTTTGGTATGGTTACATAAGATTGAAGGTTACTTAAGGCAAAAATGAAAGGAGGGTGGATGGGTGATCTAGCAACCCAAAGGTTGCTTGTTCGAATCTCATCACAGATAACTTTAGAAGTTTAGCTAATTAGCAACTTTGCAACTACTTATGAAACACCTGCATTTTGAAGCTTCCTGTTTGTATGCGGCTTTATTAACTCAATGATATATATATATTTTTTTTACATTGTTTGCAAACTGACATGTGACACGTATTAATGCCAAAATAACATGCAAAACAGGTTAAATGTGTATACATTGTTTAAATGTATTTTAAAAATAATAATAATTATGTGGGGCTCATGAATGACGGGTTGCCACTGCTTAGCGTGTTAGCTAACCCTAACCCTAACCTTAACCTGTTTAACTAACCTTTCCCTTAACCCTAACCTTAACCCTTCACCTTAACTCCTAACCTTAACCCTAACCTTAACCCCTAGCCTAGCTAGGGTTAGCAACCTAGCCACCCTGCTAACGTTAGCCACAACAAATTGGAATTCTTAATATATCATACGTTTTTCAAATTTGTGATATACAGTCATGTGAAATAGTTAGTACACCCCCTGGAAAGTTGTCATTTCTCTTTACATATTTGGACAGTTGGATATGTAATCTTCACTTCAACACTATTGACAGATAAAGAATTTAACAAATGACACTGAAAGATTATACTTTGCTATCATTTCTTCATCAAAAATCTACAGAAATGCAATTCCATAGTGCGGAAAAAATAAGTACAGCTCTAGCTTCAATAGCTTGTGTTGCCCCCTTTGGCTGAAATAACTTCATGTAGATGTTTTTTGTAACTGTCTATCAGTCTCTTACATCGACTGGGAGGAATTTTTGCCCACTCTTCTTTACAGTACTGCTTCAACTGTGTCATGTTCGAGGGCTTTCTTGCATGCACAGCCCACTTCAAGACCACCCACAGCATTTCGATAGGATTGAGATCTGGGCCATTCCATAACCCTCCATTTCTTCTTTTTGAGCCATTCTGTTGTAGCTTTGCTTTTGGGTTTTGGATCATTGTCCCGTTGCAAGATCCATGTTCGGTTCAGCTTCAGCTTTTTGACAGATGGCCTCATATTCTCCTCAAGAATTCTCTGGTACAATATAGAATTCATGGTTGACTCAATGTTGGCAGGTTGGCCAGGCCCTGAGGCAGCAAAGCAGCCCCAAACCATAATGCCACCGCCTCCATGCTTTACGGTTGGTATGAGGATCTTCTATTCAAAGGCAGTGTTTTGTTTTTGCCAAACATGGCGTCTGGCATTGCGGCCAAACAAACTCCACCTTTGACTAATCTGTCCAGAGCACATTGTTCCAGTAGTTTTGGTCTTTACCCAGGTGTTGTCTGGCAAACGTCAGTCGTGTCTTTATATTATTTTTTGAGAGCAGAGGCTTCTTCCTTCCTGACCTCCCATGTAGGCCAAGTTTGTGTCTCTTTCTGACAGTTGACTCATGTACTTTGACATTGATTGTGGCAAGTGAGTAGATCCATTGATGTTACTCTGGGGTTCTTAGAGACTTCTATGAGCATCTTTCGGTCAGCTCTTGGGCTGAATTTGGTGGGATGACCTGTCCCAGGTAGATTGCCAGTGGTCTGGAATTTTCTCCATTTGTAGATGAGCCGTCGGACAGTGGAATAATGTACTTCGAATTGCTTGGAAATGTATTTGTTACCCCTCCCAGACTCATGGGCATCAATAATATTTATTCTGAGGTCCTCGGGTAAGTGTTTTTATCTTGGCATGATGTTTTACCACACACCCATATGGTTAAGATCAAACCAGACCGAGTTTCTGTAAGGGCCTGACTGAGGCCAGGTCTCTGAATCCCACTAGAGGGAGTGGGATGGCCACAGTCAGGTCCTGACATTCACTATGGGTGTTGGGTTTGATGATCCCCAATTAGAGGCAGCTGTCTTGAGTTGTCTCTAATTGGGGATTCTATTTATGTTCATGTTTTGTCCACCTGCGCGGTGGATCATTGTTCTTGTGTTCGTGTGTTTTTGCGTGTCTGCACTCAACATCAGCTCACGGTACGTTGCGTTTGTTGTTTTGTAAAGTTTCACTAGTATTCATAAAACATGTTTGCACCGTCCTCTCGCTCTGCGCCTCGTTCCCTCGCCACTCACCATGAAGGCTAGACCCTCCTAGTTTCTCTCTAATGATATTCTAATAATTTGCACCTGTTTTGGTGTGCCTGAATACAATTTTAGCCATTTTATGTGATGGTAAAGGTAGGGGTGTACTAACTTTTTCCGCATAAGGAAAAGGCCTTTTTGTTTATAACATGTTTTTTTTTTTTTTTTTGTGATTTGTTAAATTGGGTTTCCTTTATCAATGAATGTGATGGGAATTTAGCTCAAATATCCATATGTCCAAATATGTTTAAAAAAAGACCACTTTCCAGGGGGTGTACTTTTTCACATGACTGTTGTACGTTTTGCAAATTCATGACATATTGTATGAATTGCAATTCGTTTACATATTGTACGAAATGTAAGTATGGACATCCACAAATTAATACTGTACATACTATACGAAACGTAACATATCATTCTAAATGTAGTGTCTCGGATTTAAGTACAGAATAATACAAAATGCTCTGAGACCAGGTTGCAGCAACTGTGGGGAACCTCAAATGTTGTTTGTCTTGGATGGGATGACTAGAGGTTGTTTATTTCTAATGTGTGACGTGTGCATGTTTACTGTGTAGGGGGAACAGTTGGATAGTGTCCCAAACCCTTTTTAACAGTGTACCCTAGCCTTTATGATGTCACTACCACTGTACTTTATCTTAAACCTGCCCCTTGTCACACTGTCTCAGCAGTCAGCCCAATAGAACTTCTGTACGCTTGTTATATTATATCCTCCCCAGAAAAACGAGGTGAGGATTCTGACATATTCACCGTTTTAAATGGAAAAGCAGCATAATGTGTAGACACAAAGTGCTGCTGGGAAAAGAATACAAAATAATGATATTGAGAGAGGGGAAAAGGGAGGGGAAACAGCCTCCTTTATTAAGTTGTGGCCTAGAAACCAGACGTAACCACCAGCAGGTCATGGCAATGGGCCAGAACCAGTCAGTCATGGCACTGAACCAGAACCAGTCAGAGTTATAGCACTGGGCCAGAGCCAGTCAAGGTCATGGCAAAGGACCAGAACCAGTCAGAGTCATGGCACTGGACCAGAACCAGTCAGAGTCATGGCACTGGGCCAGAACCAGTCAGAGTCATGGCACTGGACCAGAACCAGTCAGAGTCATGGCACTGGACCAGAACCAGTCAGAGTCATGGCACTGGGCCAGAACCAGTCAGAGTCATGGCACTGGGCCAGAACCAGTCAGAGTCATGGCACTGGACCAGAACCAGTCAGAGTCATGGCACTGGGCCAGAACCTTTGTCTTGTTTTCCAACAAACGAGACAACAGTCAAGGCTTTAGAGGGAAAAAGCAAATCACCTACGATCTCCTCCTGTAACCTCATAGCTTATGGCTCTCACATCCTCAAAGACTACGCTCTGCAGCAAACCCACAGGAGGATAAAAAATAGGCAGTCTTGTTTGCATCCTATGAATGTAGTTTTAAGATCACCATATCTCCATCATTTTAGCAGGAATTATTTTCAATTAAAGATTATTGGAGAGAGTTGGCACAAAGCTCACACACTGCTTGGAACTATTGGTGTAATGAAATCCCAAACTACATGAAACACGTTGAATGACAGTATAATATTGACTGAGACTGCTGTGTTTTGTCCTGCAAACTCTATCTGATCCTTTTATCCCATATGGCCAGCGTGGTTTGCAATCGGTTGCCCCCATGTTCTTTCTGGCTAAATAATACTTTAAGCCACGGTGCCTCCAATAGACTGTCAGTGGGGATCTGATGACCCTAGTATTGAGTATGGGAGGAATACGTTACAACCTCCTGGAAATGCCTGACATCAACATGTTAAGTTTAGTTTCGATACAGGTCAGTTCCATTTGAACACATTCAATGAACTTATGCGATCAGACGTCAAAATCAAGATCAGCAAACATGATACTGTGAGCCTTACCAAAAAGAAGAAAATGAAGTATGAAAAACATGTTTGAATCAATGGATTACTCAAGCACATTAGTACCTGGTGTCAATAAAACAACATTGAAATGTTAATGCATCGATTTCGATATTTCCATGCAGATAAGGATGGTTGTATATACGGATGCATACAGAAACAGACATTGGCTACAAGCACTGCCATCTTAACAATTTCCACATCATTGGCACATTTACTGGAATTTGGACCTCTCAACCATGGATTTTTCCATTCCGGGCCTCTGATCCCATGATTTGTCACAACTATTATTGTTTTCCATGGGCTGCACCCAGTTCTTCTATTTTCGTGACTTAGCCCGGCACAGTGTGAGGGGAAGGGAAATGCAGGCAGCTGTTATCTGCATAGATATGACAATGACCTAAGCAGGAGAACTGTGATGGGGCCACGGTTGGGTTGCAGGGGCGGCTGCTTGACACAATGGATGAAAAGAGACAGTGTCTGGAGACTGTGGACAGCATGTATTCCAATACTGCTCACAGGACCCAGTCTGTTATCGACAATGAGGTGGCTAATACAGTCATTCCACTGTCTTTCCTATCTAATTGGGAGATGATTATCTGGTAGTTTGTTATTCTGCTAAATAAAGAGATGCCTGTTGGAACCTGGTGGACCCATCAAATCAACAACCTGGTGGACCCATCAAATCAACAACCTGGTGGACCAATCAAATCAACAACCTGGTGGACCCATCAAATCAATAACCTGGTGGACCAATCAAATCAACAACCTGGTGGACCCATCAAATCAACAACCTGGTGGACCAATCAAATCAACAACCTGGTGGACCCATCTAATCAACAACCTGGTGGACCAATCAAATCAACAACCTGGTGGACCCATCAAATCAACAACCTGGTGGACCCATCAAATCAACAACCTGGTGGACCAATCAAATCAACAACCTGGTGGACCCATCAAATCAACAACCTGGTGGACCCATCAAATCAACAACCTGGTGGACCCATCAAATCAACAACCTGGTAGACCAATCAAATCAACAACCTGGTGGACCCATCAAATCAACAACCTGGTGGACCAATCAAATCAACAACCTGGTGGACCCATCAAATCAACAACCTGGTGGACCCATCAAATCAACAACCTGGTGGACCAATCAAATCAACAACCTGGTGGACCCATCAAATCAACAACCTGGTGGACCAATCAAATCAAAAACCTGGAGAACCAATCAAATCAACAACCTGGTGGACCCATCAAATCAACAACCTGGTGGACCCATCAAATCAACAACCTGGTAGACCAATCAAATCAACAACCTGGTGGTCCAATCAAAACAACCTGGTGGACACATCAAATCATCAACCTGGTGGACCAATCAAATCAACAACCTAGATTTTTTATTGTAGCTTGCCTATGTCATGTTTCTACTGTAAATATGATGTGTGTCTACATTTATTCGACAGCACATTTTTATTAGATATACATTTTCAAAAACCCTTTACACCCTCCCCTGGTTTTATGAACATTGATCCACTCTGACCTGTGGGGTGAGAAGTCTGCTGGAGCATCTCTTTTACGTAACTATAACAAACATTAGACTTCATTAACCCACACTTTAACTGGAATATAGAGAGTCTTAGGGTATGATGAGCCCGGGGGTTGATATCACATGCAATAGACTAGACTGATTATACTCACGGATGCCCTCTTCTATCAGATAAATGTTTGCAGGGAAAGAGCAGAGAGCTTTGTCACAGCATGTGGTTGACACAACAAAGGGAAGTTTATGCACCATCTTGTTGGAAGAGAGATATTCTTATCACCAGTGTTACAGGCCTCTGCGTGAACAGCCCTCTGTATGCCTGCTATGTGGTGCCTTATACCTGATTCGCATAGGGTTTGTGGTATGTTACTTGAAAAAAATTGTGCAATGTTTATATGGTCCCTTTTCAAACAGCCCAATTTTGACCACATTCTCGTCGGTATTCGCCTTTTACTGTATATAGTCATTGCTTAGCCACAACTGAGCAAGAGACATTCAACTTTGGCCTTGTTGTTGTGACCTTTGTCATGGTAACCTGACGTAATGTGACAGCGAGCTCTAAATTTCTCTGACAGAAATTCACTGCTCACTGCTTTCATTTCTTTACATTCACAACAGTAAGTTAGCAGCTCGCCATACTTCTAAATAATTTGTAATTACCTACTAATGTTAGATTTTTTTCTGTTATGGTGAATAAAAAGTTGGCTACAGTTAATCTCAAAATGTTGTCAGATATGTTCTGGTAATTATATGAGCTGGCTAGCCAGCTAGGTAACTAACAAGTTAGCAACAAACCAAAACATTGTCTAGAAGGTTGCTTTTAGCTGCCTGGCTTGCTAGATTGACGTATCCTAATACATTTTTAAACGGATGGGTTGGTGCAAAAAATAGAGCAGGTAACATTGTTGTTTGGACCAGGCTGCCGAGATGTCATACAGACTGTTTGGACCAGGCTGCTGAGATGTCATACAGACTGTTTGGACCAGGCTGCTGAGATGTCATACAGACTGTTTGGACCAGGCTGCTGAGATGTCATACAGACTGACATTGCTTATATGTGTAATTCACACTATGTTGAGGTCAAAACTGGAATTGTATGGATGTCAACCCCAACACATGTTCAAGTCAACTGCGTTACAGTTGAAAACAGAATTGACTACCACCACCGATTTCTGTATGCTAGCTATGCTAGCCAGTTTATACTGTAGAACAAGAGTTAGCATTTAGCAGTCACTTCCTCTAAGCCTATAAAAGAGACAACCTCTACATGTTATGCAGCGAAAACAGCCAAATATATCAAAATCAGACTTTAGTAACCGCATTGTGGGGCCTATTACAATACATAAATCATAACGGATTTTAAGAATATCCACTTTGTTAGATCAGATTTGTTGAATGTGCGCCAATCTGGTCAATGGAACATCTGCATTTGATGTCGGACAACAACAATAGAATGTCCATGATTAAACAAAGACAGTAAGATTAAAAGGGGGGTTGGCGGGACTTTTAAATGCATCACCACAATCATGACTAGGTCGGTTGGCGGAAATAAAAGTACAGGCTTTGTTGCCTGCAATACCTTATAGACAGAAAGAAAAGTTGTCAAAAAGTTGCCGGGTTTTCGTCTCTGTTTGAAAGGGATATTTGTCAAATGTAGAATTTAGGACAGAGAGGAAAAGTTGATGACCTGGCCTCTACGATCACCAGACCTCAACCAAATTGAGATCGTTTGGGATGAGTCGGACCGCAGAGGGAAGTAAAAGCAGCCAACAAGTGCTCAGCATACGTGGGAACTCCTTCAAGATAGTTTTTAATCATTGAAACTCCTGAAACTGGTTGAGAGAATGCCAAGAGTGTGCAAAGCTGTCATCAAGGCAAAGGGTGGCTACTTTGAAGAAATATACACTGGGGGCCAAAAGTTTGGAATATTACTCATTCAAGGTTTTTTCTTTATTTGCACTATTTTTTACATTGTAGAGTAAAAGTGAAGACATCAAAACTATGACATAACACATATGGAATCATATAGTAGCTAATAAAGTGTTAAACAAATCAAAGTATATTTTATATTTGAGATTCTTCAAAGTTGCCACCCTTTGCCTTGATGACAGCTTTGCACACTCATGGCATTCTATCAACCAGCTTCATGAGGACCGCCACAGGAGTGGAAGACCCAGAAATACCTCTGCTGCAGAGGATAAGTTCATTAGAGTTACCAGCCTCAGATTGCAGCCCAAATAAATGCTTCACAGAGTTCAAGTAACAGACACATCTCAACATCAACTGTTCAGAGGAGACTGTGTGAATCAGGCCTTCGTGGTCGAATTGCTGCCAAGAAACCACTACTAAAGGACACCAATAAGAAGAAGGGACTTGCTTGGGCCAAGAAGCACAAGCAATGGATATTAGACCGGTGGAAATTTGTCCTTTAATCTGGAGTCCAAATTTGACATTTTTGGTTCCAACCTCAAACAAATTTAGATGGTTTGGGATGAGTCGGACCGCAGTGAAGGAAAAGCAGCCAACAAGTGCTCAGCATATGTGGGAACTCCTTCAAGACTGATGGAAAAGCATTCCAGGAGAAGCTGGTTGAGAGAATGCCAAGAGTGTGCAAAGCTGTCATAAAGACAAAGGATGGCTATTTAAAGAATCTCAAATATAAAATATATTTTGATTTGTTCAAACTTTTTTTCGTTACTACATGACTCCATATGTGTTATGTCATGGTTTTTATGTCTTCACTTTTATTCTACAATGTAAAAAATGTAATAGTGTTGATGTCTTCACTATTATGCTACAATGTAGAAAATAGTAAAAATAAAGAAAAACCCTTGAATGAGTAGGTGTGTCCAAACCTTTGGCTGGTACTGTACATCTCAGTCAAAACCACTTGATGCAATAATACATTTGTCTGTGATAATATTCTGGAATCATTTGTGCAACGGCCTGTCTGTTTGCTAGAGGGAGTTTGTAAGAGCAAGGGAAATCTCACAAGTTGAATGTTCATATTCATCCCAAACTCTCTGTAGCCCCAATGTTGTCTCATGATCAGTCTTATCAAATTGCATCGTTAAGTTATGGATATCACAAATAATTTTGTATGAGAATAGATCACACTGTCAAAAATTATTTGTTGAGTCAACTTTTAAAAGTTTGTTACCCTGCTGCTTTAAGTCAAGCACAATCTGAATTTCATGTTGAGTTAACTTCATCTAAAGTTACTCCAACCTACTGTAGTGTAATAAGAGAAACTGACACATTTGGATTTAATGACGTGTTGAGTGAACTTGATACTTTTATTACACATTTTTTTACACATGCGATCAAATGTGAAGTGTTCCAAAAACACGTTTTCACATGATTTCACATAACGTGATTTTTCTGCAGGTCATAAAATCATGTAATCGTTTCCAAAGAAGAAAGCTTCAGTTCCATGTTATAGAGCTGAATGCCATTAATTACAAGTCAGTCTCAGGGCATAACGTCCTCATTTCAGACTTCAAGGCATTGAAAACCAGTGAATCCAACATCAATGGGGCACTTGAGATCTGTAAATTGACTATATAATCTCTAGAAGTGTAATTTAGATGTGTTTTCATGTACTGTCTGACACATGTTGAATGTATTTATGATTTACATTGTTTATTACATTATCATAAAGCCACTATCTCATACCTCTTGCCCACTCTTGTCTGTTTTGGAGTGAGAGTCAGAGAGTGGAAAGCCTGGGACATGACGTAATCTGCCAAGCATGTCCACAACAGATCTGTCAGATGTTTTTATTTCCACATACTGAATTTGATCTCCTGTATCCCACACACAGACCGTGCCACGCCCTCTACATCCATCCAAACCCCAACCCTCTCCCAGCCCCATACAGTCAAGCTTATGTGTGAGACGGAAATTCCAACAACACAACTCAGGATTTGTTCTCCCAACGGATTGGAGATTGGAAGAGAAACAGCGTCTATCTTCAAAATGCCAGCCGTTCAGTCAAAACACCATCTCTGCCTGAGGCTCTGCTCTCCAAGAAACCACCTCCAGTTGCTTGGTTAGACAGAGGACAAGAAACACTGTGGGGTAAGCAGAAGACAACTGAGGTTCATGAAAAATACAGAAGGTTATATTTCAACAAATGCTTGTTCCAATGGCTAATGAGTCTACTGCAGACTAGACACACACTCATTCCTAGAAATGCTAGAGGTGAGGCTAACAGCAGAGACATCCTAACAGAGTCCCATCCTCACACTCATCATCCATTCTGGTAATGGGAGGGTGGAGTCCATAGCATGTGCTACATTGGGGACATAGCATGATGGACCATGAATGGAGGTAAATGAAGACAGGCTGAATTGGTCGGTAAATGAATCTGTGATGTCGTAGACCCTCTAATCAATTCATCTACGTTGTCTACTGTTTCTATGTTGTCTTCATGCTCCAGTGACTCCCCTAACGCTTTCTCAACTTTTCCCTCGTTAGATTCTAATTTCAGCACACTGGGACTTCCCCCAGCCTCACTACCCCTAACGCTTAATGAAATCTGAAAGGTCAAAGGTCAATGTGTTCTGCAGTGTGACGCGTTCGCATAGAGGAGGCGGTGACGACTTTGTAGTCTCAACTGCAGAGCAGCACATTGATAGGGGTGTCTTGATTCAGACATTTTCATGTGAACGCAATGGAAGCCTCTAAGCCTCTTTCCCACTCTCTACAGGAATGCTTTGAGATCATCCTTAAGCACACCAAGCAGCAGTTAGACTGTTATTCTAGATGTTGCACAAAATGTTGAGGATCTGTACTACCAAATAAAGGGAAGTTTTGCCGTGAAGTTGTCTTTTGGTTGGAAGGTAACTTTGGCCTGAGTAGGTGGTCAACTCCCTAACGGTTAGTGTTTCCCATGGACGAGTGTGGGTGGGTTGGGGGATGGTTCTATTCTCAGCAAGGGTGACCTCTAAAGAGGACTCTCATTGATCTAGTAAACAAGAATCCAAAGCTTCTTCTCATTGAAATCAACATCTGATGATGAAGAGAATTAATGGTTCTATTGTTTTTCCAAGCACATTTTGCCTGTTTGAAGCCAGAGTACTAACACAACACTTCCCCCATGTTTAATCTGGCTATCGCTGAGTTATTCATTACCTTCTAATAAGTCAATTTGAAGAGTGTCCTCATGGGGAAACTATTTCCATTAACTATCCTACCCCACTGACAGCACATACTTGTCCACAGTGCGTAAGTCTTGATAAACTGTCTCCCATGAGTGTGAATGGGTGCAGGCTCTTTTCACACTGCAGATTAGCCATTCTAAAAAAAGGTGCTCAATAGGGCCACCAATGAAACAATTGACTTGTGGATCAGTAGGCTGAGAGGTGCCCCCTTTCCTATTCACATTTCAGATCAGGGAGCCCTTGCTTGGTCACTTTTTTTGCACAGTGACCAGTGCTCAACTTAATACACATTGTTCATTGCAGGGTGGCATGGTGTCCTTGCAGGGTGGCATGGTCCTCAGTACCCACAACCATCAAACATTTACCAGCCAGCGTCACCCAGCTCAAAGCCACTGCCCTCTGATGCTCAAACAATGAACTAGAGAGGGTGGAAGGAGGGCGGGTGTGGTAGACAGAGAGTGGAGAGGCCATTCCTGTTATTGTGGAAGCCTCTGCTGGACTTTGTAGTGGGTTCTGTCTTGCTGACAAGGATGACACACATAAACTACATATTCCATCCCCCGGCCCCTTCAAACACGGAGTGTGACATGGTAGTGACAGGATGGAAATCTATCCAGGATGGCGGTTTACAAATCAGCTCACATGACAACATCTTGTTTCCTGTCTGACCTCTTAGGATTAGCAGTGTCATCAGGGCCCAGAATGCTCCCGGTGACCCACAGCAGACATCCCAAGTGATCCTAGCTCCCTTTGTGTGTGTTTAGTGAACGCTTAAGCGATCAAAAAGAGCCAAGTCCCACACCCTTGCCCTCCTCTTCCATGGCTTACTCTTGTGCTGCTCTCTGTCCACTGCCTCCCAGGCTGTCCGTCCCCCAATATTGATGTGAGGGGGAACAATGGCAAACTCTGTGTACCATGAAGGACTGTGGGGGCCTTGCCGCCTGAAAGAAGGCATTCAACCTGGGCCTTTCTGAGCGGTAGGAGGGAATGTTTCTTTGTTTGTTCATTTTCTTTCTGGTAATGTAACGCTGTGCCAATTTAATGGAACATACTGTCGGCATTGATTCAAATGGATATGTAATATGTACAGTACATGTACTGAGTGCTAAAACTGTTTGTCCAAATGAACCTCTAAGCTACAAATCTACTGGTCATCATAGCACCTCTAATCCATGTGCTTATTTGTATTACATAATGAAAAATATCCCACATCTCGTAAGGTCTGAAAATACCAGGCAGATAGTGTATTATTATGGACTTTGTGCCTGGGAGGTCTGCAGATTGCAGTGACTGTGCACATCAAGTCTTATTAGCTTGTATCTGTCTTGAGCATATTCAGCAGACTCTTACCTTCTAGCTGAGATTCCTTGAGGAAAGCATTTCAGTCCAAATTCTCTCTAAATCTGGACTGTTCGAGGGCTTAAGAGGGAATGTACTTCCCTGACAAACTTGTTATCCAAGTAGTTTTCAACAAAATGACACACTACAGGTTTGGAATGGTCTTGACGCCAAACCATTTCAAGTCATCGTAACATTACAATATTATTGTCCAGGCATTACAAACTGTGGCCTTTACAGGCTAGATCAGTTCATGAAAACCTGCAGTGTGAGCCATTAAGGAGATGTTGTTGGCAGCAGTTATTTTCATCTCACTGTTGTCCTGTGGTCCCCCTCCAGAACAATCTGTCAAGTTTAAGGAAAACTTGCAGTTTCTCTGGAGCCTGCACAAGGAGACCATTCAGGGCATCTGCGTCACTGTTTGACACTGGTGTTGAGTGCTAGGCCTCAGCTCTCCATCAGTTCCAGAGGAGTCATTCTTCTGGAGGGTAAATAAGGTTAATATCATTAGAGGTGGCCAGTTTGCCTGTGGGAAAGCAGTCCAGCATATCCCAGCAGGGGTCAGCAATGTCTGCAGGCAGCTCAACTGAGAGCAATCATTGTTAATATACTGCCAGGAGTCTTAAGGTCTCCCACAATTTAAGTAACAAGTACCGTTTTGTTTTGTTCAGTGTGGTATAGAATGACCACGAGTCATCTATCTTGTATGGATGGTGTCTTTCCTCAAATCCCTCTCAGCTCTTAAACATGGCCAAATAAATGTAATTCTTTAGTTAGTTTGGTTGTTTGGAATTTCTGTCACAATGTTGATACTGCATTGTTGACGGTTTGGTCTCTTGTGGCAATTGAGAGCTGGGTGTTTTGGAGGGGCTATTAGTATAAAGGGACAAAGTCTGTTGGTGTGTTTATTTTCACACAGTTATTTCAAAAACATTTCTACAGTAACCCTAACCCTAACTGCAGAGGGCTTACAGTATTATGTTACAGGGCCCAAGTCTGTGTGGTGAACGAGAGAGTATCACAACCAGGTATACTCTGAATATCATATGAAGAAGAAATTATATTAGTCAGTTATATTAGTTATATAGTTAATCTGATATTAGTCAGTAATATTAGTTATATAGTTAATCTGATAATAGTATGTTATATTAGTTATATAGTTAATCTGATATTAGTCAGTTATATTAGTTATATAGTTAATCTGATATTAGTCAGTTATATTAGTTATATAGTTAATCTGATATTAGTCAGTTATATTAGTTATATAGTTAATCTGATATTAGTCAGTTATATTAGTTATATAGTTAATCTGATATTAGTCAGTTATATTAGTTATATAGTTAATCTGATATTAGTCAGTTATATTAGTTATATAGTTAATCTGATATTAGTCAGTTATATTAGTTATATAGTTAATCTGATATTAGTCAGTTATATTAGTTATATAGTTAATCTGATATTAGTCCGTTATATTAGTTATATAGTTAATCTGATAATAGTATGTTATATTAGTTATATAGTTAATCTGATATTAGTCAGTTATATTAGTTATATAGTTAATCTGATATTAGTCAGTTATATTAGTTATATAGTTAATCTGATATTAGTCAGTTATATTAGTTATATAGTTAATCTGATATTAGTCAGTTATATTAGTTATATAGTTAATCTGATATTAGTCAGTTATATTAGTTATATAGTTAATCTGATATTAGTCAGTTATATTAGTTATATAGTTAATCTACCCACACAGATAAAGCAACATAACCCCCGTCTCCTATCTCTGTTGCTCTTCCATAGCTGGAACATATGATCATACCCAAATGTAGATATTAGACCATAAATAGATGTAACAAATAGGAGCATACAGTGGGGAGAACAAGTATTTGATACACTGCCGATTTTGCAGGTTTTCCCACTTACAAAGCATGTAGAAGTCTGTAATTTTTATCATAGGTACTCTTCAACTGTGAGTGACGGAATCTAAAACAAAAATCCAGAAAATCACATTGTATGATTTTTAAGTAATTAATTTGCATTTTATTGCATGACATAAGTATTTGATACATCAGAAAAGCAGAACTTAATATTTGGTAGAGAAACCTTTGTTTGCAATTACAGAGATCATACGTTTCCTGTAGTTCTTGACCAGGTTTGCACACACTGCAGCAGGGATTTTGGCCCACTCCTCCATACAGATCCTTCAGGTTTCGGGGCTGTCGCTGGGCAATACGGACTTTCAGCTCCCTCCAAAGATTTTCTATTGGGTTCAGGTCTGGAGACTGGCTAGGCCACTCCAGGACCTTGAGATGCTTCTTACGGAGCCACACCTTAGTTGCCCTGGCTGTGTGTTTCGGGTCGTTGTCATGCTGGAAGACCCAGCCACGAACCATCTTCAATGCTCTTACTGAGGGAAGGAGGTTGTTGGCCAAGATCTCGCGATACATGGCCCCATCCATCCTCCCCTCAATACGGTGCAGTCGTCCTGTCCCCTTTGCAGAAAAGCATCCCCAAAGAATGATGTTTCCACCTCCATGCTTCACGGTTGGGATGGTGTTCTTGGGGTTGTACTCATCCTTCTTCTTCCTCCAAACACGGCGAGTGGAGTTTAGACCAAAAAGCTCTATTTTTGTCTCATCAGACCACATGACCTTCTCCCATTCCTCCTCTGGATCATCCAGATTGTCATTGGCAAACTTCAGAAGGGCCTGGACATGCGCTGGCTTGAGCAGGGGGACCTTGCGTGCGCTGCAGGATTTTAATCCATGACGGCGCAGTGTGTTACTAATGGTTTTCTTTGAGACTGTGGTCCCAGCTCTCTTCAGGTCATTGACCAGGTCCTGCCGTGTAGTTCTGGGCTGATCCCTCACCTTCCTCATGATCATTGATGCCCCACGAGGTGAGATCTTGCATGGTGCCCCAGACCAAGGGAGATTGACCGTCATCTTGAACGTCTTCCATTTTCTAATAATTGCGCCAACAGTTGTTGCCTTCTCACCAAGCTGCTTGCCTATTGTCCTGTAGCCCATCCCAGCCTTGTGCAGGTCTACAGTTTTATCCCTGATGTCCTTACACAGCTGTTTGATTGAGTGTGTGGAGTCCGTTTGATTGAGTGTGTGGACAGGTGTCTTTTATACAGGTAACGAGTTCAAACAGGTGCAGTTAATACAGGTAATGAGTGGAGAACAGGAGGGCTTCTTAAAGAAAAACTAACAGGTCTGTGAGAGACGGAATTCTTACTGGTTGGTAGGTGATCAAATACTTATGTCATGCAATAAAATGCAAATTAATTATTTAAAAATCATACAATGTGATTTTCTGGATTTTTGTTTTAGATTCCGTCTCTCACAGTTGAAGTGTACCTATGATAAAAATTACAGACCTTTACATGCTTTGTAAGTAGGAAAACCTGCAAAATCGGCAGTGTATCAAATACTTGTTCTCCCCACTGTATATACAGTACAATTTCCACCGCCCAGTCATTACCATTGTCTTTACAGACCTGTGTGCTCTGCCCCAGGGTCTGACCTGAACACAGATGCTAGCCTCTCACTGATTCGCAGAAAGAAACCTCCCATATTTTGGAACAACATCCTGATGACATTTTTAGATTCCAAGGACAGGTCATTTCCCCTCTTCCTGGTTTCTATTGTTTTCTAGTGATACCTTAGGTCCTCGGGGGGAGCAGGTTTCATGGCGTTAAACCAGTTTGTGAAAGGGAAGACCTCCAATTTTCAGGCTCTACAGTAGGCCGGTCTATTATGTATTGAGATGTCATAGGCTGTTCTCTGTTGCCACAGTACGGCAGAAAGTTAGTAGTTTAATGTTACAACATGCTGGTTGTAATATGGTTGTACTGCAGCATGAAGTAGGAGCCAACATGATTTTTTCACTAGAAATTGATATCATCAAACTATTTTCTGTTGCAATGGGGAAAGACTTTGGTCAAAACATACAACAACACTAGAAGCTATCCAACGATAGTTTTGTCAAATTAAATAAAATAGAATTTCCTCAAAACCTAGAGGTGAACCTATTGAATTTTGGATATGTTTTTTTTTACCCCAGTGGCATTGGTAGTCTGCATTCTCTTATTTCAACATATTCATAATAGCTATTACTTAGAAATGTAGGGCAAGTGTCTGGTCAGATCTCATTGAAATGTCAAGCAGATGCCCATAACATATAGAGTACATTCAGTACATTCAGGAGAGTCCAACTAAACAGGAAATCTGACGTAGCGACAGTAAGACTTCTGTACACATCCTTAGGCATGATGTAATATACCACTCCTATTCATCTGGGGATAAGCTACCTTGTTTATTGTATACTTGACAAAACTGTAGAATTTAAGAATTTCATTGGCTAACAATAAACCTATTTTGAATCTCAAAATAGCACCTATTGAGGTTCTGTCCTCCACATTTTACATCTGGGTGGGAGGAATGTCTGGTTATAACTCATCAGAGAACTTCATAATTGTCATTGAGTGCATTTTCGAACCATAGGACCCAAGCCCTCAGAATTCAACACACCAGCTATGTGAAATCCAAAGGCATGAGCAGTGTTCCCATGATGGTTCCTCAACCTCTCTTTCCCCCTGCCTTAAAACGTTGTTGCTTCTGTTGGTTTTAATTGACAATTCTGGTGTCTGGATGTTGCAGTAGGCATCCTTGTGATCCTCCTCTGGGAAAGACAAGGTATGGGGTACAGAAATGTGTAGCAAACTGAGTCAAAGACCATTCTATGTATGGCAGATATAGCTAACCTACTAGTGCACCCTAGTGGTGGTTCAGCTGTCTGCATTAGGAATATTCTCTTCACTCCCAATTTTGAACCATAAACATTAAAAAAAACTAAAAAAGGTATCTTTACACTGCCTGAAGAAGACCACTATGGGCTATATATACCTCTATAGACTATATATACCACTATAGACTATATATACCACTAGGGGCTATATATACCACTATAGACTATATATACCACTATGGGCTATATATACCACTATGGACTATATATACCACTATAGGCTATATATACCACTATAGACTATATATACCACTATAAACTATACAGCGGGTGAAATACGTATTGAACACGTCACAATTTTTCTCAGTAAATATATTTCCAAAGGTGCTATTGACATGACATTTTCACCAGATGTTGGTAACAACCCAAGTAATCCATACATACAAAGCAACCAAAACAAATAAGTTTACGAGGAGCACCTGGTCGAGGCAAATTTATGGTGAAATGATTGTCTTTCCACTTCCGTATTATGGCCCCAACAGTGCTCACTGGAACATTCAGAAGCTTAGAAATGCCCCTATAACCAATGCCATCATCATGTTTTGCAACAATTAGGTTGCGAATGTCTTGAGACAGCTCTTTGCTTTTACCCATCATGAGATGTGTCTTGTGTGACACCTTGGCAATGAGACCTTTTTGTAGGCCATCAATTGGGACTGAACCAGCTGATATTAATTTTCACTGACAGGGGGCTGGATTGCTTTTTAATTACTGATAGTTTTCAGCTGTTGTCTTGGCTTTCCATGCCTTTTTGAACCTCCCTTTCTTCATGTGTTCAATACTTTTTCCCTGTGTCATTTCACATTATTACACATAACTTAATTTCTGAACTTATTTGTTTTGGTTTCTTTGTATGTATGGATTACTTGGGTTCTTACCAACTTCTGGTGAACCTTCATGTCAATAGCACCTTTGGAAATATATTTACTGAGAAAAATGGTGACGTGTTCAATACTTATTTCACCCGCTGTACCACTATATATATACAGTGGGGAGAACAAATATTTGATACACTGCCGATTTTGCAGGTTTTCCTACTTACAAAGCATGTAGAGGTCTGTACAATCCAGAAAATCACAAAAAATCCAGAAAATCACATTGTATGATTTTTAAGTAATTAATTTGCATTTTATTGCATGACATAAGTATTTGATACATCAGAAAAGCAGAACTTAATATTTGGTACAATTAATATTTGGTGCAATTACAGAGATCATACGTTTCCTGTAGTTCTATACCAGGTTTGCACACACTGCAGCAGGGATTTTGGCCCACTCCTCCATACAGATCCTTCAGGTTTTGGGGCTGTCGCTGGGCAATACGGATTTTCAGCTCCCTCCAAAGATTTTCTATTGGGTTCAGGTCTGGAGACTGGCTAGGCCACTCCAGGACCTTGAGATGCTTCTTACGGAGCCACTCCTTAGTTGCCCTGGCTGTGTGTTTCGGGTCGTTGTCATGCTGGAAGACCCAGCCACGACCCATCTTCAATGCTCTTACTGAGGGAAGGAGGTTGTTGGCCAAGATCTCGCAATACATGGCCCCATCCATCCTCCCCTCAATACGGTTCTGTCGTCCTGTCCCCTTTGCAGAAAAGCATCCCCAAAGAATGATGTTTCCACCTCCATGCTTCACGGTTGGGATGGTGTTCTTGGGGTTGTACTCATCCGTCTTCTTCCTCCAAACACGGCGAGTGGAGTTTAGACCAAAAAGCTCTATTTTTGTCTCATCAGACCACATGACCTTCTCCCATTCCTCCTCTGGATCATCCAGATGGTCATTGGCAAACTTCAGACGGGCCTGGACATGCGCTGGCTTGAGCAGGGGGACCTTGTGTGCGCTGCAGGATTTTAATCCATGACGGCATAGTGTGTTACTAATGGTTTTCTTTGAGACTGTGGTCCCAGCTCTCTTCAGGTCATTGACCAGGTCCTGCCGTGTAGTTCTGGGCTGATCCCTCACCTTCCTCATGATCATTGATGCCCCACGAGGTGAGATCTTGCATGGTGCCCCAGACCGAGGGAGATTGACCGTCATCTTGAACTTCTTCCATTTTCTAATAATTGCGTCAACAGTTGTTGCCTTCTCACCAAGCTGCTTGCCTATTGTCCTGTAGCCCATCCCAGCCTTGTGCAGGTCTACAATTTTATCCCTGATGTCCTTACACAGCTCTCTGGTCTTGGCCATTGTGGAGAGGTTGGAGTCTGTTTGATTGAGTGTGTGGACAGGTGTATTTTATACAGGTAACGAGTTCAAACAGGTGCAGTTAATACAGGTAATGAGTGGAGAACAGGAGGGCTTCTTAAAGAAAAACTAACAGGTCTGTGAGAGCCGGAATTCTTACTGGTTGGTAGGTGATCAAATACTTATGTCATGCAATAAAATGCAAATTAATTATTTAAAAATCATACAATGTGGTTTTCTGGATTTTTGTTTTAGATTCCGTCTCTCACAGTTGAAGTGTACCTATGATAAAAATTACAGACCTACATGCTTTGTAAGTAGGAAAACCTGCAAAATCGGCAGTGTATCAAATACTTGTTCTCCCCACTGTATACCACTAGAGACTACATATACACTACCATTCAAAAGTTTGGGGTCACTTTGTTTTTGAAAGAAAAGCTCATTTTTGTCCATTAAAATAACATCAAATTGATCAGAAATACAGTGTAGACATTGTTAATGTTGTAAATGACTATTGTAGCTGGAAAATGGCCAGAAACAAATAACTTTCTTCAGAAACTCGTCAGTCTATTCTCGTTCTGAGAAATTAAGGCTATTCCATGAGAGAAATTGCCAAGAAACTGGAGATCTTGTACAACACTGTGTACTATTCCCTTCACAGAACAGCGCAAACTGTCTCTAACCAGAATAGAAAGAGAAGTGGGAGGCCCCGGTGCACAACTGAGCAAGAGGACAAGTACTTTAGAGTGTCTAGTTTGAGAAACAGACGCCTCACAAGTCCTCAGATAGTCCATTTTTTTCTGAGACAAACAATATGCCTAGGTCTATACAGAAGCTCATGTAAAAACGGATTAAATTATACATGAATCATTAACTAAATATAACGTGTGGAGTAATACTGTAATTGTCTTTGCATTTCACCTTCAATGTACATCTACTTTACTCTGTAGGAATAGGACAAACAGCAAACAATACAAGAAAATGCCGTAAAAACAAACAACATGTTCTACAGTATAAACTGGATGGTTTGACCCCTGAATGCTGATTGGCTGACAGACGTGGTATATCAGACCACAAACAACCTGTTCTACAGTAAAAGAAGCTGCAAGTAGCGGGTTCTTTGTGTAGTGATCAATATTTCTAAATAACTATCCTTTACTGTAGATCAGATCAACTAGACATCTAACTATAACATAGACCTAGACAAGACTAGTTAAATATCTCACTTCATCATGGTATAGGCCAACTAAATTAAACCAATCATACCAACTAGACATCTAATTAGTCTTTAGAATATCAGTATCTAGACCAACTTACTTGGGCTCAACCACTAGATCCAGACCAACTAGATTTAAGATCGTGGCCAACTATAAGACCAACTAGATTGTAGAAAGCCTGAGTGACAGTCTGTTTGTGTCATCTTAACAACGCTTTGTCACTCATTGTCAACCCAAACATGTATGACTTGACAATGTCAGCAGATCTGAGACCAGGCTTGCTCTAATCTAGACAAAATATTAACAACATGTCTAACTAGACAATAGATCTAAAACAAGTAGTAATAGCTGAAACAAGCAAACACATGTTCTAAAGAAAATTAACCTATTCCAGTTTAAAATATAGACCTGGGTGATATACATAGAAGTAATAGAAAAGTAGCCTTATCCGATACCTCTAAAATAGTAATACATTAAATAAAAAGTATCTTTCAACATAACTGTTCTTGCAATAATATATTATCATTATATAATTGATCGATATATTTATGTTAATTGATGCAGCTTTTATTTTGAAAAAGCGTTCTACGGGAAGTGAGAGTGAAACTCCAGTAGGATTAACGGATATCATTAGGGATTTTCCTTCAATTAATGTTTTTATTTGATAGCTGCTTTGCCTTAAGAAAAACAAGAGGACATAACTACATTAGCTAGCTAATAAAACACAACCCTGGCCATGTCTGAAACATACGGTAGGAAATCTTGGCTAGTAAGGACGCATTACAATAGATATCCAGAGGCGACGATGGAGCAGGTGTAACGTTATAGCAATGTCTCCATCATCAAAACAAATAGCCTATGCTAGCTAGCTAGCTAACGTTAGCGTTTCCTGTTTACTCGTTGGTGGGGGAATAGCTTTATCTAGACCGTTAGCTTGCATCTCTATCAAATGTCATCATTAGCTAATTGGTTTCTCATCTAGACAGTCCTCTGCATTTCCGAGAGCTACAGTAGCTAACGTTAGTTAACTAAATGTCAGCGCCAAAGTAGCTAGCTATACATTAAACAAAAAATAGCGTTAGTTCAGCTAACGTAGCTAGCTAGCAAGCTGATGAAGCCAGGTGCTGCTGGATAATTGGCATTGCAAATGCGTTGTTTGTACGCCTGTTACCTAGCTAGTTAACTAGCCTAATGAATATGCATTATCTAACGATGAATATGAAATATGAATAAAAATCTACTTTGTTTTCCCTCTTTTAGATTTCCTGTTCAAATTCCTAGTGATTGGGAATGCAGGAACTGGAAAATCATGTCTTCTTCATCAGTTTATTGAGAAGAGATGTAAGTTTTGTACTTCCTATCTAGCTAGCTATAGCATGTATTTTAGGGACAAGCTACACATCGTGATTAAAATAATTAATAAATATCAAATTATGAGTTGCGATATTAACATAAAACAATTTAATTGAAATCGCAGTCAAAGACGATTCGAATCACACCATTGGAGTGGAGTTTGGCTCAAAGATAATCAACGTGGTGAACAAATATGTCAAACTCCAAATCTGGGACACTGCAGGACAAGAGAGATTCAGGTTTGTTACAAGACAGCATTTCACAGACCTAGACCTACAGTGGCAGGGCATCAGACATTTTTCTCAAACCAGCTTGGACCGTTTCATCCCCAGCCGATCATTCGAGAACTGGTGTCAGATCCTTAGAACAGTAAGTGAATAAATAATGGCCGATGTGGGAGTGCAGCTTACATTCTGATGTGGGGAACATAGTAATGTGGAGTGCAGTTTAAATTCTGATGTGGGGGAGTTAGTAATGCGGACGCACCTGCAATTCTGATGTGGGGGAGTTAGTAATGAGGACGCACCTGCAGTTCTGATGTGGGGGAGTTAGTAATGCGGAGCACAGCTACAATTCTGATGTGGGGGAGTTAGTAATGCGGACGCACCTGCAGTTCTGATGTGGGGGAGTTAGTAATGCGGAGCACAGCTACAATTCTGATGTGGGGGAGTTAGTAATGCGGACGCACCTGCAGTTCTGATGTGGGGGAGTTAGTAATGAGGACGCACCTGCAGTTCTGATGTGGGGGAGTTAGTAATGCGGAGCACAGCTACAATTCTGATGTGGGGGAGTTAGTAATGCGGACGCACCTGCAGTTCTGATGTGGGGGAGTTAGTAATGAGGACGCACCTGCAGTTCTGATGTGGGGGAGTTAGTAATGCGGAGCACAGCTACAATTCTGATGTGGGGGAGTTAGTAATGCGGACGCACCTGCAGTTCTGATGTGGGGGAGTTAGTAATGCGGAGCACAGCTACAATTCTGATGTGGGGGAGTTAGTAATGCGGAGCACAGCTACAATTCTGATGTGGGGGAGTTAGTAATGCGGAGCGCAGCTACAATTCTGATGTGGGGGAGTTAGTAATGCGGAGCACAGCTACAATTCTGATGTGGGGGAGTTAGTAATGCGGAGCGCAGCTACAATTCTGATGTGGGGGAGTTAGTAATGCGGAGCACAGCTACAATTCTGATGTGGGGGAGTTAGTAATGCGGAGCGCAGCTACAATTCTGAAGCACTACTGAGCACCATGTAGCATTTTGTTTTGCACATTGGCCAACTCCTTATGCAACGTGGATGGCACCAGATCATCTTTGGAGGACAGCACTAAATGCTTTTATGAATAGCTATCTATAGCTAGAGTAGTAGATAGAGATTGTCACATTTTAGAATGTTAATTTAATGAATGCAGTTCTGATGTGTAAAATGTTACAATTGCTCTTCTCTCCCAGATCTGTGACGCGGAGTTACTACAGAGGCGCTGCAGGAGCGCTGCTTGTGTATGACATCACCAGGTAAATTACCTACTCACAGGTGATCAGGAGAGTGAGGAGAAATAACCCTTGCTTTATTATGGGTGGACCTTCAAGGGGTATGCCGTTTTGGAGCTGTCATCCATCTTTGTGAATAACCAAAACAAATGTTTTTAAAAAGACAAATATTGAATTTAGTACATAAGCATTACTCTAGGGGACCTATATATGATATGACTCATTGGTAGCACAGTGGCTCCAGTCAACGTTTCTGGAAAACACTGCTCTAATCTTTCTAAAGTTTAATGTAAACATAACCATCACATATGTGCCCCCATAGGGCTGCAGGTAGCCTAGCGGTTAGAGCGTTGGGCCAGTAACCGAAATGTCGCTAGTTCGAATACCCGAGCCGACAAGGTGAAAAAACCTGTTGATTTGTCCTAGAGCAAGGTACTTAACCCTAATTTGCTCCAGGGGCTGACCCTGTAGGTAGGCTGTCATTATGAATAAGAATTTGTTCTGAACTTATTTGCCTAGTTAAATAAAGGTTAATACAATTTAAAAAAAATAAAACATCTCCCATCCATCCATCCATCCATCCATCCATCCTCCCTCCTCAGCCGGGAAACCTACAATGCACTGACCAACTGGCTGACAGACGCCAGGATGCTGGCCAGCCAAAATATTGTCATCATCCTGTGTGGTAACAAGAAGGACTTGGACGCAGACAGAGAGGTCACCTTCCTGGAGGCGTCTCGCTTTGCTCAGGAAAATGGTGCGTTTAGTATGAATGATGATCCCTCTAAAGCTGAAATCCAAGGGCTGTATGTATCAAGCGTCTCAGACGGGGAGTGCTGATCTAGGAGCAGGTCCTCACTATGTAATTTTATTAATTGTGATCAAAAAAGCTAGATCAGCACTCCTACTCTTAAACGCTTGATACATATCACCCAAAATGTAGCTCCGACCGTCTAAACACTGAGGTAGACCTGAACTTCTTGTACTTCCACCATAAGATCCTAATTTCTTATTGTTTTCCTTGCCCCACTAGAGGTCACTGTAGGACAACTCACTGTGTGAACTAGTGCCCACAGAACTTTGGCAGTTTCATGTCATGCACAGCTAAATGCTGACTTCACGCTCTATTCAATCCTTATCGCAGAAGTTCAGCGTTGGAGTGTGATTGAAATTTAAAGGCAATGTTCACTCATCAGCAGTGACTGTATTCATGTTAAACACTGCATATGTCCTCTCAATCAGAAATTACCTTTACATTTCTCTCGCTTTAGCTTTACTTATTGAATAGAGCACTAAGGCAAATTATCCTGGGTTTCATTCCCATCAATGACAATCAATGTTAATATTGTGTCCCGCTGTCTTGTCTGTTTCAGAGCTGATGTTTCTGGAGACCAGTGCTCTGACAGGGGAGAACGTGGAGGAGGCCTTTGTGCAGTGTGCCAGGAAGATTCTCATCAAGATAGAGTCGGGTATCTCTTGGCTATCAGTGTCTTCTCACCTTAACCAACAGCAATGAAAGCTTAGTTTACCAGCTGAACTGTTTCAGCTTAGGGACTTTATTTCAACCTTTCTCTGTCTCTCTCTCTCTCTCTCTCTCTCTCTCTCTCTCTCTATCGCTCTGTCTCTATCTATCTGTATCTCTCTCTCTATCGCTCTGTCTCTATCTATCTGTATCTCTCTCTCTATCGCTCTGTCTCTATCTATCTGTATCTCTCTCTCTCTCTGTTCTCTTCTAGGAGAGTTGGACCCAGAGCGGATGGGATCAGGGATCCAGTACGGAGACGCAGCGCTGCGACAGCTGCGCTCCCCTCGCAGGGGACAGGCCGAGAGCGTCCAGGAATGTGGCTGTTAGTGAACAAGCTCAGTGTGCCCAGATCCAAGGTGAGAGACTCCTCCCCCTTTCTGCTGAGAGACTCCTCCCCCTCACTGCAAAGGGTTCTGCTCTTGGACTTGCCCTGGCGTTATCACACTAGTAACTCAATGAATAGCTCAGTTTAGTGACATCCAAACTGCTGCCTCTCAAAATAGCAGGCACGGATACCATTGTAATCGTAGATCTTGCCAATCCTCTCCATTTTACAGTTGAGGCTGTTTTTCATTGCATGGAGCAGGTGAAGCATTAATTGGTCATTTTGAGATGCATGAGCTTTAAAGTCCATGAGCTATAAAGATTTATCCATAATGCACCAATTGCTGAAACATGGCTAGTTTGATTGTCATTATTGTTCAAGATCATCACATGCCGCCTTCGGAGACGGGGGTTCGAGCCCTGGCTTGGCTGACTGTCTGTGCCCTTAATTCATGTACCCCTCTCTCTATGTGTTCTTACATCTGTCCTGTCTAAACAAACTCACAGTAAAATGGGGATCAGAACTCAAATAAAAGAAAAGAAATCATCATAATGCTGATACATGTTCTTCTCAAATGGTTACCCTGAATGGTTTGCAGTAATTTATTTTCTGTTGCTGCAAGGTGATCTCTGAAACTACTTCAGGGCTAAGTGAAAGGCTGTGTCCCAAATGGAACTCCCTAAGTCTAGAGTCTCTTTATGGTACTGTCTCTCCCCCTTGGTAATGGGGCGGTTGGATTGAGGCCAGTGGGCTGTTTTTAGGTATCTCACAGAGAGGGAGGAGCCATCTATCTATTTCGGTCCTCCAGCTCCCAAGTGGCTAATGTGGCGATGATACAGAACCATAGCCACCCAAACCTACTCCACCTCTTTTGTGAGAGGGGAGGGTAAAGGTCATGAGAATCACGAGCCTCCCTACTAAGAAGCTGTTTGGATGCGTCTCCACACAACTGGTCGATACAGTGTTCTCTCTTAACCCGAGATTCTGCTGACTCCTGTTGGTTCAAGGGTCTCTGAAGTGCCTTATTTGAGTGTTGTAGTGTTTCACCAAAAATGGCAGGCATAAATAGAGGGTTACAATGTCTGTAGACAGGAATGCTCAGCTTGTCCATTACAGAGCGTAGAGTTGAGAATCTGGCAGATAGATAGATAGATAGATAGATAGATAGATAGATAGATAGATAGATAGATAGATAGATAGATAGATAGATAGATAGATAGATAGATAGATAGATAGATAGATAGATAGATAGATAGATAGATAGATGGGTACTTTATTGATCCCGAGGGGAAATTTCTTAGAAAATATTGCCAGGACGCAATTGTAACGAATCGTAACTCTGTTAATTGCACATTGACACAGAGGTGCCTTAGCTAAAGGGGCTAATTTACAAGATCCCTACTCACGCGTGTGCCTTTCTGTCCTTGTTTCCAGGCAGGTTGGTGAAGACTCAGAGGACAGATGTAGAGAACTTGATATAGGGCTCATCATGGCGGAGCGACTCTTCCCTGACCTTCTTTTAACTTCCCAACTTCCGGATGTTCAGTCAGTGACCCACAGAGAGTCCCGGATTTCTGGCCACAATCTGGAATGCTGAGCTTGTTCCTGGACCCCTCAGACACAGACAGAGATGCCCCTGTTCCAATCTCCTTTAAGAGTGGACCAAGCCCTTCAATCATCTAGGCCGTATTCATAATGCGTCTCTAAGTCGGAAGGCTGATATTATCTATTTTTCCTTTTAGATCATAATGAATAAGAAAACATGGACAGGGTGACCTGATCCTAGATCAGCACACTTAATTTGAGACGCTATATGATTACGGGCCCTGGCATTTTACTTACACCCTACTTGCACCCCTGTACTGCTGCCCTATCCCTACCCACAGCATCTTGCATTATGGATAGTATTATCTGTATAAAGAATAGATCATTTAAGTCCCTCAAAGCATGTTTTATGGACTGAATATCACAGTATTTAATTATTAGCTGAAGAATTATCTATCAATTATGACATCACATTTTCCTTTGTTATGTCACGGTGAGAATTATCAATCAGAACTGTCTCATGCCTGCTGGTTTCATTGACCCGTTGTTTGTTATGTCACGGTAAGAATTATCAATCAGAACTGTCTCACGCCTGCTGGTTTCATTGACCCGTTGTTTGTTATGTCACGGTGAGAATTATCAATCAGAACTGTCTCACGCCTGCTGGTTTCATTGACCCGTTGTTTATCAATCAGAACTGTCTCACGCCTGCTGGTTTCATTGATCCGTTGTTTGTTACGGTGAGAATTATCAATCAGAACTGTCTCACGCCTGCTGGTTTCATTGATCCGTTGTTTGTTACGGTGAGAATTATCAATCAGAACTGTCTCACGCCTGCTGGTTTCATTGACCCGTTTATGTTCTTTGTGTTGATATTATTATTATTTTTTCCCTAATTGTTATGAGTCTTGCTTTTTTAATTTATTCTCAATATGTCTACTCTTTTTAAATAAATTATAAAACAATTGTTTGTAAATTGTTACTGTGATTCCTCTGTTACTTTATTACTTAAATGTGTCTAATCCATATAGAATACTTTAACATTACAAATGAAGTTCTTGTTCTACCTGTATAGAACACTAATACTATAGTAACATTGTACCTGTGTAATAACACTAATACTATAGTAACGTTGTACCTGTGTAATAACTAATTACTATAGTAAAATTCTACCTGTGTAATAACACTAATTACTATAGTAACGGTCAACCTGTGTAATAACACTTAATTACTATAGTAACAATTTACCTATGCAATAACACTAATTACTGTAGTAACCGTCTAATAGTTAGTAATAGCTGTGTAATAGTATAGTTATGGAGTTGTGCAGGTTGTTATTACACAGGTGGATAAGCTGGCTCACAGACAGGGAGCTAATACACGGTGATCTACTTCCCTTTTGACACGTTTCAGTTCCCTGTGTGAAATGGCAGGCTCCAGAATGTCATTGTGCCTCTGCTTAAATTGACCGTTTGCAGGAGCAAGATTGCTATATCATATTAATATGGTTCCCGAGACATGTAACACTTCTCCAGGCTCGACACGACTGCAGAAATTACAACCATTCTGTTGAGATGACTGACAGTAAATCCACTGATCCCCTCTCCTCGGGGTAGGACCGTTCTACTACAGTTTTATGAAGATTGACGTTCATCAAGAGGAGAGAAGGCACTTCCAGTTACAGTACAGAAAATGCCAATCACTACTACAGAATGGTATGTCCTTGGCATATTTGTGGATGTGCTGAGGAATTGATGTGTATCCAGATGCCTTTCAATCTCATTACTGTAATAGATATTTTCCAAGGCAAACAATTCAGTAAAACAATTAGTTTATTTATTGTATTAAGCCTAGCACACAATATCAAAATGCAATCTGATCTCAGTATCAGAACCATTAAATGTGTAAAAATGTAAACATTTAAGTTTGATCATACAAAATAACACTTAAACAAGAAAATACAGGTGACATTTTTAATCTGTTCGAGCTGGACATTAGCTCCCTTGATCTAGACGCACTAGTCCTACTGGCTTTATTCCAAGTAATGTAGCCTCACATAAACATACTTCACTTTAGCACCGACAAGTCATTATACTGACAGGAAGATGTTCCAAAGCTTTGAGTAAATCAAGACCTCAATGTTATGGCTGCAGTAAATTGTTATTGTGCTATACTTCACAATAACATTAACGTTGACATTTTGTGTACTGCAGCTTACTTACACAGATATCAGTGAATCCATTGTTATCCGGTGATGGTAGATTACATTTCATGCATGCATTCTGTGGTTATGATCCCTGTAATCGAAAGCATTGGCCCTATTGTAGCTATATGAAACATAATATTAGTTCTCTACGACTTATTGCATCTATTTATTGCTCATTATTTAATCCAAATTAGTCCTGAAGGTTTTCTTATGGTCTTTTACGTGGAAATAAAACCTGTGCTTGTTAAAACATAATACGGACAAATAAAATGAATCTATGATAACAACAGAAGACCATAACATAATACTCAACCACCCAAAAAAGAGAGATTTGACCATGAGAACATCCACAAACTAAATGTTGACCTTCATTATCTACTGTATGTACAGAACGTTGTAACTGAGGTCAATGTCCTATTGAGGTCACTTTTGGGAGAATTTGATCTATGCCTCCTAGGGTTGGGCGGTGTCCAGATTTTCATAACTTCACACCGTTCCTGTACCGTACAGTGGTGTACGGTATTACCGGCAGTGCACACAAGGAGCGCTATTTCTTTCCCAACTTTAAAAAAACACACAAAGCTAATTTAGGCAGCAGCGATTTTGATCCAGGAGGGAATTGATTGTTTCTGTTGTAACCAAGAAGCTTGATATTGCAAGCTAGCCACTTAGCTAGCAAGTTAGCAAACCAAATGCATAATTGATTTGGCACATCTTAGATAGTTAATTTATAGTTAGTTAGAAGCAGTGGCGTAGCACGCACCCTCCGCAAGATGGTATTGAAAATCATACTGTCTTTATTTCAAAATACCCCGGTATACCGCCTAAGCCTAATGCCTCCTGAGAGTAACCCTTGGCTTGGGTCTGGCGGTGCAAAAAGCAATAAGCTGAGACCAGGTCTATCTAGTGTCATTCTGTGTATAAATACCTTTGGACTGTGATATTGGGATTTCACAAACAGAGAGGACTATTTACTGCACATTGTTACTGCAAGACAAATCAGTTCCATCGTTCACAGGGTTTTGTGCAAGACCTTTCTAAAGCTTTTTAATTAAATTAATGCATGATTTGGATGCAATACTTTTGTAGTGACTAAGGAATATATGAACATTAAACCGTTTTAAAAGCATGGTGAATGCAAACTTTGGAAATTCTATATGTTTATATTTGATAAAGAAGACCATATTCCCCATCTTATGTTTTTCATAAGTATTCACCTCTATATCTATCAGGACCTGGTAGAAAAGCAGCGCATGTACTCCGTCATCCAGGGGTCAAAGTCAGGTTTGGTCATGGTCCCTTTCTCCAGCTCTGCAGACCGCTCTCTCCTCTTGTCCACTTTCTGCACCTGCTTCTCAACCTCCCGTCTGGTTCTGGCCCGTAATGCAGACTGGTGGATCTGAGGACCACAACAAAAGAGTTCATGCACACTGGTGGATCTGAGGACTACAAGAGTTAGTGAAATGAAGGAAAGGAATACCATGGGCCGGTTGCCGGAGATTCTCCATTGAACATTGTTTTTAGTTCAGGACTAGGCTTAATCTTGGTCCGAGAAACCGCCCATTGACCCACTACACATAATCAAACACTTGACAGACCTTTTGGAATTGGCTGAATGAGTAATCACCTCCTTGGTTGATGCAGCTGGACCCACATTGTGAGTCTTCTTCTTAGCCATCTCAGCTGGTCTATCACCCCCTCCATACAGGGCAAATGGGTGCCTGTTTTTCTTGTCAGTCTCTTTGGGCTTCCTTAGCTGGCTCCATGCCCTGGTGGGTTTTCTGGACTGTTTGGCTTTAGTTTGGGCCTCTGGCTTCTTCCCTGACTTAGAGGCAGTTAATCCTTGTCCCAGCTTCTCTTCCTCTGTCTCTCCACAGCCTCCGTCCACAGCACCCTGTACATCTAGGAAGGGATGAGGAATACTTATGAGTTCAATCATTTTATTAGTATACCTTATAGTTTTTAATATGTGCAAGTGTTGTAGGAAGAAACAGTTAAAAGACAGAGAGAGTGTGATACAAAAGGTTTATACCATGCCATGTTAACTTATCAGTTTTAACATAAACAGTTGAAGGAGAGTCCTATTGTTTAATCCTTTATTTGTTTAATTTTATTAACTTCATTTGACCAGGAAGGGACAGTGTGCAACACAAATATGACTCTGGTAGCTGTTAGCTTGATTTAGCTAACAGCTAATTTCCATCTGCATAAACATTGTTTTAAACATCTCAAATATATAGGTGAAATTGTGAAAGACAGTGTAGGAAAATTACTGAGAAAAATAGGCGTAATGAAACAAACGTTTAAATATTTATATTCTAACTGATTGATAATAAACTGTAAACATTGACCTTAAACATGCTTTACCAATGGGTGGGGAGGTCTTCGGAGAAGCAACTTCTTCTTGCAGTTCTTCTGAAATGGGGATCTTCTGTTCCAATGGTTCTTTAGGTGGAATATTTCTCTCATATTCTCGTTGTGATTCTTCTTTTAGGACCAATGGCTCAACTTTATTATTTTGAGGAGTGGACCTGCTGGATTCCGAGCCACTGTCATCGTTCCAAAACCACGGATGATGTGTTTGTTCCAAAAGCCTTCTCGTCAGTCTTAACTTTACCATCTCCTCATAACACTTGACGTAGGTTTCCCATTTCGGGTCCTTGAATCTCTTCATATACTCCGTTCGGATCCTCTTTGTAACCATTCTTAATTTCCGTTTGTTAGACCTTTCTCAAAAATAAAAATGTGATTTAATTAATTCCTGCCCTGTTACATAGTAGCGAGCAATACCAGAGTATACCTAGTCTACTCATCCCGCGCAAGACATTTAAACCAAAACAGGGGCTGTAGTACGAAAAGACGCCAATAGCTGAACAGCTGTGGGAGTGTGACGCAGAGTTGACACACCCGTTAATGCACCCGCCCTCTCAAAAAACGTCGTCACACAGAGGACGTTCTTCAAACGACTCTTCTAGATGTTATGCCATAATATTTTCAGTGTAAGAGAAATTTGTGATTTTATCATTAATTCTTATTTGAAGCTATATCAAATTAGCCATGAAGCTTGTTGTAATTTAATTGTTATTGCATTGTATTCACTATTTAATTGATTATTAAACTGTTATGACGTGATTATTATTGTAAGATTAAGCTGCGCCTACTATTTAAATAATAGCATATCAATCTCCATCTTCTATTGTCAGAAAACATTAAGTAGGAAAATCAAACGACTATGTAATGTAACCTACACTGCAACGAATGCAAAATCTGTAAGAGAACTATATTATGCACACTGTAGCCTATGCGATTTAATTATGTACAGAACTATAGAATGTGTCTGAAAATGTATTGCAAATCGTAGGTTTGAACATTCTAATTTATTGTACTTACAGCATATAGATTTACTGGCTCGAATTTCACGGAAGCAAAACACAACAGATGGTGTTTCGTGTGCTGTAATCATAGGCTGGCTACGTCTAAGCCCCGCCCGTAGTTGAGATGCATTTAAAAGGCCATTTCCTTCCAACAGGTGGCCGAATATATGAGAATAGGATGAGCATACACAGGTCCAAGAGAAACATGATATAAAATGAGTCCCATCCGATACTTTTAAATATGTGGTAAACGTTGGCTAGAATACAGGAATGTAGTTTCTAAAATTAATATCTGCAGAATGCGATGAGTAACACTATCCCCGGAGAGCTGGTGCGAAGGGTTTTGTTCCAGCCCTACTCTAAAAAGATCCTGATGAGCAGCTGATTAGTAACCTCCAATCAGTGTGCTATCCGTCTTTTCAAAAGGAGGGATGGGCGGGCGCTTTGAAGAGTTTGAAATGTGTGAGAGAGATTTGCGTTAAGGCGGTGTTCAATTATTTGCCCATGAATTCTAAACAAGGCCTCTTCAGGGTATGTCCTTGGAATATGAGATTGGTGTCAAATCTGTGTTGCTGCGAAATTTCAAGTACGGGTGAAGGAGCAAGCATGGCACATTCAAGCGAAGTCATGGCCGAGTCACTTTTCACTGTCGCCATGGCATATCAAAAGCCCAATCTCTTAGACTCCACGCAAGTCAGTTTGCATGAAGCTGTTTTATTGCGCGCGTAAACGTCAGAAAGTGTGTAATTTGATAACAATTGGTGTGGCTGATCTTTGTATTTCCAATAGCCTACTATCTCACAGTGCCATTGCATTCAGAATGAAAATCATAAACTTGCCATGCATTCGACCTGTGCATGTGCACGAGTAGGCAAGCTTATTGGTTTATTGAATGATGATCATGTCATGTGTTTTCTATCATATGCTGATGATTATAAAACAGAAATGTATGAAAATACCAAATAATGGTCTTTAATAACTTAGTATTTATGTACATTCACGTTCACATGTTGAATAATAACATGGCATGTTGATGTTGGTTAACACTTGCAGATTTTTTCCCCCTGGTAACATGGTGACAAAAACAGTCCAGTAACAACACTATGTTGTTCCTCTTCGCGATCCACAGAAAGCAGACACAGGAGACTATGGTAGGTTTAGAAGCACTTGCGGTGGACAATGCTGGGGCCTGCCTCGTCGTATTCCTGCTTGGTGATCCACATGGCCTGGAAAGTGGACAGGGAAGCCAGGATGGAGCCACCGATCCAGACGGAGTATTTACGCTCGGGTGGGGCGATGATCTATAGAGAAAGAAGTTGAGTAAACAAAATGACATATTAACATTTTATTGTTGAGATCTAAATGTTTATTTTATTTTGTACAAAAAGTGATATAAATATCAGAATATTGTCATTGGGTTGTCGATGATATAATTACCTTGATTTTCATGGTGCTGGGGGCCAGGGCGGTGATCTCCTTCTGCATACGGTCAGCAATACCAGGGTACATGGTGGTACCGCCGGACAGGACGTTGTTGGCGTACAGGTCCTTACGGATGTCAATGTCGCACTTCATGATGCTGTTGTAGGCGGTCTCGTGAATACCGGCAGACTCCATACCTGTTCAGATCATATCGTATTAGAAACATATCTTTCATTCCAACATAGTAGGCATATAGATTCGCCCTAATCGTTATACGATGATTACGTACCAATAAAGGAAGGCTGGAAGAGGGTCTCTGGACAACGGAAACGCTCGTTACCGATGGTGATGACCTGACCGTCGGGAAGCTCGTAGCTCTTCTCCAGGGAGGAGGAGGAAGCGGCAGTGGCCATCTCGTTCTCGAAGTCCAGAGCCACATAGCACAGCTTCTCCTTGATGTCACGCACGATCTCACGCTCGGCTGTAAAGAAGAAGTGTTTTTGCTCAGAACATGGAACAAATTATTGCAATTATGCACAGCCAAATGCGCACGACTTGTGCGTCTTTGCTCATTTGACAGATTACGCATGGTATTCTCATGGTGCGTAAAACAAGGCAAACAAAATCTCACCAGTTGTGACAAAGGAGTAGCCACGCTCAGTGAGGATCTTCATGAGGTAATCAGTCAGATCGCGACCAGCCAGATCTAGACGCATGATGGCGTGGGGCAGAGCATAACCCTCATAGATGGGCACGTTGTGGGTCACACCATCACCGGAGTCCAGCACAATACCTTGAACACAAACGAAAACCTCAATATTCAGTTGAATGAACTCATAATAGAGAGACATGGTTGGCTACACGTAGCCAATCCGTTGTTTTAGGTGAATTATTTCTATGCGTAAACGCTGCATTCCTTACCAGTGGTACGACCGGATGCGTACAGAGACAACACAGCCTGGATGGCAACATACATGGCGGGGACGTTGAAGGTCTCAAACATGATCTGGGTCATCTTTTCACGGTTAGCCTTGGGGTTCAGGGGGGCCTCAGTGAGCAGGGTGGGGTGCTCCTCGGGGGCCACACGCAGCTCGTTGTAGAAGGTGTGGTGCCAGATCTTCTCCATATCGTCCCAGTTAGTAATGATACCGTGCTCGATGGGGTACTTCAGAGTGAGGATACCTCTCTTGCTCTGAGCTTCATCTCCTACGTAGGAGTCCTTCTGACCCATACCGACCATGACACCCTGGAGGAAAGAGGAGACTCGTTGGTTTATATGGTGACGTAGCCTAATCCCAGTCAAAACATTACGTGGGAACGCATAGATGGACAATACAGGATTTACGGGAAAAAAATGCGTAATATGGGCCTGTTGCAGACGTTATTGGAGAGCAGATCTTACCTGGTGACGAGGGCGACCAACGATGGAGGGGAAGACAGCCCTGGGTGCGTCATCACCGGCGAAGCCAGCCTTCACAAGGCCGGAGCCGTTGTCGCACACAAGAGCGGTAGTCTCGTCGTCGTCACACATCTTGGGTTCTTAATAATACACGTAAAAAAGTACGTTCATATTTCTGCATGGTGCATGCACGTCGGAGCTGTGCAACACATCACAGAACAACATAACGCACGAGGCACACAGAAACTGTATTTCTAACGAATTATGTATTGTACAAGCACAGATGACAGCTAACACACAGGACTTGTTGTTCAACATTTACTCATGTTGAATTGACGTTGGGCACAAGTCATTTGAATTGTGTCAACATTAGATCCACGCATCGATGTTGTCGCCTGTTGAATAGCCTACTGGAAATGTTATCCTTATTGTATACCCATGTTATAGGCCTACACTCATTTTGTTCTATGAGTGAAATGATCTCTCCAATTATGTTGCATTGTTTCTCAACTCCATGAAACTCCTCCAATTTCTTTCACAACACAATGTTAAGGTAGCCAAGTCTAGTAAGCTTCTACAAACAAGGGTTTACCAAGTAATCTGATAGAAAGGACAATTTATTTTTATCGCTTTTCTACCCTTCCCCATTTTGAAGCCTATACAATTCCATTATTAATTTTTTCAGGTGAAGAGCCTGTGACATCACTCACTATCTTTTGTAATATTAATTGGCCCCGCAGATGTAAAATAAAAAAATTAAATTAGAGTATATCCATTGAGATCAAGCCATGAATAGTAGATCCAGTCTTTGTTTTGGATGATTCCAGGTCCTTACCTTGTCTGTCTCAGATGAAGCTCAGAACGCGGAAAACAACTGCTGCTGGATCGAGCTACCGTGGCACTTCCAACCTTATATACTCACCGCGTTTGGGCCATTTCCCTTACCCACCATTGAGAATGTCTACGTATTCCATTGGACATTTACCCAGCTGTCATCCATATTAGGTTCTTCGGGGTGACAGGGGGAGACTTCGTGGGCAGGCTACAGGGCTCCCCAGTTTCGAAGTGAGCAGGGCTCTCCATGTATGGGACTGTGGTCCTGATTCCAAGCCACGGTGCCAGAGCCGTATATGGAGAGCCTATGATTTGTAAGACACCCTCATGGCATAGCAAACTACAACTGCAAACAGTATCCCGGTTGGAAAGCCCTTCCCTTATCAAGGACCGCAACTTTATAGCCATATAGGAATGACAACACCAAGGAAGGAAGGTAGTTTACGTTCTTGTTCTGTCATACAGTATACTGCAGGTTGATTACAAAAATTGTAAGGTTCCTTTGAGCTTGGAATTCCTTGCATATGCTTTTATTGCAATTGCACAACCGTTTCAACAATGTGTTGGTTTGAAATTTATGCTAGTTGGACCTTTGGTTTAGAGCCCAAACAATAGACTCAGGCCTGTAGTAGCATATCTATTTGCATGGTGTTATTTGTTAGTTGAATGCATGCAAAGTTATCGTTTTTTGACATGTTGATTTTGTTACAAGACCAAATAAATATATTATTATTCCATCAGTGTGTAGGTGTAGTCTGATCTCTTTATGACCATCAGTGTGTAGGTGTAGTCTGATCTCTTTATGACCATCAGTGTGTAGGTGTAGTCTGACCATCAGTGTGTAGGTGTAGCCTGACCATCAGTGTGTAGGTATAGCCTGACCATCAGTGTGTAGGTGTAGTCTGATCTGTTTATGGCCATCAGTGTGTAGGTGTAGTCTGATCTCTTTATGGCCATCAGTGTGTAGGTGTAGTCTGATCTGTTTATGGCCATCAGTGTGTAGGTGTAGTCTGATCTCTTTATGACCATCAGTGTGTAGGTGTAGTCTGATCTGTTTATGGCCATCAGTGTGTAGGTGTAGTCTGATCTCTTTATGGCCATCAGTGTGTAGGTGTAGTCTGATCTGTTTATGGCCATCAGTGTGTAGGTGTAGTCTGATCTGTTTATGGCCAGCGCCCAACAGATCATAACAGCAATATTATGCTGACTAAGCATGTTATGGTTATAGTAGGATATTTATTGGCTACTTAACATTAGTGTTGTAAAAAAAGGCAAGTTCCAGTAGGTCTAATACATGTATTATACAGTATGTCTATTTGAGACATTTGAAGACCAAGTGGCCAGATCATCTGCTCACAACAACACCCCAGTCAAATAATTTGTTGACAGAGACCACTGGAGGTCAGGGTTAATTCAGTGTTGGCATGCCGACCCTGTCTAAACCTTTAGCTGTGTAGCCTGACCACATGCCATAATAAGCTAACCAAGAATCTCATATCCAACCTTAGAATGCTGTGTTTAATGAAAATGAATAGCTGCTGAGCAATCTTTTCCATTGAAATGATGTAAAAATCAGTCCTTCTATTAACTTCATCTTAATAAATAGAGCATTTATTTTAGTAGCTCTACATCTGAGGCTGGTTTGGTTTTGGTTTGGTCTGCGATCCCAGCTGCTGCCACTCAACTGTCTGCCCCAGCAGGTGATGTCCCAGTTTAGCCACTCAGAAGACCACTCCAGCCTGGGCTAGAGAACCTTACACTCAGAAAAAAAAATCTAAATAAAACCAAAAAGGGTTCTATTACTTGTTAGTATATTATGTATTATGGCACCCCTAAAGGTTTTTATATAGAACCCCAATTAACCATTTTCTTGAATAGTCTAGAACCTTTAGGGGTGCCATATATGAAGCAAGCAATAGAAACCTGTTAGAACCTTTTTTCTAAGGGCTGGGATTCAATACAATCATATTTAAGATTGTTTTACCCCACTTTTAGTAAACAATGTACAGCCTCAAAACATGATTAAACTATAGTGTTGATGTCATGGATGGTCAGTCCTTGCATCCATAGCTCTGTCTATGAATTTGAAGGTGGTTACATTTCTCCAGGCCCATCCCTCAGCTTTTTACCAAAACAGAGATGGGGTGTCTGCTTTGTTATTGTTTCAATTAAGGATTCTAGCTTTAATGAGGTTGAGGTCTCTTCTAGTCACATTCATTTGGCTCCTCTGTTTTCATGACAGTTAGGCTCTAAACCGGCCTACATTACATGGCCAAAAGTATGTGGACACCCCTTCAAATAAGTGGATTTGGCTATTTCAGCCATACTCGTTAATGACAGGTGTATAAAATTGAGCACACAGCCATGCAATCTCCATAGACAAACACTGGCAGTAGAAAGGCCCGTACTGAAAAGCTCAGTGACTTTCAACGTAGCACCGTCATACGATGCAACCTTTCCAACAAGTCAGTTTGTCAAATTTCTGCCATGCTAGAGCTGCCCCGGTCAAATGTAAGTGCTGTTATTGTGAAGTGGAAACATCTAGGAGCAACAACGGTTTATTGGTTGCAACACTCACGACCAAGTTCCAAACTGCCTCTTGAAGCAACGTCGGCACAATAACTGTTCGTCGGGAGCTTCTTGAAATAGATTCCCATTGCCGAGCAGCCGCACACAAGCCTAAGACCACCATGCGCAATGCCAGGCATCAGCTGGAGTGGTGTAAAGCTTGCCGCCATTGGACTCATGAGCAATGGAAACGCGTTCTCTGGAGTGATGAATCACGCTTCACCATCTGGCAATCCAACGGATGAATCAGGGTTTGACAGATTCCAGGAGATTGCTACCTGCCCCAAAGCATAGTGCCGACTGTAAAGTTTGGTGGAGGAGGAATAATGATCTGGGGCTGTTTTTCATGTTTCGGGCTATGTCCCTTAGTTCCAGTGGAGGGAAATCTTAATGCTACAGCATACAATGACATTCTAGACTATTCTGTGGTTCCAACTTTGTGGCAACAGTTTGGGGAAGGCCCTTTCCTGTTTCAGCATGCAATGCCTCCGTGCACAAAGCAAGGTCCATACAGAAATGGTTTGTCGAGATCGGTGTGGAAGAACTTGACTGGCCTTGCCAGAGCCCTGACCTCAACCCCATCGAACACCTTTGGAATGAATTGGAACGCCGACTGCGAGCCAGGCCTAATCGGCCAACATCAGTGCCCGACCTCACTAATGCTCTTGTGGATGAATGGAAGAAAGTCCCCGCAGCAAGGTTCCAACATCTAGTGTAAAGCCTTCCCAGAAGAGTGGAGGCTGTTATTGCAGCAAAGTGGCGACCAACTCCATATTAATGCCCATGATTTTAGAATGAGAGGTTTGACAAGCAGGTGTCCACATACCTTTGGCCATGTAGTGTATTTGATCACTGAAACAGGAACTGTTTTGGATTGGCCTGTTTATTATACTGACCAAAAATATAAATGCAGCATGCAACAATTTCAACCATTTTGCTGAGTTACACTTCAAATAAGGAAATCACTAAATTTAAATAAATTCATTAGGCCCTAACCTATGGATTTCGCATGTCCGGGCAGGGGCGCAGCCACTACGGTAGCCAGGCTCAGCCAACCAGAATACGTTTTTCCCCACAAAACTGCTGTATTGCAGACAACACAAGGTGCACCTGTGTAATAATCATGCTTTTTAATCAGCTTCTTGATATGCCACCTGTTTGGTGGATGGATTATCTTGGCAAAGGAGAAATGCTCACCAATAGGGATGTAAATACAATTGTGCACAACATTTTTGAGAAATAAGCTTTTTGTGAGTATGGAACATTTCTGGGATTTTTTATTTCAGCTCATGAAACATGGGACCAACACTTTACATGTTGCGTTTATATTTTTGTTCATTGTAGTTCAGTAAACACACTCTACACACACAGATTGGAGAGATAAAAAGCAATAGGGTAATAGCACCCTCTTTTGGTAAGAGGAAATATTTTCTGAGAATAATGTGATTGAGTATGATAGAGAACCAAAATGTAAACCTGGGAGCTTCATGAAATGTGTGTGCAAAGCTGTCATCAAGGCAAAGGGTGGCCACTTTGAAGAATCTCAAATATAAAATATATTTTGATTTGTTGAACACTTTTTTGGTTACTACATGATTCCATATGTGTTATGTCATAGTTTTGATGTCTTCACTTTTATTCTACAATGTAAAAAATAGTGCAAATAAAGAAATATACTTGAATGAGTAATATTCCGAACTTTTGACCGGGGGTGTACATATTTTTTTTATAGATTAGAATTAGATCAAAGAGTTATCTTTCAAATACTTGTTTCAGTCTCTCGCTATTGGGAAGCGAGAGACCTCACTCGTTATCAGAGAACCAGGGTTACGCAAGCAACCTCACGTTATAGCTCCAATGATATTGTTGGTTTGTTTGACCTTTGACATCACCCAACTTATTGACCTTGCTTAACTGTCCAAAAGGAAGAGGAAGTGGCTGAAATGAAAAATGTGATTTGATTATGCACTTCTCTTACCTTGTAGCCTCATCATGTAGAAGTATATTGGGGTTCTGAAGAAAGGGGGAAAGCAAACATGGTTACATTAGCTCATATGACTAAAAACATCAATTATTGATGCATGTAACCAGGTGTAATTAAATTACCTTGAGCAGAGCACTTGCAATAGCAATTCTCTGTTTTTGATCACCTGTTGGTTCAAGTATAAACGAAGCTATGAAGAAGAACTCCATAAAAAAAACATATCTGTCTGTAGTCAGATCATTCAGGGTTGAGAATGTCCAACATCATTAGGAAATCCATGTATTTGTCTCAGCTGACAGTAGAACACCCGTCTCTCCCACCACAGTGTCAAAGCCTTTGGGGAAACCTCGGAAAAACCCATAGGCAATGTTCTCAGCGATGGAACAGGAGAAGAGCACAGGCTCCTGCAGACCAACAGAGGGAGAACAGTACAGGGACAGACCACACGTCACAACACAGCTCAGCCACAACAATGGGAACATGTGGGCAACTAATAATAATGTCATCATGTGACTAATTACCTGACTAACAGTTCCAATGTGACTCCTCAGCCAATAAGGATTCAAAAAAAATCCCCGATCCGCTGGGGCCTACCACAGCCCTGAGAGAGCCTGGCATGCACAGAGAGACTCAGGTCCTGGAAGAAAGGGTCGGTAAGGAAAAAGAGACATTCTGGAACTCCAGATTACCCTTCATTTGCTCCGGCCTCAGCACAATACCCTCTACAGAGAAATGAGGAGGACATGCCAGTTTAGATAAGGAGTGTGAAGTGTGCTGTAGCTAAGGTGTTTCGCACAATGCTGTCTCAGTGTGGTCTACAATGGAGGGGCATGGTGCTGACCATTAAGGGGGAACTCAGGCTTCCTGTCCAGTACCTCCCACAGCCGTGCCCCTGCTCCAAAACCCTTCATCAGCTCAAAGTAGAACAAGCTCACCCCTGTTCAACAAAACAGACAATTCAACAGATGCTCAGATGAGCTAAGTGATAGAGAATCAATTTTTTATTTAAGTGTGATTTGTTCATTTATTAATGAGCTGGTTTCATCAGAATGCATGATTAATGAGCTGGGGTTTTCCTCAGAATGCATGGATAGGCCATGAGACAATTAAATGCACCCTACCTGCAATTCTAATGCCCACCCACAGTTATGTTAGGTTGAGCTCTCTTCCATGAGGAAGGAAGAGAGCTTAACCACAGTTATGTGTTCGGTGGCTATCAATAGCCCTCCCTTATACAGCAAAGAGAGGATGATGATGTTGCCACTACGTCCAGTCTAAAAAAAGACCCATACGAAAGCAGTTACAACCCAATGCCCTCTGAAAGAACACAGGCCAGAAAAGCAGAAGCTTCCATCACAGATCACACAACTCTGTGATTCATGTCTTTCAAAAGACCAAAGGGGTGGAATACATTTCAACTGACTTGATTGACAAAATGTCAAACATCTTTTTAGGGAAAATGTTATGGCTGAATGCTCACCACTCCAAAGAACCCGGCCAGCAAAACGGCTTCTTGTTTGGCCAGGTGGAGAATATAGTTGGCCTTCTCTGTATACTTTGCCACCTATGTCAGCTCCTTACCAAACTGCCCTCATGTTCTTCTACCAACTACCAGAGGACAGAACAACAAAGTATCAGTACTCTATTCAACATGTTGGGGTTAAAATACCTTGGGCCTTGTCTGACCTGTGTGGCCTCGGCCAGAGAGTCCTGTGTGTGTTTGGATATGGAGCGCAGGTATCTCCCGTATATGTAGTGCTGGACCATTCCGATGTGACTCAGAATCTTACAACTGACGCCAGTACAGAGAAAACAAACCAGTTGATTTGCATTCCGATGTGACTCAGAATCTTACAACTGAACCCAGTACAGCGAAAAAAAGGGGTTTTAACACCCCAAACACATGTGGGTGGATTTCTTACAATCTGTCATAACATCATGTTTTATACGTTTTGTTTTATACATTACAAGTTGTAATATACTTTTGACATCCTCAGTGTGTATCCGAGTTGGGGTTTGTTTAGTTTCTGTTGATTGCAGATCTTTGCTGTCAACTTCTTGTTGTGTTGCTTGTTCTGAGTCTGTTGAGGAGCTGTAGTTGGCTAAGTTGTCCATGAGCTCCTCAATAAATGCGAAGTATGGGGAACTGTCCAAGTGGAACACAAGGCACGAGAGAGGTGCATCTCCTCGGTTGTAAAAGCGAATCTCGTGCCAAAGGTTTGAACCTTTTCCCACTCACCTCTCGCCCCTTTCGTTGTCCCCTGGACACTTGGCATTCTAACCAAACTAGTCTATGTGTACGGGATTGAACCTTGCGTTTCAAAAGATTTACGCCTGGACATCTTGACAAAAAAAAAGACAAATGCAAACCCAAGTGTGCAAAAACTCGGACGCTCTTTCCAGGTTTTCAAATTTAAATAAACCATGTGGATATGTGTTTCCAATTAAACAAAATAACTAATATTGGTTCTGAAAAGGTGTGTATTTTATTTGCATTATCTAATTCACTTGATTTTTTTGTCCGATAACAAAAACTCTGCTAATGCGATTTCCTCTTCCGAGGGGTATTCCAGAAAGATCGTTTAACAAATTCAAAGTTTGTTTGCAGACCGCCATTATATCATAGAAGAAGAACAAACACATTATTGTGAATTCTATTAAAATAAGCAGCATTTGAATTGTTCAGACATTGCATCATCTGCATCATGCTTTCTTGATCAAGTAGGTTAATGTGATTCTCTCATGTTCTTACTAGCATCTCCTTCAGGTTTGTTACAACCTCATGACACACTAAATATGAATGGCATTCACTTGTATTTACGAACTTATTTTGACTTGACAGGTCATTTTTGACAGATTGCAGCAACAACCTCAGACCTTAGCTAGCCAGTTATATACAGGGTTGGGGAGAAACGCATTACAAACAACTGGTAACTGTAATCCGTTACATTACCAGCAAACTGTGGACATATTTAAAAGAGGTCCTTTTTAGCTTTGCTTTTCCTTAGAGGGCTTTTTAGTCGTTCCGTTGTTATTATTTAGTTTTTTATCCTCATGTTTGTTGTTGTTTTATTTTCATTGTCTTTATTTGTTTTCTTTCCCGTGAAGCACATTGTGTTGCATTCCATGTCTGAAATGTGCTGTATAAATAAAGCTTGATTTGATTTCATTTGGTATTGGCTACGAGCTATAAAAAAGTTTATTTGACCAGTACACTCCAGGCATGGTACATGTATATTTCACAATCAAGGGCGGCCACAATTGGCCCAGCGTGTTCCGGGTTTGGCCGGTGTAGCCAAAACTGTTGCTCTTAACTGACTTGACTAGTTAAATAAAGGTTAGGAAAAAATACAAAAATAATAAAATAAACTTCCTATTTCAAGTCCATTCACCAGCTCCATTATTCCATGTTGTGATAATTTTACTTTAAGGAAACGTCTCCCTCTACTGGTCAAATAAGATAACAGTTATTTAGTCTCAGAACTGTATTGACTCAGGTCAATCTTTCCCTTTCCACAGGGCAGGTTTCAGGTATGGCTTCCGTTTACTCTGGTATTCATTTGGTGGACAAACTGAAGCTTGCCCGTTTTGCACTGATGTTATGATTTCTGAAAATGTTTCTTTCCAAGTTATAATTGAAAGTATTCAGGAGTTGCCTTAGAGACCTCCTGGGCGTCTGTCTCCACTGTGCTGAGCTGCTGTAAGGGCATCCTATCCTCCCCAGTCCTCTCTGTCACATTCACCACTAAGTACGAGCTAGCTACTGGTGGAGCTGCTGGCCAAGCTGTGTGCCCTGGCCTGCTCCAAGCTCAGTCAGCAGCAAACCACAGACCCCCTGACACCCCAGGTGTTTGAGGTCCTTCTTCTTACCCTGAGCAGCTACCTCACGGTCCAGAGGCAGCAGGCCAACACCAACCGTGTGTTTGCCCAAGTCACAACACACATGCTCCAGCACCTCCTCCTGCTCAGGGACCTACTGACCATCAGGGCCTGTACAGCCGAGGATGACCCACGTGTTCGCCAGCACCTGAGTAGGGACGTCCGTGGTAAGCTGGACACCATCCGGCAGTCTGCCCTCTTCCTGCCAGACCACCTCCAGGCCTATAAGGAGGTGCCTGGGATGAAGAAAGGTCTGTTAGGGAAGGGCCTACTCTCCCCAATCAACTCGATACTCACAAAGCTCTGTGCACAAGGGTACTGGGATACCACTGTTCATTATGCAGTCAGGTGGAGTTCTCTCCCGCTGCCCTTCAGGTTCTCTCCGGACGCCTACTCTAAAGGAGAGGATAATACAAAAACTCTGCTTTCACCTGTTGACCAATCACCGCCTTGGATTCACAACCAAAGGGACTCTCAAAGACACGTTTCATGGTAAAAACTGGAGCTTAGCTCTGCTGGCTTTGGAGAACCTCTTGAATTTATGCTTGACGGGAGACATTTACAATGTGTCTGCCAACAGGATAAAGCATGAGGAGGTTCAGTTGATTTTCTACAGGAATATGGTAAGGCTGTTGTTCGATAATGCCCAGCCCATCATATCAGCATGGTACCGCTGTCTAAAACCCCTGCTCAGTCTCAACCACCTGATCATAGAGCTGGACCTGGACGAGCTGCTGGACCTGGCATGAGAGTCCATCCTCTGTTCTCAAGATCTACGCCAAGCTGAAGCAGCTCTCCAGGCTTTTTGAGGAGCTCCTGCCTGTCATCTGCCACCCAGCAGTAGATGAGCTCTGACATCCTGTTCTCCCAGAGGCAGCGCATATTATGGTCAGCAGTGGAGGAGCTCTGACAGCCTGTTCTCCATAGGATTCTCAACCTGTTCTCCATAGGACGACAGCCTGTTCTCCATAGGAAACCTCATTTTAGACAACATAACACACTGTATACTCCTGGATCTGGAGGGAAACAGAGAAATGTCCCTGAAGTTGTTCTCTCTGAGTGTGCTCTTATACTCTATGTTGTTCAGCCAGAAAACTTTGGACAACAGCAAACCAGATCCTGTTGTGAGGCAAACCATAAGATACTCCAGGTGGTGAAGACAGTGCACTGGACAGGTCCCAGATGTCCCTGGGTGTCAGAAAGTCCAAGATGCAGGCATCCTACTGAAGGTGGACACCCGCTTTCAGATTCACTGTTATGAATACACATCTCCAGCGTACCAAGCTAGCACTAACATACTAGACTACATAGGTAGTCTCCTCTCTGGTGTGATAGTGACAGGTGAAGATCAGACCTCTTCCGTCATCCAGCACTGTAGCCCCATGACCTCTAGCCTCAGTAAAACCAAGCAGCTAGATGAGACGCTGAGCCAGTTGCTGGGGAAGACCACTGCTGTCATGGGCCCTGTCATCCAGGCCAGCCTGACAGACAGTCTGCTAGGCCTTCTCTGTTGACGTTGTGACCGGGATGGTGAGGAGCGAGCTGGCCTGTGCTTGCCTACAGGATGAGCCTAGTGAGGGCATCACCCAGGAGAGTCTAAGCCATGTGGGTCTCTATAGGAGCTTCAGCCAGCAGGTCCTCAGAGAGCTGTTCCCACAATGCAGCGCCCCATGGACTTCCTGGTTTCATCACTCCACTTCCTCTCAGTGTACTACTCTTCTGCAGAGATTACCAAAGCACCTGGCTCGGGGGAGCTCTTTGTGGCAATCCTACAGAATGTCCACAAACTGCTTGCAGGTCTCATTCCACAACGATGCACGTTTCTTTCTTATTTTTAGATTGACATTGACATTTAGTCATTTAGCAGACCCTCTTAACCAGAGCGACCTACAATTAGTGCATTCATCTTAAGGGACAACCACATACCACAGTCATAGTAAGTACATTTTTCCTCAGTAACGTAGTCAGAGTTAGTAAAAGAAAAAGAGATCAGACTTGGTAGTGTGTTCTGAGATGGTAGTGTGTTCTGAGATGCTCACCTGTACATTGTGAGATTTCCTGCTGATGATAATAGCTAATAGTTAACTTCCTGTACCATCACTGACAGACATGGATGACTAAAACAGACATCATTCATAATTTCTCTGAATTTCTCTTGAAGACAAAAAATAAAATAAATAAATATCTATATATATATAAAAAATAATAATAATTGTACATTTAGAAAACACTGAGAGTACGAAACATTGACACCTGCTCTTTCCATGATAGAGACTGACCAGGTGAATCCAGCTGAAAATCCCTTATTGATGTCACCTATTAAACACACTTCAATCAGTGTAGATGAAGGGGAGGAGACAGGTTAAAGAAGGATTTTTAAGCCAATTGAGATGGATTGTGCATGTGTGTCATTCAGAGGGTGAATGGGCAAGACAAAAGATTTAAGTGTCTTTGAACGGGGTATGGTAGTAGATGCCAGGCGCATCAGTCCATCGCCAAAAGGACATCCAGCTTACTTGACACAACTGTGGGAAGCATTGGAGGCCACATGGGCCAGCATCCATTTGGAATATTTTCAACACTTTGTAGAGTCCATGCCCCAACAAATTTAGGCTGTTCTGAGGGTAAAAGGGGGGGGAGTAAGCTACTGTACAAGCTACGTCATTTGGTGTCTTGAATACTTACACACTGAAGTCTGGATAACATGTCATATATGGGATACTAAACTGTAGTTAACTCCACCTTAAAAAACATATGTATTTTTTTTTAGTAAATGCCTCAGGACAGGAATCCCTCAACTTCCCCTCGTCTCAGCTCTCCTCAACAGTGATATGCCTAAAAAGGGTTCTGTGGGCGTTGTTGACACTACTAAGAGCCCACTGTGGGGTTTTTTCAGGAAGTCCTTTCAACTGATGATAACGAAGTTGCTTGCCAGCTGCCTGCTGCCAGAAACCTGCTTAAAGGCATTCTGAATCATTGTACCTCAGATGACGTCTGCCTTGGTAGTAACTATTCACTGTGACATTTGATGTGCTGTGCTTTATTGAGGACTTTTAATCCAAATCAATTAATGCCACTGAAAAATATTATTTGAGTTAGAATCACACATATAATCTAGTTATGGTAAAGGTACAATGTGTCCTCACTTACAAACCAGCTTCCATGCCTCAAAGAATCCTATTGGCTTTGGTATAGACTTAACATGGACTTAAAGGGTAAATGTGTTTCCTATTTAGCGTAGAAAACCCCTTAGGGCATTGCAGAAAGAACCACAGTCTAGCTGTCTGTTACAAAACATGTCTCCCGGGTCTTGGATGTGATTTGTGGGAGGAATTGGTTTAGCTGGGGAAAGACAATTTTGTGCTGCAGCAGTAAGTGTCCCCCTCTCTGTCTCAGTCTCAGTGTGCAGAAGGGAGATTGACTACCTGTTCCATTTAGTCAAGCTGAATCTGGTTTCATTTATCAATATGGCCCTCTCTCACCAGGGACGGACTGGGGAATGAAAAATGGCCCTGGACGTTTTGACTCAGACGGCCCACCAAAACACCGCCGAGCGATACACCACCACCTACACAACCCACGCCACACTTTATGTAAACAAGATTACTGAACAAGATTTATAACAATAACTTTAGTAAAATATATGTAAAATAGAACAAGGGGAACGTGTTGCTCTTAGGAGGAGGCTGGCTAGAAGGAGCACATATTGGCACAATGGCCCTGGCTGCAAGATGGCAAGAATCTCTGGAACCATCTGACCTGTAAAATAAATAATACAGGAAGAAATGTGTTGGTGAAAAGACTGGTGAGTAGGCAAGTCATAGAATAAAATAAAAATATATATATTTCCTACCTCCTTAAATTAGCAATTTCTGCAGCAGCTCACTTCTCTCAGCAATGCCATCTATAAGCAGGTCACTGTCCAGGGCCATTGAAACATCTCGCTCAGTAGCCATGAGCATAAAAGCCTCCAGGTGCTCCTGAGCCTACTCTTGATGAATTTCAGAGTAGAGAAGCTCCGCTCGCAAGCTACCTGGGTTATTGTCAGGGTAAGTAGAAACTTGTGAGCAAGGTCCAGGATGTGGTATGCGTCGGTCAATAGGTTGTACTGACTAAGAATACGGTAGCAACACACTGGACAGTCCTTGCAAGATGAACAGCTCTTGTTCACCATCTCTACCTCGTCTTCATTTGATGATCCTCCATAGTCCTGGTTGTGTAGTCTTCAAATCCTGATTGTTTTAATCTAGTCAATTGTTCTGCCAGACTCATGAGCACACTCTGTAAATTGGCCACCGTTGCTCTGCTGTCAAATTTGATCAAACATTTGCTTAGTTCTTCAAGGGCTGTCTGTGGAAGGCCACTGGCACTGGATGTTAGCTGACAAAAGTTTATAGGGTCCAGAAGGGCCATGTCGGCATACAAAGTGCCATTACTCAGAAATCGCAGATGGATGCTATAACTGTGTCCAGAATTTGATTATGGACACCAATCCTGTATGCACTCTCTGCCCCAGTAAAAGTTTCGTCTTGTGCCATCTCTCCAGGCATGGTTTTCTTCTTTCGAGCCCTTTTCGTTGGCAGAGTGGTCTCTAACTCCAGCTCTGTTTCCTCATCCCGTTCCTGCAACTTCCTGTTGGCCCACTGAACAAATGTGTCTGCAGCTGCCTTGACCTTTTCAAAATCTCTTGCCATTCCTTTCAGTTGCTCCTCTGTAGACACAACCATACGATGCGCAGACAGAATGTCCATTCCACTTGTTTGAAGATATTTTGAATATCTTATCTTATGGTTGAAAGAGTGAGAAGGACAACATACAGACCCTCATCTGGATTTCCAAAAGCTCCAAAGACCTTCTTTAAGGCACTGCCCACCAGCGTCTCTCGAATTGAAGCAAGACGTCTGTGTCTTGGGTCCTTGCTCCCCTTCTCCCAAATGTTCATCTCTGGTAGGATTCATGAAAGAACACAGCTATGTTGTTAATGAGAGAAAAAAGTGACCCACTTGCCAAGGCACTCTCTGTTGTCTGCCAAAACAAGGTTCAAAATGTGTGCATAGCACCACACATGCACTTGATTGGTGGACTTTGCAGAGAGCAGGGCAGAGAAGCCTTTATACTGGCCTTGCATACTGGAGGCTCTATCAGTGGAATTGCCAAAGCACTTGCTGATGTCAAGCTTCAATGTTTTCCAGTACTTCACTCAGTATCTGGACAAAGTATTGTCCAGTGGATGCCTCGCATTTCACCACAGCCACAAGCCTCTCATGGATGACTTTCGTCACATATCTGACTATGACAGAGCATTGATCTTGTGCTCTAATGTCCTACATAGTGTCAATATGGACTGAAAACATACCAGCTTCCTGGATTTCACTTGCTATGGTGGCCTGCATTGTGTGTTGGATGGTTGTAATGACGTTATCAATGGTAGTCTTTGATAAGAGTGATTAGAGAGCCTCTGCCCCTTCTTGACCCAGACTTTTTTGCTTTTCTCTATGCAGGCAGTGAGATGCTCTTTTATACACAGGTCGTACTTTCCCAGCAGAAGGATCATCTCTAAAAAGTTGCCAGGGTCAATGCTGCTGTCATCTAGCGTAGAAGCTGCTTCAGACTGCATGTCTCCTTAGCGCCGACCCCTCTTGCCTATGACTTTAACAACATCTATAATGCACTCTAGCACTTGCTTTCTATGAGCAGACATCTGACTGCTGATGAACAGGCTCTCAATGTTACCTTAGAAAGTAGGCCTCAGCAAAACCTCTACACATAATGTTCTTCTCATGCTCTTCCACTCTCTGATGGATATGCTTCCAGTATTCATGAAAGGGCTGTTCTCTGTAGGCTTAGCAAATGCCATACAAATGAAGCAGAATAAAGCATGGTTCTCTTCACTGCATGACAGCCACTTCCTGTTGGTCCCATCTTTACAGACTTTTCACACTTTTGTTGGGGGTGGAAACAAAAAAAAACATATCTTCAGCCTCTTAAAATAATCAAAAACTGGGGTGGCAGTGGCATCCTGGCTCCGGCTGTCACGTCCGGAAGGAATGGCAGACCAAGACGCAGCGCTGATATAGTTCATAATAATTTATTAATACCAAACTGGAACAAGACAATAATACACAAACATCACAAAGGTACACTAAACCAGACTGAACCAAAACAATGAACCACACTGAGACGCCAAACACGAACTTAAATATGGCCCCCAATTAGAGACAATGCGAAGCAGCTGCCTCCAATTGGGGACCAACACAAAACCAACATAGAAACTGAGTAACTAGAATCTGTCAGGCTCTGACCATAGACAACTAGAGGGAGCCAAAGGCTCCCCTATGATCAGAGCCTGACACTGGATCTGTCCACTTCAGATTTACTTCCCTCAACCTGGATGAGTAATTACTATAAATTAGTATAATATTGTAACATTAAATAAAAAGTATATTGTTAATATAATAGTATAATGTTAGTATAATATTAATATATTCATTATATAATGTTAATATATTCATATAATTTCATATAATAGTATACTATATACCACTAGTATAATATTAATTCAAATTGGACAATACAGCAGTTTAACACATACACAACCAACAATGATAATTTTTGTAGGTTTTGTTCCGTCATTAAATCCTTGTGCAAGAAAAATGGTCTACATTGGTGGTTAGTCTCTAATTTGTTAATGCTAAGTACTAACTTGTCAATACTCATAACCATTCATCCATAACAATGTGCTCAACATTTCTAAAGTTTGCTGTAGCACGTCAACCTTTTTTTAATGTCCCGCCCCATCCAGGCTGTGATTGGTTGGTTCACGAAAAGTGACATTAACGAGCGCTTGTTTCAACAAAAGGCACCCGATATAGCTAAATCGCCAGCTAGCCAAACCCAAACATTGCTTATCTTATCCTTATTGTCTGCGGTCTTACCGCTTCAGGTCTTACCGCCTCTTTGCTGCCAGTGCCTTCAGAATCACAAGGCTGAGATGATTGACTGGTAACGGCGCCAAATGAATAATTTGTTATTTTAAAACATTTGGCTGCATCAGCCTCAAGGGACTTCAACCTCTTCTCTCTCCGCTTTTCACCTCTGCTTTTTTTCTCTTTTTGATTGTCCATCTTGCTCCACTCCACTATTTATCTAAATGTCACCACTTAACAGAGATGGGAAAGGGGCGGGGCCTAGGTAAAGTTAGAATGGACTGGACCAAAAGTAATTGGCTGGGAGAGAGGCTGACAGATGTAATACCCAACCGCAATGGCAGTGGGCCGGCAGCACACTGGCCTGAGCCAGTCAGACAAACAGCACTTGGTTATTTATATTTAAGCGGGGGCTGGGGTTATTTATATTTTGTGTTGCATCGGCCCCAATTGTCAAGTGGCCCACCGGGAAAACTCCTGGTGCTCCAGATGGCTAGTCTGTCATTGCCTCTCACCTAACGCTAGGTATTACAACAACACACTACTACAATCCCTCACTGTCTCCAAAAGACTTACACAACTACAATCCCTCACTGTCTCCACAAGACTTACACAACTACAATCCCTCACTGTTCTCTCTCTGGGCTACACTTAGCACATTGAGAACCCACACAGGATGTAATACTTCTCTCTCTTTCTGTCCTTCATCTTAAATCCATATTCCTCATTGGCTTCGTCTCTGGTTCAACTCCCACGGTCCTCTCTTCTCTCAGTTTCTAGTGAAGGAGTCTGACAAGGAGACAACCCTGACCGCTGCTCTGACCGTGCCAGGGCTAGACACTCTGACTGCCCTGCTCCATCAGGGGGAGGAGATGTTCTCCAACCCCCACCACGTGACCATGGTGCTGGGGGCCCTACAGTTTGTCCCACTTGAACACCTGACCATGGAGGTCTACCACACTACCTTTGAGGCCATCCATGGTAACAATCATCCAGTGTCACCCGCATGTTAGTGGTCTGGGTTCGATACATGTCACTTCATGCATCTTTTAGGATGGTTCTTTCTGGGGATGTTTTTAGTTGATGTCATTGTGATTATGTAAGTTATATTTTATTAATTTATTTTATCTCTCAATATACCCTTTGTCCATGGAGTTCTTTGATATATTTTAGAGGGGGTCTTGTGCTGAATAACACAACATAGCACATTTTGTCTGCGGTTTGATAACACTACAGCAGAGCACATTTAGCCTAGGGTTTGATACCCCTACGGCAGAGCACATTTAGCCTAGGGTTTGATACCCCTACAGCAGAGCACATTTTGCCTGGGGTTTGATACCCCTACGGCAGAGCACATTTAGCCTAGGGTTTGATACCCCTACAGCAGAGCACATTTTGCCTGGGGTTTGAAACCAGTACAGCAGAGCACATTTAGCCTAGGGTTTGATACCACTACAGCAGAGCACATTTTGCCTGAGCTTTGATAATACTACAGCAGAGCACATTTTGCCTGGGCTTTGATAGTACTATAGCAGAGCACATTTTTCCTGCGGTTTGATACCACTACAGCAGAGCACATTTTGCCTGGGCTTTGATAATACTACATCAGAGCACACTTTGCCTGCGGTTTGATAACACTACAGTAGAGCACATTTTGACTGGGATTTGATAATACTACAGTAGAGCACTTTTTGCCTGGCGTTTGATAACACTACAGCAGAGCACATTTACCCTAAAGGTTTGATACCCCTTTAGCAGAGCACATTTTTCCTAGGGTTTGATACCACTATAGCAAAGCACATTTTGCCTGGGGTTTGATAATACTACAGCAGAGCACATTTTGCCTGGGGTTTTCATCACTTCTCTGAAGTACAACACAAGGAGCCCTGTTTTGTGCTATTCTAATCTCTGTTCGGGGATTAGTTTCATATTCACAAATATGAATTTCGTTTTACCCAGACACCCTCAGGGTGTGAGGATGAATCATTATCAGTGCTGTGGATTCCTTCTTCTCTCTCCTTCCCCTGTGCCACAACTCAAGCAATGCTTCTCGGTAATCGAAAGCCCTAACACTTTAATATGTCCATGTACAGATGTGTCTGATTTGTGTTTCATTTGCTGTTTACGATGGAAAAAACAGTACTTCCTAAACAATGGAATGCAAGGCTTAGACAGGTAGATGGAAACAGCTGTTGCATTTTATCCTGCAGCCAGAAAATCTATTTTAATGTAATTTGGTGCAAACATCAGTGTCCACTGATCCGTGGCACGGACTGACCCTTTGTTCAAAATAACAGTTCTCGCTGGACCAGAATTTGAATCATACCTTTTAACCCACAAATTCACATTAACTTTATTCGATTTACAATACTTTGACAACAGCAAGCAACTGTGTCATGCCAACAGTAAAGCATCCTCAGACCATTCATGTGTGGGGTTGCTTCTCAGCCAAGGGAGTGGGCTCACTCACAATTTTGCCTAAGAACACAGCCATGAATAAAGAATGGTATCAACACATCCTCCGAGAGCAACTTCTCCCAACCATCCAAGAACAGTTTGGTGACAACCAATGCCTTTTCCAGCCTGATGGAGCACATTGCCATAATTCAAAAGTGATAACTAAGTGGCTCGGGGAACAAAACATCGACATTTTGGGTCCATGGCCAGGAAACTCCCCAGACCTTAATCCCATTGAGAACTTGTGGTCGATCCTCAAGAGGCGGGTGAACAAACAAAAACCCACAACTTCTGACAAACTCCAAGCATTGATTATGCAAGAATGGCCTGCCATCAGTCAGGATGTGGCCCAGAAGTTAATTGACAGCATGCCAGGGTGGATTGCAGAGGTCTTGTAAAAACAAAGTGTCAACACTGCAAATATGGACTCTTTGCATAAACTGAATGTCATTATCAATGAAAGCCTTTGACACTTATGGAATACTTGTAATTATACTTCAGTGTACCATAGTAACTACTGACATAAAGATCTAAGAACACTGAAGCAGCAAACTTTGTGGAGACCAATACTTGTGTCATTCTCAAAACGTTTGGCCACGACTGTAGTAGGGGAGACAGAAGGGTGAGGCAAGGCCATTGGTTCATTGAATAATCTATTCACACTCATCCACTAGTTCATATGTGGATCTAAGTATTAACCCATTAACTCATAATCTCAACTGATAGGAATGACATTGATATTTACAGGAATTGTGTGCATTTACAGGAATTGTGTGCATCCTATCAATTACTCAGCAGTTTCTATTTTCCTGATGATTCCCATTAAAGAACAGTGACAAACATGTCTTCTTATGTACTAAATGTCTTCATATGTACTACATGTCTTCATGTGTACTAAATGTCTTCATATGTACTAAATGTCTTCATATGTACTACATGTCTTCATGTGTACTAAATGTCTTCATATGTACTACATGTCTTCATATGTACTAAATGTCTTCGTATGTACTACATGTCTTCCTGTGTACTACATGTCTTTATGTGTACTACATGTCTTCATGTCTTCATGTGTACCACATGTCGTCCTGTGTACTACATGTCTTCCTGTGTACTACATGTCTTCATGTATACTACATGTCTTCATGTGTACTACATGTGTACTACATGTCTACTACATGTCTTCATGTAAACTACATGCCTTCATGTGTACTACATGTCTTCATGTGTACTGCATGTCTTCATGTGTACTACATGTGTACTACATGTCTTCATGTGTACTAAGTGTCATTTTCAGCATAATCATCACACCCCTTGACAAACATACTGTATGACACAGACAGCCTGTTGTTTTAGAAGTTGACATGATATTTAGCCTGGGTTCCTCCCAAGGGAGTCCTCTGTATAGATGTGCTGTCAGTGTTAAACAACACCAGTCCTGTTAGTAGGGCAGGAGTATTTCAGGATAAAGGAGTATATTATAGGTGAGTCTTATCATGTTATATTATGCAGGGATTCATGAGATGGTCGTGCCTGCTCCATATTCCTGAGCAACTGGGCCTATTTCACACATGAAACTGGGCCTATTTCACACATGAAACTGGGCCTATTTCACACATGAAACTGGGCCTATTTCACACATGAAACTGGGCCTATTTCACACATGAATCTGGGTCTATTTCATACATGAATCTGGGCCTATTTTAATCAGCAGAGCTCACCCAGTGGAAAGAGAAGAATGGTTTCTCCTTCAGTAATGTTATATTTCTGGAGCTGGTTGTGTCCTGTTGGTCCCCGCGGAATGGATCAAAAGCAACGTGAGGGAAATCAAAAATTCCCACTGAGGATGACATAACTGTCGTAGGAGACATGAAAAGCGGGCACAGCGGGATTCCCGGTCAAGCTTGTGTATGGACACCTTTTAAAGTCCTTTACTGCTGCATGCATCCCTAATGAGTTGAATCAGTGTTGAGGAGCTGTATTCAGCTGTTTGATCAGCATATTCAGGGATACATGATGTTTTCCTGTTTCTAAAAGGAGCAACATAATCTCAACATCAAAGCCTTCCTGACATTGTTGACGAAAAGGAAATAATGACGTATTCAGTTATGCAACAGTAATTGTCTTCAGATGGGTTCATTTTTTAAATGTGATATACAGTATATCACGTTGTTAATGAGAAGACTGTTAGTGTTTATCTTCCTGAGCCGTAGGAGGCCAACTCTGCACACATCTAGGCAGAAACCCCCTGTTCTAGGCACAGGAGGAAGAGCCAACAAGAGAATATTGAGGGGAGCAGATGGCTGATTTGAACTAGCATATCAGGCTCAGTGCATCATGTATCATTTCCTAGCTGGCCCTTTGAAATATAGTAACCCTCACAGGTGACAAATTGCATGGAGACTGTGTTGTTTAACAAAACCTCTCACCCTGACAACGGTGGCCATATTTCTCCTCTGTTTGCGTTCAGCATGTGAGCTGTGCTCTACTGTACATCTAATCAGTCAATAAAGGGAAACAGGGATGGATACATTGTTCCAGCAGGGCCTTTGTGTTCTCTAATGGGCTATACTGTTTGTTTTATGCTGACTGAGCGTAAACATTAATTTATACACAATTAGAATGATTAAATAGCTTTTGTTGCTCCCTATTCTACTCTTAGCTGTCATGATTATTGTCTCAGTTGTCTCAGTTTATACAAAACCCTGTTCGTATTTTTCTGCTGCGTCACAATGCATTCACAATATATTCATTCTCAGCCGCACCCTGGAGATTTGATTCAAATGCTGTGCTGTCATCAGTAATATCCAGCCCACGTCTGTATCAGGAGCACAGTGCACTCTCAACACCCATTGTGCTGCATCACTCAAAAGACACAATTTTGCAGAAGTTGTCCCACTTCTGAAGTTCTGTCTGAAATAAAAGTTTAACCCTCAGCATTTGGTCTAGTATTTAAAAAGCTCTCCTCTTCTATTCCCCTGAGACAGATGTGGAGGGGCTCGACTGGTGGAACTCCCACAACGCCACCACAACCAAGGGCTTCACTGTCCTCTCCTCCTTCATGGCAGCACAGTACGTCAGCGAGATGGCGATTAGTAGAGCTGGGCAATATGAACAAAAATGCATTAAATTGACTGAATTATCACATTAACTATCACGACTGAGGATATGACCCAGATGCAGACAAGAGGTGGATAGTACAGTTCTCAGATGGTTTATTATAAACATGGGGCAGGCAAAGGGCAGGTCCAGGACAGGCAGAGGTTCGTGATCAGGTCAGAGTCAGGCAGGTCAAGGACAGGCAGAGGTTCGTGATCAGGTCAGAGTCAGGCAGGTCCAGGACAGGCAGAGGTTTGTGATCAGGTCAGAGTCAGGCAGCTCCAGGACAGGCAGAGGTTCGTGATCAGGTCAGAGTCAGGCAGCTCCAGGAGGGCAGGCAGGCTTGGGGTCAGGGCAGGCAGAATGGTCAGAACTGGGGAAACAGAACTTGAGAAACAGGAAGATGGGAAAGCACGCTGGTAAGATCTGAAAAGACGAACTGGCAACAGACAAACAAACTGCCTCAGCTGTGTTCACAAACAAAGGTGTAAGATAGAGGGAAAAGACAGATCAGCCCTCTTACCCACCTTACCCATCTTACCCATCTTATCCATCTTACCCATCTTATCCATCTTACCCATCTTACCCATCTTACCCATCTTATCCATCTTACCCATCTTATCCATCTTATCCATCTTACCCATCTTACCCATCTTACCCATCTTACCCATCTTACCCGTCACTCCAACATTATGAAGTTTCTGAGTCCATTTTAATACCCAGCCTGAAACTCTCAGTCAAATTGAAACCAGTTTTTTGGGGGCCTGCCTTTTAAAGAAAATGTCTACTTTAAAAAAAAGATATTTGAAGATGTGCATGCTCTCACCTGAGAGAATAACTTCACTGGGCTGTGTTTGTCCATTTCTATCTGAAACATTCCACAAGGTTTGACTACTGAACACGGCTCTGGTTGGTACTGCCACACTGCCTCTCCCCTGGCCTCCCCTCCTCTCCTTTCCACTCTCCTCCACACCCTCAAGGTGACTCTGCAACCAGACATCAAGAGCCATCTGACAGAGGGAGTCTACAGGACCCTGGACCTCTGTGTTGAGCAGAAGGGGAGGTTTCTGAATACCACCCTCCAGATGGGTCTCAGAGAAGTGTGCAACGAGCTCTACGGTAGTTACATTCATTACCATAAAACCCAGCAGCAAGGAGAGGAGAGATAGACTGCCTGACACTCTCCTCTACCGTCTCCCTTTCCAGAAACATTGTCTTTATTCAGCCACGTTTCTTTATTAACAAAACAACTGCTTAAACATGTAATTCGTTTTTTATGTCATATGGTCTGCTGAGGATAAGAGTAGATGAATGCAATACCAAAAGCAAATTGTGGAAGTGATTTCTAATTTCTAATTCTGGAAATGGTTTAAACATGTACATCACCAGTCAAACGTTTGGGCACACCTACTCATTCAAGGGTTTTTATTTATTTTTACTATTTTCTACATAATAGTAGTGAAGACATCACAATAACACATATGTAATCATGTAGTAACCAAAAAAGTGTTAAACAAATTTTATTTGATATTATTAAAAGTAGCCAGCCTTTCCCTTGATGACAGCTTTGCACACTCTTGGCATTCTTCTAACCAGCTTCATGAGGTAGTCACCTGGAATGCATTTAAATTAACAGGTGTGCCTTGTTAAAAGTTAATTTGTGGAATTTCTTTCCTTCTTACAGTTTTTCCTAATTGTTTACACACTAAACTGGCCCATGAGGCACAATGACACAAACCTGTAACTCATTTAGCAGAACCGTACACCACATCTGCAATTCTACTGGCACATGTTTTGCTTTACACTCAGATTGCAATTCTATAACAAACATTTGGCAAATTCTCTACCATTGGCACAACCTTCACAACTAAAATCGCTTGTGTGCAAATGAAAAGCAACACTTTTAAACAAGCTAAGCTCAATTACCAATTGATCACTTTCACTCTTCACATGTGCAAACACTAATTGCGTTAATTTTCACTTTAGAGTTAGAGTTAGAGTTAGAGGTGGAGGTGGAGGTGGAGGTGGAGGTAGAGATGGAGGTGGAGGTGGAGGTGGAGGTGGAGGTGGAGGTAGAGGTGGAGGTGGAGGTGAAGGTGGAGGTAGAGGTAGAGGTGGAGGTAGAGGTAGAGGTAGAGGTGGAGGTGGAGGTGGAGGTGGAGGTGGAGGTAGAGGTAGAGGTGGAGGTAGAGGTGGACCAAGAACAAGGCGATACTGTAAGGGGAAACAAAGTAAATATTTAATGTATTACTGTATGTATGAAATTGTAGCTAATTACTTTGTAACATGTTTATCTTGTATACTGTATTACTGTAGTGTTTACTGTACTCCATGCTATTCTGTTTTTGTAGAACTGAAAGACGACCCCCACATGGTCATAGAACGCATCTATTTACAGACGAACAGGAGGCTGCCAGTGTGCAAAAGGTAGTTGAAAATAATGCAATACGACTGCGGGAAATCCAACAACAGATTATTGAAAACCCTGCCATCTTCCATAACATCAGAGTGAGCTTATCAATCATAGCCCGCATCCTTAAGAAATACCATCTCTGGATGAAGCAAATCGACAGAGTCCCAATTACAGTTTTTTACAATTGCTTACACACTAAAATTTAAAATAACACACAGTTAGTGAAACCTGACACTCAAAGAGCAAAACCTCAGCCCAGATTTGCACAACTATAAGCACATTCTCAGCCTCACACTTTTTGCAAAACACTACACACAGTGTTTTTCAAAACACTAAACACACTTCTCTACATTAGACACAGAAATCTAACATGATGTCACTGCCATTTCAAGGCACTGCCTTTCAAAATACCACACCTATGACCCAATTGATCAAACATGGCCGTCAGGTGTACAGAAACAGGTGAGTTTACCTGTCTTCAACAAAAATGGAAGGCAATGTTGCTGTAAGAGGAAGAGGAAGAGGGAGGATGAGAGGGGGAGCCAACGGAGGAAGAGGGGTAGGGAGAGGAAGAGGAAGAGGAAGAGGTAGATGTAGACCTAGAGGAGGACGTGGACAAAGAAGACAAGGACCACATTTATCAGATGAGATTCGAGCAACATTGGTTGACCATGTTGGAAACCATGGGTTGACATTGAGAGAGGTTGGACAGAAAGCTCAGCCCAACCTCAGCAGATATATTGTTGCAACAGTAATTCGGCCATTTCAACAAGAGCACAGATGAAAAACAACATTTCTTTACTGTCTACATTAAAAGCAGTACAATGTAGCCTACTTATATGCACTACATCAGTACTTTTTGGTACCCATTCACTGCATTCCATGTTTGCTGTCCTGTGACATTTTACATGTATTTTGATTGGTCTACATAGGAATGAGGGTCAAGAACGTCAAGGAGGAAGGAGCCCCATATTCCTAGAGCAACAAGAGAGAGCTATTGTAAACATGGTTTTGGCCAATTATGTGATACGCCTCAGAGAAATTCAAACAAACATCCTCAATGACCACACAGTTTTCAATAATGTCCATCAGGTCTCTCTATCAACACTGGGCCGAATCCTTAAAAAACATCACATACAGATGAAACAACTCTACTCAGTGCCATTTTAAAGATATTCTGAGAGAGTAAAAGACCTGCGGCATGAATATGTGGAGGTAAATAATGTACACTTCAGTATTGTGCACTGCACACAGAACCTTTTTACTTGTACATTTCTTGTAGGCCTGTATTGAACTACACAATGTTGTCTTTTTTTCAGAGAGTTTTGCAAATGGATGATGATGAAAAAATGATTTGATCCCCTGCTGATTTTGTTCGTTTACCCACTGACAAAGTAATGATCAGTCCTTACAACACGGCCCACAGCCCGCATTTTTAGACAGACTGCACAACATCGTCACGGCAGAAGACCAAATGGATGCAGAGCAGATGAGATACATTGTCATCTGGGACAACGTATCTTTCCACCGATCTGCTCTGGTCCAAAACTGGTTTCATCAGCATCCACAATTTTCACTCCAATACCTCCCACCATACTTTTACGATCTCCAGCCCAGGTCTTGTGTGTTGTGTTTGGTCAATACATTCATGTACTTTACTTTAACAATATCTCTGAAACAATCCAACCCAGACTATATCATTAGAAAAGTAGAAATGTTAAGTGTTTTAGATTGAGCACAGCAGTGTGTAACTGGTTCAAACATAATCAGATCGTATGAATCATGTGTGTGCCATACGGTGATACATTTTTTTGAGTTTTGAATTAAGTGTTTCATTTTGCAAAATATCAGATGTGTTCTGCTACTTGTGTGTTTGGTTGTGTGAATTGTGTGTAGTGTTTTGACAAAATGAGCCCTGTTTTCAAAATCGTGCTTAAGCAATCGTAGAAATCTGTAAAAAGGAATTCCCAAAGAGTGAAGTTTAAACGTTACGAATATGTGCAAGTAAGTAATGTAATAGTATTACACTCTAAAATATTAGAGACTCATTGATGTTGCCAGTGAACTTTGCTATCCAGCAATTACAGTATTTAGTGTCATTTCAGAGAATCATGTAGTTGGATGCAAGTCCCATCCCCAGGTACTCATATTCATAGATGAGGCTGGATTCAATTTAGCAAAGACGAGGAGGAGAGGAAGGAACCTCATTGGTCAACCCGCCATCATTGAGGTTCCTGGCCAGAGCGGGGGAAATGTCACCATATGTGCAGCTATGAGCCACAATGGGGTCCTCCACCACCATGCCAACCTTGGACCATACAACACTGCCCATCTCCTTAATTTCCTGAAAACCTTACATGACAATCTTTTTCAGCCGGAGCCAGGGCCAGGTGATCCTGAGCAGCAAATGTATGTTCTAATTTGGGACAACATGCGTTTCCATTGGGCTGCTCAGTTCCCCAACTGCTTCCATGACCGTCCCACCATATTCCCTGTTTCTCAACCCCACTGAGGAGTTGTTCTCAGCATGGCGGTGAAAGGTGTATGATTGCAAACCCCATGAACGTATGGCCATTCTCCAGGCAATAGAGGAGGCCTGTGGTGACATTCAAGCAGAGTCCTGTCAGGGGTGGAGCCAGAAGATATTTCCCTCGCTGTCTGGCCAAGGAGGATATCGCCTGTGATGTTGATGAAAATATGTGGCTGGACCAAAACAACAGACATGACTGATTTTGTTTTCGCAATGCAGTATTTATTTCTTGATTTATGATTTAAGTTTGACTGGATTTTGACAGTTGCTTTATCTATTCTATACAATTGATCTAACATACAGTACAGTAGTACAAAAATGACTTTACATATGCTAAATATATTCACTATGTTTGTATTTTACTGCATGTGTGCTTACAGTATGCTGTTTGACAAGTATTGAGTCATGTTGAAATATAAAACTTGAATGTCTGCATTTGTGTTCCTTTCTTGTTTGAGTACACAAACAGTAACCAGTATAACAACATCTGTCTTTACACTGAAATAGGTTCTGATAGTATCGTTTAGAATATGTCACATTAGTGTGATCTCAGTTGTCACTAAATTAGATACATTTTATGTGTGTGTGTCTCATTTGTATGCCGAGTTTCATTTTGAGCAGGAAGTACATTATTTTGACTGTGTTTCATTTTGCAAGATATCTGTGGGGTTTAGGAAAATTGGCTAACTGTTTTGTGTTTTGAGTACCTGAGATGTAGTTTCAGCAAACGTGTGTTAACAATTGGGAAAAACTAATGCATTTGAGCCAATCAGTTGTGTTGCGACAAGGTAGGGGTGGTATACAGAAGATAGCCCTATTTGGTAAAAGACCAAGTCCATATTATGGCAAGAACAGCTCAAATAAGCAAAGAGAAACGACAGTCCATCATTACTTTAAGACATGAAGGTCAGTCAATTCGGAAAATGTCAAGAACATTGAAAGTTTCTTCAAGTTCAGTCGCAAAAACCACCAAGCACTATGATGAAACTAGCGCTCATGAGGACCGCCACAGGAAAGGAAGACCAAGAGTTACCTCAGAGGATACATTCCTTAGAGTTAACTGTACATCAGATTGCAGGCCAAATAAATGCTTCACAGAGTTCAACATCAACTCTTCAGAGGAGACTGCATCAGGACTTTGTGGTCGAATTGCTGCAAAGAAACCATTACTAAAGGACACCAGTAAGAAGAAGAGATTTGCTTGGGCCAAGAAACACGAGCAATGGGCATTAGACCGGTGGAAATCTGTCCTTTAGTCTGATGAGTCAAAATTTTAGATTTTTGGTTGCAACCGCCGTGTCTTTGTGAGACGCAGAGAAGGTGAACGGATGATCTCCACATGAGTGGTTCCCATCATGAAGCATGGAGGAGGAGGTGTGATGGTGTGGGGTGACACTTCTGGTGACACTGTGTGTGATTTATTTAGAATTCAAGGAACACTTAACCAGCATGGCTACCAAAGCATTCAGCAGCAATATGCCATCCCATTTGGTTAGCGCTTAGTGGGACTATAATTTCATTTTCAACAGGACAATGACCTAAAACACACCTAGAAAATAGTAAAAATAAAGAAAATCCCTGGAATGAGTAGGTATGTCCAAACTTTTGACTGGTACTGTATATATAGTGGAGGTGAATGTCATTAACATAGCATTATCACATGCATTCCTTATGAAACCTTGTGCATTCCTTATGAAACCTTGTGCATTCCTTATGAAACCTTGTGCATTCCTTATGAAACCTTGTACATTCCTTATGAAACCTTGTACATTCCTTATGAAACCTTGTGCATTCCTTATGAAACCTTGTGCATTCCTTATGAAACCTTGTGCATTCCTTATGAAACCTTTCCCTTGTGATTTTCCATACAGTTGTTATTAACTACCCGACAAGGAAAGCTTAGGAGAAATCTGTATTATAAATGGGTTGGGCTTTCGCAGGCTAATTTATTTTCCCAAATAATGAGCAGAATGACATAGATCTGGTTTTCAGTGGAATGTCAAATAATTAGCAGTATGACATAGATCTGGTTTTCAGTGGAATGTCAAATAATGAGCAGTATGACATAGATCTGGTTTTCAGTGGAATGTCATTATGGATATTCCACTGCTGTCTAACATTATCATTTAAATATCAAACTAAATATTTGTACCCTCAAGTGTAAATTTGAGACATTTCTTAAGGGTTTGTTATCCACTACCTGCAGTGCCGTCGGAAAGTATTCACACCCCTTGACTTCTCCCAAATTGTATTGTGTTACAACAGGGCTCTCCAACCCTGTTCCTGGAGAGCTACCGTCCTGTAGGTTCACTCCAACCCTGTTCCTGGAGAGCTACCATCCTGTAGGTTATCACTACAACCCTGTTCCTGGAGAGCTACCGTCCTGTAGGTTCACTCCAACCCTGTTCCTGGAGAGCTACCGTCCTGTAGGTTATCACTCAAGGCTGAATTTATAGCCTGAATTTAAAATGGATTCAATTGAGGTTTTGTGTCACCGGCCTACACACAATACCCCATAATGTCAAACTGGAATTATGTTTTTCGAAATGTTTACAAATTAATTCAAAATAAAAAGCTGAAATGTCTTGAGTCAATAAGTATTCAACCCATTTGTCATGGCAAGCCTAAATAAATGTAGGAGTAAAAATATGCTTAACAAGTCACATAATAAGTTGCATGTACTATAATAGTGTTTCACATTATTTTTGAATGACTACATCATTTCTGTATCCCACACATACAAGTATCTGTAAGGTCCCTCAGTCGAGCAGTGAATTTGAAACACAGATTCAACCACAAACACAACAGAGGTTTTCCAATGCCTCGCAAAGAAGGGCACCTATTGCTAGATGTGTAAAAATAAAAAATAAAACAGACATTGAATATCCCTTTGAGCATGGTGAAGTTAATAATTACAGGTACACTTTGGATGGTGTATCAATACACTCAGTCACTACAAAGATACAGGCATCTGTCCTGTCCTAACTCAGTTGCCGGAGAGGAAGGAAACCGCTCAGGGATTTCACCGTGAGGCCAATGCTGACTTGAAAACAATTTCAGAGTGTAATGGCTGTGATGGCAGAACTGAGGATGGATCAACAACATTGTAGATACTCCACAATACTAACCTAATTGACAGAGTGAAAAGAAGGAAGCCTTTACAGAATACAAATATTCCAAAACATTCATCTTGTTTGCAATAAGACACTAAAGTAAAACTGCAAATAAATTAACTTTATGTCCTGAATACAAAGCAGTGAGTATGTTTGGGGCAAATCCAACACAACACATCACTGAGTTCCACTCTTCATATTTTCAAGCATGGTGGTGGCTACATCATGTTATGGGTATGCTTGTCATCGGCCAGGAATAAAGAGTTTTTAGTTTAAAAAGAAACGGAATAGAGCTAAGCACAGGCAAAATCCTAAAGGAAAACCTGGTTCAGTCTGCTTTCCAAACGACACTGAGAGATGAATAACCTAAAACACAAGACCAAATCTACATTGGAGTTGCTTAGCAAGATGACGTTGAATGTTCCTGAGTGGCATAGTTACAGTTTTGACATAAATCAGACTGAAAAACTATGTCAAAACTTGAAAATGGCTCTCTAGTAATGATCAACAACAATCTTGACAGAGCTTGAATAAAAAATACATGTGTGCAAATATTGTGCAATCCAGGTGTGCAAAGCTCTTAGAGACTTACCAAGAAAAACTCTGTAATTTGTAATCGCTACCAAAGGTGATTCTAACATGTATTGACCTAGGGGTGTGAATACTTAAGTAAATAAGATTTCTGTATTTCATTTTCAATACATCTGCAAACATTTCTAAAAACATGTTTTCACTTTGTATTGTGTGTAGATGGGTGAGAAACACATTTAAACTATATTTTAACTCTATTTAATCCATTTTAAATTTGGGGTGTAACAACCAAATGTGGAATAAATCAAGGGGTATGAATACTTTCTGAAGGCACTGTAAATCCCCTTGAGAGGTTGAGCAGCCATGTTTCAATAAACACATATTTTCCTTATAAAGTCATAACAGGAAAATGTATAGTTTTTGTCTTTGTCTTTGCCTGGATCGACCAACTCGCCTGGCAAGGTTTCCTATAATATTTGCAGAAGCTCGTTTATTTAATTAAACTGATCATTTAATTAGAGTGATGGCCACTGCCGTCACTGGTGGTAGGCCCTCGGCAGATGATGGCTGATTAAAAAGCCGATATAATACTTGCTGGCCAGTGACGTCCAGGCAAAGTGGAAAGACTTCTGCTTGAAATAATGAAGCAGGGCATTTCTGGCACTTCCCCAAATTACCTCCTGACTTTGCTAAAATGAGCGTTCTGCTAGCTGCATTCCCATTCTCAGTTCTCCTACAGTCATAACCCTGACGTTACCTCAACATTCTGCTGGCTGCATTCCCATTCTCAGTTCTCCTACAGTCACAACCCTGACGTTGCCTCTACATTCTGCTGGCTGCTTTCCCATTCTCAGTTCTCCTAAAGTCATAACCTTGACGTTGCCTCACAACACAAAGAAATTAGAACAATAACTGTCTGTTGGTTTTCACAGGGTTTCTGGGTGTCAACAGGGTTGCTGGGTGACAACAGGGTGCCAGTTATGGGCCTAATTGTGTGCCCAACTTTGTTTTTTTTTCTGTCAATTACTCACCTTCTCTAATTCCTCTTCAGAGTTAGCTACCACCGTATGATCTTGTTCAACATTGAAAACATCAAACCTCTGATCTTTTGTCAGGTCCCCTGGCTGCAGCTCTGGGCCACTTGGTTAGTTTTGTTTTGCTTCTCTGGTGCGTGAAGAACCTCTGTAGTGTTGTGTTACAATTCATGTATTGTTTCTGTTAGGGGGCAGGAAACCGAGTAAGAGGCTGCTTACTCAAAACCTTTCCTGTGTGAATTGGCTACTTGTTTCAGGTAGCTGGAACAAGTAGAACAACCCCCCCCCCCCCCAGCCACCGAACAAACTGGAACCCTATTCCCCATATAGTGCACAATAATCACTATGTAGCATACTATCAAAGTGAATAGGGTGCATTTTGGGAGGCCGTTCACAGCTTCCTTTTTACACTTTTTTTTTGACACTTAACACTGTCTGTCGTCTGCAGATGTCTGGGGTAGTGACTGGGAGCTATTGTGACCACTAGTAGTAGTGGCAGACATTAGAAGACATTCACTATAACTATTTTAAATAGCTTGTAAAACATATGTTACTTAACCTTCAGCAGCATCTTGACAGCATGAATAATGTATTGTAAATACCCCTTATCTATTAATAAGTGGGTGCTTATATTGTCCTATTTCACACATGTACACGTGTGTATTAATAGTAAAAAAGTATGTTTTATTGTCACATACACCGGATAGGTGCAGTGAAATGTGTTTAACAGGGCCAGCAATAGTAGTGCGGAACACCTACGCACATTTCTTTTGCATATCCCAAATCTGTGAGTGGGGTCACAGCCAGTGTCTACAATTATCAACGGCGACCCTCTGATCTCACTGGTAAGCCATTATCAACGGCGACCCTCTGATCTCACTGGTAAGCTAATATCAGTGGTGACCCTCTGATCTCACTGGTAAGCCATTATCAACGGCGACCCTCTGATCTCACTGGTAAGCTAATATCAGTGGGGACCCTCTGATCTCACTGGTAAGCCATTATCAACGGCTACCCTCTGATCTGACCCTCTGATCTCACTGGCAAGCCATTATCAACGGCGACCCTCTGATCTCAATGGTGAGCCATTATCAACTGCGACCCTATGATCTCACTGGCAAGCCATTATCACCGCCGACCCTCTGATCTCACTGATAAGCCGTTATCAACGGCGACCCTCTGATCTCACTAGCTAGTCATTATCATTGCTAACCCTCTGATCTCACTGGTAAGCCATTATCAACGGCGACCCTCTTATCTGACTCTTTAATCTCACTGGCAAGCTGTTATCAACTGTGAACCTCTGATCTCACTGGTAAGGCATTATCAATGGTGACTCTCTGATCTCACTGGTAAGCTATTATCAACGGCAACCCTCTGATCTCACTGGCAAGCTGTTATCAACTGTGACCCTCTGATCTCACTGGTAAGGCATTATCAATGGTGACTCTCTGATCTCACTGGTAAGCCATTATTAAACGGCAACCCTCTGATCTCACTGGTCTGCCATTATCAATGGGGACCCTATGATCTGACTCTTTAATCTCACTGGCAAGCTGTTATCAACTGTGACCCTCTGATCTCACTGGTAAGGCATTATCAATGGTGACCCTCTGATCTCACTGGTAAACCATTATAATCTGCAACCCTCTGATCTCACTGGTAAGCCCCTTGAAGCAGCATGGGTGGCGTGTGGGTATGAGTGTGGTAGCCATAACATTTCAACTGTGAGGAGATTGGTGGATGGAGAACCATGCAGACACTAAAGACACTACAGCCAGGCTCCATAGTGAAGAAGGCCTTATACTGTAAGGCTCCATAGTGAAGCAGGCCTTATACTGTCAGGCTCCATAGTGAAACAGGTCTTATACAGCCAATCTCCATAGTGAAGTAGGGCTTATATAGCCAGGCACCATAGTGAAGCAGGCCTTATACAGCCAGGCTCCATAGTGAAGCAGGCCTTATACAGCCAGGCTCCATAGTGAAGCAGGCCTTATACAGCCAGGCTCAGTAGTGAAGCAGGGGTATGCAACCAGGCTCCATAGTTTAAGCAGGCCTTATACAGCCAGAATCCATAGTTAAGCAGGTCTTCTGCAGCCAGGCTCCATAGTGAAGCAGTGCTTATGCAGCCAGGCTCCATAGTGAAGCAGGCCTTATACAGCCAGGCTCCATAGTGAAGCAGGGGTATGCAGCCAGGCTCCATAGTGAAGCAAGCCTTATACAGCCAGGCTCCATAGTGAAGCAGGTCTTATGCAGCCAGGCTCCATAGTGAAGCAGGGCTTATGCAGCCAGTCTCCATAGTGAAGCAGGCCTTATACAGCCAGGCCACCCAACCATAGGTGCTACAAATAAAGACCTCTGTCTGAGCAGGGAATGAAGTGCAGTGTGTTTGTTAGGGTACAGTGTATTGGTGTGCTGTACTAGTAATGGCTTGGTGGAATGTTTTTCAAGGCATTTTGTGGTTCATGATTTTGACACAAATGTCAGAAAGGATTTCACAATGTGCAACCATTAACTTTATTAAAGGTGTTTCAGGTGTTGTGTATTTTTAAGCAGAGGGAATTAAGAGAGGCCAGAGTCTTTTAGAAAAATAAGTTGAACAAAAAGCCAAATGTCAAGATCTTACTGCATCAGTGAAAATGTAGAATTGCTGTTAAACATGAAAAAGTTTATCTTAACATCAAATCATTTCTGGGTAACAATTAAAAACCTTGATTGTTTTAAATGAAAATGTTCAAAAAAAAAAAAAAAAATAGCTTCTTAGCAAAGAGCCATTTCTCAAGCAATACTTTTTCTAGGACTGTCTGGGAGTGGTCTGAGAGGGGAGGGGAAAACAGTAAAAATTAGCTGTTATTGGCAGAGGTTTTGAACTCTTATTGGTCTATTAATTATTTACAGCATAGTGATGTCACCAGGCAGGCCAAAACTACATCCCACCAAAACAGGCTGAAATGGTATTATCACCATTTTCACAATTTAACAGTATTATTCCAACCCTAGTGTGGAAATATATATAAAACACAGGAAAATTACATTTTTGACTGCACTGGGCCTTTAAACCTCTGATTTGTTCATGAGATGTAAGTACGCAATGTGCATGATGGCAGTGCATATAATCCAATATGATTTTACACAAGTAGTGATACGTACATTAATTGACATAAATGATTAGCTGAACTTTTTCTCTTGTTATTTTAGTGAAACTCATATGATTATTTGGGGCCACCTGCCTCATTAGCTTTTCAAGACGACACAAGTGGTGAATTAATCCTCTCCCCTGTTCACATGATCTTGATGTAACAGCTCGACAACCCCTTGGACGTCTGAGGAGGTACCTGAATTTAGTTCATACTGAGACTCAGAAGTCAGCTGGACATCCCTTCAATATTTATTAACCTGGGTCTTTCCACATGGTTTGCAACACTTTTGCCCTTCAATAGTCCTTGAAGTCTACTTGACAACCCTCGTTAAGCCCTCTTACTTTAATGAGGGTAACCTCCATTTTTCTGGCAGAACTACCATGCTTCCTCTTGTCAATGGTAATTACAGCTCCGGAACCCCTGGGATCAAACAGAGACTCCATCTTCTGTGTTTGAATTGGGAGTTTGGAAGTTCTGCCTAGACATGCAGACCTCTGTGAGTCAGTAACTCTGTAGTAACAGATGCCAACTGTCCATAGGTGTTGATGAATTGCATGGAAAAGCTCTCTGCTTTGTACAAGTAACCTAAGTAGGCCTACAAAGTAACTTGCAGTATAACATTTTCGCTGATGATGCTCTGATGTTGATTTGTATGGAGCCTAATGGTTCATTAAGTTGTTTGTATGCTAAACTGAATTGACTGAGATCAATCAGAGGTGCGCAAAACGGTCCTATTCTTCCTTTTCATAATAGCAGATGGAGAGAAATACTTATTACTACATTGTGTGCCCTCAGCACAAGGGAAGGTTATTTAGAGAGATGCCCTCTGTTGTCTGGAAGACAAAATGGAAGACAAAAATATCTTAATCAGCCTTTCACTGTGGATCAACAGTTTGATATGAGAAAACTTGTGAATATTGGAATATTATATAAATATAATTTGATCTGGATCTCCAGTCCTCCCCCCCCCCCCAATAATTAATTTGATAGGAAATGATTTTCCTTCCATAAAGCACGAGGCAGCTACTGGATTTCTGTGTGTTTACATCGCATGGTGCCCCTAATTTCCTCATTTTATGATTGGATCCCCCAGCCGCTAATTAGGCTTTTGGTTTAGCCCGGTCCTTAGAAACTGGGCTTATAAAGAGAACAGAGACATGCAATATCACCTCTTGGCTCTCCTCTCTCTTCTTAACCAGTCCTGAGACCCCAGCAAAAATCTGCTTTTCAGTTATCTGCATGTCCAGCCCTTATATTTAGCCAAACAATGAAGTGTTTAACCATTTTCTTTTCAGGACAACCAGGGCTACAAGTAGAACACAAAACTATTTGACATAAACAGTTGCTTTCATGAGTTTTATAGACAAATGTCAATACAAAAAGGACAGCCAAAGCAAAAACCTGATACAAATGAATGTATATGAATGCTGTAAGTATAGAAACATTTTGCTCACTGGGAAATTAATATCTAACTAGTCAGTGACAACTGTGTGGAGTTTTTAGTTTGTGAGAGCAAATATGTGAGCTTATTACAGTATTATATGTCAAACCAAATCAAATTGTATTTGTCACGTGCACCGAATTAAACAGGTGTAGAACTTAATGTGTAATGCTTACTTACAAGCCCTTAACCAACAATGCAGTTATAAATAAGAGTTAAGAAAATATTTACTAAATAAACTAAAGTTTAAAAAAGTAACACAATAAAATAACAATAACGAGGCTATATACAGGGGACACTGGTACCGAGTCAATGTGTCAGGTTGGTCAAGGTAATTGAGGTAATTTGTACAGTACATGTAGGTAGGGGTAAAGAGACTATGCTTAGATAATAAACAGCAAGTAGCAGCAGTGTAAAAAAAATCTTATTAGTGCTTATACTGCATGTCCTGGGATTTCCTATGATCTATGTAGAAGAGCCCCTTACCTTCTAACAACTCTTGTGTAACTTGTGGGCGTCATAGAGCAAAGCATGTTACATTTGCGTGTTCATGAGAGTGTCAACTTTTCATAGATACAGTAGCTAGAAACGATTAAAAGCTTAAACCATTCAGACTCTACAGACGTTTTTGTATAAAAGAGCCGGCCCTGGTCCATTTGGGGATCCGCCCTTGTCTCACCAACAATTCATAAGCACTAATAAGAATTATATAGACAATTATGTTTTTTCAAATGGAGAAAGTTTCTATTGAGAAGTGATGAAATAAATGTGCATCTTGCAGCAGGTAGCCTAGTGGTCAGAGTGTTGGGCCAGTAACCGAAAGGTTGCTGGATCAAATCCCTGAGCCGACAGGTGAAAACCTGTCGATGTGTCCTTGAGCAAGGCACTTAACCCTAATTTGCTGACCCTGTAGGTAGGCCGTCATTGTAAATAAGAATTTGTTCTTAACTGACTTGCCTAGTTAAATAAAGATAAAATAAATATAAGTGCTATTTTTCAAAGGAATGGTTTGGTAACGGTTATATTGGGCACTTTTGTAGTATTATAAACCTTCAAATATCTGGTTTCTAGTAGGCTACAGAATTAGAGAAGGGCTGATTCTATGAACCTCAGGCAGTAGGCTCAAGCGAGCCTGTTTCTCTCCCCAGTCATGAGGCAGCCTCCCCATCTCCCAGACTCTGACCATTGACCAACAGCAGCAACCTATCCTTTTTATTCATGCCTATTTGAAGACCAGAATCATGGGGGAAAGTACTGATCATGTTTATGCACCCTTAGAATACTTCCAGAACCAACTTCATTATTTTATTTTATTTACCTTGGTTTCACAGTAACTGTTTGCAGTTACTGCTAATATAACCCCCATTTTCTCCAAAACACAGTACAACAGAGGCAGGATACTTGTCCACATGATTAAGCATGTATTTTCGACCAAATGAGCAGTTACTGCCTTTTTGCTTGGTAGGGCAGTATAACATCGAGCACATAGCACATAGCACATGCAATCTCCATAGACAAACATTGGCAGTAGAATGGCCTTACTGAAGAGCTCAGTGACTTTCAACATGGCACTGTCATACTGTAGGAGGCCACCATTCCAACAAGTCAGTTTGTCAAATTTCTGCCCTGCTAGAGCTGCCCCGGTCAAATGTAAGTGCTGTTATTGTGAAGTGGAAACGTCTAGGAGCAACAACAGCTCAGCCGTGAAGTGGTAGGCCACACAAGCTCACAGAACAGGACCACCAGGTAGTGAAGCGCGTCTGTCCTCGGTTCCAACACTCACTACTGAGTTGGAAGCAACATCAGCACAATAACTGTTCATGGAGAGCTTCATGAAATGGGTTTTCATGGCACACAAGTCTAAGATCACCACCCACAATGCCAAGTGTTGACTGGAGTGGTGTAAAGCACACCGCTGTTGGACTCTGGAGCAGTGGAAATGCGTTCCACGGAATGATGAATCACACTTCACCATCTGGCAGTCCGATGGACGAATCTTGGTTTGGCAGATGCCAGTAGAATGCTACATGCCCCAATGCATAGGGCCAACTGTACATTTTGGTGGAGGAGGAATAATGATCTGGGGCTGTTTTTCATGGTTCGGGCTAGGCCCCTTAGTTCCAGTGAAGGAAAATCCTAACGCTACAGCATACAATGACATTCTGTGGAAACAATTTGGGGAAGGCCCTTTCCTGTTTCAGCATGACATTGCCCCCATGCACAAAGCGAGGTCCATACAGAAATGGTTTGTCGAGATCGGTGTGGAAGAACTTGACCGGCCTGCACGGAGCCCTGACCTCAACCCCATCTAACATCTTTGGGATGAATTGGTACGCCGACTGCGAGCCAGGCCTAATCGCCCAACATCAGTGCCGACCTCACTAATGCTCTTGTGGCTGAATGGAAGCAAGTGGTGTTCCAACATCTAGTGGAAAGCCTTCTCAGAAGAGTGGAGGCTTGTTGTAGCAGCAAGGGGAGACCAACTCCATATTAATGCCCATGATTTTGGAATGAGATGTTCGACGAGCAGATGTCCACATACTTTTGTTCATGTAGTGTACGTATATTGTATGCTCAAATTATATTATACAAATACAATTGCCCAGAGAAATTGATTTTTTTTAAGCAAGTAATAAAAAAAAGAACTATTAAACCTAATAGAATTTGACCAAATCAAATGTTATTGGTCACATACACATGGTTAGCAGATGTTATTGAGAGTGTAGCGAAATGCTTGTACCCATTGACCCGATATGCAACACAGTTAGGACCTTGGGCGTGACTTTTCAACGTTTACATTTTCAGTCTCGTTATAGCGCCACAATCTGGCAAATCAGTGTAATTTTGTAAATGCCAGCTGTCTATGGCGAGACTCATCATTTGGCCGTTCAAGTGCTAGTCGGAACTAGGTAACTCGGAAATGTCCGATTTTCTAACTTGTTGTAGTTATACACTTGCCGCATTCAACAAATCAGCAAGTCGGACATAGTTCCTAGTTCCGTCTAGCATCAGAACGCGGCAATTCACCCAAGTTTCGTCAAAATCGGGCCAGTGCTCTCTCCTCTTTGAGATATAGGGCGTGACTGACCTACGATTGAGCATACGAAGAACGTACGAACGGAGACTGATCCACAGTCCCCTCCCCGATTTCATCGTGGGGGACAATGTACACCATAACCTTCTCTGTTACTCTTGTATTATGGACTACAATATTGCTAAATTGTTACCATCTACACAGGCCGTAGGCTCCGCTTAATCTGTTACACAAACTGGAATGTTTTAAAATCCTCTGCGACAATGTTGCAAAAGCTAAAATAATCAATTCACTAATACATCGCTACAATATTGCAACAATGTTTCTTCTGTCAACGTCAAGAATGCATGCAGAGCAACAAACGCACCAACCCCCATCACTCCTTCCACGGAGTGTGATTGGATTACGTACGGCCTTTCCCCTCTAACCCGGTGTTGTGGGCTGTTTCCTGCTTTCTCTGCTCGACTGCCGAAGATGCACTGAACACGGCTCGGCAATAGCAGGCACATAGCTCGGATACAGGACGCTTTCATCAAGGCAAAAGGCTATCGGACAATTATTTCACATTCAACAGACAGCAATGAGAAGGAAATCGAGGATATTACTATGCTTCGCGGTCCTGTGGGTGCTTGGCATAGCATATTATTTCTATTCGGGAACAACGTTGAGTCGAAAGGTAGGTTTCCCCGATACTTTTTGCGCTTATTGAAAATTCATCAGGGGTGTATTCATTATTCCGATTCTGTTGCAAAACGTTTCTTAAACGGAAGCGAACGAAACGATTAGTGACCTTCCTGGATTTGTTCAACATATACTTTCGTATTTTTCTGTTTGATTCCGTTTGGTTCTTAAACGGTAAACCGTTTTTCTTTAATGTATGGACCCCAGAGCTCGCTTGCAAGAGAATTCAGTCCGTGGAATCCTTTCAAGACTAAATCGAAACATGGTGTGAAGATGTTTAACAAGTGGCTATTTTGATAGGCGGTTTATATTATGGAATATTAGATCCTTCCAAAATCAGTTTTTTCCATCATCAACTAGATTATTTGAATTTGCTTGAAAAGATGAAATAGCTATTCACGAACACACCGCTTACTTATTCAACTATTTAGGAAGACCTCAACAGTGAAGTATGTACTCCCCCCGCTATAGTGGCAGGAAATATATCGGCTACAAATTAATAGGCTACATTGTAACAATGTATGCAAACCTTATGCGTCCGTCTGCCATTGTTAAAATCCCTACTTATTTATGGTCAAATCATTTCAAGTGAGGAATAGGCTAATGCCTGTAGTTTATAGCCTAAGCACTGTAGTCCCCCCCCCCCCCCCCCCCAAGCCTTTAATTAATCTTTCTCTGTTACCTTAATATACAGGACTGACGAGGTCAACCACTTCACTTATGGTTAAATTGTATATTCAGCAAAGACATTAAAGTGTTTTTATCATGTAACCAACCCCTGTGACACCTGTCCCCTTTATTTGGAAGGTATTTGCTCTCCTCTTGTCAATGTGTGATCTGTCATTTGGCCCCTTGCATTTGACATTAGGCTGATAGGTGGTGCAGCTAGATAAGGACCCATGGGCATTCGGATTTGATTAACAAAGGCCTAATCTCCAGTTATCAGCGAGCAGTTACCCATTTCCCTGGTGAGTACAAGGCAATGGGACACCTCAGGGCCAAATCACAGGTTACCTCTCATGAACGACACTGCTGTGCTAAAATCCCACATCAGACTCAAATATGGGTGATAACGGTTCCTCTCTGTAGGAAGGGGGCATCTGATGTCTGACTTTTGTTGTGGAGGGAGATGAGCCCTCTACAGAATGCTCTTTCATTGTATTTCTATCCACGTGTAAGACTATATCTACAATTAGTCCATCAGCTGTAGGCCTATCTGATGTGTCTGTCTGTGATTTGGGAAGATGCTGCTTTGCAGTGTTGCAGGAGAGCAACAGTAAAAAGAGACCACGGTGGCTGAGAGCCCAACAGCATTATGCTTCCTCCTGCTACTGCAGACTGGAACCCTCTGTTGTTTCGGACTATTGACATGCTCCTGCTACTGCAGACTGGATCCCTCTGTTGTTTCGGACTATTGACATGCTCCTGCTACTGCAGACTGGATCCCTCTGTTGTTTCGGACTATTGACAGTGCTCTTCACTGCAATTTAGGTAGTGTATTTTTATGTTTATCGCATATATATATTTTAAATGTAAGTGCTTTGTTCAATTGAAATACATTTTATATTTTCAATTGAATGAAGCACTTACTTTTAAAATTGTAGTAATTTAGCAGAGGCTCTTATCCAGAGCGACTTACAGGAGCAATTAGGGTTAAGTGCCCTAATCAAGGACACATGTCCAGATTTTTCACCTAGTCTGCTTGGGGATTCGAACCAGCAGCCTTTCGGTTATTGGCCCAACGCTCTTAACCGCTAGGCTACCTGCTGCTTTTTTGCATCTTAGTTTGAATGGTGTGATATGGAATGTACAGCAGATGTTCAGGCTTCTGTCTGTACTCACAGATCAGAAGGCCCCTGTAACCATTTAAATATAATCAAATGTATTGCTCTCCACCAAGCAAATTCTTGTTCACAAACATATATTTTACCCAAACCATCACCCAGACATTTACAGTTTCAACCCTACACTTTCACATTGGAGACGCCAGATAAACTTAACGTGGGGAGAATTGCTGCGTTGAACTGTGAGTAAACTATATGCTGAAAGGCCTTAAATTAGGCATTTATGCAGTCAGGCAGCTTTGAGGTCCTCAGTGTAAACAACCAGGTCGGATGATGGATGCTTTCCCCAACCTGTCACATTATTGTTTTGGGAGCTGCTGCGGCTTGGCGAGAATGCACTCACTGGATGTGTATGGTAACCAGATCGCCAGCTTTTATCTCTGGCTCCAATGTGTTTGATCTGATCTCCGCGCTGCAACACAATTCTTGACAAGCTGGTTGTTCTGCTCTGGCTCAGCGCCGCCTGAGCATGTGAATGGCCATGCTGTGCTTCCTCAGCTTTTTATATCAAAGCTCTCTTAATTAATTAAAGTGTACATTAAAAAGGTCAAGTGTGTTTAAAACAGAGGGAGAATTTATTCAGTCTCTGCTGATGTCATAACTGATAATCTTCAGGTTACAGTTTTTTCAGCATTGAACAGCCCACTGAATATGTTTGATAAATTTGCGGGAATAATGTTTGTAATAATAATGGTATTCATTCACAAATTTATTCTGATATTTGAGAGTTCCTAGTTTTCCTAGATTACTATTCCCTCTGTCAGATCTAACACCTAGTCCTCCTGGATTACTATTCCCTCTGTCAGATCTAACACCTATTTTATTCTCCTCAGGCAATTTATTATGATGTGGAAAATCGCAATCTCCCGTTGTTTACGGAATAACTCAGCGTAACAAAACCCAGCATATGGTCTGAGTCCGTTTTTGAAATCCAACCCAAAAAATTACCCACTCGTGTATGTGGCTAGTGTCGTATGATGCTCTCTGGTAGATTCATATGAATAATCGTGTGGAAATGGTAATAGGTTGTTGTCTGTCTCCCCACCACTCTTACTGCTCCTCTTTAGCCTACCTGTGAGGGGAAATGTGTTGCCATGTGGAGAGCACATTGCTTTTGATGCCCCTGCTCTATCCTGACCTTTGCCTCATACATGGTTTTACATGGAGCCATAAAAAGTGTTGAGAGCATTCCAGGCCCTCCCAGCTTCTGCCCTATTGATCCAGCAGAGGAATCCCTGATCTAATACTGACTAGGCTGAATAAAGAGGGGCTGGATAGGCCCACTGATCATAAAGTGGATAACCCCAAGTTAAATCTCTCCCCTGCTCTGCATCAGCAGGAACCACTGTTTTTGTGGGTTTTTTGTCTACTTGTCTTTATCCAGTGTGTGTTGCTCTTATCTGCTCCGTGGCTAAGCCATACAAATGAACCTGGTTTGGAGCACACTCTCTCTGTTCTTCAGACAGCTGATCTTTCCTCTTGCAATGCTTGAGGAGCTCCACTGATGTACAGAACTGTCAGTGTTCTTCCATCACTGTTTTGTTCGATAGGGTGATTCAGGTGCTTGGAGCTTGTCATTCATCTCCAGCAGTGGTAGTACTGTTCAATAGGGTGATTGAGGTGCTTGGAGCTCGTCATTCATCTCCAGCAGTGGTAGTGCTCAGTGCCATGATGAGGAAAAGAAGCCTACTATGAAAAAACGTGTTCTTTAATATCCCACTGTGAGCTTTTAAATTATTACTTTTTTATACTGCTTTAATCTTTCTGACTTATTTCCTGTTCTGAGAAATATATAACTTCTGAGAAATATATATATAACTTTTGAGAAATATGTAACTGACATTTCTATGAGATGTGATGTCCATGAATGACGAAAAATGTACATTTTTCATGATTTTTTAAAAATGTTTTTAAATGTAACCTTTATTTAACCAGGCAAGTCAGTTAAGAACAAATTCTCATTTACAATGGCGGCCTACACCGGCCTCCCCTAACCCGGACGACATTGGGCCAATCATGGGAAATGCTTCACCGCAATACATTTCTGTCAAGGGAGACAGAGGCTGATTGGGAAAAACCCCACTGGTCTGCGCTGCCCAGTACACAATGGCTCCATTTTCCATAGGACACGTCGATCTAAAGATGCAGTATACCACGGCCATGTGAATAATTGCATTGACTCCAATAATAAAGCATTTATAGGACACATTAATTACTGGACTACGTTACAGGTAATGAGTGTAAATCAAGTCCAATTAATATTATGACTGTAAAGATTAGGCATACCAGTTTGAATTATGGTCATGGTCAAATAAATAAATATCCTCAATGCTTACTCTATTTTTATCGTTGATGTTCTGATAAGGTTTACTATTGTGTGTCAAGTCTATTCTAAGTTATGAGGTATTAACATAAAGCTTTCCAATGCTCAGTCTCTCTGTATAACAGGGGGCAGTAAAACAGCTTGACATGGACGCTGGTGACCCACGCATTGTTGTAATACTTGGATAAGTGAGGAGATCTCCCTGACAGTATTACATCTAACACGGGGCAAATGTGCTAAAGCCACTTTACAGCCTGTAAGACAGTGATATGACTCTGAAGCGACTGACCAGGGATGGCACCAGCAGGAATGTGTACTTCGGCATAAGGACTTCTAACACATAGGCCATCCTAACTACTCCGCTGACTAAACATGTTTTTCCTGCTGGGCTTTAACTGTTTATGTGTAGAGAGATGGCCACTGCCCTGGAAAACTTTCACTTTCTGGCCCCTCTGTCAAGTGAGACTCATTGTTTTGTCAAAGCTGAGAACCAGTTTGTTACAATCTCACGTGTTTGAGAGACTGCACTTCCCTGTAGAGTTTGAGATTGTGTGAAGGCCACAGGCCAGTAGTGGTGATCTGAGGACTAGCAGCGTTAACTGGAATAGAGCCTCTTTGTGCTTTTAATGACAGTGCTGCTGTCTCAGGTTTGTCCTAAGACCCTGTTTCAATGTATTTTCCTTGGGCTAATCATGTTTTATGTAAGAGGGCAGATCCCATTCCTACCCTTCTTCAACAATGTGCTTTGTTTTATTTGAAGGATGATCAATGGATTTGCCAGCTGAATTTCAACTTTATTGGTTTTCTGGATTTTTTACACTTTACAAACACTCCTCAGCTCTGCTTTTGAATAATTTATATTCAGATTTCCATTTGGCTGTGAGTGAATGTTTCCTCTCAGTGTGATTTGAACAGAGTGCACCCATTACATTATAGTACTCATGGATTGCTAATCTTGCCCCTTGCCCTCTGCCCCTTGACCCCTGCTCCTTGCATATACATGTTTTGATGCCCTCTTTCACTGTAGATCCGGGGGAACTGAATCTACTGGTCTCTACCTAGCCTACTTACCAGCTGCTGAAGATCTATGAGGACAAAAGTCAATTTTTATTTAGCTTGAGTTATTTATTACAATCTGTAGTATCTAAGAAAATGTAAATGTGTGCAGTTATTGTATGGGTGAGGTTTAGAGTCAGTGTTTCTTCACTTAGTAAAAAGTGGAGTAGGGTTTCCTTTCCTTCCTTTACAACATTCAATTATTGTTTTACCACCCCAGTGCCCTGCCCAGACCTAAGTTTCTGATGGCACTCATACGCTGGTTGCCTTAGACACAACAAAAGTACTGTTCGAAGTACATGATGGCAGTTCCAAGTCTTATTGAAAATGTACAGGCTCGCAGGCAGAGCCTAAGGGAATACCTGATCCTAACAGTGTGGACTTGTCTGAGCGTAAAACTGTGGACTTGTCTGTGGACTTGTCTTAGCGTACTACTGTTGAAATCTAGAACAACTAAGGCCATGCAAAAAAGGAACAAATGTGGAAAAAAAGCCACCGTAACTGTGGTGTGTTTATTGTAATCTGTGGGAATTCACTATTGAATCCTCATTCAAGCATACCGTATATTAAGGCTAATGTTTGATTGTTTGGTGGAGTTGTTCAGAAGACTAGAACAATTATTTCAAGAGCTGTTGTATCTGTTGCCGCTTTGGCCTTGTAAAACCTGTTTTAAGACTTGAGTCATAGCGTGGCCAGATAATTACTTGTTGTGCTGATGGCATCCTCCTTTTAATTACAGTGTCTTCAGAAAGTATTAATACCCCTTGACTTATTCCAGATTTTGTTGGGTTACAGCTTGAATTCAAAATGGATTAAATAAATAATACCCCATAATGACAAAGTGAAAACATGTTTTTGGAAACTTTTTTGCATATTCATTGAAAATAAAATAAAAGTATTCACACCCGTGAGTCAGTACATGTTAGAATCACCTTTGGCAAAGACTACAGCTGTGAGACTTTCTGGGTAAGTCTCTAATCACAAAAAGGGATTTGCTTTTTTTTGGTGTCTTGTTGCAAACAGGATGCATATTTTGGAAAATGTTTATTCTGTACAGGCTTCCTTTTTACTCTGTCATTTAGGTTAGTATTGTGGAGTAACTACAATGTTGATCCGTCCTCAGTTTTCTCATTTCACAGCCATTAAACTCTATAACTGTTTTAAAGTCACCGTTGGCCTCATGGTCCCTGAGCGGTTTTCTGCCTCTCTGGCAACTGAGTTAGGAAGGGCGCCTGTATCTCTGTAGTGACTGGGTGTATTGATATCATCCAAAGTGTAATTAATAACTTCACCATGCTCAAAGTGATATTCAGTGTCTGCTTTTTTCATTTTTACCCATCTACCAATAGGTGCCCTTCTTTGCGAGGCATTGTAAAATCTCCCTGTTATTTGTGGTTGAATCTGTTGTGTTTTACCTGATTTTACTCCTTAAACTTAACTTAAAAATATGAACTTAAAAATATTGTCAGAAAGTTGACTTGTATATGTAAATTCTCTGTGCAGGCTACTATTTTATCAATTTAAGAGGTCAACCAATGGGAACAGGGCACATGGATAATACGTGTGTGTGGAATGCATGACTGGCCCTCATGAGGCTGTTCTTGGAAAGAAATAAAAAACAGGGCAGCCGAGTGAGCCAATAGATTTGGTAGTTTTGCAGGTATTCGTCATGAGCTTTGAGTCCAAAGGCTAAAAACCCTGACCAACACTGGGAAATAGAGAGTAGCTGTAGTATTTTCAGTAAATTAAACCCACTGTGTGGAAAACATATTCTTACTGGAAGTTGAGCAACTGAAATCGCACTTTCCCTGTCTGTGATCTGTTTCTTTCTTCTTTGAATAGGGCTGAAGGCTTTACAGAGTCTTCTTCATCAGCAATGACAAATAATCCCTCCTCCGGAGAAATTGAGAATCTCTGTGTGTTGTAGGCAGTTGAACATGTCTTTCCTATTGTAAAATTAATTAATTTCCAGAGGATACTATTCTGTCTCTTCGGTGTCAGTCATAAGCCCTGAAAAATGTCATTTTGCAAGCTTCTTCCTTTTTGCTCACACAAGCCATACGTTTGACATAACTGTGAATTAGCATGGGCTAATGTGATCATTCAAATTAGAGCATGCTTACAGCAATAACATGCAAAAGCACATCCCAGGATGCCCCCAATATCTAACAGATACCTACACTACAGTTGAAGTAGGAAGTTTACATACACTTAGGTTGAAGTCATTAAAACTAATTTTTCAACCACTCCACAGATTTCATGGTAACAAACTATAGTTTGAGGCAACTTTGTGCATGACACAAGTAATTCTTCCAACAATTGTTTACAGACAGATTATTTCACTTATAATTCACTATATCACAATTATCACTGTGCCTTTTTAAACAGCTTGGAATATTCCAGAAAATGTCATGGCTTTAGAAGTTTCTAATAGGCTAATTGACATCATTTGAGTCAATTGGAGGTGTACCTGTGGATGTATTTCAAGGCCTACCTTCAAACTCAGGTCCTCTTTGCTCGACATCATGGGGAAATCAAAAGAAATCTGCCAAGAAAAAAAAAATGTGTAGACCTGCACAAGTCTGGATCATCCTTCGGAGCAATTTCCAAACGCCTGAAGGTACCACGTTCATCTGTACAAACAATAGTACGCAAGTATAAACACCTTGTGACCACGCAGCAGTCACACCGCTCAGGAAGGAGACGCGTTCTGTCTCCTAGAGATACACGTACTTTGGTGAGAAAAGTGCAAATTAATCCCAAAACAACAGCAAAGGACCTTGAGAAGATGCTTGAGGAAACCGGTACAAGAGTATCTATATCCACAGTAAAACGAGTTTTATATCGTCATAACCTGAAAGGCCATTCAGCAAGGAAGAAGCCACTGCTCCAAAACCGCCATAAAAAAGCCAGACTATGGTTTTCAACTGCACATGGGGACAAAGGTTGTACTTTTTGGAGACATTTCCTCTGGTCTGATGAAACAAAAATAGAACTGTTTGGCCATAATGACCATCGTTATGTTTGGAGGAAAAAAGGTGATGCTTGCAAGCCGAAGAACACCATCCCAACCGTGAAGCACGGGGGTGGCAGGGAATTTTTACTAGGATTAAATGTCAGGAATTGTGAAAAACTGAGTTTAAATGTATTTGGCTTTTGGCTAAGGTGTATGTCAACTTCCGACTTAAACTGTATATACATACCAGGACATGTACTGTACCTAGTGAACTCGTACATATTTAAATGGAATACAGTATTTCAGAATGTGACTTACTGCTTGCATGGCAATATCAGACTGGGAACATAACCAAGGCCACATTTTTTTATGTCAATATTTTGATATAGTACTATATTTTGAGATCACATTTTGATGTTGAGCATATGGGAGGCAAGAAACATATGAATAAAAAATGTATTCAATCGAATTGGATCTTAAATTCAGTTTCTAACTAACCTTATCTTGTTGGGTACAGTCACTCAGTAGCACTGTCCAACTGCACATAACTCAGGGGTTTATGTACTAGCACAGAGCTGTTAGAAAAACTTGGGACTTTAGCAGTTGTTGATATACTGTAAGTGATATGTCACATTTGAGCTTTCTCGTTTGTCTGTCAACAACTTGGCTTAGCAATTAACTGACTTGCCTAGTTAAATAAAGGTTAAATTATTATGAAACATGGGAGCAACTTTGAGACATCCAGAAGAGACAGCGGTTGTCTGTAACAAGCTTAAATGACTGTGCTTATAATGCTATCACAGTTAATACACAATTTAACCAATTATTTGATGGCATTATATGCTAATTTGACAGCAGATGAAACGGCTATTACAGCTATGTGATGATGTGATGAAGTGCCCAACCAGTGTTCTAGTGCCAGTGTTCTAGAGCCTAACCAGTGTTCTAGAGCCTAACCAGTGTTCTAGAGCCAAACCAGTGTTCTAGAGGCCATGATTAGACTGAGCAATGAAGAGCACAAACAGAAGTCCTACATTTCACCCCTCTTATGCCTGGTTCCCACCATTAAAGATTATTAGAAGATTATTAGAATATCTCAGGGTCTAATGAGAGAATGTTTCCTGCTCCTCTACTCACTCAGCCCATCCAAAATGGCTGCATCCCAGTTCAAATAAGATCTTTTGAGGATGTCAAAGCTACTGCTGGGGAAAAATTCAATTCATTACACTCAGTGGTTTGTGGTGACATGGAGGTTGGCTGAACTTCAAGCCATTTTTTTACCTATCAACAGTTTTTTTTTAGGCCCCCAAATCGTATGAAACAGCAAAATTGGGCCGACCGTATGACTTTGTCAAACTTTTTAACCTCTTTCTAGTAAATGATGCACGTCATGGCCACTCAGTGGAGAAACGAGCAACAGTTGCTATGCTGACTCTCGTTGACTGTACTGTGGGAAACCTTCCTGCCCAGCCTGTTACCTCAGCCCCTCTGGAGACTGCAGCTTAGGGCTTTCAGTTGAGACTCAGTACCATGGGAAAGGACCAGGATTACTTGAGAAATCTGAAAGATTTTCATTGACATCTATTTAGAGTGAAACGTAGTCTAACTTGGCTGTGTGTTTTTATATGATTGAATATTAATATCTTGTTTGTATCTCATGGAATGAATACTGAGCAAGTGATCAAAACATCTGGCTGCTGTATTTACAGGACGGTAAAGACTGATTAAATATCTGATGCTTGCAGCAGATATTTCCCAGGAATGAGAGCTGGAGCCAAGCCTGCAACTTCCTCAGTGCTGCTAATGCATCCTCACCTGAAAGCTCCTTGCCGCCCAAATGTTTCACTTTGTTACCCAGAGGGTGACTGCGGCCTCCCCCCATTCCACAGACCCCATTCAGCTCAGCAGCCTTGGCTGCCAGCACAGAGGTGCCTGCTCCTCACCAATCTACACAAGCTGTTAAGAAATAATCAACAACATGCCGTTACCTTGACAAGGTGAACAAACGTATCGTGAATTATTCAGTCATGATTTTGAAGAAAATATTTAAAACTATCTGCCTACTTGATGGCTCATGACTCTCAATCAGTCCCCTGTGGGTTTATTGCACTGCTGGTTCTACCAGAACGATTTGGATAGTTATTGGATTTTATCCCTGATCATCTCTTGCTGGAAAAATAGGGCCTTTTATTCAGTGCCATTTTGGATAATGAGAGTTGGCCTCGGTCAATCTAGGCTCTTGCATTCCACAAGTGAGCTCTGCTTTATACCCATTGCCAATTGCCAATGGCTGGAGTTTAAAGAATACATTGGCCAATCAACCTAGTTCATTGGATTGAATAAATTATTGGAATCCCAGAAGGCATTGAATCACAAAATATATGAAATGTGTTTAATTTCAGAGGCGATCAAGGACTGGAGTACAATACAAGTTACATATTTTATTGAGGTTATGTCTGAAACCCTGTGCCTCTCAAAATATCAACCTTGCCATTTGCAAGGACTTATTTATAGGAATATTTTCTGTTTTTTAACAGTTTGCTTAGAAAGACCTTGTGTGTATGAAGCAGTAATCCACAGCTATACACCCGAGTGCAGGAGATGATTTGGGTTTCTGTTCGATGGGTGAAGGACAACACCATTGGATCAGTGATCAGTGAGAGTGAGAAAGAGCCTGATTGACACACTGAGGAGGAAGGCATTGAATTTGCACTAGTCTCCATTAACAAAATAAAACGCCCTGTGTGCGCCCAATATAAATGAATCCTCCCACCTGCTTCTCTTTCCCTTTAGAACCAGTCCTCCCCTTTAGAACCAGTCCTCCCCTTCAGAACCAATCCTCCCCTTCATATCCGCGTTGGTGTGACCTGCTGACAAGGAGTCTGACTCAGTTTGCCGTAATACCTCTGTTTAGCATGTTTCATTTCATTCTGATTTGGTAGTGACTGCTGACGAATAATTACCTCAACTGTAGGGTTGGAAGAATATCTCTCATGCTCCACAGGCCCTGGCTTTAACAGGCCCTGGCTTTAGCAGGGCATTTAAATCATTCCGATTTACAGGGGACAATGAGGTCAAAAGCGGAGCAGTTTCTCCCAAGTGCAAGTCTGAAGATAATATTGACTGTGTGCGGCAGGCTGAGCTGTGACGAAGCAGTTGTCTGTATCTCTGCAGTCATCACCAGCAAAAGGAAAATAGCCTCATCAGCATTTAACCTTGCCCCATTCCGTATCAACCTTCACAGAGAAGGCCATTTACAATGAGATCTATTATCTTTAATACTGCTGGGCATGAGTATCTGATGGTTGCTTTCTTCTTACGTCTACTGTGAGCCTGCTTGCCACTGTCATCCCATTTTAGCACATTGTTTGTGAATTATAACAGCAATACAAGGTAGTGGTTTAGAACAACAGCCATGCAATGTGGTGGTTAAGGACATAGCCTAGATTTGGTTGAATTTGGTTTAGGGTGTTGTCAGAGAGTTGTAGAATTTGATAATAACAGGAAAAGGGACTATCCTTTTTAACTAATAAAAAACATACTGATATCAAAGAAGGAAAGACTTGCCTACATAATGGGAAGTAAGATTTAATTTCTAAAGGTGTCCTAGTTTTCACAAAAAGAGCCCTGCTTTTAAAAAGGAAATACTATACATACAGTGCATTCGGAAAGTATTCAGACCCCTTGACTTTTTCCACATTTTGTTACGTTACAGCCTTATTATAAAATGGATTAAATCTACACACAATACCCCATAATGACAAAGCGAAAACAAGTTTAGACATTTTAGCAAATGTGTATATATAAAACACATTTATAAATACCTTATTTACATAAGTATTCAGACCTTTTGCTATGAGACTCGAAATTGAGCTCAGGAGAATCCTGTTTCCATTGATCATCCTTGAGATGTTTCTACAACTTGATTGAAGTCCATCTGGGGTCAATTCAATTGATTTGAACAGGCACACACCTGTCTATATAAAGTCCCACAGTTGACAGTGCATGTCAGAGCAAAAACCAAGCCATGAGGTTGAAGGAATTGTCTGTAGAGCTCCGAGACAGTATTGTTGTCGTCACGGATCTGGAGAAGGGTACGAAAGTATTTCTGCAGCATTGAAGGTTCCCAAGAACACAGTGGCCTCAATCATTCTTAAATGGAAGAAGTTTGGAACCACCAAGACTCTTCCTAGAGCTGGCCTCCCTGGCAAACTGACCAATCGGGGAAGAAAGGCCTTGGTCAGGGAGGTAACCAAGAACCCAATGGTCATCTCTGCAGCACTCCACCAATCAGGCCTTTATGGTGGTATGGCCAGATGGAAGACACTCTTCAGTAAAAGGCATATGACAGCTTGCTTGGAATTTGCCAAAAGGCACCTAAATGACTCTCAGACCATGAGAAACAATATTCTCTGGTCTGATGAAACCGAGATTTAAATCAGACTCTTTGGCCTGAATGCCAAGCGTCACGTTTGGAGGAAACCTGGCACCATCCCTACGGTGAAGCATGGTGGTGTCTGCATCATGCTGTGGGGATGTTTCTTTTCAGCGGCAGGGACTGGGAGACTAGTCAGGATCGAGGGAAAGATTAACAGAACAAAGTACAGAGAGATCCTTGATGAAAACCTGCTCAGGACCTCAGACTGGGGCGAAGGTTCACCTTCCAACAGGACAACGACCCTAAGCACACAGCCAAGACAACGCAGGAGTGGCTTCGGGACAAGTCTCTGAATGTACTTGAGTGGCCCAGACAGAGCCCGATCTAACATCTCTGGAGAGACTTGAAAATAGCTGTGCAGCGACGCTCCCCATCCAACCCGACAGAGCTAGAGAGGATCTGCAGAGAAGACTGGGAGAAACTCCCCAAATACAGGTGTACCAAGCTTGTAGTGTCATACCCAAGAAGACTTGAGGCTGTAATCGCTGCCAAAGGTGCTTCAACAAAGTACTGAGTAAAGGGTCTGAATACTTATGTAAATGTGATATTTCAGTTTTATTTATTTTTTACATTTGCAAAAATTTCTTAACCTGTTTTTGCTTTGTCATTATGGGGTATTGTGTGTAGATTGATGAGGGGAAAAAAACAATGTAATCCATTTTAGCATAAGGCTGTAACGTAATAATGTGGAAAATGTCAAGGGGTCTGAATACTTTCCGAATGCACTGTAGTTTGATCAATCATTGTTGAGCCATACATAGCATTTTCTCCGAAGGCAGGTGCCACCGATATATTTCTGAAATGGTGTCTGAACTATCCAATTCTCCCGTTGTGTTTCTACTTCAAGTACACTAGTGAGTGATCAAAACCACAAGGTTCCTTCTTTCCACCTCACACTGTGTGAAAACAGTGATCTTTTGAAGAGGCTGAACGCCTCCCGATGAGCAGCAAAGTTCCCATAAAGTGTTTATTTTCTAAGAATAGGAAATATCTGACTGTCTTGTCTTGGATATTCCTATTATCAGTATTCAAATGCTCTTTGACTGTGAAGCGGACAGGAGTTCCCCCAAACTGGCTAATGTAGATTATCCAGATTTAATTTCATCCTGTCAGTAGTTGGCTTGCATTGCAAATGTGTTACATGATTTCATAGCAGAATATGGTTATCAATAATGTGCTTACACGTTCAAATGTATCAATAATATAGAACACAAACACAACCTTCAATGTTAATTACTGAACGGTCAAGCCAGATGCCGCCATGTCTCCAGATTATCAGCAGCCTTTATTGGGTCACATGTTAACATGCTGAACAGTTCCACCATGTCTCCAGATTATCAGCAGCCTTTATTGGGTCACATGTTAACATGCTGAACAGTTCCGCCATGTCTCCAGATTATCAGCAGCCTTTATTGGGTCACATGTTAACATGCTGAACAGTTCCACCATGTCTCCAGATTATCAGCAGCCTTTATTGGGTCACATGTTAACATGCTGATATAGCTAGTCATTGTTGAGCTGTATGCTTGATGCCAGATGTAAAATCAGTATGAGGGGAGGTAGACGGTTAGTCTGGTACAGTGTTTCTGTTGGAGGGCATTCATTGTAAAATGTTACGATTGCTCTGAGTCAGGCCATATTTCAATGAGAATGTATGTAATAAAAGCTTTAGTTACATATGGAAATGTGCTCTGTGAAAGCTGCTAAACGTGTTGTGCCAAACCTCTCTCAATGTTATTTTAGCCTACATCGGTAGCTGCCAGACTTGTGAGACGAGAAGAAAGAGAGTTTGGATGCCAGTTCTTTTGTGTTTTCTACCTTAAAAGGTCATTTCTTTTTGCCATGTTACATCATCACTGGCATGATTTTGACTTATTTCTGATCCCAAATGTCCATCTGCACTCAGCATTGAATACCCTCTCTGTAGTTTGTCCATTTCTGGTCCCTCTTTCAACAAACAATTTTAAGGCTTCAAGGAGCCTTCATAAACCCTTTTCATTAGCAAATGTAATGCTCTAAACATTAAAGCACAGAAGAAATTGCATTTGGCACACAGTTAATATTATCTTCAGACTTGCACTTGGGATCTTATCTATCTGGATTTCGCCTATCAGATAGAATGACTAGTACAGCAAACAAATTGACTTGAATGGGGACTCCTGTTCTATTCATTATGTTTCTATGCACGTATCATTACTTACACCATAACAGGTTATGTGCAATGAAACTAGCTAGACTCGTTCAGGTAGAAACTAATATTGCATATCATGAACATTACAACCAGTTCAAGACAGATAGATAAACTGACGTTACAAATCAGGAGAACTACAATAAAAGAGAAGCATAGGAGACCAGAACCGCTGTGGAAAAAAGGAATGTAGCTTGGCTGCCACGCTACTAACATTAGCTCTAGCTAGTGGCAGTGCATAATGCAGTGGCAAGAGAGCTAGCTATGGCCACATGACTTACTCAAAACCTTGAGTTGTGCTTTCTGGTATTGCCTGGTATTGTCATCAGACCCTGCAACAGTTTAAACACAAGCCCTGGTATTTACAACAAGTAGTTAGCTAGCTAACTAGGCTAATGTTAATATGAAGTTGTCGCTCAACAGCAAGCAAGTAACCCTGTAGCTAACATTACTGTTCCAACAGTTAACTTCTAGTCCTACTAAAGCATGTAGCTAGCTAAAGGCGCAGCAGGCTGCATATCTTTTTTTCAAAGATGTAACGTTACGATGAAATAGTCATTTTAAGGAGAACAAAAACGACTTACATTTGAACACCACGGCAGAAGCTTCACTATTCGCCATCCACCGAGGTGTTTTGTTTACTTGAAAAGATCTGTCAACTCCTCTCTTCCAATGCATTGTGGCTGTAAAATTCCAGAAAAGTGTGCATTGAATTGTACTAGATGAAAAGCCGAAAGGACATCATGGCATTTTAAAGCATACTCGATTTTCTATAAAACTTGAATTTCGCATAATGAGAATGAGTCAGGCGCGATTGTATTGGTTCTCTCTATATTAGCTGATTTCGGTTCCGCGTCCCATATCTAATTGATCTGCTGTTGTCAAAGCCGAAATGATTATGACATCCGGGCATTTAAAGTATACTCGATTTTAGAAATGTCACATACTATAAAACTGATTTTCTTTCTCACATTCAAACAGATTACTATTTAGGACGCAAGTATGGGTATTCAGACATGGCCCCTGACTTTTTTCCGTTTTCTTTTTTCTGTCAAGGACAGAACCAATGGTGGAATCATGAAATAAATAGTCAAACTATTTGCTCCCTGAAAAGTTCTGCTTTGTCATGACATGGTTGGAATAGTCAAGACTCCTGAGGATGGAACTGCAGGCTGGTGTCTGCTATCCACTGAGTCAAACGAGAACTTGGAACGCTTTATCATAACAGTCTGGCTGTGAGTGTGAGTTATTTATAACAGCAGCTTGGGTTAGTCTAAATTGAATGTAAAATGATGGGTTAATACAGAAATCATTGAAAAGGAAAAGGTGTAATGCTCGTTCATTGAAAATATGTTATTGTGTTTATTATATAAATATTAACAGCTTGGTTCATCCTACCGCGCCTGACAGGACATCAGTTGACAGGGTCATTCTTAAACCATACTTCATCTCCAGTTTACTCCTCCCCTAACCTGTGAGTCAATGAGAAGTTGGCTTCTTCAGAAGACTTTTACTTTAAGGAAAGTGCTCTGGCATACTTCCATCCTCCTACTCTGCTACCCTGACTGGGCCCAGTCCTCCTTCAGGGACTGCCTTTCCTAGAGGAGGTGGCCCTCATGGGCTGAACTGTGGGTGTAACGCTCCACTACACATGTGTCTGAGTGACTGCCACACAGCCGGGGCCACTGACTGAAAGGAGACGCAGCTGAGCAATGAGAGAGAAACCAAAGAGAGGCTGGTCTTCATGCTGGCTGTGGGAATGAGAGCGAAGCCAAGGAGAGGCTGTCCCCAGGCTGGCTGTGGGAATGAGAGAGAAGCCAAGGAGAGGCTGTCCCCAGGCTAGCTGTGTGAATGAGATTGAAGCCAAGGAGAGGCTGTCCCCAGGCTGGCTGTGGGAATGAGAGAGAAGCCAAGGAGAGGCTGTCCCCAGGCTAGCTGTGGGAATGAGAGAAAAGCCAAGGAGAGCTTTAATTACGAGGGGTATGATTGTCAGTGAGCGTCCTCAGGACTCTTGTATCTCTGACCCGCTACGTCTCTCATTCAGGCCTCTTATAGACCGGCACGGTGCCAAGTGAAAGATCAGATTTTACTTTGTTGCCGCTGAGCATAAAACGATGTCTGCGTCAGTTGGGAAGAAGCGAGGCAACTGAGGGATGTAACGATGGCCGTAATGTGAGTTTTAACAAAAGCCTCTTGTTAATCAGCCCGGTTTTTCAGTTAGCTCTTTTTTGCTCAGTTTGCTGGAAGATTTATGACATATTTGGTCTTTTAGTAAGGGCCTGGCTGTGCTTCTATGGTGTTCATAGTCATTTGCAGCTGGTAGGCCTAGACATTACGTGAGCCTCCAAAATGAAAATGTTAATTTGATCCTCCAAAAGGTGATGCTCCAGTTAACACACAGCTATTCTTATGCCACACATCTTCTCCCCAGTCTTGCTGCTACCAGCGGGGCGATTTTGATGGCTAGTTTGGGTTGCCTTAGTCTTGGTTCCTCTTGTACTCCCCGGACTCTGCAGTCTGGTTCCACTTGTACTCCCCGGACTCTGCAGTCTGGTTTCCTCACGCAGATGGGGGTCCCGGGCGACGGGCCAGCACACACAATTGCCCCATTGAGTTGCTTCCTTCTTAGCCTTGCACGCCAGAGTGACATCTCACAGTTTGCTCTGCGGAGTCTTGAGTTTCAGCAGGGCATTGAGGACTACTGCGCGCTGTGGGTTCCCATCTCTGCTATACCTTGGTAGTAGGAAGGCCAGCCACTGCACGGTCAGGGCTCCCAGCTCTGCCACACCTTGGTAGGGGGAGGCCAGCCAGCACGGTCAGGGCTCCTCTAGTTTATCACCCTCCATGGTTTATTTTACTTTGAAGTGAAGCCATTTGAAATGCACAGAAAAAAGCCCCTCATTCAGATCATTTGAAACTCCTGCATGGTTGGGTCTGGGGTTTGTCCAGGCAGGGTGTGTCGGTTCCCTGAGGGTAGAGCTGTAATAGTCTCCCATAGCAGGGATTCTTCTCAGATAGCCCAGGTTGCTGCCACCGCTGCTCTCACTCCATCTCCCTAGTGAGTATCCAACCTGCTGTGCTGCTGAGATCTCTTAGCCAATGTCATGCCCAATTGAACAACAGATTGGAGCTTTTTTTGTGTCCTAAGTATTTACAATTCTCTGAATGATTGTACAACAAGGTGTTTGTTTGAATTCTTGACTTCTTCAGGATAAAGGTGTATTAATCTAGTTGTATTAGTATAGGCCTAATTTGTTGATTGGGCACTTCTTCACCAATGGTAAAGCTTCACTTATGATAGAAGACCAAGATTCGGTTTGCAGTATCACTGTGAGCCAATCGAGAACACTGTTGTGATCTGAACATTTTTCCCAGAGTGCATTTTTGAGCTTCTGAATAGACGTGGGAGATATAATGCAGTGGTTTTATTGAGTGGGGAATAGTTTCCTCTTATCAGATTAAATGTATGCAGCTGAGCTGACTCAATATAGCCTAACATGCGGCCTCAAAATACCTATTTGTTTGACATTTTTACTGCAGTGTTAGGAGCTAGTAACACAATAATTTAGCTGCACCCACTATAACATCTGCCAAACTGTGTACGTGACCAATAAACTGTGATCTGATTAGAAAAGGCCCATTTGAAGGGCTGGTGCAGTGAATTGTGGTAGAATGTGTCCTCCCCTTTGAATGGGATGTACCTCATCCATTAATGCGGCCATTAAACTTAATAACATCCAGTCGTGTGTTAGTGGAGATGACAGAGGACAAGGCCTGGAAGAATCTTTGTCATTGTTATTATTTGTCTTTTAAGATGTCACTCTTGAGACACATTTTCATAAGTGCGGCAGCCTCTCTTCACCTGTATGATATGATAAAAGCAGTTATGGAGCCTTAGTGGAGCTCCTACGTGCCTGCAATGTTAAAAACAAGTATCTGGTGTTTTCTTCCCACTAAGCCTTTGAACAAACCTGACAACGGCTTGAATTCAGAAAGTATTGGTCAATCTAATCAAAGGATATAAACCGACGTGGCTGGAAAATGGACAAGTGAAACTTCCTGCTCCATTGATCATTTCAGTCAACAAGGCAAGACCTTTTACTTTAAATGCCAGGCCTTTGGTTTTGAACTGCCACTAACTGAGCTGTAGCAGCATGCCTCTTGCTCATTCTGAAATAACCAGGAGGGCAGTGGCAGAATCTCTTTTCATTAGACCTGCAGTAAATGACAGGCTTTTGAGATAAGCTAAGTGGGGACTAGTGTGCAAAGCTGTCATGAAGGCAAAGGGTGTCTACTTTGAAGGGTTTTTCTTTATTTAGACTATTTTCTACATTGTAGAATAATAGTGATGACATCAACTATGAAGTAACACATATGGAATCATATAGTAACCAAAAAAAGTGTTAAACAAATCAAAAATATATTTTAGATTTGAGGTTCTTCAAAGTGGCCACCCTTTGCCTTGATGACAGCTTTGCACACTCTTGGCATTCTTTCAACCAGCATTTTGAGGTAGTCACCTGGAATGCATTTCAATTAACAGGTGTGCCTTGTTAAAAGTTAATATATGGAATTTCTTTCCTTCTTAGTAGTTTTGAGCCAATCAGGGGACTAGTGTGCAAAGCTGTCATCAAGGCAAAGGGTGTCTACTTTGAAGTATCTAAAATCTAAAATATATTTTGATTTGTTTATCAATTTTTTGGCGGCACACAAGAATTTGTTCTTAACTGACTTGCCTAGTTAAATAAACATTTTTTAAATTTTTTATCCGTTGTTTTACAAGGTAGGGTTGGTATACAGAAGATAGCCTATTTGGTAAAAGACCAAGTCCATATTATGTCCTCGGTTGCAACACTCACTACCATGTTCCAAACTGCCTCTGGAAGCAACGTCAGCACAATAACTGTTCATTGGGAGCTTAATGAAATGGGTTTCCAAGTCCAAGCAGCCAAACACCAGCTTAAGATCACTGTGCGCAATGCCAAGCATCAGCTGGAGTGGTGTAAAGCTCGCCGCCATTGGACTCTGGAGCATGGGAAACACATTCTCTGGAGTGATGAATTACGCTTCACCTTATGGCAGTCCGATGGCCGAATCTGGGTTTGGTGGATGCCAGGAGAACGCTACCTGCCCCAAAGCATAGTGTAGTCACTTTAATAATGTTTCCGTATCTTGCACTACTGTTTTAACTATACGCTGTACCATTCTTCGGTGTCTTAGTCACTTAATCGTGTTTATATACTGCATCAACCACAACCTCTTATGTGTATAAAGCTTACTATGCCACTGTATCTCAGTCCAATGCCGCCCTGACATTTATGTATATATTCCCAATCCATTCCTTACTTAGATTTATGTGTATTTGGGTATATGTTGTGAAACTGTTAGATATTACTTGTCAGATATTATTGCTCTGTCGGAGCTAGAAGCACAAGCATTTCGCTACACCCGCAATAACATCTGCTAACCACGTGTATGTGACCAGTAACATTTTATTTTATTTTATTTGCTATGTCTGCGCTTCAGTGAGCAGCCACTCAGTCCAGCTCTACTCCAATGGGAGGAGGTGAGGAGACTGACAGGAAGAGGGGCAGAAGGAGAACTCCCGCCGGAGTCTTTGTATCCAAGTAAAATAACTGAGTAGTCCATTATACAGCAGCCATACAAGTTTTAACAAGGGAAATTACCCTGTCATTATCACCAGAGTGTTTAGTGGAGTGGCGTTAAGGTTAGTGGAGTGGGGGACTGGGGGTTGGAGGTCTCCTATGTCCTATGACTGAAAGGAAGAGGGAGATGTTCCTGGTAAGCTGCTGTAAGCACGAAAACAGAATTACTGGGCAGAACTTTGAACATGTGGGCACTGCATCCCATCGTGTGTGTGTGTGTGTGTGTGTGTGTGTGTGTGTGTGTGTGAGGGTGGAATGGACCACAGACCTGGAGAGTGGAAAAGGGTCAGAGACAGGCTTACCGTCAGAGACAGGCTTACCGTCAGAGACAGGCTTACCGTCAGAGACAGGCTTACCGTCAGAGACAGGCTTACCGTCAGAGACAGGCTTACCGTCAGAGACGGGCTTAATATGTGGAACAGTCAGAGACTGTTTAACAGTCAGAGACAGGCTTACAGTCAGAGATTCCTTCAGATGTAGGTTTACTGTAAGGCAGGAAGGCATCCTAATTTGCACCTCTATGAAAATGTTAGGTATTTGTTACCTACCATTACTATCATCAGGGTGGTGCCTTTGAAATAATGTAATTGTACCTTATGTAGGTTATACTACTTTATATTGGTTATACTCCAGCTCAGTCATTCAACCATTTCTCTGAAGTGTAAATATAGACTTCATCTTGGCGCTATTAGCCTGATCTGTTCTCACATATTCACATGCATGATGGGATTATATGATGAGGACAGGGTAGAGCAGAAACGGTAGACGCCTCAGAAAGCAATTTTTGTTCAAATTAAATCCCAGTAGGTTTGGTATTTCTGAAGAGGGTATTGGGTAGCTGGCATCCTGATGTGCTGCTGACGGTGGCAGCTCTTCCTGGATCCTTAGGCCTTCCGGATCCTGATTTGGTGTTAAATGAAGTGAAGTCTGAGTCAACCTCTCAGGCAGCTCACCTGTAACTGCCCCCAGCCCCAACTGCATTCAATGGCCTCAAGAGTCCCACTGAGAAAGCTTTTGGTGATAAATTAGAAGCAGCGGGTGTCCTGAAGTAATATCTCTGTGTTTATTCCAAAGTGGTGTATGTCAAAACATGAGCTGGTGGTGGTAACCAAGGTTAAGACTTCTCAGTGAGCTTATGAGGCAGGGGTGTCGAACTCACTTCGTGAGGTATGGTTTGCCATACCTATGTATTATGAAACTAAGCACGTCACAGGTTGGCTATATGAGTATATTAGTCTGATGCCATAGCCCTGATCATAATTTTGGCTAGTGTTATTTTTTTCTGTAGCATCCAGGTAAGAATCCCCCATTTTACACATTGTCAGAGTTTAATCCATTCTTGGTTTCTGTGGTGTGTCATTACTGCTATTATTATAGAGGGGTGACGGGTAATTTTCTGCTGTGGTTTTTAACAGCAATTCACTAAGGAATTACGCTTCGGAAAACTCACTGACTTGGAAGGACATGAAAGACTTGGATTTAAAATTAATAGTGATAGACTTAAGTACTTTCTCAGCACTATCCTGTTGAGCGGTTATCCTTTTTTTGTATTAAAACTAAAAAATGTATTAAATAAATGATAATTTTGGGGATTATTAAAATACTTATAAAAGGATAAAAAAACATTAAACAGGATTAGGATACTGTAGTATGTGATATTTTACCATAAACCTAGTGCTTCAAAAGAAGACTACCAAGTCTCCTTCATAAAGGTGGTGCTGTTCTATCTCTCACATGGTAACAAACTGTCAGTCAGCCCTCCAGCAGGAATGCGTCACCTTGGTGGGTGGTGACTGACTGACTGACTATGTCAATTCAGGCAACAATAGTGCTTTGACAGAGCTTTTATTAATGTATAGCCTAAAGAATGTGTTATAGTCATGTGAATGCAAGGTGTGGTGCCCCCCAATGCCCCTCCTCCAATCTGTGTTTTAAATAAAACTCAGTTACTCATCAACTAAAAACAATGTGCTTGAAAATAGGGTTGGGCGGTATCCAGAGTTTCATATCGTCATACCGTCCTTCTCTCACATCGGGATTCATGGTATTACTGGTCTAATACAAAAGGGGGCATCAAAAACATGCAACAAATGAGTCTATTACCAGAATGCTAACTAAATTAGCTCAAGTAATAGCACATTTCCATGGAGGCTGCTAGCTAAATATACTAATGAGCGCAAATGAAAATAAAGGAAGTGCAAAGACAAGGCAATCTAGGTCATAAAGAGCTACCGAATGTCATTTTTGGTGAGTTTTTGAACGGGATTGAATGGCATTGTGCAAATGACCAACGTTTTGAAGCATTCTTGTCTGAAGGAAGAACAGTACTGTGTACACACGGTGTCTGTGTGGAGTCTGGGAGTCGCTAGGGCAACAGGCCGGCTTGCTCTGCTCAGAGAAGATTGGGGAGGAGCAGACTGGCTGAGAACAGAGAGGAGAAAAAACGCAAGGAAATCAAGATAGCATTAGCAGCTGTACAGTTTACTAACTCATCCAAAGGGATTTGACTTCTCAAACACAGCAGAAAGCTAACACAATATGATGCCACGTCACCTTATTCATTCAGCCACTTACTTAGATAGCAAGTTAAACTTAGGGGTCGTGTTAAGGCAGAATTCTTAGGTTTTTTTCACGCAGACATTTTTTAAAAACACATAACAAATATCTTGCTGCGTTTTGTAAGCTCAGATATAAAATGCTTCTTATTAGGGATGCACCGATCACTTTTTTTTTAGGCCGATACCGATTGCCGATTTTCAGTCTTCAAAATCGGCCGATACCGATACCGATTTTATACTTTTTATATGTACATTATTCATTAAAGATACATTTTTATTCCAGATAAACTCAAAATTAGTGGTGAATTGAAAGCCATTTTATTGACAACTAGCAAATGCAGTAATGCAGGCTATAACCTGACAATAACTGTATTATTTTAGCAACAAAACAGAGTTTATATAATAGGCTAATCAAAATATTTTTCAGCATAACAGTCACCTGCCTATGGCCTATTTCCAAATCTGAATATTTAGAATACTTAAATGATGCCAAAAACCTATGTAAATAGATAACTAAAAAGCCAACAAATAGGCAATAAATAGTGTTTTTGTAAAAAAGAAAATAACTTTCTAAGAAACAAATGAATTGGCCTTTGAACATGGACCTTTGAAAATAAGTGAGGCAGTGAGAAACTTAAAATTGGTTAATTCGTCAATGCCATATGGCTACATCTCCTATTTCTCACTTTTAAGCATCAATGGTAGATTTCTTTTAACAAAGACGAGCATATCCACTTTTTCAGAAGACAGTCTGTTTCTCTTTTCATCCACGATATGTGAAACGGAGCTAAACAAGCGTTCGCTGTCCACACTTGTGGAGGGCGCAGAGAGGTAAACTTGTGCCATGGTTGCGACAGCAGGAAAACGGCCCTTGTTGTTCTGCCAGTAAGCCAGAGGTTGTGCGCTCCGTGGAATGGGTGCCTCTGAGAGGTAAAGCTGCATCTGCGATACAGCTCCGCTGCTGCTTTCCCGTGCCTCTGGAGTTTCACTCAATATTTTGTCGTACATTGCCTTATTATGTTTGTTTATTTTTATTTTTTTTACTTGCTTCCACCTCGAGATACACTGGGTTTACATATATTGCATTAGTTACATCTGTCTCCGACACGTTGCAAAATTGCCACACGGCCGACACGTTGAGAGCTTTACTGGCGCAAATCAATTCTTGGCTCACGTATTTTACGTCAAAGATCGGTTTTCTGTATCGGCCATTGGAAAGGAAATCGGACTACCACCGATCTCGTATTTTGAGTGGAAATCGGCCGATTCCGATATCTTGCCGATCGATCGGTGCATCCCTACTTATTGTAATTTCTAGTCAGTATTGGAGTCATTTTGTGCTTCAGTTTCACTTCTAAACTCTTGAGAATTCAGGAACGGGCATTTTATCAGCAGACAGCGCTCTGTATGATGTGTAGCTACTTTTCCTCGGCTACTTTTCCCCGGTGTAGCTAGCCAACTTTTCTTTGGTAAAATCAAGATTAACTTTAATCTAACCATTAGGAAATGTAGCTGGTTACATTCTTTCTATGATAAACATTAGCAATATGATGGCCATGCATCGTTTTTTGCAAAAAATACCTTGCTTTTTCATTGTACGCTCATTTACTTGTGTGGCTGCCAACCAAATAGCGTTGCATTTCTGTTGTCATCTGATGAAAATGAAGCTATTTTCTGCTGAATGTGTTGCACTAATGTATTTTCTGTGAAGGAAAACTATAGTTTCACGTCCCTGATCACTCTATTGAAGCAAAAAAACACTGTTGACTTTCAGTAAAACACAACCCCTGTCAATAAATAGCTGGACTCACCTGCTCCCGCTTTCTCCCGTTTTGCTATTTACAAACAAACATGTGACTGGCTCAACTGTTCAGGGGAACTAAGTAAGCTTCATAATGTAAAATGAAGACACAATCTGCTTTATCTCCTAACGTATTGCACAAGTTGACCGCAGGTATTTACCTAAAAAGTAGGTACAAATATTAACATTTCTAAAAAAACTTCAAAAAATAGTTTTATCGGTATTGACAGTATGGAAAAGCCATCCCGTGGCTATTTCCAAATACCCCATTATGGTATGTATGGTATACCGCCCAAGCCTACTTGTAAACTTTTTTTTTGCGTAACATGGGTAGAATTTTGCTAACTTTTGTCTCCAGGTTGTTTAAGGTGTTGATGGCCAATATGACACGCCAGACCCTTTTCTGGGTCTGAAGCCTGGGAAGAGTCCACTGCAAATGCTTCCCAGAAATTAGATGTAGTGCAGAATTTGTTTTAGCTTCTGCACTGCACCACTTTCTTGCATCTTCTTATTACAAGGTCCTGATCAAATTACTACATCCTTGGTACTAAATGGCAAGTTAGAAGTTTAACTAGCAAGTTAATTTAACTAATTTAACCTTGTTTTGTACTTCATTACAGCATCTTTCAAATTTATTAATTGCCTTGGGATTTTGTTGGGCTCTATGATAACATATTTCTTTAAGAGACTAAAGCCTTGTTTATCTTCTCACAATAGAAAAGTATATTGTGCTAAATTCATAATCTGAGCAACAAAGACGCTTGTTGGTCCACAGCGTGTTTGCTGCACTCACTTTTCAGCCACATTTAATTTGTTCATTTGAGGGTCAGAATCCGCCCATGTGACTGTGCATGCAGCCTAAACCGCTAAAAATGATGTCCATCACCTCAATTGAGATTGAACTCATGATGCTTTCAGTTGCATTACTGTCAAAAGAGAATAACCATGTGCCTATACTAGCACACTGTTAGTCAATGTTGTCGTAAGCAGCGTTCAAGAAACCCACCCTATACTTGACCCTGTTGGCTTAGATCTAATTGCATGAGCAGAGTCACCAGTCAGTAAGCTAGCTATCAAATGCAATTACGTCTGGTTACAACGAGCAATAAAATCCCCACCAGCAATCCCACAGTCTCATGTTTCATGACGTAATCAGTGTGTATACCGGGTCCTGTGGAATGTTAAGTCTCTGTTGCATTCCAGAGGTGAGGCCACATCATGCTGAGCTCAAAGCAGGGGGGGCCCTTGTGATGACATACAGGAATCACTGTGGTCAAGGTGAACTGACTAAGTGGGCCTTCACATCAGAACAGATCATTCCAGTGGTCAAAATTATAGACTAGCGGCTGTAAAACCCTACGGGTTAATAACGGCTCTCAAGTAAGAACCATAACTTATTTAATGTCCTGTCCCCCGGTGATATAACTGTATGGCAGCTTCATGTTCATACTTTCTGTACTGTATGGCTTTGACCATGAGTGGTGGTGTGTATGTGTGTGTCTTCTGGACAAAGTCTCTGGATGATACGGATGGTGTGTGTGTCCCAGGTTGGCTCTTAAGCTAGGACTTAATGGGATCTGCCACCGAGCTAGGACTTAATGGGGTCTGCCACCGAGCTAGGACTTAATGGGGTCTGCCACCGAGCTAGGACTTAATGGGGTCAACCACTGAGCTAGGACTTAATGGGGTCTGCCACTGAGCTAGGACTTAATGGGGTCTGCCACCGAGCTAGGACTTAATGGGGTCAACCACTGAGCTAGGACTTAATGGGGTCAGCCACCAAGCTAAGCCTTAATGGAGTCAGCCACCGAGCTAAGACTTAATGGGGTCAGCCACTGAGCTAGGACTTAATGGGGTCTGCCACCGAGCTAGGACTTAATGGGGTCTGCCACCAAGCTAGGACTTAATGGGGTCTGCCACCGAGCTAGGACTTAATGGGGTCTGCCACAGAGCTAGGACTTAATGAGGTCAGCCATAGAGCTAGGACTTAATGGGGTCTGCCACCGAGCTAGGACTTAATGGGGTCTGCCACTGAGCTAGGACTTAATGGGGTCTGCCACCAAATTCAGAGGCTCTTCTCCTCCTGAATCATGCTAGTCCCAGAAGTTCCTGTTGTTTTCTGATTTTGATGTTTAAATTGATGGTATCGATTTCTCTCAAGGGGAAAGTCGCCCTCCTCCCCCTGTGTATTAGTGACAGCTTGCTAATGGACAACTCCATGTTTAACCCATGAACAGCGAGTCGGTGGTGATGCACAGAGGACAGATCCAAAGTGGCATGGAAGCGGACTCCTAACACAGACTGTTATCACCCAGGTTAATACGAACAGAGAAAGTCATTACACCAGCTAACACACCAATCTGCTCCGAACATAATGGAATATAACGGCTTCAGATTTGTTTCATTACAAAAGATGTAAATATTTTACAAAAGTGTGAACAAAACATCTACTGTTATCATGGTGTTGCATTTGCAAACTTGATCAAGTGAATCTTCACAATATGGAAATTAGTATATGTTTATTGTTCTCATAATTAGAATAGCAAAAATGTGCATCCTATTTGCATCCATCGAGGATATGAATCTCATCTGACAGGCGCAAGCATTCTGTTTTAATTAGTACTGTATCGTCGGGTCACAGCCACCGCCGGTGTCTTCCCGGCCTGGTCAGGTCGCACTCTGGTGGCTCAACATTACTGTAATGACTGTGGCCATTACAGTAATGCAGTTATTCTGGACCTGATTAGAGGCTCTGTCTCTGGCCAGCAGTAAGGCAGCCATGCCTGGGCTCTTCAGTGGTTCAGTGTTTAATGTCTGGGACAGATGGTATTTATTAAGCCCTCTATTTTCTCAGCACCAGGGCCCTGGGCAGAAAGCTGATGGTTCACTCACTCACTCACTCACTCACTCACTCACTCACTCACTCACTCACTCACTCACTCACTCACTCACTCACTCACTCACTCACTCACTCACTCACTCACTCACTCACTCACTCACTCACTCACTCACTCACTCACTCACTCACTCACTCCTATATTCCATTCTATTCCATCACTTGGACTTTCAGAAGATGACATAATTTTTACTAGGCCCACCGTTGTGACATGTGGGCCCAAGATTACTTCCAAATGCTGTGGTTATGAATATTGGTTTGATGGATTGTGTCACCAGCTGAAAAACATGTATATGTTCCCGGAGAGCATTACCAGATGGAAAACAGCCCAGTGTCCAAACATGTGATGGTTGAAAGTGTTTTAAAGATATAGTACACTGTGCAGAAATCGCTCCGCCATTTCCTGGTTGCTCAAATTATAACAGTTTGCCTAATTTCAGTTCATGTGACAAAACAAGCAAGAATCAATCAATCACATTTATTTATAAAGCCCTTTTTACATCAGCAGGTGTCACAAAGTGCTTATACAGAAACCCAGCCTGAAACCCCAAACAGCAAGCAATGCAGATGTAGAAGCACAGTGGCTAGGAAAAACTCCCTAGAAAGGCAGGAACCTAGGAAGAAACTTAGAGTAACCAGGCACTGGGGTCTAACATATGGAGTGAGATCTCTTGTTGGCTAACATATATATGGAGGGAGATCTCTTTCTGGCTAACATATATGGAGGGAGATCTCTTGCTGGCTAACATATATGGAGGGAGATCTCTTGTTGGCTAATATATATGGAGGGAGATCTCTTGTTGGCTAACATATATGGAGGGAGATCTCTTGTTGGCTAACATATATGGAGGGAGATCTCTTGTTGGCTAACATATATGGAGGGAGATCTCTTGTTGGCTAACATATATGGAGGGAGATCTCTTGTTGGCTAACATATATGGAGGGAGATCTCTTGTTGGCTAACATATATGGAGGGAGATCTCTTGTTGGCTAACATATATGGAGGGAGATCTCTTGTTGGCTAACATATATGGAGGGAGATCTCTTGTTGGCTAACATATATGGAGGGAGATCTCTTGTTGGCTAACATATGCAAGAAACAACCCCATTTTTCTCTAATGACTTTCAAGGAAGTCTGATACATTTTTCCTGAGCCTGCACAGCTTGTGCTGCAGATTACTCAACCGACCGAAGACTCGTCAGACTGACTTAGCAAAAACACAAAAAAGAGAAGAGTAGAGGAGGGAAAGACGTTCTCTGTCAGCCGAATGGCAACATTTTAGTTGTGATTAATTGCACCGAATAATTTAGCCATCAGAGGCAGCGGGTTGGTTTTGGCAGGACAGCCTTTCATCATTTTCTTGAATTGATTTCTTGATTAAGTTAAACTGACCCTTTCACCTGCCCATGCCAGAGGAGTCATTAATGAGGGTTCAATAAAGCTGGATGTTTTCTTTACACTGAATTTGAGTTTGCTGGTTAGCTAAGCTATATTTAGCGTTCTGGGCAAAGCAGAATGTTTAAAGTCTAAGGCCGCATTCACAAGGCCACATTCATGAACTTTAAGACAGGAATAAATTGTTAGAACATTGACGTTGTGTCTTCTCTATTCATGATATTTCTATCTGCAACTTTCAGTACGTTGAACCCTCCTGAACCCGATTCAGGTGAAGCAAGTTTTCTTGTTTTGCTCTGCATCCGTGGTTAGGTCTAGCTGTTGTGGTTCGTCATGTTCATGGCATCAGTGACTGTCTCAAGGCCAAGGCTGACTGCATGGCTCATGAGAAGTTCACAGTGAACTGTTTAGCTAAATGAGAAAATAAAACTATTCTTACTCTAATGCTGTTGAGTCACTATGCATGGCTGTTGAAGTTTGAATAAGCATCACCATCTTGTAGCTTGTCAGCATCTGGAAATGACCTTTGTAAATCACTCCATTGCTGTCAGTGGGTAAATGAAAGACCTTTTCAGTTGTCCAAGGGTAGGGCACTAACACACACTAACCACACCTAGGGCTGTGGCGGCCATGACATTTTGTCAGCCAGTGATTGTCAAGCAAATAACTGCCGGTCGCACAGTAATTGACTGTTAATTAACATACAGTGTTCAGACCCCTTTCCTTTTTCCACATTCTGTTATGTTACAGCCTTATTCTAAAATTGATAAAATTATATTTTTTCCTCATCAATCTACACACTACCCATTAAGACGGAGTGAAAACAGGTTTTTAGAAGTGAAGACATCAAAACTATGAAATGACACATATGGAATCATGTAGTAACCAAAAAAGTGTTAAAAAAATCAATATATATTTTATATTTGAGATTCTTCAAATAGCCACCCTTTGCCTTGATGACAGCTTTGCACACTCTTGGCATTCTCTCAACCAGCTTCACCTGGAATGCTTTTCAAACAGTTTTGAAGGAGTTCCCACATATGCTGAGCAGTTGTTGGCTGCTTTTCCTTCACTCTGCAGTCCGACTCATCCCAAACCATCTCAATTTGGTTGAGGTCTGAGGATTGTGGAGGCCAGTTCATCTGATGCAGCACTACAACACTCTCCTTGGTAAAATAGCCCTTAACAAACCTCCAGGCTGTGTGAGTCATTGTCCTATTGAAAAACAAATGATAGTTCCACTAAGCCCAAACCAGAAAGGAGGTTGACGGAATTGTCCGTAGAGCTCCGAGACCAGGATTGTGTCGAGGTTCAGATCTGGGGAAGGGTACCAAAAAAAGTGTGCAACATTGAAGGTCCCCAAGAACACAGTGGCCTCCATCATTGTTAAATGGAAGAAGTTTGGAACCACCAAGACTCTTCCTAGAGCTGGCCGCCCGGCCAATCGTGGAAGAAGGACCTTGGTAGGGAGGTGACCAACAACCCAATTGTCAGGGAAAGATGAACGGAGCAAAGTACACATAGATCCTTAATGAAAACCTGCTCAGGACCTTCCAACAGGACAATGACCCTAAGCACACAGCCAAGACAATGCAGGAGATCCTCCTGAGTGATTCAGCGGTCACTACAGACCTGGGTTCGATCCCAGGCTATGTCACAGCCGGCCGTGACTGGGAGACCTATGAGGCGGCACACAATTGGCCCAGTGTCGTCCGGGTTAGGGGAGGGTTTGGCCGGCCGGGATGTCCTTGTACCTTTTGCGCTCTAGCGACTCCTTGTGGCGGGCTGGGCGCATACACGCTGACATAGGTCGCAAGTTGTATGGTGTTTCTTCCGACACATTGGTGCGCCTGGCTACTTGACTCATGTTGTAAAGCGAGGCAATGTGCTTAATATTAGGACAGTTGATAAATAAATATACTAGGCTTAGCCTATAGAAAGCTGATGGGATCCTCCTCTTTTTAATAAACGTTTTCTCACTCAATTGCATAGCCTATAGAAATGTTGCGCAACATGAGCTCATGGGCTCTCATGAAGTGTTTGATTAGATTTTCGATTACATTTGCATTGATGTCAGAGTGATTAGAGGGACAATAGAGTGCTGAGTACCAGGCAGTTATCAAGTTTGGTAGGCTACTAATGACCATCAGCAGCATCAGAGCTTGGAGAAGCCTAGTTACCTTGACTAAACAGTCACATGGAATTTTACTGTGCACATGACTCCTGACAGCTGGTGTGGCGGTAATACGGTCACCTTAACAGCCCTATCCATGGGTAAAAGTCTGCACTGTGTGGAGATGCGCTATAAGACATTTTTTGAAAGATTCCAAGTCTGTTCACAGATATGCAGACATTACCTCTTCCAGTTCTTGTATTTTTAAATGCCTAAATGTGACAAATCCCAAAACATACTTCTCTCTACACGCTTATCATCATACATTATATAGCCTAGTCATCATAGTGTCACTTTACTGCCTGGTTCCTACAGTTCAGTATCTGGCATCATAGTGTCACTTTACAGCCTGCTTATTACAGTTCAGTATCTGTCATCATAGTGTCGCTTTACTGCCTGGTTCCTACATTTCAGCATCTGGCATCATAGTGTCGCTTTACTGCCTGGTTCATACAATTCAGCATCTGCCAGCATATTGTCTCTTTACTGCCTGGTTCCTACAGTTCAGTATCTGTCATCATAGTGTCGCTTTACTGCCTGGTTCGTACAGTTCAGTATCTGTCATCAAAGTGTTGCTTTACTGCCTGGTTCGTACAGTTCAGTATCTGTCATCATAGTGTCGCTGTACTGCCTGGTTCCTACATTTCAGCATCTGTAGCACCATAAACCAGTGTGTTCAAGAATACCCTCAGCATTAACTTAACTGAAGTTGGCAACCGAAGAGGGTGTTGGCAGTCTCTTTCAATCTGTAGCAGTGCTGTACATTTGCATGTCACAGTTGTGCAGCCCTGTCTAGCAAGATGATCCAACTGAACACAGCCTTCTCTCTCGCTCTCTCTGGGATGTTCAGGCTGATGTTATTAGGGGGAATGGTTCTCCTCCCAGCTTTAAGAGGTGTGCGTACCCTCTTACAGCCTACTTTTGTCTGTGATGTCAAGCAGTATGTTTTAACTCCATACATACTGTATGATTGACTGCTTGGATGTTTTCTTACCCCTACAGTATATGGGTACGCTTGTTATGTAATTTACTCTCTGACAAACCGGATTGAGATCTGGTTTTACTGCTCAAGCATTTTTCTCCTGTCACTGTTCACAATGTTCTGAGGAAACTAATTTGATTTCGCTCCGATGAACCCAGTGGGAGACCAAATCGTCACTTTATGACTCTACAGATCTGACTTATTATTAAAACTCTTTTAGTAGAGTATGACAAGGACAGTTCAGTTCAGACAAGTGCTAAGTCATCCCACCTGTTCTATCAGCAGGGCCTGTAAATATTGAAATGTTTTTTAGTGCTCCATTGGCAGATTTTTGTTGTGGAATCCAGCTGTGTTCTTTTAACTGCTACATTCCCTCCTTGCTTTTACGGTAGTTCAAGCTTGTGAAGACCTCACATACAGTTGACCTACATAACCCTACATATGCCTCCAACCTAAAAGTCAAGAAGCTTTTGTTCTGGCTAAGAGGATGTATGGTTGACTTTAATACAGACGTTTGAATAGCATTAGGATGCTACAGTAACACATCTATCACTCTTAACTAGTGATTTCTCAGGTCTCCCACAAAGAGACCCACCCGGTGGCTTGGTGATGAGTTGTTTATAGCCAGAGGCTAACTCTGTGATGAGTGTTAGGAGAAGAGTGTGAATTCCTCCCATAGCGCTGCCTGTAATGTTAATGACAGCACAATAATTGTTCCGATGTTCTGCCAAGCGTGAAAAACGATGAACAAATGTGACTTCATGAGAATCACTCTGTAAATCACAATGTAGGCTGTTTGTCAGCGATATGACTGTCAATTTCACATGCAAACAAACCGAGCAATGTTATGACTAAGGTTATTTATTTTGTCATATTTTTTCTTGCTTTTTTACTGAAATTACTTGTTATTGTAAATGGTGTTGGTATTGTGGTTTTGCAGAGCAGATTTAATTAAGTGGAATATGCACATCATTCATTAGAATAATTATATTGATCTACATCCGAGTCAGCCCGCGGTGTGTTACAGGCTTGCAGTTCTGCAGTGTTTCACCGTTTTGGTTTGGCCCATGCCTGTCAGCGCGGCTATATTTCGCAGGAGTTGGTTATAGAGGCAGGCGAGATTGAACAAATGGGCTCTATGCTGAGGCGTCCTGCAGTGTGGGTACACATGTACAGTAGGATCTTAATTTGATCACCCTGTTCCAGGAGATTGCTTGACATTTAAAACTTGTACTGTATTTTAGGTTTTTATAAGGCTTCTGAAGAGTTTCCCTTACGAAAAATGTATCAACCCCTATAAAAATGCCCATGAATTATAATTCACATAATTCACATTTCCTGTTGTTGCAGGATTATTTTCCTGCTGTAGCAAATTAATATTCTACATCTGTACTCTTCACTGGCTTTGTGTTGGCACACAACTCCTGTGTGTTCTAACACTGATGGAAATCCATCTGGCTGTTTAGACACAAATGTTCTTCTGCTTTTGTTGTTGCCGTGACATCAGAACAGCAACCACTCCTCTTAGGGAGTATAGGCAATCGACAATTCCTCTCCATCGCGTTCTGTTCTGTGAATCCTCACAAAACATATTGTTGTGGATCAATCATGCACCTGGCGATGATTGGAAAGTTCAAGAATACCTGCATTTGTAGACTATTTCCCCATAAGTCTAGAATGTTTCTAAAAACATATCCTGCTGGTTATAAGCAGGGAGACAACAACATGTGTTTTGTTCATTTAGATTGTATAAAATATTGTTTTTTTGTATACTGGGTGTAATTTACAGGCTGTCTGTGTGTTTGACCCAACATACCATACAGAAATACTCTTGGTCTGCCCCTTGACTTGACATACACATTGTAAAGTTTATTTGAATGGCTGTGAGCCCTAAGATGAATAAAACATGCCCTCTGTCCATTTGCTTTTGATAAGTAGCCTACTTTGTAAATTGTTGAATGTAAATGGAAAAATGGTCTACTGTCATAGGATGCTTTTGACAAACTCGCTGACATTTTAAAAGCTGCTCGAAGCAGAGCAATGTCAGGTCAGGGGCATCTTGTTGCCACAGTAACATGATGATGCAAATCATGCGTTTGTAATTCCACAGCTAACCTTGAACAAATCAATCAATAGCACCAACCGGGAACTAGGACGACTACAGTATTTTAAAAGCTTTTTCTAACCATGCTTTCAGAATTAGTCTGGGAAATGTGCTTGACATTCTCGGTGCTTGACATACTGCTATTTATGAACATGGGGGTTGTCCATCTTTAGATCATCATGAATGTAGAAAGGGCCATTTTCTATATGTTTCTGTATTCATGAATGTAGAAAGGGCCATTTTCTATTTGTTTCTGTATTCATGAATGTAGAAAGGGCCATTTTCTATTTGTTTCTGTATTCATGAATGTAGAAAGGGCCATTTTCTATTTGTTTCTGTATTCATGAATGTAGAAAGGGCCATTTTCTATTTGTTTCTGTATTCATGAATGTAGAAAGGGCCATTTTCTATTTGTTTCTGTATTCATGAATGTAGAAAGGGCCATTTTCTATTTGTTTCTGTATTCATGAATGTAGAAAGGGCCATTTTCTATTTGTTTCTGTATTCATGAATGTAGAAAGGGCCATTTTCTATTTGTTTCTGTATTCATGAATGTAGAAAGGTCCATTTTCTATTTGTTTCTGTATTCATGAATGTAGAAAGGGCCATTTTCTATTTGTTTCTGTATTCATGAATGTAGAAAGGGCCATTTTCTATATGTTTCTATATTAATGTGTCTTTGTGTTTCTTTAGCAGGATGACTGGAACGGTATTGACTCATCAAATCAGGCCCAGGTCTTCCGTAACACAGACGACAAAACCAACAGCCTGGAGACGCTCCCCCCAGGTAAGAGACAGATATCCCAACCCAGCCAGGCATCCACCAGCGCCGTCCGTTCTGATTAGCCCCTCCATTTACAGACGGGCACAGGAGAGTCCGGATGAGATCAGTCAACACAGGATTCTAACCTACTGTGTTTAAAACTATTAACTACCTTTCCTATTCACAAGGTCAGGGCTAATTATGCAAGGTGTGTATAGGAATGCTATGAAAAACGTCTGAATTCATCTGGGCGTTTTTCTGAGTGTCTGATCATTGTCATCGGGCCAATCACCCAAGTCCCTATCGTACCAATTTGCGAGCCTGTGTGCTCAACCGAACCGAGATCCAATTTAGCAGAGCTGCTTAATGCATTAAGCTTCAGGTGTAAGCAAATGCTGACGTTATAAAGGCTTTTCCTGTATTTAAAAAAGCAGCTTGCCGTGTAGGGAGGAATATAAATTACAGTATTTTTACCATCAGAACTGTCACATATTCTCTCCTTGGCAAGGTAATCCTTGGAGAGCTGTTCCATTTAATTTATGTCACAAACATTCTGTGTTTTCTGTAAAGGTAGGGCAGGGAGAAAGCTTTCTTAATTTTTGTCAGAAACATTCTGTGTTTTCTGTAAAGGTAGGGCAGGGAGAAAGCTTTCTTAATTTATGTCACAAACATTCTGTGTTTTCTGTAAAGGTAGGGCAGGGAGAAAGCTTTCTTAATTTATGTCACAAACATTCTGTCTTTTCTGTAAAGGTAGGGCAGGGAGAAAGCTTTCTTAATTTATGTCACAAACATTCTGTATTTTCTGTAAAGGTAGGGCAGGGAGAAAGCTTTCTGCTTTTGTATCCTGAACAATATGTAATATAACACTCTGGGGTTTACAGTAGTTCCAGGGAATCATCACTATTCAGATATCTTGTTTCAGTGCCTCACACTATTTAGGTCACTCCGATTAACACTCAAGTTGGAGCGTAACAAAGAATTCACAGAAAGGTGCCGTTTTTAATTAAGAGGCTTTCCAGATGGCCTATATACAGTTACTCCTTTTTTGACTGTGAGTAAGTATGAAATCAAAGCTGAATTCAGCCATATCCTATACCACATATTCCTAAATGTACATTCCCATATTACTACTGTACAATACGGTAAAAGATCTGCTAGCTACTCCTTGCCATATGGAGCTGAAGATCCAGCCAAAATGTGGGTCCAAATGTGCCGAGGCACCAGTGAGGGGCCTTCCTCTCTATCTGCCCATCAGCCACAGTACTGTGTTTCAGCTCTCTATCTGTAGGACTTTGTGCTCGTCCAAGCTGGCCATCAGCCACAGTACTGTGTTTCAGCTAGAGAGCTCCTCACTTCCCCACTCAAGGGCTCTTATAAGGCTTTATGGTTCCCTGTCCGAATGCCAAAACAATCCCACAGACCACCTCTGGTACAGTTTTAGGCGGGGCATGGACTCTACAACCAAAACCAAGATGGCGTAACAGTGCAGACGTATTTTTTGTTCGTCCCGTCTCATGTAAATAGTTTGTAATAGTTTGTAAATTGTCTTTCCACACATTTGTATTTATTTATTTTGTTCCCGATTTACCTCTCCTGCAACCCACCTTACCCAACGTGAAACGGATCTATTATCCTTACTTTTCATTCTTTTAACTGAACCGCAGTCAGAAGCTAGTCTGCTAGCTAGCTTGCTAACTAGCTTCTAGCCATCGCTAACCACTGCTAGCGGTCCTCACCACTGCTATGCCTGCATCAGACAGCTTTTAGTTCGGACATTATCGGCCAGTCTGCACAGCGCGCTACCAACCCAGCGCATATCGGACTGCGCTCCCTTCCATTTCACCGGATTTCCACTGAAATCACAGGACCATCACACCGGATCATCACAGCTAGCTAGCTGCAATCGAGTGACCGACGTTTTTGGCTAACCTCCATTGTTTGTTTACATCCTACCTATGCTAGCGTGAGCTAGGCTCATCTCCCGGACAGCCGACGTGTGCTAGCTACTCTCCCGGGCTCCAGTACCTTATCAACCTACCTGGACCTTCTACTGTCGATACGGAGCCCCACCGAGCCACCGTGACTGGTCTGCCGACGTAATTGTCCGACGTGGTCTCAACAGGGTTCTCCTCTGCGACGTCGCCGAAGATCCATCTGCTAGCCCGGCCTGCTAACACTCTGAACACTGTGCCTCCTGGCTTGCCTAGTCCAGCGCCCATTGAATTCTGCTCTCTGGCTGGCCTCTTTGCTGCTCATCGGACCCTATGATCACTCAGCTTCACAGCTGATGTCTGCAGGACTGTCTGGTTATACGGTATTTCTTTCTGTTTAACTGCCAGGCCTCAGGTCCTGTGTGTAGCATATGACATTTTTCTCTAACTGACCCTCTTTGTCCATTCATCGCCATTACCCGTCGTTGCCTTAGCCCTCTTAATTAACTTTTTTTTTTTTTTTTTTTTTTAATTTTAATTTTTGTCCCTCATTAACTGTTTGTTTTTATGCCCCTTTATTTCAATATGCCTTGTCTTTTGTTGTTTAGGTTAGCTATTATTGTTTTATTTCACTGTAGAGCCCCCAGTCCTGCTCAACTGGCCTCTGATAGCTCCTTTGTCCCTCCCCCCACACATGTGGAGACCTCACCTGGCTTAAATGGTGTCTCCAGAGATGCAACCTCTCTCTTCATTACCCAACGCCTAGGTTTACCTCCACTGAACTCACACCCTACGATACCCTTGTCTGTACATTATGCCCTCAATCTATTCCACCACGCACAGAAATCTGCTCCTTTTATTCAATGTACCCAACGTACTAGACGTCCTGTTCTTAAAGCCCTTAGTAGAATACTGATTCTATTACTCCTCTGTTCCTCTGGTGATGTAGAGGTAAACCCAGGTCCTGTAGCTCCCAGTACTACACCTATCCCCCAGGCGCTCTCATTTGTTGACTTCTGTAACCGTAAAAGCCTTGGTTTCATGCATGTCAACATTAGAAGCCTCCTCCCTAAGTTAGATTTATTCACTGCTTTAGCACACTCCGCCAACCCGGATGTCCTAGCTGTGTCTGAATCCTGGCTCAGGAAGGCCACCAATAATTCGGAAATCTCCATCCCCAACTACAATATTTCCCGTCAAGATAGAACTGCCAAAGGTGGCGGAGTTGCAATCTACTGCAGAGATAACCTGCAGAGTTCTGTCATACTGTCCAGGTCCGTGCCCAAACAGTTTGAGCTTCTACTTTTAAAAATCCACCTTTCCAGAAATAAGTCTCTCACTGTTGCCGCCTGTTACAGACCCCCCTCAGCCCCCAGCTGTGCCCTGGACTCCATATGTGAATTGATTGCCCCCCATCTATCTTCAGAGTTTGTATTGTTAGGTGACTTAAACTGGGATATGCTTAACACCCCGGCCGTCCTTCAATCTAAGATAGATGCCCTCAATCTCACACAAATTATCAAGGAACCCACCAGGTACAACCCTAAATCCGTAAACATGGGTACCATTATTGATATCATCCTGACTAACTTGCCCTCCAAATACACCTCATCTGTTTTCAACCAGGATCTCAGCGATCACTGCCTCATCGCCTGCGTTCGCAATGGGTCAGCGGTCAAACGACCACCCCTTATCACTGTTAAACGCTCCCTAAAACACTTTTGTGAGCAGGCCTTTCTATTCGATCTGGCCCAGGTATCCTGGAAGGATATTGACCTCATCCCGTCAGTAGAGGACGCCTGGTTGTTCTTTAAAAGTGCTTTCCTCACCATCCTAAATAAGCATGCCCCTTTCAAAAAACGTAGAACTAAGAATAGATATAGCCCTTGGTTCACCCCAGACTTGACTGCACTAGACCAACAGAAAAACATCCTGTGGCGCACTGTATTAGCATCGAATAGCCCCCGCGATATGCAGCTATTCAGGGAAGTCAGGAACAAGTACACACAGTCAGTTAGAAAAGCAAAGGCCAGCTTTTTCAAACAGAAATTTGCTTCCTGTAGTACTAACTCCAAAAAGTTCTGGGACACTGTAAAGTCCATGGAGAATAAGAGCACCTCCTCCCAGTTGCCCACTGCATTGAGGCTCGGAGACACTGTTACTACCGATAAATCCACGATTATCGAAAATTTCAATAAGCATTTTGCTACAGCTGGCCATGCTTTCCACCTGGCAACCCCTACCCCGGCCAACAGCTCTGCACCCTCGGCAGCTACTTGCCCAAGCCCCCCCCGCTTCTCCTTCACCCAAATCCAGACGGCTGATGTTCTGAAAGAGCTGCTAAGTCTGGACCCCTACAAATCTGCTGGGCTAGATAATATGGACCCTCTCTTTCTGAAATTATCAGCCAAAATTGTTGCAACACCTATCACTAGCCTGTTCAACCTCTCTTTCGTATCGTCTGAGATCCCTAGAGATTGGAAAGCTGCCGCGGTCATCCCCCTCTTCAAAGGAGGAGACACTCTAGACCCAAACTGTTATAGACCAATATCCATCCTGCCCTGCCTTTCTAAAGTTTTCGAAAGCCAAGTTAACAAACAGATAACTGACCACTTCGAATCCCACCGTACCTTCTCTGCTATGCAATCTGGTTTCAGAGCTGGTCATGGGTGCACCTCAGCTACGCTCAAGGTACTGAACGATATCATAACCGCCATCGATAAAAGACAGTACTGTGCAGCCGTCTTCATCGACCTGGCCAAGGCTTTCGACTCTGTCAATCACCGCATTCTTATTGGCAGACTCAACAGCCTTGGTTTCTCAAGTGACTGCCTTGCCTGGTTCTCTAACTACTTTGCAGACAGGGTTCAGTGTGTCAAATCGGAGGGCCTATTGTCCGATCCTCTGGCAGTCTCTATGGGGGTGCCACAGGGTTCAATTCTTGGGCCAACCCTTTTCTCTATATACATCAACGATGTCGCTCTTGCTGCTGGTGACTCTCTGATCCATCTCTACGCAGATGACACCGTTCTGTATACATCTGGCCCCTCTTTGGACACTGTGTTTACTAACCTTCAAACAAGCTTCAACGCCATACAACACTCCTTCCGTGGCCTCCAACTGCTCTTAAACGCTAGTAAAACTAAGTGCATGCTTTTCTATCGAACGCTGCCAGCACCCGCCCACCGGACTATCATCACTACTCTCGACGGGTCCGAATTAGAATACGTGGACACCTACAAATACCTAGGCATCTGGTTAGACTGTAAACTCAACTTCCAGACTCACATCAACCATCTCCAATCCAAAATTAAATCCAGAATTGGCTTCCTATTTCGCAACAAAGCCTCCTTCACTCATGCTGCCAAACATGCCCTTGTAAAACTGACTATCCTACCGATCCTTGATTTCGGCGATGTCATTTACAAACTAGCCTCCAACACTCTACTTAGCAAATTGGATGTAGTCTATCACAGTGCCATCCGTTTTGTTACCAAAGCCCCATACACTACCCACCACTGCGACCTGTATGCTCTCGTTGGCTGGCCTTCATTATATATTCGTCGCCAAATCCACTGGCTCCAGGTCATCTATAAGTCATTACTAGGTAAATCCCCGCCCTATCTCAGCTCACTGGTCACTATAGCAACACCCACCCGTAGCATGCGCTCCAGCAGGTATATCTCACTGGTCACCCCCAAAGCCAACACCTCCTTTGGCCGCCATTCCTTCCAGTTCGCTGCTGCCAATGACTGGAACGAATTGCAAAAATCACTGAAGCTAGAGGTTCCTATCTCCCTCACTAACTTTAAGCGTCAGCTGTCAAAGCTGCTTATCGATCACTGCACCTGTATATAGCCCTTCTGTAAATAGCCCACACTACTACCTCATCCCCATATTTATTTTTGTTATTTTTCACAAATCTTGCACTCCAGTATCTCTATTTGCACATCATAATTTGCACATCCTTCATTCCTGTGTTAATGATGATAATCTGTAATTTGTCTCACCACTATGGTCTATTTATTGTCCTACCTCTTAACCTTACTGCATCTTGCACTACATTTTGCACTCTGTATATAGACTTTCCATTGTGTTTTTGACCATGTTTGTTTACTGTGTAACTCTGTGTTGTTTTTGTCGCACTGCTTTGCTTTGTCTTGGCCAGGTCGCAGTTGCAAATGAGAACTTGTTCTCAACTGACCTACCTGGTTAAATAAAGGTGAAATAAAAACAAAAAAAAAACAAGGTGTCGAAAGCATTCCACAGAGATGCTGGCACATGTTGACACCAATGCTTCCCACAGTTGTGTCAAGTTGGCTAGATGTCCTTGGTGGACCATTCTTGGTACACAAGGGAAACTGTTGAGCGTGAAAAACCTAGCAGCTTTGCAGTTCTTGACACAAACTGGTTCGCCTGACACCTAATACCATACCCCATTCAAAGGCACTTACATCTTTTGTCTTGCCCATTCACCCTTCGAATGGCACACATACACAATCCATGTCTCAATTGTCTCAAGGCTTAATCCTTCTTTAACCTGTCTCCTCCCCTTCATCTACACTGACTGAAGTGGATTCAACAAGTGACATCAATAAGGGATCATAGCTTTTCACCTGGATTCACCTGGTCAGTCTATGTCCTAATGTTTTGTCCACTCAGTGTATATCATCATACTGTATTTATTATGGATCCCACAAGGCAGCAGCTACTCTTCCTGGGGTCCAGAGAAATTAAGGCAATTATACATTTTAAAAACATTCATAACAAATTTCACAACATTTTGTGTGTTCCCTCAGGCTACTACTCTACTATCACATATCTACAATACATTAAGTGTGTTCCCTCAGGTCCCTACTCTACTACCACATATCTACAATACATTAGGTGTGTTCCCTCAGGCCACTACTCTACTACCACATATCTACAACACATTAAGTGTGTTTCTCAGGCCCCTACTCTACTACCACTTATCTACAACACATTAAGTGTGTTCCCTCAGGCCCCTACTCTACTACCACATATCTACATCACATTAAGTGTGTTCCCTCAGGTCCCTACTCTACTACCACTTATCTACAACACATTAAGTGTGTTTCTCAGGCCCCTACTCTACTACCACTTATCTACAATACATTAGGTGTGTTCCCTCAGGCTACTACTCTACTACCACATATCTACAATACATTAAGTGTGTTCCCTCAGGTCCCTACTCTACTACCACTTATCTATAATACATTAGGTGTGTTCCCTCAGGCCCCTACTCTACTACCACATATCTACAATACGTTAGGTGTGTTCCTTCAGGCCCCTACTCTACTACCACATATCTACAACACAAAATCCATGTGTACGTGTGTGTATAGTGCGTATGTTATTGTGTGTTTGTATGCATGTCTATGTTTGTGTTGCTTCCCCACTGTTCCATAAGGTGTATTTTTATCTGTTAATCTAACTAATCTAATTTTACTGCTGGCATGAGTTACTTGATGTGGAATAGAGTTCCATGTAGTCATGGCTCTTTGTAGTACTGTGCGCCTCCCGTAGTCTGTTGTGGACTTGGGGACTGTGAAGAGACCTCTGGTGGCATGTCTTGTGGGGTACGTATGGGTGTCTGAGCTGTGTGCTAGTCGTTTAAACAGACAGCTCGGTGCATTCAACATGTTAATACCTCTTACAAATACAAGTAGTGATGAAGTCAGTCTCTCCTCCACTTTGAGCCAGGAGAGATTGACATGTACAGTGGGGAGAACAAGTATTTGATACACTGCCTATTTTGCAGGTTTTCCTACTTATAAAGCATGTAGAGGTCTGTAATTTTTATCATATGTACACTTCAACTGTGGGAGACTGAATCTAAAACAAAAATCCAGAAAATCACATTGTATAATTTTTAAATAATTAATTTGCATTTTATTGCATGACATAAGTATTTGATACATCAGAAAAGCAGAACTTAATATTTGGTACAGAAACCTTTGTTTGCAATTACAGAGATCATACGTTTCCTGTAGTTTGCACACACTGCAGCAGGGATTTCGGCCCACTCCTCCATACAGACCTTCTCCAGATCCTTCAGGTTTCGGGGCTGTCGCTGGGCAATACGGACTTTAGCTCCCTCCAAAGATTTTCTATTGGGTTCAGGTCTGGAGACTGGCTAGGCCACTCCAGGACCTTGAGATGCTTCTTACGGAGCCACTCCTTAGTTGCCCTGGCTGTGTGTTTCGGGTCGTTGTCATGCTGGAAGACCCAGCCACGACCCATCTTCAATGCTCTTACTGAGGGAAGGAGGTTGTTGGCCAAGATCTCGCGATACATGGCCCCATCCATCCTCCCCTCAATACGGTGCAGTCGTCCTGTCCCCTTTGCAGAAAAGCATCCCCAAAGAATGATGTTTCCACCTCCATGCTTCACGGTTGGGATGGTGTTCTTGGGGTTGTACTCATCCTTCTTCTTCCTCCAAACACGGCGAGTGGAGTTTAGACCAAAAAGCTCTATTTTTATCTCATCAGACCACATGACCTTCTCCCATTCCTCCTCTGGATCATCCAGATGGTCATTGGCAAACTTCAGACGGGCCTGGACATGCGCTGGCTTGAGCAGGGGGACCTTGCGTGCGCTGCAGGATTTTAATCCATGACGGCGTAGTGTGTTACTATTGGTTTTCTTTGAGACTGTGGTCCCAGCTCTCTTCAGGTCATTGACCAGGTCCTGCCGTGTAGTTCTGGGCTGATCCCTCACCTTCCTCATGATTATTGATGCCCCACGAGGTGAGATCTTGCATGGTGCCCCAGACCGAGGGAGATTGACCGTCATCTTGAACTTCTTCCATTTTCTAATAATTGCGCCAACAGTTGTTGCCTTCTCACCAAGCTGCTTGCCTATTGTCCTATAGCCCATCCCAGCCTTGTGCAGGTCTACAATTTAATCCCTGATGTCCTTACACAGCTCTCTGGCCTTGGCCATTGTGGAGAGGTTGGAGTCTGTTTGAGTGTGTGGACAGGTGTCTTTTATACAGGTAACGAGTTCAAACAGGTGCAGTTAATACAGGTAATGAGTGGAGAACAGGAGGGCTTCTTAAAGAAAAACTAACAGGTCTGTGAGAGCCGGAATTCTTACTGGTTGGTAGGTGATCAAATGCTTATGTCATGCAATAAAATACAAATTAATTATTTAAAAATCATACAATGTGATTTTCTGGATTTTAGTTTTTGATTCCGTCTCTCACAGTTGAAGTGTACCTATGATTAAAATTACAGACCTCTACATGCTTTGTAAGTAGGAAAACCTGCAAAATCGGCAGTGTATCAAATACTTGTTCTCCCCACTGTATGTGAAGATATTTGATGTAAATGTACCTGACTGCAGGCTCTTATTACAGTTTGGGAAAATCTTTGTAATGTAGCTGACTGCAGGCTCTTATTACAGTTTGGGAAAGTCTTTATAATGTAGCTGACTGCTGGCTCTTATTACAGTTTGGGAAAGTCTCAAATCATCTGTGAGCTCTGGAATGTGCAAAATAAACACAAGGTTCACTTGTGATGAAACTGCAACCAGAAAGTGCTAGCAGCTGTTTTCTGACCAGTAAGAGCGAGAGCGGTTAGAACATCTTTATTTACTGTGCTGCAGTCCACTGTACTGTCTTAATTTCCTCTCCTGTGTCTATGCTCTGATTTGCAGGCAAGGTGAGGTGGCAAGACTTTGACCAGGACCTTTATGTTGGTGCTACGGTGGTGCGGCCAGGGCAGGATCCCTACGCCCGCAACAAGTTTAACCAGGTGGAGAGTGACAAGTTGAGGATGGACCGTGGAGTCCCTGACACTAGACACGACCAGTAAGTCTCCATTCCACCTCAGTCATGGGTGGAATTAAGTGGGGAACTCATGGGAACAGAATGAAATCATTTCAGATTAATTCATGGTGATTTTACTGCAGTGAGTAGAGGCCCATAACATCAGTGCACCTCCCTATTAGTAATGTCTTATGGGGAAAAACTGGGACCTCATGCTGTCATCTGATTATCAGGAGGGCAACATTAACCAGAGACAGAAGTATACATCTTTATTTTTCTTTCTCCTTAGCCTAACACTGGACAGGGTTTCTTCTTCTTGGTTTCTTCTTCTGCTGGCGTATCAATATAACCTAACTAAGCCTCACAATAACACTGGACAGGGTTTCTTGTTCTTGGTTTCTTCTTCTGCTGGCGCCTCAATATAACCTAACTAAGCCTCACAATAACACTGGACAGGAATTAAGAAAATATTTACTAAATAAACTAAAGTAAAAAAAAAACAAAAAAAAAACCCACTAACAATAACAAGGCTATATACAGGTTAGTCGAGGTAATTTGTACATGTAGGTAGGGGTAAAGTGCATAGATAATAAACAGCGAGTAGCAGCAGTGTAAAAACAAAGGAGGAGAGGTGTGGGAAGAAATTAGTTATATTTTGCTCATTGTAGACTGTCTGTCATTTTTGCCTCAATCTATTTAATTTATTCAACCTTCTCTCTGCGTGGTGTGGAATAGAGTTGTATGTTGTATGAAAGATGCATCATTAAAACACTCGTAAGCTTAAGTTCCATCACTATTGGGAAACCTGGCCCTGGTCAATTGATCTTAGATACTCCAGGGAGAATCTTCAGATAACAGGAAGCCCACTCTGGAAGAGCTTCCTCCATTACCACATAATCATGTCACTCATCATCCAGTTAGGGAATCACTCTGCCTGGGAAAACCTCTGTGGCCTCGCTCTCATACCCTCAGATTTCCAGAACGTTTGAATATCGGACAATGCAAAGCGAATTAGTATGAGATTAATCCTCGTGTGTAATGGATTCTTTGTCTCTTAGGGAGGGTGTACATGGCCTAGTGGGTCGTTATGAGGGAAATGTCTGTGACTAAGCAGGTGCCCAGGGACTTCCCCAATAGTGCGTATCGGATTGAACTGGAAGTGACCCTTTTTTTATATTTGATGCCTATTCATCCCACATTTACATTTTAGTCATGTAGCAGACGCTCTTATCCAGAGCCACTTACAGTTAGTGCATTCAGTTAGTGTATTCTGAGGTCGAGGCCTTTTGGCCCTGTGGCACTGTGTGTTACAAGAGTAAATATCGAAGACTGTGAAGGGGGCGGGGTGGGGCACGGTAATACATCAAAGTGGATACAATTGACGAGGGACAGGGGGTGTAAGAGTGGGGGAGTACGGAGGGAGGCCAGTGTGTTAGAAGGCTAATGAGAGGGAGCGGTCAGTGGCTGTAACAAAGTAGCTTGTCTTCAGGGGGCCCAGGAGTCGTCCCTCTGCTTTATCTGCCACGTTGGCTCCCTCATGTCAGCCAGAGGAGCGCTGCTCACCCAATGTACAATTTATTATCCTCTGGGCTGGAGGGCCAACTTCAAATGGTTTGAGTAAGTCTGTGAGTTATTGTTGTTGTTGTTTTGGACCTCAGCAATGGGTTGAAATGCCAGCCATGTCTAGTACTCCTGATCTGGGAGGAGACATGGTTTCCCTTATAGAACTGATTTGGGAGGCACAGGACTCATGCTTTCCCCTGTAGAACTGATCTGGGAGGCACAGTAGACATGGTTTCCCCTATAGAACTGATCTAGTAGGAGACATGGTTTCCCCTATAGAACTGATCTGGGAGGCACAGGAGACATGGTTTCCCCTATAGAACTGATCTAGGAGGCACAGTAGACATGGTTTCCCCTATAGAACTGATCTAGGAGGAGATATGGTTTCCCCTATAGAACTGATCTAGGAGGAGACATGGTTTCCCCTGTAGAACTGATCTGAGAGGCACAGGAGACATGGTTTCCCCTATAGAACTGATCTAGGAGGCACAGGAGACAAGGTTTTCCCTATAGAGATTATCTAGGAGGAGACATGTTTTCCCCTATAGAACTGATCTAGGATGAGACATGGTTTCCCCTATAGAACTGATCTAGGAGGAGACATGGTTTCCCATGTAGAACTGATCTGGGAGGCACAGGAGACATGGTTTCCCCTATAGAACTGATCTAGGAGGCACAGGAGACAAGGTTTTCCCTATAGAACTGATCTAGGAGGAGACATGTTTTCCCCTATAGAACTGATCTAGGAGGAGACATGGTTTCCCCTATAGAGCTTATCTAGGAGGAGACATGTTTTCCCCTATAGAACTGATCTAGGAGGAGACATGGTTTCCCCTATAGAACTAATCTGGGAGGCACAGGAGACATAGTTTCCCCTGTAGGGCTGGTACCATACATGTTGACTCATGAGATTACACCTTGTGCTATTTTTCTGAGCATGGACCAAATAAGACATTGGCCAGATGTAGCAGGCATTGAAGCAATGTTGATTTAGGTACAACATTTCAATTTAGCTACAATATAACATAACATCTGATCAATATTCTCCACCATTAATGCTCATGGGTCATGTTGACAGCAGTGTTATTCAGTGCCGACAAATTAATATATTGAGCTAAGCATTTCTGTCACTCTGTGAAAACACTTTCTTCCGCTGTCCCATCGGGCTGATGCTAGTATATTGGTGTGTGGGCACTGGGTGGTAAACAAAACAAAAATCCCTGGAAGTCAATCCATAGGTATAAGTGATTGCTGTGTGAGTAAAATATGTATTTGTGTGTCACTCACAGCTGTTTCCTTTACTGGTCATGTTGTACCTGCATATCCAATTGGCAATCATTCAGTTGACCGTAACAATTATGAAATGGCAACTTTTAACCATCCAAAGTTTTAATCATCATTTTCCTGTTCATTTCTCATTACATTTTTGCTGGTCGTGGACAAACATTCTTGTCTCCTCAGCATGTTCTGGATTAATCAGTAGCTTGATTACGGTTGTTCTTGGAGCTGCAGGACAAATATATTGCAGTCAAAAAAAATAAAAAGTAATTGGTGCTGCTTACGTTAGATGTTGTTCCCAGAATTAACTTGACATATCCAACTTATTTACAGATTCAAAGGTCTTTTTGGAATTACTAGGGAGAGCACTGTAGTATGACTTATGTCACCAGTGAGTTATAGTTAGGGAAGGCTTGTGGTGTTCTTAGCTAACACAGAGTTCAGCATCTCACATTATAGTCTGTCGGTCCCACAAGCAAAGGTACCTGGAGTTTGACGTTACTCAACTCCGTCTCCACAAAGACCTTAACGACCCCTTAAAGAGCAACTGCCTTTAAAAAGCAGCAAATCCCTTTGAAAACGGCATATGTGGAATCCATATGAGGCATCGATATGAGGCAGAAACAGTTATTCTAGTGTCAAAATTGACTACAAAGTGTAAATAGGGTTTGGAACATCTGTGTGTCACAACGGGTAATTTAAGGTTTGGTTTTGATTTGACGATGTCCATTTGCCCAATAACATGGGGTGAACAGCTGCAGTGATTGCTCACTATCCAATAGTGTAGAGAGACAGTGAGACAAATCTGCCCAGCAGCACCGACTTTGTTTACATAAGGTGACACATCATACATTTGTTAACTTGAGAAATACTGCACCAGACACCTTAGTTAGATGTCAAACTGTGCAACTAAAACATCCTCGGTAAAAACCTTAACATTTATTACAGATTTCTTGAATTATCATACATTCATTCTGTGGATTGAAATGAGGGAGTGAAATAGGCTTCCGCATCTACAGTGTCTCATGGGGGACAAACATCATTAACCAAACGTGGAATCGGTCAGGAAACACACCTCCAAGACTGAAATCATTTTTGTAATGAGCAACAGTGGCTCTTTAAAGTACCAAAAATATACTCTCTGAGTTGTAGCATGTGACTTGACTATCTCATTCATGTGTCATATACTAGGCATTTAGCCACACCACAATAGGTTTCCCATGAGCGCCTGTGGTTTATGACTGGCGGGTATGCAGGAAGTCTGGTCAGGAATGTCTGTGCCCCATAACCACCAAACCCTCGTCCGTCAGACTGCCAGATGGTGAAGCGTGATTCATAATTTCAGGGAATGCATTTCCACTGCTCCAGAGCCCAATGGCGGCGAGCTTTACATCCCTCCAGCCGACGCTTGGTATTGTGCATGGTGATCTTAGGCTTGTGTGCAGCTGCTCGGCCATGGAAACCCATTCCATTAAGCTTCCAACGAACAGTTATTGTGCTGACGTTGCTTCCAGAAGCAGTTTGGAACTCGTAGGGAGTGTTGCAACCAAGGACAGACGCACTACCTGTTTCAGCACTTCGCAGCTGAGCCGTTGTTGCTCCTAGACATTTCCACTTCACAATAACAGCGCTTACATTTGACCAGGGCAGCTTTAGATAGATAGATAGATAGATAGATAGATAGATAGATAGATAGATAGTTAGATAGATAGATAGATAGATAGATACTTTATTGATCCCTGAGGGGGAAATTTCTTAGCAGGGAAGGGGTACTTTTGGGTACATACTCATGCTGGAAGACCCAGCCACGACCCATCTTCAATGCTCTTACTGAGGGAAGGAGGTTGTTGGCCAAGATCTCGCGATACAGGGACCCATCCATCCTCCCCTCAATACGGTGCAGTCGTCCTGTCCCCTTTGCAGAACAGCAGCCCCAAAGAATGATGTTTCCACCTCCATGCTTCACGGTTGGGATGGTGTTCTTGGGGTTGTACTCATCCTTCTTCTTCCTCCAAACACGGCGAGTGGAGTTTAGACCAAAAAGCTCTATTTTTGTCTCATCAGACCACATGACCTTCTCCCATTCCTCCTCTGGATCATCCAGATGGTAATTGGCAAACTTCAGATGGGCCTGGACATGCGCTGGCTTGAGCAGGGGGACCTTGCGTGCGCTGCAGGATATTTTAAAAACCATTAGTTGACCAGGTCCTGCCGTGTAGTTCTGGGCTGATCCCTCACCTTCCTCATGATCATTGATGCCCCACAAGGTGAGATCTTGCATGGTGCCCCAGACCGAGGGAGATTGACCGTCATCTTGAACTTCTTCCATTTTCTAATAATTGCGCCAACAGTTGTTGCCTTCTCACCAAGCTGCTTGCCTATTGTCCTGTAGCCCATCCCAGCCTTGTGCAGGTCTACAATTTTATCCCTGATGTCCTTACACAGCTCTCTGGTCTTGGCCATTGTGGAGAGGTTGGAGTCTGTTTGATTGAGTGTGTGGACAGATGTCTTTTATACAGGTAACGAGTTCAAACAGGTGCAGTTAATACAGGTAATGAGTGGAGAACAGGAGGGCTTCTTAAAGAAAAACTAACAGGTCTGTGAGAGCCGGAATTCTTACTGGTTGGTAGGTGATCAAATACTTATGTCATGCAATAAAATGCAAATTAAATCATACAATGTGATTTTCTGGATTTTTGTTTTAGATTCTGTCTCTCACAGTTGAAGTGTACCTATGATAAAAATTACAGACCTCTATATGCTTTGTAAGTAGGAAAACCTGCAAAATCGGCAGTGTATCAAATACTTGTTCTCCCCACTGTATATGGCTACTGACATGTATTGTGTCTGAGAGTAATTGAAGTTAGATATGGCTACAGACATGTATTGTTTGGGGTCGCTCTGCCTACTGTAATGGCACATGGTGAATCAATTACATCTCTTCGACTTGCTGTTTTTTAGCCTCGGCAAGCAGCGCTCTCCATCCTCCTGCTAAGCTTCTTTCAAGCCCGTCATTTCCACTGTCCCTTGAGAGTGGATGAGCACAGGTTTCCTATCGATCCTTTTGACAAGTCGGCACATACTTTGTCAGGAGTTGCAGTTCAGTAACTGACACGTGCTTCTGGCTGCCTGCAGGTAAGTTCTGAAGGAAATGCAGGGTTACTTCTATGCCAATAAATAAGTTGTCTGGAACCAGGCTGACATAAAGCAGTCATCAGGAACCAGGCTGACATAAAGCAGTCATTAGGAACCAGGCTGACATAAAGCAGTCATCAGGAACCAGGCTGACATAAAGCAGTCATCAGGAACCAGGCTGGCATAAAGCAGTCATCAGGAACCAGGCTGACATAAAGCAGTCATCAGGAACCAGGCTGATATAAAGCAGTCATCAGGAACCAGGCTGACATAAAGCAGTCATCAGGAACCAGACTGACATAAAGGAGTCATCAGGAACCAGGCTGACATAAAGCAGTCATCAGGAACCAGGCTGACATAAAGCAGTCATCAGGAACAAGGCTGACATAAAGCAGTCATCAGGAACCAGGTTGACATCAAGCAGTCATCGGGAACCAGGCTGACATTAAGCAGTAATCGGGAACCAGGCTGACATAAAACAGTCATCTGGAACCAGGCTGACATTAAGCAGCCAGGCTGATTGTGAACATGGATATTTCAGCGTTTTGTCTTCTCTCCTCTGTTGCTATGAAGAGGAATAGTGTGATGGATGCTACAACTACACATCTCTTTACGTTCTTCCATATCATATGCACTCTTTCAGCTTTCAATCTGTCCTGTTAGTTTCAATCAATTAAATGTTCAATCAAATGTATTTATAAAGCCCTTTTTACATCAGCAGATGTCACAAAGTGCTATACAGAAACCAGCCTAAAACCCCAAACAGCAAGCAATGCAGATGTAGAAGCACAGTGGCTAGGAAAAACTCCCTAGAAAGGCAAAAACCTAGGAAGAAACCTAGAGAGGAACCAGGCTCTGAGAAGTGGCCAGTCCTCTTCTGGCTGTGCCGGGTGGAGATTATAATTCATTGCCATTTAAGCCAGATCTTTCTCCAAAATGTTCAAACGTTCATAGATGACCAGCAGGGTTAAATAATAATCATAGTTGTTGTAGAGGTTGCAACAGGTAAATACACTTTGCTTTTCATAGCCAGGCATTTAGATGCGGTAGAGAGCGCAGGTGCGATAGAGTGCAGGTGGTCTGGGACAAGGTGGCACATCCGATGAACAGGTCAGGGTTCCATAACCACAGGCAGAAGAGTTGAAACCGGTGCAGCAGCACGACCAGGTGGACTTGGGACAGCTAGGAGTCATGAGGGCAGGTAGTCCTGAAGCATGGTCCAATGGCTCAGGTCCTCTGGGAGGGGAGGTAGAGTGGGAGAGAGAGAGAATTAGAGGGAGCATACTTAAATTTACACAAGACATTAGATAATAATTTAACAAACTGACCCTAGTCCCCCGGCACATAGACTATTGCAGCATAGATACTGGAGGCTGAGACGGGGGGGGGGGGGGGGGGGGTCGGGAGACACTGTGGCTCCTTCCGACAATACCCCTGGACAGGGCCAACCAGGCAGGATATAACCCCACCCACTTTGCCAAAGCACAGCCCCCATACCAATAGAGGGATATCAACAACCACCAACTTACTACCCTGAGACAAGGCTGAGTATAGCCCACGAAAGATCCTGTCCACTGCACAAGCCGAAGGGGGCGACAAACCGTACAGGAAGTGACGCACCCCTTCTAGAAATGGCATGGAAAGCACCAGTAAGCCAGTGACTCAGCCCCCGTAATAGGGTCAGAGGCAGAGAATCCCAATGGAGAGACGGGAACCGCCCAGGCAGAGACAGCAAGGGCGGTTCGTCGCTTCACTGTCTTGCCGTTCACCCTTGCACTCCTGGGCCAGACTACACTCAATCATAGGACCTACTGAAGAGATGAGTCTTCAGTAAAGACTTAAAGGTCGAGACCGAGTCTGCGTCTCTCACATGGATAGGCAGACCATTCCATAAATATTGAGCTCTATAGGAGAAAGCCCTGCCTCCAGCTGTTTGCTTAGACATTTTGAGATAAGTAGGAGCAAGCCCATGTAATGCTTTGTAGGTTAACAGTAAAACCTTGAAATCAGCCCTAGCCTTAACAGGAAGCCAGTGTAGAGAGGCTAGCACGGGAGTAATATGATCACATTTTTTGGTTCTAGTCAAGATTCTAGCAGCCGTGTTTAGCACTAATTGAAGTTTATTTAGGGCTTTATCCGGGAAGCCGGAGAGTAGAGCATTGCAGTAATCTAATCTAGAAGTGACAAAAGTATGGATTAGCTTTTCTGCATCATTTGTGGACAAACAAATTCAGATTTTTGCAATGTTACGAAGATGGAAAAAACCTGTCCTTGAAATATTCTTGATATGTTCGTTAAAAGATAGATCAAGGTCCAGAGTAAGGCTGAGGTCCTTCACAGTTTTTTTTGTGGATGACTGTACAACCATCAAGATTAATTGTCAGATCCAAAAGCAGATTTAAAAGTTAAAAATGTGCCACTATCCACTTCCTTATGTCTGAAACACAGGCTTCCAGGGCAGGCAATTTTGGGGCTTCACCATGTTTCATTGAAATGTACAGCTGTGTGTCGTCCGCATAGCAAAGTTAACATTATGTTTCCGAATGACATCACCAAGAAGTAAAATAAATAGTGAAAACAATAGTGGTCCTAAAACGGAACCTTGAGGAACACCGAAACTTACAATTGATTTGTCAGAGGACAAACCATCCACTGAGACGAACTGATATCTCTCCAACAGATAAGATCTAAATCAGGCAAGAACTTGTCTGTGTAGACCAATTAAGGTTTCCAATCTCTCCAAAAGAATATGGTATTCGATGGTGTCAAAAGCAGCACTAAGGCCTAGGAGCACGAGGACAGATGCAGAGCCTTGTTCTGACGCCATTAAAAGGTAATTTACCACTTTTACAAGTGCAGTCTCAGTGCTATAATGGGGTCTGAAACCAGACTGAAGTGTTTCGTATACATTATTATTTGTCTTCAGGAAGGCAGTGAGTTGCTGCACAACAGCTTTTTCTAAGATTTTTGAGAGAATTGGGAGATTCGATATAGGCCAATAGTTTTTTTACATTTTGTGGGTCAAGTTTTGGCTTTTTCAAGAGAAGCTTTATTACTGCCACTTTTAGTGAGTTTGGTACTCATCCGGTGGATAGGGAGCCATTTATTATGTTCAGCATAGGAGGGCCAAGCACAGGAAGTAGCTCTTTCAGTAGTTTAGTTGGAATAGGGTCTAGTATGCAGGTTGACGGTTTAGAGGCCATGACAATTTTCATGAATGTGCCAAGGATAAAAAAACTTGAGTGTCTCCATTGATCCTAGGTCCTGGCAGTTCTGTGATTCAGGACAGCTGAGCTTTGGGGAAATATGCAGATTCAAAGAGGAGTCCGTAATTTGCTTTCTAATGATAATGAACTTTTCTTTTAAGAAGTTCATGAATTCATCACTGCTGAAGTGAAAGGCATCCTCTCTTGGGGAATGCTGCTTTTTAGTTAGCTTTGCAACAGTATCAAATAGAAATTTAGCATTGTTCTTATTCTCCTCAATTATGTTGGAAAAATAGGATGATCGAGCAGCAGTGAGGGCTCTTCGATATTGCACTGTACTTTCTTTCCAAGCTAGTAGGAAGACTTCCAGTTTGGTGGAGCGCCATTTCCGTTCCAGTTTTCTGGAAGCTTGCTTCAAAGCTCTGGTATTTTCTTTGTACCAGGGAGCTAGTTTCTTGTGGCAAATATTTTTTGTTTTTAGGGGTGCGACTGCATCTAGGGTATTACGCAAGGTTAAATTTAGATCCTCAGTTTGATCGTTAACTGATTGTTGTACTCCGACGTCCTTGTGTAGGTGGAGGGAGTCTGGAAGGGCATCTAGGAATCTTTGGGTTGTCCGAGAATTTATAGCACTGCTTTTGATGATCCTTGGTTGGTGTCTAAGCAAATTATTTGTTGCTATTGCAAACTAAATAAAACTGTGATCCGATAGTCCAGGATTATGAGATGTTTTTTTTTAGATCCACAATATTTATTCCACGGGACAGAACTAGATCCAGTTTATGACTGTGGCAATGAGTAGGTCCGAAGACATGTTGGACAAAACCCACTGAGTCAATGACCTTTTTAAGTGGATCTGTGGACTTTTCCATGTGAATGTTAGTCAACAAAAATTTGAATATTATCTGCCATGACTACATGGTCCGATTTAGAAATTCAGAGAACTCAGTAAGGAACTCTGTATAAGGCCCAGGAGGCCTGTAAACAGTAGCTATAAAAAGTGATTGAGTAGGCTGCATAGATTTCATGACTAGAAGCTCAAAAGATGAAAACTCTGTCTTTTTTGGAGGGGTCAATTTGAAATTTGCTATCGTAAATGTTAGTAGCACCTCCGCCTTTGCGGGATTCCCGGGGGATATGGTCACTAGTGTAACCAGGAGGAGAGGCCTCATTTAACAAAGTAAATTCATCAGGCTTAAGCCATGTTTCAGTCAGGCCAATCACATCAAGATTATGATCAGTGATTAGTTCATTGACTATAACTGCCTTGGAAGTGAGGGATTTAACATTAAGTAACCCTATTTTAAGAAGTGAGATATCACAATCTCTTTCAATAATGACAGGAATGGAGGAGGTCTTTATTCCAGTGAGATTACTACGGCGAACACCGCCATGTTTAGGTTTGCGCAACCTAGATCGAGGCACTGACACGGTCTCAATGGGGGTAACTGAGCTGACTACACTGACTATGCTAGTGGCAGACTCCACTAAGCTGGCAGGCTGGCTAACAGCCTGCTGCCTGGCCTGCACCCTATCTCATAGTGGAGCTAGAGGAGTTAGAGCCTTGTCTATGTTCATAGATAAAATGAGAGCACCCCTCCAGCTAGGATGGAGTCCATCACTCCTCAGCAGGCCAGGCTTGGTCCTGTTTGTGGGTGTCCCAGAAAGAGGGGCCAATTGCCTACAATTTCTATCCTTTGGGAGGGGCAGAAAACTGTTTTCAACCAGTGATTGAGTTGTGAGACTTGATGCCGACACATCTTTCTAGCTAATTTACACGCTGAAGCTATGTTGCGCTTGGTGACCTCTGACTGTTTCATTCTAACATCATTGGTGCCGACATGGATAACAATATCCCTATTATATCCTAGATTTTTTTTTTGCCAGCACCATCTTCAGATTAGCCTTTACGTCGGTAGCCCTGCCCCCTGGTAAACAGTGTATAATCGCTGGATGATTCTTTTGAAGTCTAATATTGCGGGTAATGGAGTCGCCATTACCCACCATTAGCTCAATTTGTCCGAGCTAATGGTGAGAGGCTTCGGTGACTCAGACCCCGTAACGGCTGGAGGAGAGACCTGAGAAGCCTCTGGCTCCGACTCGTTGCTTATTGGAGAGAACCGGTTGAAAGTTTCTGTCGGCTGAATGAGCGACACCGGTTGAACATGCCGACTGCATTTCTTTCCAGAAGCCCTGAGAAAATTGTCCGGCTGCGGGGACTGTGCGAGGGGATTTTTACTAGTAACTATATTTACTGGTGGCACAGACACCATTTCATTACTTAAATTGCCCTTGCCTAACGATTGCGTCTGAAGCAGGGGTTGCAGTGAGGCTATCCTCGCCATAAGGCTATAGTTTTCCTGTATGTTATGAATACAGCGACTGCAATTAACGTCAGATGGCATAGTGTTAATAATGTTACTACTTAGCTTCGGCTGGTGGAAGTCCTGTAGAACTATGTCCAGATAAAGCGCCCGGGGTAAGTTGGTAAATGTGCTAAATGAAGATTGATTAAACGGTTATAAAAATTGAAAAAACGTCAAGTTTGGCAGGTAGACAAGAAGTAACAAGCAGCACGGAGACACATGACACGCTCAAAACGGAAGTGACGACTCAACTAGACTTTTCTTTACGTTCTCCCATATCACATGCATTATTTCAGCTTTCACTCTTGTTAGTTTCAACAAGGAAATGGGGTAGAATTCACAGTGACTGATTTGTTTATTCCCGAGGTACCACATGCCTATATAATTTCCCTTGTTTGCTGGGTGTCTGTAGAGAGCTGTAACTTCTAGGAGGGTATTGAACTTTATCTCTCACCAGTCAATGTACCAGGCTCACAGTATGTGCTCTGGTGAAAAGTATTTCATGCAGAGGTCTCTGTATTCATAGTGGAGGATATCAATACCAGGGGGTGGCACATTGATTTGTTTGCCTCACCAGCTAAGCTCCTCTCACTGTGTGTGTGTGGGTTGAAGTATGTGGGGATTAAATAAACGCCTGTTCACCATATATGGCCATAGTGCTAGACATGTAAAGCCATTTCTCAATTGGTATGATTAGGTGAAAACCATCTTGACTGTATATAGTGGTTTCCATGACACCCTGCGGGATTAGGCCAGTGTCTTTGAAAGTGTTGTCTTCTTCAATGAGAGTTTTAGCTCTCCCAGAGTTTCTCTGGCTCACACATTTAACATACAAGTGAAAGGTTCCCACAGTGTGCCCAACATTTGCATGCATAACAAGCATGCATTTGAATACATTTGAAGTAATTTTATTCCCGCGCCAAAGTGAGCTGTGACTACAGAGCCACAGGGAGGATACCCTGAGGGTCTGAACCATGTCTTACTGTACAACCACTAGTAGAAATGGGTTGAGGATTTATTATAACTCGCCTGTAGTTTTTTTTCTTGTCCTGGACTCTTTCTTGGCACCAATGGAAGATATCTGTCAGCTATTTTTATTGATACACCTCCTGAGCCATGGCTCTAAATACAGTATTTTCACTAGAAGAATTCCCCCACAATCTTTCCAACATTGTCATATTTGTTTTCAACTGGCAGAGTTCTAAATGAGGAAAGGCCCAAATGCTCAAGGTTTATGTACAACACTGTTCTGCCAGAGAAATCATATCAAAATAACCAGAAGTACACTTCAGAAAGTGAAAACATAAACATAAACATGAACATAAAATACATTTACATCAGAAGAATGGACCCAGTACATCATGTTAAAATGAACCCAGTACATCATGTTAAAATGAACCCAGTACATCATGTTGGAATTCACCCATTACATCATGTTAGAATGGACCAACCAGTACATCATGTTAGAATGGATCCAGTACATCATGTTAAAATGAACCCAGTACATCATGTTGGAATTCACCCATTACATCATGTTAGAATGGACCAACCAGTACATCATGTTAGAATGGACCCAGTACGTCATGTTAGAATGGACCCAGTATGTCATGTTAGAATGGACCCAGTACATCAGGTTAGAATGGACTCACCAGTACATCATGTTAGAATGGACTCACCAGTACATTGTGTTAGAATGGACCCACCAGTACATCAGGTTAGAATGGACCCACCAGTACATCATGTTAGAATAGACCCACCAGTACATCCAGTTACAATGGACCCACCAGTACATCAGGTTAGAATGGATCCACCAATACATCATGTTAGAATGGACCCAGTACGTCAGGTTAGAATTAACCCAGTAAGTCAGGATAGAATGGACCCAGTACGTCATGTTAGAATGGACCCAGAACATCAGGTTAGAATGAACCCAGTACGTCAGGTTAGAATGGACCCACCAGTACATCATATTAGAATGGACCCACCAGTACATCATGTTAGATTTTTTGTTGTTGTTGTGTGCTTTATTCGGATCCCCATTAGCTGTTGCAAAAGTAGCAGCTACTCTTCCTGGGGTCCACACAAAATATGACATAATACAGAACATTAATAGAGAGAACTACATAAAACATTTTTTAAAGGCACACGTAGCCTACATATCAACATAGGTACACAAACTATCTAGGTCAAATAGGGGAGGCGCGTTGTGCCGTGAGGTGTTGCTTTATATGTTTTTTGAAAACAGGTTTGCTGTTTATTTGAGCAATATGAGATGGAATGGAGTTCCATGCAATAATGTCTCTATATGTACTGGTGGGAATGGACCCAGTACATCAGGTTAGAATGGACCTACCAGTATATTTGAGCAATATGAGATGGAATGGAGTTCCATGCAATAAAGGCTCTATATGTACTGGTGGGAATGGACCCAGTACATCAGGTTAGAATGGACCCAGTGCATCAGGTTAGAATGGACCCACCAGTATATCAGGTTAGAATTGACCCACCAGTACATCATGTTAGAATTAGGGCTGTCCCCGACCAACAAAAATCTTGGTCGACCAAGAGTTGTCTGTTCTTTCGACCAATCGTTCTAGTATCTGTTCTAACAAAGGTTATAATAGCTTTTTAAATAATATTTTTTCCATATATTGACGTGTGTTTTAATCAAATCGACTATATTCACTGTGCTTGTCTGATGCTTTAAGCACAGTTTGATAAAATAATAAAGACACACAAATGACTAGAGGGAGTTCAACCAGCAATTGATTTGATTGTGCCGGGCCGGGCTCAGACTTTCTGTGCTGTGTTGGGAAAAAAAAAGACAGCGAGTGACTGTGACTAGCACCTGTTGTCTCGCTCTCCTCCCTGCTGCAGCGACCACCACAGAACATCAATGTTTTTATTGCACTGTCCATGTTGCTGAAGCTGCAACATAATTACAGCCATTTCTGACTGAAAAGTTATTTTACGGAAATCCCTCATTTGTTTAGGAAAAACATTCCCTAGTCCATCAACACTTGCTCTCTTTACGTGGCACGTATGCATTGCATGCACATGACCAAAGACCTATTCGTAGGGGACTAGTGTTGCTAGAGAGAACGTTGGTTATGTAATTAATACTCCAGAATGTCCATTATTCCTGTCGTGTCTTGACTATCATTAAATGTGAAGACTGTTATATTATCAAATCAATTCTCTAGGTTTAATTATTACGTGATTAAACGAATCATGTAAACATTAACTAACTAGGAAGTTGTGGCACCACGGGAAAATGTTGTTTATAGAGTTACTATCTCCCGAATTCCACTCTTCAGATATTTTCATATCTTATCGAATGCAGTCTTCTATTAATGAATTATTACCTCATAAGTCACATTCTTGAACATCATCATTTCTGGTAGTCTGCACGAACCCTAACTTACTGATGAATCATCCATACACAAATTGGCTCAATTGTTTATTTACTAACTAATTAAACAATTACAGAATGTATAAAAACATACTAATATTATACAGTCAACACCGTACTTCGAGTACTTAACAAAAGACCGTTTGGTTATAACACAATACATTCAGAGGGAGGGGTGGTGGGTGGAAGGAAGAGACCAATGAATGGGTCTCTATCGGACATGGGAAGCTACGCTCACATAAATACAAAATCTTATGCACTTAAATAACCACCCATTTGGAAAAAGAAAATGCAATTTATATTTTTACGATTGAGCTGTACTTGAGCGTCAAAATTCTTTGCAGTTTCTTTGGGTGTATGACTGGTTTGTCCACCAGAAATCACCATTGTCCTTTGTAGTGTCTTTCTGGTTGTGGTGTTGATTACAGTTGATATTTTGAAGAGAGGCTTCAGAGATGTGTCGGTTTCCTTGTCCTAGGCTTACGTACGTTTCCAGCTGCAGACTGTGGAGCTAGTCCTCACATTCTTTCTGGAATATTGGAATGTAGAGTATTAACCATTTGTAACACCCGGCTTACACCCTGTGTAGACTGGTCTAATGGGAATTTCATCACGAGGGATTTTATACTTGGGTAGAAAAGGACGTTTCATCATTCCGTCCAAGTCTGTTCTCACTTGGGGTGTGGTCATTGACTGATCATTAGTTACTATGATAAACAATTATCTCATTTAGAAGACTAAAATCATATTATCTTTCCAAAATTATTCTTATACTTAATCATTCATCTTATACAACATTCAGATGCAAGCCTCCTAGTTGAGAAACATATACAAACCGAGACACAGTAGTGTGGTTATACTGTCTTTCATGATGTCACAAAATGAAACAATCGACAGGGTCGTTCTTGGATTCTCCACCGACCCTTTTCCACATTTTCTAAAATAGGAATATTATTTAATTCTCCAATTCTGGGATGTAGGAGTTTTGGCGGGAGAAGATCCTTTGTTCTACTGTGAAATCCTCTCTCCCCATACTGCATGTCCAAGGGGAGTGAGTCTCTGCAAGAAATGTATGATGTTAAGTCATAAAACTGTTCAATTACTATGCACAAAACATATAAACCAAAGCATTACCTGTGAAAGTTGATAGTCTACATGTAGGCCATTCATATGTAGCTTATGCGTAGCACTTAGTTAAATTTATCGAATCAGTTATTGTTTTCTTGCGCAAACAGCGAGCATCACCTGTCAAACTCAGGAATTTCTCTCAAAACACAGGAATGTCGATTCGCACGGGACTAGTATTATCAGGCTGTATCACAACCGGCCGTGTCACAACACGCTGTATCGCAACCGGCCATGACTGGGAGTCCCATAGGGTGGCGCACAATTGGCCCTGCGTCATCCGGGTTTGGCCGGTGTAGGCCGTCATTGTAAATAAGAATTTGTTATTAACTGACTTGCCTAGTAGTTACTGCCACCATAGGCGAGACCATAAAATGCAGTCCCCCGGCAAAACTAGAGTAGTAAGTAAAATGATGTTGAAAAGGTGTCTAAAATACGTTTTTTCTAGACGTTGCAACATTCAAGGGTTTTTCTTTATTTGCACTGTGACATAACACATATGGAATCATGTAGTAACCAAAAAAGTGTTAAACAAATCAAAATATATTTGAGATTCTTCAAATAGCCACCTTTGCCTTGATGACAGCTTTGCACACTCTTGGCATTCCAATTTTCTTACTCAAAAATGTTTTTTTCTTCATCAATCTACATGCAATACCCCATAATAACCAAGCGAAATCTGTTCTAACACATCTCCCCCCAGAACTTAGCGTTCTAGTATCTGTTCTAACACATCTCCCCCCAGAACTTAGCGTTCTAGTATCTGTTCTAACACATCTCCCCCCAGAACTTAGCGTTCTAGTATCTGTTCTAACACATCTCCCCCCAGAACTTAGCGTTCTAGTATCTGTTCTAACACATCTCCACCAGAACTTAGCGTTCTAGTATCTGTTCTAACACATCTCCCCAGAAGTTAGTCGAGCATCCTACGCAATGCGCACAATTTTAATTCTGAGTTTGCGATTACTCCCTGCCTAAGTACCACTGTAAGGTGCTAAACACATTGTCACATTAGTGACATTTTCTGCACAGCTCTCTTTAGCAGTTTCTTATCAGTGTTTGATGTGAGCGAGAGCTCTGTCGGTTTTCTAAATTCACCTCACCTTTCTCTCTTCCCCTTTTCTGCCCTGCCTGCAGCTGTCTGCCAGGCACCATCAAACACTTAGGTGGGAGATTCCTCCTCTGATTCTCGTCACAACAGTCTTGTCTGTTTAAAGCCAATCGAAATGGAGACCTTTTATTTAAATGTCCTTTTTTAGACAAGCCTAAATTGCTTGTATTCTTGTTTACTCTTCAGACAGAGAGTTACATTGGATGGCAGGAGGCCTGCTGGAGGCTACGGGTTTTAATGGGAATGTTTTATGTATCGGTTGTTGTCGACCCAGCGGGGACTCTGTAACCGTTGTCTGGCATTTTGGACACTCTCCGATTCTAATTAAGCGTTCTTGGTGTACACTGCAGGATGAATATTTGATGAGAAATGTGAGCGGGTCACATTGTGAAGCGCTGCACGGCATGCACGTGAGGAGGCCACCAAAGGACCAGGCAGTAGGCTATACAAAGCAACTCATCAGCCGTGTTTTTTATTCACACTATGTCTAGTCTTTCAAATCCCCTCCCTACAGTATCTTGTTACTAACACCTTGTTCCTATTACGGAGCTCAGAGGGAGCTTCATTACATGGCATACATAAAGTATGATTGTTGTCTGTGCAAAGAAAAGGGAGTGCCGCAGTTTGTTTGATGGTCACAGTCAGTGTCAAGGGCTTGGATAAGCCGGGGAGGGTTAAACCGAGGGTGTTAAAGGGCTATGTTCCAGCCAGGATAGGCTGTACATGTTTGCCTGTAGCTCAAAGTAAACGGCCTCTCTTCTTCATTTTGTTTTAGCATTGTTTTATTTTAAATACTTATTTGCTGCGTATTTGAAGAATTTTGAAATACTTTCCTATAAATACTAGGGTATGTGAAACTACAGTGAATACCCCTAAGACCAACCAGACCTGGGTTCAAATACATGGATTTTTTTCTAAATACTTACTTTGAAATGTATGTGAAAGTAATTGAAATAATAATAATATGTATTTTTTCAAAATGTATTATTTCAATTATAATATAATTTGAACCCAGGTCTCGTGCCTACAGACATCCACTGACAGGCATCCGGAGCAGGATATGGAATTTACACTGTAGCTTATAGAAAAATAGTGAAATATAATATTATAATGCCGGTGCCTTGCCAGCACATTGCTAATCCCCTATATTTAGTTACATGTTATACCCCCTCCGCTACGTGTCAACCCAAACATGATGGTTTACCTCTTTATGACAGACTGTGTAGGCATAACCTTCTCCAAGGAAGCAGCCATAACTTGATTACTGTAGGAGACACCAGGCAATATGTAATGGTCTAATGGGAAACCTGCTTGTGTTCAGCTAGGGCACTACATAGTCCACTTCTGAAGTTGTGTGTGAGGTACTGTCTGTAAAGTAGATCAGGCATCCATCGATCCAGCAGCTCCTCTCTTGGCCCAGATGGTATCATAGTTGACCTCTGCTCTGGGAAATATGGCCATCAAATTAAATGTAACCTTTATTAAACTAGGCAAGTCAGTTAAGAACAAATTCTTATTTACAATGACGGCCTACCCTGGCCAAACCTGGACCACGCTGGGCCAATTTGTGCACCGCCCTATGGGACCAATCATGGCCGGATGTGATAAAGCCTGGATTCGAACCAGGGACTGTAGTGACACTTCTTGCACTGAGATGCAGTGCCTTAGACCACTGCTCCACTCGGGAGTCCTGGAGTTTTCCCTAAAAAAGGGAGAGTCATGTCGGCAGGTAGCCCAGTGGTTAGAGTGTTGGGCCTGTAACCGAAAGGTTGCTGGATCGAATCCCCGAGCTGACAAGGTAAAAATCTGTCGTTCTGCCCCTGAACAAGGCAGTTAACCCACTGTTCCTAGGCCGTCATTGAAAATAAGAATTTGTTCTTAACTGACTTGCCTAGTAAAATAAAGGTAAAAAAAAAAGGAAGCACTGATTGACGTCACAATCTTACTCTAGTGTTGTCTCTTCCTCCCTCTCTCGTTCTTGCTCTCTCTCTCTCGCTCCATGGAGGCTCATTGTGGGCACTCTCTATGTCAATGGCGTTGACGTAGGGAGCCGCTGCACTCTCTCACCCGTACCCGTACCCAAAGCTGCTGGTGACTGGGCTCTAGTGGATTAGCCCATATCTGCCATGTTGAAATCTCAAGGGGCAGGTCTGAGGCTCCATCGCTTAAGCAAGCAAGACTTGCTGTCCATTACAGCTTCACCAAACCGTCACAAGAGTGTGTAACCTATAAAAAAAAAATCTATTGGAACACACAACACCAGCTTGTTTCCCTCTTTTAAAGGCAGATAATTGGTCCTTTTTGGCCATTGAGTGTTTTCAGTGTCCTAATGAGTTTGTGTGTCCCCTGTCTCCCTCAGCTGCCGGCATAAACAGTGGAAGACGGAGCTGCCTGCTTCTAGTGTGATCATCACCTTCCACAATGAGGCCCGCTCAGCTCTGCTCCGCACCGTGGTCAGGTGAGCACTCAGACACACTCTCTCTGACAGGCTAGGCCTGAAGATGCTAACCCATGTCTAACCCTCTCCTCTGCCCTCCCCCTCCAGTGTTCTTAAGAAGAGTCCCCCCCACCTTGTCAAGGAGATTATCCTGGTGGACGATTACAGCGACAACCGTGAGTAGCTGTTTAATGAGTCTTCTTAACTCTCTCGTTTGCCCTGTGCCTCTGTCACTGGATCAGTACTGGCACTGGTTTACAGGTTCCAGGACCTTCTCTCCCCCACCACCCGGTCTGTAAACTAAAGCCCCTGTCCTGAACCATCGCTCAGGCTCCCTCCCTTTAAACTCTGGGTGACACCTAAGGACACATGCCTCCTGCTCAGGCATCACGCCTATCATATGTCTTTCCCTCCATAGTTTTCATAGAGGTCTCTTGTTGTACCTGTCAGCCTTTTGAAAAGATTAAAGCAATGAGTCTGTCAGACAGTGTCGGCATCACTGGAGGGCCACTAAGTAAACTATTGGGCCTGCTTTAAATTAAACATAACTTTTAAGGCTGAAAAGAAGTCTTTATAAAGCCTTTATATATGTTTATTTGACATGTGTGTATATGTATATAGATGTAGGTTTATTTTAGTAACCAAGGGTTGTGTCTCGTTGTTCAGCTGAAGATGGAGCCTTATTGGGGAAAATCGAGAAGATCCGGGTTCTTCGAAACGATCGACGAGAAGGTGAGTGGATAAATGAGAAATGCATTTGAAGGAATAAAACTGCTAGTTGAAAATGATTGGTCAGGCTTTAGTCATCATCATAGTATTTGATGCCCATTGTCCTTGACCTTGTCCAACACTGCAATGTACCCTAATCAGATGTACCCTAATCAGATGTACCCTAATCAGATGTACCCTAATCAAATCAAAGTGATCATTAGGGCTAGGAAAGGAAAAAACTGAACAGGTTTATAGCAGCCAATGGGGAGAACATATAACATTTGATTTGATTTGAGATTAGAACGCACCAGCCACATAAGGAATGAAACACTAGTCACTTTAATAATGTTTCTGTATCTTCCACTACTCATCTCATATGTCTAACTGTATGCTATACTATTCTAGGTATCTTAGTCACCTAATCGTGTTAATGCCGCCCTGGCATATGTATATATTCTCAATCCTTTCTTACTTAGATTTGTGTGTGTTATATGTTGTGAAACTGTTAGACATTATTGTTAGATAGTACTGCACTGTCGGATCTAGAAGCACAAGCATTTCGCTACACTCGCAACAACATCCGCTAACCATGTGTATATATGACCGATTTGATTTGACACTAGATGACTTCAAACCAAGTCATTAAAACATACTAATTCAATAGCTATCACTTTCACTCTATAATTTCACTCTCTGTATGAAAAAGTGCGAAAAATGTATGCACTCACTATTGTAAGTCGCTCTAGATAAGTGTCTGCTAAATGACACTACTGTAAGTCGCTCTAGATAAGTGTCTGCTAAATGACTACAATGTATTATGTAAATTTAACCATTTTAATCAGGGGTATATTCAAGTTTTGTATTAATAATGTGAAAAGTTTAAATGTAAATACATATTGAAATATGAGTATATGTGATATGCACATCCCAAACTTCAGAGAACCGGTACTGTATACGTTGAAATGAGAGGCCTGCACACATATGACTAACCCACTGAGTATTTGTAGATGACATGTTGTTGATAAGAGCACCAGGCGTGTCTCTCCTCCACAGGGCTGATGAGATCACGGGTGAGAGGGGCCGATACAGCCACTGCCAGTGTTCTCACCTTCCTGGACAGCCATTGCGAGTGTAACGAACACTGGCTGGAACCACTCCTGGAGAGAGTGGCAGAGGTCAGTGTGTCCCACAGCCACCACTGTCACTTAGCCCCACAGTCAGGGATACTGGAACACATACATACAGTGTGTGTGTATGTATACACACACTGTATGTATGTGTTCCAGTGTGTTTGTGTGTGATAGATATATATACAGCAGGTGAAATAAGTATTGAACACGTCACCATTTTTCTCAGTAAATATATTTCCAAAGGTGCTATTGACATGAAATGTTCAACCCAAGTAATCCATACATACAAAGAAAACAAATAAGTTCAGAATTTAAGTTATGTGTAATAATGTGAAATGACACAGGGAAAAAGTATTGAACACACTTACTAATATTTATTTAATACTTTGTACATAAGCCTTTGTTGGTAATGACAGCTTCAAAATGCCTCCTGTATGGAGAAACTAGTCGCATGCATTGCTCTGGTGTGATTTTGGCCCATTCTTCCACACAAACAGTCTTCAAATCTTTTCAGAGTCTTGCGTGGTGAGCGTGCATACAGGCCATGGCGGTGGAGTGCATTACTTACTGTTTTCTTTGAGACAACAGTACCTGCTAATTGCAGGTCTTTTTGAAGCTCTCCAAAAGTGGTCCTTGGCTCTTGGACAACTCTTCTGATTATTATTTTCACTCCTCTGTCAGAAATCTTGCGAGGAGCAAATTTATGGTGAAATGATTGTCTTTCCACTTCCGTATTATGGCCCCAACAGTGCTCACTGGAACATTCAGAAGCTTAGAAATGCGCCTATAACCAATGCCATCATTATGTTTTGCAACAATTAGGTTGTGAAGGTCTTGAGACAGCTCTTTGCTTTTACCCATCATGAGATGTGTCTTGTGTGACACCTTGGCAATGAGACCTTTTTGTAGGCCATCAGTTGGGACTGAACCAGCTGATATTAATTTGCACTGACAGGGGGCTGGATTGCTTTTTAATTACTGATAGTTTTCAGCTGTTGTCTTGGCTTTCCATGCCTTTTTGGACCTCCCTTTCTTCATGTGTTCAATACTTTTTCCCTGTGTCATTTCACATTATTACACATAACTTAATTTCGGAACTTATTTGTTTTGGTTTCTTTGTATGTATGGATTACTTGGGTTGTTACCAACATCTGGTGACAATTTCATGTCAATAGCACCTTTGGAAATATATTTACTGAGAAAAATGGTGACGTGTTCAATACTTATTTCACCCGCTGTACATACATACATACATACATACATACATACATACATACATACATACATACATGCATGCATACATACATACATACATACATACATACATACATACATACATACATACATACATACATACATACATACATACATACATACATACATACATACATACATACATACATACATACATACATACATACATACATACATACATACACGCACACATATATTTTTTTGTCCATTAAAATAACATGACATTGATCAGAATTACAGTGTAGACATTGTTAATGTTGTAAATGACTTTTGTAGCTGGAAATTGCTGATTTTTTATGGAATATCTACATAGGCGTACAGAGGCCCACACACACACACCGGACTACGACATTGCTCATCCAAATATTTATATATTTCTTAATTCCATTATTTTACTTTTGTGTATTGTTGTGAATTGTTAGATATTACTGCACTGTTGGAGCTAGGAACACAAGCATTTCACTTCACCCGCAATAACATCTGCTAAATATTTGTATACAACGAATAACATTTGATTTGATTTTAATGAGCTCTAACTCACCGTTGGTTTGACAAAACTTCCATGGAACACAGTCACCGCTGTAGTTTTCTGCTGCACCATCAAAATACTTGGAATAGTTATGGAATCCATCTGATTATGCCACTCTCAGCAAATCATCCACTTCCCTCTTGGAACACTATTTGTGTTCTGGCTGTGTTAAGCTCATATATTTCAGCAAATATTTGAACCAAAGTTTGACTCGCCACAGATCTGTTTTGGACTGTAACTTTGTTATTCAGCTTTTATTTAGTGCTTGGTTGTGAAATTATGTGATGGTTTTGACTGATTATTTCAGTCCCTCAGTATTATTTCAATATAATCTAGTGGAACACTGCATCTTTCTCTCTTTACTTTTCCATCAGGACAAAACGCGAGTTGTTTCCCCCATCATCGACGTCATCAACATGGACAACTTCCAGTACGTAGGCGCCTCGGCCGATCTCAAAGGAGGTAAATCCCACTCGTCTACACCAGCAGCTTTCCTTTCATCTCCAGGGCAGGCTGGAAAATCACGCTGCAGTTTTTCACTCTACCCAATGTCACCTTCTGCCAAAGAAGTCTGTTCTTAGTGTGTGGTTGGCTGGCTGACTGACTGGTTGGCTGGCTAGCTGGATGATTGGCTGGCTGATTGGCTGGCTGGCTGGTTGGCTGGCTGACTGTTTGGTTTGCTGGCTGACTGTTTGGTTTGCTGGCTGACTGGTTGGTTGGTTGGCTGGCTGGCTGGCTGGCTGGCTGGCTGGCTGGTTGGCTGACTGTTTGGTTTGCTGGCTGGCTGGCTGCATGTGTGTGAGAGCAAAGGAGAGAATGATCAATCTTGAAAAAGGGAATGCCCTTTGGAATGGAAACTCTTTGATTGATTTGTCTATAGAGGCAGATTACAGTGTAATGTACAGCCATATGAAGGTAGAGGGAAAGCCACATATATGATATAACATCTATCAGTTATGCATTGTGTGTGAAAAGGATCAAAGTGTTAGGAGGAGTACAAACACTGACAACCAGCTTTTCCTATTATCAAAATGACTCCACTCGTGTTCACTTTAAATCACTTCAGTACCTGTTTTTCCCGCTCTAGGATTTGATTGGAATCTGGTCTTCAAGTGGGACTATATGACCCTGGAGCAGAGGAGGGTGCGTCAAGGAAACCCCACTGCTCCAATCAAGTAAGCCTCTGGGTTCTTTCTGCTGTCCTCTCCTGCCTGCCTCACCTCTGCCTCATAGCCAGTCGTCTGGGCCCCCTGAAGGAGAGGCTGAGGCAGGCAGCATTAGATATCAGTGTGCAGCGTCCACACTGAGCCCTCTGGGGAATATAGAGCCTCTGTCCTGTTTTCTCCCTGACATTCACGGTGCCGTATGATATCGGAGAGTGAAGTAAACACAGGCAGTGTGATTGAAGGCATTCTCATCTTATCCAGCTTTGTCTTAAATAGTGTGTGGTGCTAAGGGAGAAGATATTTGATTGGGATATTGCTGTGAAAGGCTAGATTTGGTACATTGTACATTTTTTCTGCAATTCATTCGCTTGTAGATCAGAAGAGCGCAAACACTTTGATTTGTTGAATCAGTATGAGATCACAGAAATGATTCTGTTTTACTGAATAACCAAATGTAAACACATTGTTCCATTGTTTACCAACAGAGAGCAGCATTTAATCAATATCCAAAGGCTAGAATTTGAATTTTGCTCTTCATTTCCTATAATGCATCCTGTTCCATTTCACAAGGTGATGGTAATTAACCCAAAGTGTGACTCAAGTCATTTTTTATCATAATTGGCATTTGGTGTTTGAAAATATTTCATTTTTGGCGGCAGATGTAGAGAACAAAATAGAATGAACTGTTCTGGTTAAATGGTCTTCTAGATCTGCTTTTGTAACCCTGCATTATTCATGTCCCTGTAGACCAGACCTTGTTTGATTCATTTCCCTATAGACCAGACCTTGTTTGATTCATTTCCCTGTAGACCAGACCTTGTTTGATTCATTTCCCTGTAGACCAGACCTTGTTTGATTCATTTCCCTGTAGACCAGACCTTGTTTGATTCATGTCCCTGTAGACCAGACCTTGTTTGATTCATGTCCCTGTAGACCAGACCTTGTTTGATTCATGTCCCTGTAGACCAGACCTTGTTTGATTCATTTCCCTGTAGACCAGACCTTGTTGCAGGGCATTTTTTATTTAGCCTTTATTTAACTAGACAAGTCAGTTAAGAACAAATTCTTAACTTACAATGACAGCCTACCTACAGGGTCAGCCCCTGGAGTAAATTAGGGTTAAGTGCCCTGCTCAAGGACAAATCGACAGGCTCGGGTATTCGAACCAGCGACCTTAAGGGTCACTGTCCGAACGCTCTAACCTCTAGGCTACCTGCCGCCCTGCTGCTGCCAGGTTACAGTGCATGACTCCCTGCTGCTGCCGGGTTACAGGGCCAGGCTCCCTGCGGCTGCCGGGTTACAGGGGCAGGCTCCCTGCTATTGCCGGGTTATGTTCTCCCTGCTGCTGCCGGGCCTTGCTCCCGGTATCACATGCTGATGAGAGAGCTGAACTTGGCAGAACTGTCTCCTGTTTTGTCTCAGCCCTAACTACTTTCTATCATACCCCTTTCTCAGGACTCCCATGATTGCCGGCGGCCTCTTTGTCATGGACAAGGACTACTTTGAGTTGCTGGGGAAGTACGACATGATGATGGATGTGTGGGGTGGAGAGAATCTAGGTGAGAGGACACAGAACACTAGGAAAGCTGGAGCGTGTTTGCCATTGTGTGCCTAGGGAGAGGGAGTCTTTTGTTGGATTGGTTTATATGTCAATATAATGTGACCCCATTTTCTGATTGAAACTGTATTGATGTTGAAGGTGCCAACCGTGGGAAGTTCTAGCACAATTAATTGTCATTCTAAAACCTTGCCCTAAACCAAGATATTAATGTGTGTGTTTGGTATTTGTCTTTGGACATTGCAGAGATCTCTTTCCGCGTGTGGCAGTGTGGCGGCAGTCTAGAGATCATTCCTTGCAGTCGAGTGGGACACGTCTTCAGGAAGCAACATCCATATACCTTCCCTGGGGGCAGTGGCACCGTGTTTGCTAGGTGACTATTGATTGTCCCTGTGATGTGAGGTAGACTTTGCTAAAGTCTGCCCTCTTGTGGTCCACTGGGTACTAACCTCTTCTACATACTCTCACATTAGGAGTGACTGTACATTTAGGGTTTGAAATGAGAGCCATAAAAAAGGCCCACTATACAGGCTAACAACACTAACCCTACAGTAACTTTACCTTTCTCAAAGACCCAGTGAAATCCAAGTTGAGGCAGTGGGACGAATACCTGCTAGTAGCCTGTAGGGAAGGACTGTTTCATTCCTCTGAAATTCACATTATAATACAGCTGTTCAAAGTCTAGCTGAGCTGCAGTTATTAAAATAGAGGCTCTCATCTTTGCTTCACCCCTGCAGTGTCAACACTGTTCCACGCATCCGGGTGATTCATCAATGAGACGAGAGAAAGCGACCACTCCCTCACTGCCAGTCTGTCACGCAGCACTGAAAACCCCACAGATTGCCAAGTCTTAGGATGTGTGCTCATATCTCAAAATAGCTTAGAGGACTGTCACTCTCCTCCTGTGTTTTCCTCCTCACTTTCTCTTGCCCTTTTCATATTTTTAACAGACACCCTTCCTTCCATTGAATAAATAACAGATATGATCAATTGAAAAGATGCAAGCAGGGGTTCTATAACATTGCCTATAGTTTTTAGGCTACTGCCTAGATCAGTGATTATTTCAAGGACTGGAATAAGGAACAGGATGTACACATGAAGTATTCTAACATGGTGTGTATCTGTCCGTCCACAGGAACAGGAAGTACACATTGTTAAGTATTCTAACATGGTGTGTATCTGTCCGTCCACAGGAACAGGAAGTACACATTGTTAAGTATTCTAACATGGTGTGTATCTGTCCGTCCACAGGAACAGGAAGGACACATTGTTAAGTATTCTAACATGGAGTGTATCTGTCCGTCCACAGGAACAGGAAGTACACATTGTTAAGTATTCTAACATGGTGTGTATCTGTCCGTCCACAGGAACACGAGGCGAGCAGCAGAGGTGTGGATGGATGAGTTTAAGAACTTTTACTATGCCGCTGTGCCCTCTGCCCGAAATGTGCCCTACGGCAAGTAAGTATCCTTTCAGACACCCTTCTTCCAGGATAGCATCGCAGACGGCCCTGCTGTCCTTGTATAGAATGTCAAAACATATTTCCCTTTTTTTCTGACACCTACAGAAGGTCAGATGGTACACCCTGAGTTCTAATATGAGGTACTCTGTGCTTTGATGGAGTGATCTCAGTTACCTCCAGATGTCATGCTACAGTCTGTCTCTCTGAGATGGCTGGTGGGTAGATGAGTCATGGTTTCCCCTCTCTATATCTGTCAGCATTCAGAGCAGAATGGAGATGAAGAAGAGACTTGGCTGCCAGCCATTCAAGTGGTACCTGGAGAATGTGTACCCTGAGCTGCGGTAAGTAGAGAGACTACACCGCCACAGTGGACCAGCAATAGATTGCTTTGAAAATGGCCAAAGTTGAAAGGAAAGGCATAGCTGTTGACTGTTTCCCCTACCATTATATAGGCGGGACAGACTTTGGGGGAAATTCAACTAGAGGAAAGACTGCGGTGGGGGGTATATACTCTTGTGATTTGACATCCTCTTGACTGGTGGTGTGTCCGGCACTTCAGGGTCCCTGACCATCAGGACATCGCCTTCGGCGCTCTGCAGCAGGGAGGGAACTGCTTAGACACGCTGGGACACTTTGCAGACGGAGTGGTGGGGGTCTACGAATGCCACAACGCTGGGGGAAATCAGGTATCATTCAGGGCTCAGGTACTGCTCAGATCCATTACACATAACCAAGCTGTGCACTGGGCTGGGTAACACACACTGAGGTGGGTTTACTTTGGTCAGGTTCTGGACTGGACAGTCAACTATCAGGTTCTGGACTGGACAGTCAACTATCAGGTTCTGGACTGGACAGTCAACTATCAGGTTCTGGACTGAACAGTCAACTATCAGGTTCTGGACTGAACAGTCAACTATTGCTTTGATTGGGAATCTCCAATTCATACTGATGAAATCCATTTTAATGTCCCACTTCCCACAACATATTGATTATATTACTGAGCTGGAGGAGGGGATTCTTGGGAGAGTTAAGCCCCTGTTGATCTGTATCGGTGTGATTTACAACAGACAACATGTAAACACCACATATTCACACTTGACAAAGACACACACATAAAAAATTTATCTGCCTAAATATTTTCAGTAATACCCTAAACTGTGCAACTGTAGCAAATTGACTGTGTCCCTCTCTTTGTCCTCAGGAATGGGCGCTGACCAAGGACAAGTCAGTAAAGCACATGGACCTGTGTCTGACGGTGGTGGACCGCACCGCAGGCTCACAAATCAAACTGCAGGGCTGCAGGGAAAACGACAGCAGACAGGTGAGCAAGTCATGCACCAAGGAACACATCCATCAGAAAACAGTAGCAGTAAATCAGAGACTGACAGCAGTCCGGCTGTTAGAATGGAATTAGAACATTAATTTAGTTTGGATTATGATGCTTTTCTGGATTGGGATTATCACTTTGGATCTGCTCCATAAACTCACGATCAATAGAAACCATTAGTGATCATAGGATTATTGTGAGTTTTTGGTAATGAAACTCGCATAACATAAAAACCTGTGACTGATTGGTGCACCCTTGTTTCCTCCATCCCCCAACCCCTCCCTGCCCCCACCTTGTGTGTCTCCAGAAATGGGAGCAGATCGAGAGCAACTCCAAGCTGCGGCACTTGGGCAGCAACCTGTGCCTGGACAGCCGCAACGCACGCACTGGGGGGCTGACAGTGGAGGTGTGTAGCCCCAACCTCAACCAGCAGTGGAAGTTCACCCTCAACCTCCAGCCCTAGAAAGAGAAAGAGAAAGAGAGAGAGACAAACAGAGACAGACAGACAAACAACAGAGAGAGCGTGTCCCCTAACAGCACCACCACCTCTCCTCCCCAGAGCCAAACAGACTAGAGCCACCCAGTACCAACACACACAGATGGGCAGATGGACAGACAGACTGAGGGTCCACAACACACAGAGGGAAGCAGGATATGAAACTACAGACTACCAAGTGGGATGATGACGATTTTAATGTTAATGTTAATGATGATGAAGATTTTAATGATCATGATAGTAGTGGTGGTGGTGATGATGATGATGCTTTCCCTCCAACTATATACCTCAGTGTTTCATCTTTAGTCCCGCTCTTTGGAACGTGAAGAAGTAATTTTTCCTATTGCAAATGAAAGGAACTTTCTGGATGTTTTTCTATTTTATGCGTGTTCTTTGTTCTCTCTTTCCACTGAAGTTCACTGCGATTCTGACAAGGATAAGACTATTCATTAGTAATCTGTCTTTGTTGAATGTAAAAGATGTATTCTACAGAGGTTCCCTGACTGGACAGAGACTGCCCAGGAAGTAAGCTGATGGTTTCAGTTGGGTTTGGCCCCTTAAAGTCCTACTGGTAGAAGGGAAATGACTCTATGCACTGTTCCTCTCATTCACTTAAACGTTTCTCTCCTGATTGGTGGAGTGCTCTGCCAGAGTAGATGAAGAAAATTTACAATTTCCACCGAGTTCTCATTCTGCTGCTGTCACGCGTAAGAAGGTACGGCGTCCGATCAGAAGTGTGCTCTTCGCAGGCCTCATGGATACTGGTGGGGGTGTGGATGTGTCGCTGCTGGATGGTCACAGATTGTAGCAGTGGTTGTCATGTCCATCACAATTGAATGGAAAACCCACAAGAAAAAAAAAAAAAAATCATTAATGTATGTTTTTGTTTTATTATTAGTTTTATTTTATTTCTAGCAGACATCGAGAAAAAAAAGTTGTCTGTTCAATTATACTGTAGAATAATCAACTGAGTAACAGTACTGTTCTGACTGTTCTCTTGTGAGTAAAAACGTATCTACTTATTTTTATTGATTTTCTTTTTCCTTTTCAGTGTCTGTGTTACCATAGTAACTATCCTGTCATCCAAATGAATATTGGAGAAGAGTTTATTGCAGGGTAATGTTGGAACAATCATTTTCATTATCAGAAGTCTACAAATGTTGTCTCACACAGTGTATGTATACATTGGAGTCCTTATTGTCAGTATTTGTGATATACCATTTTAGAGAATTACATTTGTCTTCAGCGGTAAGAAAAATGGCTTTTATTTACCTTGGTTTCAGCGTAACTTTATGCAGTTACTGCTAACATGACCCCCATTTTCTCCAAAACACAATACAATAGAGGCAGGATACTTGTCCACATAATTAAGCATGTATTTAATGTAGCAAAAATGACTAACTCATTTTCGACCAAATGAGCAGTTACTGCCTTTTTGCTTGGTATGGCAGTATACTTCAGCGTCTTTTTCCCCAAAAAACATTCTGTCCCTTTGTTTCTCGTCATTACTCGCTTTGTGAATGAATGCTTTGCCTTTTTTTAAAAACCTAGCCCACTTAAAGGAGAATGTGTATGTGTGTGCTAGTAAACAGCTTTCATCAGGTTTCTTGAAGGAGGGCAGGTCATTCTGCTTAAGTTAACTGCACTTACAAGGGACAAAAGCAATAAGATGTTCCTATTTTCCTATTTCAGTATTATTGTTGTGCATTTAGCTCGCATCTGCTTCGGGACCATTCTGATTGGGTTTCTACATCTGCTTCGGGACCATTCTGATTGGGTTTCTACATCTCCTTCGGGACCATTCTGATTGGGTTTCTACATCTCCTTCGGGACCATTCTGATTGGGTTTCTACATCTGCTTCGGGACCATTCTGATTGGGTTTCTACATCTGCTTCGGGACCATTCTGATTGGGTTTCTACATCTGCTTCGGGACCATTCTGATTGGGTTTCTACATCTGCTGCGGGACCATTCTGATTGGGTTTCTACATCTGCTTCGGGACCATTCTGATTGGGTTTCTACATCTGCTTCGGGACCATTCTGATTGGGTTTCTACATCTGCTTTGGGACCATTCTGATTGGGTTTCTACATCTGCTTTGGGACCATTCTGATTGGGTTTCTACATCTGCTTTGGGACCATTCTGATTGGGTTTCTACATCTGCTTTGGGACCATTCTGATTGGGTTTCTACATCTGCTTCGGGACCATTCTGATTGGGTTTCTACATCTGCTTCGGGACCATTCTGATTGGGTTTCTACATGTAGCTTGTGATATGTGGTACTTTAAATGTTACCCACCTTTAATGTGATGGCCAAAGGAGCCTATAATGACTTATGAAAGCAAAGATTCATCCATTGACATGATTCCCCCGATATCAATGGAGATTAATTTATTCTAGAATAGCAAATGACTAATTATTTAGTCATATTTGCTGTCTGTATTTTGTAAGCCTTCCATTATACATGCACATATTTACCATAAGCAGTCCTAAACATCAATCCCTGTTTTTTACACCATTCTGGTCAAACTTCCGGATACAAAAGGAATCTCCAACCATCAGTACAGAAATGAGCATCACAGCGACAGAGCATATGCAGCACCTCCCATCTGACTATTGTGTGAAGCTATTGCATTTAAAAAATGCCAAAGAGATGAAATATCCCACAGCAGTAAGGGAGGAGGTATCCCACAGCAGTAAGAGAGGAGGTATCCCACAGTAAGAGAGGAGGTATCCCACAGCAGTAAGAGAGGAGGTATCCCACAGCAGTAAGAGAGGAGGTATCCCACAGTAAGAGAGGAGGTATCCCACAGTAAGAGGGAGATGAGTTGGGGGTTGTAACCTCCCATGTGAGATGAGTTGGGGGTTGTAACCTCCCATGTGAGATGAGTTGGGAGTTGTAACCTCCCATGTGAGATGAGTTGACAAGTTTCACATGGTTAGAGCTTTGTCTGCTATCATGTAGGTCACTGTTGAAATTGTAACAATTCTAATGTGAAATTCAGATGTGCAGAGGATGGCCTACAGTACTAAACAGAATTGCTTTGGTGAACATTGTCTACAGTGAACAGCAAACTCGTTCAAGTATTGAATCAAGCCTTTTTTGTAAGATTTGTGTGAAAATCACAAGTTTGCTGTTCACTTCAGGAATTACAGAGAGAGATAAAAATGTAATCCTAGCATTAGACACATTTTAATTGGATGAAATGTTTACATAGCACAATGTGCCAAAGTTATTTACTTATTTGATTTACATTGTCAATACTAGGTAAAGAACGTGCCATTGACATAATGATGAAGGATAATAAACCAAATCAAGAAAATAGTCATTTGGGACATCAAATATGATTTGTTCCTTTGATACCACTGTTTGCTGTAGGATTGTGTAGATTACGATTCAAATCATAGGGGAGGCAGCATGGGGGTAACCAATGTAAAGGTTTGTATGTACACTACGTTGATCCACTGTACAGTATGAACATGTAACAAGCAACACCAGTGAGTTGATCCACTGTACAGTATGAACATGTAACAAGCAACACCAGTGAGTTGATCTACTGTACAGTATGAACATGTAACAAGCAACACCAGTGAGTTGATCCACTGTACAGTGTGAACATGTAACAAGCAACACCAGTGAGTTGATCTACTGTACAGTATGAACATGTAACAAGCAACACCAGTGAGTTGATCTACTGTACAGTATGAACATGTAACAAGCAACACCAGTGAGTTGATCCACTGTACAGTATGAACATGTAACAAGCAACACCAGTGAGTTGATCTACTGTACAGTATGAACATGTAACAAGCAACACCAGTGAGTTGATCCACTGTACAGTATGAACATGTAACAAGCAACACCAGTGAGTTGATCCACTGTACAGTATGAACATGTAACAAGCAACACCAGTGAGTTGATCTACTGTACAGTATGAACATGTAACAAGCAACACCAGTGAGTTGATCTACTGTACAGTATGAACATGTAACAAGCAACACCAGTGAGTTGATCTACTGTACAGTATGAACATGTAACAAGCAACACCAGTGAGTTGATCTACTGTACAGTATGAACATGTAACAAGCAACACCAGTGAGTTGATCTACTGTACAGTATGAACATGTAACAAGCAACACCAGTGAGTTGATCTACTGTACAGTATGAACATGTAACAAGCAACACCAGTGAGTTGATCTACTGTACAGTATGAACATGTAACAAGCAACACCAGTGAGTTGTTCTACTGTACAGCGCTTGGAATTGTTCTCTTGTTTTATAGTTATGGCAAAAATTTAAATGAGGCAAAATTATTAACTTAAATAAATTAATTTCTATATAAGAGATGTGGACTTTATTTACATTCCTTGAAGACTTGGTTAATTAGCTATGAGAAATAATGAAGGCTTGGAAGCCAGAGTTTTTTTGATGACTGCTGTAACTAAATCATTCAGCCAGTTTTCCTGGCCTGCTTGCCTCTCTTTGCTATGCAGTTATCCTCAGGGGAAAAGAGGACAGTAATTGTCATGGAAACAGCCTCTAACAAACCCTGGCTGTTCTCCAGTGTCTCCAATTTCCAATCAGCAAATGTTGGACATCTCTCTCTCTCTCTCATTAGTGGTTCTCAAACCTGTCCTCGGGACACCCATCCGTTCCATGTATTGGATCTATTTCAGACCTAGCACATCGAAGTCAACTTGTCAACTAATCCTCAAGCCTTTGTCTAGGTCAGGGCTGTCCAACCCTGTTCCTGGACAGCTACCATCCTGTAAGTTATCTAGCGCACCTGATTCTAATTATTATCTGCTTGAAAAGCTGAATCAGGTTGGTTACAACTGGGGTTGGAGTGAAAACCTACAGGAGGGTAGCTCTCCATGTACAGCTCTGGTCTAAGTGAATTGGATGAGTTAGTTCAGGGCATCAACACAACTGGGAAACGTATGGGGGTACTCGAGGAGAGGTTTAAGAACCACTGCTATAATGGATATGTTGAGATTAGTGTTTCCCAATCTTAGTCCTGGGGACCCCAGGGGTGCACTTTTTTTATGCCCTAATACTCCCACACCTGATTCAAATCAACTCATCAAGCCTTTTACTTAGTTGAATCAATTGTGAGTGCTAAATCAGTATTTAGTTTAGATGCAGGTGTGACATGATGATTGTGTTATGTACGGCATAAAGGTCCAGCTCTAATAACTCTTGCATGTACAATCCCACAGTCAGAGGAAACTAAAGGGTTTGTACATATGTGTAATGCGCCATCACATCCCAGGGTAATGTAACAGACAGACATTAAAGGCCCAGTGCAGTCAAAAATCTGTTGTTCCTGTGTTTTGTATCATGTTGTACAACAGCTGATGAAACTAACATTGTGAAAACATTTGATCAGTGTTATTTCCTTATAGCTGGTAGAAAATACAATCTACACAGGACCTTCTAATCAGCAGGTTTGCATGAGCGGGAGTTTCGGCATTCCATGATGACATAATCATGCCGTAAATTGGTTAATAGACCAATAACAGCTAGTTTTCAGTTTTCCCCTTCCTACGTAGACCACTCCCAGACAATCCTTGCTAAATTCTTGCAGAGTCACCAAAGTTTCAGCAGCTCTAATAAACAGACCATCTGTCGCCCACTACTACTACAGCACATTAAACATCTGGAGATTAACCATGCACCATACTCCTAGCCCAAAGGGGGTGCTAGCCTAGACATGCACCATACCCCCAACCCACAGGGGGGTGCTAGCCCAGACATTCACCATACTCCTAGCCCACATGGGGGTGCTAGCCTAGACATGCACCATACTCCTAGCCCCCATGGGGGTGCTAGCCTAGACATGCACCATATTCCTAGCCCACATGGGGGTGCTAGCCTAGACATGCACCATACTCCTAGCCCACAGGGGGATCTAGCCTAGACATGCATCATACCCCCAGCCCACAAGGGGGCGCTAGCCTAGACATGCACCCTACTCCTAGCCCACAGGGGGCGCTAGCCTAGAAGGGGGAGCTAGCGTGATATGCCCATATTGGTCACGCTTTAGATAAAGTACAATTTATAAAGCTTAAAAGGTTAAGGAAGCCTTCGTAAACCCTTTACAAGGCTTACAAACTCTTGACACAGGTTTTGTATAAAATCATGAACATTTATTAAATGTGTGCAAAATGGTGTAAACGCTCAACAGAGGTGGTATACACACGATTCAAAGTCAGTCATCATGGCCCAATTTTTCAAAAGATGGATTTCTCCTATCAGATAGGATTAATGCATAGAAATAGAATGAATAGAACAGAAAACTATTCATTATGTTTCTATGCATTTAATCCTATCTGATAGGAGAAATCTGGGCCCAGGGTGGTGCATTGTTACCATGGAGCTCACAGAGGGAATACACAATGAGGAGCATACAAATGACACAGCTATCACTTTTCCTCCACCCATGAAAGACACACAGGACAAGAAGCAGTTTCTACAACACAACATTCCCAGAGCAGTCATACATTGCAGTTTATGTTTTGTACATACAGTTTTTGACATTACATTCTTATAGAATTAATCAGATACGTTAGGATGTTTGGTCCAGTTTACATGATCTATTTACACATTAATACACAATGTGAAATACACCATGCTGAAACTATACTTCACTTCCCTTATTATTCTTGACAACTTTACTTCTGACCATTGATCAATATTATCTACTATAATTCTTTACAGTATTTTAACAGCACCTTATGTTATCAGATTATTGTATTTTGCATTTTTTATTAACCTTTGAATATCAAATAATGAAGCCCTGAGGTCAGCAAAGTGGATTTCCTTTCATATATAAACATATACAGCGGGTGAAATAAGTATTGAACACATCACCATTTTTCTCAGTAAATATATTTCCAAAGGTGCTATTGACATTAATTTTTTACCAGATGTTGGTAACAACCCAAGTAATCCATACATACAAAGAAAACAAATAAGTTCAGAAATTAAGTTGTGTAATAATGTGAAATGACACAGGGAAAAAGTATTGAACACATGAAGAAAGGGAGGTGCAAAAAGGCATGGAAAGCCAAGACAACAGCTGAAAGTAATCAGTAATTAAAAAGCAATCCAGCCCCCTGTCAGTGCAAATTAATATCAGCTGGTTCAGTCCCAACTGATGTCCTACAAAAAGGTCTCATTGCTAAGGTGTCACACAAGACACATCTCATGATGGGTAAAAGCAAAGAGCTGTCTCAAGACCTTCGCAACCTAATTGTTGCAAAACATAATGATGTCATTGGTTATAGGCGCATTTCTAAGCTTCTGAATGTTCCAGTGAGCACTGTTGGGGCCATAATACGGAAGTGGAAAGACAATCATTTCACCATAAATTTGCCTCGACCAGGTGCTCCTCGCAAGATTTCTGACAGAGGAGTGAAAAGAATAATCAGAAGAGTTGTCCAAGAGCCAAGGACCACTTGTGGAGAGCTTCAAAAAGACCTGCAATTAGCAGGTACTGTTGTCTCAAAGAAAACAGTAAGTAATGCACTCCACCGCCATGGCCTGTATGCACGCTCACCACGCAAGACTCCATTGCTGAAAAGATGGAAGAATGGGCCAAAATCACACCAGAGCAATGCATGCGACTAGTTTCTCCATACAGGAGGCATCTTGAAGCTGTCATTACCAACAAAGGCTTTTGTACAAAGTATTAAATAAATATCAGTAAGTGTGTTCAATACTTTTTCCCTGTGTCATTTCACATTATTACACACAACTTAATTTCTGAACTTATTTGTTTTGGTTTCTTTGTATGTATGGATTACTTGGGTTGTTACCAACATCTGGTGAAAATGTCATGTCAATAGCACCTTTGGAAATATATTTACTGAGAAATGGTGACGTGTTCAATACTTATTTCACCCGCTGTACGTCATTGAGCAGATGCTCTTGTCCAGAGCGACTTACAGTAGTGAGTGAGTATATTTTCATACTGTTTTTTTTTTTTTGTTCATACTGGTCCACCGTGGGAAACGAACCCACAACCCTGGCATTGCAAGCGCCATGCTCTACCAACTGAGCTACACGGGGCTACTTTGAGACAAGCTTGAAAATGCAAAGAAGCTTTGGAGCAGCACTCACTCTCAGACAGATGCTTTATGGGTCAGAGAACAGCAGTAGCTAAATACCAGAAGAAAAGAACGATGACGATAGGCTGAGTGTGCTGTCAATGAACTGACCTCGTGAATTTGACAGAGGAATGGTAAATAAACATTGCCTCTCAGATACTATAGGGAATTACAGTGACATCAGACTGACACAAAGACATTTCAGGAAATGAGCAATGGCCAAGGACGTAAAAAGAATGATCGGATGTGGCCTCAGGAACTGGATCTGGCTTGGCTATCTGTTGATATAGAGTGTTGTCTAACAGGTTGTTGGAAAAACCAAGTGTTGCTTGGCTATCTGTGTTGTAAGGGTTGAACAAAAAACCTAATAGTAGAATAATGGAGTGAGAAAAGCATAGGCATTTCATGAACACAAATGCATTATACAGATTGATGTGTCAAACTGTCATTTGTTAATCTATCTGGAATAAATTATATATATTTTTTAGATATTCTCTGCAGAAGACATCTGAAGTCGCCAAATGATACTGGCATGAAATGCTTTTCTGTTGTTTTGTCCATATTGCTCTCTCCTTTATACGAAAAAAAAAATACTCAACCAATTTTAGAACTTACCGGTAGAACAAAAGAAGATGTTACAGTATATGTAAAGGCACTGAGAAAATATAATACATGGCTGAGCAATGAAGTGTTTACTTTGAAAATGTTACTGTATCATGCATACTTCTTGCTGTCTATCAATAACAGTTTAGAACAAAAGGGCATTGATATAAGCATTATCAACAGACATATGGCATGTCAGAGCATCTTCCAGACCATGATCAGTGCACAGAACTAGTGGCTCACACAAACATACACAAGAACGACAAATGTTTTTTTGGGGGAAAGAAAAGGTGAAAAATCACAATAATTTGTCTTACCTATAAGTGAAGATTCTCAAATAAATATAATACACTGAATAAAAATAAAAATGCAACATGGAAAACATGGTGTTGGTCCAATGTTTCATGAGCTGAAATAAAATAACATTTGAAATAATTTATTTCAAATGTTGTGCACAAATGTCTTTACATCCCTGTTAGTGAGCATTTGTCCTTTGCCAAGATAATCCATCCACCTGACAGGTGTGACCTATCAAGAAGCTGATTAGACAGCATGATCATTACATAGGTGAACCTTGTGCTGGGGACAATACAAGGCCACTCTAAAATGTGCAGTTTTGTCACAACACAATGCCTCAAGTTGAGGGAGCGTGCAATTGGCATGCTGACTTCAGGAATGTCCACCAGAGCTGTTGTCAGAGAATTTAATGTTTATTCTTCTACCATAACCCAACCCACCTCCAACGTCGTTTTAGATAATTTGGCAGTATGTCCAACCGCAGACCACAACCGCAGACCACGTGTACGGCGTCGTGTGGGTGAGCGTTTTGCTGATGCAACGTTGTGAACAGAGTGCCCCATGGTGGCGTTGGGGTTATGGTATGGGCAGGCATAAGCTACGTACAATGAACACAATTGCATTTTATCAATGGCAATTTGATACTTTGACGAGATCCTGAGGCTCATTGTCGTGCCATTCATCCACCGCCATCACCTCATGTTTCAGCATGATAATGCACGGCCCCATGTCTCAAGGATCTGTACACAATTCCTGGAAGCTGAAAATGTCCCAGTTCTTCCATGCCCTGCATACTCACCAGACATGTCACCCATTGAGCATGTTTGGGATGCTCTGGATCGACAGTGTCCCAGTTCCCCCCAATATCCAGAAAATTCACTCAGCCATTGAAGAGGAATGGGACAACATTCCACAGGCCACGATCAACAGCCTGATCAACTCTATGTAAAGGAGATGTGTCGCACTGCATGAGGCAAATGGTGGTCACACCAGATACTGACTGGTTTTCTGATCCACGCCGGTACTTTATTATTATATATATTTTTTAAAGGTCTCTGTGACCAACAGATGCATATCTGTATTCTCAGTCATGTGAAATCCATAGATTAGGGCCTGACTGATTTCCTCATATGAACTGTAACTCAGTAAAATCTATGAAATGGTTGCATGTTGCATTTATATTTTTGTTCAGTACTGTATACTGTATTCACCTTCTAATCTGCACACAAAAAAAACACATTTACCACCTCAATAGCCTATACACATATTATATATTTTGGTAAATAAGTTGATCAGCAAAATCCCCTTTAAATCATTCCTCCTGCATAAATACACAAGTCAGACACTCATTTCCCTTTTTCGTAAAACTTAGATTTCCTGCTTCTTCACAGAATGGTCAAGCACTCAATAATTAGGGAGGATACTTAGGCGATACCAGTTAAACAGCATCTTCAGTATTCTGTGGCAGAGCATGGATTTACACAATAGTTAATGAGTATTAATGTGCATTTAATACCACCATTAATTAAAGGGATTCATCCAAGCTAGGGATATTTAGTAAACATCAAGATACCTTTATTGAATCACTTTAAAGTGCATGAGTGGTGCCCTAGCTAGGACAACTCTGCCTCAGTAGTACAAGTACATCAATAACACAGTCACAGTGGCAAGAAGTGGACAAGCACGAATGGATGTCATCGGGCCAAGGGATAAAATAGCTGTTTGTGTGTTGACTTTGGAATTGCACACTTTTACACTGGCATAGCATTCTCTATTGGCCGAGAAGACAATATTAATCCACAGTGACATTCACTTCACTGACTTAAAACAGCTCAACATACAGCACTTTGGGGTACTATTCTGTCCCCACACAAAATGCAAGACAGCACCCTCTCAAAGTCATTATGGAACAGGAGGATCCAACAGGCGGATCCATTCTCCACATTTGGAAGGAATAACGCTGTGGGTCAGGTGTCGTCTTCACTCAGTCTTTTAGTGACATCATTGGACTGAGATAGTCATTGGCTGATGGTATGAAATGTTTCAATTCAAACCCAACTCACATACTTTATAGATCAATGTCAGGCTTGCTTCTGGCTCGCTTCCAGGGCAGGGAATGAGCTGTGGATGTGACCAGCCGAGCCAGAGGCCCCACCCCATTCAGTAGACCTGAACTGGGAACAGTCCAGGTCTGTCTCTGTGTGGTCTGTCAGTGAGTGAGAGTTTAGCTGTGGACGGTTCAGTGTATATATCTAGAGTTGAACTGAACTGACCCCTGCAGCTCTTGATGATCCTAGACTGCGACACATGGAGACGGTAGTCATGTTGTACAGTAACAGTACGCCTCATCCAAACTAAATTGGCAAGAACTGCTATCGTTTATCATATCATCAAACCTACCCTTTGCAGTCTGAAAATCTGCCCACAAGTCACACCATCCAGTATTTCCAGTGATGATGCAAATATACAGCGATGGACCCATTGGCTGAGAATAGGTTCCTAGCTGAAAGGTTCCTATTGACTGAGTTATTGAGTACAGTAAGCACTACCCTGGTAAGCAGGAGATTTTCATATCCAGATATGAAGAGGATAGCAATGTAGATCTTCTTCTTCTTATTATTATTTCATTTCAACATAATGAATCCTGGGCTTTATACGTAAACTGCATAAATTATATATACAGTATTTCTGCTTAGTGGTTCAAGTCTATCTTGGGGAGAACACCCCAGATGTTGTTTGGTAGGTGGTCCAATAGAATCACAGATTGACATTACTGAGTGACATTGCACCACATGGAAACAACGTTTAACCCGGTCAGAAAAAAAATAAGAAAATTTCTGCACATTGAAGAGTAAATTATCCAAACACTTTTTTGTCATGCAGCCTGTGACACTAACAGTATGATGTGAGACGTGACAGTGTGTGTGTGTGTGTGTGCGGGTACGTGTAAGACAAGATAGTGTGTGTGTGTGTGTGTGTGTGTGTGTGGGTACGTGAGACGTGACAGTGTGTTTGTGTATGTCTGAGAGGTGACAGTGTGTGGGTACGTGTCAGACATGACAGTGTGTGTGTGGGTACGTGTGAGATGTGACTGTGTGTGTGTGTGTGTGTATGAGAGAGACGTGTCAGCGTGTGTGTGTGGGTACGTGTGAGACGTGACAGTGTGTGTGTGGGTACGTGTGAGACAGTATGTGTGTGTATATTATAAAGATGTTGTGGTCGCCTCACTGGGTGGGGGAGCAGTCATCTAAGTCCAGCAGCTCCCTCACCAGTCTCTCTCCAAACTGCGCTCGGCTGTAGTGCTTGACGTGGTAGGCATCGGACATCTTGTACAGGATGTAGGCGTTGTTTATGGCGATGCTGATGGTCAGCCAGAACACCTGCTGCCACGTCTTGTTGGGCTTGTGAAAGATGAAATACCTGAGAGAAAAGACCAACCCTGAGTGGCTATCTGGGATCTTGACAAATTGGGATCTTTATAAATGTCCCACACACATCCAGTTATTGAAGGATGGACTGACAGTCAGGAGGATATCTTGTCTCCATAACTAGGTGTGAGGCATTGGTTAGTGGTGAGGAGGAGCGATATTCAGCTAATATTCATGTTTCTGGCTCTCCAGATGTAAACTGCAGTTCTGCACGCCAACAAGTGTTGTCCTCTGAGTTACAGAACATCTAATTACTGTCCAATCTCCAAACTAATTGGAGGCAGGGAGAGGTTAGAGAAGGAGAGAAGTAAAGTGACATTCTCCCTGGTGTGTGTGTGTGTGTGTGTGGGTGTGTGTGTAGCCATCTGTCTTTGACCGGCGTTAACATCACTTGGCGCTGTTCTCCATTTGGGACCTAGAAGTGTGCCACGCTGTGCATCTCAGAAGATTGCTATATCATATTCATGTGATTCCTGAACCGTTTCCTTCTCCAGGTGTAATCTGACTCGGCACAGCACAATTGCATCCCTGGCTTGAGTCTGATACGGCATGCTATAGAGTGATCCTCCTCCATTAATGCCAGGCAGTGACTGGATTATTAATTAAGGATTCACTTGAGCCTGACTTGCATGGTGAGGAGTGTGTGAGAACCCAGCATGGGCCCACCACAGGGGGAGTCAGTCAGGCCGACTCTCTGTATAGCAGCGCAGGGGGAGTCAGTCAGGCCGACTCTCTGTATAGCAGCGCAGGGGGAGTCAGTCAGGCCGACTCTCTGTATAGCAGCGCAGGGGGAGTCAGTCAGGCCGACTCTCTGTATAGCAGCGCAGGGGGAGCCAGTCAGGCCGACTCTCTGTATAGCAGCGCAGGGGGAGCCAGTCAGGCCGACTCTCTGTATAGCAGCGCAGGAGGAGAGTTTATAGCTGACACCGCTGTCGTGTCCCAATGCAGTCTAAAAGACTTTGAAATTAGCCACACAACGCTGTAGGGACCTTGCAATATTCATGAATTTGGAACAGCATAATACTTTGCCATATTAAAATAATTTCACTAGACCAACAACAATCCAGGATGGCAGACTGTCATGGAGAGCTACTGGGTAAGCATGCTTTTGTGCCAACCTTGTTGTAACACAGCTGATTCAGCTAATCAATTTCCTTGTTAGCAGCTAGTAGAATCAGGTGTGCTATACCTAGGGTTGGAGCAAAAGCCTGCAGGAGGGTAGCTTCTCAGGAGACGGGTTGGCCACCCCTGTGCTATGATGATGAACATTCATATAGGCGAACACCTTTCTCTCAGGGTGACAAATTCGTACAAATTATTACAATAGATTGCGTATGTCAACTAGTGGGCTAATTAGTGACTCACTTGCTGTACTTGTCGTCATACTTGCAGATGTAGCTGAGGTGTGCAGCGAAGGCCTCCACAGCCAGCGGACAGGGAATCTCACCACTTGTCCTCTTGATGATCACCCCTGGAACCCAACACATGACTCAGACAACGCTAATGGGAGCTGGGAATCACATTTCACTGAGTAAACAGATTTTCAGACTCGGTGACAAAGTATAATACAAGTGAAATTTGGGGTATAATATCTTAAAATCCAATGTTGATGGTTTCTCACTATAGCTCCAAAATAACCAATATATTCTGCAGAAAATACCTTGATCTGTAACAACGAAAACAGGACTGCATGCTTATTAGTGTAGCTAGGAGAAACGCCTTTTAAAATGAACTGATTACAGGTGAAAAATAGATTAACATGAGGAGTTCTGGTGAAATGATGGAGGTATCTGTAAAGGAATGAGTCTAGTAGTCCCCTGTATCCCAATTGAACCATTAGCAGGCCTTTTATATGGTTGCCTTGACTGAACCTCCATCTGTTGCTTCCATTAAAATTATCCTCAGCTATTTTATGCTAATTAGACTACAGTGTAATGTTGCATGCAAATTGGTAAGTTACAGGAGGGTCATTTGAAAAATAAACGCGAGATCAAAGACTAAGCTCATATCAGTCAGGAAACGCAATAGAAAACAAATGAGCAGCAGACTTGATAAGGTCTCAATTTCGAATTTGGAAATATTTATCTGACTCTCATCATTGCCTCAGCTTCAGTTGTTAACATGATTACTTCACTTCACAGCCATTTAACCAATGATACAGTGGTATATTTATTCAAAGGTCAGATGGTTCACCGAAGGTTGGAGTAATCAATTGTGTTTTGCTGTATTTGGGGTTTGTATATTATCTGTAGTGAGATCATTTGTACTGGATTAAGTGACAATACCCTACATCCTCTCTAGGATTCAATCAGATTGGGATGATTTTCCTCGTTGAATACAACACTAATAATGCAGCTTTTGTTTAAACACAGTCCATGAACAGAATCCTACTACTCTAGATCCATGCTATTTATCTATCCAGATATAATGCATTTTTCTCACCTCATTTATTTTACAAATGGGATTAAATGTGTCTGAGGTGAGAGACCTTTTCACATGCCACACAACAAGGATTTTTCTCATCATCTCTGAACATCACTCCATCCTCATATAGGGAGAGAGAATGATGAGGTGTTACATCACGGTTCCCCCCGCAGTCTACAGGGTAGATTATGAGTGCATTAACACCTAGGAGTTACTGTGATTTGGGAAATCCACACCATGTCAATCATGGGTGGTGACTCATACTGTATCAGTCAGCCCTAAAGAGCTTAACAACGATGTTCCATTTCAGAGCATTCTAGTGATGCAGTAAGAGGACATGATCAAAATGAAGGGGGACGTTTTGTTTTAAAATTGAAGACAGTTACCCACAAATCTATGCCCATGATTGAATACAGTTTAAACATCCACCTGAATGCATCTTCTGAATTAATATAACACTGGTTGCAGAGGGACTCCTCACCTTCCTTGGTGGGTGAGTAGGCATTGGTAAGGAAGAGGAAGTGTCCCTTGTTGTACCAGCTGATGAGGGAGGTGTTGCCTCTCATCATGCTCCGGGACTGGCCCCTCTGCTGGGAGCTCTCAGGGTTCACCAGCATGCACTGGGGCAGGCCGGTGCAGTCACTCTTCCTGGTGCTCAGCAACCCACAGCAGTAGATCTCTGGCAGAGGACAAACGCACACTTTTAGACATCTGGGACACGTTCAGGATGGTGCAACATACCGAAAGGATTTTTAACAAAATGTTCCACCGCACTGTTAAATCTACTGTTGTGGGCACAATGTACACAGAGTTTTGATCCTGATGTGTGTGGAATATACCCCACCCTCATGCGTTAATGAGAGATGACCCAGGTTACAGGTGGCAAGTCAGTGTTGAGATTGAGATCAGAGGATAAAGCCTAGAGGCGGAGGGCTCTGAGGACAGACTCTCCCTCTACCACCTCTTACTCAACAAGGGGTTAAAGAAAGTTTAAGGAGATGAAAATGATTCATATCATAAGCTTCTGCAGGGCTATAGCCTGGTTTACTGTGGCCTCACGTCCCCTCCCTCTAGGCAGTTTGCTCTGTTCATTAACAGTAGGATCAGGAGAATTTACTGTACGTCATCTTCACAGTTTACGGTATGGCTAGTGATGAGGCATGGATGCAGAATACAGTTGAAGTCGGAAGTTTACATACACTTAGGTTGAAGTCATTAAAACTCATTTTTCAACCACTCCACAGATTTCATGTTAACAAACTATAGTTTTGCAAAGTTGGTTAGGACATCTACTTCGTGCATGACACAAGTAATTCTTCAAAAAATTGTTTACAGACAGATTATTTAATTTATAATTCACTATATCACAATTCCAGTGGGTCAGAAGTTTACAAACACTAAGTTTACTGTGCCTTTAAACATCTTGAAAAATTCCAGAAAAGTATGTCATGGCTTTAGAAGCTTCTGATAGGCTAATTGACATCATTTGAGTCAATTGAGGTGTACCTGTGGATGTATTTCAAGGCCTACCTTCAAACTCAGTGCCTGTTTGCTCGACATCATGGGTAAATCAAAATAAATCAGCCAAGATTGTAGACCTCCACAAGTCTGGTTCATCCTTGGGAACAATTTCCAAACACCTGAAGGTACCACGTTCATCTGTACAAACAATAGTACGCAAGTATAAACACCATGGGACCACGCAGCCATCATACCGCTCAGGAAGAAGACTCATTCTGTCTCCTAGAGATGAATGTACTTTGGTGAGAAAAGTGCAAATCAATCCCAGAACAACAGCAAAGGACCTTGTGAAGATGCTGGAGGAAACAGGTACAAAAGTATCTATAGCCATAGTAAAACAAGTCCTATATCGACAAAGATCGTAGTTTTTGGAGAAATGTCCTCTGGTCTGATGAAACAAAAATAGAACTGTTTGGCCATAATGACCATCGTTATGTTTGGAGGAAAAAGGGGGAGGCTTGCAAGCCGAAAAACACCATCCCAACCGTGAAGCATGGGGGTGGCAGCATCCTGTTGTGAGGGTGCTTTGCTGCAGGAGGGATTGGTGCACTTCACAAAATAGATGGCATCATGAGGAAGGAAAATTATGTGGATATATTGAAGCAACATCTCAAGACATCAGTCAGGAAGTTAATGCTTGGTCGCAAATTGGTCTTCCAAATGGACAATGACCCCAAGCATAATTCCAAAGTCGTGGCAAAATGGCTTAAGGACAACCAAGTCAAGGTATTGGAGTAGCCATCACAAAACCCTGACCTCAATCCTATAGAACATTTGTGGGCAGAACTGAAAAAGCGTGTACGAGCAAGGAGGCCTACAAACCTGACTCAGTTACACCAGTTCTGTCAGGAGGAATGGGCCAAAATTCACCCAACGTATTGTGGAAAGCTTGTGGAAGGCTACCCGAAACGTTTGACCCAAGTTAAACAATTTAAAGGCAATGCTACCAAATACAAATTGAGTGTATGTAAACTTCTGACCCACTTGGTTCTCAGGGAAGTCTCAAGGTGAACTTCAATTGACTGTCTTCTCTTTCAGTTCTACAGTAGCCGGAGGTCGCGTATGGTAATTAAAAACTGCAGGGGATGAGCAGGAAGGAGATTACAGTACTGTAGAGAGAGAGAGAGAGCGAGAGCGTGAGAGAGATGGATGGATGGATGGATGGATGGATGGATGGATGGATGGATGAGAGGGATAGAGAGATAAACGGAATGAAAGATGAAGATCTACCCTGTTTCTCAAACTCCTGGTACAGGTTGAGGCTGGTGATGCTGGGCCCGGTGAAGATGATGCTGTTGCGGCCTGAGAGGTTCTGACACAGCTGTTTGGCCACCATACTGTGGAGCTGAGGCTTGTTCTTCAGGGTGGCCAATCCATCAGGACCCTGGCCCTCCTTCAGATGCACATAGATCTGGAAGAGAGACATAGACAGTCAATACCACCATAATGTCATCCGGTATCAAAGGGTTGCTGGTTTGAATCCCCTAGATGACTGGGCAAAGAAATCATGGCACTTAACCCTTGAGCATGGCACTTATCCCTAATTGCTCCTCCTGTAAGTCACTCTGGATAAGAGTGTCTGCTAAATGACTAAAATGTCAAAATGTAAATGTCACACACACTGACTTAAAATATGAATAGATAATGATCTCAGGAATGGTCTGTGTAGCAGCTAGTGTTCCAATTAGCCACATTGATGTGGCTCCAACAATCTGAATCGCTGGCTTAGCTCCATTGATTACCATTTACATTGAAATACTTCTCTGATCAGACAAGTTGATTGATACGCTAGTTCTCATCACACAATGTAGTTGACAATACTAACCCTGTAGTTTTCCATCGACAATACTAACCCTGTAGTTTTCCATCGACAATACTAACCCTGTAGTTTTCCATCGACAATACTAACCCTGCTGTTTTCAAGTAAGAATCTCTTGTCTTGTGAAAGCCCCGGTGTGGTTGTACTGCGGGTAATTGAAGGTGGACAGTCTGTCACAAAGTTGGCTAAGTACTAGCTCCCAGATATACAGTACCAGTCAAAAGTTTGGAAACACCTACTCACCTACTTTATTTTTACTATTTTCTACATTGTAGAATAATAGAGTATGCAAAGCTGTCATCAAGGCAAAAAGCGGCTACTTTGAAGAATCTCAAATATAAAAAATATAAATATAAAATATATTTTGAGTTGTTTAACAGTTTTTTGGTTACTACATGATTCCACATGTGTTATTTAATAGTGTTGATGTTTTCACTGTTATTCTAAATAGTAAAAATAAAGAAAAACCCTTGAATGAGTAGGTGTCCAAACTTTTGACTAGTACTGTAAGAGTAGAAATCAAAGAGGCTACAGTCCCTCCGTCCCCTCATTCTTTAATTCTTCCTCCACCCCTCTCACCATCTCCCTTTCTCTCTCTCTCATTTTGTTCTCACACACACACACACACACACACACACACACACACACACACACACACACACACACACACACACACAGTACCTGACAGATGAAACCAGTGGAGGTGCACTGGCGGACCCACAGACTGAACTTCCTCTTCTTCCTCTTCCTCAGCTCTCTCTCCGTACAGGTGGTGATGAACACCGGGTCCTCGTCAATCAGAGGCTCATGGAGCACCTTTGGGACAGGAGGAAAGCATCAGTATTACATCATGGAGCACCTTTGGGACAGCATCACTTCACCAACATGTCAATCTTCCCCCTAGTAGTTTGTATAGTTCATATTCAAAGGCATCCTCAGGTTTCAAGTTTTATTGCTCGTATGTACACATGGTATACATCGTCCAATTAAATGCTTACTTGCAGGTTCCTTATGGACAATGCAACAAGAAACATAAAGTAAATGGCTCCTTCAGCCAAGAGCAGGTAGGTGTATAACCAGGGATGTGGGGGTACTGAACCACTAAATGCAGGGCGGCAGCATAGTAGCTGTTGCTGACTGATTTTACTGTGTGTGTGAATACTAAAGCTAGGGAGCATATTATCCCAGAAGGTGAAACAGTTTGTCTAATCCCTCTATCTGCCAGACTGGCCCTCTAGTCTGCAGGATGTCAAGGTGGCTGGACGACCCAGACATGGGTTGCCACAGTGGTCAAGGTGCCACAAGTGGTGTTTGTTTTGCCTAGAACAGAACAGGCAAGCCATATTGAGTACTGTAGACGTGCTGCCTGCTACCTCTCTGTTAAGTCACACATCCTACCACTGGGGAGCCACACAGACACACCGCAGGCCGCCTGACTGAGAGGAAGTACCTAGAATGTCTGCTAGGTCTGCAGGAGAGCCTGAACTGATCAGGGAGCAGGGATTTCAGACAAGCATTGAGCACTGTGACCGGTTGTTCCAGGTTGTTTTTCCCCCCTATTGATTTGTTTTGATGATGCAATGTCATGTTGGTGATGTGAACACCTGGATCCTTTACAGGGAGTCAAATAGGTCAATAAGATACAGAGACATGTCGACAAGAGGAATTTGTTATAAGCGCTGTATTTGAGACATTAACTATTCAGTTGGAAACAAACAGCAGCTGGTCTCCCTCGTTAATAGATGGTAGTAATAACAGCAGAGCACAGGTTCTAAAGGACAGGTCTATAGCCGTACTGTCATATTTCAGGCAGCAGGGAAAAGGCAGACAAGACACACATTTAAAAACAGAGCTTTGTCAATTGTGACTGCAGGAATAACTGAATTATTTAGACAATCCTTTTGTGAATCCTTTTGATGATCAAGATCTCTTTAATGATCTGTTAGTCTTTGGCCTATGGGGGATGGATGTGTATCAAACCCATTTCTCTTCCCTTCATCTCAGTGGAGGCCATGACACAGATTCATTCTATCTGTCTTTGTCCGTTTGTCTCCTGCAGGGGCCATACTGGCTGACAGCTCCTGCATTAGTTAAGATAGGAGGCAGTCTGAGAAATATTACCTACCTGAGAGAGATTCACAGTATTTGAGAAAATAGAGATGGAAACAAAAAGGTACACCTAATGTTTGCCAGACGTGCTAGATCTCTAAACAGAGGTGTTTGTGTTGTGTACGTTAATGAGAGAGTAACAATGGACAACTAGCTAAGCAGAATTGTTAGTGCCACAAAGCTCAGCAATTTGAATGTACTCTCTGCTATCCCCGAGATGCACTGGAAGGCACCCTCTGCTATTCCCAAGATGCACTGGAAGGCACCCTCTGCTATTCCCAAGATGCACTGGAAGGCACCCTCTGCTATCCCCAAGATGCACTGGAAGGCACCCTCTGCTACCCCCAAGATGCACTGGAAGGCACCCTCTGCTATCCCCAAGATGCACTGGAAGGCACCCTCTGGTACTATGCTATCCCAGAGATGCACTGGAAGGTACTATGCTATCCCAGAGATGCACTGGAAGGTACTATGCTATCCCAGAGATGCACTGGAAAGTACTGTGCTATCCCAGAGATGCACTGGAAGGTACTATGCTATCCCAGAGATGCACTGGAAGGTACTATGCTATCCCAGAGATGCTCTGGAACGCACCCTCTGCTTTGACATGCACCTTTCCCTTAGTCTTAAAGTAGAAACTCAATGAGCTGTCTAAAAGGGAAAAAAACAACACATTTCTATGAAAGGCTTCTGATATGCTCATTATAACAGACAGAGGCGGAAGGAGGTAGGCTTCACAGACAGCAGAAACATTTTCTTGGCCACAGCCAGGTAAAAAAGGCATTCATTATTCAGACAGAACATCCATCCCCAGGCTGTGCTGATCAGAGCCCCAGACAGAGGCAGCCCAATCAGGGACAGGATATAACCAACCCCCCACTATGGAGCTATGGAGGGCATGTTTTCTCATACCTCTACAGCTACAGGACTCAGTGATATAGATGGCCCTGGCACTCAGCAGTAAGTGCAGATAATAAGAAAGTGAATGTCTGGGTGAAAGTATTTGCATTGGCAAATTATGAGGGTTTTGTACAATGCTTGCTGTTTTTTACAGATTGGGAGAGTGAGAGAGGGGGGGAGGGGTGAGAGTGAGAAAGACAGAGAGACAGAGACAGAGAGTGGGAGAAAACCAGAAAGAAAGATGAACACCCTTATCTGAGCTGAGTGGAGCTGAGTGGAGGGGAGTGGAGGTGAGGGGAAGGAAGGTGCCCTCTCAATACTCCTTTCCTCCCGTCAGCTCCAGGAGGCAGCAGCCGCCCATTTGATCCACCATGACTGACAGGTAATTGACATGCAATGTGGAACGCCAGATGGTCATCAGGGAACCCAATGAGGTAAACTCTGTCAGCCTCCTGTACACTGTGTATATAGTACACTACTCCTTGACTGAAACATTTGGCACATCCCAGAGTTATTCTCATATACAAGTGTTATACAATTTAGAAACTTTGAACAGGCATTTAAAATAATACAATGCAGCCTTATTATTGCCTTACTAAAATGTTATATTGGTTGTTGTATTGGTTGTTATATTGTTATATTGGTTGTTATATTGGTTGTTTTATCAGTTATTATATTGTGAAATTGGTTGTAATATTGGCTGTTGTATTGGTTGTTATATTGTTATATATTGTTATACTGGTTATCATATTGGTTATTATATAATTGATTTGATATTTTTTATTTAACCTTTATTTACTGGTTGTGAAATTGGTTGTTATATTGTTATATTGGTTGTTATATTGGTCGTTATATTGGTTGTTCTATTGGTATATTGTTTGTTATTGGCTGTAAAATATGTCGGAAAAGTTGGGTATGTCTTTGTCAAAGTAGTAATTTAAAACTGAAATAGAACAGAGGACAGGTGGAGAATTTTGATTGGTTATAATATTGTGAAATTTGTTTTGATATTGGCTGTTGTTTTGGTTGTTATATTCTTATACTGGTTATCATATTGGTTATTATAAATGTTTTATTTAACTAGGCAAGTCACATTATATTGGCTGTTATATTGTTATATTGTTTTATTGGATGTTATATTGTTATATTGGTTGTTATATTGGATGTTATATTGTTATATTGGTTGGTGCATTGGTTGTTATAGTGTTATATTGTATTTATATTTTTCTAATGGTTGTTATATGGTTGTTTTATCGGTTATTATATTGTGAAAATGGATGTGATATTGGCTGTTGTATTGGTTGATATATTGACTGTTATACTGTCATATTGGTTGTTATACTGGTTGTTTTAGTGTTATATTGGTTGTTATATTGTTATATTGGTTGTTATATTGACTGTTATATTGGTTGTTATATTGTTATATTGGCTGTTACATTTGCTGTTATATTGGTTGTTATACTGGTATTTATATTTCTGTATGTGTTGTTATATTGGTTGTTTTATGGGTTATCATATTGTGAAATTGGTTGTGATATTGGATGTTGTATTGGTTGTTATATTCATATACTGGTTATCATATTGGTTGTTCAATTGTTTTTTTTTTAAATAATTTTATTTAACTAGGCAAGTCACATTATATTGGCTGTTATATTGATATATTGGATGTTATATTGTTATATTGGCTGTTATTTTGGTTGCTATATTGTTGTATTGTCATATTGGTTGTTATATTGGTTGTGATAGTTGCTGTTATAGTGGCTGTTATAGTGGCTGTTATAGTGTTATATCGGTTGTTATATTGTTATATTGGCTGTTATATTGGTTGGTATGTTGGTTGATATATTGGCTGTTATAGTGGCTGTTATAGTGTTATATCGGTTGTTATATTGGTTGGTATGTTGGTTGATATATTGGCTGTTATAGTGGCTGTTATAGTGTTATATCGGTTGTTATAATTGTTATATTGGTTGTGATATTAGTTGTTATTGTTATATTAGTTGTTGTATTGGCTGTTATGTTGGTTGGTATACTGGTTGATATATTGGCTGTTATAGTGGCTGTTATAGTGTTATATCGGTTGTTATAATTGTTATATTGGTTGTGATATTAGTTGTTATATTGTTATATTAGTTGTTGTATTGGCTGTTATGTTGGTTGGTATACTGGTTGGTATACTGGTTGGTATACTGGTTGGTATACTGGTTGTTTTAGTGTTGTATTGGTTGTTTTATTGGTTGATATATTGACTGTTATATTTGTTGTTATATTGTTAGTTATATTGGTTGTTATACTGGTTGTTATACTGGTATTTATATTTTTGTATGTGTTGTTATATTGGTTGTTTTATCGGTTATTATATTGTGAAATTGGTTGTGATATTGTTATATTGGTCGTTATATTCTTATACTGGTTATCATATTGGTTGTTATATTGGGTTATGTATTTTTTTTAAACCTAGGCAAGTCACATATTGGCTGTTATATTGATATATTGGCTGTTATATTTGTTGTTATATTGTTAGTTATATTGGTTGTTATATTGGTTGTTATACTGGTATTTATATTTTTGTATGTGTTGTTATATTGGTTGTTTTATCGGTTATTATATTGTGAAATTGGTTGTGATATTGTTATATTGGTCGTTATATTCTTATACTGGTTATCATATTGGTTGTTATATTGGGTTATGTATTTCTTTTAAACCTAGGCAAGTCACATATTGGCTGTTATATTGATATATTGGCTGTTATATTGGTTGTTATATTGTTTTATCGGTTGTTATATTGTTTTATTGGATGTTATATTGTTTTATTGGATGTTATATTGTTATATTGGTTGGTACATTGATTGTTATAGTCTTATACTGGTTATTATCATATTGGTTGTTATATTGATTACTTATTTTTATTTAACTAGGCAAGTAACATTATATGGCTGTTATATTGTTATATTGGATGTTATAATGGTTGTTATATTGGTTGTGATATTAGTTGTTGTTATATTGTTATATTGGCTGTTATATTATTATACTGGTTGTTATATTGGTTGTTTTGTTGGTTGTTATATTACTATACTGGTTGTTATATTGGTTGTTTTATTAGTTGTTATATTCTTATACTGGTTATCATATTGGTTATTTAACCTTTATGTAACTAGGCAATTCACATTATATTGGCTGTTATATTGTTATATTTTTTATTATTGTTATATCAGTTGTTATATTGTTATATTGGCTGTTACATTTGCTGTTATATTAGTTGTTATACTTTTGTATTTTTTGTTATATTGGTTGTTTATGGGTTATTATATTGTGAAATTGGTTGTGATATTGGCTGTTATATTGGTTGTTGTATTCTTATACTGTTTATCATATTGGTTTTTATTTAACCTTTATTTAACTAGGCAATTCACATTATATAGCTGTTATATTGGATGTTATATTGGTTGTGACATTAGCTGGTGTATTGGTTGTTATATTGTTATATTGGTGGTTATATTGTTATATTGGTTGTTATATTATTATATTGTTTGTTATATTGGTTGGCAAAGTTGGGTATGTCTGTGTCAAAGTAGTAACTGAAATATTGGTCGTTATATTGTTATATTGGTCGTTCTATTGGTTGTTATATTATTATATTGGTTGTTATATTGGTCGTTCTATTGGTTGTTATATTATTATTATATTGGTCGTTATACTGGTCGTTATACTGGTCGTTATATTGGTATATTTTTTGTTATATTGGCTGTAATATTGGTTGGCTATTTGACAAAGTTGGGTATGTCTGTGTCAAAGTAGTAACTTAAAACTGAAATAGAACAGAGGACAGGTGGCGAATTCCCTGCCATGGCTACGTCAGACATTCATTGATGTGCAAATACCCTTCGCAGTATCTATTAGGCTTAGGGACACATTCTAAATCAGCTAGAAACACTCTTTGGGCTCAAAAACTGCACTCAAGTCACTATGGATTAAAACAATTTATCACTAATCTGACCCTCTCTCTGATCCCAAAATATAGCATAACCTCCTAACATGTAACACAGCGACAGTCATATGTAATTATTAAGTCAACAACATTTCGACTTTGCTTCCTCCCAGCCCACTTCTTCCTCCCACCACTTTGCATCCTCCCAGACTACTTCGTATCCTCCCAGACCAGTTTCTTAACTTAATCTGAACCAATACCTCTTAATTAAATGACCCAAATACACATTATTCAGATGCTGCTAGATGTGAGATTAACATTTGAATAGAGTTTAATTAGACGGCCTCCCAAGTGGCGCAGCGGTCTAAGGCACTGCATTGCAGTGCTAGAGGCGTTACTACAGACCCAGGTTCGTTGCCGGGCTGTGCCACAACCGGCCGTAGCCAGGAGTCCCATAGGACGGCGCACAATTGGTCCAGCTTTACTTGGCTCCTTGTGTCGGGCCGGGTGCCTGCAGGCTGACCCCGGTCACCAGTTGAACGGTGTTTCCTCCCACACATTGGTTCGGCTGGCGGGTGTTAAGGAGCGCGGACATTCCTTCAACTCCCGAGCCCGCTGGGGAGTTGCAGCAATGAGACGAAATCGTAATTGAAATTGGGAGAGTTTAATTAGACTGAAAACATGTTTACTCTTCACAGATAACTTCTTTGGGAGCTGAATATCTACACTAGAACAAACATGGCCACAATGCACTATTGTTCCAGGAATGTTTGTCCAAATTATAACCTACCTACCTACACATCTGACCACTGTGTTGTATTTTTAATCTGTTCTAAAAGTACCCAGAGCAAAACACACCAAGCTGCCCACTGGGCACAGACGTCAACAAATTCCAATTGAAGGAAGTCAATTCAGGAAGTGATTTTAATTTAAAATAAATAAATGCAGCTTTTTCAAATGTTTAATTATTATTGATGTTTACTTAAATAACAGTTGGAATTGACCCCAGCCCTAAATTGAACTCTATTCAACTGTCATTTGTACTAAACATGTCCAAAGCTGAACAGTACACAGAGCAGCCCACTGCCATACCTGAGTTTGCGAGGGGCTGAAGGTACTGCAGCCGAACGACTGCTGCAGTGAGTCCAGGAAGGGCTGGATCTTGTAGAGGCCATGGCTGCCATGGCTGGAGCGGAAGGCCACGATGTGGAAGTACTTGAGGATCTTCTCGAAGCGTGCCTGGCTCATCTTTAGTGCAATGCTGCGGTTGCTAAAGAAGCCGCTGCTCCAGATGCTGAGCACTGACTCACAACGGTGAACGCTGGTAGAAGTCACGAAGCCCAGGAAGGCCTTCATCTCGGCCACAGTCACCTTTTGCCAGCCCTCGTCGCTGCCGAAGCGCTCCTGGTACTTCTTGGCGTACATGTTGGTCTGCGTCACCATGTTCTGGATGGCGTTGTCAGGCACAAAGACCTGGAAGAAGTCCATGCAAGTGGCTGTGGCTGGCATTCTCTGGGTAGGGCCTGGTGACAGGGAGAGAGACAGACAGATGATAGAGCGGCACTTTAAGCATCACTGCCTCTCAGATTGTAATTTTTATTTGACAGCATCAATCACACATTACTTGTAAATTGAGTCATACGGTGTAAACGACTATGATTTCTAAAAAAGGGAATTACAGTACATTGACAGTATGGAGCTATTTTGTGCTTTGAGATCTTCTGAAATCTAAAAAAGCACAACGTTTAGCATTTATTTCCAGTCTTTGATATTTGGATAGTGCTGTCAACCCTAGGGCTGAAATCAACTTCTATTCAACATGACAGTAACCATAATGTCATCGAAACAAGAATCAAGCTTTTTGGGCTTGAGGGAAGGGTTCATTATTGTCATGTACTACACTATAGTGGATAGAAACAGTCCTTGTCTTGTCTCGAACACGTCAGATGAAACACAATTCATTCCTGCTTATGCAATCCAACAACTACAGTGCATTCGGAAAGTATTCAGACCCCTTGACTTTTTCCACATTTTGTTATGTTACAGCCTTATTCTAAAATAGATGAAATTGTAATACCCCATAAACAGCAGTTTTTTTTGCTTTGCCACTGTTTTCTTGGGAACATTCAATGCTGCAGAAATGTTTGGGTACCCTTCCACAGATCTGTGCCTCGACACAATCATGTTTCGGAGCTGTACAGACAATTAATTTGACCTCATGGCTTGGTTTTTTCTCTGACATGCACTGTCAACTGTGGGACCTTATATAGACATGAATGTCTCCCGAGTGGCGCAGTGGTCTAAGGCACTGCATCATTACAGTCCTTGGTTCGAAACCAGGCTGTAGCACATCCGGCCGTGATTGGGAGTCCCATAGGGCGGTGCACCTTTGGCCCAGCGTCGTCTAGGTTTGGCCAGGGTAGGCAGTCATTGTAAATAAGAATGTGTTCTAAACTGACTTGCCTGGTTAAATAAAAAATAAATCAACAAATACATGTGCCTCTCCAAATCACGTCCAATCAATTGAATTTACCACAGGTGGACTCCAATCAAGTTGTAGAAACATCTCAAGGACAATCAATGTAAACAGGATGCAAGTGAACTCAATTTCAAGTCTTATAGCAAAGGGTCTGAATACTTATGTTTTTTTTTTTTGGTGTGCAAATTTCTAAAAACCTGTTTTTGCTTTGTCATTATGGGGTATTGTGTGAAGATTGATTAAAAACTTTAATTTAATCCATTTTAAAATAAGGCTGTAACGTAACAAAATGTGAAAAAAGTCAAGGGGTCTGAATAGTTTCCCGAATGCACTGTATAACCTTGTTTGGAAAAGCCCACTCATCGACAATGACATACTGTGGTTTCCAATGCATGTTAATCCACACCTTCAACAACATCTGTAAAACTACTCAAGTTTGCAGACGATACCACTCTAGTTGGTCTCAACAACAACGCCGATGAGTCCTTGTACTGTGGAGAAGTCGACCGGCTATCAACGAAATCAACAAAAAATGTCACCATGTCAGTCGATTAGTTAAAAAATTGCGGATTTTTGTATTATCGAATCAGTTTTCCACATTGATTCAACGTCATCACATTGATTTGTATTTTTTTTATGACAAGAAAACAACATGGTTTCAACCAGTGTTTGCCTAGTGGGTAGTGGCCTCGTGCAGTCACAATAACCTAGAACACAGACAAAAGTGTAGAGATGGTAGTTGACTTCAGAAAACGCCCCTTACCATCTCTCCCCCTCGAGATTGATGGCTCAATACTTAGCACGGTTGAATCATTGATATTCCTGGGGACCATCATCCCCCACAACCTCAAGTGGAGGACAACATCACTGCGGAAATCTCCTAATCAACCCTGATCCGGGTTTATGCATCAACAGTTGAGTCCATCCTCACCTCCACCATCCCCGTCTGGTTTGGGTCTGCGTCTGCCATCTGCAAGGGCAAACTGCAACGCATTGTCTGGTCTGCAGAGAGGGTCATCTGCTGCCACCTGCACTACTCCAAGGCAAGGAGGCGTGCAGGAAAGACCATTGCTGACCCATTTCCACCCCGGTCACCCCTGCTTCCAAACATTATCCTCTGGCAGGAGGTTCAGGTCGATCATGACAGTTTCTTCCTCCGGGCTGTGGCCCTCAACAACTGGCCATCTAGAGACTAAAGGACCATGCACTCTATGCTAGAGTTTATTAGGTACACCACCCCGTACATAAAAAAAATGGTTTGCTTCTACAGACAGTGAGTCAAGTGGCCGTGTCTTGCTACATAAAGCAGGAAGACAGGCATCGGGGCATTCAGTTACTGTTTGACTGAACGTTAGACTGGGCAAAATGAGTGACCTAAGCAGCTTGGTATGATCGTCAGTGCCAGTATCTCAGAAACGTCCGGCCTCCTGGGCTTTTCACGCACGACAGTGGCTAGGATTTACCAAGAATGGTGTAACAAACAAAAAAACATCCAGTCAGTGGCAGAGAGAGTTCAAAGGAAAATGTCAAGAATCGTGCAATCTAACAGGCGGGACAAACAGGCAAATAACGGCACAGTACAACAGTGGTGTGCAGAACGGTATCTGGGAACGGACAACTAGTCGATCCTTGTCACAGATGGGCTATTGCAGCAGACGACCACACCGAGTTCCACTCCTCTCAGCTAAAAACATGAAGAAGCGGCTCCAGTGAGCACGCGATTACCAACACTGGACAGTTGAGGAGTGAAAAACATTTGGTCCGACGAATCCCGGTTCCTGTTATGTCACGCTGATGGCAGAGTCAGAATTTGTCAATGGAACAGGCTGGTAGCAGTGGTGTAATGGTGTGAGGAATGTTTTCCTGGTACACGTTAGGCCATTGATACCAATTGAGCAACGTTTCCATGTCCCAGGTAGCACCACCATATCACCAGGTAACATTCTGAATATGTTGTCGATCACTAGCAGCACTATATCACCAGGTAACATTCTGAATATGTTGTTGATCACTAGCAGCACTATATCACCAGGTAACATTCTGAGTATGTTGTCTATCAGGCGCAAGAATGAGTAATAGGGTTTTTTATTTATACCCAAATTAAACCACATATACAAAACACAAAAAAATGAGCAAGGAGTACCTTGAATAAATACACGGGGCGAGACCTGAAAACACAAGTGCACAATGATACAACACGGGACGAGACCCGTAATAGATAGATAGGTACTTTATTGATCCCCCAGGGGGGAAATTTCATTGTCAAGCAGCTACAACAAAACACAGGGCAGGTGCAAAACGCCACAACGAAAGTACACAAAAGACAGATACACGGTACATGATACATAGAGCGGCAGTATGAAAAAGTATAGAAATGCAAGATATCTGGAGTGCAAAAAAAAAGCTATAAAAAGATATTGCATAGTATGGGTGGTTGGCTGAATATGTACACTATACATTGGTGGATGTTGGATGGTTAGCTATACTATACAGAGAAATACTTCAGTAGCTAAAAATGCGTATGATATGAGCGAGGGTAATAATAGTTTACTTAATAGACAGACTGGCTAAATGAACAGGTAAGTAAAAATGTTGCATGGTTAAAATAGCTGTACAGGTAAGTATACATTTATATTTACAGATAAGTGAATACTTGCATGGTTACACAAACTGTACAGGTAAATGACAGGAAAAGATACTTTAATAGCTAAATGTGTGTATGATATAATTTGGGGTAATAATAGTAATTCCCTTAAAATACAGTCCTTAGTGCGCAGGGTTTAATTACAGACAACTGCACGTATTGCACAATCGATATACTAAAAGCATACTGTACATGCACAATATAAGCGGCACGAATGCCAAAACAACAAAGCACAGATACTCACACAACCAACGGACATAGTAACAACGGACATGAGAACAATAATCGATCACCCAATGGTGAAATAAATAAAGGGCACACTTACAGTTGAAGTCAGAAGTTTACATACACCTTAGCCAAATACATTTAAACTCAGATTTTAATGACATTTAATCCTAGTAAAAATTCCCTGTCTTAGGTCAGTTAGGATCACCACTTTATTTTAAGAATTTGAAATGTCAAAATAATAGTAGAGAGAATGATTTATTTCAGCTTTTATTTCTTTCATCACATTCCCAGTGGGTCAGAAGTTTACATACACTCAAATAGTATTTGGTAGCATTGCCTTTAAATAGTTTAACTTGGGTCAAACATTTCAGGTAGCCTTCCACAAGCTTCCCACAATAAGTTGGGTGAATTTTGGCCCATTACTCCTGACAGAACTGGTGTCATTGAGTCAGGTTTGTAGGTCGCCTTGCTCGCACACGCTTTTTCAGTTCTGCCCACAAAATGTCTGTTGTCCTTAAGCCATTATAGATAGATAGATAGATAGATAGATAGATAGATAGATAGATAGATAGATAGATAGATAGATAGATAGATAGATAGATAGATAGATAGATAGATAGATAGATAGATAGATAGATAGATAGATAGATAGATAGATAGATAGATAGATAGATAGATAGATAGATAGATAGATAGATAGATAGATAGATAGATAGATAGATAGATAGATAGATAGATAGATAGATAGATAGATAGATAGATAGATAGATAGATAGATAGATAGATAGATAGATAGATAGATAGATAGATAGATAGATAGATAGATAGATAGATAGATAGATAGATAGATAGATAGATAGATAGATAGATAGATAGATAGATAGATAGATAGATAGATAGATAGATAGATAGATAGATAGATAGATAGATAGATAGATAGATAGATAGATAGATAGATAGATAGATAGATAGATAGATAGATAGATAGATAGATAGATAGATAGATAGATAGATAGATAGATAGATAGATAGATAGATAGATAGATAGATAGATAGATAGATAGATAGATAGATAGATAGATAGATAGATAGATAGATAGATAGATAGATAGATAGATAGATAGATAGATAGATAGATAGATAGATAGATAGATAGATAGATAGATAGATAGATAGATAGATAGATAGATAGATAGATAGATAGATAGATAGATAGATAGATAGATCACTTGCCACAACTTTGGAAGTATGCTTGGGGTCATTGTCCATTTGGAAGACCCATTTGCGACCAAGCTTTAACTTCCTGACTGATGTCTTAAGATGTTGCTTCAATATATCCACATACTTTTCCTTCCTCATGATTCCATCTATTTTGTTAAGTGCACCAATCCCTCCTGCAGCAAAGCACCCCCACAACATGATGCTGCCACCCCCGTGCTTCACGGTTGGGATGGTGTTCTTCGGCTTGCAAGCCTCTTCCTTTTTCCTCCAAACATAACGATGGTCATTATGGCCAAACAGTTCTATTTTTGTTTCATCAGACCAGAGGACATTTCTCCAAAAACTACGATCTTTGTCCCCATGTGCAGTTGCAAACCGTAGTTTGGCTTTTTTATGGCGGTTTTGGAGCAGTGGTTTCTTCCTTGCTGAACGGCCTTTCAGGTTATGTCGATATAGGACTCCTTTTACTGTGGATATAGATACTTTTATACCTGTTTCCTCCAGCATCTTCACAAAGTCCTTTGCTGTTGTTCTGGGATTGATTTGCACTTTTCGCACCAAAGTACATTCATCTCTAGGAGACAGAACGAGTCTCCTTCCTGAACGGTGTGACGGCTGCGTGGTCCCATGGTGTTTATACTTGCGTACTATTGCTTGTACAGATGAACGTGGTACCTTCAAGCTTTTGGAAATTGCTCCCAAGGATGAACCAGACTTGTGGAGGTCTACAATTTATTTTCTGAGGTCTTGGCTGATTTCTTTAGATTTTCTCATGATGTCGAGTAAAGAGGCACTGAGTTTGAAGGTAGGCCTTGAAATACATCCACGGGTACACCTCCAATTGACTCAAATAATGTCAGTTAGCCTATCAGAAGCTTCTAAAGCCATGACATAATTTTCCAGAATTTTCCAAGCTGTTTAAAGGCACAGTCAACTTAGTGTATGTAAACTTCTGACCCACTGGAACTGTGATATAGTGAATTATAAGTGAAATAATCTGTCTAAACAATTGTTGGAAGAATTACTAAAGTAGATGTCCTAAACGACTTGCCATAACTATAGTTTGTTAACATGAAATCTGTGGAGTGGTTGAAAAATGAGTTTTAATGACTTCAACCTAAGTGTATGTAAACTTCCAACTTCAACTGTATAACACTCTAATCAGGGGGAATGGAAACCAGGTGTGCGTGTGCGAGACCTCCGGAGCTGGTGCACGGATGGAGCAGCAGTACCGGGGGGATTCGTGACAACCAGGTAATGGAGAATAGAGCCTTGATTAAAACTCCAGCACTGAGCTGTCACAGGTCATCATCACATCTGTTCATTAACTGTGTAAGCTGTGGATGTGAAGTATCTCTGGACTTAAGCAGGCCCTGACACATCACATAACCAGTGATGAAACTTAATGAACTGTCGCCCTCTCCTCTTTAAAGTAAATAAGGGAGTAGAGGAGCACCTCAAACAAAATTACAAGAGCTCATCTATAAAAATAGGAGTGACTGTCTCTCTCTCAATTAAAAGCTGATGAACTAAAAGATGTAATAAAATTATCCACTTTTAATTGTGTGAGAGAGAGTCGCATCTATACTTGGCATACTTGTAAAGCCTGCATATTCACTAGAGTTAGAAAACGTCTCTAAACAGAAGTAGAAGATCAGTCCCAGCTAACCAGTATTCATGTCATTCTCTGGAACACGTTGATATGTCTGAAACAAACTATGTCTGGAAGGCTGTTTGGATTGGGCAACTGCTAAAAGCTATTTGGATCAAATGAAGACTCATGTCCTCTCTACGTCCAGCCTAGAGATAAGGAAATTGTTGGTTCTTAAAAAATACCAAAATCAACTAGTTTGGATTGCTGAAGAAATACATACTTTTTACATGACTACTCTTGCACTGAGTGTACATGTCAGGTTGATAGAGCTACAAGTTGCTACTTTTGGGCCCTTAGTTCCTCAAACCCAGACTGTGAGAGAGATACATCTAATTAGGCTGCAGGCCAGACCTAGACAATGTTTCAAAAACCACTTCTTTAATCCAGTAGACTTTAAAACCTGCAAAATACAGCATGACTGCCTTAGAGGCAGGGATTTCCAAAGACGGATGCCATAAAATCAATACAGTAAACAGAAGTCTGGCCAAAAATGAACTTATGGAATAGATTTGTTTATTCCCTTGATTACGAATTCCAGTGTTGGAAGAGTTTTTCCACATTACCATCAATTTCTACTATCCCACACCATCCACTGATAATCTTCTGCTACTGAAGAGCAAGAGGAGCCTCAAAAGCATTCACTAACCACTGCAGATACTATTCTCCCATAATCCTGCCTTTACAGTATAGCTTATCATTATTTTAACAAGGGTGTTCATTATTTTGTCATGCAATAAACAAGCTCCACACATCCCACTGCACGTACTGTGTCCACTGTGTTTGCTGCGATTACCACAAAAGTAAGACACTGATTCTACAGTTACAGTAATATACACACTACGTGCAGTGTGCTGGTAATCCGATTATGTGGGTTTTAAAATAATTATAAAATGTCAGTCTTTCAGGCAAGGAAACAGACTGGCACCTTTTTGACATTAATAAGTCTGAAATACCTGACAACACCGCTGTAGAGTGTCTAATAGGAACACACTGTAGATAATGCATGTGCCATTCAATAAAGTAAAATGGAGCTTGATTGATTCTAAAGGCTTTTCTATCATAATTATATTACATAATAGATTATACGGTAATAGATTATTCTGTATTATATTGTAATCCAGGGGGTTTGTACTAATGTGCATATACACACTGCATTTTAATAGGATAATGAAATCAACCAACAGACAGATTTCAGACCCATGGACATGCTTGCTAAGTACTGCCTATCCCTGCTATAACTGGGAGATTTTCATAATTGACTAAATATCAATTATACAGACTCCATCTCTCATTTTCCCATTGAAAAATGTATGTTGTGGTTTATTTATGTATGATAGCTACTGTACCGTAGACGTTATGCTGTCATATTGACTCTGTCAGCAAAGTTGAACCCACATCTCAAGCACCACATAAATAAAACGCAATATAACTCCTTAAGACATGTGAACCTTTCACTGGTTAGTCTTCTCCTCATTGAGCACCAGTTCGCTGCATGGAAACCTTCCGTTGACCTAACCTTAATGACAGAACCACCTCATGTTCATCTTTCCTGGCCACACCAGCCCTGTGTCCTGCCTATTTGCTCATATACTAATGGGTTTGATGCAGTCAAACTTTTACTGCAATTTGGCTGGGGAATTTGTTTCAAATACATCTGCCAACACTACTGTTTGTGTCAACAGTCTCAAATAACATAGTGGTGAGCGTGAGAAAGCAAACCAGGCTCTAGTGGAGACGGAGACAGCCGCACATAGTGTAGTGTAGACTATAAAGTACAAAGACTTCTGTATGCTGAAGTGATTCCCAAGGCAATGTATTGTGCCTGAAATGTATTGGCTAACACCACCACCTGGCATTGCCTGTGTTGAAGCCCATACCAAAGCCTACAGACAGATGGCATGATTTTCTCTCACGTCGTGACAGTGGCACAAGGCACCACCCAGACCACCGTAGAGAGAGAGGGAGGCATTTATTTGCAAGTCAGTGAGAGAGCATTCAGACAGAGTAACGATGAAGGGAGGAACCTCATTTTACAGGATGTTTGTAAGGATGACAATAGCATATTTGCTTAGGTTGTTGGTACTAGAATGGGTTTACCCCCTGAAGTATGACTTGTAACTACTAGGTATTACTTTACAGTGGCAGCACTGTGAAACCAACATTTTTATTCTCTTTAAAAGGCCCAGTGCAGTCAAAAATGTGATTTTTCTGTGTTTTATATATATTTTCACACAATGGGTTTGGAATAATACTGTGAAATTGTGAAAAAGATGCTAACGCCCTTTTAGTGTTTGAAAAGACTGCCTGAAATTTCAACTTGTTTCAGTGAGATGAGGTTTTGGCCTGCTTGGTGACATCACCAGGCGGTAAATTAGTTAATAGACCAATAAGAAAGAGAGTTCCAAACCTCTCTGCCAATAACAGCTCATTTTCAGTTTTCCCCTCCCCACACAGACCTAGCAAAATTCTTGCTTAAGAAATTGCTCTTTGCTATGAAGCTAGTTTTGTTTCAACCACAGTAAGGTTCTTAATTGTTACACAGAAATTATTTGATATTAAGATCAAATAAAGACTGCAATGGACCTTTAAACTCTGCATTGGGCATGCAATAGGAGACTGAGATAATGGAATAAACAGTCCCAATACTTTACAGGCCCTCTGTCATTGATCGTAGCAACTGTACCTTCCATGAAGATGTAAGAGGGGAGATGGTCATTCATCTCCAGTTAAAGAGTTCATTTGACATGGCTGCCAGTGCCTCGCCTCTCTATCAGCCTATGATGTTGGAACAAACGGTGCTCCCTGGTCCATATCCAGCACCCACATGCAGATAGGCCTACAATCTGTACTCTAAACAGTGATCTAGGGGTGCGGTCAATACGTGCACCACTAACACTTTCTACACAGCAGCTCATAGACAACCTAGTTCACCTTAGTATATTGCCAATGTAAAAAAAATTACTAAATATTCCTACCAATGAACGTCTTCTATCCTATGTTTGCCTTTCTTGGAGGTCCAAAATAAGCATTGGCATACTTCAATGCCTTAGTTGGCAAATACATGTGGCTGAACAGGCAAAGATGTTACACAACGTTATTACTCTCTGGAGATGCAGTGAGAAGAAGAAAGCGAGGCAGTGTTCTCTTAGGCTCCTCTGCAACTTGTCCCCGATGTTCATTTACTGTTTGATCCCCAGTGCAGTGCTACATTGTGGGCTATTTAATTTGGAGGAACAACATGATGTCTGTCTGCTCACTGTTGACCCATTGTCCTGTTCCTCCACTACATGCCCAGACTGCTGCTTCACAGTTTCTGACCAATCATATATGCCACAATTCTCTAAGAAATGAATCCATATTGTGGCATGATCCTTTATTAAAGGAGATGTGGACTCTCTCCCTCTCCCTCTCTGGGCCTGCTGTTCAATCCGGAGTCAGGACCAACAATCATAGGCTACTTCCTAGATGTGCAGGCACAGGCACGCTCACTCACACACCATGCAAAGCCCCCCCCCCCCCCCCGCAGATGATGAAGAAGATAATTATCCTATTCATTATGTCAAATTATGTTAAAATGAAATACCATATGTCTCGTTGTATGGGGCCACCGTGATATCTTGCAGTGTGTCGCTCCATCCATCCTCTTCTGCTTGAGTTTTTGAGACCGAACCGGGTGGACCTCCGCTTTGAAAATTCCCAGTCTCACCTGCCCTCTGATCGTCGCCGGCCTCCATGCAGCAGTTATCCGAATTCGAGTCACCCGAGGTGCTGTAAAAGGGATTGTCGCTGCTGTCATCTCCCGATTCCCCAAAAACATCATCTGAGATCTGCAAGCTCTCGTAGCGGGATCGAGCCAACTCCAGGACTGACAGCGCCTTCATTCCACATTCCGCCATCTCTCGTCGATGCTTTTAGTAGCTTACCACACCGCACAATATTCGGCATGCAACTATCCACGACTGGGCAAAACCCGTGCCAAACACACCTACCCACGTCCACTCCCACTGTGCGTTTTTAGAATTATGCTAGACCTACTGCAGACTTGTGATAACTTCGACTATCCCCTTTCTTCAAAGCATGGACCTGGGGGCAGCTGTCCTCATCAAAGGTGCTTCAATTCCCCTAGGCGCTACGCACAGAGACCGAAATTATCAATATTGATCACCACTCTGCGCATCCGAGTTGGGCCAGCAATTTCGTTGGTGGCTTGTAAAATGGGCTCGTACTGTGTAGAGATCTCAACGAATAAGCGGCATCATGATCAGCTGACCTGGTTGCTCTCCTTTTCTGGCCAATAGCGTTAATAATAACGTTGAACATCTCACGTCTTATGGTATTAAAGCAGAATAGTGTTCTGATGCGGTTAGAAAATGAACATGACCCATAAATTGCTTATTGCTTATGCGTTAGTTTATTCATTTATTATTAATGCATTCGTTTATTCAGACAATGTAATTACATGAACTCTTTCAAATCAGTTTTGAAAACTTTTAATGATATTATGTGAAAAGGGAAAGCAACAGCAGCAGAGGATTTGTATTTTGTACCACCGTATTTAGAATAAACCAAGCAGCGCTTCCCTTGGTGTCCTGTGGGGGGACAAGCAGACTGGTTCGCGGAAGTCAGCTTGCTTTTTGGTGTTGTACTCTGCCATGTTTGCGGAAGTATAATTTGAGTCTTCTCCCCTCTGTCATTCTTCATAAAGTATTTATGTAACCGTCGTTACTTTATATTATAACTACATGTCCAGCCTTTTCTAATTTCAAGGATATTACAAAATAAATATGAATCTGCCTAAGGCGTCGGATTCTCTGTGTTTCGACAAGGACGTCTTTATGAAGGTACGAATTTGACAAGCTAGCTGGCTTGCAATGCCATAGTGATCAGACAAACTGGCTTCACCACTTATGACACGAACAGTATAAGTTTGTCTCCATGTTTTTATCTACCTTCTTCATCAAACTGTTAATACCCGATTATAAATGGCAAGCAGCTAGCAAGTTAGTTTCTGCTGGACATAATTGGCATCAGCTAAATAGCTAACTACATGATCAATCATGACATATTTTATTCATCTGTTGCATTCAGGATGACTTCGACGTGGATCAGTTTGTTGCAGATTGCAGAAAGCATGTCCAACTGGAGGAGATGCGAGAGGACCTTGAGATGTATTACAAACAGCTGAAAACAGCCATGGTTGAGCTCATCAACAAAGACTATGCCGACTTTGTCAACCTCTCCACCAATCTGGTGAGTTCCTATGGCTGACACGTTCAAGGTGCTGCAGTGTCCCCCACCCATAAGCCGCATTAATGAATGTTTACAAATATCCATTTTCTGCCAAATAACACGATGACAATCATATTTTACGATGATGTCACTCAAAATAAACTAGTTTCAACTGCTCAATATGGATGTGGCAATCTAATTGATGATATCAGTTTGTTCTGCCAAACAGTTGCTCCAGCTAGGATCAGGACTTTTACATGTCAAATAGGCCTAATAGCTACAGTAGTTATATAATAATGGATTTCATCTATTTAGGTTGGAATGGACAAAGCCCTGAACCAGCTATCAGTACCACTGGGTCAGTTGCGTGAAGAGGTGCTGGTATGTGTTCTGTTTCACTCATTTTTTCATATTATGATCAATTGGATTCACCTTCATTTCTGACTTGGTCACACATGTTGTCCTATTTCTGTTGACATGGTCACACATGTTGTCCTATTTCTGTTGACTTGGTCACACATGTTGTCCTATTTCTGTTGACATGGTCACACATGTTGTCCTATTTTTGTGTTGTGTTGGTCTCCCTTTACTTCTCAGAGCTTGAGAACATCTGTAAGTGAGGTGGTCCAAGCTGTTGACAACCAGCTATCCAAGCAAGATGACTTGCAAACCAAAAAGGTATGTTAACCTGTCTACCATTTCAAACATTCGTTTTTCTGTAACATACATTTGTGTGTGTGTAGCTGGATGCTAGAGATGCTTACACGTTTGCAATTCATTTAGACAAAGATCATGATTCAAAGAAAAGTTAGTCAAGTTTCTGTAAACTGTCATATTTCTCTTTTTTTTTGTAAACAAGATGAATGTCATGAGACTCATACAAGTTGTTCGATCAGTAGAGAAGATAGAAAATATCCTACATTCTCAGTACTCAAAAGACTCGACATCTCTTGAGATAAGCAGGTACGTTTAAAAAAGTATTGCATCAGCTTTTTGCTGATTTGACATATAGTCAGTTTACCATACTGATGTATCTCAGTTAATGATTACGTTTTCTGTTTCTTTTGCTTTCTAGTCCTCTGTTAGCTGGCCAGATTCTGGAGCGGATTGCCACAGAGTTCAACCAGCTGCAGTTCCATGCTGTCCAAAGCAAGGGCATGCCCCTGCTGGACAAAATCAGGCCTGTATGTCCAGTCACATAATTCAACATTGACGGCCCCATTGGATTTGTTGAGTTGATTTTCACTACACAAACTAGATGGTTGAAAATGGCCATGCCTGCCCATGCCTGTCCATTGTAAACATCACTTGACTGACACTGTCTGTCCATGCCTGTCCATTGTAAACATCCCTTTACTGACAGTGTATGTCCATGCCTGTCCATGGTAGACATCCCTTTACTGACACTGTGTCTGTCCATGCCTGTCTATTGATAACATCCCTTTACTGACACTGTCTGTCCATGCCTGCCCATTGATAACATCACTTTACTGACACTGTGTCTGTCCATACCTGCCCATTGATAACATCACTTTACTGACACTCTCTGTCCATGCCTGCCCATTGATAACATCACTTTACTGACACTGTGTATGTCCATGCCTGTCCATTGTAGACATCCCTTTACTGACACTGTCTGTCCATGCCTGCCCATTGTAAACATCACTTTACTGACACTGTGTCTGTCCATGCCTGCCCATTGATAACATCACTTTACTGACACTGTGTCTGTCCATGCCTGCCCATTGAAAACATCACTTTACTGACACTGTGTCTGTCCATGCCTGCCCATTGAAAACATCACTTTACTGACACTGTGTCTGTCCATGCCTGTCCATTGTAAACATCACTTTACTGACACTGTGTCTGTCCATTGTAAACATCCTTTACTGATATTGTGTCTGTGTACGATTTGTATTGTAGCGTATTTCTGGCATCACGTCCATGCTACAGCAGTCTTTGGAGGGGCTCCTTATACAGGGTCTCCAGACCTCCAACGTAGACATTGTGCGTCACTGTCTACGCACCTACGCCACTATCGACAAGACCAGAGATGCAGAGGCTTTGGTGGGACAAGTCCTGGTCAAGCCCTACATGGACGAGGTGAGGTTGTGTTTCATCGGAACCGTCAGGATTAGAAGAGCATTTAGGGCTGGTGTCCCGTACCCAGATGGACTCCTAGACAAAAAAACGTATTTTGGATTTGCTTTTAAATCCATAAATAGGCTTTAACTGGTTTCTGGGAAACTGTCTGTTAGTGCCCAGCTCACCAATATCTTTGCGAAATGATGCAGAAATGGACAGTTCAACAACATTATGTACTGTGTTCTGCTTCAGAGATGAAGTCCTTGTTCAACAACGTTATATACTGTGTTCTGCTTCAGAGATGAAGTCCATGTTCAACAATGTTATATACTGTGTTCTGCTTCAGAGATGAAGTCCATGTTCAACAACGTTATGTACTGTGTTCTGCTTCAGAGATGAAGTCCTTGTTCAACAACGTTATATACTGTGTTCTGCTTCAGAGATGAAGTCCATGTTCAACAATGTTATATACTGTGTTCTGCTTCAGAGATGAAGTCCATGTTCAACAACGTTATGTACTGTGTTCTGCTTCAGAGATGAAGTCCTTGTTCAACAACGTTATATACTGTGTTCTGCTTCAGAGATGAAGTCCATGTTCAACAACATTATGTACTGTGTTCTGCTTCAGAGATGAAGTCCATGTTCAACAACGTTATGTACTGTGTTCTGCTTCAGAGATGAAGTCCATGTCTCCCTCTATAGAAACAATATTTCAGTTTCTATTATGTTATCGACAGGTCATCGTTGAACAATTGGTCAAGTCCACCCCCAATGGCCTTCAAATAATGTACACCAAGCTCCTAGAATTTGTGCCCCATCACTGTAGACTGCTGCGCGAGGTGACTGGAATGGCAATTTCAAGGTACGCGCCATAGCTGACCACAAAGTTCTAAAGGCTTCTCTACCTTCAGATATAAGAAATGACATGGTAGAATGGTAGTTACACATTCATAACCTAGAAATGACATGGTAGAATGGTAGTTACACATTCATAACCTAGAAATGACATGGTAGAATGGTAGTTACACATTCATAACCTAGAAATGACATGGTAGAATGGTAGTTACACATTCATAACCTAGAAATGACATGGTAGAATGGTAGTTACACATTCATAACCTAGAAATGACATGGTAGAATGGTAGTTACACATTCATAACCTAGAAATGACATGGTAGAATGGTAGTTACACATTCATAACCTAGAAATGACATGGTAGAATGGTAGTTACACATTCATAACCTAGAAATGACATTCATAACCTGTGAATTTCTTGTTTGTTCTTTCTCATGTCTTTGCTTTCTGCTGTCTGTCCAGTGAGAAGGCAGATATAGTGCCGGGATACGACTTCTTGGTGAACTCAGTATGGCCGGAAATCATCAAAGGTATCGAGGAGAGAATCCCATCTCTCTTCAACGCAGGCAACCCTGACACCTTTTATGATGTACGTGCTCCAACTACCCAATCATGTTCCTTTGGCATCAACTTTAAAATCAAACAATTCTTTCCAACTGAGGTTGGAAATTCAATAGTAGTCCTACTCTTTAAAAGTAGGAGAGGGAGAGCACATTCTAATTCGGTTCATGTCTGTATCTATTTTACAGAGGTACACCACCAGCATTGGCTTTGTGAGGAAGTTTGAGAGGCAGTGTGGCTCCCAAGCCAGTGTGAGGAGACTGAGAGCTCACACCTCCTATCAGAGCTTCCACAACAAGTGGAACCTACCTGTCTACTTCCAGCTCAGGTGAATATCTGGGTGCTCCACGACCGTTGACCTCCGTGCTTCCTGTACTGACCCAGTTATGTGCATGTGTTACAGTAGTGTCCACACAACAACTCAATCTGTGCCACAGTGCTGTCTGAACTGATATGCTCTGGTAACCTCCCTGACAGGGGTGTTTCCCTTTTATTTCAGTAATTTCATGTCCTTTTTAAAACTTACATGAATGTATGTATTCTGAAATCTATTAACAGGAATATCTACAGCAAAAAAAGCTTTGAATTGTCTCCTACCCTACTGATGCTCAGTCATCCATTTTACTTCCTGGATATTGTGCTGTCAACATGATATCTTGTTACAGATAAGAAGAGGATATTTACTGGCTGTGCGTCATAAAATGTCAGATTTGAGAGGTACTTTAGCACTGTGTCCAACACAATTCTGGCTTTTTGTGTAAGGCCTGATGAATACTCCCTCTAAGGGAATATTGATCCTCTCTAGAGTCAACGTGAAGGTTGTTGGACACTGTGCCTTGCACTGTTTGTTGGACACTGTGCCTTGCACTGTTTGTTGGACACTGTGCCTTGCACTGTTTGTTGGACACTGTGCCTTGCACTGGTTGTTGGACACTGTGCCTTGCACTGGTTGTTGGACACTGTGCCTTGCACTGGTTGTTGGACACTGTGCCTTGCACTGGTTGTTGGACACTGTGCCTTGCACTGGTTGTTGGACACTGTGCCTTGCACTGGTTGTTGGACACTGTGCCTTGCACTGGCTGTTGGACACTGTGCCTTGCACTGGCTGTTGGACACTGTGCCTTGCACTGGTTGTCATCCAGCCCGGCACATTTTACAATGGAAGGTCCATCATGCTGCACATACTCAACATTGTGTAAAATAAAATAAAAATATAATGTTTTTGATAAATTCCTACTGTTTTGCCCCGTCTGTCACAGGTACAAGGAGATGGCTGCATGTTTAGAGAACGCTATTGCTGATGGGTTAGAGGCGGCACCAGGTTAGTAGCTATATCCAACTGTAATATATTAATAGATAAGTTATATATTATTACTCATTACAATAAAATACAATATTACCTGACAGCTTCAATCCTTTCATTCCTCCCTACACACTCTCTTCCTCCCTACACACTCTCTTCCTCCCTAAACTCTCTCTTCCTCCCTAAACACTCTCTTCCTCAGCGGGCAGCTCATATCACCTGCTGGTGTCCCAGGTGTTGTGGAACAGCTTGGTCAGGTGCTGGGTGGAGAAGGTCTACCTGCCCCCGCTGGCTCACCGCTTCTGGAAGCTCACCCTGCAGCTCATCTCACGCTATTCCAAGTTCCTCACTGAGGTACAACCTCCAGCATGGCAACTCAACCGTCCTCCAACATGGCAACCCAACCTTTCCACTACAATATTAATACTAGTGTGCATAGTGTCTATAGAATCAGTGATACCTCTATTAACTGACTCTTACTGATAGTTGTGACAGATGGGGCTGCTTCACGTAATGCCTTGTTGTCTCTATCTTCTTGCCCTTTGTGCTGTTTGTCTGTGCCCAATAATGTTTGTACCATGTTTTGTGCTGCTACCATGTTGTGTTGTCATGTTTTGCTGCCTTGCTATGTTGTTGTCTTAGGTCTCTCTTTATGTGGTGTTGTGGTGTCTCTCTTTATGTGGTGTTGTGGTGTCTCTCTTTATGTGGTGTTGTGGTGTCTCTCTTTATGTGGTGTTGTGGTGTCTCTCTTTATGTGGTGTTGTGGTGTCTCTCTCTTGTCGTGATGTGTGTTTTGTCCTATATTTTATTTATTTATTTATTTTTAATCCCCCGTTACCGCAGGAGGCCTTTTGCCTTTTGGTAGGCCGTCATTGTAAATAAGAATTTGTTCTTAACTGACTTGCCTAGTTAAATAAAATACAAATAAAAAATGTTCAACGTAGCCTGCAGTGTAAGTATTTCAGTATTTTAAAGCAGCAGGAATGAAAATGTAAATACTATGAAAGGAAACGCTGGTCCTATTAAATTGTCACGATTGGTATTTCTGTACCCTGTCTCCTAGATTCTGACTAAATCTCCCTACACGGAGGTCAGTAAAGACCCCGCGAGGCTCCTCCCCAGCTCCGCCTCCTCCACGTCCAGTCGCACCTCTCAGGATGATGGGGGCAGTGAGAGCGGCAGCCCAGCAACTCTCTCCACCAAACAGCTAGTCTTTATAGCCTCTGATGTGGACCAACTACAAGACCAGGTAGTGATATGGATCAATCACAAGACCAGGTAGTGATATGGACCAATCACAAGACCAGGTAGTGATATGGACCAATCACAACAAGCCAATTTGACATGGTACAGTGCAAGTTTTGCACTGTATTTACCTTCCAAGAAGCCAAACAGAATTGACACATTTCTTAATAATGTGGTTTTTAATTTTAACAATTGCTTTTAGTGTTAGGCAACATCAGACATGCTATTACATGAACCTTATTATTTGTTCAGAATTTTCTCTACTTTTAAAAGTTTGCCTTTCTCACAGATTCCGGAACTTTCTGAGAAGATTAAGCAGAGACTGGAGGTCATTGGGTACAGCAACTTTGTAATTGTTGCAGGTATGTCAGCATCGTGCTTGACATTGATACGTTGTTCCAGACAGTGTTCAATCATGATGCTTATTCCATCAGCTCTTACTGCAAGTGAGTTGATATCAAATTGTATTTATCACATGTGCCGAATACAACAGGTGTAGACCTTACTGTGAAATGCTTACTTACAAGCCCTTAACCAACAATGCAGTTCAAGAAATAGTTAAGAAAATATTTACTAAATAAAATAAAAAAGTAACACAATTAAATAACAGTAACGAGGCTATATACAGGGGGTACTGGTACCGAGTCAATGTGTGGGGGTACAGGTTAGTCGAGGTAATTTGTACATGTAGGTTAGGGGTAAAGTAACTATGCATAGATAATAAACAGCGAGTAGCTGCAGTGTAAAAACAAAAGTGGGGGGATGTCAATGTAAATAGTCTGGGTGGCTGTTTAATCATTCAGCAGTCTTATGACTTGGGGGTGGAAGCTGTTAAGGGGCCTTTTGGACCTAGACTTGGCGCTCTGGTACCTCTTGCCGTGCGGTAGCAGAGAGAACAGTCTATGACTTGGGTGACTGGAGTCTTTCACAATTCCTCTGGCTCAGCCTGGTATATAGGTCCTGGATTGCAGGACGCTTGGCCCCGGTTATGTACTGGGCTGTACGCACTACCCTCTGTAGCTCCTTACGGTCAGACTTTTAACTTTTTGAGGATCTGGGGACCCATGCCAAATCTTCTCAGTCTCCTGAGGAGGACAAGGCGTTGTCGTGCCCTCTTCACAACTTTCTTGGTGTGTTTGGACCATGATGGTTCGTTGGTGATGTGGACACCAAGGAACCTGAAATTGTCGACCCGCTCCACTTCAGCCCAGTCGATGTGAATGGGGGCGTGTTCGGACCTCCTTTTCCTGTAGTCCAAGATCATCTCATTAGTCTTGCTCACGTTGAGGGATGTTGTTGTCCTGGCACCACACTGCCAGGTCTCTGACCTCCTCCCTATAGGCTGTCTCATCGTTGTCGGTGATCAGGCCTACCACTGTTGTGTCGTCAGCAAACTTAATGATGGTGTTGGAGTCGTGCATGGCTATGCAGTCGTGTTTGAACAGGGAGTACAGGAGGGGACTAACCACACACCCCTGAGGTGCCCCCTTGTTGAGGATCAGCGTGGCAGATGTGTTGTTGCCTACCCTTACCACCTGGGGGCAGCCTATCAGGAAGTCCAGGATCCAGTTGCAGAGGGAGGTGTTTAGTCCCAGGGTCCTTAGCTTAGTGATGAGCTTTGTGGGCACTATGGTGTTGAATGCTGACTTTTTGACAAGTGTCCCTCCCTGCCTTGTGTTCTCTCTCCAGAGGCCCTAGAAGACTCCAAAGCCTCCCTGTCTGGCTGCATTCCCACCCTGAACAGCAAGATGACTCAGCATTTAACTGAGAGGTGCTTCCGCTTTCTGAAGAGTGCCTCTGAAGTCCCCCGACTGTACCGCAGGACCAACAAGGTGAGACGGACTGCCCCTCAGGCCCCGTCCTCTCAGAACAATGGAACAGTGGTCCCATGAGGTTTCAACATTGCTGAGATGATTAGAGAACATCTGCTGTACAGTACCAACATATTGAAGAGTGCTCCACACTCACAGGCTTGAAAATGTCCCTGTTCTTCATCCCCTGTATAGGAAGTTCCCTTCAGAGCCTCTGCCTACATGGACAACGCCCTGCGACCCCTGCACCAGCTCCTGAGCGACTCCAAAGACATGGTGAAGCCCTCCATTGCGCAGGACTGGCTACGGGTCACACTCAATGACTGCACTCACAGGTAGGGGGACTCTACTAGACTTCCTGTGTATTCAACTATAGCAGAGTTACTTAACTCCAATCCTCCAGCACCCCCAACAGCACCCCCAACAGGCAGCAGGTGGCCTGGAGGGTAGGAGCGTTGGGTCAGTAACCGGAAGGTTGCTGGATCGAATCCCCGAGCTGATAAGGTAAAAATCTGTCGTTCTGCCCCTGAACAAGGCAGTTAACTACTACTACTGTTCCCCGGGTGCCGAAGACGTGGATGTCGATTTAAGGCAGCCCTGATTCAGAGGGGTTGGATTAAATGCGGAAGACACATTCCAGTTGAATGCCTTCAGTTGTTCAACTGACTAGTATCCCCCCTTCACCCCCAACAGCACCCCCAACAGCATCCCCAACACCACACGCTTTTTTAGTAGCCCCAGACAAAAACACCTGATTCAACTTGTTGACAGGTAGAATCTGGTGTGCTTGTACCGGCCACAACAAAAATATGTACTGTTGGGGGTGCTGGAGGACCGTAGTTGGGAAACCCTTAACTACAGTATATTGGAGTCTGCTGAATGGAAAAGGGGATCTTGTAAGGCTAATTCTGGTCCACATATAAAGATTCTACATTGAATGCATGCCTTAATTTTTAGTCCTTGTATCGTGTTAAAATAATATTTAATAAAATCTTAGGTGTACTCTTCGGCTTGCTCTCTCTAGGGTCAATGCAGTTAGCCACAATGTTTTGTCCTAAGACATCACACAAGGACACCAAGTAACAATTGAATGTAATTCAAGGGCAGTCAACCTCACCAACTTAAGTAGCTTTTTGTTTTGCTCCACTAAGCACAGATGTCTGTCATTTTCCATCTTGACTTTGGGCAGATATTTTGAAACCATATCGGATGTTTTGAGTTCTGTGAAAAAAATGGAGGAGAGTTTAAAGAGACTGAAGCAAGCTAGGAAAACAGTGACCACAAACACGACAGGAACCTCCGGAGGCCCCACGGACGACAGCAAGATTCGCATGCAGCTGGCCTTGGATGTGGAGTACCTGGGAGAACAGGTATGATTCCCCCTGTTAAAGAACACCAACCATATATTGTAGTTGTCCTTTGACTATGTTTTAGAAAGACTGTCCGTTTAACTCAAACGGAAGGAAGGAAGGAAGGAAGGAAGGAAGGAAGGAAGGAAGGAAGGAAGGAAGGAAGGAAGGAAGGAAGGAAGGAAGGAAGGAAGGAAGGAAGGAAGGAAGGAAGGAAGGAAGGAAGGAAGGAAGGAAGGAATGATGTGATGGTAAGCTTCTAATACCATATTGATGTTTGTTTCCCATGATAGATTCAGAAGATGGGTCTGCAGCCTGCCGACATCACCATGTTCTCAACACTAAATGACTTGGTCCAAGGAGCACAGGACGTGTCCCCATCAGAGCAGGCTGGACCATAATCCTGCAGCGATATGAATGTACCTGTATGCTCGTAGTTCGGAAGGAGAAAGCACTATGGAGTGACTGGTCTTATTATGTTGAACACTGATCATATAGAACATGGTATTGAAATCAGGACAATTTCTAAATGTAATTGTACAATAGCAATGAACTATGTCCTACTGGTCCCCTGTTCATATCAGCAAATGTCTAATGTAATGGGGACAAAAGATACACTGACAGAAATTAGACCATGGTCGCTTTCAAGTCATTCTTTTTTTAAGAATAAATATATTGTACATTGTGAACAGAGTTTGTGAAGGATGAGATAGATATTGTACATTTTAAATAAAGTGAATCAAAGTTGTAATAAAAGCTTTGGATTCCTGTATGTTTTGAGGGGTGACCTAATAAGACATCTCTCTAAGTTAAGCTGTTATGAGGGGTGACCTAATAAGACATCTCTCTAAGTTAAGCTGTTATGAGGGGTGACCTAATAAGACATCTCTCTAAGTTAAGCTGTTATGAGGGGTGACCTAATAAGACATCTCTCTAAGTTAAGCTGTTATGAGGGGTGACCTAATAAGACATCTCTCTAAGTTAAGCTGTTATGAGGGGTGACCTAATATGACATCTCTCTATGTTCAGCTGTTTTGAGGGGTGACCTAATAAGACATCTCTCTAAATTCAACTCAGTTAATTTGCTGGACAAGGATTATTTTCAGTCTGGTTTTGGGACGAGGTTGTTCATTATTAACCCCATGTTATCTAAACCTTTAAGTCTCAGGAGAAATATAGTCACTAGCTATTAACTTTTTTTGTAAATGATTTGTCAAGTAAAATTGAGATTTCCACAATATTAAGAAACTTTTTTTATTCTTGCAATCACAAATCACAAAACAAAAATAAACTTAGAATAATAGAAATATACAAATTCAGACCTTTCAAAAATCCTTTGTCAGCCTTTATCATAGCATACAGTACACTGCTGTAACCTACAATGAACATTAGACAGATTTGCATTATGTGCTCTGTGTGAATACATTGCTGCGTAACATGATGTACATTGCGCCTGGCACCGATGATCATACCGCACTCAAAGTCGCTTAGGAAACTAGTTTTGCCCATTCTAACGTTTAATCGAACAGTAACATATTTTGGGGCGGCAGGTAGCTTAGTGGTTAGGGTGTTGGGCCAGTAACCGAAAGGATGCTGGATCGAATCCCCAAACTGATTAGGTAAATAATATGTTGTTCTGCCCCTGAACAAGGCAGTTAACCCACTGTTCCCTGGTAGGCCGTCATTGTAAATAAGAATTTGTTCTTAACTGAAAAAAATAAAAAATAAAATACTCTAAGCTCTAAGTCAGCATTAGATTCAAACAAATTGTTGTAAAAGACTAAGAGTACTAAGATTTTTATTTTTTTTTTGTCTATTTGCGTTCACCACACATTGGGCTCCCAAGTGGCGCAGCATCTCAGTGCTAGAGGCGTCACTACAGACACCCAGGTTCAAATCCAGGCTGAATTGGCCGAGCATCATCCGAGTTTGGCCGGTGTAGGCCGTCATTGTAAATAAGAATTTGTTCTTAGCTGACTTGCCTAGTTAAATAAAGGTTAAATGTAAAGAGAGCAACGACCTTCGGTCAGTCGAGGCTGTCATGGAGAACTTGGGCAGTGACAGGTCCAGGAACCTACAGGGAAAACAACAGAAAACCCTAACCCCAACCTCAACCCTAACCCTTACATTTATATTACCTTGGTTTGTTTGATTGTTTGTTAATCTTTCCATAAAGGTTGAAGTGGTGTCAGGTGTCAGTTGTCCAAAAATGGGTATTCTCCTCAGGACAGTAATATATTCAGCTCTGTTTTTTAGACATTTTTCCAAATGTATTAAAAATAAAAAACAGAAATATTTCATTTACATAAGTATTTAGACCTTTTACTCAGTACTTTGTTGAAACACCTTTGGCAGCGATTACAGCCTCAAGTCTTCTTTGGTATGACGCTACAAGCTTGGCACACCAGTAATTGGGGAGTTTCTCCCATTCTTCTCTGCATATCCTCTCAAGCTCTGTCAGGTTGGATGGGGAGCGTCGCTGCACAGCTATCTTCAGGTGTCTCCATAGATGTTAGATCGGGTTTAAGTCCGGGCTCTGGCTGGGCCACTCAAGGACATTCAGAGACTTGTCCCAAAGCCATTCCTGTGTTGTCTTGGCTGTGTGCTTAGGGTCGTTGTCCTGTTGGAAGGAGAACCTTCGCCCCAGGCTCTGAGAGCTCTGGAGCAGGTTTTCATCAAGGATCTCTCTGTACTTTGTTCTGTTCATCTTTCCCTCAATCCTGACTGGTCTCCCAGTCCCTGCCGCTGAAAAACATCCCCACCGCATGATGCTGCCACCACCATGCCTCCCCGTAAGGATGGTGCCAGGTTTCCTCCAGACTTGACACTTGGAATTCTGGCCAAAGGGTTCAGTCTTGGTTTCATCAGACAGGAGAATCTTGTTAATCATGGTCTGAGAGTCCTTTAGGTGCCTTTGGCAAACTGTCATGTGCCTTTTACTGAGGAGTGGCTTCCGTAACCACAGAGGAACTCTGGAGCTCTGTCAGAGTGACCTCCCTGACCAAGGCCCTTCTCCTCCGATTGCTCAGTTTGGCTGGGTGGCCAGCTCTAGGAAGAGTCTTGGTGGTTCCAAACTTCTTCCATTTAAGAATGATGGAGGCCACTGTGTTCTTGATGACCTTTAAAGCTGCAGAAATGTTTTGCTTCCCTTCTGTGCCTCGACACAATCCTGTCTCGGCGCTCTACGGACAAATCCTTTGACCTCATGGCTTGGTTCTTGCTCTGACATAAACTGTAGTTGTAGAAACATCTCAAGGATGATCGATGGAAACAGGATGCACATGAGCTCAATTTTGAGTCTCATAGCAAAGGGTCTGAATACTTATGTAAAGTAAGGTTTTAAATTTGTGAATTTATGAATTTGCTAAAATGTATCAAAACATGTTTCCGCTTTGTCATTATCGGGTATTGTGTGTAGACTGATGAGGAAAAACATTAATTTAATCAATTTTAGAATAAGGCTGTAACGTAATAAAATGTGGAAAAAGTCAAAGGGTCTGAATACTTTTAGAATGCACTGTATATCTGACAGAAACATTTCAACATATAGCTAAGATATTTTCTGACTTGCCCCTCCTTCAGATGGCTGTGCCAGCCAGAGATGATGTCTGACCTTAGTCGAGACTCCATGTCATGCAGGCTGCTCCTCTTGTGTGGCAGCACCAGCAGCATGTAGGCCCATTTGCTCAGAGCCAGTTTCACCACTGTGCACTTCCGCCCGTACTTGTAGGTGCCTGTGTGGGTCATGAGAGGGACCAATACAGTTGTTGTTGCATCAACCTTGAAATCCTGCATGATAGTTTTCTCTGGCTGGAATGACCTGTTCCAGTTGCCTGAAAAAGGGGAACATTACTGTGTCTTTATGTCAAAGGAAGCCTGTTGCTTATGATGTGTATTTTGTTGTGTTGTTTTTGTATACTGCTGCAGTCTTTTGTACTGTATGTTTTTAGCTTGTGGGTGCTTACCTTTGAAATGGACAGAGCTGACAAACAGTAGATCTGTGAATGCGCTAAGGTCCTGTCTGTGATTTTCCTGTCTGACGTCTTTTGGATGAAGGTGATGACCTGGGTCTCAGCCTCCTGGGGCTGGGAAAAGTCCACTGCTCTGATGTACGAGGCATCAGAGAAGTCCTGGGTGCCTTGGACAAAGTCCTCCGAGAGGTCAGCGCCCTAGCAAACAAAGGCCCACACCAGGATGTCGCTCTCATCCTTGGACCCATCCACCAGCGTGTTGATGTCCTGAAGAGTGAGGTCCCCAGGTACAAGGTGACCAGAGAGCCAAAGGAGTCCATGGGTGAGAGCAAGGTGTTGGAGTCCTTTTGCTTGCTGCTCTGAACCTGGTACATCCGGAGGCCCAGAGAGTTGAGCAGCTCTGCAAGTACAGCAGTACGTTGAATGACGTTCCGTCTGCCAGTGTCTGAGAGGTCTTGAGTGTCAGGCGCCACACTGTCATTTTCAATGGGGGTCTAAGGGACAGTCTCCAGGTTTGGTCACTTCGGTTTTGATGGACTCACAGCTGATGTTCTCAGAGGTAAAGAGGTAGAATGGGTGGACGTATACACGTCCACCCGAGAGGCAGGAGAGCAGGAAGAAAGGGTAAAATATATGACGCATCCGCCTTCCTACGACGGTGCCACGTTAAAAGTCACTGAGCTCTTCAGTAAGGCCATTCTACTGCCAATGTTTGTCTATGGAGATTGCATGGCTGTGTGCTCGATTGTATACACCTGTCAGTAATGGGTGTGGCTGAAATAGCTAAATCTGACTGTCTCACATGAGCAACAATGAACCAGCTAAGTTAGCTAGCTACTTAACATGAGCCTACTAGGCTACATCTAGGCTAAATATTAAACTTCAATCTTCTCAGGCCAGTGGCACAACATATTAATTTATGGTTAGATCAGAATCACCATCATAATCATTGGCCTGTACAGATATTTAAGTCAAAACCACAAGAACAAATCACCATATAAGGAAAGGGCCGACATAGCAAGCTAGCTACTGCGGGACATCAACACAAGCAGACCAGAATTTCGGGAAATTACATTTTTCCAGGGAAGTGATTTGATTGGTTTGAAGCCAAATCCGAACTGGCCTCCCTTAGGGGGCGTTTTGCTGTATCAGGACAACCAACAGTTGATCTCAGCTCAATGCTGATTGGCTTATTTTATAAAGAAATATATCAAGGGAGACCAAATGCTTGCTGGCATAAATCAATCAATTGCTACGGTGGCAACATGTTATACTCTTTTGGTCCAGACAGGATCAGATACATGGGTTACACATACTGAGACAGAGGGGTGCTGTTTCCCTCTCTCTGATGATTTCTCCAGTGATATTCAGCCACTTGCGAATTGACGTAACATTTTGAAACACAGAGATAAATTATTTTATTGTTTCACGTGTAGAACTGCAAATTTGACATGTTTTTTTATGTACTGTTGGTGAGTAATATCTTCTCTTAGACCATGATTACATTTATTGAACCTTTAGTTAAGAACAAATTCTTATTTACAATGATGGCCTACACCGGCCAAACTCAGACGACGCTGGGCCAATTGTGCGCCTTCCTACGGGACTCCCAATCACAGCCGGTTGTGATGCAGTCTGGATTCGAACTAGGTTGTCTGTAGTGACGCCTCTAGCACTGAGATGCAGTGACTTAGACCACTGCGCCACTTGGGAGCCCAGGCTTATCCATAGATACCACTTTTAGCTTTAAATGATCACTTAACTCCATATTGCTACATAAACATGAAACAATTAAATGTATTATTTGTATTGGACGACTACCAAGTGATGAGAGTCCTGGAAATACAGAACAAACACAAGATCCATTCTGGGAATACATGGCCTGGATTAAGGATTAGGTTTACAAAGAAATGATGTCATACAAATAAAAATGCATTTTATCTTTGTTTGAATGTTTCCCTTCTTACATGTTCTAAAACAAGGTACACAATACATGTTTCCAACAAATACAGAAATATTGCTAGAGTAGTTCTCCTTACTTTAAGCCATTACAATGAGCCTGTCCTCCTATAGCACCTCCCACCAGCCTCCTCTGGTTTATACCATAGTATAATATTGTATTTTTTTGTATGTTTGTTGTACTTGCTGATACATAAATAGGTCAGAGCAGAACACCACCCTGTTGTACTTGTGCCCAATGTATTTACTAAAAACATGACCCAAGCATTATTATTATTAATCAATTCCACAAGTTATTGGTTCATTGCAGCAAACCTTTATAGGAAAAGGTCAACATTATAGTTTGGCTACACCCTCTGAACATCTATTGTTCTTACATTGTTGTCAAGGCCACAAAGAAGCTTTATATCACACATTTTATTTATATATATAATAACTGCCAATGTCAGCTTATGTCAACCACTACACGCTATGCATTTCTTGTTAAATAATGTGTAAAATAGCCCCAGAAGGGCCCCCATAAGTGTCACACAAAATTGTTAAAAGAATAACTGTAAAAAATCTGTCTCTTTTTGCTGAAACAATACTGCCACCAAATGATTTGTTTTGGTAACTTCACTTGTGGTAAATTATACCACATATAAAATTGCCTGAATCCCTTATTGATTCAATTATTGTAATATGAAGTTGGGTTATGGTGGATTATGTTAATCGTTTATGGTGGATTATGTTATTTTGTCTTTATCATTCATCTAGATATTATGACTCTGAACATGCATGTATAGCCTACACAGTGAAAGGCAGGCTATTCTCTGTAAAGTTGTTATTTGAATGTACAGGTCCACTCACATCACTGTATAAACAACAATATTCTAGGGCGGAGCAAGTGCAGGAGAGGGGTTGCTATGGATGTTTCTTTGGGGGGTACAAATCATATTCCCTCTCTCATATCTTATTTATTCCCAACTGTATGGCACACTATTAACCCAAATACTGTATTTATGTAGAAGTACATTGAAAGTGAGTTGAGTGAATTTTATAGCAATATTTTAGGGCGGAACAAGAAGTAGAGGGGAGGGGTTGTTATAGAAGTATGGTTCTGATAATTATCTTCTAAAAAGCCGTCACTGTCCCCTGTCATTTTCAGCACACCACACAATACTGTATAGATTTATCTCTGTGTTCTATGGATCAGATGGCGAATGAAGACAGTTTCTCCGATTTGAAGAAATTCTCTCCGATTTGCAGAGTTCGTTCTCAGAGTGACACTTCTGGTTTCAGGTCGAGAATATTGTTCAGACTGCGAGGCGCACGTTCAGGTGAGAATTTCAAAAGTCTATACGCACCAAATATGTATAACTTCATCCATTTTCCCCTAATTTCGTTTTGCTTGCTGAAGCTTAAATCATCTTTATTTATTGCAGTCAAAATGAAAAAGATAGCGCTTAATGAAATGGGTTACAGGTGTGCAGGGGGGCAACTTTGGTTTTAGAAGTGGGGGAGACATTATTATTATTACTATTATTTTAATTTTTTTTATCCAGTCGGACAAACAGTCCAAACAGCCTACCCGATCACTCGGATGCGTCCGCATGGTCCTAAAGGCCACTTTTGCCGAATTTTGTATCACATTCCAATGATAAAACTGATGCAATTGTATAATGTTCCCAGTGAATGTTGCACCCGTGCAAGTTTGTACTATAGACGTAAGGGGAGTTAGTTAAAATTGTCTTTGGAAGAAATTGAATGGCAGGTCTTGACATGCAGAGAATTCATAATTATTCCCACAAAAGTTTTTGAATGCATTATGCTACACCTCTCCCAGATCAAATGAGGATATGCAGTCGTTTTGATTGTGGGCAAGGCCTCTGATACTCTCCATTGTAATTCAAGTCACAAACCTCAACTGTTCAACGCCTACATTTATGTTTTCTATCTAATATAGGCAGGCCTAGACATCAAATGTCCAACAATGTATAATTAGTTGTTGCTGATTAACAATCAATGATTAATTATCATTTCCCTCAAGTTTTTAAATGAATTTATGTACTTTATGTCATGAACTGATAATGACAAAGATTATCATGAGATCACGTTTCCAAGAGAGAAGTTGCTGAGGTCTAGAATGGCCCTTACATAGAACAAAGGTGCCCAATGCTGCAGTGGTTTCCTGTTGTCATTTCTGCAAAGTGCACAGACCTTCAAAGAGCTATAATGCCTCTAGTCTTGATGTCCTATGGAGCTGTGTTCCTCTGAAGTTGAATAGGCTCTGGTGAGAATGGGCTGTTAATCGTCACAGTAAAGGCCATGTTCTTTATTTAATAGATGGTTAGGGAAGAAGGACTTTGTGAGATATTCCATATCGTTCAGATGTCCAGTATGAACACCATATCTGTATTATTTCTTGATTTAACCCACAAAGGTGTGACAATGTTTACATATTTCAAAAGACCATTGATGTGGTCATAATGTTCTCATACAGTACGTACAATGTCAAGGCTTTTGCTAACAATGTACTAACATTAGTCACCAGCTTTACCATGTCTCCTCTATCAAATGTCACATCAGTATATTATGTCTACTGACAGTTCCTTTCCTGTCATCTTTGTTTTCCACTTCTGTCCATTTGCCCTTTCAGACTAGTCTAATTAAGTAGGTCTTGAATTCATGCATGCTACAGTACAGGTGTAGGATCTTAATTTGAGCCGGTTTGCTACAGCAGGAAAAGAATCGTGCAGCAACAGGAAATGTGAATGATTATGTGGATTGTAGGGGTTGATACATTTTTGGTAAGGAAAATCAAGTCTGAAATTTCAAAGGGGAAATTACAAATTTCAGAAGCCTTTTTAAAACTCAAATACACTACGTTTTAAATTTCCTGCATTGCAGAACACTCCTACTGCAACAGGGTGATCAAATTAAGATTCTACATCTGTATATTATCATAGTCTGTATCTTGCCGAAGTCTGCCAGTTGGTGTCTGTGTGATATTGCCTTCCCCTATTAATAAAATTACTTGAAACTAAATGATCTAGATCGTATTACCTAAACAAGTAATATTTTTGCTGACAAAAGTTGGGTTATGTATTGCCATCAAAGGTTCTTTGCACTTTATCGCAACAGGAAGTGTGATAACACATGTAGAGTAATGGCAGGAAATGCTGGCTGTTGTCTGGGAGATGTGTTAGTTTCTCAAATAGCCACAAGAGGGAGGGGGGGCTGAAGCTCCTTTAGTTGGAGCTCATTTCCTGTGTCTGTTATATCTCAACTGTAACTCAGGCCAACTTGTTTTCAAAAGGGTAGAGTATGTACAATTGAAGTCAGATGTTTACATACACTTAGGTTAAAGTCATTAAAACTCATTTTTCAAACAATCCACAGATTTCATTGTTAACAAACTATAGTTTTGGCAAGTCGGTTAGGACATCTACTTTGTGCATGACACAAGTAATTATTCCAACAATTGTTTACAGACAGATTATTTAACTTATAATTCCCTATATCACAATTCCAGTGGGTCAGAAGTTTACATACACTAAGTTAACTGTGCCTTTAAACAGCTTGGAAAATTCCAGAAAATGATGCCATGGCTTTAGAAGCTTCTGATAGGCTAATTGACATAATTTGAGTCAATTGGAGGTGTACCTGTGGATGTATTTCAAGGCCTACCTTCAAACTCAGTGCCTCTTTGCTCGACATCATGGGTAAATCTAAAATAAATTAGCCAGGATTGTAGACCTCCACAAGTCTGGTTCATCCTTAGAAGCAATTTCCAAACGCCTGAAGGTACCATGTTAATCTGTACAAACAATAGTACGCAAGTATAAACACCATGGGACCACGCAGCCGTCATACCGCTCAGGAAGGAGACGCATTCGGTCTCCTACAGATTAAGTTACTTTGGTGCGAAAAGTTCAAATCAATCCCAGAACAACAGCACAGGACCTTGTGAAGATGCTGGAGGAAACAGGTACAAAAGTATCTATATCCACAGTAAAATGAGACCTATATCGAAATAACCTGAAAGGCCGCTCAGCAAGGAAGAAGCCGCTGCTCCAAAACCGCCATAAAAAAGCCAGACTACGGTTTGCAACTGCACATGGGGACAAAGATCGTAGTTTTTGGAGAAATGTCCTCTGGTCTGATGAAACAAAAATAGAACTGTTTGGCCATAATGACCATCGTTATGTTTGGAGGATAAAGGGGGAGGCTTGCAAACCGAAGAACACCATCCCAACAGTGGGTGGCAGCATCATGTTGTGGGGGTGCTTTGCTGCAGGAGGGACTGGTGCACTTCACAAAATAGATGGCATCATGAGGAAGGAAAATTATCTGGATATATTGAAGCAGCATCTCAAGACATCAGTCAGGAAGTTAAAGCTTGGTCGCAAATGGGTCTTCCAAATGGACAATGACCCCAAGCATACTTCCAAAGTTGTGGCAAAATGGCTTAAGGACAACAAAGTCAAGGTATAGGAGTGGCCATCACAAAGCCCTGACTTCAATCCTATAGAACATTTGTGGGCAGAACTGAAAAAATGTGTGCGAGCAAGGCCTACAAACCTGACTCAGTTACACCAGTTCTGTCAAAAGGAATGGGCCAAAATTCACCCAACTTATTGTGGGAAGCTTGTGGAAGGCTACCCAAAACGTTTGACCCAGGTTAAACAATTTAAAGGCAATGCTACCAAATACTAATTGAGTGTATGTAAACTTCTGACCCACTGGGAATGTGATGAAATAAATAAAAGCTGAAATAAATCATTCTCTCTACAATTTTTCTGACATTTCACATTCTTCAAATAAAGTGGTGATCCTAACTGACCTAAGACAGGGAATTTTTACTAGGATTAAATGTCAGGAATTGTGAAAAACTGAGTTTAAATATATTTGGCTAAGGTGTATGTAAACTTCTGACTTCAACTGTATCTATCTATCTAAATAGTCCCAGCCAGCTAGAGACAAATGAATAGAGCGCTTCAGTCGGAATTATGTTATTATGCTAAGGTGTATGTAAACTTCCGACTTCAACTGTATATATATACAGCACATGTCAAAAGTTTGGACACACCTACTCATTTTCTACATTGTAGAATAATAGTGAAGACATCAAAAACATGAAAGAACACATATAGAATCATGTAGTAACCTGGAATGCTTTTCCAACAGTCGTGAAGGAGTTCGCACATATACTGAGCACTTGTTGGCAGCTTTTCCTTCACTCTGTGATCCAGTTCATCCCAAACCATCTCAATTGGGTTGACGTTGGGTGATTGTGGAGGCCTGGTCATCTGATGCAGCACTCCATCACTCTCCTTCTTGGTCAAATAGCCCTTATACAGCCTGGAGGTGTGTTGGGTCATTGTGCTGTTGAAAAACAAATGATAGCCCCACTAAGCGCAAATCAGATGGGATGGCGTATCGCTGCGGAATGCTGTGGTAGCCATGTTGAATTCTATATAAATTCTATATAAATCACTGACAGTGTCACCGGCAAAGCGCCCCCACACCATCAAACCTCCTTCTCCATGCTTCACAGTGGGAACCACACATGCAGAGATCATCCGTTCACCTTCTCTGCGTCTCACAAAGACACAGCGGTTGGAACCAAAAATCTCAAATTTGGACTCATCAGACGAATACTGTCCCTCCCTCACTCAATTAGTCATATAATTACACAGTCAGGGAGGCAGGCAGTGTAGCATGCTGTGCACATTGTACCCTTTCTGTACAATACTCCCAAATTAGACATTCAGTTTGAATTTGACACTCCAAATTACTACCTTTGCTATTGTCTGTATTTAACACAATGCAGCTGGTCATAATTGTCTTTCCAACATATCCGGCATTGCATTCAATCATAGCCAGGTCATTGCCAATGTATGTCATGTAAAAGATTCTCAGACTACATTCTGAGACAGTTTGTACTGTAGCAGTCTTGTTGATTTCTCAACAAGCCTAACTGGTCTGGTAAGGTAGTATCAATGAACATCAAAACATGCTATGTGTGTTAATTACTATACATGGTTACAACTGGATTAGTTAAAATAAACCAATTTTCTGGGAAAGTACAACCCTTCACAAGGACCTGTAGTCACTGCAGTGTTGGAGCCAAGGGAAGTGATCTTCCTTTTACAGTAATCAGTCTCTAGCCTGGGAAGACTTGGAAATTGCCAGAGAGGAACTGAAAGTGAAAGGTGGGTAATCTAAGCAGTTGGCCATAAAAATAGAATAAAAGCATGATATGCTATATACAGAATATCTATGCAGGCAGCTTTGTGGGTACAGGTGGCTGCTTCTAACTAACATAATTCCGACTGAAGCGCTCTATTCATTTGTCTCTAGCTGGCTGGGACTATTTAGATAGATAGATACAGTTGAAGTCTGAAGTTTACATACACCTTAGCCAAATACATTTAATCTCAGTTTTTCACAATTCCTGACATTTAATCCTAGTAAAAATGCCCTGTTTTAGGTCAGATAGGATCACCACTTTATTGTAAGAATATGAAATGTCAGAATAATAGTAGAGAGAATGATTTATTTCAGCTTTTATTTCTTTCATCACATTCCCAGTGGGTCAGAAGTTGACATACACTCAATTAGTATTTGGTAGCATTGCCATTAAATTATTTAACGTGGGTCAAACGTTTTGGGTAGCCTTCCACAAGCTTCCCACAATAAGTTGGGTGAATTTTGGCCCATTCCTGTTGACAGAACTGGTGTAACTGAGTCAGGTTTGTAGGCCTCCTTGCTCGCACACGCTTTTTCAGTTCTGCCCACAAATATTCTATAGGATTGAGGTCAGGGCTTTGTGATGGCCACTCCAATACCTTGACTTTGTTGTCCTTAAGCCATTTTGCCACAACTTTGGAAGTATGCTTGGGGTCATTGTCCATTTGGAAGACCCATTTGCGACCAAGCTTTAACTTCCTGACTGATGTCTTGAGATGTTGCTTCAATATATCCACATAATTTAACTTCCTCATGATGCCATCTATTTTGTGAAGTGCACCAATCCCTCCTGCAGCAAAGCACCCCCACAACATGATGCTGCCACTCCCGTGCTTCACGGTTGGGATGGTGTTCTTCGGCTTGCAAGCCTCCCCCTTTTTCCCCTAAACATAATGATGGTCATTATTGCCAAATAGTTCTATTTTTGTTTCATCAGATCAGAGGACATCTCTCCAAAAAGTACGATCTTTGTCCCCATGTGCAGTTGCAAACCATATTCTGGCTTTTTTATGGCGATTTGGAGCAGTGGCTTCTTCCTTGCTGAGCGGCCTTTCAGGTTATGTCGATATAGGACTAGTTTTACTGTGGATATAGATACTTTTGTACCTGTTCCCTCCAGCATCTTCACAAGGTCCTTTGCTGTTGTTCTTGGATTTATTTGCACTTTTCGCACCAAAGTACATTCATCTGTAGGAGACAGAACACGTCTCCTTCCTGAGCTGTATGACGGCTGCGTGGTCCCATGGTGTTTATACTTGCGTACTATTGTTTGTACAGATGAACGTGGTACCTTGAGGCGTTGGAAATTTCTCCCAAGGACGAACCAGACTTGTGGAGGTCTACAATATTTTTTCTGGCTGATTTATTTAGATTTTCCTATGATGTCGAGCAAAGAGGCACTGAGTTTGAAGGTAGGCCTTGAAAAACATCCACAGGTACACCTCCAATTGACTCAAATCAGAAGCTTCTAAAGCCATGACATCATTTTCTGGAATTTTTCAAGCCTTTAAAAGGCACAGTCAACTTAGTATATGTACAGTTGTGGTCAAAAGTTTTGAGAATGACACAAGTATTGGTCTCCACAAAGTTTGCTGCTTCAGTGTTCTTAGATCTTTATGTCAGTAGTTACTATGGTACACTGAAGTATAATTACAAGTATTCCATAAGTGTCAAAGGCTTTCATTGACAATGACATTCAGTTTATGCAAAGAGTCAATATTTGCAATGTTGACCCTTCCGCCCTGGCCTGCTGTCAATTAACTTCTGGGCCACATCCTGACTGATGGCAGGCCATTCTTGCATAATCAATGCTTGGAATTTGTCAGAAGTTGTGGGTTTTGGACCCAAAATGTCGATGTTTTGTTCCCCGAGCCACTGAGTTATCACTTTTGCCTTATGGCAAGGTGCTCCATCATGCTGGAAAAGTCATTGGTAGTCACCAAACTGTTCTTGGATGGTTGGGAGAAGTTGCTCTTGGAGGATGTGTTGGTACTATTCTTTATTCATGGCTGTGTTATTAGGCATAATTGTGAGTGAGCCCACTCCCTTGGCTGAGAAGCAACCCCACACATGAATGGTCTTAGGATGCTTTACTGTTGGCATGACACCGGACTGATGGTAGCGCTCACCTTGTCTTCTCCGGACAAGGTGTTTTCTGGATGGCCCAAACAATCGGAAAGGGGATTCATCAGAGAAAATGACTCTACCCCAGTCCTCAGCAGTCCAATCCCTGTACCTTTTGCAGAATATCAGTCTGTCCCTGATGTTTTTCCTGGAGAGAAGTGGCTTCTTTGCTGCCCTTCTTGACACCAGGCCATCCTCCAAAAGTCTTCGCCTCATGTGCGTGCAGATGCACTCACACCTGCCTGCTGCCATTCCTGAGCAAGCTCTGCACAGGTGGTGTCCCGCAGCTGAATCAACTTTAGGAGATGGTCCTAGCGCTTGCTGGACTTTCTTGGGCACCCTGATGCCTTCTTCACAATAATTGAACCTCTCTCCTTGAAGTTCTTGATGATCCGATAAATGGTTGATTTAGGTGCAATCTTACTAGCAGCAATATCCTTGCCTGTGAAGCCCTTTTTGTGCAAAGCAATGATGACGACATGTGTTTCCTTGCAGGTAACCATGGTTGACAGAGGAAGAACAATGATTTCAAGCACCACCCTCCTTTTAAAGCTTCCAGTCTGTTATTCTGACTCAATCAGCATGACAGAGTGATCTCCAGCCTTGTCCTCGTCAACACTCTCACCTGTGTTAACGAGACAATTACTGACATGATGGCAGCTGGTCCTTTTGTGGCAGGGCTGAAATGCAGTGCAAATATTTTTGGGGTAACAAGTTCATTTTCATGGCAAAGAGGGACTTTGCAATTATCTGATGCAATTCATCTGATCACTCTTCATGACATTCTGGAGTATATGCAAATTGCCATCATCAACACTGAGGCAGCAAACTTTGTGGAGAACAATACTTGTGTCATTCTACAAACTTTTGACCATGACTGTAAACTTCTGACCCACTGGAATTGTGATATAGTGAATTATAAGTTAAATAATCTGTCTATAAACAATTGTTGGGAGAATTACTTGTGTCATGCACAAAGTAGATGTCCTAACCGACTTGCCAAAACTATAGTTTGTTAACATGAAATCTGTGTAGTGAAAAATTTGTTTTAACTTCAACCTAAGTGTAGATAGATAGATAGATAGATAGATAGATAGACAGACAGACAGACAGACAGACAGACAGACAGACAGACAGACAGACAGACAGACAGACAGACAGACAGACAGACAGACAGACAGACAGACAGACAGACAGACAGACAGACAGACAGACAGACAGACAGACAGACAGACAGACAGATAGATAGATAGATAGATAGATAGATAGATAGATAGATAGATAGATAGATAGATAGATAGATAGATAGATCGTATCTAGCAGATACGAAAAGCCTGTTATCCATATGGACTCCCAGGAACTTGCATGACCCAACCACTTCCACATCCATCCCCTCCACATCCATCCCCTGTATAGGGACTGCAGTCGGTTGGGCCTTGGTTATCCTGAAGTCCACCACCATCTCCTTTGTTTTGCTGATGTTGAGCTGAAGGTAGTTCTGCTCACACCACAAAACAAAGTCATTGATTTTGCTCCTGTACTCCTCCTCCTGCCCACCCCTGATGCTCCCTACAATTGTGGAGTCATCCGAGAACCTCTGTAGGTAGCATATTTCAGTTATATCTGAAGTCTGAGGTGTAGAGGGTGAACAGGATAACCAACATCCCACAATTCCCTTCCCCTGAAATTATCTTCCCTCAGCTGTCGATCATATCCACCCATGGATTTGAGGACCTGGCTAATTTGAGAGCATATATTCATTCCTGAGCCACTACATTCCTGTTTCATTGTCAATGTTTTGGAGTCATATCCTCATCTTGAGTTGTGATGATCAACACATATAGAGGGAAGCTTCTGGTATAAGACATTGAAGTTCAAACTTCAACATTTCCTCTGTTTTGAAGGGCCTGCCATTATGAAGTGTTCAGTCCCCCTGCATAACGTTACAGTAAATAAGTCTTCTTGAGCCTGTACCTCAGGCAGCGACATGAGCAGACATCTATTCCTGGGTTTACCCCCACTGACCTGCGGGGGAGGCAGGGAAAACGCCTCAAACATCTTCCTTGCTCATGTGTCCAAGCGTAAAGTGCTCCCTTGAATGCAAAATCATGGCCCTTTGAAACATTGATGCCAAAAGACTCAGTATCAAACACACAAAGGGTTGCTTTGTAAGAGGGGTCTTTCATCACTGATTTCAATGCTGCCCTGGTTATCTTTGTAAGAGGGGTCTTTCATCACTCATTTCAATGTTGCCCTGGTTATCTTTGTAAGAGGGGTCTTTCATCACTGATTTCAATGCTGCCCTGGTTATCTTTGTAAGAGGGGTCTTTCATCACTGGTTTCAATGTTGCCCTGGTTATCTCTGTAAGAGGGGTCTTTCATCACTGATTTCAATGCTGCCCTGGTTATCTTTGTAAGAGGGGTCTTTCATCACTGATTTCAATGATGCCCTGGTTATCTTTGTAAGAGGGGTCTTTCATCACTGATTTCAATGATGCCCTGGTTATCTTTGTAAGAGGGGTCTTTCATCACTGATTTCAATGATGCCCTGGTTATCTTTGTAACAGGGGTCTTTCATTACTGATTTCAATGTTGCCCTGGTTATCTTTGTAAGAGGGGTCTTTCATCACTGATTTCAATGCTGCCCTGATTTCAATGAGCTCCTAGAGTGTGCGGCTAATCAGGTGTGCGTTTCTTTCACCTTTAGATACTTTGTCCAATGACCATCAATTATAAGTTTCAACATAATAAAACTCAACCTTTAATACGGTACGGTGGGACTTTAAGTTACGCAACTACCTGACTGTGCCAGGTCAGTGGCTCACTGTGTTTATCATTCCAGAAAGAGTCTAAAAATACAACGTTGCTTCCGCTGTCACTGTCATAACTATGTATAGGGCTGCTATGCAGTTTCCATCCCACACGAGCTGACACAGATGTCAAACAGTAACCCAGCTCAGTTAATGTCACACTGTAGGTAATTAATATCGCAGGACCAACAGGACATGGAGGATATTCTCAACATGACTTGTAAATAATGCTGTTCACACAATAATGATTCAATACATTCAATTACATCATGTGTTGAAACACTGTCAGAAATGTAACATGGACTTTGACTCTCAAATATGACCTATGTGAGCATTGAGTATACGCAGCTGCTTTAATAATGCAGTTCAGTTGTAGCACCATCAGGGAGAGTTAGCAGGGCATAAGTTGGCACCTTGTCTGGGTTTCTATCATTTACATGAGGTTCTAAATTAGTCACCAAGCTTGTTAGGGGCCATAGAGGGCTAAGGACTTGTTAGGGGCCATAAAGGGCTAAGGACTTGTTAGGGGCCATAAAGGGCTAAGGACTTGTTAGGGGCCATAGAGGGCTAAGGACTTGTTAGGGGCCATAAAGGGCTAAGGACGTGTTAGGGGCCATAGAGGGCTAAGGACTTGTTAGGGGCCATAAAGGGCTAAGGACGTGTTAGGGGCCATAAAGGGCTAAGGACGTGTTAGGGGCCATAGAGGGATAAGGACTTGTTAGGTGCCATAAAGGGCTAAGGACGTGTTAGGGGCCATAAAGGGCTAAGGACTTGTTAGGGGCCATAAAGGGCTAAGGACGTGTTAGGGGCCATAGAGGGATAAGGACTTGTTAGGGGCCATAAAGGGCTAAGGACGTGTTAGGGGCCATAGAGGGATAAGGACTTGTTAGGTGCCATAAAGGGCTAAGGACTTGGCAGCTCTTTGAAGCCTTGGAGGCCTTTTCTCATCTCAACCCCCATGGATCTTCAGCTACTAGCTACCTTATCAGGTGTTGGTTCCCAGGAGACTAGACAGGTTGTGAGTGAAATACATAAAGTGGGCGCACTTGCAGTCGTTATCTTGTCAATAGTTTAACAATACCCAGAACTAAAATCTTGCATTATTGCGTCATATTCTCGATTATCTGTCCATGAGAGATTAGTGTACCATTACCTGCTTCCTATGCTTGCTCAGTTCCTTAGTGCAATGCCATTTACAGTCTTCTTATAGACTCCTGGCTGAGCCAGAGATGCAAATACCCTCAAGTGTTTTTTCTCTGGAAGCCCACTCTAAAGTGTCTGTTGCCAGAGAGAAAAATATCAGTCCTTTGAGAACGTTGGCTAATTTCAACACTGCGCTTCAAAATAGATGAAAAACCCACTTGTTCACCGACTTCAACCATCAAGCATCCTCACATAACTTTCCATTCTACCTCTGAACATGATGGGTATTATGCCTCTCTCTTCCTCCCTGTGGCCTCAGGCTGCAGTTAAAACCCCCAGTGGACAGGGAGGTTCCATTTGATGGTTCCAGACTGGCTCAATCAGGCCCTGCTAATGGCAGTAATGGTTGTTGTGTCGTGTGTCACCCCCCCCCTGTGCTCACTGGGCTGCTTCATGCACAGGAGGTTGGTGGCACCTTAATTGGGGAGAACAGGCTCGTTGTAATGGCTGGAGCGGAATCAGTGGAATGGTATCAAATACCATTGTATAAAAAATGGTTTCTATGTGTTTGATGCTTTTCCATTCGCTACATTCCAGCCATTATTATGAGCCGTCCTCCCCTCAGCAGCCTCCAGTGGCTTCATGGTCAGGTCGACTGCAGAGAGGCAGGCAGCAAGGAACATTAGAGAGCCAGCTCCCTGCACGAGAAGGGTTAGAGGGAGAGATAGAGGGTAGAAAAGAGAGAGGGAGGGAGAGAGAGGGAGAGAGAGAGTGGGAGGGAAAGAGAGAGGGGGAGAAGGAGAGAGAGGAGGAGAGAGGGAGAGAGAGAGAGGGGGAGGGAAAGAGAGAGGAGGAGACAGGGAGAGAGAGAGGGAGGGAAAGAGAGTTATGAGGGAAAGAAAGGATCAGCTCACAGGTTGATGATTTTCTTCCAGTCATGGAGCATGCTCGTGAGTGCCCTTACCTCAGTGTGTTTATGTGTGTGTCTGTGTGTATTTGTGTGTCTGTGTGTCTGTATGAGAGACAATTTATTGTGTTTGTGATTATTGTGTGTGTGCTGTTACAGTAGTTGGTAGTAGGAGATCTCTAAATGTTCTCTGTTGGATACATTACCCCTGGACTATGCATGAAGAGGGTTGCCTAGAGCCAGTTGTGATTGCTATCTACCCTACTGTGCAAGCTTATTGAAGAGGGACTGTATGACTTTCCCTTTGTGTATTCAGATCAGCTGTTTAGGGATCACTGCCAGGCAAAAACCCATTCCTGTAATGTGATTTTGTTAGATTAGAGTTGTTTAAATAACTTAGCTTGTGCCTAAATTGTTTCAAAACCTGGTTTGTTTTGTACTTATTGGATTATTTAAAGATACACATAAAGCCTTATCACAGAGAGATTACCTCTAATAATATTATATGCATCCTCATCACATCATAATGCATCATAAAGTCATAGCTAGTTACAGGGTATGTAGTGGATTACAGTCAGTCTATATTTAGTCGATGCCATTTGATATGTTTAATTTTGCCACACTCAGTGAATGTCATAACATTTCACTGTGTCTATTAATTCATGTCATAACATTTCACTGTGTCTAATAATAATGTCATAACATTTCACTGTGTCTATTAATTCATGTCATAACATTTCACTGTGTCTATTAATTCATGTCATAACATTTCACTGTGTCTATTAATTCATGTCATAACATTTCACTGTGTCTATTAATTCATGTCATAACATTTCACTGTGTCTAATAATAATGTCATAACATTTCACTGTGTCTATTAATTCATGTCATAACATTTCACTGTGTCTAATAATAATGTCATAACATTTCACTGTGTCTATTAATTCATGTCATAACATTTCACTGTGTCTATTAATTCATGTCATAACATTTCACTGTGTCTATTAATTCATGTCATAACATTTCACTGTGTCTATTAATTCATGTCATAACATTTCACTGTGTCTAATAATAATGTCATAACATTTCACTGTGTCTATTCATTCATGTCATAACATTTCACTGTGTCTATTCATTCATGTCATAACATTTCACTGTGTCTATTAATTCATGTCATAACATTTCACTGTGTCTATTAATTCATGTCATAACATTTCACTGTGTCTATTAATTCATGTAATAACATTTCACTGTGTCTATTAATTCATGTCATAACATTTCACTGTGTCTAATAATAATGTCATAACATTTCACTGTGTCTATTAATTAATGTCATAACATTTCACTGTGTCTATTAATTCATGTCATAACATTTCACTGTGTCTATTAATTCATGTCATAACATTTCACTGTGTCTATTAATTCATGTCATAACATTTCACTGTGTCTATTCATTCATGTCATAACATTTCACTGTTTCTATTCATTCATGTCATAACATTTCACTGTGTCTATTCATTAATGTCATAACATTTCACTGTGTCTATCAACTAATGTCAAAACTCCTGTTCAAATACAACTTGTAGTGGATACATTAGACTGACAAGGCGGGCTATGTACATAGATCCCCCAGACAGTCAAGTTCACCTGTGATAATACTGCAATAGTAAACATTTATGATGTGATGAATAGAAAGATAAGATACAAAGCCATATGTCATAATTTTGTGAGTCTGCTATAGGTACAGTATGTATATTTCTTTACACATGATTTCATATGGTCCTGGTGGATTCTTAAAAGTATATTGTTTTCTTCAATCTGTGTTTTACAATGCAAAACAGAATTTGTATATGATATCATCAGTCAGGTTGTCCACATTTACATAGCCTCAGACCACAGTGATTCAGCAGTGTCGTTTTGGCGTCGAAAACTCCAATGCTCGACAAGGCTTAAGTCATTTACAGTGATTGATAAGATCTGCCGACACATTTCTTTATTTCACAAAACTGATTTCTCAACATCCCTGCCACAACCCTATCCCAGAATAGATGTACTCAATGGCGGGAAATGTGGTAATACTTCCATTGGGGAATTATCCAATGCAGTCTTACAAATGTTATTTTGTCTAGTCATATGTTGTCCTTTCAATTGAACTTGTAATTGAAACAGCTTTAGTACAGTGTACCAGTCTGGCTTTAGTACAGTGTGAAAGCATATGAAGTACCTTACCAGTCTGGGTTTAGTACAGTATGACAGCATATGAAGTACCATACCAGTCTGGGTTTAGTACAGTATGACAGCATATGAAGTACCATACCAGTCTGGGTTTAGTACAGTGTGACAACATATGAAGTAACAGACCAGTCTGGGTCCAAACAGTGCAACGGGCCAAAGTAACTATAGGAATTGTGAAAATCAGTGACTCTAAGCCGACGGTTTTGAGACAATGCACATCTTTACTGTACAACACATCAATAAGCTTAACATCATGACTTGTCTGAACAAACACAACTGGATTCCAATAGAGGAAGATCAGATCTGTCATTTGCTACAGATAGTGGTTGTGATTTTTCAATGAAGACAAACTACTACTACATTGTCATTGTTTATTTTGATGTGGATGAGCAGTGGGTGGGTAGACCTCTGTCTCTGGCTGTCTGCAGCTGCCTACCTCGCTCTCATATTGAACCTTTTACGTGCTCATTATCCCTGATGTCTGCACTGTGAAATACAATGCTCTCGATTCGCTCTGCAATAAGTTGTTTTTAAACGGCCTAGAATTCTAAATAAGAGCAATCCAGACCAGGGAAAATAAGCTAGTTACGGATAGGATGACATGTATTGATTTGTATACGTACAACATTTCAGTGTAGGAAGTGAAGTGGTCCCATAATGACAGATTCCTGCTATCCAAGCAAAGTAACCAAGTAACTGTTATCAGTTTCAATAATAGTTTACTTGTGGAGAAGGTCTAATCTAATCTGTGTATAAAGTAACCCATTCTGATATGTCAATGTTAGGGTTTTTTCAACCTACTGTACAATACCATACATACAGTATTTGTATGTAATCACTTCTGATTTGTCTATGTAAAATTATATGAAAAGTTAAGGTTGCAGCATACTTTGAATTGTCCCACAATGGTGAGACAATTCAAACTACGGTGTAAATTGGACATCTAAAACATCCAATCGTTTACATTTTATTACATTTTCAAAAATGGTGTTCCATGCACAACTACCATCAAGTCTCTACCACTGGAATGAGGACATGCTTGCACCTGTCTCATATTGTGACATTGTCATTTTTGCCTTTCACCAGTGGCTAGCTATGGATTGTCATGCAGTAATGGTATATATAATTTCTTAAAAACCTCCATAACAACTAATATTAGATGGGTCCATCACATAAATGCACATCAATGTGTACTGTACTGCAGCCGGTAATCTGAATGCACTCACTGACTAGCAACTAGACACACTCAATGACCATCCCATTATTTCCCAGTGCTTGATAGAGAAGCTAGATCTTTGGTCTTCTGATCTAATATAAATTACCTGTATGGACAAATGGCCCTGTCTACTCTACTTAATCTATATGCAGAACAGGTCCTATTGTCTGGGACCTATTTCGATTTGGAGCACTGAATGTATCAAATGTTGTTATGAAAATATTCATGTTAATATAGACTACATCATACACCAAAGTATGATACTCTCTACTCTACAATACAGATTAGAACTATGGTTTTAATTTTAGACAGATACAGTCTAGGTTATATAAAACACTGTTTACCAACACTTTGGAACTCACCTCAGCATTTGAGGTTAATAAAGAAATCATCTAAAAAGAGGAAGAGATACAAAGCACCACTTAAACAATAATGAACTTGTATTTTTTGCTGAATTTGCTGGTTAATCATTCATGACTCTTTCCCTTTTCCCTCCACTTGGACATCCTGTTACTGTTCCAACCTTTCTGATTGAGGTATACTGTAACAATATAAAGACATATACACAGTAGTCAATGAGTGAGGTATACTGTAACAATATAAAGACATATACACAGTAGTCAATGAGTGAGGTATACTGTAACAATATAAAGACATATTCACATTAGTCAATGAGTGAGGTATACTGTAACAATATAAAGACATATACACATTAGTCAATGAGGGAGGTATACTGTAACAATATAAAGACATATACACATTAGTCAATGAGGGAGGTATACTGTAACAATATAAAGACATATACACATTAGTCAATGAGTGAGGTATACTGTAACAATATAAAGACATATACACATTAGTCAATGAGTGAGGTATACTGTAACAATATAAAGACATATACACATTAGTCAATGAGGGAGGTATACTGTAACAATATAAAGACATACACATTAGTCAATGAGTGAGGTATACTGTAACAATATAAAGACATATATAAATTTGTCAATGAGTGAGGTATACTGTAACAATATAAAGACATATACACATTAGTCAATGAGTGAGGTATACTGTAACAATATAAAGACATATACACATTAGTCAATGAGGGAGGTATACTGTAACAATATAAAGACATATACACAGTATTCAATGAGGGAGGTATACTGTAACAATTTTAAAGACATATACACATTAGTCAATGAGTGAGGTATACTGTAACAATATAAATACATATATACATTAGTCAATGAGTGAGGTATACTGTAACAATATAAAGACATATATACATTAGTCAATGAGTGAGGTATACTGTAACAATATTAAGACATATAGACATTAGTCAATGAGTGAGGTATACTGTAACAATATAAAGACATATATACATTAGTCAATGATATATAAAGACATATATACATTAGTCAATGATATATAAAGACATATATACATTAGTCAATGAGTGAGGTACACTGTAACAATATAAAGACATATACACATTAGTCAATGAGTGAGGTATACTGTAACAACATAAAGACATATACACATTAGTCAATGAGTGAGGTATACTGTAACAATATAAAGACATATTCACATTAGTCAATGAGTGAGGTATACTGTAACAATATAAAGACATATACACATTAGTCAATGAGTGAGGTATACTGTAACAATATAAAGACATATACACATTAGTCAATGAGTGAGGTATACTGTAACAATATAAAGACATATACACATTTGTCAATGAGTGAGGTATACTGTAACAATGTAAAGACATTTATACATTAGTCAATGAGTGAGGTATACTGTAACAATATAAAGACATATATACATTAGTCAATGAGTGAGGTATACTGTAACAATATAAAGACATATATACATTAGTCAATGAGTGAGGTATACTGTAACAATATAAAGACATATATAAATTAGTCAATGAGTGAGGTATTCTGTAACAACATAACGACATTTATACATTAGTCAATGAGTGAGGTATACTGTAACAATATAAAGACATATATACATTAGTCAATGAGTGAGGTATACTGTAACAATATAAAGACATATATACATTAGTCAATGAGTGAGGTATACTGTAACAATATAAAGACATATATAAATTAGTCAATGAGTGAGGTATTCTGTAACAACATAACGACATATCTAAATTAGTCAATCAGTGAGGTATATTGTAACAACATAAAGACATATATAAATTGGTCAATGAGTGAGGTATACTGTAACAATATAAAGACATATATCCATTAGCCATATCCCTTCCTACTACTGGGCTTTCTTCATAATGAATAACTATAATTATACTTAGTTGTAATTGATACTAGAATAGAATAGTGATTAGACCATACAGAATTACCTTAGTGATTAGGCCATACAGAATTACCTTAGTGATTAGGCCATACATAATTACCTTTCACGTGCTGAAACAATATATTTTTTGTACAGATTATAACCTAGTATTTAAAGTATTTACCTAGTGATTTGTAAAATCACACATTAAGGAACTGAAGGAAGGTGCAGGGGGTAAGTAGTGGGGCTGTCTGTGGGATAAATGTATTAGCATTGATAGATTCATGGGGCTGTATTTGGGTTCTTGTGGAGAGTTTGAGTGGTAGAGGATCTAGTCTTCCATATGCACTTAGACTGCACTGTGGTTATAGTCCTCAGTGATTTCCTCTCTATGCCTCGGCATGAGTTCATCTCTAGAGAAATATACCCCTTTACTTAAAGCTGACTTTCAGTGCTTTAATTGTTAGAAGCATGTATGATCCTTGATTCGTGTTTAATATTATAAGGGTAATGTTATGTTTCTTTATGTACTTTGGGACATTTGGGTAACACTTTTCTTAAAGATTTTGCCTTTTACTTAAAGATTTGTCCATAGCTTTTTGGCGTTAAATTGATTGATGGTATGGTTTCTAGAATATCCGTGTAGACAGAAGATTGTTTATTGAACAGTAGGTGTCAGCCTTGCACCTAAACCAAACAGTCTGCAAAGGCCAATGGATTTTTACAGCCTCTCTGAGATACTCTGTATATATCAACTCACCATGTGCACATGCATTCAAGTCATTAATCATATGATAATGATCCCTCATGTCAACATTACATTAGTTATTTAATTGAGCTTCCATATATAGTAGTTAGCACATTACAATGTATCTACAGTTGAAGTCGGATGTTTACATACACTTAGGTTGAAGTCATTAAAACTCATTTTTCAACCACTCCACAGATTTCATGTTAACAAACTATAGTTTTGGAAAGTCGGTTAGGACATCTACATTGTGCATGACACAAGTAATTCTTCCAACGATTGTTTACAGACAGATTATTTCACTTATAATTCACCATATCACAATTCCAGTGGGTCAGAGGTTTACATACACTTAGTTGACTGTGCCTTTAAATAGCTTGGAAAATTCCAGAAAATTATTTCATGGCTTTAGAAGCTTCTGATAGGCTAATTGACATCATTTGAGTCAATTGTAGGTGTATCTATGGATGTATTTCAAGTCCTATCTTCAAACTCAGTGCCTCTTTGCTCGACATCATGGGAAAATCAAAAGAAATCAGCCAAGACCTCAGAAAACCAAGTCTGGTTCATTCTTGTGAGCAATTTCCAAACGCCTGAAGGTACCACGTTCATCTGTACAAACAATAGTACGCAAGTATAAACACCATGGGACCACGCAGTCGTCATACCGCTCAGGAAGGAGACGCGTTCTGTCTCCTAGAGACGAGCGTACTTTGGTGCGAAAAGTGCAAATCAATCCCAGAACAACAGCAAAGGACCTTGTGAAGATTCTGGAGGAAACAGATACAAAAGTATCTATATGCACAGTAAAAGGAGTCCTATATCGACATAACCTGAAAGGCCGCTCAGCAAGGAAAAAGCCACTGCTCCAAAACCGCTATAAAAAAGCCAGACTACGGTTTGCAACTGCACATGGGGACAAAGATCATACTTTTTGGAGAAATGTCCTCTGGTCTGATGAAACAAAAATAGAACTGTTTGGCCATAATGACCATTGTTATGTTTGGAGGAAAAAGGGGGAAGCTTGCAAGCCGAAGAACACCATCCCAACTGTGAAGCACAGGGGTGGCAGCATCATGTTGTGGGGGTGCTTTGCTGGTGCACTTCACAAAATAGATGGCATCATGAGGAAGGAAAATTATGTGGATATATTGAAGTGTCAGGCTCTGGCCATAGGGAAGCCTTTGACTCCTCTATTTAGCCGTGGTCAGAGCCTGACAGATTCTAGAATTCTATTTCTATGTCTATGGTGTTTTGCGTTGGGTCCCCAATTAGAGGCAGCTGCTAAGCGTTGTCTCTGATTGGGGATCCTACCTAAGTTGTTATGTTCCACACCTGGGTGTGGTTCATTGACTCGAATGTCATAGATGTAGAAGGAATGTTTGTGCCGACACTGGACTTACTGTAAGTACTTTGTCTTGTTTTGTAATTTTGCATATAGTTAAATTAATAAACTATTACGTTAAACTGCAACTGTGCTGCGCCTTGGTCTGCCTACACACCACATCGTGACATGAAGAAACATCTCAAGACATCAGTCAGGAACTTAAAGCTTGGTCGCAAACTTCCAAAGTTGTGTCAAAATGGCTTAAGGACAACAAAGTCTTGGTATTGGAGTGGCCATCACAAAACCCTGACCTCAATCCTATAGAAAATGTGTGGGCAGAACTGAAAAAGCGTGTGCGAGCAAGGAGGCCTACAAACCTGACTCAGTTACACCAGTTCTGTCAGGAGGAATGGGACAAAATTCACCCAAGTTATTGTGGGAAGCTTGTGGAAGGCTACCCGAAATGTTTGACCCAAGTTAAACAATTTAAAGGCAATGCTACCAAATACTAATTGAGTGTATGTAAATGTCTGATCCACTGTTAATGTGATGAAAGAAATAAAAGCTGAAAGAAATTATTACTATTATTCTGACATTTCACATTCTTCAAATAAAGTGGTGATCCTAACTGACCTAAGACAGGGAATATTTACTCGGATTAAATGTCAGGAATTGTGAAAAACTGAGTTTAACTGTATTTGGCTAAGATGTATGTAAACTTCCGACTTCAACTGTACACTCACAGTTTCCTATATGTGCAATGCTCTTACTCAACATGTAGGCTGTAATCAGTTTGTGTGTCAGTGCTGGATGGTTTAGTGTATCCATGTTTAAGTATTTTATCTCCTGCTAACATACATCACACAGCCAGAGTGTCAGCTGAGCCCCTGCCATAGGCCCCCTGCAGAGGACTATGACATCAGAATGGCATCGCCCATGGGCTGTCAAAAGCTGTACTTCACTGCAACTGAGATATACCCAGGGGTTGAGCCTCATGCCTTGAATGGAAATAGAGCCAGATATCTTTGGTGTATTTTTTTAAGTGGTGTGGACGAGCTCAGGGTTTAGTATTAGCATTGCTCATATGCTCATTGTACAGCGCTGGCTTTGTGTGCTGTAATAACATAGATGGGTATTTCCCAGAATTCAGGCCTATTTCTGTCCACAGGGTGTAATTCTATTAAAAACGAATTAAATCTAATGCATTTTAGCACCACTAATTAGTATAAACAAAAACAAGCCTAGATTTTTTTTATGGCTGCTCTTACTAATGATTTTAACACATTTTATTGGTGTTTTGTGGTACAATATCTGTGTTTTGGTGTTGTCCGCCACCAGAGTTTTCACATGTCGTGCCATATCTCAAACATTATTTATCACAAATTAATTAAAAAAAATATGCATATGAATTAAATGTTACCTGAACTAATAAACTACATGCACAGATTAAGCATATATATGCATTTTGTACTTTATTTTGCTTAATTTCTACCTGTCCCATGGTTTAGCCGTCATTACCAACACGCTCTGCATAAAGGCACTTTCCTAGTGTTTTTTCATCAAAAGTTTATTTGGTAGCCATGGTAACCTAATAGCATAGTGAGGCACATGGATTTCAAGCTGCAAGACTGATGCCTTGATGTCCAGAAAAGTAAGTAAATCTACTCTTTATTCTTTGTGTTGGGCATGTACACTTATTACGCGTCATTACCATATGTGTTGTATTTCTGTTTTTTTTAAACATTTTTTGATTATTTTTATCACTTTAATAGTTAAAATGGTGTACATTACATGTAGAAAGCTAGCTACTCTTGCTTAGTCATCATCTTTGCTAGTAAGGCTAGTTTTTTGACAAAAATGTCATTACCAGCACAGTCATTACCAGCACATTACAGCTTGTGCTGGTAATGACAGGTTGTGGTGGTGATGACGGCAGATACATTAAACATACTGTTCTTTAAAGATTTTATGTTGAATACGTTATCTTAAATGAATTAATATACATTTACCAATCAAAAGTCACTATATTTTAAATGAAGTAATGCATTTGTTTTTAAAATACTAAATTAATTCATTATAATTGTTGTGTTTAGGTGTGACATGGCTCCAAAACCAGCTGCTCAAAGGTCCAAATCATACAGAAAACATCTAAAAGATAATCCTGAGAAATATGCACATTATCTGCAGAGTGAGAAGACGACATCCTGTGGTACATCCTGTGGTACAGGCATGAAGATTTCCTGGGGCTCATGCCAGAGCCAAAACCAGTCACCAAGAGGCATATGATGCTTGATGTCTCTGTCTGGAATAAAGTATCGTCCATGATGGATGAGAGGATGGAAGTTTGACGAGTTTTTGTCTGTTTTGTGGAAGATTTGGTATCAATTACATGTTTATGGTGTTACATTTTTTAAGCAATTGTTGAACAAAAAGTTTAAGTAAACTGTCAGATTAGATTCTAGTTGTTTGGGATACGTAATATGACTCATGTGTTATTTCAGCGTTTTACCTGTTCTTAACTGCCCTCCTGTTTCATGTTTTTTTTTATTCAACATGGCTATGAAATGATTAAATAGTCTGTTTAGACTATAATTATACTGAACCAATCCTGTTCACAAGGAACACAGTTCATGTTTGGTCTTCCATAATCAGATTAAACTATGTTTTGATGTTTAAACAGATTACTAGCTGGTGGTTTTTTTGTTGGTCTGAAGTCACTTAGGTTCTTAAATTACAATAGGTTATGATCAGTGATTTGTCATCACCGCAACAAACTGTCATTACCAGAACTGCAATGTCATCACCATCACCATACATATTTTTGCCAATAAATTATGTATAAATTACAAAAACATCCTACAATTATATATTTCTGACAATGTTGGACAGTCTAAATGATCACTGTATTAAAACGTTTTGATATATGGCATTCACTTAAAATAAGCTTATATTCCAAGGCAGGGTAGATTGATGAATCAGAAATGTAGATACTTAAATGACTATAATTCATCTTGCAAGTAAAAATCAACAATCCCATTAATTTCAAGATAAAATAGATTCCATGTGAAACCACAAAATGTTTTAAAAGCACTGATTTATTATTTAAGTTGTATTTTTTACATATATTCGATGATGTGATGGTAATGACATATTTACTTGACATAGTTAAGAAAATGGCAAAAATCATAAATGCCCTTATCTTATGGTCTCAACCAAGCTCATAACGTCGCTCCTGACTTAAGGACTGATAATTTTATGTATACCAATTAGTCAAATTTTGAATTTTAATTTTCAAAATTGCAGCAACCCAATTTGGCCCTTAATCTGAGAAATGCCCAGATACTTTACATGGTTTAGGAGGACGGTTTAGTAGGTGGGAGGACGAGGAGATGGGTTATGGTGAGGCGTTCAAGTGTAGCTGCCTGTGAGACAATGCTCAGGGAGGGTCTGGAGGCAGGAGAGGGAGGGCTGGTTTCCGTCAGCTCTGGGCAGGAATTGGAGAGCCTTCCTGAGAGGTCCCCACCCACTGACCATATAGCTCACTCAGGGCTTTGTTCTTCTTCTCATGAAACCATAGCCTAAGAGGAACAGTTCAGACGGCTGTAACAGTGTAAGAAAGTTGTGCAGGTAGATTTAAGAAATCCATTGGCCAAATATAGTATTACACTGACTTTTTATTCAGTTTTCAAATACCTATTTGAAGATTTGTGTTGATTTCATATTTATTAGTATTTATAAGTTAAAAACAAAAAAACAATGCCATGATTATTTGGATTTTAGTGATTGGTGTTTGCAAACATATCATTGAAATGAAATTGTGGTGTCGGTAACTGTGTTAGAAAAATGTCTCTATAATGTATGGATGAAATCCTGGTATCTACATCTCAGTTGTAGGCTGTTGGGGAGGTAGGCTATGTATAGAGACTTCCTCCCCTCGACCTCTGACGGGATTAATCTGCATAAAGGAATGACAGGCATTCTTGAGCTGAATCAGTGGTTTTGAGAACCAGCGAAGTTTTTTTCAAGAGTTTTAACCCAACAGTTGGCCACTGCCAGAAGTAGGTGAAATGAACTTTAAGATTAGGCGATGTCGACGATTTTGTGGTGAAAGTTCTTCGGGGACCGCGTGATTGTTCCTTTGGCGGTCCATTGAAGACAGAATGGGCCAGACGTCTGTCTCTACCTTGTCTCAAAATGCGAGCGGTGGTGAGTCTGCTTTCCTCGTTCAAGTGCATACCGCTATCTTATTGTTTAGGGAGTCGATGTCTGACAATTTTCACTCGTCGTATTATTTTTTCTAGCTTTACCCCTATGGTAATGTACCTTTTCAACAAGTCTGAGTTGGTTTGCCGGAAAGGATCTGTCTTATTTTCCATCAATCCTATTTGCTCGTGCATATGCAGCTACATCATTGCAGCTTATTCTGATTGCATGTTCATGTAACAAGCTGTTGAAGTAATTGTCTTCCATCAGGCGAAACGAAAGCAACATTTACTTTTACAACAATCGGATACATTGTTATCAATGTACGTTACGTTATGGTCATCAGTCATGGAACTGAGACTCAGCAATGACTAATCTTTTAAACCAGTTTTATATAGACAACTCATTTACAATGCAAACTGTAATAAATGCAAAACAGCGATAATTTGTGCAATAGTGAACTGTTATTGCGCAGAAAAGAATCCAGTAGCACAACGCTCTGGCTCTCATTTTGACCGGTTATAGCGCTATCAACTACATCTTCATTGGGAGAGATACTGATCAGCACATTTTTTGTCTTTTCAAAAGAGATCAGGGACATATAGGTTTGGTGAACAAGCTAGCCTACACAATAAGTAACCTAACCTTGACTGAGACCTAAGGCTTTAGCTCAGTGGGATAACGCAGTAGTCTTGCAGACGACCTGGGTTCAATACCCGGTTGGTCACACATGCTCAAGCAAACTGACATTACTGTATTGATGTCAAAGTTAGTATGTGAGTGGTGAAGAAAGTTGAATGCATGGTCCCTATCGGCACAGTTAATGCAGTGGGTGATGTTCAACAGGGTGGATCAGGGATGTAATATGGTCCCTATCGGCACAGTTAATGCAGGCAGTGGGTGATGTTCAACAGGGTATATCAGGGATGTAATATGGTCCCTATCGGCACAGTTAATGCAGGCAGTGGGTGATGTTCAACAGGGTGGATCAGGGATGTAATATGGTCCCTATCTGCACAGTTAATGCAGTGGGTGATGTTCAACAGGGTGGATCAGGGATGTAACTTCTGTAGCATACTAACCATAATGCTTTCTTAAAGGCCCAGTACAGTCAGAAATGTGATTTTTCCTGCGTTTTTATATATATTTCCACTCAATGAGGTTGGAATAATGCTGTGACATTTGGAAAATGATTATAATGCCCTTTTAGTGTAATAACTGTTTGAAAAGACTGCCTGAAAATTCTGCCTGTTTTGGTGGGATGGTGACATCACTAGGCAGTAAATTAGTAAGAGTTCCAAACCTCTCTGACAATAACAGCTTGTTTTCAGTCAACTCTCAGACCACTCCCAGAAAGTCCTAGCAAACTTCTTGATTGAGAAATTGCTCTTTGCTAAGAAGTTATTTTAGTTTATTTTTGAACATTTTATTTGAAAACCATCACAGTAATTTACTTAATTGTTAATCAGAAAAGATTTGATATTGAGATAAAAATGTCTGCATTGCACCTTTAACAATAACATTGCTAAAAGTTCATGTATCCCTGATTCTTCAACTCTCCAGGACATAAAGAACCTTATAGTGCAGCCACATAACCCAAGGTGTTATAGTTATGAGTTTACCTTGCAAGGCATGTATTCTCTTTAACAAACATTGTTCTCTCCCTGTTCCCTTCCCTCCTATAAGCAATCATAGTCTGTAATTTGCACTATTGGTAATAACAATGTCAGCTTTTTACATGTTTGGTCAATTACACAAAATGTGAGAAAAATCTTCAATGTCAAATAGCATGGGATTTTAAAATACCTCGTAAGCCTTCCCCAGTGACTGGATAAACCCTCCCCAGTGACTGGATAAACCCTCCCCAGTGACTGGATAAACCCTCCCCAGTGACTGGATAAACCCTCCCCAGTGACAGGATAAACCCTGCACAGTGACTGTATAAACCCTGCACAGTGACAGGATAAACCCTCCCCAGTGACAGGATAAACCCTCCCCAGTGACAGGACAAACCCTCCCCAGTGACAGGATAAACCCTCCTCAGTGACAGGATAAACCCTCCCAGTGACAGGATAAACCCTCCCCAGTGACAGGATAAACCCTGCACAGTGACTGGATAAACCCTCCCCAGTGACAGGATAAACCCTCCCCAGTGACAGGATAAACCCTCCCCAGTGACAGGATAAACCCTCCCCAGTGACAGGAAAACCCTCCCCAGTGACAGGATAAACCCTCCCCAGTGACAGGATAAACCCTCCCCAGTGACAGGATAAACCCTCCCCAGTGACTGGATAAACCCTGCACAGTGACTGGATAAACCCTGCACAGTGACTGGATAAACCCTCCCCAGTGACAGGATAAACCCTTCCTTGTTGCCAGATGTTTTCCTTGTTGCCAGATGTTTTCCTTATTGCCCCTGGCACATAAAGAAAGACAATGGGAGAACATCTGGTGATCAGACAGCACAGCTGACCACGTTTAGGACGGATGTGAATGAATGCTTTTTGATTTGGTGTGTAGTTTCATCATATGTTATTCCGCAACTCAAAGTTCTGTTTTCAAGGCCTATACAGTATTAGTGTTTTTGGTTATGACACTCCTTTCCAATGACATAAGAATATATAGGTCCTTCTGAGTGGCGCAGTGGTCTAAGGCACTGCATCGCAGTGCAAGCTGCGTTGCTACAGATGCTGGTTCGAGCCCCGTCTGTGTCGCAGCCCGAGTCCGTACGGAACTTGCAGCGATGGGACAAGACTATAACTACCAATTGGATAGGGGTAAAATATAATTTATGGACATCATCCTGTCAGTATGAGTCACAGCCTGGAGTTTGCAAAAAGTGTTTACTAAACTGTATGCAAGTGCATCAGTAAACACGTAGGAGCAGACATGCAATGTGTTTTGGGTCTAAGCTGAGCACTTTGGACCATCTTGCTGCGGTGTTGATAATACCTAGTAATGGTATCAGTTGCATTTTTCAATTCGGGATCGATTTCATATGGTTGTAGAAAATAGATTGCAACTGTGTGAATGTTCACTTTTCGGTGAAGTCCAGACAACTGCTTGGGGATTGCCCATTGGGCCAGGTATGTTCTGGTAGTAAACCTAGAAAGTCTTCTATGCCTCTTGTTTGCACTGAAATGTCTTGATTGTTGTCTCATTACAGCTGAATCTGATATAGACCTACTGAGGACATCTCAAATCATAGATGGATTCTTTATAGTCCCAGTCATTAATTTGTCTATGGCTGCGTTTACACAGACAGACGAATTCCAATATTTTCTTTCACTAATTGGTCTTTTGACCAATCAGATAAGCTCTTTTGCCAATAATTGGGCGAAAGATCGGAATTGAGCTGCCAGTGTAAACGCAGCCATAGACAAATGTATTACTGGGACTATAGAGAAGTGACTTTTCTGTGACTTTCACTTCGTTATGGCTCAAAGCCATTTTCCTTGATTCTTAAGGGAGGCATTGTAAGAGCTAAGGACTATCAACTAAACCATTTTCTCCTCTGTCCAGCAGCTGTTTGAATAATTGAATTATTGTTGATACTGTGTGTGAGTTATACCTCCACCTGAAAGCTGCTGCGTGGACTATAACTGAGATTAACACTGAACTAATTTTAGGCTTTGTATACTGAATGTGCTAGCAGATCCACATTGACAACAATTTTCTCCTAGCAGATGGGCATTCTGCTGTATATGGCCTAGATGTTTGCGCTGTCAGTGCAGTCTCAATCATTGTTTGGTTGGTTTAGCACCATCAATTAATTTGCGAGATAATCAAAAGAAAAATTGAGAAGGGCTACTGTTTCCTCTGTCAATTAAGTTAGCTTGTCTAAGAACGGAAGAAAGAAGACATGACAGTAGTGACATTTAAAGTTGGTACTGTAAATCTGTCAATTGATTGAATTTATTTGTATATATATATATATATACACAGCTCTATCCTAAATCACTTATCCCTAATAGTCAGTCTCTCTCTGCTAAGCAGCAACAAGTGAAGCCATTGTCCCTTTTCTCACAGGCAGTTGTAGTCTTTTTATTGAAGAGTCTAATGGTGATAATTGTGAGAATTACATATGTTCCTGCCATTAACCACACAAAGAACCTGCTGTAACCTTCCCATTGTTCTTATTTTATATCAATCTGGAAATGAAACCATGGGATCGGAAGTTTGGAGCCCCACCTCTTTCATATTTGTTTGTTAGCGTGATTCATTGAGGCTACATGGGATAACTGTATAAGGATATTATGAGTCCTTTTATAGGCTTACCCTACAATGCCCCAAACAGTTTGGGGTTGTTTTTGGTAGCTGTTTGGGGTATTGAGTGTCATTCTGGGTAATTAGTAGGACCTGCTGTAACAACAACTTCATTGTCCACTGTTTTGTCCCTCCTTTATGCTAGTGAAATATCTTTCTAATAACTAATTCTGATTTGCATCAGAAAATTACGTTCATTTAAAGTTCCTTGTCAGAATTGAGGAGCTGAAGGGAAGGTATTAACTGATCTACTGTAGTGGTGTATGAAATGTTCCTGCATTGTTCAATGCTCATCACCTCCGGCCTTTTCAATATTGAATGTCAGGCCTGGTCATTCATGTGAATAAACATTAGTGATCATGGTTGTGTTTTATTTTTTTATCGCATCAATGTTTGGTAACTGCAATGATATATAGTTATAGGGTTATCTGTTTTTATATAGCTAATCACTTTTTATATGGGTAGAATGTTTAAACTAGGAACTGGAGCTCTGCTGAAAGGATGATTGGAAATTGGAAATGATATGTTGCCTGTGTAAACACAATTTGGGCTATAAACCTGCCTGATGGCTTGAAAAGTTGTTTTCATTGCAATGACGTAGTTATTATTAGCCTTAGAATGATGGACAATTGTGTCGTGCTCAAATCAAAACCCTACCCTCGAACAGTGTCACAAAAGCTAGTTAGACTCAAACAAGCTTTGCTGAAATGGAGGTGTTAGCTCAAGCTGTTGGAAATCACACTTGCCTCATGCTGTACTTCTCTTCACATTGAAACACTTGCCATATACTGTATATAACCACCGGCTGAGACATAATTATTATTCATTAGCTTGTTACCGGTCATTTGTTTACTCAAAATGCAATGCAGACATGATACCATTCAGACCCATCAAATACATCTGTCTTCGATTCGACTAGGTTCTAAAGACATATTCAAATTTTTCAAATTTTTAGTCATTTATCAGAAGCTCTTATCCAGAGCAGCTAGGGTTAAGTACCTTGCTCAAGGGCACATCGGCAGGTATTTTTCAGCTTGTCGGCTCGGGGATTCAAACCAGCAACCTTTTGGGTACTGACCCAACACTCTTAACCGCTAGGCTACCTGCCAGATGTTTTCTACTAGGTTCTACTCTATAGACGTATACTACTAGGTTCTACTCTACAGATGTATTCTACTAGGTTCTACTCCATAGATGTATACTACTAGGTTCTACTCTATAGGCGTATACTACTAGGTTCTACTCTATAGATGTATACTACTAGGTTCTACTCTATAGACGTATACTACTAGGTTCTACTCTACAGATGTATACTACTAGGTTCTACTCTATAGACGTATACTACTAGGTTCTACTCTATAGATGTATTCTACTAGGTTCTACTCCATAGATGTATACTACTAGGTTCTACTCTACAGATGTATTCTACTAGGTTCTACTCTACAGATGTATTCTACTAGGTTCTACTCTACAGATGTATTCTACTAGGTTCTACTCTATAGATGTATACTACTAGGTTTTACTCTAGATGTATTCTACTTGGTTCTACTCTACAGATGTATACTACTAGGTTTTACTCTAGATGTATACTACTAGGTTGTACTCTATAAATGTATACTACTAGGTTTTACTCTAGATGTATTCTACTAGGTTTTACTCTAGATGTATTCTACTAGGTTCTACTCTATAGATGTATACTACTAGGTTCTACTCTACAGATGTATTCTACTAGGTTCTACTCTACAGATGTATTCTACTAGGTTCTACTCTACAGATGTATTCTACTAGGTTCTACTCTACAGGTGTATTCTACTAGGTTCTACTCTATAGATGTATACTACTAGGTTGTACTCTATAAATGTATACTACTAGGTTTTACTCTAGATGTATTCTACTAGGTTTTACTCTAGATGTATTCTACTAGGTTCTACTCTATAGATGTATACTACTAGGTTTTACTCTAGATGTATTCTACTAGGTTTTACTCTAGATGTATTCTACTAGGTTCTACTCTATAGATGTATACTACTAGGTTTTACTCTAGATGTATTCTACTAGGTTTTACTCTAGATGTATTCTACTAGGTTCTACTAGGTTCTACTCTATATATGTTTACTACTAGGTTTTACTCTAGATGTATTCTATTAGGTTCTACTCTACTACATTTTGCACTACATTTTGCACTCTGTATATAGATTTTCTATTGTGTTTTTGACTATGTTTGTTTACTGTGTAACTCTGTGTTGTTTTTGTCGCACTGCTTTGCTTTATCTTGGCCAGGTCGCAGTTGCAAATGAGAACTTGTTCTCAACTGACCTACCTGGTTAAATAAAGGTGAAATAAAATAAATAAAAATAAATGTAAACTATTAGGTTCTACTCTACAGATGTAAACTACTAGGTTCTACTCTATAGATGTAAACTACTAGGTTCTACTCTATAGATGTAAACTACTAGGTTCTACTCTACAGATGTAAACTACTAGGTTCTACTCTATAGATGTAAACTATTAGGTTCTACTCTATAGATGTAAACTATTAGGTTCTACTCTATAGATGTAAACTATTAGGTTCTACTCTATAGATGTAAACTATTAGGTTCTACCTTATAGATGTAAACTATTAGGTTCTACTCTATAGATGTAAACTATTAGGTTCTACTCTATAGATGTAAACTATTAGGTTCTACTCTATAGATGTATACTCTACGGTTGCGCGTGACTGTGAATGAACGGCGTGAACAAGGACGGTCTGATCAATTGAAATGCCATTATCTTCCTGCTTTTCTTTTCCTTGTGACTGTTCCCCACCTCCTTACCTTAAACTGAATGACGTTTTTAACAAGGTTAAGGTACGGTCATAAGGAAAGAAACAAGCCTAGGAATCTGAAAACAACCTAGATCAGAGATGGGTTCTTTACATAGAGATAGATAGAGGACTCTAGTGCCCAAAAGCCAGTTTTAGCATGGGCAGCGCCATTTAGGACTTTCACCATTTTAAAGTAGTCAACTGGGTTGGACTTCCTATGGGTTAAGGAATGATCACATAATTCCATCCAGGTCATCATGAGGGATCAGCCAATGAATTATACTCGTAAGTAAACATTCCATAACTGCCGGGGTCAGTAAATCACCAACTTTGTCTTTATAGCTGTTCAAACAACACACTGCAGGTGGCAGTATGCACCCTTTCAGTTTGTTTACCAACTCATAGAATTAGTAGAAGAAAAAAATGGACTACTTCAAATTGGAGGTGGCCTCAATGGCGCTGCCCATGCTCTCACAGACACCGTAATGGGACGGATACAATGTTACGTCCTCTAACTATCTCTATGGTTGTTTACAGGCAGGTGAATCGACTGCTCACTAGATCTTGGGGGAGTGTCCTTGGCAGGGAATGTGGGTGTGTTCCTCTCAGACTGGTGTGGAGGAGTGCTGTGTAGTCTCCACGTCTGACCCCTCACATAGCATAGAATCACTAATGAAATCCATCATAGGGTGGCTGTCACAAGGTTCCTGGTAATAACGCTGTTAGTGATACGATACCCTAGAGGGCTATACTACAAAGCAGGATCAATGAGATAGCCAGCTAACTTTGATAAATAACCACTTATTTTCTGGTTAATTTAGAATGCAAATCTTAGAGATGTGTTTTTGGTTGTTGAATCAAGTATAACATTTCCATTTCAAGTTCAAAGTTATTTCAGAATATTTTGGCAAGTAAGCTGGCTAACTCATTGATCCTGCTTTGTAGTATACCCATCTAGTCTGTTTTACTCTCATGGTCTTTGGAGAGCCAAACCTCCTGAGGTAATTATTATTAAATGTTTTAAATTTAACCTTTATTTAACTAGGCAAGTCAGTTAAGAACAAATTCTTATTATGACGGCCTATATCGGCCAAACCCGGACGACACTGGGCCAATTGTGCATAATGTTAACCTATATGGCCTTTTTTGATGCTCAAGTTGACACCTCCAGAAATCGACCTTTGAACCTACCTTCCGCTTTTGAGTCCTTGAGAACATTTTACTTACAGGCATCATCATTTTGCACTGAACAGCACTGAACACCAAATCAAAAAATTAAGTGTAAAGTGTAAAAGAGACGTTGGTGTGCTGTAATACAGTACTATGGCTTGAATTTTTGTCTTGTTGGTGTGACGAGTACTGAGGATACAAAGAAGCTAGACGCAGGGATCAGAAAGGTAATGGTTTACTTAATAAAATAGAGAATAACAAAGAACGAGTAATCGACACGACGCTAACAATTACACACAACAATGACTGAACAGTCCAGGGCTCTATAGTGGTGGTGATGAGGTGCAGGTGCGCTGGAGGTGATTAGGGTGCGTTGGGTTTCCATTCCTGTGTTCCTGCTGGAGTGGAGCAACGGGAGGAGACGTGACAGTACCACCCCCTCATCAGCCAGGATGACAACCCCGAGGACGAGGAGCGGGCCGGTCAGGGCGGCGATGGCGAAGTCCCGGATTAGGTTGGGGTCCAGAACGTCCCCAGCCGGAACCCAGCTCCTCTCCTCAGGGCCATACCCCTCCCAGTCCACCAGGTACGGAGCCGCCCCCCACGGAACCTGGAGTCCAGCAGGTCCCTCAGAGCATACGCCGGACTCCCGTCGATGTCCAGGGGAGGAGGGGGCGTACCCCGGGGGACGGCATTCGCCAGAGGACCAGGAACCACTGGCCTGAGGAGAGACGCATGAAAAGTTGGTGAGACACGGTAGTGAGGGGGATTAAATATTAATCCGCCGGAGGACCTTAAACTGCCCCACAAACTGGGAGTTCAGTTTCTTGCAGGGCAGGCGGAGAGGGAGGTTTCGAGTCGACAGCCAGACACGATCACCAGGCTGGAATACGGGAGCCTCACTGCGGTGGTGGTCAGCTTGATCCTTCTGCCGACGAATGGCCCTCTGGAGACGGACATGAGCGGCGTCCCAGACCTGTCTGGCCCTGCGGAACCACTCGTTGACAGCCGGCGCATCGGTCTGGCTAAGTGTCCAAGGGGCCAGGGCCGGCTGGTACCCCAGGACACATTGGAAGGGAGTGAGCCCCGTGAAGGAGTGAACTAGGGAGTTCTGGGCATATTCCGTCCAGGGAAGAAACCTCGCCACTCACCCTGCCGGTCCTGACAGTGGCAACGAAGAAACCTCCCCAGCACAAAGTCTATGGACAGGTGTGACCAAGGTTGCTGAGGCACTGATAGAGGAACTTGTTTGCCTACTGGGGCGTTCCGAGGTGTCTTCGTTTGGAACAGGATTTGACATAGCGAGAGACATCAGTAGCCAAGGTGGGCCACCAGTATTTTTGTGATAGAGAATGCCGGGTGCGCGTAATACCGGAGAGCCCTGCCGTAAGGGTGGCGTGCGCCCAGATCAGCAGGCGGTCACGGACACTGGGTCCTCCTGAGCTGCCAGGCAGATGTCTTCGTCCACATCCCAAACGACAGGTGCAACGATTAGAGACAGGGGCAGGATACGGCCCCCCAGATCCTTCCTTTCTCTGGTATGGTGCATCCTGGAGAGTGTGTCGGCTTTCACATTCTTGGATCCTGGGCGGTAGGACAGAATGAACTGAAAGCGAGTAAGAAGTTGGGCCCACCTGGCTTGATGAGAGTTCATCCGTTTTGCTGCCCGCATGTGCTCCAAATTTCGGTGGTCAGTAAGAATCCGGAATGGATGGACTGCGCCCTCCAGCCAGTGTCTCCAACAGCTCCCTGTCTCCAACTCCATAGTTCCTCTCTGCGGGGGTAAGCTTTTTAGAGAAAAAGGCACAGGGATACATTTTCTCTGGCTTACCTTGCTACTGGGAGAGGACTGCACCCACGCCCTCCTCGGATGCGTCCACCTCCAGGATGAAAGGACAAGATGGATCTGGGTGTTTTAGGATGGGCGCTGTGGTGAACCTCTCCTTCAGTCTCCTGAAGGCAGTGTCAGCCTCAGGGTTCCAGGCCAGATTCTGAGGCCCACTCTTAAGGAGAGAGGTGAGGTGCCTGTAGAAATTGGCGAAGCCCAGGAAGCTCTGTAGGCCCTTGATGATGGTGGGAACTGGCCATGACCTGACGGCGTCCGTCTTCTCTCTTTCCATGAACACCCTCTGAGGACTGATCCTGTATCCCAGGAAGGAGATGGCCTGTTTGTGGAATTTGCATTTCTCCCCCTTCACAAACAGGTTGTGTTCCCGGAGGCAGAGTAGGACAGCTCTGATGTCCCTGACGTGCTCCTCGAACGTAACTGAGTAGATCAGGATATCGTCGATGCACACCACCACCTGTCTACTCAGCATGTCTCGGAACACGTTATTGTTGAAGGACTGGAACACAGCAGGTGTGTTCCGCAATCCTCTGTGGCAGTCCTCTGTGGCAGTCACCTGTGGCAGTCCCCTGTGGCAGTCCCCTGTGGCAGTCCCCTGTGGCAGTCCTCTGTGGCAGTACTCTGCGGCAGTCCTCTGCGGCAGTCCTCTGCGGCAGTCCTCTGTGGCAGTCCTCTGTGGTAGCAGTGTTATGTACAGTATGTATGTAATGTGAATTAATGGTGCAGAGAAACCATTCAGCAGTCATGGGCCATAGAACCTCCCTATTCCTTATCTTTCCCCTCCAGCATTTTGCACTGCTATAGAGATTATAGTTTGTTTTGCAAAGAGGAGAAATTACTAAATGCACCAAAGTTGGGGATAATCGTAGACAGAGTTATTGGCCTAGAATGTCCAATTAAAGTCAAGTGAAAGTACAGTTTATTACTGATAAGTACTGAAGTGAATACACTGTTGTTTAATATCCACTATTTCTCATTTTGTGTTCAGTGATTCTTGAAGCCTTATGCTCCACATTGGAATGAACAGTAAGTATGTTCATTATTTCTGATCAGGTGTTCTTCTGTGATTTTCCCACAGTTGATGGACTGGAAAAATGTTCCCTGGCCAACTGTGATGTTGTGATGGGCAGCACCCAGACTCCTCCACTGAAGCAGAAGGGGAAGCTCTCCACTATAGGGAAGATCTTCAAACCTTGGAAATGGCGCAAGAAGAAAACCAGCGACAAGTTTCAGGACCTATCCATAGGTATGTCTGAAGTAGCCTGGTCACATACTGCTTCATTATGCTGTAACCAACTCTTCCATCGTTGCTATGCCACATGTTTTCATTTATTATGCTGTAACCAACTCTTCCATCGTTGTTATGCCACATGTTTTCTTGCCAAACATGACATGAAACTTGTGCCATTCGCTATCCCCTCACATGATTAACACCCCCACAAAGTTGTAATCTATTGGTTTGCATCTTGCGTGACTCTGACATGCCAGGCAAGCTACATAGTGTATACCCTAACTAAAGTGCATCTAATGATTTTCACTATTGACATTTATGTAAAGATTTCAAACTGCTTAAACAAATAACAGCAGGCTAGGGGCAGTTTGAAAGCAGTGAGTGTGATCATGGGTTTAATTTCTCAAGCATCCTCCACTGTTTCCGTACTATGTGTGATGTAGCACAGAACTAAATGAAGTGATATCTGATCATCATATGCAGTCATTTTGAGCTGTTCATACCATACTAGACCTGGCTTCAGATAGTTTGTTTTATTTCAAATAGTTTGACCATTTCATTGAGCCTGTCTGAGTGCCAGCTGGGTGGGACAGCTATTTAAAGAATGGCAGCTACTGTATTTGAAAGAAAAACAATACTACTGGAACCCAATTCTGTCGTCTGTGTCATACCTGGCTGGCTAGTAGTGGGACGGCCTTCTCAAGTTCATCTCTTGGTGTGATAATCGACTTTTGAACACACATGCTGTTCTAAGTTTTTTAATATAATGTACATACAGTGGGGAGAACAAGTATTTGATACACTGACGATTTTGCAGGTTTTCCCACTTACAAAGCATGTAGAAGTCTGTAATTTTTATCATAGGTACTCTTCAACTGTGAGTGACGGAATCTAAAACAAAAATCCAGAAAATCACATTGTATGATTTTTAAGTAATTAATTTGCATTTTATTGCATGACATAAGTATTTGATACATCAGAAAAGCAGAACTTAATATTTGGTACAGAAACCTTTGTTTGCAATTACAGAGATCATAAGTTTCCTGTAGTTCTTGACCAGGTTCTCCAGATCCTTCAGGTTTCGGGGCTGTCGCTGGGCAATACGGACTTTCAGCTCCCTCCAAAGATGTTCTATTGGGTTCAGGTCTGGAGACTGGCTAGGCCACTCCAGGACCTTGAGATGCTTCTTACGGAGCCACTCCTTAGTTGCCCTGGCTGTGTGTTTCGGGTCGTTGTCATGCTGGAAGACCCAGCCACGACCCATCTTCAATGCTCTTACTGAGGGAAGGAGGTTGTTGGCCAAGATCTCGCGATACATGGCCCCATCCATCCTCCCCTCAATACGGTGCAGTCGTCCTGTCCCCTTTGCAGAAAAGCATCCCCAAAGAATGATGTTTCCACCTCCATGCTTCACGGTTGGGATGGTGTTCTTGGGATTGTACTCATCCTTCTTCTTCCTCCAAACACGGCGAGTGGAGTTTAGACCAAAAAGCTCTATTTTTGTCTCATCAGACCACATGACCTTCTCCCATTCCTCCTCAGGATCATCCAGATGGTCATTGGCAAACTTCAGATGGGCCTGGACATGCGCTGGCTTGAGCAGGGGGACCTTGCGTGCGCTGCAGGATTTTAATCCATGACGGCGTAGTGTGTTACTAATGGTTTTCTTTGAGACTGTGGTCCCAGCTCTCTTCAGGTCATTGACCAGGTCCTGCCGTGTAGTTCTGGGCTGATCCCTCACCTTCCTCATGATCATTGATGCCCCACGAGGTGAGATCTTGCATGGTGCCCTAGACCGAGGGAGATTGACCATCATCTTAAACTTCTTCCATTTTCTAATAATTGCGCCAACAGTTGTTGCCTTCTCACCAAGCTGCTTGCCTATTGTCCTGTAGCCCATCCCAGCCTTGTGCAGGTCTACAATTTTATCCCTGATGTCCTTACACAGCTCTCTGGTCTTGGCCATTGTGGAGAGGTTGGAGTCTGTTTGATTGAGTGTGTGGACAGGTGTCTTTTATACAGGTAACGAGTTCAAACAGGTGCAGTTAATACAGTTAATGAGTGGAGAACAGGAGGGCTTCTTATAGAAAAACTAACAGGTCTGTGAGAGCCGCAATTCTTGCTGGTTGGTAGGTGATCAAATACTTATGTCATGCAATAAAATGCAAATTAATTATTTAAAAATCATACAATGTGATTTTCTGGATTGTTTTAGATTCAGTCTCTCACAGTTGAAGTGTACCTATGATAACAATTACAGACCTCTACATGCTTTGTAAGTAGGAAAACCTGCAAAATCGGCAGTGTATCAAATACTTGTTCTCCCCACTGTATCTCCCTACTGCATCATGGCTCTATGACCCTAAGCTGTCAATCTTTCACATGGCCTGTTCTAATTTATTCCTCTGTAATTGTTCCTGAACTTTTATTTTATTACTCTGGGTAATATCTTCCCCTGTCATTGCAAATGAATGACTGTATCTGGCCAATGATTAACTCGGCCCTGCTCACCTCCATAGTTCTGGAGAGGAAAATCTCCACGAGGCAAAGTCGAGAGGAGCTGATAAGACGAGGCGTCCTCATTCCTGATCAAGGTGAGAGTTACGGTGGGACAATTAATGTAATTAACAGTGTTCATTTGTTTATTTTAGGCTGTGATGACTAAATAGTATTGAGCAGAAGTCCTTCCCCCAAACCACTGTTTCCCTCTGTGGCATTGTGATGCCAAAAACCACTCTCACAGGAGCTGCTGTCCTAAACTAACAATTTACCTACAGCAACAAGTTTGTGTTTTTATAACCAGTGGAAAACTCCCTGATGTTAGCTGTTGCTACGATGGGGGAAGAAACCCAAACTGCGGTACCATCTACATTGTTTGTCCTCCTGGTAGTCGCTGAAGAGCAAGAGTAATGAGGCCCATGAGAGGACCATGCTGCTGCCCTCACTAACACCTCCCTCCCCCTGCATTGTTACACTCTAATTTAACATTACCTCAACTGCATTAAGGATGAAAAATGACATTTTGTTCATAAGGTAGTTAATCTAATGGTAAACATACATGTCTCAAGATGGAAGCTTCCTTGTATTCCTCGTGTGTATAATGAGTGGATGTAGTAAAATAGCTTCATGTCAGTTAAAATGTATATCACCCCCTGCTAAATGTTCAATGTTTCCTTTGCACAAGGGGAGCCAGTGAACTCTGAGACTCTAAATGGCCACGCCAAGCTTCGTGTGGGGTTAGAGGAGGTCAAAGTTGACATAGAGTCTCCTGAAACTCCTTTGGAGGAGGAGACCGAAGGGGCGGAGAATGCTGAGGACAAAGCAGGTATACTTCAATGCTTTTAACATGTTTGTCTGCAAGCAGGCCAAAGCTAAATGAAGTGGCATGAAAATCCAATCAATGTGATTGAATAAGGTGTCCACTAGCGTTTCCTATTTTGGCTTTGACCTCCAAGCAGGAGTCTGAACAGAGCAATAACCCATCCACTGATGGCCAATATCACCCTGTTAGACCTGCAGGAGTATTGCCATCTGAAGCTTTTAAAGTGTTGTGGGGGTTCCTCAATTCAATTTGTATTGGTTTTTCCATTCCATATCCATTAAGATGTCTCCATCGCTGTTCATCTTTTAGCAGATGACAAATCCCCTTGACGCTCGGATAGAGAAATGAAAGAGCAGAAATCCCAAATTCTTAACACCTGCAGGTCAAAGGAAGCTGTCACTTCTGCTATGATCAAATTCCTCCTGTACTCTACTGATTATACCACTGGAGCCAGAGCTCTGGCGTCTTCAGATCAATAGTAAGCCACTCAACTGCTCCCCTCTTAAGACCAAAGACAAACTGGGATGACCGGCTAGATTTCTCTCCAACTACACATTCAGAGTGGTTCAGTTGGTCAGTGCAGGTCAGGAAAACCGATTCAATTGAGTTCTCAGTTCATTACAGAGCCATTTGGCGCCCTGTCAGGGCAGATACCCAGACTATGCCTCATCTACAGTGCCCGGGCACTGAGGGCTCTGCCTGGCAATAATGTGCTGCTTTAATGAATGCATCGGGAGTTTGGTCGTGACAGCTTGGATTAGTAAGAATGTGGAGAGAAATGTTCCTATGTTGACCCTATAAGATATACTTTATTAGTCCATACTAGATATACTTTATTAGTCCATACTAGATATACTTTATTAGTCCATACTAGATATACTTTATTGGTCCATACTAGATATACTTTATTAGTCCATACTAGATATACTTTATTAGTCCATACCAGATATACTTAATTAGTCCATACTAGATATACTTTCTTAGTCCATACTAGATATACTTTACTAGTCCATACTAGTACATCATAATGGTTTGTTAGACCTTTCTTCATAACTCCAATATAAACACACACGTTCGGTTGGAGGTCAGGTCACATCATAAAGGTTTGTTAGACCATTCACATAATGGACCGACTTTACGTTCCCCACTTTTTCGATTATTAGTGAGACAAATTTTTCTTCATGGTCCCTTCTTTCCCCTGATCGGATGTAAGCCTTCTTATCCATCACCCTTGTCTCTGTCTGACTGTCTTTCTGTCTGTCTGACTGACTGTCTGTCTGACCCTCATCTGGGTGTTGGTGAATGACAGGAGAGGTTGCTCTGCTCCCCCTCCTCTACCCCCCATAGTGACAAATGAAAAAAAAGCTACTCCAAAAGGGAACCAGGCCAGAACGAACCAGGCCAGAACAAGGCAGACCCCCAAAAAAAGCCCCACCATCGCACCTCCCAAATCAGCTGCTACAGCAGGGCGCACAGGCGGGACCACAGGCGGTAAAAAGATGCCCAAAAGCACAGGCAAGCAAGCTTCCGCTCTGCCCCACAAACAAAACCCTCAAAACAATTACCACGGGAGCGGTGAGTATCAGCGGTGCTGGTTGGTTGGGAGAGAGAAGCCTGTTTGCATGCAGAATGTACCTGTCTTCGCATGTGGAAGGCCTCCCTCCGTCCATCAGTCCATCCCTCCTTGCCCCCCCTCAGGAATGAATGGTAGTGTCCATACTAGAATAGGCTAAGGATTTACAGTAGTTGAAAGGTTTCATTGTTCTTGTAGTAAAAAGGGAAGTGAGGAGAGACATTTAGACAGCTCAGCATTTAAACAGCACAACATTTAGACAGCTCAGCATTTAGACAGCTCAGCACTACAGTCTGCTACCTGATGCCTGCCTGCCTGTTGATTGCTGCCTGCTGATTTGCTGTTTGCTGATTGCTGGCTGCCTGCGATTGCTGCCTGTCTGCTGAATGCTGCCAACTGTCTGCTGATTACTGCCTGCCTGCTGTCTGCTGATTGCTGCCTGCCTGCTGTCTGCTGATTGCTGCCTGTCTGCTGATTGCTGTCTGCTGATTGCTGCCTGCCTGCTGTTTGCTGATTGCTGCCTGTATGCTGATTGCTGTCTGCTGATTGCTGCCTGCCTGCTGTCTGCTGATTGCTGCCTGCCTGCTGTCTGCTGATTGCTGCCTGCCTGCTGTCTGCTGATTGCTGCCTGCCTGCTGTCTGCTGATTGCTGCCTGCCTGCTGTCTGCTGATTGCTTCCTGCCTCTTGAGAACCCTTGCTCATGTGGTTTCTCTTTTTGTCTTTGGTGGATGAGGATCTGGTTCATGGATTGTTTGTTTTCCCAGGTCCGATGTGGCCATGTCGTATTGGTGTCTGTGTCTGTGTGTCTGTGCGCCAGCGTCCGTGCACGTGTCTCATTTGATCCCACTAGAGTAAACTATGCTACCCAGTGCCAAGAGTGTAGCATGTAATGTGCATGCCCTTGTTTCTGTGAAGAAATGGCAGATTTTGGGCTCTCCATATTTCGGTTTTGGTGTTTATGTCCAACGTTATCTTCTGGCTATCACATTGTTCTCTTGTTGAGTGACAGTAGTTCATTGAGTTCACATTGTTGTCTTGTTGAGTGACAGTAGTAAGTTTTGAATAGCTTCTGTATATCTACAAAATGTCTTCTTCTTCTTCTTCTTCTTCTTCTTCTTCTTCTTCTTCTTCTTCTTCTTCTTCTTCTTCTTCTTCTTCTTCTTCTTCTTCTTCTTCTTTCACTCTTCTAATTCCATTACATGACTACAACATTCTATAGAACAAGGTGAAAAACCTGTCGATGTGTCCTTGAGCAAGGCACTTAACCCTAATTTGTTCCAGGGGTGCCGTACTACTATGGCTGACCCTGTAGGTCGTCATTGTAAATAAGAATTTGTTCTTAACTTACTTGCCTAGTTAAATAAATAAAAATTCATCTGAAGTCCCTGGGCTCATCATTTAAAATGACAGCACAAACAAAGGCGCATAAAATACAACAGGACATCAGCCCGTTTTTGCCGTTGTTTAACATAAATCTAATGAAGTTTCCTCTCCTCTTAGCCAAATCCTCTCCTAAGAAAACTGGAGGCACATCCAAGAATACAACCCAGTCCTCATCCTCCTCATCGTTCACACCGTGTACCACAAAGATCTCCAAGGACAGGCCTGCCAACCTAACTGGGACAGAGAAGACCAACAAGCGTGTCCTTCAACTATCAACTGACCCTTCCAGCTTCTCTGGAGCCCCCAAAGCCTCCCGAGACACAGACAGCCTACCAGGGGAGAGACAGCTCATGGGCCCTGAGGATGGAAACCAGGGGGGTAAGGAGGATCCCTCTTCTGGCCCAGAGGGCAGGCCTGCTGCTCAGGATGACTCCTCTCTACCTGGGGTGGATAAACACAATACCTCAGGAGCTGGCCCTCAGGACCCTGGGGAGAAAGCCCCTCTAGTCAACAACGCCACTGAGGACACTTCCTTCACTGAGTCTCAAAGCGAGAGCTCCACGGAGGAAGCCCTGGGGACTGGGGAAGATGGGGGAGGTGAACATGAGCAACAGTCGAGGGACGCAGACCATGACTTAGAGAAAGATCGGAGGTATGTATCTAGTGCAGAAAAGCCTTTTTATGGGGTTTCAAACAGAGAAAAAACAGCACAGAAAATCTTATTGTTTAGCAATGCCACACAGAATAACAGAATTAGAATAACATGCATATTGTATGAACATTCTTGCAGACAGAACCATATAGTTGACATTCTATTTTAAGTATGTTCCAAGGCTGTACTGTGGTATTCTGCTAGCTATGTACTCCAAACACTTACTGGAGAAGCTGGATAGATGCTTGCTGAAAATCTATAATATTTGTTCATCATCACAAAGAACAGCATTCATCAGAAAAGGTTTAGAGTTTTGAGACGCATCTGATTAAGCATGGCCAGGCTTATCCTGAGCGTCCTGCTACAGATGTAGGATCTTAATTTAATCACCCTGTTACAGGAGAACTTTCCTGCAATGCTGGACATTTTAACTTATAGTGCATTTGAGGTTTAAAAAGTCTTCTGAAGTTTGCAATTTCCACTTTGAAATTTCAGACTTGATTTTCCACTACAAAAATGTCCATTAATTATAATCCACATCATATTTCACATTTCCTGTTGCTGCAAGATTTTTTTCCTGCTATAGCACACTGGTTCAAATTAAGATCTTACATCTGATTGTGCGAAACACACTCCGTCATATTGTACATGTAGGAATTAGTACTAGCTGTCTCCTGTTACAAGGCTTTTGAGTTGTGCACTTTGCATCCATATAGCAGGTCTGAGTTCATAAAGTAAAGCAGACCTGGGACAAATGCAGAAATACTTCAAAATATTTGAGATATTTAAGGTAGAATTGATGTAGCTTGAATTCTGCACTTTTGGGACCATCGAACCAGGCCAGTTAAATCAAGAAGATTTAAATTATTTGAAAGGAGTTATATATTTGACCCAGGTTGGTATTAAATGGCTCCAAGAAAACAGAAGAAAATAAAATGGTGTCTTACATCATGATTGCTCTTACGAAACTTAAATTAGCTGGTATTGGTGGGGAAAGCTCTTTACCGCAATCACGATTACCAAAATAATGCAGTGTGCTTTACAAAATGCCATTGAAGGGATGATGTAATTCTTACTGCACGTGTAAATGTTAATGGATCAGAAAGTTTTAACAGGATTACAGGATGGAGCATGGTGTGGCAACCTACCCAATAACAACGTTGTTCCTCATTGTCAGTGTTTTCCGGCATTGGGAGTCAAACTTTACTGCAGATTCAGAAGACAGCACAGCAGTGTTAAAAGCTATCCTCAAAGTACTGTTCTGATGATGAATGGCAAAACAGCTTGAGTTCGAAGCCCAGACAATGCTGTAAATATTTGAGCAACATCAGCCGCCTAGTTGACCATTTACTGCTACCTGGATACGGTATTGTCATAATTCATCATAGCTGCCGTGTAATAGGAGTAACCTATTTTAGCCCTCTATTTACACATTGGTGGTGTGCTAAATGGTTGTCACACACACACACACACACACACACGCTATTTACTTGTCAGAAATGTCCAGATCAACAAGCCCATGTCAGCTAACGTTTTTTTAGCTAGGTTTTTTAGCCCATAGATTATGTTGTAATGTTTGAGTCACTCATATATCACATGAATACACATTAGACATGGAAAAATGTATAGAATTGCAAGAAAATTCGCTTTACACATGCAACATTTTCCCTCCACCAACTAGAGGAGTGTGAATAGTTTTTGCATGAACAGTGCTTGTGGGGGGAGGGGGGGATGTTCCCAAGTGTTGGAAGGGGGGCTTGAGTGAAAATGTTTGGGAACCCCTGCTGTAAGTCACCAAACCCTGTCTGTGTTGTAGGCCTTCAACCACTGGAAATAGGATAGTTTATCTTGCATGATGCCAGGTTCATGAGGAAAAGCCAGTTTGGAAAGAAAAAGTCTGTTTTCACCAGAGTTTTGGTCTATAACCTTAATCTGAATTTTTTTCCGTTATGCAACAAGGACAACAATGGACATGATAAATCAGTCAATAGACAAGAATCAATCAGGTAAGAACACTTTATCAGGGTTTTGATTATGTGACTCCAGGCCTACCAATGGGATAGGTGAGAAGCTCCACAGTGTTAACCTGGAGAGCCCAGAGGTTACAGTCATCCCAGATAGCACTATGGAGTCTGACTACCACTCCACAGTCAGCGACTCCGACTCAGATGGGCCCATCCTCTACCGAGACGAAGAAGAGGACGAGGATGAGGAGGACGAGTATACCTCAAGTAAGGAATCCAGCGCAGATATAGAAGCTTACAGCAAGTTTATTCTAACCTTTAGTCAGTCAGTCTTCATGTATGCTGTCCAGCCTTTGCAACAAATTCATCCATAGCCACTTGTGCACTCACTGCAAAAGGTGAAATCTAAGCAAGCCTAAATATCTTATATTGAGGGATAATTCACTTAAAATAACTTTTTTTTTCTTACCCAGCTAAATTATTTAATGGCAGATAATTTTTCTTATTTTATTTTAACTTAAAAACTGTTTAATGCAAGTAAAGTACATTATTTTAATCTTCTTAAAGTAAAATATCGTAATTTTGTTTATGACGTGAGATGGCGTGGTAAGAAAACCCCCACTTATTTTCAGTGAATTATCCCTCAATATAAGATATTTAGGCTGGTTTAGATTTCACTTTTTGCTAGAAATAAGAAAAACAAGGACTAGAAACAAACAAAACAATGTCCCTAGTGTTTCTTTCTGGGGGGTTTTATATATATACTATTATACAGTTGAAGTCGGAAGTTTACATACACCTTATCAAAATATATTTAATATATTCAGTTTTTCACAATTCCTGACATTTAATCCTAGTAAAAATTAGGTAAATTAGGATCACCACTTTATTTTAATTATGTGAAATGTCAGAATAATAGTAGAGAGAATTATTTATTTCAGCTTTTATTTCTTTCAACACATTCCCAGTGGGTCAGAAGTTTATATACACTCAATTAGTATTTGGTAGCATTGCCTTTAAATTGTTTAACTTGGGTAAAACGTTTCGGGTAGCCTTCAACAAGCTTCCCACAATAAGTTGGGTGAATTTTGGCCCATTCCTCCTGACAGAACTGGTGTAACTGAGTCAGGTTTGTAGGCCTCCTTGCTTGCCCACACATTTTCTATAGGATTGAGTTCAGGGCTTTGTGATGGCTACTCCAATACCTTGACTTTGTAGTCCTTAAGCCATTTTGCCACAACTTTGGAAGGATGCTTGGAGTCATTGTCCATTTGGAAGACCCATTTGCGACCAAGCTTTAACTTCCTGACTGATGTCTTGAGATGTTGCTCCAATATATCCATATAATTTTCCTTCCTCATGATGCCATCTATTTTGTGAAGTGCACCAGTTCCTCCTGCAGCAAAGCACCCCCCACAACATGATGCTGCCACCCCCGTGCTTCACGGTTGGGATGGTGTTCGTCGGCTTGCCAGCCTCCCCCTTTTTCCTCCAAACATAACGATGGTCATTATGGCCAAACAGTTCTATTTTTGTTTCATCAGACCAGAGGACATTTCTCCAAAAACTACGATCTTTGTCCCCATGTGCAGTTGCAAACCGTAGTCTGGCTTTTTTATGGCGGTTTTGGAGCAGTGGCTTCTTCCTTGCTGAGTGGCCTTTCAGGTTATGTCGATAAGTTTTACTGTGGATATAGATACTTTTGTACCTGTTCCCTCCAGCATCTTCACAAGGTCCATTGCTGTTGTTCTGGGATTGATTTGCACTTTTCGCACCAAAGTACGTTCATCTCTAGGAGACATAACGCGTCTCCTTCCTGAGTGTTATTAAAACTGTATGGTCCCATGGTGTTTATACTTGCGTACTATTGTTTGTACAGATGAACGTGGTACCTTCAGGCGTTTGGAAATTGCTCCCAAGAATGAACCAGACTTGTGGAGGTCTACATTTTTTTTTCTGAGGCCTTGGCTGATTCTTTTGATTTTCCCATGATGTCGAGCGAAGAGGCACTGAGTTTGAAGGTAGGCCTTGAAATACATCCACAGGTACACCTCCAATTGACTCAAATGATGTCAATTAGCCTATCAGAAGCTTCTAAAGCCATGACATCATTTTCTGGAATTTTCCAAGCTGTTTAAAGGCACAGTCAACTTAGTCTATGTAAACTTCTGACCCACTGGAATTGTGATATAGGGAATTATAAGTGAAATAATCTCTATGTAAACAATTGTTGGAAGAATTACTTGTGTCATGCACAAAGTAGATGTCCTAACCGTCTTGCCAAAACTATAGCTTGTTAACATGAAATCAGTGGAGTTGTTGAAAAATGAGTTTTAACGACTTCAACCTAAGTGTATGTAAACTTTCAATTTCAACTGAATATACTGCACAGAGCACTCTCCTACAGTATAAAACTGGGGGAGAGCTGGATTTAAGTGATTATTATTGGTTTTGTAGGCTCTCTAGCCAGTAAGATCCGCCGCAGGGACACCCTGGCCATCAGACTGAGAAACCGCCCCAGCAAGAGAGAGCTGGAGGAGAAGAACATCCTGCCTCGTACCTCTGAGACCGAGAGGCAGGAACTCCGCCAGAAGATTCACTCCAAGCTAGTGAGGTACAGAGTACATCCCTGGAGTCATACACACACATGCATACATACACACACACACACACACACACACACACACACACACACACACACACACACACACACACACACACACACACACACACACACACACACACACATACCACTGTCTGAAGCAGCAGTAGGTAACTCTAGCTTTGGTAATTGTTTTGGGATCCACGCCTCCAGAAGACCTAAAACACATGGTCATTATCTATTCAGAGTGGCACACACACACACACACACACACACACCCCGGCATGACTTGCTGTGGGTATAACCCAAGTTATTATCTTCTAAGATTCCACTCATCAGTGGTGTGTTGATAACACAAACTACCCTGGGCTGTTAAAGTTGTGGATAGAATAATGAGATGTGATGGAGCCAAGTCTCCAAAACCTACTTTCTCATAACAGTGTTTGTTTGTCATCAAGATTCTATCTAATCTGAAATAACTGTTCTGGTGTGAGATTCCCGAAAACTTGGTAGCACTAAAATCATCTTTCATCCAAGGGACTTAAGAACATCCTAGTGCTACAGTGGTGTTGTCTCACTTCCCTCTCTGTCCCTCACAGACGACTTAGTCAGAGGCCCAGTACTGACGAACTGGAGCAGAGGAACATTCTGAAACGTGAGTGATCACAGACAGACATCACCACATACGTCATTATAGATCAGTTCAGTTCCACATGACCTTAACAGGCTGATGCTGTTATCCCATTTAGTCAAATGTTGATGCTAGACTAGTGGTCCTCTAGTTTGCAATGCCTGGACAGTGGGTTCGATTCCCGGGACTACCTCACATGGACGGCTCATAATAAGTTGTTCTTCTGGCTTGGACAGCTGTGCATCAAGGTCTAATGTTGCATTGCAGTGGAGGCTGCTGAGTGGAGGACGGCTCATAATAATGGCTGGATTGAGGTAGTCCCGGGAATCGAACCCACTATCCTGGCATTGCAAACTGGGGGCTGGATTGAGGTAGTCCCGGGAAAAATGCATGTGCGCATGACTGTAAATCGCTTTGAATGACTGGACCTAGAGTGTATAGTTAGATTTTCATAAGGAGACGGTGTATGAATTAGCCTTACAGGTTTTCATAAGGGGACGGTGTATGAATTAGCCTTACAGGTTTTCATAAGGGGACGGTGTATGAATTAGCCTTACAGGTTTTCATAAGGGGACGGTGTATGAATTAGCCTTACAGGTTTTCATAAGGGGGCGGTGTATGAATTAGCCTTACAGGTTTTCATAAGGGGACGGTGTATGAATTAGCCTTACAGGTTTTCATAAGGGGACGGTGAATGAATTAGCCTTACAGGTTTTCATAAGCCCGGCTGGAAAATACAAGACAAAGGTGAAGTTGTTCTTCTGGCTTGGACAGCTGTGCATTAAGGTCTAATGGTGCATTGCAGTGGAGGCAGCTGAGTGGAGGACACTCATAATAATGGCTGAAATGGAGCAAATGGAATGGCATCAGATAGAAATACAAGAAGTCTGGAGTGCTAAAAAGCTATAAAAAGACATTGCATAGTATGGGTGGATGGCTGAATATGTACACTATACATTGGTGGATGGTGCATGGTTAACTATACTATACAGGTCGATGGCAGAGAAATACGTCAATAGCTAAAAATGCGTATGATATGAGTGAGGGTAATAATAGTTTACTTAATAGACATACTGGTTAAATGAACAGGTAAGTGAATATTTTGCATGGTTAAATTAACTGTACAGGTAAATATACAGTGAAATTTACAGGTAAGTGATATTTGCATGGTTACATTAACTGTACAGGTAAATGACAGGAAGAGATACTTAAATAGCTAAATGTGTGTATGATATAATTTGGGGTAATAATAGTAATTCCCTTAAAATACAGTCCTTAGTGCGCAGGGTTTAATTACAGATAACTGCATTGGAAACTGTACTGTATTGCACATTCGATATACTAAAAGCAATGAAAAAAAAAAAAAAAGATACAACTGACAGGATACTAAAATGCATTCCTGAGTGAATGACTACGTAAGTTAAGTCCAAGAATTACTTGCAATATTGCATGTGATATGATATAACAACTGTACATGAGTAAGTATATACAGACCTGAATGAATAAATAAGTATTGAGTGAATGAGTGATTACGGATCAGAGTTACTCACGGATGGATGCACAATTGTTAAGCTAGGTCCTAACACCCCAACAATTCCAGGTCTGTGTTGCCGACGGCACGGCACCCCGGTGAGGCATTAAATAGTCTAATAGCCGCCGGCAGGAAGGACCTCCTGTAGCGCTCTTTGGCACACAGTTGTGGGATCAGCCTGTGACTGAAGTTGCTCCTCTGTGTCATAACAATGGCATGCAGAGGGTGGGTGACGTTGTCCATGATGGCCAGCAGTTTGGCCAGGATCCGTCTCTCCGCCACCTCCTCTAGAGTGTCAAGGCTCATCCACAGGACAGAGCTAGCCTTCCTGATCAGCTTATTTACCCGAGAAGCATCACCGGCTTTTATGTTGGCTCTCCAGCACACCACTGCAAAAAAAGATGGCACTGGCCACCACAGACTGGTAGAAGGTATACAGTAGTTTACTGCACACGTTGAAGGACCTGAGCCTCCTCAGAAAGTATGTGTTTGATGTACAGTGCCTTCGGAAAGTATTCAGACCCCCTTGACTTTTTCCACATTTTGTTACGTTACAGTGTTATTTTAAAATATATTAGATTGTTTTTTTCCCCTCATCAGTCTACCACAATACCTCATAATCTCTCCAGAAATGCTTGATCAGGTTCAACTCCAGGCTTTGGCTGGGCCACTCCTGCATTATCTTGGCTGTGTGCTTAGGGTCGTTGTCCTGTTGGAAGGTGAACCTTCGCCCCAGTCTGAGGTCCTGAGCACTCTGGAGCAGGTTTTCATCAAGGATCTCTCTGTACTTTGCTCCGTTCATCTTTGCCTTGATCCTGACTAGTCTCCCATTCCCTGGCACTGAAAAACATCCCAACAGCATGATGCTTCACCGTAGGGATGGTGCTAGATTTCCTCCAGATGTGACGTTTGGCATTCATAAAGGCCAGATTGGTGGAGTGCTGCAGAGATGGTTGTCCTTCTGGAAAGTTCTTCCATCTCCACAAAGGAACTCTAGAGCTCTTTCAGAGTGGCCTTTGGGTTATTGGTTACCTCCCCGACAAAGGCCCTTCTTTCCCGATTGCTCAGTTTGGCCGGGCGGCCAGCTCTAGGAAGAGTCTTGGTGGTTCCAAACTTCTTCCATTTAAGAATGATGGAGGCTAATGTGTTCTTGGGGACCTTCAATGCTGCAGAAATGTTTTGGTACCCTTCCCCAGATCTGTGCCGACACAATCTTTTCTCGGACCTCTACGGATAATTCCTTCGACCTCATGGCTTGATTTTTGCTCTGACATGCACTGTCAACTGTGGGACCTTATATAGACAGGTGTGTGCCTTTCCAAATCATGTCCAATCAATTGAATTTACCACAGGTAGACTCCAATCAAATTGTAGAAACATCTAAAGGATGATCAATGGAAACAGGATGCATCTGAGCTCAATTTCGGGGTCTCGGTCTGGATACTTATGTAAATATTTTTTTTTTTTTTTTTCATATGCAAACATTTCTAAAATCTTGTTTTCGGTTTCTCATTATGGGGTATTGTGTGTAGATTGCTGAGGATTTTAAAAAATGTAATCCATTTTAGAATAAGGCTGTAACGTAAAACAAAATGTGGAAAAAGTAAAGAATACTTACTTTTTGAATACTGACTACTTTCCGAATTCACTGTATCTGATATCATTCCACTGATTCCGCTCCAGCCATTACTGCAGGATTATTTTCCTGCTGTAGCAAACTGGCTCAAATAATAATCCTACCTGATCATTATCTCTATCGGCTAGAAACTTTGTTCTAGTCAAATCGCATCGGAACCCTTCAGAGAAAAATCCTAATACCATCTGATGAAAAGGCTAAAAAATGTTCCTGTAATACGCTCAATGTTCACATGGAGACTTCCTGTCTATTAAACAGGAAGCAGTGAAAGAGGGGGCCATTTTGTCATCTTGCTGCATTATTTATGAGATATTTGTGGTGGAATCATAATGCATGTGGCTAAGAGGGAGAGAGAACAGTTAACTGGCTGTTGCCTTATTGAAAGCAGATGAGTAGCCTACCAGTTGAACCGCTAACGGCAAAGGTCACCCTGCCTCCCAGGGACTCTATGCACATCTGTCAGACACTCAAAAACTACCTGTTGAAGAATAGACTGGGCTCTGGTTTAAAGAGTTTACAAAATACGACTTTAAAATCAAAGTTTGTCAGATGTTTTCATATTTCAAAAGCAGACTTCTGTTGTTCCATGATCCAGGACATCAGTGTTGTAGATGTAGCCATATGGTACACCAACATCGATTGGAAAGATAAGCACCGTATCATTTCCAGTTCTATCTTTTCCATTCATTTGGAGATGCATTGCTTAATTAATAATCACTATATTGGGTAGTAAAGTACCACCCCAGCCTACTTACAACTTCTATTCAATTTCACTGCAGAGACCAATGAAGTTGATCAACATGAAGCCATACAAGAGATTAAAAGGAGACTATCCAGAAAGGTACTATCATTTATACTATGTTTAGGTACACCAATACTTTGCCTGCTGAATGTCTGCATCTCATTTATTTTTGTCTGATGTAATGACTCGTGTTGATATTTGTGGTACACAGATCCATCTGGTGGACGCAGCTGGAACTGAATTAACTGGAAACAAACGCATATCAAACTCAAATAGACTGAACTACCAAACACATTTCAAACTCATATAGACTGAACTACCAAATAGATTTCAAACTCATATGAGACTGAACTACCAATGTCTTAATTTCTGAATTATCAATCAAATGTCAAACTCAAAGACTGAATTACCAAACACACATTTTCACATTCAGAACTCACATTGAAGGTGGAGGAAGATGCTTGTGTATCTTCAATTGTTAAAACAAATATAATAGAAAAATAACAAACTCATAATTTTAGAGTTTTTTGACAAGCCAAAATGCAACAGTGTGACTCAGTTGCCAAAGTGCATACTGTAGGGCATTCAACTCTGTGTGAGAAGCATGCCTCAGTGTAGTATTAGGCTGCTTGAAATTCATCAGATTGCTTGCCCCTGTGGTGGCAGGGGGAAGAGGGAATTTGCCAGGGTTAGGCCAACAGTGCTTGACCTTAGAGTCTAGTTTCAACACAGTGCTCCTGTATGACATCATGGAAGGAGTTAAACTCTTCCAACAACTATCTATCCATCTCCCAGCTGTCTTGTCTAGAAGTCCCACTTTACAGTTGTCAATCACTGGTTACTTACACTGAGTATGTCAAACATTAGGAACACCAACCCTACCCTCCCCCACCCTCTTTTGCCCTCGAAACAGCCTCAATTCACCCTCTGAATGGCACACATACACACTCCATGTCTCAATTGTCTCAAGGCTTAAAAATCTTTCTTTAACCTGTCTCCTCCCCTTTATCTACACTGATTGAAGTGGATTTAACAGGTGACATCAATAAGGGATCATAGCTTTCACCTGTATTCACCTGGTCTGTTTAGGTCTTATTGTTCCTAATGTTTTGTCCACTGTATATTTTGTGTGTGCGTGTAGCTGAGTGTGAGGCCAACAGTAGCAGAGCTGGTGGCTCGGCGGATTCTGCGCTTCAATGAGTACGTGGAGTGCACAGATGCTAAGGACTATGATCGCCGCGCAGACAAACCCTGGACCAGGCTCACGCCCGCTGACAAAGTGGGTTCCAGAATTCTATTGTATAATGTTATTGCAAAAGTAACTAAAACACATAAGAGAGGTTATAAAAGGCATAATTCATGTTGTAAATACCTTATTCAAAGATAATGAGTTATATTAAATATGTTTGCCTGTCTGAAGCTATTTATGTTCTGATAATTTGACAATGAATCTATCAATTTCTGCAAGGACATTCAGTTGTTTTGTATTTTTTGTTTTGGTAGTTTCTTTGTAAAGTAAGACTTTGATCTTGAATGTTTATATTCCCTCAGGCTGCTATCCGTAAAGTGAATGTTTATATTCCCTCAGGCTGCTATCCATAAAGAACTGGATGTTTATATTCCCTCAGGCTGCTATCCGTAAAGTGAATGTTTATATTCCATCAGGCTGCTATCCGTAAACAACTGAATGTTTATATTCCATCAGGCTGCTATCCGTAAACAACTGAATGTTTATATTCCATCAGGCTGCTATCCGTAAACAACTGAATGTTTATATTCCATCAGGCTGCTATCCGTAAACAACTGAATGTTTATATTCCATCAGGCTGCTATCCGTAAAGAACTAATGTTTATATTCCATCAGGCTGCTATCCGTAAAGAACTAATGTTTATATTCCGTTAGGCTGCTATCCGTAAAGAACTGAATGTTTATATTCCCTCAGGCTGCTATCCGTAAAGAACTCATGTTTATATATTCCCCCAGGCTGCTATCCATAAAGAACTCGTGTTTATATATTCCCCCAGCCTGCTATTCGTAAAGAACTCATGTTTATATTCCCCCAGGCTGCTATTCGTAAAGAACTCATGTTTATATTCCCCCAGGCTGCTATCCATAAAGAACTCATGTTTATATATTCCCCCAGGCTGCTATTCGTAAAGAACTCATGTTTATATATTCCCCCAGGCTGCTATCCATAAAGAACTCATGTTTATATTCCCCCAGGCTGCTATCCGTAAAGAACTGAATGTTTATATTCCCCCAGGCTGCTATTCGTAAAGAACTGAATGAGTTCAAAAGCAAAGAGATGGAAGTTCATGAACTGAGCAAGCAATTTACCAGGTAATGACAACTTAAACGTTATTGATCCCCAGCCATTACACTTCATTATGAGTCATACAAGATAATAAACTGCTGTTTGATTTAGTCCTAGTATGCAGTGTGCTATAAGATGCAGACTGCAGTTCTGATCCAACAGTGTCTGTTTCCCTGTGCCTTGGCAGATTCCATCGGCCCTGAGTCGTTTCTCTCTCCAGTGGGGGTGCTTGTGGGCTGCTGGCCCTGCCTAAGGGCTCTCTCTCCCTGCTGCGGGCTTCAGCATCGGGCTTCTCCCTGGAGACTGGATGCCCCTATGCACGGACACATGGACACCGTCTCCCAGGGCCAACCTGTCTCCAGCTCTACAGATCAATAGAGGGTGATTACATTGGGCCACACCTGCTTACACATACCAGACCAGACTGAGCTTTTGTGCTGTGTGAAAAGAGACAGACCGAGAGAGAGGCCAGTACCCATGAAGGACAAAACTGTTGCACTTTGTAACACATCGCTGATTTAATTACCCACATACTTTTTGGCTTCCCTAAAGCACCTTAACAGGCCTTGACCAAATCCCTATTGAAGGGAGGGGAAATGGTTTCACAACAGTGGCGTTGTTGTAGGTTAGGCAAGTCCAGCCAAAGGTAACAGTAATCAAATCAACATTTATTTGTCATATGCACAGGATACAACGTAAATAGTGCAATGAAATGCTTACTTCCAAGCGTCCTCAACAGTGCAATGACAAATATAACCAAATCAGACACATAGTCCTTAACTTAAGGTAATCATGGAAGTGCATGGGAAGGTGTTAAGAAAGAATGGTCAATTTTACTGCCATGTGGTCTTAATGGTGGAAGTGAAGGTGTTTGGGTCTTGTTTTAAGGGGTGATTGTTAATGCTGATCTCAAAGTGGCTGGGACTACATGAATTGTGCCTAGATACTAGGGAATATGTATCATTACTGTATGTGTCATGTGTTCTGGAACACTTACCATTATTGAGCATATATTTTATGGGGACAGAGCAGAGTGGATCCTATTGATCTATGTAGGCTATTTTTTCCCCCTCTCTCTTTCAAAATTTAGAGCAAGTTCTGCCCTTCTGATTGGTCGAGCTGTTAATAATGGATGGTCTGTGTATTTTGAAAGGATATGGTAGATGTGAGTATTTTACTGTCCCAGATTAATACATTCAGCTTTTTTCCTGGTCATTAAATGTCAAGCATTTCTTTGACATTGCTGTGATGAGGTGCACCAAGCCATTTACATTCATTTCAGACTGCTAAGGGCAGCTGTAGAATATAGGAGGAGAACCATAGTATTTATGCCAATGTTTTTCTCGTTTTTGTACATAATGTATATCAGATGCATGATCACAGGTTTACTGCCAATTACCCAATAGATTTTTACATTGATGTGATGTACAGGATGAGTTTCATATTGATTGGCGCTATGTGCTGTTCATATGTGAGTACTGTATCAAGTACCCAATATTCATGTATATACAGCGGGTGAAATAAGTATTGAACACATCACCATTTTTCTCAGTAAATATAAATGTTGGTAACAACCCAAGTAATCCATACATACAAAGAAACCAAAACAAATACGTTCAGAAATTAAGTTATGTGTAATAATGTGAAATGACACAGGGAAAAAGTATTGAACACATGAAGAAAGGGAGGTTCAAAAAGGCATGGAAAGCCAAGACAACAGCTGAAAACTATCAGTAACTAAAAAGCAATCCAGACCCCTGTCAGTGCAAATTAATATCAGCTGGTTCAGTCCCAACTGATGGCCTACAAAAAGGTCTCATTGCCAAGGTGTCACACAAGACACATCTCATGATGGGTAAAAGCAAAGAGCTGTCTCAAGACCTTCGCAACCTAATTGTTGCAAAACATGATGATGGCATTGGTTATAGGCGCATTTCTAAGCTTCTGAATGTTCCAGTGAGCATTGTTGGGGCCATAATACGGAAGTGGAAAGACAATCATTTCACCATAAATTTGCCTCGACCAGGTGCTCCTCGCAAGATTTCTGACAGAGGAGTGAAAAGAATAATCAGAAGAGTTGTCCAAGAGCCAAGGACCACTTGTGGAGAGCTTCAAAAAGACCTGCAATTAGCAGGTACTGTTGTCTCAAAGACAGCATACGCCATGGCCTGTATGCACGCTCACTACGCAAGACTCCATTGCTGAAAAAAAAAAAATGATGGCATTGGTTATAGGCGCATTTCTAAGCTTCTGAATGTTCCAGTGAGCATTGTTGGGGCCATAATACGGAAGTGGAAAGACAATCATTTCACCATAAATTTGCCTCGACCAGGTGCTCCTCGTAAATTTGCCCATTCATCCTTCCTTCAATTATGTGATGTTTTCCAGTACCATTTGCTGAAAAGCAGCCCCACACCATAATGTTCCCACCTCCAAACTTCACTGTTGGTATGGTGTTTTTAGGGTGATGTGCAGTGCCATTTCTCCTCCAAACATGGTGTGTATTATGACATCCAAACAGTTCAATTTTGCTCTCATCTGACCACACTATATTCTCCCAGTATTTCACTGGCTTTTCCAAATGTTGTGCAGCAAACTTTAAACGAGCTTCAACATGTTTATTTTTTCAGCAATGGAGTCTTGCGTAGTGAGCGTGCATACAGGCCATGGCGTATGCTGTCTTTGAGACAACAGTACCTGCTAATTGCAGGTCTTTTTGAAGCTCTCCACAAGTGGTCCTTGGCTCTTGGACAACTCTTCTGATTATTCTTTTCACTCCTCTGTCAGAAATCTTGCGAGGAGCACCTGGTCGAGGCAAATTTATGGTGAAATGATTGTCTTTCCACTTCCATATTATGGCCCCAACAGTGCTCACTGGAACATTCAGAAGCTTAGAAATGCGCCCATAACCAATGCCATCCTTATGTTTTGCAACAATTAGGTTGTGAATGTCTTGAGACAGCTCATTGCTTTTAGCCATCATGAGATGTGTCTTGTGTGACACCTTGGCAATGAGACCTTTTTGTAGGCCATCAGTTGGGACTGAACTAGCTGATATTAATTTGCACTGACAGGAGGCTGGATTGATTTTTAATTACTAATAGTTTTCAGCTGTTGTCTTGGCTTTCCATGCCTTTTTGAACCTCCCTTTCTTCATGTGTTCAATACTTTTTCCCTGTGTCATTTCACATTATTACACATAACTTAATTTCTGAACTTATTTGTTTTGGTTTCTTTGTATGTATGGATTACTTGGGTTGTTACCAACATCTGGTGAAAATGTCATGTCAATAGCACCTTTGGAAATATATTTACTGAGAAAAATGGTGACGTGTTCAATACTTATTTCACCCGCTGTACATGTATTGCCTCTCCCGTACCTATCATGTCTATATGTGTATATGTGCATTATATGCCTCTAAACTGCTTTATTGTTCCGTTGTTGATCACATACATAGATACCATTTATGTGAACCATCAACAGTGTATTCTGAAAATGCCATAACCCTTCAGTATTAGTTACATAGACTGAAAGTGACCACATGGCCACTGAAAGGGTGTCACATGCTGACTTAGGTCTCTATTCAATCAGATCCGCTTAAAAAAAAAAAAGAATCACACACTGGATAGGTGCAGTGAAATGTGTTGTTTTACAGGGTCAGTCATAGTCGTACAGCACCCATGGAGCAAATTAGGATTAAGTGCCTTCCTCAAGGGCATGATTTCTTTATTTGAGTGGAAAATTCCAGAAAATGATGTCATGGCCATATAAGCTTCTGATAGGCTAATTGACATCATTTGAGTCAATTGGAGGTGTACCTGTAGATGTATTTCAAGGCCTACCTTTAAACTCAGTGCCTCTTTGATCGACATCATGGGAAAATCAAAAGAAATCAGCCAAGACCTCCGAATTGTTTTTAGACCTCCACAAGTCAGGTTCATCCTTGGGAGCAATTTCCAAACGCCTGAAGGTGCAATGCTACCAAATACTAATTGAGTGTATGTAAACTTCTGACCCACTGGGAATGTGATGAAAGAAATAAAAGCTGAAATAAATCACTCTCTCTACTATTATTCTGACATTTCACATTCTTAAAATAAAGTGGTGATCCTAACTAAAAATTCCCCAAACATTTCAGGTAGCCTTCCACAAGCTTCCCACAATAAGCTTCCCACAATGAATTTTGGCCCATTCCTCCTGACAGAACTGGTGTAACTGAGTCAGGCTTGTAGGCCTCCTTGCTCGCACGCGCTTTTTCAGTTCTGCCCACAAATGTTCTATCGGATTTTCTCAGGGTTTTGTGATTGCCACTCCAATACCTTGACTTTGTCGTCCTTAAGCCATTTTTCCACAACTTTGGAAGTATGCTTGGGGTCATTGTCCATTTGGAAGACCCATTTGCGACCAAGCTTTAACTTCCTGACTGATATCTTGAGATGTTGCTTCAATATATCTACATAATTTTCCTTCCTCATGATGCCATCTATTTTGTGAAGTGCTCCAGTCCCTCCTGCAGCAAAGCACCCCAACAACATGATGTTGCTACCCCCGTGCTTCACGGTTGTGATGGTGTTCTTCGGCTTGCAAGCCTCCCCCTTTTTCCTCCAAACATAACGATGGTCATTATGGCCAAACAGTTCTATTTTTGTTTCATCAGACCAGAGGACATTTCTCCAAAAACTAAGATCTTTGTCCCCATGTGCAGTTGCAAACCGTAGTTTGTTTTTTTGCTGGCGGTTTTGTAGCAGTGGCTTCTTCCTTGCTGAGTCGCCTTTCAGGTTATGTCGATATAGGACTCGTTTTACTGTAGATATAGATACTTTTATACCTGTTTCCTCCAGCATCTTCACAAGGTCCTTTGCTGCTGTTCTAGGATTGAAGTACATTCATCTCTAGGAGACAGAACGCGTCTCCTTCCTGAGCGGTATGATGGCTGTGTGGTCCCATGGTGTTTATACTTGCGTACTATTGTTTGTACAGATGAACATGGTACCTTCAGGCATTTGGAAATTGCTCCCAAGGATGAACCAGACTTGTGGAAGTCTACCATTTTTTTTCTGAGGTCTTGGCTGATTTCCTTTGATTTTTCCATGATGTCGAGCAAAGAGGCACTGAGTTTGAAGGTAGGCTAATTGACATCATTCAAGGCCTATCAGAAGCTTATAAAGCCATGACATAATTTGCTGGAATTGTCCAAGCTGTTTAGAGGCACAGTCAACTTAGTGTATGTAAACTTCTGACCCACTGGAATTGTGATATATTGAATTATAAGTGAAATAATCTGTCTGTAAACAATTGTTGGAAGAATCATGCACAAAGTCGATGTCCTAACAGACTTACCAAAACCATAGTCTATGGAGTGGTTGAAAAATGAGTTTTAATGACTTCAACCTAAGTGTATGTAAACCTCCGACTTCAACTGTATATGTATATATAGTACCCGTCAAAAGTTCGGACACACCTACTCATTCAAGGTTTTTTCTTTATATTTACTATTTTCTACATTGTAGTGTGCAAAGCTGCCATCAAGGCAGAGGGTGGCTGCTACTGAAGAATCTCAAATCTAAAATATATTTGTTTAACACTTTTTTGGTTACTACATGATTCCATATGCCAAGCGTCACCTCTGGAGGAAACCTGGCACCATCCCTACGGTGAAGCATGGTGGTGGCAACATCATGCTGTGGGGATGTTTTTCAGCGGATCGAGGGAAAGATGAATGGAGCAAAGTACTGAGAGATCCTTGATGAAAACCTGCTCCAAAGCACTCAGGACCTCAAACTGGGGCAAAGGTTCACCTTCCAACAGATCAAAGACCCTAAGCACAAGGGGTCTAAATACTATACATACTGTGTTTCACCATCATTGTGTATATTTTTTTGTATTGACAGACCAAGCCAGGAAAACACACTATTATTTACCTTCTGTCTCATTGTGCATAATCCATTTAAAGTGCTCAGGATCCAAATATTGTAGAAGTGTGTTTGTGTTGAAAATCATCTGTGCAGTGGAAAGTAATTTGTCTGCCTGGCCTGAGTCCACCTTGCAGTCAACTGTGAAGTCATTGAGTGGGTCAATAAAAAGGTAAGCAGGAGGTGTGCACTCAGTTCCAGTTGCATGTCTTTCTCTCTGGTCCTTGGCCATTGATCACAGCTGAGAAGAGAAAAGCACCTCTGTGGATCCAGGCAGCAGCAAGTGTCAAAAGCAAAACTTTCAGTCTCTTAGAAGGGTCAAAGTGACAGGCAGTACACTTGAACAAAGAGCACGTGTCTCAAGTAATATTCATTGCGTAATATTTTGAAGCAGCGTATATGAAATATGAGTAGCTAATATGTGTGGAAGTGGAGTGGGTTACTGGCCAGCCTTTTGTGACAACTGCTAAACCCGCATTTTATGGAAACACAGATCGTTTAAAACTCACTTAAATGTCTCATTTAACATTTTACTAGAATTGGCCAAAGATAGATGGAGTATGTCAATTTGTATTACTTTCCATTGGGTTACAGCAATAAAACTCACGGATGGGGTTTATTGGTTTCAGGTTAATGTAGGAGAAGCAGTCAAACAGACATTGCTTGCACTTACATTAGTGTACATATGTCACATTTTCCATTGGTTGCCAGGCTCAGCAATATAACATCATCACACAGTACACAGCCAGGCGACTTCCTGTTTACAGCCATGAACAACAACAGAGCGGGTGAGCTCATTTTGCACAGCCGGGACACGCTGAACTATGTATGCGGCGAAGTTTGCCGTAATCGAGTGCTAGAGCCGGGGGCGGCAAATGTTGGTCACTAACTAAAACATGAAAATCTGTCAGACAGATCAAAAAAGCAAGACTTGCCTCTCAGACACCGCCATGACACTTCCATTTGTCTATAATGCAAATGGCTGTTAATGTTTGTAAATCAATGATTAGAAGTTGGTGGATTGGTTGAACATTTAGTGGATTGGTTGAACAGTGCAGAAGAGAACCTCCCGACAGTTTTTTTCTTCTTGTCATCAAGACCAGTATGTAGGGCAGGGTTTCCTAAACTCGGTCCTGGGGACCCCAAGGGGTGCACATTTAGATTTTTGCCCTAGCACTACACAGCTGATTCAAATAACTAATCATCAAGTTTTGATCATTTGAATCAGCTGTGTAGTGCTAGGGCAAAAACCAAATGTGCACCCAGGGCCGAGTTTGGGAAACGCAGCTGTAGGGGATCTAGTTTCAGGTGTTTATTTTACGCCTGCTACGTTAGGTTATGCAAAACTGTCTCTATTGCCTGGGTCGTTCCACCAATTCGGTGCCATTTTGAGTAGTGTAACTTAAAATACTAAATTAAGTGTAATACTAAATGTATTAACGTTCTGTCATTAACCCCATGTCAAAGGGTTGAATAAAAAATACTCTATTATAAGTTCCTATTAATGACAAATAAACTAACAGGGTTGACCGTAACAGGGTTGATCATAACAGGGTTGACAATGATCTTAAATCAGCCATAAATCCCCTTGTGAAAGGGGGAATGGAAGCTTGTTGTGTGCAACAGGGAGTGGCAATTGAAAGTGCAGTGGCAATTGAATGCAAGCTTCAGAAAAACATTTTTAATTGTTAAAACATTTCTAGCACGTCTGTCAATGGGTAACAGGGCTGATGTGTTATTCTCGACCCACTCACTTTCCACCACAAAATACCATAAAATGGCCAAAAAGAGTAGAACCAGCTCACCTGCTTTTACACTATGATTTGACTATTAGATGTTCAATGTTTCTTTTGAAAAAAATATTTTTAAAAGGGAATAGTTCAACCATATTAAAACAAGAGTTCAGTTCATTAACAGGGTTGACCTTAAAATGAAGGACAAAAATAAACTAGGGCTTTACAACGGTGGTGAAAACTTGGGGTGAGGTGGGTTAAAATCCTCCTGGAAGTCACAAGGGTGAATTTTGTCACTTTAGCAAGTCTTTATAAAAGAAAATCTGTTTTATTGAATTGTCCATGTGGTCTATATTAAATGGCACTTCATTTAATATAACAGGCTTTTAAAATTCAATATTGGTGCACAATTTCTAATTAATATATAAAAGAGGCAGAAAAGGCACTATTTCTGAGGAACGACCCACCTATTTCCAAACTGTGCCCTCCATGTCTACATTGGGAAGAGCCAATTATTGGCCTCTATAAGCAGCAGATTGCCCTGCTATGTGGGAGGATGTCATACTGATTACAGTAAGCTGTAACCAGTGGAGAAGCCTAGTCTAAGAGACAACGTCCATATTGTACACCCTCCCCTTGAAATAACTCTTTCTACTAACTCCCCTATCAAATCTGTTTTGATCAAAACAGCGTACCCTTCTATCGTCAGAGGCGCCAGGCCTGTAATAGAAAATTTCATGGATATTTTCAAAAAAAATGTCTGCCTGTTGTTTACTAGCCTGGCTGACGCGACTCACATGGTACACAGTTAAGGAGAGCTGTGACGCACAAGTCCAGGGATCATCAACTAAATTCAGTGTGGGCTGATTTTTTCTTGATCAGATGTTCAGGGGGCCAGAACATAATTACAAATAATTTGTAGAATGAAAATTGACCGTAAGAAGCCCAAACATATATAATATGACTAAATCATAATCATTTAAAACCTTGCTTACATGTGTATATGATAACATGTCTGTTACACGTGGGAATACTTTGGAACAGATTTCCCAAATTAAATTGTTGGCGCTTTGACAGTCTAATGTCCAACCACGCTGGGTTAGACACTTTAGATACGCTTTAGCCTACATCCGCATAGCTGATGTTTTGATGATTTCAGAGGTGGAACTGCATTTGTCAAATCCACAAGCGTCTCTCGGCATTATACCTAAAGCGGACATTGCTATTAGCTGCAAGAGAAACCCGTGCAGCCTGGTTTACAAGTTCAAACACTGGAATGAATGTGAGATAATCTACACCTCCAATAGGATGATATAAATCTTCATTCTTTTGTTTAATGATTTTTAATTTGAGTGTAATTACTTCTATATAGCCTACACTTTCTCCTTCTGAACTTCTAACGAGAGTGGGGCGGGTGTGGCTTCATGACAGTGATCACAAGAGCAGCTGCTCACCGATTTGACGGCTCCAACGCTGTTCTACCTCCAACACCGGCAAAACATCAGCTATGCAGGTGTCGGCTATTGCTGGTCAACGCTTCATCTGATTGTATCTAGGCCTAAATGTAATTCTACTGCTGAAAACCCTCCCACTTGCTGGCGAACAGATTTTCTCCTGGAGTTTTCATTCAATAGGGGTCAGATTATTAACAATCCCACAAGGTATGACTCCAAACACCCAGAAAAGGCTACACTCCGCGATGTTGTCCTCACAAATAATCCTGTTAGGTATCAGTCTGGTGTTTTCTGTAATGACCTTAGTGATTCATGTTTTACAGCCTGTGTTCGTAATGGCTGCTCAGTGAAACGAGCTGTCCTGATTTGTCATAGACGCTTGGAAAAAAACTTTAATGAGCAAGCCTTCCTTCATGACCTGGCCTCTGTAAATTGGTATAGAATCAGCTTGATCCTCTCTGTCGAAGACGTTTGGACCTTCTTTTTTTATATTTTCAGTGGTATTGTTAACAAACATGCCCCCATAAAGAAAATTTGAATAAAAAAAAAAAACTCCACCTCAAGAATTGCATTTGACGAAAGGCTCGGCACACGCAAACTCAGGCTACCTGGCTCTTGTTCAAGCAAATGAGAAATAAGTGCACTCAGGCTATCCGGAAAGCCAAAGTTAGTTACTTTAAGGAGCAGTTCTCTCTCTGTGGGTCTAACCCCAAGAAGTTCTGGAAAACGGTTAAAGACCTGGAGAATAAATCCTCCTCCTCACAGATAACCATGTCCCTTAAAGTTGATGATGTGGTTGTTACTGACAAGATGCACATGGCTGAGCTCTTTAATCAACACTTTATTAAGTCAGGATTCCTATTTGACTCAGCCATGTCTTTGCCTTTCCAACATTTCCTCATCTCCCACCCCTTCTAATGTGACTAGTCCCAATGCTCCTCCCTCTTTTCCCCCTACCCCGCTACAAAGTTTCTACCTGCAGGCGGTCACTGAGTCCGAGGTGCTAAAGGAGCTCCATAAACTTCACCCCAAAAATCCATCTGGGTCAGATGGTTTGGACCCTTTATTTTTTAAGGTTTATCAAAAGTGTTGGACAAACTTGTCAATAATCAACTGACTGGCTTTCTTGATGTCTATAGTATTCTCTCTGGTATGCAATCTGGTTTCTGCTCAGGTTATGGAAGTGTCACTGCAACCTTAAAGGTCCTCAAGGATGTCACCACTGCCCTTTATTCTAAGCAATGTTGTGCTGCTTTTTTTATTGACTTGGCCAAAGCTTTTGATACGGTAGACCATTCCAGTCTTGTGGGCCTGGCTAAGGAGTATTGGTGTCTCTGAGGGGTCTTTGGCCTGTTTTGCTAACTACCTCTCAAAGAGTGCAGTGTATAAAGTCAGAACATCTGCTGTCTCAGCCACTGCCTGTCACCTAGGGTGTAACCCAAGGCTTGATCCTAGGCCCCACGCTCTTCTCAATTTACATCAACAACATAGCTCAGGCAGTAGGAAGCTCTCTTAATCATTTATATGCAGATGATGCAGTCTTATACTCAGCTGGCCCCTTCCTGGATTTTGTGTTAAACACTCTACAACAAAGCTTTCTTAGTGTCCAACAAGGTTTCTCTGCCCTTAACCTTGTTCTGAACACCTCCAAAACAAAGATCATCACAGACTCCGTGGTCACAGATTCATAAGCAATCCCATTGGGGAAAAACTGGTTGAATCAACATTGTTTCCACATTATTTAAACAACAAAAAAAACTTTGTGATGAACAAGGTGAAAACATTTTGGGATTTGAAAAAAGTAAACGTAAGGGTACTGCGTTTTGCATTTGGTAAGCAGCCAATATCAACTAGGGATAGGTCATTTTACTTCTCTGGAGTCCAGAGCAAGCAAAATCATACAGCCTAGGCTGCTTGTAGCGGAGGTTGTAGGATTGGATGGAAAGCACATTCTGTGTGCACCACGCCATCACTTTGAAGGGCAGCCTGCCAGCAGAGTGCTCATTGCCAGCCGAGTAGCCCTGTAAGGCAGTGCGACAATACAGCTGCCTAAACTATCTGAAATATGAAAATGATCAATCAAATCGCCAGGTAGCCTATTGTTCTGGTAAAGATGAGTCAGTAGTAGATTGCTAAACTGTTTTATATGAATGATACTGTATAGACATCGGCCTGCTCTGATTTGCCCAGGCACAACTGGAGTAAATTAAACAAGTTCTTTCTGGTCACTAATCTGGATATGTGCGCCTGCCTTTGTGAGCCTATACTAATGATTGGAGAACAATCAACATAGACAAGAATTTACCGACGACTGGGTTCAGAACAACGACCAAAAATGTATCCCCAAAATGTTTTGGGGGGGGATGCTATACCACCACCGAAAATAACACTTAGGAGACTGGATGGGCAAAGGGGCATGTGCTCTGTACAGGTAGAGCCCTATCTAACCCTATCTGTGCACATGCCTGTTTGTATTGGAAGGGGGCGGCGCTCTGGGGCTGTGTGTGGTTGTCCATGTGGGTGTTTGAGTGAGAAAGACAGAGCAGAGAGAACCAAATCAATAAAAAAAAGCTCCCTTCATTATCGACGCATCGTGTCTACAACATCAAGGAGCCTTGCCAGACTCTGAAGTAAAAAAGACAGTTTGTTTAGTGTTTCATCATTTTTCAACGCTCTTCTAATCATATCTGGAACACAGTGTACTTACTATTATAACTTGTAATAGTACATTACATGGCCAAAAGTATTCGAAAACACAGCCATGCAATCTCCATAGACAAACATTGGTAGTAGAATGGCCTTACTGAAGAGCTCAGTGACATTCAACGTGGCACCATATCATATGTTGACACCTTTCCAACAAGTCAGTTTGTTAAATTTCTGCCCTGCTAGAGCTGCCCCGGTCAACTGTAAGTGCTGTTATTGTGAAGTGGAAATGTCTAGGAGCAACAGCGGCTTAGCTGCGAAGTGGTAGGCCACTCAAGCTCATAGAACGGAACTGCTGAGTGCTGAAGCGTGAAGCACGTTAAAATCATCTGTCCTCACTTGCAACACTCACTACCGAGTTCCAAACTGCCTGGAAGCAACGTCAGCACAAGAACTGTTTGTCGGGAACTTCATGAAATGGGATTCCATGGCCAAGCAGCCTCACCCAAGCCTAAGATCACCATTGCCGCCATTGGACTCTGGAGCAGTGGAAACACGTTCTCTGGAGTGATGAATCACGCTTCACCATCGACTGCACTGGAGTGAAATTAATCAAATAGAAAAATGAAAGGCTAATTTCAAAGACCGTACAAATCCAGAGTGAAAATAATTAGATAGTAATTTCAGACCAGGATAGCTGAATCTATGGTATGGTGATATACTGCCCTGAACAGGTTGCAAATGGCTTACGAGAGACATAAATTCTTCCCCCTACTAAATACCACTATACAAGTTTGAAAGCTTTTTGAAGCGTGCCAAGGCCAGACAAAATGTATTCACTGTTTAAAGGATTTTCCCCCCAGAAAAGTGAGGCAAGCGAGTGAAAAAGAATAAAAATACATTAAGTGGATAAGGAATAACAGTACTTTACCACATTGTCCTAGTCCATATAGACATGAACAATATGAGACATATTCAATTTCAGACTGATTTTCAGATGATTATTATTAATACACAAACTAACATTAATGAACATAGGATGTATAAATATTCAAAAAATGTTGAATGTATTATCAGTTCATTCATCTACTTAATTGTATAGCCTAACAAGTTCAATAATGATTGACAATAAATAATTGTAATCAAATTAAAATGTTGATGCATAATAATGAGTTCATTACCTGAATGCATCTCTATAGTCTATAGGCTTTAACAAAATATTCATATGATTAGGCCTCTCATTGACTAGGCCTTAAAGAGTGTCAATCAAGTTAGGTCTGCCAAATTAATGTAGCATTGGAAAAAATACATAAATCCAGCCATAGAGTATAATCTATCATTATCAAAATAAAAATGGTTGTTTATAACATGCACAATTAGAAGCATCAATCTATATAGAGCAAGTGTGACTAAATTCAAGCCCAGTAACTTTGCTCACCGCATCCTCCTTCGATTGTCTCGTCTGGCTGCCATACAGCTGACACACTCCGATTTCATCAATCATTTGGACTTCAATTTGGTTGTCCAAAATACTATCAGCTTGCACTGCATCTTTGATGATGAACGCTTCTAATAGATCTGAAAATGATGCAATAACCATGAAGTTAACCAACTGTTTGTTTATAATGAGGGACGTCCCACGTTTAACCTGGACACATAAATAGTAGGAATTTGCGCTGGCTTCGGCCCTGACTGCATGAGAGAGAAATGAAACATCCTCACGTCGCTTCCAATCCGAGGCTCGAACACGATCTGAGCACGTGACCTGAGGCTGTTTGGTCTTTGGGCATCAACTTGGGAAAGCCTCAAGGGACAGTGCATTATAAACAATCCGCCGCATATATTGCCCAAAAAATAATATTTTTTATTTTTTTAGGTTTGGAGAAAAGTAAGGCGGGGCATCCGTTAAACAGTAATTCAACTTTGTCCAGCCTAAAGGAACTGCAAGTCCTTTTTGTGCTCCTTACAGCCTGCTTGTCACTTTAATAGGCCACAGACTGCTACCAAAGTACATTAAAGGATAAATTGATAACCCAATTTTGTACAGCTCATCTGCAATATCAGCCTGCCAGTTATCTGTGAGTCGGCGGCATGTGTGTAATGAAAGTGCCTCTGTGAATGCCGTGAGGGAATCAGGTCATCTTAGCTAAGGCTCTGCCAAAGTGATGCTATGTTCTCTCAATCTGCTCTAGAGCTATGGCTATGAACCTCATTCTGTCTTGTAGATGTGCACCTGGAAAATGTGATTTCACTGGCAGGAGGACTTTTTTCCCTCTGGCACTCTGCCTAGGTCTATATACCATCTTGGTTCAATCAAACGGATGAAGATAAGATGCATATACCTCTTTGTGAACCTGAGATTCATCCGTTTGAATGTTTTCCAATACTTACTAATCTTCTTCTTCTTCTTCTTCTTCTTCTTCTTCTTCTTCTTCTTCTTCTTCTTCTTCTTCTTCTTCTGTCTTCATTGTTATGAGGGCCCACGGCTCTCTTTTGACGATAACCATCTACTTCCGAGCCACTACTCCGGGCCGGCGTCGGGTCCCTTCCGTCACTAGGGTCTCTGGCTCAGGCAGAGTCTTTCTCAATTCATCAACATCGGTCTGTGGAGTGTGACCTCCTGGCAGCTTACCAATAGGGAAGCTGAAAGTCACTGCTGCAAAGACACACAGACACAGACAGAAAAGAAAACGATGCTACACAGTGGCGGGCCATCTTCCTCTTCTAGGGTTGGAACTCTCCTACACGTGGATCCAGGTATCTGTCTCTGTTACTTTCACCGTCATCGAGGTAGTCAGCAACACCTGGTACAGGCCTCTCCAGCTAGGGTCTTTCCAGCTCTTTCATCTGTAGTCTTTTACCGCCACAAAGTCTCCAGGGCGCAGACAATGCTCTGATTCTCCTGCTAGGTTGGGCAGAAAAGCCTTCACCGTGGAAAGAGAGTCTTAAGAACATTGTTAAGTGAGACACAGTATGCTACTGTACCATGTCTTGAGATTATGAAGTGCACATTCCTGCAGCCTGTCTCAGTCCACTAGTTTTAGAGACAGGCCCTTTGTACTTTGCCTCCAGCCACAAATACATTTGCACATAAAACATTCCATCTAACCCATAACACATTAATTACTAGAGAATAACAACACACAGTTGAAACCATGGCGACCCGTCATTCAGAGCAGGTGGAGCAGAGCAGAGCCCCATTCAGAGCAGGTGGAGAAGAGCCCCATTCAGAGTAGAGCCCCACCTGCTTTGAGCCCCACAGGCTTGCCTTACTACGTGTCACATATCAGTTTTGCAAACAATGTAAAAAATATATATATCATTTAATTAATAAAGCCACATACAAACATGGTCTCTTTTTTGCTTTCTTGAGTAAGGCAGCTCCAAAATGCAGGTGTTTCAGCCTAGCTCAGTGCTTTCTGTGGTGGTGGGGCAAGCCAGCAGAAAATAGGAGCGTTGCGCTGTGATTGGCTCAGTGTTCTGTCACTCATGGGAACACTACGTCACTTAGTAAGGGTAGACATCGAAAACTCTAGCCCTTTGGGTCCTGCCATAGAGTTACATTAGAAGTGCCCATCCAAGAAGGCTCAAGGTGATTGGCAGCAGATAAAATGACGTCAAATTATGTTATATGTACAGTAGCTTTGATTGGACTGATCATGTCAACATCTTACTTTCAAAATCTTAGCTAGCAGTCATCATCCTGAAGTTGGAAATTCGCAAATTGAACAATGAGTGGTTTGGAAGGAATCGGTGACAGTGGCTAACTGCAAGCATTGCAACTGGGAAGTCGGGAATAAATGAGCTCAGACTGGGAAAATACGTTTTGAACGGTCATCCAACTCGGAATTGTAAATAGTGTGTCATTTGGTGATTCGGGTTTCTTGATGATAATTTAACGTTGGACCAAACAGTATTCCAATTAATGTCTACTGTTGGTATTGCTTTATTCCAATTTTAATTAATTGGTAGTCGTTGAATTGTTGATTTAAGTAAATATATATATAAATTTGAGACCATGCCTTTACTTGTCCTTGATGTCATAATCTTATGGATTGGATGACATTCTAACTCTGAACCCCAGGGCACTCCATATGCATGTAGTGCAGAACGAAGTTGCAGATAAAGATAAAAAGAAGAAGCAGGTAGATTGTATCGATTCTTTAAGTCTTGAAATGTGAGTAGGGTGGAGTCGTCCACAATATCATAGAGAACATTGATCCCTCTCTCTCTCCATGCAGGAAATGATATTGGTCTGTCACCCAAGAGGAGGCCATGATTATAAAAAAGTGGCATATGGAGGTGATGTTTAATAGTATATTTGCAATGATTCCCCATTAAACGCCAAGTCATTAGTAACTGTGAAATATACGTCTTTACTAAGTTCTCCTCTATGGATCGCCAGGCCACTGGGATATTAGGGTTTAACCACATTCGTAACCGCCTCATCATGAAGGCCCAGAAATATAATTTAAAGTTTGGGAGATTTTGGCCCCCATCTATCTTTTGTCTCTGTAAAATATACATTTTTATTCGAGCTCGCTTGCCCTTCCATATACATTTTGTGATCAATGCCTGTAGTTTCTTCCAATATCCCAGTGTAGGTGAAAGAGGAATCATAGAACTGAAAAAGTTAATTTGTGGAAGTATATCCATTTTGATAATAGAAACAGAAGTCTGAAAAGAATTACAAATTAATTGTTTTGACCATCTTTGTAGGTCTGACTCTATTTGTCTGTAAACAGAGTTAAAATTTATGGTGATGGTGTTCTGTATAGATGGATATATGTCAATTCCTAAATATTTAAAATGACTAACTACTGGAATATCAGGGGAGAGGGAGGTGTTTTTCATGCTCTCATTCAGTGGTAATAATGCAGATTTTGCCCAATTGATTTTATAGCCTAAAATTAAACTGAATTCTTTAAAAAAATATTTAGAACCATGGTTAGAGAATGAGGAACGTCGCCAACGTATAGTAAAATATCATCTGCATAAAGGGAAATATGGTGGTCAGAGATATAAGCAGTGATAGGAGCATGTGTGGACCGACAGCCCTGCCTTGTCCCTCTGCTAATTGGGAATTGTGTTGAACATTGTTTCCCAGTAAGGACCATAGCAGATGGGTTGGAGTATAATACTTTGATCATATTAATAAAACTGTCTCCAAAGCCCATATGTTTGAGCACTGTCCAAAGGTACTGTCAAAAGCCTTCTCAGCATCTAATGAGAGAATAGCTGTAGGTAATTTCGAATCTGCAGCTGCATCAATAATGTGTAGAAGACGGCGAATATTGTCAGAAGCCAGGCAAGTTTTTATAAAACCTGTTTGATCATGATGAACTAAATGTGTCATATAAGATTCCAATCTTCTAGCTAATACTTCGGCATATAATTTAACATCAGAATTTAGCAAAGATATTGGACGATAATTCGCACATTCCAACAGCGAGATAATTGCTGTATTTGTATCTCGTGAAAAAGATCCTTTGGACACTGAATACTGAATCATATCTAGTAATGGCTTTCCTAAATGCTCCCAAAAAGTAATCAGTAGTTCAGGCGGGATTCCGTCAAAGCCAGGGGATTTTCCTATATTCATAGTTTGCACAGCCTCCTTGAGCTCGGTCAGGGTGAACGGAGAGTCTAATTGTGAAGCAACAGAATTAGAGAGTTGTCTGAGATTAAGAATATTAAAGAACTTGCTAGATTTCTCATCATCATGCACAGTCTTCGATGAATATAAATCTGAAAAAAGGAGCGAAACACACTGTTGATTTGCTCTGGGTCTGTATGGACTATCCCCTGTGTAGATTTTACTGCAGAAATTTTAGCAAAACCCTCATTGGTACGTAGTTTCATGGCCAGCAGACGACTAGTTCGTGCACTATTAAAATAATCATTTTGTCGTGCTTTGTGCATAATGAATTCTGCACGTTGTCTGCATAGATTGTTCATTTCTTTCTTTGTTAATTCCAGTTCACGGATATTTCTTGATGATGTATCGAATTGATGTCGATGTTGTAGGACTTTTAGGTTTGCCTCGAATTGTTTTATTTTGACAGTTTTCGTCTTATTTAAATTAGAAGAGAATGACACTACGTTGCTTCTAACAAAGCCCTTACTTGCCTCCCACAGTATTCGTGGATCTTCCACCGATCCTTGATTAATGCTAATAAACTCTGCCACTTCTGTTGCGAATTGATGTTTAAAAGTCTCATTTTTTAGGAGGCTGGAGTTAAAACACAAGCGAGCTGTAAGATTCCTTTCAGGCCTTAATTCAGCTGCACACAAAATCATGTTATGATCTGAAAGGCTAGTTGGTTTCAATTTCAATGTTGTGGAACAAGTTCTTTGACATAAAAGTGTAGTCGATTCTAGAGAAGGACTTGTGTCTTGAAGAATAATACGAGTAATCTTTGATCATTGGGTTTTTAACACACCACAAAACTACCACCGCTACATCCAGCGCCCATTGGCGCAGTGCTTCAGAACATAATCGCTGGTTCCTACCCTCTGTTTGTCCTGTTCTGTCCATCACGTGATCCCACACTGCATTAAAATCTCCTCCGACCACAAATTCTGTAAGATTATTTGAGTTTGGATTTACCAAATGGGGCAATATTCTGAAGCTGGTTGAGAGAATGCCAAGAGTGTGCAAAGCTGTCATCAAGGCAAAGGGTGGCTACTTTGAAGAATCTCTAATTTGATTAACACTTTTTTGTTTACTAGATTATTCCATATGTGTTATTTCATAGTTTTGTTGTCTTCACTATTATTCTACAATGTAGAAAATAGTAAAAATAAAGAAAAACCACGGAATGAGTCGGTGTGTCCAAACTTTTGACTGGTACTGTATATATTTTTATACTTCAAGGGGTATTAAAATGCAAAATCAAATAGCAAAATGATCCTTGGTATGACCTTTTCTTAAAACAATTCATATTGTTTTAGAGACCTAGATATTACATATAGCTTAGAGACCTAGATATTACAGGTAACATAATTACTATGGAGAATACTTTGTAGTGATACCTCATGAACATAATCTGTCATCTATCAGAAAATGCTGCAGCATCCCAATGTGTTCAGCGCTGACATAGCAGAAATAGCATCGCCGCATTCATGATTCAAACTGTAGGGGCAGCTGGCGGGGACAGCTGGTGAGGACTTACCCCAGCTAGGCGGGGACAGCTGGTGAGGACTTACCCCGGCCAATTGGCACTTCACAGGAGACTTCTCCAGCAGTGGGGGCACCAAGACGTAATCTCTCAATTCAATGTTGAATCATCAATGTCCTCTCTTCCGCTCACCTGGGGATGTTTGGCCAAAACATGAAAGAGACCAAGCAGACTTTGATGACCAGCATCCCTTATCAGTCTGACCCTTATCTTAAACCCTGTAACGGCAACCTAATTTTAACCAATTCGAAAATGAAATATTGATTTGCACGACTTTCCCCCAAAAACATATCTGAGGGGAGGCATTACACTTTTGCCTGTTGAATTACTTTTTTAAATCATACTTTCCTCTGACAAGGTTAGCTTGAATAACAAGGTATCCACTGCCATGTACTTCCATTTCCTGGGCAAAGAAATGCTTATGAAACCAGTAGGGCAACGCATGTCAAAGTAATGGTTCTGTGTGGGCGTTTGAATGGTCAGGTGTAATGTGTTGGTGGACAAGATAATGAGGTGAACATTTTCAACCAGAACCAAGGCCAACATAACCATTACAGTTCAATGGACAATAGATGAAATGGCCAAGAATAGACATGGTGATAACTTTTTACATGGAGAAACTAACAGGAAAGCTATACAATACTGAATAATAATAATAACACTTAAACCTAATTTGCTCCAGGGGTGCCGTACTACTATGGCTGACCCTGTAGGTAGGCCTTCATTGTAAATAAGAATTTGTTCTTAACTGACTTGCCCTGTTAAATAAAATAAATACATTTTTCTGAAACCAGTCATGCAAACCTGGGTCAAATATGTATTCCAGACATTTTAACTATTTTAGCTTGATAAAGCTTCTCAGACACAATAGAAACAATGACTTGGCTGGTTATAGATGGAGGAAAGGGTTGTACAAATTCAACTGTGTCTGTGCCACATAATTACTGTCTCAGCCCATAGGTAACTACCTATCCAATTATTTTATTGGAAATGTTCACCAGTTCAATACACAAGCCAGAGACTCTGACATTGATTGTTTCAAACACCTTTCTGTATACCAGCGCAGTGGAGTGGAACACAACCACAACAGCTCAAAGCAATAACGACAAGGAATTCTTTTTTTAAAGAATGACTAAAGCTGGGTTATGACTGAAGGCAGCTCAGTAGCGTGTCTGTTTATGTCTGTATACGTAATTATATAATGTATTGAACCATGCACTTTAAGATGTCTGCAATGGAAATAAGTCATTTACTTTTTAATGTACTGTATGTCCTGTCTGTATATGTTTTTTTTTTTCTTTGTCATTTAGCAGACGCTGTTACCAAGAGCGACTTACAGGAGTATTTTAGCGTTAAGTGCCTTGCTCAAGGGCGGCACATAGACACAAAAGCTGTGTTTGCTAAGGATGGGGGGAATGTGTGACACCACTCCGGCCCCTGAGGACTGAAGTTGCCTATCCCTGTTTTAGATAATCCTAAGAAAACCAATGGTCTAAACCTCATGTTTATCATAATTTGTTCAAAAATTATTGGAGTTTTTATCCTTGTAGGATGGTCAAAATTAGGTTGACTAAATCAATGGAGGCCAGACATTTTTTGGGGAAAATTGCAGCTAGGCTGGATTCTGTGCAAGAATTAAGTCTACTGGCTACCTGACAGGCTCACTTTCAAGTTGAACTCGTCATCTTTCTACTGGCTACCTGACAGGCTCACTCTCCCGTTGAACTTGTCATCTTTCTACTGGCTACCTGACAGGCTCACTTTCAAGTTGAACTCGTCATCTTTCTACTGGCTACCTGACAGGCTCACTCTCCCGTTGAACTTGTCATCTTTCTACTGGCTACCTGACAGGCTCACTTTCAAGTTGAACTCGTCATCTTTCTACTGGCTACCTGACAGGCTCACTCTCCCGTTGAACTCGTAATCTTTCTACTGGAATCTGCAGAACATCAAACAATAGAGGCTAGGGGGTAAGATGGATATAGATTGAGACGTTACATGTTTTCATATTTTAGTATATGCTTTTCATATTAATTTGAATTTGCTGTTATTCTTCGAAGATGTCTCACAAAAACAAGCATATTTCTGTGAAATGTCAAAGCCTTTTATATTTAATTCAGCTCGTCATGCAAATTTTGCAACCCACGGAAACAACTTTAAAAACGACGACCACAAAATGTAAAATCCAGATGTATTAGGTTACGAAATAGGCTAGGGCGGTATACCAGGGTATTTGGAAATAGCCAAGGGATGGTTTTTCAATACCATACATTTCTTTATACATTTTAATATTTGTAACAATTTTTTTAGTAAATACCTGCAGTCAACTTGTGCAATACATTAGGAGATAAAGCAGATTGCGTTCTTCATTTCACCTGTCACATTATTTTACATTATGAAGCTTACTTAGTTCCCCAGAACAGTTGAGCGAGTCTGTCTGTTTGTAAATAGCACAACATGAGAAAGTGGGAGCAGGTGAGTCCAGCTGTGTATTGACAGGGGTCGTGTTTTATATTGAAAATTACATGTTTCTTTTGCTTCAATAGTGTGATCAGGGACGTGCAACTATAGTTTTCCTTCACAGAAAATATATTAGTGCAACACATTTGACAAAAAAATAGCTAAATTTTTATCAGATGAAAACAGAAGTGCAATTGTATTTTGGCTGGCAGCCACACAAGTAAATACGTTTACAATGCAAAAACGATGCTTGGCCATCCTATTTCTAATGTTTAGGCCTATCATAGAAAGAAATTAGCCAGCTACATTTCATTACGTTTCGCTTAAAGTTAATCTTGCGTAAAACAAAATTGTCTGGCTACATTGAGAAACATACAGGTGAAAATCATTCAGAGAGCTGTCTGCTGATAGAATGCCTGTTCATGAATTCTCATCAGAGTTCAGAAGTGCATCTGAAGCACAAAATTAGTCTGATGCCGAACAGAAATTACAATAAGAAGCATTTTAGATCAGTGTTTACAAAACACAGCAAGATATTACTTATGCGTTTTATCATTTTTCCTGCGTGAAAAACAAAATAATTATGCGTTAACACGACCCCTAGTTTAACTTGCTATCTAAGTAAGTGGCTGAATTGATAAGGTGGCAGGGCATCATATTGTGTTAGCTTTCTGCCGTGTTTGAGAAGTCAAAGTCCTTTGGATTAGTTACAGTATTTGTACAGCTGCTACCGCTAACTTTATTTCCTTGCGTTTTTTCTCCTCTCAGTTCTCTTTGGTCTTCTTCTCCCCCCTCTTCTCCAAGCAGACAGGCCCATTGCCCTAGCAACTCCAGACTACACACAGACACAGCCTATAAACATGTTGCTGGAGAGCCAGTACTGCATGCTTCAAAAATGTCTTCATTTGCTCAATGTCTCTAGTTCAAATTTGCTTGTAAATGTCGAAACTCACCAAAAATGACATTCGGTAGCTCCTACCTATATATGTATAACTTTATGACCTGGATTGCCTGTCTATGTGATTTGTTTATTTTCATTTGCGTTTGTTAGCCTATTTAGCTAGCAGCTTCCATGAAAATTCGCTATTACTTGTGCAAATGTTGTTAGCATTCTGGTAATTTAAGAATCTAGAAGGTGATTATTGACTAGGGATTAACATTGACCTGTCTGCAACTGTTGACCTTTTCTGGTAACTTGAAAATAAGATCTCAGCAATTGTAAGTCCTATCCTCATTAAATAAAGTGTTATTTGTTCTCTAACATGGAATACAAGGTATAACACCAGAACCAACGTTTCCTTTAGTCCCCTAACACCCTACCCTAAACATTGTGACTATACAAAGCAAGTTAGCTACAAACACTTCAATGAGGACAACCTAATCAGCAAGCTAGCTATTGCTATTAGCTAGGTCAGGGAGCTGATAAACCTGCCAATAGGTTACAGACTAAAGGGGTATACTACAAAGCAGGATTAATTAGTTAGCTAGCCAGCAAAATTTGCTGAACAACCTGAATGAAGTAGCTAGCAATTGATTTTCTGGTTCATTATGACAGCTAAACATAAATGTGTTTTTGACAATGTTAGTTGAGTCAATGATACAATTCCTATTTCAAGCTTAGCTATCTTTCTAAAAAATAAAAAGTTAATTCAGGACAATTAGCTAGGCACATTAGCTAACTAGCTGGCTAACTCATTGATTCTGCTTTGTAGTACTACCATTAGCCTAACAGTAATGTTACCCCTCTGGTAGAAAGATAGCTAGCTAGCCAGCTAGATCTAGAACCGATAGGACAGGGATCATCAACTAGATTTTTTTCATGAGCTGATGGTCGGGGGGCCAGAACATAATTACAAATAATATGTTGACGGCAAATTCAAGAAGAAGGCCAAACAGATATAATGTTTCACTAAAACATAATAATTTCAAACCTTGCTTGCATTTGTATGCACTCACATGTTTCTCTCTATTATGCGTGGGAATACTTGGGAACAGATCTCTTCAATTCAAATCACTTGGAGCTGATTTCCTGGTGTTTTTAGTCTATTATGTCCATCTGGTCAGTCCCTGTTACTAAATCTGTAGTTCTGCCCCTGAACAAGGCAATTAACCCACTGTTCCTAGGCCGTCCTCGTAAATAAGAATTTGTTCTTAACTGACTTGCCTAGTAAAATAAAGGTTAAAAAATATATTTAAAAAAATACCCCATAATGACAAAGCAAAAACTAGTTTTAGGCCTTTATTAAAAATGAAAAAATATCACATTTACATAAGTATTCAGACCCTTTACTCAGTACTTTGTTGAAACACCTTTGGCAGCAATTACAGCCTTGATTCAGCTTGGGTATAATACTACAACAGATATAATATTTCACTAAAACATAATAATTTCAAACCTTGCTTGCATTTGTATGCACTCACATGTTTCTCTCTATTATGCGTGGGAATACTTGGGAACAGATCTCTTAAATTCAAATCACTTGGAGCTGATTTCCTGGTGTTTTTAGTCTATTATGTCCAGCTGGTGTAGATGGAAATGAATATGATTTAATGGACAATGCATTTAGGTGGTTCATACCTTTGAATTACTTTTCAAGTTGTGAAGTGAGAAGCAAGTTTATTTTTAAATACATGGTCATGATACAGTCCTCCAGTTGACATGCATCACAGTGTCCTTGTACTGTTGTTGTCACATGATTTTGCATGTTGTGTTGTTTAAACACTTTTATGACACCGATTTGTGAGTAACAAGTAGGTAACACTAACAAATTAATTAGCTAGTTGAGTTTACAAACTTCCCATGCATTGTTTAAGCTCCGGCTAGTCTAAATAGCTAATGTTAGCTAGCAGGGATAGCTAGCATGCGTTTTCAAAAATAACAACATCTATTTAGTTATTCACATTGATTATGTTCTGTCATAGCTAGCTACTTACTCAAAATCAAGACAGTTGTTCAAATATGTACAATGAGATTTACTATTTCAGTTCAGCGTGCCATTCACAGAGGAAGTGGGATTGTTTCAGAATGTATGGTATGTGTAACAGAATTATTTCGGGTGAGAAACAAAACTCCAGACGTGACGCTTGGCATTGAGGCCAAAGAGTTCAATCTTGGTTTCATCAGACCAGAGAATCTTGTTTCTCATGGTCTGAGAGTCTTCAGGTCCCTTTTGGCAAACTCCAAGCGGGCTGTCATGTTCGTTTTACTGAGGAGTGGCTTCCGTCTGGCAAATCTACCATAGAGGGCTGATTTGTGGATTTCCGCAGAGATGGTTGTCCTTCTTGCAGGTTCTCCCATCTCCACAGAGGAACTCTAGAGCTCTGTCAGAGTGACCACTGGGTTCCTCCCCGATTGCTCAGTTTGGCCAGGCGGCCAGCTCTAGGAAGAGTCTTGGTGGTTCCAAACTTCTTCCGTTTAAGAATGATGGAGGCCACTTCCCCAGATCTGTGCCTCGACACAATCCTGTCTCGAAGCTTTATTAACAATTCCTTCGACCTCATGGCTTGGTTTTTGGTCTGACATGCACTGTCAAATGTTGGACCTTATATTTGGACCTTATATAGACAGGTGTGTGCCTTTCCAAATCATGTCCAATCAATTTAATTTAACACAGGTGGACTCCAATCAAGTTGTAGAAACATCTCAAGCTTGATCAATGGAAACAGGATGCACCTGAGCTCAATTTCGAGGCTCATAGCAAAGGGTCTGAATACTTATGTAAATAAGGTATTTCTGTTTGCAAAAATGTCTAAAAACCTGTTTTCGCTTTGTCATTATGGGGTATTGTGTGTAGATTGCTGAGGATTTTTATTTATTTAATCAATTTTAGAATGAGGTTGTAACATAACTAAATTTAGAAAAAGTCAAGGGTCTGAATACTTTCCGAAGGCACTGTAATTCATTACCACCATTTGTACTAACATCATGATTGATTTGATGTATGCATGAATTTTTTCAATTGAACATTGATTGCAATCAATCCAACTGAGTGTATTGCATAAATATCATACAGATTTTAATACCAATTGTAATATAGAAACTAATATAATCACATAAAAGTCTAGATATGACAAAAAAACGATTAAAAAAATGTCCTTGTGAACGTGAACCTAGGTCTTATTTCAATGAACAGGGAGTATCCTGTATAAGTAGTCATTGGTTTTTGCTGGTGTGTATTTAATCCTAATTCATATTTCATCAAGTGCAAAGTCCTCCATTTTCGGTTCCATCTAATTATCCACTGTCTATAAAATCTCTTGAGGCCTAACTGTCACAAGCCAAGAGAGGAAGTGATCTGCACTAATCTACTGTAAACTGTGTGAACCTGACGCGAAAAAGGTATGCTGCCATAACCGCCTATAAAACTGTCCAAATTTTTATCACGAGCCAACTTTTAGATTTATGAGGAGAACTCATCTGACAGAGGGAACTGTTGCTTCAATCATAATCACAGTAACCTTTCAGAAATCTGCTGTGATTCAACTATGAGAAATATATCTGTTTAGAGCACAGTTTCATGATCAATTACTGTTGTCACACAGGTTGTAAAACCTTATCACAATTATATAAACATCACATGAATTTATTGAAGGCCATGAAAGTCCATAATTTTCACTTAGCTGAAAATAGACTATCCAATTAAAATGAGAGAGAGAGTGGGGCCTGTGTGGCTCATTCAATGTGCTTGTGTTTTCTGGAGTGTCACTGAAACTGGAGTGCAGTTTTGTGATTGGGACTGTTTTGCCATAGTAATAAAATATAAGAGGCAAATAATGCCGGAACTATTACTTTTCTCTGTGCCTTACAATGTTTGTACCATGTATGTGCTGCTACCATGTTTTGCTTCTGCCATGTTGTGTTGATATCATGTTGTCATGTTGTGTTGTTGTCTAAGGTCTCTCTTTATATAGTGTTGTAGTGTCTCTCTTTATGTAGTGTTGTGGTGTCTCTCTTTATGTAGTGGTGTGGTGTCTCTCTTTATGCAGTGGTGTGGTGTCTCTCTTTATGTAGTGGTGTGGTGTCTCTCTTTATGTAGTGGTGTGGTGTCTCTCTTTATGTAGTGGTGTGGTGTCTCTCTTTATGTAGTGTTGTGGTGTCTCTCTTTATGTAGTGGTGTGGTGTCTCTCTTTATGTAGTGTTGTGGTGTCTCTCTTGTCGTGATGGATGTTTTGTCCTACATTAAAATGTTTAATCCCAGCCCCCGTCCCCGCAGGAGGCATTTTGCTTCTTGGTAGGCTGTCATTGCAAATAATAATTTGTTGTTAATTGACTTGCCTAGTTAAATAAAGATTCAATAAAATAAAATAACAATTCTCAGAATCCCGTTTCACTCACTGTATTATTTACCAACAACTAAGAGTTTCTTCTGTCTCCAAGGAAACATACTATACATTCTTAGAAAAAAAGGGTTCCAAATGGATTCTTTGGCTGTCCCCATAGGATACACTTTTTGGCTTCCAGGTAGAACCCTCTGTGGAAAGGGTTGTACATTGAACCCAAAAGGGTTTTACATGGAACTAAAAGACTTCTACCTAGTACCAAAAAGGGTTCTACAAAGGGTTTTCCTGTTCGAAGAGTGTACTGTATGAGCAGAGGATGCAGGTGTTGAATCTAAATTAACACTGATTGCCTCTGACTTGTAGTTGTAATAAATTGTTTAATTGTGCTGTAAGTGATTTTTGGAGAAATGCCACAACTTTGAAAGTAATGTATTCATATTTCATAAATGCTCACAGACTTCTGAAAAGAGATTTGGATTAATAAACTGCCCTTCATATTCATCAGACATTTTACACCGTTTTATAGCTACAGTGGGGAGAACAAGTATTTGATACACTGCCGATTTTGCAGGTTTTCCCACTTACAAAGCATGTAGAAGTCTGTAATTTTTATCATAGTTACTCTTCAACTGTGAGTGACGGAATCTAAAACAAAAATCCAGAAAATCACATTGTATGATTTTTAAGTAATTAATTTGCATTTTATTGCATGACATAAGTATTTGATACATCAGAAAAGCAGAACTTAATATTTGGTACAGAAACCTTTGTTTGCAATTACAGAGATCATACGTTTCCTGTAGTTCTTGACCAGGTTTGCACACACTGCAGCAGGGATTTTGGCCCACTCCTCCATACAGATCCTTCAGGTTTCGGTGCTGTCACGGGGCAATACGGACTTTCAGCTCCCTCCAAAGATTTTATAATGGGTTCAGGTCTGGAGACTGGCTAGGCCACTCCAGGACCTTGAGATGCTTCTTACGGAGCCACACCTCAGTTGCCCTGGCTGTGTGTTTCGGGTCGTTGTCATGCTGGAAGACCCAGCCACGACCCATCTTCAATGCTCTTACTGAGGGAAGGAGGTTGTTGGCCAAGATCTCGCGATACATGGCCCCATCCATCCTCCCCTCAATACGGTGCAGTCGTCCTGTCCCCTTTGCAGAAAAGCATCCCCAAAGAATGATGTTTCCACCTCCATGCTTCACGGTTGGGATGGTGTTCTTGGGGTTGTACTTATCCTTCTTCTTCCTCCAAACACGGCGAGTGGAGTTTAGACCAAAAAGCTCAATTTTTGTCTCATCAGACCACATGACCTTCTCCCATTCCTCCTCTGGATCATCCAGATGGTCATTGGCAAACTTCAGACGGGCCTGGACATGCGCTGGCTTGAGCAGGGGTACCTTGCGTGCGCTGCAGGATTTTAATCCATGACGGCGTAGTGTGTTACTAATGGTTTTCTTTGAGACTGTGGTCCCAGCTCTCTTCAGGTCATTGACCAGGTCCTGCCGTGTAGTTCTGGGCTGATCCCTCACCTTCCTCATGATCATTGATGCCCCACGAGGTGAGAGCTTGCATGGTGCCCCAGACCGAGGGAGATTGACTGTCATCTTGAACTTCTTCCATTTTCTAATAATTGCGCCAACAGTTGTTGCCTTCTCACCAAGCTGCTTGCCTATTGTCCTGTAGCCCATCCCAGCCTTGTGCAGGTCTACAATTTTATCCCTGATGTCCTTACACAGCTCTCTGGTCTTGGCCACTGTGGAGAGGTTGGAGTCTGTTTGATTGAGTGTGTGGACAGGTGTCTTTTATACAGGTAACGAGTTCAAACAGGTGCAGTTAATACAGGTATGAGTGGAGAACAGCAGGGCTTCTTAAAGAAAAACTAACAGGTCTGTGAGAGCCGGAATTCTTACTGGTTGGTAGGTGATCAAATACTTATGTCATGCAATAAAATGCAAATTAATTATTTAAAAATCATACAATGTGATTTCCTGGATTTTTGTTTTAGATTCCGTCACTCACAGTTGAAGTGTACCTATGATAAAAATTACAGACTTCTACATGCTTTGTAAGTAGGAAAACCTGCAAAATCGGCAGTGTATCAAATACTTGTTCTCCCCACTGTATGTTTTATGCAAATGTCCTTCATACTTGCAATATAGACTAAATAAAGAATACTTAATTTATATAAATTGATGCAATTGGTAAGAAACACAGTCATGTGAGAGGCGAAAAGATTCCTTGGCAACAATTAGAGTGCTTAATATAGTGCCTAGAAAGCCCTGGGTTTGATGGGTAAGCGGCTTCCTTTTAGATTTTTCCAAGCTACCCGTAACACAAGTCTCTCTGTCAACAGAGAGTTTAGGATACCTGGCTTGGTGCTGGACTAAGTGTGTGTGTGTGTGCGTGCGTGCATGTGCGTGTGCATGCGTGTGTTGTGTGCCTTGTGCCACTCTGACTGGATTACATGCTTGGCAGCCTGCTGGAATGGTGGGTCCCAAAACCACCACCAAGCCTGCTTCATCAGACAGAGAAAAGGGCTTGATCTTACTATTCAGTTGGATGCATTGGTCCAGAACCTTCTAAAAATAGTAGTAATTTCCAGTTACTCATAGGTAAAAAAAATAAAAACAAATGACCATGAATTATGAGTGCAATGTACTCTAGTGTCTGCAGTGCTGCAGTGGTTGAGCAATGTTCCTCAAACAAGGTGCTTTTTTCAGACGGCAGGCATGACGCCTGTAGGGGGGAGATTATTGCAGTCCCCTCCACTATGACATACTGTACTACTGCCTGTGACGTACTCCTCGGGCAGCCTCATTCAGCAGCGAAAATGCAATTTTCCCCTCAGTGTGATTGGGTGGTGAGCTGACCATTTCTCAAAGTGTAAGATTTATTAAGGTACATTGCATAGACTGAGTGGTTTCTCTCAGGAATAAATGTTTGTTTATTTTATATCAAGATAATGTCCTGTGTAATGTTTCTGAAAATAGGTACATGTTTGGACTGGTTTTTCTCAGGAATAAATGTTTGTTATTAGATGACAGGATTGCATCCAGGACATTGGTCCTCAACCAGGACCTTGGTTTCCACACAGGACCTTGGCTTCTTTAAAGGTACAATCTGCAATACTGCTGCTCAATGGTCATTGCAATTAAGTTAATCGTACTGTATACCCATTCACTCTTGAAGAATTTAACAAAAAAATGCCTCATGAGCTGTCTTACCCCATTAGAACACAACATATAAAGTGTTTTTTTTTGTATTTTGAGGATTTATTTAGAATACATTTTTTATTTAGAATATAGCTTCAAAAGTTAATAACTATCAAACTGATATCATGGACTGTCAGTCATCGCATACATAACATACATCGAATTTGGAAGTGGTTACATTTCTCCATCCCCATCCCTCAGCGTTATAACAAGCCAGGTGACTATACTGATTGGCTTGAGGTTGCCCATGAATGAAATCCAACAAAGAACAGACTAGGTTGATGTGAGCCAAATCCTGGATGGTTACTTCCTGCCTCCAGACATCAGTGGACAGACAAACAATCTGAAGCCTGTCGCCTGACACATTATTTGAGGAACCAAAAGGGATTATTACCCTTTTCACAGATCTTCAGAATAAACACTTAATTCATAAAGACTGAGAAAATCTATTTCAACATTTTCTTTGATAGCTTGAAAGTCTACTGAATTGATCACATACAGTGGCGACTTTAGCATTTAAATCTTGGTGGGGCAAAACAACACTTAACAATACATTCATTGCATTATAATAGTCCCAACAACAGAGTCCCAACGCCTTACCACTGCTACACCTGACTATCAGCAGAACCTTGTCTGGCTGCGAAACAGTTCATTCAGCCTAATTTATTGCCCCCCAAAAAACAGAGATCATATGGCTGACTTGCTTAAACAAATGTGGTTTCTACTGACAATTGAGATGGTCAAACTTTTACATAAGGGGACGACGAGTGGATAAGAGGCAATCCGGAATTTTGATTAAGACAATAATGAGTGAGCTAGGACGTAGTCAATATAACTATTTGTTGAGCACTTTTGAAATGTACAGCGACAGAATTCAGAACATGGGCCATTCTTACAGTGTTCTCCCTGTACACCAAGTCAGAACCGTAGGATAAATAAAGAGGGCATGTAAGCAGACAATGAAAGCTCTTACAATATTTGATGATGACATTTCTCTAAAACAGGCTATAGGCTACCGGTGCACCACCAAGTCAGAACAGTAGGCTAAGTTATGAGGGGAAAAGGGACCAGATTATTAGGGTGAAGCACATGGGCTACTAACAGTTTACTACACAACAACCACTTAGTATTACTTTCTTAGCTACAGTATACATATCTCCCTGGCATATTACATCACTTATGCAGCAGCATACAATACATTTTTGGACTCACCTTGTTGTGCTGTGCTCAATTGAACAGGAAGGTGCCGCGGCCGTCCTTCGTGGGCAAATTTTGTCATCCAACTTTATCATCAAAGTCTGGCATTCTCTGGATTTATGGTGCTTTCAAGACAACTGGGAACTCGGAAAAAAACAAGGTTGAATCATGATGATGTCAGTGATCTTCAGGTTGGAGCTCTAGAAAGAGACCAGAGTTCCCGACTTGCAATTTCGAGTTGGATGACCGTTCAAAATGCATTTTCACAGTCGGAGCTAGTTTTTTTCAGTGTTCCTCACTGAAGTCTGTCTTTTTCTTTGCAACTCTGCCTAGAAGGCCAGCATCCCAGAGTCGCCTCTTCACTGTTGACGTTGAGACTGGTGTTTTGCGGGTACTATTTAATGAAGCTGCCAGTTGAGGACTTGTGAGGCATCTGTTTCTCAAACTAGACACACTAATGTACTTGTCCTCTTGCTCAGTTGTGCACTGGGGCCTCCCACTCCTCTTTCTATTCTGGTTAGAGCCAGTTTGCGTTGTTCTGTGAAGGGAGTAGTACACAGCGTTGTACGAGATCTTCAGTTTCTTGGCAATTTCTCGCATGGAATAGCCTTAATTTCTCAGAACAAGAATAGACTGACGAGTTTCAGAAGAAAGGTCTTTGTTTCTGGCCATTTCGAGCCTGTAATCGAACCCACAAAAGCTGATGCTTCAGATACTCAACTAGTATAAAGAAGGCCAGTTTTATTGCTTCTTAAATCAGCACAACAGTTTTCAGCTGTGCTAACATAATTGCAAAAGGGTTTTCTAATGATCAATTAGCCTTTTAAAATGATAAACTTGGATTAGCTAACATTGGAACACAGGAGTGATGGTTTCTGATAATGGGCCTCTGTACGCCTATGTAGATATTACATAAAAAAATCATTTCCAGCTACAATAGTCATTTACAACATTAACAATGTCTACACTGTATTTCTGATCAATGTTATTTTAATGGACAAAATTTGCTTTTCTTTCAAAAACAAGGACATTTCTAAGTGACCCCAAACTTTTGAACGGTAGTGTTCATCTAACTGGTTTTTCCATGCATCATCAAGACCAGTTAGCAGCCTTGGGTTAACAATAGCTGGTGCGCAATCTCTAAAGTTAAGTAAGTCTCAAGCTTGGTTTTTGCCTGTCATGATAAGCTACAGACCATACTATTTCCCAAGAGACTTTTCATCTATATTTTTCATAGCTGTCTATTTAGCATCACAAACCGATGCTGGCACTAAGACCACACTCAACAAGCTGTATAGGGCAATAAGCAAACAAGAAAATGCACTTCCAAAGGTGAAGCTTCTCATGTCCTTAATGATTACAAGCATACCCATAACATGATGCAGCCACCACCATGCTTAAAAATATGAAGAGTGGTACTCAGTGATGTATTGAATTGGATTTGCCCCAAACACAACACTTTGTATTCAGGACAAAAAGCTTTTTTGGGATTTGCCAATTGTTTTTGCAGTATTATTTTAGTGCCTTAGTGCAAACAGGATGCATGTTTTGGAATATTTATATTCCTGTACAAGCTTCCTTCTTTTCACTCTGTCATTTAGGTTAGTATTGTGGAGTTACTACAATGTTGTTGATCCTATCACAGCCATTAAACTCTGTAACTGTTTTAAAGTTACCATTGGCCTCTGAGCGGTTTCCTTCCTCTCCGGCAATTGAGTTAGGAAGGACACCTGTATCTTTGTAGTGACTGGGTGTATTGATACACAATCCAAAGTGTAATTAATAACTTCCCCATGCTCAAAGGGATATTCAATGTCTGCCCTTCTTTACGAGGCTTTGGAAAACCTCCATGGTCTTTGTTTATGAATCTGTGTTTGAAACTCACTGCTCGAAGGAGGGACCTTACAGATAATTGTATGTGTGTGATACAGAGATGAGGTAGTCATTCCAACATCATGTTAAACACTATTAATTCACACAGAGTCCATGCAACTTATTATGTGACTCATTACTGGTAGCCCGTGTATATGGACAAGTTTTTACCTCGTACCCCTGCACATTGACTCGTTACTGTCACCCTGTGTATGTGGACAAGTTAATACCTCGTACCCCTGCACATTGACTCAGTACTGGTACCCAGGGTATATAGCGACTGGTGAACCGTGTACAATGGGCATGAAATATTTGATTTGAAAGTATTACAGAATCATATTATAGACTCTCTACAAGTAATAAACAGCTGGCAATAACGGAACACAGCTGCTGCTTTCTGGGCTATGTTTTGTTTCCAGAGGGTAGCTCTTCTGTAAGTGAAGAGAAGAGACTGACATCAGACACAGCGCTATACTCTGCATCACTCATTGTTACCTAACAAAACTCTTTCTCAAATTGTGTTCTTTACACATTAAAACACGCATGACACATTGGCTTGTGGGCTGTAACAACCCTGTTGATACTAAATGTGATACCAAGCCACAATGTCAAATGCTTTGACAGTTTTGACATGATAAGTGGATTGGATGGGGAAAACTGATTTGTCATTCATATGAGATCTACTGTAAAGTGTTTGATGAAAAATGCATCTCAGCCAAAACCTTTTATTGCTCCATTATATAGAGGGAAGGTTTATTGAACATTACCATGTTGGACTAATACTTATTACAGTGTTTGATAGATGACGCTTTATTTGAGTGCTTATAAAAACATTCATGATATGTCAAAATTCAGAATTTAAGTATATTTAGAAAAGCAAAATTTGCTGATTAACATGCATATTTATAATTTTGTCATGAAAATATTAGTTATTTGATATACTGTACATCGTAGATATTTTGAGTCACATACTCACGTTTCAAATTTACAACAATAATTTAGAAAGTGCACACCATACAATGTTCACCATGGTAACATTAAGTGCAGCCACCGATTTTAAGACAATTCAGGGATTTTGTCAAAACGCTTGTAATTGCAAAATTGTTAATACAGAAAATGTCACTTTTACAATAAAAAGTTACATATATATATATATATATTTCTTATAATATAGAAATATATCAAGCAAGTACATCTAGTTCGGAATGAACAGTCACACCCCAGACCTGGGTTCAAATACTATTTAAGATATTTCAATTACTTTCACATTCATTTCCGAAGTAAGTATTTTGATATTTTTACTTAATTAAGCATGCATTTGAACCCAGGTCTGGCACAATCCAATGGCTTTGTCTCTGTAAACCTGTAAGCACTGAAATATATCAGCAGCATTATCATAATGATGGCACATTTTGGAGGTGGGCAAGTCATCTGCCAAGTTAAAAATGACAAACAGTATTTAATACAATATCTGGAAATGTTTTAATCACTTTAATACGTTTTGATATTCTGCACTGCTACAGTAAAGGCAATATTTATTTATTTATTTTTATTTCACTTTTAGTTATTCTTGGGATCCCAATTGAAGCCAGGATCTCATTCTCAATAGTGCACTGAGAACAAACAATTCACAAATCAGCATGATAATTCAATAAAACAGCAAAAAATGAAACTACAAGATACAACAACACAAATAAATTATTACAATCAGCCAAAACACTCGCAAACCTCAGTGAATGTATTCCACATCAGTGTTCCTAAACTGCACTGCTGGCACCAGAGATTCAAGATGTAATGAGGATTGTAAATTATTCCAAACATGAAGGGCGTTAAAACTAAAGGCTGGTTGGTAGAGACACGAGGGACCTCAAAGAGTTAACCAACTCTGTGAGCGGGTTTGGTGCCTCGTGTTTTGCTACTTTATCAGAGAAGTGAGATACGTTGGAAGCTTGTGCAGCAGAGCTTTCTAAACAAAAAGAGAGAAATTAAGTGATTTACGGGAATTTAGAGAGGTCCAGCCGACCTTCTGATAAAGCATGCAGTGATGAGTATTAAACCTGTCACCTTCTGATAAAGCATGCAGTGATGAGTGTTAAACCTGTCACCTTCTGATAAAGCATGCAGTGATGAGTATTAAACCTGTCACCTTCTGATAAAGCATGCAGTGATGAGTGTTAAACCTGTCACCTTCTGATAAAGCATGCAGTGATGAGTGTTAAACCTGTCACCTTCTGATAAAGCATGCAGTGATGAGTATTAAACCTGTCACCTTTTGATAAAGCATGCAGTGATGAGTGTTAAACCTGTCACCTTCTGATAAAGCATGCAGTGATGAGTGTTAAACCTGTCACCTTCTGATAAAGCATGCAGTGATGAGTGTTAAACCTGTCACCTTCTGATAAAGCATGCAGTGATGAGTATTAAACCTGTCACCTTCTGATAAAGCATGCAGTGATGAGTATTAAACCTGTCACCTTCTGATAAAGCATACAGTGATGAGTGTTAAACCTGTCACCTTCTGATAAAGCATGCAGTGATGAGTGTTAAACCTGTCACCTTCTGATAAAGCATGCAGTGATGAGTGTTAAACCTGTCACCTTCTGATAAAGCATGCAGTGATGAGTGTTAAACCTGTCACCTTCTGATAAAGCATGCAGTGATGAGTGTTAAACCTGCCACCTTCTGATAAAGCATGCAGTGATGAGTGTTAAACCTGTCACCTTCTGATAAAGCATGCAGTGATGAGTGTTAAACCTGTCACCTTCTGATAAAGCATGCAGTGATGAGTGTTAAACCTGTCACCTTCTGATAAAGCATGCAGTGATGAGTGTTAAACCTGTCACCTTCTGATAAAGCATGCAGTGATGAGTGTTAAACCTGTCACCTTCTGATAAAGCATGCAGTGATGAGTGTTAAACCTGTCACCTTCTGATAAAGCATGCAGTGATGAGTGTTAAACCTGTCACCTTCTGATAAAGCATGCAGTGATGAGTATTAAACCTGTCACCTTCTGATAAAGCATGCAGTGATGAGTATTAAACCTGTCATCTTCTGATAAAGCATGCAGTGATGAGTATTACACCTGTCACCCGTGATAAAGCGAAGCCCGCTACGCTACGGCTGCTGCATTCTGATAAATGGTTTCACCATAATCAAGAACTGTCAGGAAGGTTGCCTGTACAACCTGCTTCCTGCTGTTTAGGGAGAGGCATTATTTATTTCTATAACAGAAGCCTACTTTAAATCTCAGCATCTTAACTAGGTCATCCGTATGTTTTTTAAACATACAATTTTGGTCAATCCAAAAGCCCAGATATTTATAGGCTGGAACCTGCTCGATGAGAGAACCATCCAATGCATAAATGTGTAAACCATCTGAAATATTTCAACGAGAATTTGAAAATGGCATACATTTAGTTTTTCCCACATTAAGTATGCATTTTAAATCAACCAGGGCTTTCTTCAATGCAACAAAATCAGACTGCAGCTCTAACATAGCCTGGTCAGCAGTAGGGGAATACTGTACAAAACAAATGCTTTTCGCAAACTAACACTCGCACTTAACATTTATCCCCCCCCTTACTAGCTCTGACTTTGCTTATGTCTACTTTAATGAGGAAAAGTGAACTTACTATGGTTGCGATACAGTATGTGGTTGTCCCACCTAGCTATCTTAAGATGAATGCACTAATTGTAAGTCGCTCTGGATAAAAGCGTCTGCTAAATGACTAAAATGTCAATGTAAATCACAGTAAGCTATAAAAAATAAAGAGAGTCGCACACTCCATATATATAACCTCCCAGTGGGCCAACCACATACTGTATCAAAGTCAATATTCAGACCACTAGGGGTCAATCAGGTGTAAGAACACTGACTATCCAGTAGCAGCTCACTTTGTTGAAACATCTCCTCCCTCAAATACACAGGCATTGAGCATGTTTACTTTGATCTCAGGCCCTTCTTAACACCAATTATATTTTCTGTGAACAACAGGTCTTGTAAATGAATATATTCTTTCTACAGCTTATCAGGGTACACCCAATATGTCCGCCCTGTTGATGATGCTTGTTGTGCATTATGGTTGAACCAAAAGATTACATGTAACAAAAACATTTAATGAAATTAGATATTTTTTAAAATATAGGTGAAATTAAATTAAACAATGTATGTTGATGCTAATGTTATGCTAATGCTAACAATGGCCTAATATAGTCAATATGCTGTGTTGTCTTTTAACAGTTTCGCTCAATTCATTCTGATTAACCTAGCAATTACAACATACCCTTCACTATTGTCATTGGTTGCACTAATTGCACTGTTTGTCTACATAACTTGGTTCAAGCATTCATGACATTACCCTGTAGAAGGCACAGTGATGCTGAAAAGTTGGCGACTCGCTTTGTTTTTATAGCTTCCAGTTTATTCTCCGTTACTCAGCAACTCTACACTAAATAATGTTCTCTGGGGGTGCTCCAGCTCATGCTTTGTATTAATGTAAATAACAGTGTCATCTGCATACAGATGAATGTTACAGGTTTTTTCAGATAGACCAATATTATTTATACAAATAGTAAGGACAGGTCCCAAAATTGACCCCTGCGGGACACCTTTAGTAATAGAGCTCCACAGTGGAGGTGTCATAATACCCATAAAACCTAGCGGTCAAACAGGGAAATGGTTCCAATCATTTTTCCACCATAAATGTTTACCATAGGGAATTTTTGAAATGTAGTCTTACTCTGGCGTGACATTTTGTCTCGGACAAGGTGACTTGTATCAATATATTTGCCTCTATTTACTCTCAGTAGACATCATGCAAGACTACAAATCCCTGCAAGCTCCTGCACGTCATCTTTGCTAAAAGGTATTGTGTCAATTTAAAACTTGCACAAGACAGTTCACAGAAAGAAATGTAGCCAATTTATTCATTACAAAATGTAGCTAACATTAGATAGTTAATCAGAGATTGTTACTTTTGCCTCAATTTGGCAGGCTCGTCCAGATCATCATGGCATTTGTAGCAGCTAATTAGCGTTTTTGGGGGGTAAATTAAGGGGAATATATTGATAAAAGTAACCTTGTCCTAGAGATTTACACGGTTATCAAAACGTCATGCCAGGGTAAGCCTACATGAAACACAGCCGGGAGAGACTTACACAGTTATCAAAACGTCACATGAAACACAGCCAGGAGAGATTTACACGGTTATCAAAACGTCACATGAAACACAGCCGGGAGAGATTTACACGGTTATCAAAACGTCACATGAAACACAGCCGGGAGAGATTTACACGGTTATCAAAACGTCACATGAAACACAGCCATGAGAGATTTACACGGTTATCAAAACGTCACATGAAACACAGCCAGGAGAGATTTACACGGTTATCAAAACGTCACATGAAACACAGCCGGGAGAGATTTACACGGTTATCAAAACGTTACATGAAACACAGCCGGGAGAGATTTACACGGTTTTCAAAACGTCACATGAAACACAGCCGGGAGAGATTTACACGGTTATCAAAACGTCACATGAAACACAGCCATGAGAGATTTACACGGTTATCAAAACGTCACATGAAACACAGCCCTTATGTTAAGTGTTTCTAAAATTCCTATGGAAAAAATGAATGGTGAAAAAACAATTGATAATTTGACTTGACACCATTGTGTCCTGTCTGTGAACATTTGTACGAAAACCACATTAACTGACGATGCAATATGAAAAGAAATGGGAGGAGACTAATAATAAACCCAAACTGAGAACCTTTTGTTTGATTAAGGGTGAATTTGTTTGTTAGAGATATATTATGTATAACCTACCTAAAAGCAAGAGATCGCTAAGTAAGATCAGGGATATTTCCTCTGCGTATTGAAACAGGTCGATATTGTGGTGAAGTAGAAGAGAAAAGACTATGTAACTATGGTGACCTCGAATAGATAGAGAATTCAATTCATTTTATCCTCTATTGCCCTTTCTACCATGATATATGCTTCCAGAAATCCCACCAGATTTATCCTGGCATTATGTGGCTGATGAAGAGAAACTGAAATAGTTTTTTGTCCATTGTGTATATCTGTTTACATAATGTTGTTATAAAGCCTGGAATAAAAGAAAAAGGGTGACTTTATAAAAATTATAAAAATATTTAGCTCCAGATATATAGCAAAGTTCACGTGCATGTACACTGGGGGCCAAAAGTTTGGAATTTTACTCATTCAAAGGTTTTTCTTTATTTGCAAATTTTTTTACATTGTAGAATAAAAGTGAAGACATCAAAACTATGACATAACACATATGTAATCATGTAGTAACCGAAACATAATAGCCACTTTTGCCTTGATGACAGCTTTGCACACTCCTGGCATTCTCTCAACCAGCTTCACCTGGAATGCTTTTCCATCAGTCTTATAGGAGTTCCCACATATGCTGAGCACTTGTTGGCTGCTTTTCCTTCACTGCGGTCCGACTTTAAATTTGGTTGAGGTTGGAACCAAAAATCTCAAATTTGGACTCCAGACCAAAGGACAGATTTCCACCGGTCTAATGTCCATTGCTCATGTTTCTTGGCCCAAGTAAGTCTCTTCTTATTATTGGTGTCCTTTAGTAGTGGTTTCTTTGCAGCAATTCAACCATGAAGGTCTGATTCACATAGTCTCCTCTGAACAGTTGATGTTGAGATGTGTCTGTTACTTTTACTTGGGCTGCAATCTGAGGCTGGTAACTAATGAACTTATCCTCTGCAGCAGAGGTATTTCTGGGTCTTCCATTCCTGTGGTGGTCCTCATGAAGCTGGTTGAGAGAATGCCATGAGTGTGCAAAGCTATCATCAAGGCAAAGGGTGGCTACCATGAAGAATCTCAAATATAAAATATATTTTGATTTGTTTAACACTTTTTTGGTTACTACATGATTCCATATGTGTTATGTTAGAGTTTGAGGTCTTCACTTTTATTCTACAATGTAAAAAATTGTGCAAATAAAGAAAAACACTTGAATGAGTAATATTCCAAACTTTTGGCCCCTAGTGTATATAGATTGTGTAGGCCTATATCTCTCACACTCTTTGTGCCAGACCAGGTTTAAACCTCATCTGTTTCATTTTTGCTGTATTTATTTATTTGTATTATTTTTCCTGCTCTAGTGTTATTATTATTATTTCTTGGATAACCTTATTTACTAGTATGTATTGATTTGTTTTTCACACTTTATGCGATGCACACTGCACAGAACACCGGTAAGGGATGGGTTTGACACGAAAATAAAATGTAATTCATTCATTCATTTGATAGTTCCTAAACCACTTGCACATCATATACACATATAATAAACAACAATTTAGCACAGAACAGAACAAAAGCTGCTTTACATAGATTTAAAGCTGATTGGTAGGCTACATAAATCTTCTGATTTTTAAATTAATAATATAAAGCCATTGACTCTGGAAGCAAACAATAATGTAATTGTAAACAAACAAACTGATAATTTTGATCTCATGGATGGTCAGTTCTTGCGCCTATAGCTATGTCTATCAATTTGACAGTGGTTACATTCCTCCAGCCCCATCCCTCAGCTGTTTAACAAAAGTGGTGGGGTGGCCGCTTTGTTGTATTTTTTAATCGCCAGTTGACCCTTAAATAACAATCTTCTTGAATTAAGTTCTGTCAAGGAAGAGTTACTCAATGTGAATGTTGTTGTCCACAGAACATTATCCTATTACAGTGTGTTCAGTATACCAGTCTGCAAAGAAACTGCGTCCATATTAGTTGATGTTGCTTCATTTCAGTGTTCTGCCCAAAAGTTCAACATTTTAATAACTCTACCTGACAGAAATTCTAATGCATCATTCTGCATTCAAATACTTGTCAGCCTCTCCAGAAAAAGGCGACCGTGCAATCGATGCTCGTGCCATGTTGCACTTCAGCATCTAGGCGCATCATGTGTCAGAGCTTTGTGTCAGAGCACTGTGGTTACCTGGGTGACTTCCGAGCTCATGTCATCGTTGGGCTGGCAGTGTGAGTCCAACGACAACATACCTAGTCATACCTGTTGATTGGACCTCTCCACCGTGACGGCGCTGGAGTGCTGCTGGCGCTGGTGCTGGTGGTGCTGGTACTGCTGGCGGGTACGAGAAGAATTCTGCAGCTCCAGCGCCGAGGCACTCAGAGGGATGCAGAACTCACGGAAGCAGCGTTTGAAGTTCTCGTCCAGGAAGGCGTAGAGGACGGGATTCAGGCAGCTATTGGTGTAGCCCAGAGCGATGCAGAAGTGCCAGATGATGGACTGCAGCAGGGAGCTGGGGAAGTTGATCGTGGCTTTGATGATGACGTAGATGTGGATGGGCGTCCAGCAGATGATGAAGACAGCTACCACCACCAGGACCATGCGGGTGATGCGCCGCAGGTTACGGTCCTTCTCCTTGGAGCCGGACAACATGCGCACACTCTTCAGACGCAAGATCATTAGCCCGTAGCACACGGTGATGATGAGGACCGGGATGATGAAGGCAAAGATGAAGACGCAGATCTTCAGAAGATTCTCCCAGTACCAGGACGGGTGCGGGAAGATCAAAGTGCAGTCGATGATTCCTGAACATGTGGAGATTGAGTACAAGACACAGTTGAAGGAACGTAGCACATGAGAAAACCAATAGCTTCACAGCAGTCATTTTCACAAGTAGATAAAGCTACATAGGCCCTGAAGCATTGCTCATAATGTTAGCCATAAAAGTCAGCTATGTTCTCATTTGTTTGTATTCCCCAAGCTGACATCAGATAGAGTTCCTTCATGAGACTGCCAATAACACCTATCCTCCTATAACCAATAACAAGAGTTAAGATGGTTTTTACAGGAATTTTGAAAACCTAATTCAGGAGTCACGCATCACAAATTTTGCTGACAAATTTCTATCCCACTATTACTACTGAAATGGTGAACTTTCAGACTACATGGTGGAAGCTGCTAGTGTATGTTCATATTAATCATCTTTAAAGATGCACTATGTAGAAATCGCTCTGCCATTTCCATTTCCTGGTTGCTAAAATTCTAATTTCAGTTTATGTGACAAAACAATCAAGTATAGTATAGCGCCTACATTCTCAACTGGCGGACCGCGGACCGGATCCGGACCCAGAACGGGGTCAATACGGACCGCAGATCCCGAAGAAAAAACTGCTTTAAAACTGAAATGAAAAACCCTGCCCCATGAAAACTGTGTAGAATTGCGGGAAATGTACTTTAAACTGCAACATTTTCTCTCCACCAACAACTGGGGTGTGAACAGTTTGGGGTCACATGGGTTGTGAGGTGGGGGTTTGTTACTACGCCGATAAATTACATTCATATGTAATTTACGCCCATACATTCAAAGTTCATATGTCACATGTAAACCTAAATAAAGGATATGAAAGTTTTCTTATTATATGATAATAAAAAAAATGTAATAGCTAACAGGGCACTATTTCTCTCTATGACTCAGACCCAGACCATGCGTAGAACAGCAAAGTTCTTTATTTAAAATGAACTGTCAAACATAATTGTTATTCTCTCGCTACTGTGACATTATGGATAGGCTGTCTATAATAGGGGATCAAAGAAAAACAGCATGGTGAAACGTACTGTCGTACTTGCCATTATCGTTTACAGTAGTTAAGGCAGTGAACATGACAGGCAGACCGATGGCAGAGGACAGGATCCAGTTGCACACGTTGACAATCTTGGCGTTACGGGGTGTGCGGAAGTCTAAGGCCTTGACGGGGTGGCACACTGCAATGTAACGGTCAATACTCATGGTGGTCAAGGTGAAGATACTGGTGAACATGTTGTAGTAGTCGATGGATATCAATATCTTGCACAGCACATCTCCAAACGGCCAGGTCCCCATCAGGAAGTTGACACTCTGCAAGGGCAGCGTACTGGTGGCTAGTGCATCAGCCAAGGCCAGGTTGAAGATGTAGATATTTGTGGCGGTTTTCATTTTAGTGTATCTGGAAAGACAACATACAGAAAGGAAAATGGAGGATGACAAATAATCAGCAGCTTGTCCATCTCAAAACCATAGACTCTATCTTTGGTTCACCTTGCCGTTCACGTCTTATCGCTGTTTCTCTGACAAATCATGCAAAATATTGGATTTATAAGGAATTTATATTACAAACACACAGATATATGGTGTATTGACATAGGCATACATACACTACTGTTAATTAATTTTAATCCAATTTCTCTTTCTTACACAGTTACTTACTGGGTAGCTCTCAAAACGTTGCACATGGTTGGCTGCGTGTGAACTACAATTCCTCCGACGCTGTGTTTTAACGTTTAGAATGTCAATAATCATCACTTTGTGAAACGGTTCTCGAAACATATGCTGACATGCCTTTTATCTTTCTGTCAGGCTCTGGCCATAGAGAAGCTTTGCTTCTCTATAGTTCTATGGTCAGAGTCTGGCAGATCTAGTATTTCTACTTCTGTGGTGTTATGTGTGGGATCCCTAATTAGAGGCAGCTGCATTGCATTACCTCTAATTAGGGATCCTACTTATATGTCTGTGTTCCACTCGTAATGCGTGGTTCATTGTTATGTTGTCTCGTGTCGTGCTACGTGTGTTTCAGTTTCATTATATATTGTATTTGTTATTTTGTATAGTTCGTCATTCAGTTAAATAAACATGTCGAACTATCGATACGCTGCGCCTTGGTCTCTCTACACACCCGAACGTGACAGAATGAACCACCACCCGACCAAGCAGCGTAAAACTGGAGCTAAGGAGGAGAAAGGAAGACAGCGGCGTTATGGAGGTAAAGGAGCCCGTAGTCAACCCCAGGAAAATTTCGGGGGGGGGCTATGGGGGTGGTCTGGCAAGGAAGAGGACGCGCCAGTACCACTATCCATTTGGGATTCGCTGATGCCGAAATACAAGTGGGGGGCGCAAAGCAAGAGGGAAGAGAAGGAGTTAGAGGCATATTATGGAGGCATATTAGAAGAGATGAGGGAAAAGGAGGAATATTTGGAGAAACATTTTGGAGAAGTTCTGGAGGAAATGTGGGAGATAGCAGAGGAGGTTGAAGAGGAAATGTCGGAGTGGAATGATCCGTGTCCAGTCGCCTACTCCACTCCCATGAAAGAGCAGTCCGCTTTACCGGTACCCAGTCGGGGTCCGGCCGTCTGCTCTACTCCAATGCCAGAGCAGTCCGCTCCACCGGTGCCCAGTCTGGGTCCGGCCGTCTGCTACACTCCAGTGCGCCTCTCCAGTCCGGTACGTCATGTGCCTGCTCCTCGCACTCGCCCTGAGGTGCGTGTCACCAGTCCGGTGCCATCAGTGCCGACTCCACGCACCAAGCCTCCAGTGCGCCTCTCCAATCCGGTACGTCAGGTGCCTGCTCCTCGCACTCGGCCTGAGGTGCGTGTCACCAGTCAGGTGCCATCAGTGCCGACTCCACGCACCAAGCCTCCAGTGCGCCTCTCCGATCCGGTACGTCAGGTGCCTGCTCCCCGCACTCGCCCTGAAGCGCGTGTTATTAGTCATGTGCCACCAGTGCCGACTCCACGCACCAGGCTTCCAGTGCGCCTCCCCAGTCCGGTACGTCCCGTGCCGACTCCCCGCACTCAACCTCCAGTGCGTGTGCCTAGCCAGGTTCCTCCAGTTCCGGCTTCACGCACCAGGCCTCCAGTGCGCCTCCCCAGTCCGGTACGTCCCGTGCCGACTCCCCGCACTCTACCTCCAGTGCGTGTGCCTAGCCAGGTTCCTCCAGTTCCGGCTTCACGCACCAGGCCTCCAGTGCGCCTCCCCAGTCCGGTACGTCCCGTGCCGACTCCCCGCACTCTACCTCCAGTGCGTGTGCCTAGCCAGGTTCCTCCAGTTCCGGCTTCACGCACCAGGCCTCCAGTGCGTCTCCACAGTCCGGTACGTCCCGTGCCGACTCCCCGCATTCGACCTCCAGTGCGTGTGCCCAGCCAGGTTCCTCCAGTACCGGCTCCACGCACCAAGCCTCCAGTGCGCCTCTCCAGTCTGGTACGTCCCGTGCCGACTCCCCGCACTCGACCTCCAGTGCGTGTGCCCAGCCAGGTTCCTCCAGTACCGGCTCCATGCACCAAGCCTCCAGTGCGCCTCTCCAGTCTGGTACGTCCCGTGCCGACTCCCCGCACTCGACCTCCAGTGCGTGTGCCCAGCCAGGTACCTCCAGTGCCGGCTACACGCACCAGACCGTCGGTGCGCCTCGACATCCCGGAGCCTCTCGTGATGATCGACAGCCCGGAGCCTCTCGTGATGGTCGACAGCCCGGAGCCTCCCGTGACGGTCGACAGCCCGGAGCCTCCCGTGACGCTCGACAGCCCGGAGCCTCCCGTGACGCTCGACAGCCCGGAGCCTCCCGTGATGGTCGACAGCCCGGAGCCTCCCGTGATGGTCGACAGCCCGGAGCCTCCCGTGATGGTCGACAGCCCGGAGCCTCCCGTGATGGTCGACAGCCAGGAGCCTCCCGTGACGCTCGACAGCCCGGAGCCTCCCGTGACGCTTGACAGGCCGGAGCCTCCCGTGACGCTCGACAGCCCGGAGCCTCCCGTGACGCTCGACAGCCCGGAGCCTTCCGTGACGATCGACGGCCTTGGAACCTTCCGTGACGATCGACGGCCCGGAACCTTCCGTGACGATCGACGGCCCGGAACCTTCCGTGACGATCGACGGCCCGGAACCTTCCGTGACGATCGACAGCCCGGAACCTTCCGTGACGATCGACAGCCCGGAACCTTCCGTGACGATCGACAGCCCGGAACCTTCCGTGACGATCGACAGCCCGGAGCCTCCCGTGACGATTATATGGCCGGAGTCGCCTGCCACACCGGTGCTTAGTCCTGGCCCGGTTATTTGCCCCGCTCCATGGCCTGAACTTATTTCCCCACCATTGTTGTTTCCAGGACCGGTGGGTTGCCCCTTTATATGGCCGGAGTCGCCTGCCACACCGGTGCCCAGTCCTGGCCCGGTTATTTGCCCCGCTCCATGGCCTGAGCCTTTTCCCCCACCATGGTCATTTCTAGGACCGGTGGGTTGCCCCTGTATATGGCCGGAGTCGCCTGTTACACCGGTGCCCAGTCCTGGCCCGGTTATTTGCCCCGCTCCATGGCCTGAGCCTTTTGCCCCACCATGGTCATTTCCTGGACTAGTGGGTTGCCCCTTTAAATGGCCTGAGTCGCCTACCACACCAGTGCCCAGTCCGGGCCAAGTAGAAATGAGGAGGAAGACATCCACTTCGCCTGGGCCGGAACCGCCACCGGCGATGGATTATGTTTGATGTTTTTCCCTCCCTGACCCTTCCCTCATGTTTATGTGTTTGTTTTTCTTGCGGTCGGGAGTCCGCGCCTTTGGGGGGGGGTACTGTCAGGCTCTGGCCATAGAGAAGCTTTGCTTCTCTATAGTTCTATGGTCAGAGTCTGGCAGATCTAGTATTTCTACTTCTGTGGTGTTGTGTGTGGGATCCCTAATTAGAGGCAGCTGCATTGCATTACCTCTAATTAGGGATCCTACTTATATGTCTGTGTTCCACTCGTAATGCGTGGTTCATTGTTATGTTGTCTCGTGTCGTGCTACGTGTGTTTCAGTTTCATTATATATTGTATTTGTTATTTTGTATAGTTCGTCATTCAGTTAAATAAACATGTCGAACTATCGATACGCTGCGCCTTGGTCTCTCTACACACCCGAACGTGACACTTTCATACAGTGCATTCGGAAAGTATTCCGAGCCCTTCCCTTTTCCACATTTTGTTACGTTACAGCCTTATTCTAAAATGTATTAAATTAAACACATTTTCACAGTAACCCCTAATGACAAAGTGAAAACAGGTTTTTAGAAACTTTAGCAAATTTATACAAAATATAAAACAGAAATACCTTATTTACATAAGTATTCAGACCCTTTGATATGAGACTCGAAATTGAGCTCAGGTGCATCCTGTTCCCACAATCATCATTGAGATGTTTCTACAACTTGATTGGAGTCCACTTGTAGTAAATTCAATTGATTGGACATAATTTGGAAAGGCACACACCTTCTATATAAGGTCCCACAGTTGACAGTGCATGTCAGAGCAAAAACCAAGCCATGAGGTCGAAGGAATTGTCCGTAGAGCTCAGAGAAAGGATTGTAAAAATCTGGAGAAGGGTACAAAAAAATTATTGCAGCATTGAAGGTCCGCAAGAACACAATGGACTCCATCATTCTTAAATGGAAGAAGTTTGGAACCACCAATACTCTTCCTAGAGCTGGCCGCCTGGCCAAACAGAGCAATCGGGGGAGGACCTTGGGTCAGGGAGGTTACCAACAACCCGATGGTCACTCTGACAGAGCTCTAGAGTTCCTCTGTGGAGATGGGAGAACCTTCCCGAAGGACAACCATCTCTGCGGCACTCCACCAATCAGGCCTTTATGGTAGAGTGGCCAGACAGAAGCCACTCCTCAGTAAAAGGCACATGACAGCCAGCTTAGAGGCACCTAGACCATGAGACTCTCAGACCATGAGAAACAAGATTCTCTACTCTAATGAAACCAAGATTGAACTCTTTGGCCTGAATGCCAAGCGTCACATCTGGAGGAAACCTGGCATCATCCCTACGGTGAAGCATGGTGGTGGCAGGATCATGCTGTGGTGATGTTTTTCAGCGGCAGGGACTGGGAGACTAGTCATGATCGAGGGAAAGATTAATGGAGCAAAGTACAGAGAGATCCTTGATGAAAACCTGCTCCAGAGAGCTCAGGATCTCAGACTGGGTGCGAAGGTTCACCTTCCAACAGGACAATGACCCTAAGCACACAGCCAAGACAACACAGGAGTGGCTTCGGGACAAGTCTCTGAAACATCCCTGGAGAGACCTGAAAATAGCTGTGCAGCAACGCTCCCCATCCAACCTGACAGAGCTTGAGAGGATCTGCAGAGAAGAATGGGAGAAACCTCCCAAATACAGGTGTGCCAAGCTTGTAGTGTCATACCCATGAAGACTCAAGGCTGTAATCGCTGCCAAAGGTGCTTCAACAAAGTACTGAATAAAGGGTCTGAATACTTACAGTATGTAAATGTAATATTGAAAGAAGATTTTTCATTTGCAAAAATGTCTAAAAACCTGTTTTTGCTATGTCATTATTGGGTATTGTGTGTAGACGAGGAAAAAAACAAATGTAATCCAAAAACTAATGTAATCCAAGGCTGTAACGTAACAAAATGTGGAAAAAGTAAAGGGGTCTGAATACTTTCCGAATGCACTGTATCAGCGAGAAATAATATAAAAAAAGATTTTACTTACTGTAACAGTTTTGCACAGATCCATACACTGTGTGTGCCTCCAGTGGACAAACTACACTTCCTCCCTAGTTACGCTGACACACAGGTGTTCGGAACATGCTACGCTAGATAGCTAATTAGCACTGGTGTTGTGTTGCACCTGTCTTCCGTAAACTAGTGATGTAACATGGAGATATGGCTGTGTAGGAACAATAATAAATAAAGGTGTAATATACATTTGTTTTATTATTATTTCTCACTGATATGAAAGATACGTTCCTTATGTTTCCAAAACTGTACCGCATGCGATGCGTTTTAACAGTCATAACGATCCTAACAAAATTCCCCCCGCCAGAAGATACTATCGTCAATAGGCGCTAAAGCAGTTAGCGTCTATGAATGGGTTACTTACTGGGGTGATACTATATCATTGCATGATGGGAGATTATAACAAAGTACACAAGCAGAGAGGCAGATTATGAGACTCTTTACGTTCAACAATTGCACGTGTCTGATAAAGTTAAAGTATGGTAATTGTTAAACGGTCATTGTAATGGAAATGGAATTTAGCTCTCTGTTTACTTGAAAGATTATTTGACCAGACTAAATCCTCTCATGACAGGTACTGAAAATAGTTCATCTAAATGCTCCAACAGCATAAAGGCAGTGTTGAGTGGACCATGAATGTAATTTACATTAGATACTACATTTTGTCTCTTATGTATCATATCAGAGCACTTATGATCCAGTTGGGCTTATTATACCAATTATCCAGGGATAAGTAGTGTTGGCCATTGTGCTTAATTCAAAAAAAATGTATTAGTATCTATTGTCATTCCCAGTCTTAATAATTTCAATCAAAATCAAAGTGTTAACTTGGAGCTTATTGTGCTCCATTACACAAAGAAGGTATTGTTGCAAAACTAAGTAGGCTACTGTTTACTTTTGTTGTGTATTATTTCTCATTATGAGGCATCATTTGTAGGTTTAATTTTGTTACCTTATAGGTTCAGCATATTCTTATACGCTAATGAAACTAAAAGGAAACTAATTTGACTTGTATAACTATTCTGCAATAATTTCTTTGTAGTAGCACAGAGAGTAAAGTTTACATTGTGGAGATGTGAATTGGCTATAAGGAACCGTCGCTTATACGTGAATTCAAGTTTCGGCCTGCCTCCCGTGACGGTCGACAGCCCGGAGCCTCCCGTGACGCTCGACAGCCCGGAGCCTCCCGTGACGCTCGACAGTGTACAGAAATGTACACAAATGCACTGCATTTGACTTTTAAACATAATTTACTCTTAAGCCGTCCTCCGCAGTATTTACTCTGAATGCAATCTCTGAGAACGTCAGGGAAATTGCTTGGTCGATAGTGCATTGCCCTTGGATTTAATCCTGGCAGAAGATTGAGATGGCTGGGGAATGCATGCCAAAATAAATTGAACTATTTGACTTTAAAGGAAAATACATTTTTTGTCTGCTATGTTTGCGCATGGAGTCGTGCGTTATACATAAGCCATGGATGTACACAAAGAACCGGATGTCTTGAGCTTTAAACATAACATTGTCTGTGTCTGATGGATGGGTCTGATGTCATCAGTGAAAAAAGCATAGGAAGGAGCCAAGGGCAGGGTGTTTTGTATTGCACATTCTGGAACACAAAATGTCTGTCTATATAACAACACCATAAAACACAGCAGGGGAGAATTGTTGATCAAGTGAAGCTTGAGTCTCTCAGACAAAACATTACGATTGCTGGACAGAAGGGTAATCTGGATCTGGGCAGAAGGGATATCTGGAGGTGGACCCATGTATGTATCTCCCAGATTCTCCCTAATGAATCTCCCTAATTCCCATATATGACCATGGATGGAAACAGAAGGGAAGTTCAGAAGTATGATCAGTAATCAGTAGCGGGCGACAGTGACAGCTATGGTGGGAGTTCATGTCTTCATATTACATCCTGTACTACGCTCATCCTATCTCTCACACAAGACATTTCACAGGAAAATAGTAAATGATTGACATTATAACACAGAAGACTGGAAATAGTTCCAGAGCACAATCCTGTTAAATGAACGGTTAATGCCTTTTTTCAATAAGAGATTTGTTCCTGGGTTTAGATGACAAGTAGAGCTAATGTGCATCAAAAGCCTATTTTTCTCTCAAGTTGGATGAATTTAGCTGGTCCTTCCTCATTAAGGAAATTATCCCAGAATCAGGGATACCATAGATGAATCATCTCCCGATATTCTTTAGTCTGGCTCCAGATTCTTTGAGATGGAGAGTGATTCTTATGTATCAAAGGAATGATGAACCCTCGGATACAGCATGGAGAGAGGATGGCAATGGCACACCATCAAAAATGAGTTCTTTCCACCTCTGGAAACAACTCTCTGTGCTATAATTTGGGGTTAGTGATTATGGGTGAGTCAGGCCCTTTGAATACAATAGCCATCACTGATCACACCTCTGTAACATCTGCTGCGGGGACAAATCCATTTGAAGCCACCACAACAACCTGTTCCCACGAACTTTGACCATAGTGTGTTTTTTATATTTTTATTTATACTTTATTTAACTAGACAAGTCAGTTAAGAACAAATTCTTGTTTACAATGACGGCCTACCAAAAGGCAAAAGACCTCCTGCGGGGACAGGGGCTGGTGTAGTTTAAAAATAATAATAATATAAATAAATAAATTAAAAATTATAAAATATTGGAGGTCTTTGTTCCATCCATTGACATTTTAGGCATTTAGAAGACACTCTTATCCAGCGCAACTATGGTTAAGTGCCTTGCTCAAGGGAACAACAGATTTTTTACATAGTCGGGATTCAAAACAGCAACCTTTCGGTTACTAGCTCAATGCTCTTAACCGCTGGGCTACCTGCCGCCCAGCAGGGGGAATGCGTAGCAGGGAGCAATGACACAGGAGGCCTCCTGCAGCAGTGCTGTCTGTCTCTAGTCAGTGGAAACTAGTTTGCTATGAGAGAGGGAGCACAGCCATTACAGCATCTGATTAAGACAGACAGCAGCTTAACACTAAAACACTTCAGCTGCCTCATGGTAACTGCCTCTCCAATTACTGAGTGTGATGGTCTAGTGGAACAGATTTGCAAATACTTTTGGATATTCACCACTGACACATGGCCAGGGCCAGCTCCATAAGCTTATGTTGGGGTCTCAATTTACTGTTAAGTGTGAGAATAGTAGAATACACAAAGTGCAATTTCTAAACTTGGTTATGCATCAGCAGTTTTGCTCTTGTTATGTCAGTCACTGACAGTCACTTAATTAGCATATCAGCTAACAATTTTTTGATTGGTAAATTAGTCTAGCCAGCTATCTAAACTTGTAGTAATCATGGCCGAATACCAACCGGGCACGCAGGGTCTCCAGGGGCTCCCCATTGATTTTGATAGTCACTCTCACTCAGATATTATTAACATGGCATAAGTTGTGGCAAAATGAGTAGAATTGCATAACATTTGTTATAAAATTGCAGAATTGTCTCTCCACCCCATGACAAAATGTGTATAGAACTGCTAGATTTTCACTACTCCCCCAAAAGGCTAGGGTCGACCTGCACGTGGCCTTTGTCCACCGCATGTTGTAAGGCCCAATGCACATGCATAGTGACAGTTGACATTGAGCAGATGTAAACATGCCTTTTCACAATAGCTCCGTCCTCATCAGAGCCTCACTAGTGCTATTTATGTAGCCACCCTTGAAAACATCTAGATTATGTGGATAGGCAAGCAGCAACACAGTATGGCATGGTGAGCCTGTATACAAAACATTAGTTCGGTTTATCTCTGAAAATGCAGTTTGATTTTAGGAAATGAATGGTAACTTAGTATAACCACAGAAACAGCGAAACAGAGTAGCCTATAGCAATCAAGGCTTGTTGCTAAGGAACAACTGGAACATGTCCTCTGACGTTTTGTGATGATCTTCTCTCGATATCAAATCATACAGCCACAGATGATGAGCCAGAAATTTCACCAGATGTAGATATCTGAAGCATCCGGTTGGCATTTCCACTCAACACCAAATATGGAATCTCAGTGGCCGGCAGTGAGAGAATGGATTTTGGTCGACATTCTACACATTTTGTCATTGATGAAACTCAATACAGTTTTCTGTTCCCAAAACTAAAATATGTTACAAACAGACTGGACTAAGTTTAGTAGACTTTACCCTTTGCAAAAATGTCAAAAAATTGTGTTGTTTAGAAGGACTGGAAGGGCGAATTGAGTTATTGCACACAAGTAGGCTACTTCACAAAGTAGGTGTTCCCTAACGTAAATATGCAAGAACCCGCCAATAGGATCTCGCTAGCTCGTGCTTGGCTCTGCCCACCTCCTTGCTTGTTTTGCCCACTATGATTAATTTGCTCCCATTGGAAACAACAGTCTGTGGTCTATCTTGGGTTAGTTAGAAAAATATTTGATACAACAGTCCATTACATTCAGGCCGAGACAGTGTTTCTTCTAGATACTTTTTCAGGCGGGGTCCAAAGCCCCCCAAAACCAACATTGGCCTCTTTAAACATTCAAATTGAAATCAATTTCCCTAATACCAATAGGGCCCCACCTATATAATGGAAACAACGCTGGTATAAACAAGTTAAAGTTCTGATGAATTTTAAAATATAAAGTGGGCAATTTAGCCTCTGAGGTCTTTCTTTTTCCAGCGTTTTAAAAGAAAAAAGCTTTGTCGAAGGGACAATACATTATTCAGTTGGAAATGTCAAACTATCAAAGACATGTTCTCTCAAAAACCATCATCACAAAATCTACAGTTAATATAGGAGCCAAACTGTTTTTTTTCTGTAGTGTGACATTTTTTGCACCATCTCCTGAATTGTAATCCTTTCAATGGCGGAGAGAACCAAGATAAGAACAAGATCTTAATTTTATCACATATTAGCAGATGTTATTGTGGGTGTACTGAAATTATTGTGAAATGTGTACCTTCCAAATTATAATGTCAGACTAGATTGGCATTAACCCCTACAAAAATGTCCATTAATAAAAATTCACACAATAATTCACATTTCCTGTTGCTTTGAGAAACTGGTCAAATTAAGATCCCACATCTGTACTATATAATGAGTGGAGACAAAAAAATCAATCAATGTGAGTCATGCATTCATTGACAAAGCTACTACTATCAATCATATTGTGAAGACACATTTACTGTTCAAGAGCAGTCCTATTCATGTCCTCATCTTACCTAGAGGAAAGATAATCGCTATGAGAGGGAGGCAATGGTGGCAATACAACTGTTCAAGACCAATATTGTTAATCTCCCTTAATAAAGATAGAAGGTAATTGAGCATAAGAAGAGGGACATTGGCCTGCATGCTTCATCCTGCCAACAGACCTCAGCAGTTAATGATATGGAGATAATATATTGAGCCCAACACAGTGTGACATAAGGAAAGACAATATATTGAGCCCAACACAGTGTGACATAAGGAGAGACAATATATTGAGCCCAACACAGTGTGACATAAGGAGAGACAATATATTGAGCCCAACACAGTGTGACATAAGGAAAGACAATATATTGAGCCCAACACAGTGTGACATAAGGAAAGACAATATATTGAGCCCAACACAGTGTGACATAAGGAGAGACAATATATTGAGCCCAACACAGTGTGACATAAGGAGAGACAATATATTGAGCCCAACACAGTGTGACATAAGGAAAGACAATATATTGAGCCCAACACAGTGTGACATAAGGAAAGACAATATATTGAGCCCAACACAGTGTGACATAAGGAGAGACAATATATTGAGCCCAACACAGTGTGACATAAGGAGAGACAATATATTGAGCCCAACACAGTGTGACATAAGGAGAGGTAATATATTGAGCCCAACACAGTGTGACATAAGGAGAGACAATATATTGAGCCCAACACAGTGTGACATAAGGAGAGATAATATATTGAGCCCAACACAGTGTGATATAAGCTGCCTGTTGGCGATCCAGAGGTTGAGTTAGAGTGGACGTCAATTCTATTCCCTTGAGTTTGAAAGGATGGAACTATTAGTATTAACCTGTATTTTCTGCAATTTGGCATAGAGTACTGTGTTGAGCCTATTCAAACAGTTTTATATCCCCATACCACCTCCAGCACATGGTGAGTCATCTTTGAAGTGGCTTTATGAATTAGAATTATTATTTATTTATTTTACCTTTATTTAACTAGTCAAGTCAGTTAAGAAGAAATTCTTATTTACAATGGCGGCCTACACCGGCCAAACTCGGACGACACTGGGCCAACTGTGCGCCGCCCTATGGAACTCCCAACCACGGCCGGTTGTGATACAGTCTGGATTCAAACCAGGTTGTAGTGACACCAGGTTGTCTCTAGCACTGAGATGCAGTGTCTTAGACCACTGCGCCACTTGGGAGCCCCAGATGTGTTATTACTTAAGGGTTGTTGAATGATCGATCAGGTAACACTTACAGAAAAAGAAACCTAATGTTTTTTTATTTATTATGTATCGATTAGCTCAGAACCCTCCTTTATATATTAAAGGAGTTGGACCTGACGTATTAGGCATACATTGTAGCAGCCTGTTGATAAGAGGACAATTTAAACAATATATCTTTACTAATCCAAATCTTTTAGTTTTTGCGTAGAGGGACATTTTAGCCTCAATCTATTTCCCTATCTCGTCATGCTTTGCACACTACAAACTGATGATAAAAACAAGCACTAGCTTAACAACAATAACCAACCTTTTTGTTTATCAAGGAACATACGGCCATGAAGAGTACAGGACCCTTTTGAATGCATTGTTTGTGACACAAAAATCGAAGTGTTCACAGCAATTCAAGGAATGGATAACACGTGGTGTTTTATTGTACTCTGAGAGAGGAAACACACTGGTTGTCTCCATGACAACAAAAAACACTCTTCACTATTTCCCTGTGGTTTCCTGCAGTTCTTCTGCCAACTATAATTGATTTTCCACATGAGCGTGCAGATATCATTCTGTGGGTGACACACTGATTGTCATTTGTTTGTGCTAGTGAGTTTCTGGATGTAAGCGCTGATCTGGAGGAAGCTTGAGGGTGGGTCAGGTGTTGTTGCTAAAGGCATGAACGTTATCCCCTAGTAGCTGCTTTTAACACATAAAGGTATTTGCAGTTACTAGAGCTATTAAGTTGGTCTGCACTTAGGAAGGAATCCTAATTTGAGATAGGAAAGACTAACTTGATTTTGCGAACATTCTGCATTGACGTCAATGCAAGATTTGCACGAGTTATGCAGGGCAATCTCAAGCTACTTGTCTTTGAATCATAATGCCAATCAGTTCACCACCCCGGTGTTCATTGGGGTAAATGGAGGACTTTCTGAGTGTATTCTGAATTCCCCAAGGGAATTGACTTAAAGTATCTTACATGCCTCAGGGTCATAGTGAACTGTGGCAATGTGGCTCATGATCAGTAGGGAACACTGTAATGAAACTTGTGCTGTGATGAATGAATACCTGTGTTCTTATTGGACAAGCTCAGGTAGTAGTATGTCTGGATAAGACTGAACTCTACCCAGGAGTCTTAGACCATCAGCAGAGATCAATTGGTCGTCATCTCCTCTTGTTGATCAAAGAATAAATGAAGCAGACGAATGCCGATGTCCTACTAAGGCAGACATTTCTGTGAAACAGTGTTGATTTACTGCTGGCCTTGAGCATCACAGTGTGAGATTGTGGCTGGTGACTGGAGACACTTAACTGATTCAAGGCTTTAGGCTCTTACCACCTTCAGTATAATATGAAGCTGTTTAATTAAAAACACATCTCTGTTAACAGCGTGCTAAAAAATGCATGAGCTCCCTTCATTCAACACCTGTGACTGAAAGATATGTCTGTATAGAAAATGGTGTGACGCATGCTGGGACCGGTAATAAAGTAACATGTATCCATGTAAATAGGAAAGCTATCAGCAGTCTTGTAGCCAATCCATCCTCTCAATGTCTCCATGTAGGCCAGACTGCTGCTCAGTCTCACAAGGGCATATCAAGGCTACACATGCAATACATTTCTAATGAGCCATTAACCATGTGAATAATTTTTCTGTGAAAGGGTATAGCCCATGATATGGCCTAAACCCTAATACTGACATATAGCCAGGTTCAGTGTAATAACAGTGCAAGTACACATTGTTACATTGTACCTGTTAAATTAAGCCTGTAATTACTGTGTTTTGCATTAAAATTATTGCAAAATAACAGGCCTTGTCATTTTTTCTGGCCAATTTGACATGCATTTTGGGGGGGCTTAAAATAGCTCTATATGTTCTCAAAGTAAAGTGTTTATGAGAGTTAATTACAAATAATGTCAAACTCCTATGTAGCCAATTGTTCCTATTGTGCCACATCGATGGTTTCTTTGACAGTTAATGCTATGATGATGAATGACAGTTAATGCTATGTAGCCGAATTCAAATCCGTTCATAAATGACTCGTTGTAATTGTCTGATTAACATGTGATTGCAATGCTCTCTCTTGTAGCATTTTGTTGTGACTAGGCTACATGAAATTACACATGGTGCAATGCTTGCACAGGCTAAATAATGTAGCAATTTGCTGGTCAATGTCATGATTTACGTGCGCCTCTCTCCCGCTGCCATTCCTTCACATGCTCTGTTCAGATTAATTATTGAGCATGGTGCCATATTCGTCTATCAGCAGCCTGTTTCTTTCAATTTATCACATAATATTCTAAATTATTTAAAAAGGCAACAAGTTACTCATGGTGTCCCCTTTTATGGAGGGTTCCTGTCAATTCATTGTCCTATTACTTACAAAGACTAACCTAGACTAGGCTAAAATGTACCAAGCATCAGGACACAGTTGTCAGGGCAGGGTATACTTTAAAATCTGGGATTAGTTTGTGATATTTTACCTGATAATGACATACATGACCCATGTGAATAATTTTTCTGTGAAAGGGTATAGCCCATGATATGGCATAAACCCTAATACTGACATATAGCCAGGTTCAGTGTAATAACAGCGCAAGTACACATTGTTACATTGTACCTGTTAAATTAAGACTAACCTAGACTAGGCTAAAATGTACCAAGCATCAAGACAAAATTGTCAGGGTAGGGAATACTTTAAAATCTGGGATTAGTTTGTGATATCTTACCTGATAATGACAAACATTACGAGCACGTTCCCCACCAGACCAAGCACACACATAATAGAGTAAAGAGTCGTGATTATAATCGCGATGATAACTGGTGTCGAGTCTTTGGCTATGTTGTCTGTTCTCTCACATTTGGCATCTAGACTCACGTTATCGCTGAAGTTCCGACAAAAAACACTACTGTTCACCATGGCCAAATGTGAGAAATGGTACCGAATGTCCGACGTGTTGCCACCGCTTTCCATCGCCCACTGAATAATAATGCGTCGATTTGAAGTGTAGGCTATCGCTGGCGCGGCTTGCTGTATCACTTTCTGTTGCAGGTCCACTGAAACTGGCCGGGCTGAAGCGCTCAGGACAAGGAATCTGTGAACGATTCTCTCATCTTCCAGGCTGCACGGGTGTGAGTTTGAAGGCGCTTTTGTGTCACCAAGTTAAGTACCCGTAAACACGAGTTACGGGATGTGGATGAACATGAATCCACATTACCAATTTCCCCTAGTGCTTTTTCTCATTTTATCTAGTGAAATTACGTCACTCGATGAACCACCTGTATATAATTATTTTTTTATTATTTAATTTAAATGCGCTACAGTTAACTGCGTACATTTGTCAACCTTCATCCCAACCGTGGCAAGTCAATCTGAAGGGGAGCTGTAGACCATGGCCTAATAGACTACAAGTGAAAGTCTAGTTGAAAGTGTAGGCCAGTAGCAAGCTACCAATATTAGAAAGATATAGGCTACAATTGTATACAAATGTGGTGGTGGTGGTGGTGATGATGATGAGGTGGACGTGGTGTATTCTCCTAAGCAACCGGTGGACTTCATGCACCAGAGGTCAAAGCATTAGACAAGGTTTCACTAACTCCTAGTCCAGTGTAATGCTTGATCACATATCTACACAGTAGATCACACATAACACTTTTAAGCACTAGAATGATTTGAGGTATTCTTATATTCAATATTTTGTGTTGCATTGCAATTGTATTATAAGTGAAAGAGGTCTGGTACCAACTGTTCTATAATCTAATATGCATTGATTTGAATCATGATAATGCAACTCTGTGTTTCATTGCTGTTTCTGGGAAACGTTAATGGATGACATTCATTTATTAAATGTATTGAAGGCCGAAAAATGTTTTACATAACAAATCAGATGCAGTTGCGACACTCGAAGACATTTTAAGACAAATGTCACAGTGAGTCCTGTTTTGAATCATTTACAAACTGCTTCTGTGATGTTATTATTACAATCTATCACTGCTGTAGATCACATGCACCGTTTTTAGTTACATCACAACACATGTCCAAGTATTTGTGGTATTGTATGCTATGTCATGGAGTCTGTTGCTGTAGATCACTCAGAGAGGGGGGCAGGTAGCCTAGCGGTTAGAGCGTTGGGTAAGGTTAGAATACCTGAGCCAACCAGGTGAAACTCTGTTGGTGCCCTTGAGGAAGGCACTAAGTCCTAATTTGCTCCAGGGGTGCTGTACTACTATGGCTGACTGTGTAAAACAACACATTTCACTACACCTATCATACTACTATGGCTGACTGTGTAAAACAACACATTACACAGCACCTATCATACTACTATGGCTGACTGTGTAAAACAACACATTACACAGCACCTATCATACTACTATGGCTGACTGTGTAAAACAACATATTACTCTGCACCTACCATACTACTATGGCTGACCCTATCCGGTGTATGTGACAATACAACATCATTGTTTGTATTATTATTTACAGGTTATGTACTGTACTGTACTGTACTGTACTGTACTGTAAAAGGCTGATCGTTGGCCCATATTATATTGCTTTCTGATTAAGGTTACAGTGGCAACCCGTAATTCAGGGCAGGTGAGGCAATGAAAAAAAATATGAAAAAAGATAATCATTTAGTTAATAAAGTCGCATACAAACTTGGTCTCTTATTTGCTTTCTTTAGTAAGGCAGCTCCAAAATGCAGGTGTTTCAGCCTAGCTCAGTGCTTTCTGTGGTGGTGGGGCAGCCAGCGGAAAATACTGTTGTTCTCTAGTTGCGCCGTGATTGGCTCAGCGTTCTGTCAATCATGGGGACACTACGTCACTGCCAAATCTAAGGGTAGATCTCGAAAATTCAAGCCCCTTGGGTGCTGCCATAGAGTCACATTAGAAGTGCCCATCCAAGAAGGCTCAAGGTCATTGGCCACTGATAAACTGACGTCAAATCACGTTATATCTACAGTAGCTTTGATTGGCCTGATCATGTCATACTTTCTAAATCGTAGCTAGCAGTCATCATCATAAATCAAGTTGACAATCTACTGGCAAATCCTTTTTAATCCTTGTCATTAGAAGAGAAATAATTAAGAGAAATTATAGATAAGACATATCTGTGCTTGTCGGCCATTGGACATAAACATTACACAACAAGTTGGAAATCGCAAATTCACCTATGAGTGGTTTGGAAGGAATCATTGGCTAAGTACAAGCATTGCAAAGCAATCACTAGCCTACTATTCAGTGGAGTGGGTGTGTGGTCCAAATTATGTGTTAAAATTCAAGCTTAAAATGATAAACATTCATCATTGGCCATGCTGTCAACCCAGCATGATTTCTGCCGAGCTCAAAACAACTGTTAACTCGAAACTGGGAAATCTGACTTCATTCAGTTCAAGACAACTGGGAGCTCAGGAACAAACAAGCTCCGACTGGGAAATACGTTTTAAACATTCTTCCAACCGTTCATTCCCCTCTTAATTTCGCCTACTGTTCTGAATTGGTGGTGCACATGTAGCCTATAATCTGTTTTAGAGAAATGTAATCATCGAATATTGTAAGAGCTTTCATTTTCTACTTGTATGCCCTCTTTATTTATCCTACGGTTCTGACTTGGTGTACAGGGAGAACACTGTAAGAATGGCCCATGTTCTGAATTCTGTCTCATTTCAAAAGTGCTGAACAAATAGTTATATTGACTTCGCCTGTTCTAGCTCGCTCATTAATGTATTCATCAAAATTGCTCCTTATGCCACAGTTTGTACATCTCAATAGTCAGTAGAAATCACATTTGTTTAAGCAAGTCAGCCATATCAGCTACGTTTTTTTTAAAGGCAGTAAATGAGACTGAATGAACTGTTTCGCTACCAGGCAAGGCTCAGCTGATAGCCAGGTGTAGCAGTGGTAAGGTGTTGGGACTGCTGTTGGTCACCGTTAAAGTGCAATTATTGTATTGTTTAGAGTTGTGTTGTGTTTTGTTGTGTTGTGTAGTGGCTTTGCTGGCATGCATCCCCAAAAAACTGTAAGGTTATACATTGTGTGGAATTCAGGCAAGTAGCTGGCATCTTATAGTTAACATATATTTATGTTCTTCACTATTCACTTATTACTGTTACAATAAGAACAAATTCTTATTTTCAGTGCAGGCCTGGCAAAGTATTTGTTTGGGTAGCCATACTGTTTAAAGAGAATAACGTCTTCTCTTTAGTTAGTATTGCTTGTGTTCATCAAATCCATTGAGATTGTAGTTAAAGTATCTCCTATGGAGATTAACTTGTAATTTCAGTATCCGCTATGGAGATTCACACGTAATTACAGTATCTCCTATTGAGATTCACTCTTCAAAAGCATGCCTCAAGCATCAGCTTGGAATCGTGGTCTCCCTTAACAATATAGACCATATTGTTCTCTTGACATTTCAATTACCTTCAATAAATGGTAGTTTTTCACCTTCTGTGTAATGACAGAACAGAGCAGATTAACCAGTTTTGTGTAGCTGTACAGATGTAGGATCTTAATTTGAGCCAGTTTTCTACAGAAAAATGATCCTGCAGCCACAGGAAATTTGAATTATTATTTGGATTATAATTCATGAAATTATTTGTAGGGGTTGATACATTTTTCATAGGGAAAATCTAGTCTGAAATTTCAAAGTGGAGATGACAAACTTCAGAAGCCTTTGTAAACCTCAAATACACTACAGGTTTAAAAAGTCCTGCATTGCAGGAATGTTTTCCAACAGGGTGATCAAATTAAGATCCTACATCTGTACAATCATGGATCGTTCACCACATTTCTTGAAGATCCACACACTGTTGCCTTTTGTTTGCCATTCTGTGAGTTGTTGACTATAACTCTACAGCTTAACAGCTCACTCTGCATACCAGCTGTTGGCATAGAGAGACTTCCTGAAGTAGTAGTCCTCCACACTAAATCAAAGTCTTACAGATCTCCTCACACACAATGCAACATGATACATTACAAATCAAATCAAATCTGTTTCGTCCGAATGTGCTAAAAAAGTCAAATAGAATGAGACAGTTTAATGCATTCAATCTCTAGATGCAGTTATAGTTAGTTCATTCTATGTACTGCCTGTATGAGGAGGTGTCTATAGATAAAGGTTAAAAGTCCAGCTGGTCCCAGTCAACCATGAATAATAGAATGTGTACTCATGGAACATAGTCTTTTCTTCATCCTCCTCTGTCTCTCTCTGACGCCATACACACACACTCACAAACACCTCAAACACACACAAACACAAACACACACACACACACACACACACACACACACACACACACACACACACACACACACACACACACACACACACACACACACACACACACACACACACACACACACACACACACACACACACACACACACACACACACACACACACACACACACACACACACACACGCACTTACACATTACACCATACACGAGATTGGAGATGTTGGTTAGAGCTGCCCTATAAAAAACACTCACAAAATGTGAGTTTCCAGGTGGAGTCCAGGCGGAGTCCTGGTGGATAGGCAAACCTAACACTCTGGCTCCATCTGGACTAAACAGCGAGAAGTAGACATACACACACACACACACACACTACAGTTCTCGGGGATCATACACATACACAGAAAAGGGAGCATCAATAGGCCTGTGCCATTAACGGTTTGACACCATCCATAAACTGACTTTACTCATGAACCTAACCAGTGCCATTGTTTTCTTTCCCATCTGTTATGTACTTCCCCTGAATATAAGAATATATGTCTATATGTTTTTTTTCCACCATACCCAGTAGGCTCTTACACCCACCTTAGACATTACATCCACACCACTTACACTACATGACTTGACATGCCTCTTAGAATATCATACACATCCTTACTCGATTTAAATTAATAGAATTAACTAATTCAAAAAATAATATAGGCCTAAATGCTCAAGCGCACACACATTCGTTCTGACTGACTGTCTGCTCAGACTAACAGCCTCACCTGTTGCTCCTGTCAATCAGAAACGCAGTGTCAACCAATGAACCAAAGATGCGTGAGGGAGAGCCGAGCCAACTCACTCACAGTCACACACTTAGCAGCCGAGGAGAGAGAGGAAGGACAGCTGTGAAAACAACGGCTGGAAAATGAGTCGGAAGCACAGTAGCATTTGGATGCATTTTAATAATGTAGACAATGTTAGAGCACATTGTAGAATTCGGCAAAACAAAATCTCATATAAAGCCGGTTCTACGCACAACCTACACCGGCATATGCGAACTCTGCACCCAACTGTGAAGCTAGCTGTAGCAGAGCTTCGAGAAACTAGCAGGCCTGCTAGTGATAGTGGTGGAGCCAGCACCTCCACACATGGAGATCTATCCAATCAGTCAAGTAGGCCTACTCCGCGACCCACAGCAACGTAGTCTTCTATGGACCAGTTTATGCAAAAGTCTATGTCTTTAGCAAAACAAGGCCCAATTGATATTGCATTGGCTAAAATGATTCGTGGAGGACAGAGGTATTAGAAATTATAGCAATAGTCTAAATCCAATGTACACAATTCCAAGCAGGAAAACCCTTTCAAAATCACTTATTCCACAACTGTACGAGAACACACAGGCTTCAGTGCAGAGGAATTGATGAGAGTGGCCAGAGAATGGCAAGTAGATGGAAAAGTGGTCTGTTGTGTTAGCGACAATGCAGCTAACATAACCAAAGCCATGAAAATGTAAAAAAGCACTGTATTTCATGTCTTGCCCACACAATCAACCTTATTGTAAGAGATGCTCTGAAGGTGATGAAGCCCAATGTGGACAAAGTGAAAGCAGCTGTGGAATACTTCCACAGGAGCACAGTAGGTGCTGAAAAACTAAAGTCTACACAACGCCAGATGGGGATGCCTGAGCTGAGGCCTAAACAAGACTGCACTACGGTGGAATTCAACATTTTATATGTTGAAGCGGTTTCTTGAGTCAAAGGATGCCATCATCTCTACCCTGGCCATTGTCAATGCACCTGTTGATGCTCTGACCCAAGAGGAATGGGAGGTGGTGGAGGAGGTGTGCAGAGTCCTGGAACCCTTTGAGCAGGTCACTGTAGAGATCAGTGGAGAGAGGTACAGTAAGCAGTTATTACTACATCATTATTTAATCCAGTATTACATATGTATATTAGCAGTAGATTAGAATGTAGTATCAGTAGATAAAACATGTACCTGAACTAATAACTTTCTGTTCTCTCTTTTCAGCTATGTGACAGCCTAAAAAATGATACTCCTGTGTAAGGGTCTGCAGCGAATCACAGCCAGCCGCCAGAGAGAAGCAAACGTAACCACAGGACATGTGACAGAGTTGATGGACACCCTATGTTCATCAATGGACAAAAAGTTCCACAGAATGGAATATAATCACGTGCTATCAGAAACCGCTGCACTTGACCCCAAGTTTAAGAAGTTAGCCTTCAGTGATGCCAGAGCGATTGATGAGGCTCTTCAAAGAATAACCTCAGCAGCAGGGAGGGACAGCCCCAGCAGTCAGCTGGCTCAGGCACCAGGGCAACAGGTGGAGTAGAAGCACCAGCAGTAGTGCCACAAACGTCTGCTGTTTGGATGCTGTTTGACGAGAGGGCAACTGGGGATGCAGCACGAAGGAATCCCTCAGCAGATGCCATAATGGAGGTCCGATCCCATTTGGAGGAGCCCCTCCTCTGAGCTGGTGGAAGAACAAGGCCTCTGTCCACGGCTTACTAAAGTCATGACAGGGAGACTCTGCATAGTGTCCACTGAGAGGGTCTTCTCGAAAATTACTGAGAGAAGAAACCGCATCAGCCCCTGGAAAGTGAGGCAGCTTGCATTTCTGAATGCAAATCTCTCATAAAAGCAAAATATGGTCAGCATTGCTGTGTGCTGCTGGTTATAACATGGCAATAAAGAAGAGAGAGAAAAGAGGGACAAGTTTAATGTTTTAAGTGGGATGCTGCAGTTTTTCTTTTTCTTTGATATGGTGCAATATTCTATTATTATGTTGTTCAGATTGTATTTGTTTTGAATGGTTAGATTTATATGCACTTCGTTTATATACATTAAAAAGTTATACTTTAAATGCAAATGTTTAATAGCATTCTTTTTCATAACAAACCAATGCATTTTTAAATACATTGTGGTTAAGGTAGAGTATGATTTAATTTAATAATTTAATTAGAATTGTTTTATCACTAATCATAGTCAAACTATCGTAAACTGTTTGACTTGAAAAAATACAAAACATATATTTTTTAAAGAGCCGTTTGGGAGCCAAAAGAGACAGCTATTTTTGGTGAGCTGAGACGAACTAGCCGGCTCACTGAAAAGAGCCGGAATGCCCGTCCCTATTTCCACTGAACTACACTACATCCAATACAAGGGCTGCGGTCCAAACACATAAGAGACACTGGTATATACAGCACACCCTTAATACACTCCCATTAACACTGGTACATACAGTACACTCCTAATACACTCACATTGGCACATACATGGACAGCCAGTGTCAGGCAGCAGTACATGCGAATTAGACACTGAGGGGAGTCATTTTCTCTAGTGAGGGATGCTATGGTTTTTAATCTGTGTTTGTTTTTTGTAATGTAATTATGTAGAGCTCTCTTAATGAGTGTGTGCTGTACTTTCACTACTGGTCATCTCAATTACCAATTAAATCAAATTGGTAATTACATAATGTGATAATGTGGATCCCAGCCTTTCATATCTATAGCCCATGTTGTGATGGGATTGAGTAATGTTATGTTTTACAACCATTTAAATTATTATGGAGATAATTTTGATAAAGTTACAAACTTCTTTCCAATAAATTACTTCCCTGTTTCAACTGCTAATTGGTGTGTTAGGCTTTGATAAAGCAAGCAAGTGGCTATGATGAGTGGATCTGGCCTCCAGGGAGCACACATCATTTGTCAGTCATCTGATAGCTAGAGTCAACAGGTTTCCCATGGGTGTTTTTAATTAGGCTTTTTAATTACAGAGCCACTTTTCACAGAGAGTCACCGAGTAAGGAAACACTTGAATGGAGGCGATAGGGGAAGCTGAGCACTTGTCAATGTTGCCCTTTCTCTCTCTCTCTCTCTCTCTCCCAAATGGGATTCTAAATGCAGGATTGTTTTGAGTTTGAGTTGATTTATTCTTGCTCACAGATAAAACTGAAGAAATACAGAATCTACATGACTAATAATTGCAAAACACTAATTTAAAATCCATAATACATGACATAAAAGAATACAGAACACTTGAAACATTACAGGACAATTTTCATGATGAAAATGTGAATATTAAAATGTGATTGTTAAAAATAGAATTTTGGGGAAAATTATACAGTCTGACAGCAGTGGGTAGGGTGGCATTTCGCAGGCGGTTCGTACAAGCAGTTATACAGGACAATTCGTTGCTGTTTCTCAGGAGCCTGGTGGTGCAGTTATCTCTTTTTCTAGTTTTTGTGAAAGCACGGGAGCCTTGAGGTGAGAACAGAGTTTTTGTTGGAGGGATTTTCTTTCTAATTTTAAGCTTCTTTTGCATTTCCCTTGATAGCTAAGAAGTTAAGACAACAATGGCTTTGGAATGCATCTGTATGATTTACATTTAATTGCTTGAATGGGACGAGAATAACTGTCCGGACATGATATCCATAAGAAAAAGATGAGTATCAATGATTAAGGACCAATCTTTTGTTTACATAAGGACATTTAAAAGTGAGATAGATTGATATGCAACAGAGGAACATTATATTATAAAGCAATGCATTTAATTGCTTTGGTTTTGTTGTTAAACAAATACATTTTTATCATCTCTGTTCACATCTGGGAAGGGCCAATAGTGGCAGTTTGGGAAGGGCCAATAGTGGCAGTTTGGGAAGGGCCAATAGTGACTATTTGGGAAGGGCCAATAGTGGCAATTTGGGAAGGGCCAATAGTGACCATTTGGGAAGGGCCAATAGTGGCAGTTTTGGCAGATTGAACCGTTCCTATGATGATTTCCGTAAGTAGTAAGCTGCTTTGCAGCTTTGCAGAGTTTACCTTTCATGTCATTAATAACTTTCAAGCCATATCTTTGTCCATAGGCTGTGGATGTCAACATAGATTCAGTAGCATAGTGTGGCAGACATCTTATCAGCTGTGGATGTCAACATAGATTCAGTAGCATAGTGTAGCAGACATCTTATCAGCATTCTGCTCATACCCCAAGACTTTACATGTGTATTGAGTAAATGGATCTTAGATGTGAAAGATCATACCATACATCTTCAGTGATGAAAGAGACATGGAACAACTCATCTATTCAACAACTGCTGCTTGTCACAGTTACTGACTGTCTGTTAAAATAGAATGGCCCGGGTGCCCTTTGATGATGTCGTTTGCTGTTATTCTGTACAACACTCCTTCGTCATTTGACAGATAGTTGGCATTTCCTGAGAAGCCATTAAATGTAATATTTTTCCACCGTTTTTTGTCACTATCTGTATTCCTATGAAATATCAAGTGGATAAGAGAGAGTGGTGATTTCATCTGGCTATCATTATGTTCAATCAAGTCTATCCTCAGAAATTGAACAAGATGTCAGGCTTTCATTTGCATCGCTACCCTCTATAAATCATCAAACATTCCTTTCAGCAACATTCCTTAAACAGACAACGATGAGACAGCATATAGGGAGGAGGTCAGAGACCTGGCAGTGTGATGCCAGGACAACAACCTCTCCCTCCACGTAAACAAGACAAAGGAGTTGATCGTGGACTACAGGAAAAGGACGGCTGAACATGCCCCCATTAACATCGACAGGGCTGTAGTGGAGCGGGTCGAGAGTTTCAAGTTCCTTGGTGTCCACATCACCAACAAACTATCATAGTCCAAACACACCAAGAATGTTGTGAAGAGGGCACGACAATGTCTTTTCCCCTTCAGGAGACTGAAAAGATTTGGCATGGGTCCCCGGATCCTCAAAACGTTCTACAGCTGCACCATCGAGAGCATCCTGACCGGTTGCATCACAGCCTGGTATGGCAACTGCTCGGCATGCGACCGTAAGGCCCTACAGAGGGCAGTGCGCACAACCCAGTACATCACTGGGGCCAAGCTTCCTGCCACCCAGGACCTATATACTATGCAGTGTCAGAGGAAGGCCCAAAAAATTGTCAAAGATGCCAGTCACCCAAGTCATAGACTGTTCTCTCTGCTACCGCACGGCAAGCGGTACCGGAGCGCCAAGTCTAGGTTCAAAAGGCTCCTTAACAGCTTCTACCCCCAAGCCATAAGACTGCTGAACAATTAATCAAATGGCCACCCGGACTATTTACATTGACACTGTTTATTACCTATGCATAGTCACTTTGCCCCTACCTACATGTACAAGTTACCTTGACTAACCCGTACCCCCACACATTGACTTTGTGTACTTATAATAAAGAAATGTACTTTAGTTAATTTAGTAAATATTTTCTTAACTCTTTTTCTTAAAACTGCATTGTTGGTTAAGGGCTTGTGAGTCAGCATTTCACGGTAAGGTCTACACCTCTTGTATTGTTAGTTTGGGGCTTGTCAGTCAGCATTTCAAGGTCAGGTCTACACCTGTTGTATTGTTGGTTAAGGGCTTGTGAGTCAGCATTTCACAGTAAGGTCTACACCTGTTGTAGACCTTACCGTGGAATGGTTAAGGGCTTGTGAGTCAGCATTTTACGGTAAGGTCTACACCTGTTCGGGCGCATGTGATAAATAACATTTGATCTGATCTTATTTTAAGGTTATGAATCCTATTCAAGACAGGCTCTGTAGTGTGTGAAACTTAGACTGAAGATTCAATAGTTCAATGTGAAGCTGTTAAACATCTTACTCACTTTGTTGCGTCCATAATACATTACATATTAACTAATGTTCTATTTAATATGAAATACAGGGGTATGCACACTTAGAGGTATTGCAGTAGAGGTAAGTAGAGGTTCATAATTGTAGTCCGCTCTCATGCTGGTGAGGGCTGGTAGCCATGGAAACCAAATGGTGAAAACTAGTCATCAATAGCAGCTGTGGAATAGAGAAATAGAGCTTGTTGCACATTTATTACGTTTTCGCAGAAGTTCCAAGTTTAACCATCACTTGATAGGAAACGCCTACTGATTTCACATTTATTCAGATCCAGGAGTGGACCTTGAGAGAGTTACCGTAATGCACCAATATTTAGGAAATATCAGGAAGAATAAATGTATACTTTAGTAATTTTGGCTTAATTTGATATTTGTTCATTGTCCAAATATGGGTATATACAAATAACATGTTTACAAGCAAGTATTGCAAAAAACAAGATTCAGAAAACATAATGAGTAATGAGAAATTACAAAAATGTTTAATTTTAAATAGTTGGCCCATCTTCTGTTTGCTGAATGCCTTCTAGATAGGAGAGCCTCACAAATGTTTTTGTAAGACATTGACCTTAGAAAACATTTTGAGACAGCAGTTCATCCTTTGTATCTGAAATGTCACCCCAGGCCCTTGTAAGAGTATTTTAGGCTTAAAAAAGAAAATCCAAATGTAGCTGTCTAGAATTACTCTGCCGTAGAGTTGTGAAAGACCTTATCATTACGATTTATTCAGATCTAATTTTCCATACACATAATAAAAACATTTCAAGTGTTCTGTGGTTGACTTTGCTTTTTGTCTTCCAGCCTTTTAAGAAAGATATTGTTGACACTCCATTTATCCCACATCCTCTTCTTTACTGGCAGGTTAGATACAATCTAGTTCTTCTACCCACAATTAACAGTATATACACTAAGTGTATAAAAACATTATGAACACCTTCCTAATATTGAGTTGCACCTCCTTTTGCCCTCAGAACAGCCTCAATTGGTCGGGTATGGACTCTATAAGGTATAGAAAACATTACACAGGGATGCTGGCCCATGTTGCTTCCCACAGTTGTGTCAAGTTGTCTGGATGTCCTTTGGGTGGTGGACCATTCTTGATACACACGAGAAACTGTTAAGCGTGAAAAACCTAGCAGCATTGCAATTCTTGACACACTTAAACCGGTGCGCCTGAAACCTGCTACCATACTTAAAACTTTAATCTTTTGTCTTGCCCATTCACCATCTGAATGGCACACATACACTCAATTGACTCAAGGTTTAAAAATCCTTCTTTAACCTGTCTCCTCCCCTTCATCTGCACTGATTAAAGAGGGTTTAACAAGTGACATCAATAAGGGATCATAGCTTTCACCTGTATTCACATGGTCTATGTAATGGAGGTGTTCCTAATGTTTTAAACACTCAGTGTAGATCTACCTGTCTACACTGTTAATGAGGCTTACAGCATTTCTTCATATATGGATTAATTGATGCATAAAATATATCACATAACTGGTAAGTACTCACAATGAAAGAGGAATAAAGGATGGATATGTTTCAAGTCTATGAAAATCGAATATTAAGGAGGCTTAGTACAAAACATAAGTCACCTTTATTGCTTTTAAAAAATACAGTAAGCAAAGAGCATTTTCGCTATCTTTCAACTCTCTAAAGAAATATAAGATAACTCTGATTTCTAAGTTTTGTTTTTGCTATTCCTTTGTGAACATCTCACATTACTTTAAATCTGTTGAAGCTGTCACCTTGACGACGCTGGCACTTACCATATTATGCTACATAAAACTGAAAGCATCATTGTTGATCCATTATAGCACTAAAGCTTCACTTGAAATACCCAAATGCACTCCGTTGTACAGACCAACATCCCTGCACTTTGCAATACTCTCACAAACTTACGATGCAGAACAGCAGACGACATCAGGGATTATTTTTCACAAGGCTATACCTTGGGGAAATAAGATAATGTGTTCAAAGAAAGAAATTCAATGAATTATAGTTTTCCCCAAAAACGTTGATATTGTCTTACTTGTTGTTTTGTAGATTAAAGTGACAGCACATGATGGATTATGTATTTGACAAAGGCAGTAGATTTCCAGTAGCTCGCCATACATTTATACCTTAACTTTAAAGGGGAAATCCACAGAAAATTTTGTCATTTGTCCCAAAATGTTTTGCATGTCAGCAGTCACGTTTTCAAGATATTGGACTTTCAAGAAGCAGTGTCACAGGCCACATCATCATAATGATGCTTTTTGCCTCATATTATGTATTATGATGATGTGGCTGGTAATACTTTGGTTCTTGAAAGTCCAATATCTTGAAAACTTGACTGCTGACATACAAAACATTTTGGGACTGTAATGAATTCAATTTAATGACTTTATTTTTCCAGAAGGAACTTCAGTTGGGGCAAGTAGGATAAGATACAGATAAAGATATAACATAAACATATAAACAGCAACATTCACACATGACAGATACTAATGCTGACAAGATATATACAAAATAAAGTCACACAAATCTGTTTAATTTGAAAGCCGTACTGATCCACTAGATAGATAGGTACTTTATTGATCCCCCGGGGGGGAAATTTCATTATCAAGCAGCTACAACAAAAACACAGGGCAGGTGCAAAATGCCACAACGAAAGTACACAAAAGACAGATACACGGTACATGATACATAGAGCGGCAGTATGAAAAAGTATAGAAATACAGGATATCTGGAGTGCAAAAAAAAGCTATAAAAGGACATTGCGTAGTATGAGTGGTTGGCTGAATATGTACACTATACATTGGTGGATGTTGGATGGTTAACTATACTATACAGGTTGATGGCAGAGAAATACTTCAGTAGCTAATGCGTATGATATGAGCGAGGGTAATAATAGTTTACTTAATAGACAGAATGGGTAAATGAACAGGTAAGTGAAAATTTTGCATGGTTAAATTAGCTGTACAGTTAGGTATACAGTTATATTTACAGATAAGTGAATACTTGCATGTTTACACAAACTGTACAGGTAAATGACAGGAAGAGATACTTTAATAGCTAAATGTGTGTATGATATCATTGGGGTAATAATAGTAATTCCCTTAAAATACAGTCCTTAGTGCGCAGGGTTTAATTACAGACAACTGCACTTATTGCACATTTGATATACTAAAAGCAATGAGAAAAGGTGCAACTGGCAGGATACTAATATGCATTCCTGAGTGAATGCCTAGGTCCAATAATTACTTACAATATTGCATGTGATATAATATAGCAACTGTACATGGGTATGTATATACAGACCTGTATGAATAAGTAGGTCCTGAGTGGATGAGTGCTGACGGAACAGAGTTACTCACGGATGGATGCATAATTGTTAAACTAGGTCCTAGCACCCCAACAGTTCCAGATCTATGTTGCCGACGGCACGGCACCCCGGTGAGGCATTATATAGTCTCATAGCCGCCGGCAGGAAGGACCTCCTGTGGCGCTCTCTGGCACACCGTGGTGGGATCAGTCTGTGACTGAAAGAGCTCCTCTGCGTCATAACCATAGCGTGCAGAGGGTGGGTGACGTTGTCCATGATGGCCAGCAGTTTGGCCAGGATCCGTCTCTCCGCCACCTCCTCTAGAGTGTCAAGGCTCATCCCCAGGACAGAGCTAGCCTTCCTGATCAGCTTATTTACCCGAGAAGCATCACCGGCTTTGATGTTTGCTCCCCAGCACACCACTGCAAAAAAGATGGCACTGGCCACCACAGACTGGTAGAAGGTATGCAGTAGTTTACTGCACACGTTGAAGGACCTGAGCCTCCTCAGAAAGTAGAGTCGGCTCTGGCCCTTTTTGTACAGGGCCCCGGTGTTACCAGCCCATTCCAGTCTGTTGTCCATATGGACCCCCAAGAACTTGTATGACTCAACCATTTCCACATCCATCCCCTTTATAGGGACTGCAGTCAGTTGTGCCTTGGTTCTCCTGAAGTCCACCCCCATCTCCTTAGTTTTGCTGATGTTGAGCTGAAGGTGGTTCTGCTCACACCACAACACAAAGTCACTGATTGTGCTCCTGTACTCCTCCTCCTGCCCACCCCTGATGCACCCTACAATAGCAGAGTCATCCGAGAACTTCTGTAGGTGGCATGTTTCAGAGTTATATCTGAAGTCTGAGGTGTAGAGGGTGAACAGGAAGGGGGACAGGACCGTACCCTGGGGGGCCCCTGTGTTGCTAACTGCCCGTTCTGACACACAGCTCTGTAGTCGCACAAATTGTGGCCTACCGGTCAGGTAGTCCGTGACCCAGGAGACTAAGGGTGCTTCCACTTTCATCCTCCTCATCTTCTCACCCAGTAGCAGGGGCTGAATGGTATTGAAGGCACTGGAGAAGTCAAAAAACATGACCCTCACAGTGCAACCTGCGTTGTCCAGGTGAGAGTAGGCCCTCTGCAGAAGGTAGATGATTGCATCATCCACCCCGATGTTGCGCTGGTATGCAAACTGCAGGGGGTCCATTGATGAACACACCAGGGGTCTGAGGTGAGCGAGGACTAACCTTTCCAGGGTCTTCATGATGTGGGATGTTAGCGCTACAGGTCTGAAGTCATTCAGGACAGTGGGGTGTGCCTTCTTGGGCACTGGGACGAGGCAGGATGTTTTCCACAGCACAGGGACCCTTTCTAGGCTCAGGCTAAGGTTGAAAAGACGCTGGAGTATTCCACACAGTTGGTCAGCACAGACCCTCAGCACCCTTGGGCTGATGCCATCGGGGCCCGCCGCTTTCCACTGGTGTAGTCTCTCCAGCTCTCTCTTCACTTGGTTGGTGGTGAAAGCCAGCCCAGGTAGGGAGGTGGGGGGAAGGGGGGTGTTGAGGATCAGTCCAGGGGGGGCAGGGGCGGAGGTGGGGTCACTGATTGTCTCAGCAGAGGTGCTGTGAGCAAAGTGGGGGTGGGATAGCCGTGAGGGTGTGTGGTCTGGGGAGCTGGAGGGGAGGTGGACAGGGCCAGTATCGAACCTGTTAAAAAATTGGTTCAGCTCATTGGCTCTGTCCTGGGTCCCCTCCGTCTGCCCACTGTTTGACTTTTTGAAGCCAGTGATATTTCTCATACCCTTCCACACCTCTCTCACCTGGCTCTGCCTCAGCTTGTCCTCCATCTTCTCCTTATACACTCTCTTCCCCTCAGCAATCCGCAACTTCAGCTCCCTCTGGACGCATTTCAATTTGTCCTTGTCCTTCTCCTTGAAGGCCCTCTTCTTCTCATTCAGCAGGGCCTTCAGGTCGCTGGTGACCCAGGGTTTATTGTTTGGGAAACAGCGTACCTTCCTGGTGGGTACAGTGTTGTCTACACAAAAATTAATATAGTCTGTTATGCAGTCAGTGAGTCCATCGATGTCCTCCCCATGAGCCTCACAGAACACATCCCAGTCTGTTGTTTCAAAGCAGTCCTGTAGGGCCTCATTCGCCTCCGGGGACCACTACAGAACTGTTAGTGTCCTCCACAACTATCTCTATTCTGACATGCCCATGTGAGGGAGCCAAACCAGTCAACTAAACTAAATGTTCAATAAAACATCTATAAAAGGACTGTAAAACGGCCTTCTAAGTTTATGCAGGAAGTAAAGTCTTGACTGACATTTAGATTACAGGAAGTACAGTCTGGACTGACATTTAGATAATAAGAAGTACAGTCTGGACTGACATTTAGATAACAGGAAGTACGGTCTGGACTGACATTTAGATAACACTCCCCGACTGTTGGCTCCAAAGTTCAGCTCATTGTCAACTATTGAAACGAGGTACTTACACTCCTCTACCTGTTATACACCAAAGGTGATTTCTTTCAGAGCTGATGATTGCTTCCTAAAGTCTGTGATAAGGTCTTTGGTCTTGGTGGCATTCAGATCCAGGAAGTTCTCCTTACACCAGAGGTCAAACTTGTCCACTGTAGCCTGAATCAGGTCGTCAGAATTGGATGTGTTAAGAATAACAGTGTCATCTGAGTATTTGATGTATATTATCTCAGGGCAGGTCCTCTTAGAGTCATCTGTATAGAGTGTAAATATGACTACATGACAACATTGCTACCTGACTATTTCACTACATGATAATATGACTATATGAAACATGACAACATGACTACATGACTAAATGATGACATGAAAACATGACTATATGACTACATGATAACATGAAAACATGACTACTGGACAACATGACTACATGACTACTGGAAAACATGACTACATGACAACATGACAACATGACTACATGCTACATGGATACATGACTACATGATAACATGACTACATGGATACATGACTACATGAAAACATGACAATATGACATCATGACTACATGATAACATGATAACATGACTACATGACAACATGACTACTGGACAACATGACTACATGATAACATGACTACATGGATACATGACTACATGAAAACATGACAATATGACATCATGACTACATGATAACATGATAACATGACTACATGACAACATGACTACATGACTACTGGACAACATGACTACATGACTACTGGACAACATGACTACTGGACAACATGACTACATGACTAAATTACCACATGACTACATGACTAAATTACCACATGACTACATGACTACATGACTACATTGATACATGACTACATGATAACACAACTACATTAAAACATGACTACATGATTGCATGACTACTGGAAAACATGACTACATGACAACATGGCAACATGACTACATGCTACATGGATACATGACTACATGATAACATGACTACATGGATACATGACTACATGAAAACATGACAATATGACATCATGACTACATGATAACATGATAACATGACTACATGACAACATGACTACATGACTACTGGACAACATGACTACATGATAACATGACTACATGGATACATGACTACATGATAACATGATAACATGACTACATGACAACATGACTACATGGCTACTGGACAACATGACTACATGACTAAATTACCACGACTACATGACTAAATTACCACATGACTACATGACTACATTGATACATGACTACATGACTACATTGATACATGACTACATGATAACACAACTACATTAAAACATGACTACATGATTGCATGACTACATGACTACATGAAAACATGACTACATGCCAATATGACTACATTACATTATGACTACATGATTACATGAAAACATGACAACATGACAACACGACTACATGACAACATGACTACATGACTACTTGACTATATGACAACATGACTACATTACTACTCGACTACATGACAACATGACAACATGACAACATGACTGCATGACAACATGTCAACATTTCAACATGAAATCATGATAACATGACAACATGACTAAATGACAACGTGACAACATGACTCATGTAGTGATACGCATTTTGCACTCTTTATGCCTTATCAACATTAAAATGTTCAGCATGAATCCCCTGTTTACAGAATGATCCCTAAAACGTCCTTCACCTCATAGGGCATGACCCTTAATGGTGAGAACATCATTTATTATTGAGGACACACTGTGCTTTCAACAACGAGATCCTTCTTATGTGCAATTTATTTTCGTAGATTTTCTCTGAATAGCCTTTTCCCTTTGCCTTTTCAAAATGATGTAGTTTGCTTTAACACAGTGTTTGATGTATTAGACATTTGTTCCACTTTCAGAGAGAGAGAGTGAGAGAGACAGAGAAAAAGAGGCAGAGAGAGAGAGACAGAGTGAGAGAGACAGAGAGAGAGAGACAGTGAGAGAGACAGAGAGAGAGAGAGAGAGAGAGAGAGAGACAGAGTGAGAGAGACAGAGACACAGAGAGAGAGACAGAGTGAGAGAGACAGAGAGAGAGACAGAGAGAGAGAGAGAGAGAGAGACAGAGAGAGAGAGATAGAGTGAGAGAGACAGAGAGAGAGACAGAGACAGAGAGAGAGAGACAGAAAGACAGAGAGAGAGAGAGAGAGAGAGAGATAGAGTGAGAGAGACAGAGAGAGAGACAGAGACAGAGAGAGAGAGACAGAAAGACAGAGAGAGAGAGAGAGAGAGAGAGAGAGAGAGAGAGAGAGAGAGAGAGAGAGAGAGAGAGAGAGAGAGAGAGAGAGAGAGAGAGAGAGAGAGAGAGAGAGAGAGAGAGAGAGAGAAAGAGTGTGTGCGACACGCTAGTCCCTTTTATTTGTTGGAGAACATGTGGTTAGGGGTGAGAACATGAGCCTTCACAACAGCCACCTTCTTGAAATTGTCTTGGACTTTGGTCTAGAATGGGTTTGACTTGGTTATTTGGTTTGGTGATGGATTTGCAGAAGATCTGTGTGTGACAGCCTTTGCAGGAGTGACATGGGGTTATTCAATTCCATTTGGAAGCCTGATGGTTTCCAGCACAGCACCATTATCTTCTGTGGTTCTGGATCCAGTTTACATTTTGGTCGTTGGTCATCTGGCTGAACTGTGCACATCTAGTAACGTGGTAATCAGGAGAAGTGCAGTATGCACAAGGGAGTAAACTGGGCCATGATAGTGGGAACTGCTCAGTGGGGACGTTTCTATAGCAGAAGCTCAACAGGGGAGCCACACAGGATGTCAGCTTGGCCTTGGTAGCCCATGGTTTCAGGACCCCACCCAGGGCTTAAACATGGAGGGAAAAGTCATCCAATGCGTGGCTATCTCCTGACCTGATAGGTAGAAGGTCCATGATAACTTTGATCTCCTTGTAGGTAGGAATCAGCAAAAGTACTCCATTTAAGGTTTGTACTCCATTGCTAATAAACAATACAAGTACTTGAAATTCGTCTTCTGGTGAGGTGTGGGAATGTTGGACCCTCTGTTGTTCTGTATGGTCTTCTGCCTGGTAGGGTGGTTGGATTGGAGACACCACAGGTTGGGGTCACTACAGGCTGAGGATAGGCTGGAGGAGGAGCCTGGGGGTGAGGTGGCAGAGTAAGGGGAGGTTGCGGTTACAGCCCCAGAATGGTGGTGACCAGGTGTAGCTAGTACCAACACTGGGAGGTAATCAGGTGTAGCTAGTACCAACACTGGGAGGTAATCAGGTGTAGCTAGTACCAACACTGGGAGGTAATCAGGTGTAGCTAGTACCAACACTGGGAGGTGATCAGGTGTAGATAGTACCAACACTGGGAGGCAATCAGGTGTAGCTAGTACCAACACTGGGAGGTGATCAGGTGTAGCTAGTACCAACACTGGGAGGTGATCAGGTGTAGTTAGTACCAACACTGGGAGGTGTGTTGGTGTGGGATAATATTATATTATTATATAGATGTTACAAATTTCCTTGTTATTGTCGAGAAACAGATATCTGTCTGTCTTTAATATTAATGTTCCAAACTTTAAAGAAAATATCAAAGCCTACTGAACATTATGTTGCCGTAGTTTCATTGTCACGTTTAATCAGTCTTAAACATATTACTTTCTACATTCAAAGTTGTACATGTTTTTATGTATGCTTTCTACGTGTTCCAAACGGGACATTACTTGTCTTTTTACCTAAACATGCAAACACCATCAGATAGAGTTCATAGCAAGCAGTGAACTGGAATGACATTCAGATGAACTAGAATGACATTCACATGAACTGGAATGACATTCAGATGAACTAGAATGACATTCAGATGAACTGGAATGACATTCAGATGAACTAGAATGACATTCACTTATAGGATGGGTGGATGAAAGCCACACCCCCAATGAGACAGGAATATGACTCTATTGAGGAATCCAGTATTTTATCTGGGTCTGCGCTCAATTCATTATGCAAACTGTCTGGGATTTCATCTGGGTCCGCGCTCAATTCATTATGCAAACCGCTGCCTTAAAGGTTTTCACCTTCTGTAGCTTTCTGTAGACTTCCCAGGGTTGGACCGTTGGAGCAGGGCATGCTATTAAAAGGAGGGTAGCAGTGCTGTGTTGATGGGTGGTAGGGAATGTGTTACTTTTGATAGTGCTTTAATTTGGAATGACATTCAGATGATCTTTGTGGAAGGTCACCTCAGTTTGGGAGAGGTTGGCTAAGTCTTTGATGTTCTTATGCCACTGGGAATAATGAAACAACATTCACTGATACTTAACCACGGTATTGTTTAGCCTATATCAGGCCTTATAAATGAATTCTAGAATATAATAACACCTCTATAATTGTCTCTTTGAGTTGAACAAAATAAATAGGCTGTTCTTTTAATGAGTATCATTATACTGTTACACCATGCATTTTAGAATATAATTTCTATTGCACTCAATTCAACATTCCCAGGAATGAAAAGGCAACATGGTTTTGATGCCTCCCAGTGGAGGATTAGAGCAAAAATGTGTTGCACTTCCCATCTCTCACAAAGTGAAACTGCGATGTCCACTGGGACTGATACCTCTTACCCAGATATTAGACTTCTAGGAAAGTGTGATGGAGGGGCTTGAAAACACACATGGCTCATATTTATCTCCAATGTAGACTAACTCTCATTCCCATTTTATTTCCAAATTATTACAAACACCCCCTGCAAATATAGATAAAATACAAAGCAGTTATGTTAAAGGTGGGAAAACTTAATATTTTGTTACAGCCTAACAATTTTGTATTTTATTTAACTAGGCAAGTCAGTTAATTGCGGCCTAGGAACAGTAGGTTAACTGCCTTGTTCAGGGGCAGAACGGTAGATTTATATTGTCAGCTAAGGGATTCGATCCAGCAACCTTTCAGTTACGGGCCCAACACTCTAACCACTAGGCTACGGGCCGCCCCAATAGGTCAACAAGATATCCCATACGCAAACACATGTTTTTGCTTCAGATCCCTGAAGATAGATAGATAGATAGATAGATAGATAGATAGATAGATAGATAGATAGATAGATAGATAGATAGATAGATAGATAGATAGATAGATAGATAGATAGATAGATAGATAGATAGATAGATAGATAGATAGATAGATAGATAGATAGATAGATAGATAGATAGATAGATAGATAGATAGATAGATACTTTATTGATCCCCCGGGGGGGAAATTTCATTGTCAAGCAGCTACAACAAAACACAGGGCAGGTGCAAAATGCCACAACGAAAGTACACAAAAGACAGATACACGGTACATGATACATAGAGCGGCAGTATGAAAAAGTATAGAAATACAAGATATCTGGAGTGCAAAAAAAAAAGCTATAAAAAAAAAAAGCATAGTATGGGTGGTTGGCTGAATATGTACATTGGTGGATGTTGGATGGTTAACTATACTATACAGGTCGATGGCAGAGAAATACTTCAGTAGCTAAAAATGCGTATGATATGAACGAGGGTAATAATAGTTTACTTAATAGACAGACTGGGTAAATGAACAGGTAAGTGAACATTTTGCATGGTTAAATTAGCTGTACAGTTAAGTATACAGTTATATTTACAGGTAAGTGAATACTAGCATGGTTACACAAACTGTACAGGTAAATGACAGGAAGAGATACTTTAATAGCTAAATGTGTGTATGATATCATTTGGGGTAATAATAGTAATTCCCTTAAAATACAGTCCTTAGTGCGCAGGGTTTAATTACAGACAACTGCACTACAACTAGCCAATGCTTAGTGATGGGAATAATAATAATAATTAGGTAAGATAATAACTAGCTACTGTCTTTCAGGCTACATCAAGGTGTACCAAGGAGAACCCTAAAGAAAATAGAACAAACAACAAATTACAGAAAATGTGTGACAGAATTAAAGCCTCTGCAGCCTTAGAAGTAGGCAGCAATAGTCACTCTTCATATTTATTATGGCAATTAGGAATACTTCAATTATGGGATATTTATAATGGAATACTGTATATTAAATATGTTTAAAATGACCTAAAACAACATATTGTGTAAAAGTAATGGTGCTGAAGTCCCGTGCCCAACAGAGTGATGACGATCTTGTATGGCATCAAAACATGTTCCTAAATACACATACCTACCCAGTACTTGATAAATCATATAAGTTACCACTTATGTTACAATAAACATCTGATATGACAGAGGGTAGTGTGTACGGCCCAGTACATCACTGGGGCCAAGCTTCCTGCCATCCAGGACCTATATACTAGGTGGTGTCAGAGGAAAGCCCAAAAAATCGTCTAAGACTCCAGTCACCCAAGTCATAGACTGTTCTCTCTGCTACCGCACATTAAGCGGTACCGGTTGGTACCAAGTCTAGGACCAAAAGGCTCCTTAACAGCTTCTACCCCCAAGCCATATGACTGCTGAACAATTAATCAAATGGCCATCCGGACTATTTACATTGACACTATTTACACTGCTGTTACTCGCTGTTTATTATCTACACCGGGGCAAGTCACTTTGCCCTGTAGGTAGGCCATCATTGTAAACAATAATTTGTTCTTAACTGACTTGCCTAGTAAAATAAATAAAATAAATAAAGTAAATATAGCCTTTTTTACTTTAGTTTATTTAGTAAATATTTTATTAACCCTTTCTTGAACTGCATTGTTGGTTAAGGGCTTGTAAGGAAGCATTTCACGGTAAGGTCTACACCTGTTGTATTCGGCGCATATGACAAATACAATTTGATTCGATTTTATTCGTCCTTGTTTTAATAAGTCGCAATTTTGTAACCGGGGAAAGTGTCTATGTATGTGGCCAATACACTGTGAAACGTAGAGTAAATGATTCAATATTACTACCTCCATCTTTGAAAAATCAATGTAGCAGCTCAGTTCTCCCCACCCTGCAGCCTGGCAAGCGTGAGCTGACAGTGACAGCAGCACGCATGCGCAGTATATCCACTGGCTCGGTGTCGGTGCTGAAGTTGGGCGGATGGAAGAAAAACACCGCCGATGGAGATTATAAAGCAGGATGCATCTTTACTGTGCGATTTAACAAGCATCAACATAAAACACGTATAAAGTAACCGTCAGAGAAGACTGACAACCGAAATTAAAAGGGTAAGATGATGGATATTATTCATTCTTCTGTTAAAGGTCCCACGAGCTAGCACTAGCCATGCTAGTCTCATAGCTAGCTGCCGCCTCTTCTTCGCACCACAGAAAATGAGATAACGGTCTAATGTTAGCTAGCTATGCAGACGTTGGGGGTTATTCGTATTTTTGTTGATGCGACAATAAGGCAATATCGTAGTTGTCTATTGGGTTTGCATTATCATGTGGTGTCTTGCCAAGCCTAATCAGGTTGTCTTTGCAGCTAACGTTACATGCAGTGTTTTAGCTAGCTAGTTAACGTAAGTGCAGAATCACAGCTGCAGATGCTTCGAATCACAGAACCATGCAAACGACAACTATGATGCGAAAGTTTTCGCAAATTATGGCAAGCATGCATGTGCTTTAAAATGTATTGTTAGCAAGCTCTAAAATGTACGATTTTACCACTGCTCACTAGCTAACTATATAATGCATTTCAATTGGCAGCGAGTCGGCTTACTTGGTATTGATGAACTAGGCTACAGCGCCAGCCTGCCGTTTTCCATATGGAATAGAAGGCGAGAATCTTAATTGGATTCCTCGATTACTCGTGTTCTTTCCTCCGTCCTCTCCTCGCCTCTTCTTGAAAAATGTCAAAGGTAATCCAGGAGAGGCTGTGAAGAGAGGGAACTTTGAAACAAATACTGAATGGGCTCTTACCTATATCCTACATGACCAAAAGTATGTGGACCTGCTGGTCAAACATCTCATTCCAAAATCATGGAGTTGGTCCCCCCGCACTAGATGTTGGAACATTGCTGCAGGGACTTGCTTCCATTCAGCCACAAGAGCATTAGTGAGGTCAGGCACTGATGTTGGGCGATTAGGCCTGACTCGCAGTCGGCATTCCAATTTATCCCAAATGTGTTCGATGGTCTTCCACAACGATCTCGACAAACCATTTCTGTATGGACCTCGCTTTGTGCACGTGGGCATTGTCAAGCTGAAACAGGAAAGGGCCTTCCCCAAACTTTTGTCACAAAGTTGGAAGCTCTAAATCGTCTAGAATGTCATTGTATGCTGTAGCGTTTATACTTCCCTTCACTGGAACTAAGGGGCCTAGCCCGAACCATGAAAAACAGTCCCAGACTATTATTCCTCCTCCACCAAACTTTACAGTTGGCACTATGCATTGGGGCTGGTAGTGTTCTCTGGGCATCCGCCAAACCCAGATTTGTCAGTTGGACTGCCAGATGGTGAAGCGTGATTCATCACTCCAGAGATCGCGTTTCCACTCCTCCAGAGTCCAATGACGGCGAGCTTTACACCACTTGAGCTGACGCTTGGCATTGTGATCTTAGGCTTACAGAACGGGACTGCCGAGTGCTAAAGTGCGTAGCGTGTAAACATTGTCTATCCTCGGTTGCAACACTCACTACTGAGTTACAAACTGCCTCGGTAAGCAACCTTAGCACAAGAACTGTACGTTGGGAGCTTCATGAAACGGCTTCGCGGCTGAGCCGTTGTTGCTCCTAGACGTTTCCACTTCACAATAACAGCACTTACAGTTGACCAGGGCAGAAATTTGACAAACGGACTTGTTAGAAAGCTTTTCATTCTACTAGCAATGTTTGTCTATGGAGATTGCATGGCGGTGTGCACATTTTGAACACCTGTCTGTGTGGCTGAAATAGCCAAATCTAATCATTTGAAGGGGTGTCCACATACTCTTGTGTGTTAATACTGTATACAGTACCAGTCAAACGTTTGGACACACCTACTCATTCCAGGGTTTTTCTTTATTTTTACTATTTTCTACATTGTAAAATAATAGGGAAGACATCAAAACTATGAAATAGCCTAACACATATGGAATCATGTAGTAACCAAAAAAGTGAGCATTTTTTTTGGAATATATTTTATATTTATATTAGCCACCCTTTGCCTTGATGACAGCTTTGCACACTTGGCATTCTCTCAATCAGCTTCATGAGGTAGTCACCTGGAATATATTTCAATTAACAGGTGTGCCTTGTTAAAAGTTCCTCCTTAATGTGTTTGAGCCAATCAGTGTTGTGACAAGGAAGGGGTGGTATACAGAAGATAGACCTATTTGGTAAAAGACCAAGTCCATATTATGGCAAGAACAGCTCAAATAAGCAAAGATAAACAACAGTCCATCATTACTTTAAGACATGACAGTCAGTCAATCCGGAAAATGTCGAAATTTTTTGAAAGTTTCTTCAAGTGCAGTCGCGAAAACCATCAAGCGCTATGATGAAACTGGCTGTCATGAGGACCGCCACAGGAAAGGAAGACACAGAGTTACCTCTGCTGCAGAGGATAAGTTCATTAGTTACCAGCCTCAGAAATTGCAGCCCAAATAAATGCTTCACAGAGTTCAAGTAACAGACACATCTCAACATCAACTGTTCAGAGGAGACTGCGTGAATCAGGACTTCATGGTCGAATTGCTGCAAAGAAACCACTACTAAAGGACACCATTAAGAAGAAAAGACTTGCTTGGGCCAAGAAACACGAGCAATTAGACCAGTGGAAATTTGTCCATTGGTGTGATGAGTCCAAATTTGTGGTTCCAACCACTGTGTCTTTGTGAGACGCAGAGTAGGTGAACTGATGATCTCCACATGTGTGGTTCCCACCGTGATGCATGGAGGAAGAGGTGGTGTGATAATGTGGGGGTGCTTTACCAGTGACACTGTCAGTGATTTATTTAGAATTCAAGGCACACTTAACCAGCATGGCTACTGTAGCATTCTGCAGCGATACGCCATCCTATCTGGTTTGAGCTTAGTGGGACTATTATTTTGTTTTTCTACAGGACTATGACCCAACACACCTCCAGGATGTGTAAGGGCTATTTGACCAAGAAGGAGAGTGATGGAGTTCTGTATCAGATGACCTGGCCTCCACAATCACCCGACCTCAACCCAAATGAGATGGTTTGGGATGAGTTGGACCGCAGAGTGAAGGAAAAGCAGCCAACAAGTGCTCAGCATATGTGGGAACTCCTTCAAAACTGATTTTGAAATTGCATTTGAAATGCTAATATCAGTCCCATGACTTAAATGGAACTTGTGCCACAAATGCTAAAACATTAGCATGTGGAAACAGTGCCAGGGAAACTAAACCAAAGCATGGATTGCTGTCGTACCTTGTCCATAGACAGCTTATAGGGTAAGGAAACCAATGTAATTTTGTAATTTGGTTGAACTATCACTTCAAAGAATTGACAATCGAATTAGAGCGCTACCCTAATCTTTGTATCTGTGCCATTATGGTGACTGTGACAGCATGGGCAGCGCCATTGAGGCTAACTCAATTTTTTGAAAGCCTAAAGCTAATATTGGTGATTTACCTCAACCTGCAGTGCTGGAGTCCTGAAACAAATCTTGTCATTCATGTATTGTGGCCACTGGATGGCAGTAAAATAGCTCAAAGCCATTTAATAACTATAGGCAATCCAATTTAAAGAAGACAACGCTATGATCATTGGCTGATCGCTCCAAAGGAATCCCCACCCAGTTGACTGCTTTAAAATGATGGCAATGTCCATTCTAAAACGGATGATATCCGTCTAGAGTCCTATATCTATCTCAATTGACATTCCTACATATAGCGACTCCGTTTCTGGGCCACGGAGGATAGAAAGACGGAGGAGCCTTGGAGAGGACGTACTTATGCCCAATTGAGAGAAAAGGCCATAGACTATCACAAAAACGCCCACGATGTAAAATTGACAATGCATTTGTCCCTGAATAGCTATTTAATTGTGATGGTAGACTATACCTTATCAATTTCCTGGGAAAGTCAACCTGATCATGCAAAATAAAATAAAAAATTTAACCACTTTCCTTAATTATCCATAATGTCTAAATGTTGGATATGACCAGTTAAAGTAGAAAAACTGCATGCATTGTGGCCATTGGAGTAGGAGGCCTAGTCTCATAAGGTTTTACAGTCCATCATATTCCATGGCTTTTTAAAAAGAGCCCACAGAGCTTGTTTGTCCACTCACAGCTGTTGCCCAGTATTAGTTATCAAGGTGAGATGTTAATGAAGTAGGGCTGACCCCATTTTTAGACTGGTCGATTGTTTGGTTGATAGGTTTTGATTTATTCATTTTTTTGTCAAGTGGACGCACGTAATTATTTTTTTCATGGCACACGAGACACTGGTCTTATTCACGCCTGTGGACTAATCCATTGTGGAGGCCACGGGGATGGCACAGTCCATCACTCTAAGACAAGCATCGGCAAAGTAAGGCAGTATTTGCCTTGTTAAAATTTAGAAAATAAGTGAAATTGCATTTGTTTCTAAATAGCATTCATTTTCCTTAAATAGCTACTGCTTTGTACCTGACACCGTTTGTGAGAGTATTCCTTGGGCCTACAGTGTGTGTGAAGATAATGTTTAGTCAAGAAGAAGGGGGGGGGCACAAGGCGTGTCTCTAATGCACTCTCTCCCACCAATTCATGTGCATTAATTGGTTCACAACTTAATTGTGTGAATTGTATGCCATTTGATTGTTAGTCTATCAAATCCCCATTACATAAATCACCAGTAGTACATTTACCGTTAATCCCCATCATTTCTAATCTACAAGGTTTGTTTGGTTCCGGTCATTTTTATTAATGCATTGAATATCTTATTATTATTATTATTACAGTTGTTTACCGTTCTCATTGTCGGTGTGGACATGTTTGCAGAGCTCACAACCTATGCTATACTTGTGAGAAACAAGTTTTGGTTTATTTCATTCCATTTACTCATTGTCTTTTGTTTGGAGCGCTCCTGTCAATGTTAAGCAATGACGCGCACCTAATGTAATAGAAGTAGGCAGTACGCAGATGTATAAATGTGCTCATTTGGGGATCTACTTGTACATTTTTGTAAATTAGCAGACACTCTTATCCAGAAGGACTTACAGTAGTGAGTGCATACATTTTCATACTTTTTTCCCATCCTTGTCCCCCATTGGAATTTAATCCACAACCCTGTTGTTGCAAGCGTCATTCTCTACCAACTGAGTCACACGGATCTGATTTCTGATTGCCTTAAATCACCACAACTAATGAGCTGTGGAGTTTCTTAAATAAATGTAGGTTTGCAAAGGGTCGGAAACTATCCGGTAAATTTCCAGAAATGTTCCATGGGAAGTTAAGCCCTGGAATTTGGGGAATTTAGCTTAAATTCATCAAAAAAGTTAGCTTATAACAGTGAACCTTTTTTGTGGGATACACATAAGGCAATTATAGGTCTTTTGGTTAAACTATCCCCAATTCAATGGAATGCAACCCTCTGCATGCACAGTGCATTCTTCCATCACATGTACAGCTGATTCTCAAGATCTTGCACACTATGAGATTCTATTGAGCCCACACTACTTCACTGTCTTAGCCAAGGACGACATGCTTTCTGGTAAGTTTTGATTACAATACTTGGTGGGGTGAATACATTTGATGAAATACATGATCTTTTGTTAACTAGTAAATAGTAGCCTACAACAAAGTGTGTTTTAAATAATTCTTACTTGATAACAATTTCTGCTATTTAGTTTTTGCTACCATGTGTGTTTTATCTTGCTTGAGCCAGCTAACCGAGGAGTGTTAATTCCATACATGTTTCATTTTAAAACATTTATCTTACAAAGGAATTGTTTAATCTAACTGTTTATCTGTACGTGGAAAGAAATTGTTAAACTATTTTTTCCTAATCTTTACAGGAAAATGCCACAGGTGCACTATCTGATGTGTGGAGACATTACGCTGCAGCTAATGTAGAAGGAAAAGCTGTGTACATTTGCAAATACTGTGCCAAATCATATGTGAAGAATGCAGAATCATTCCCTCAGCGCTCACAACAAGCAACCTCTGACAAAAGTCCCTCTACTTCTATTCGAGGTGAAATAGATTAATCAGACACCTTATCAATAGCAACAGCTCATGGTCCTCCTTTTTTGACTCAATGGAGGAACATAGTCAGAGAAATGCTGATGAATGGCTTGCTCGAGCTGTGTATACAACTGGTCTAACGTTTTCTGAATGAATTCGCCCAGCATACACCCCTCCAACCAGACATGCTTTATCTACTCATTTGCTGGATGCAGAGTTCAACAGAGTTCAAGTGAAGGTCAAGCAAATCATAGAGAAAGCAGATTGTATTGCAATCATCTCTGATGGGTGGTCGAATGTTCATGGGCAAGGAATAATTAACTACATCTCCACCCCTCAAACAGTATTCTACAAGAGCACAGACACAAGGGACAACAAACACACCGGTCTCTATGTTGCAGATGAGCTGAAGGCAGTCATCAATGACCTTGGACCACAGAAGGTGACATGAAGGCTGTTTGGTCTAAAGTGGAGGAGTCCTACCCTCACATCACACCCTTTGGCTGTGCTGCTCATGCATTGAATCTGCTCCTCAAGGACATCATGGCACTGAAAACAATGGATACACTCTACAAGAGAGCCAAGGAAATGGTTAGGTATGTGAAGGGTCATCAAGTTATAGCAGCAATCTACCTCACCAAGTGAGAAGAATAAGAGCACTACATTGAAGCTGCCCAGCAACACCTGTTGGGGTGGTGTTGTCATCATGTTTGACAGTCTCCTGGAGGGGAAGATGTCTCTCCAAGAAATGGCCATATCACAGTCTGCCAATATGGACAGCCCCATCAAGAGGATCCTCCTGGATGATGTATTTTGGAAGAGAGTGGTAAGCAGCCTGAAACTCCTGAAAACTATAGCAGTAGCCATTGAGGGAGACAATGCCATCCTGTCTGATGTTCAGACTCTGCTTGCAGATGTAAGAGAAGAAATCCGTAATGCCCTGCCCACTTCACTGTTACTCCAAGCAGAGGAAACTGCACTTCTGAAATCAAAAAGTGTGAAGACTTCGGCCTGAAGCCCATACACACCACAGTGTACATGTTGGACCCCAAGTATGCTGGCAAGAGCATCCTGTCTGGTGCAGAGATCAACAAGGCCAATGGTGTCAAAACTACCTTGTCTCTCCACCTTGGCCTGGATGAGGGCAAGGTTCTTGGCAGTCTGGCGAAGTACACTTCCAAGCAAGGGCTTTGGGTTGGAGACGCAATATGGCAGTCGTGCCAACATATCTCATCAGCCACCTGCTGGAAAGGACTTTGTGGATCTGAGGCTCTTTCCCCTGTTGCCTCAATCATCCTCCAAATCCCACTAACATCAGCCGCCTCCAGAGCGCAACTGGTCCTTGTTTGGGAACACACACATCAAAGCACGCAACAGGCTGACCGATACAAGGGTTGAAAAATTGGTGGCCATCCGGGCAAATTTGAGGCTTTTTGAGCCTGACAATGAGCCATCCTCAACAAGGTTGAAAAGTGACAGTGAAGATGAGGCCTCAAAGTCTGATGTTCAAGAGGTGGACATTGAGGAGGTCCAGGGAGAAGACATGGAAGCCTGAGAGGAAGACAACCAAAGCTTTAGTTTCTAGACTATAATTTTACAGATGTATGTTCAAAATGTTTTTGGGAGGTCCGATGGATCATTGGGGATCATTCAATAGTCCCTTTCTTTTGTTCAGTGAAATCATCCCATGTGAAGAGTCAACTCATTTAATTAAAGTTCAATTCAAACTAAATCGTTTTTATTTATTTCGATTTAATAATTTGCAAACATGTCTACTTATAAGGTCAAATGCTTATGCTTCTGTCTCCATATGATATGGTTAATATATCCAATGCAAAAAACATCTACATTTAAATGATATTAATATACATTTCCATATATTCCCATTAGTTCCCATATATTCCCGTTAATTCCCACGGAAGGTTTCCACCTCTGAATATTCCCTAAAATGTGCAACCCTAAATAAATGTTTTCTTCACTTCATAGCAAGTAAATTAACTCTGTTTTTACATCCATTGAGAATGACAATAGTTACTCAATGCATTTTAATGATACGTCTCCCTTTTGATAACCACAAGCCTCGGCGTAAAAGGGAAAAATGTCATGATCTGATCCAGTGGAAACGTCATAAAATACCTGATTTACTTCACCCATTGTGCAAATACATCTGTGTCTGTCCGGAGCTCACTGGTGTGGGAAACTCGGAGGGCCTAGAATAGTTTATACAATGTTGCAAGTTTGTTAGCACAAGCTTCTGGCCGGACCCAGCTGATTTATATAATGCTTCAAGTTCTTTGCAGACAGGCAGAGTAGAGAGATAAATGTACCAAGGTTCATGCTTTGAGGAAAAAGTTTACATATTTTCACAATCGTCTGGACTAGTAATCACTCATATGGTAATGTTGGCTCTAATTTAAACTGTGATTTTGGCTTTTAGATGTTGCATGTAATTTGTTTCAATAAGGAAGTGCAGAGCACCCCAAAACCTATCAGCTCTAAATCTACTCAAAATACATCACTGAATCGGTAGGGGTCAGAGGTAAACATTGTGCTTCTTTGCCATATTTCCGGAGTCTGAACAAAGCGTTAGGTTTGCGTTGTGTTACCTTTAACTCTGAGGTTATACAGAAAACTATTTGATGGTAATACGTTAGAAAAGTGAAACTCCTACTTCCTCCCGGAAATGTATTCCAGCTTATGCGTCCCTGTGAATACAGTCTATTTAATAAAAGAATGGTGACACCCTGTTAGGCGAGCTAGAATCCGTCCATGGGTTTCTCAAATTAGCATTTTGTAAAAAAGCACTCAAAATATGGCAGGTGACATTAATCTAAAATTGGTTGATGGGACTGTAATACGTACAGTGGGGAGAACAAGTATTTGATACACTGCCGATTTTGCAGGTTTTCCTACTTACAAAGCATGTAGAGGTCTGTAATTTTTATCATAGGTACACTTCAACTGTGAGAGACGGAACTGTGAGAGGAAAACCTGCAAAATCGGCAGTGTATCAAATACTTGCTCTCCCCACTGTATGATTCCACCGCATTTAAAATCTAGGACTCAAACTAGCGAAAAAATACTTCAACAACCATAACACATGCAACAACCGACAGCATCCCAAACATCCACATACTAGGTCAAAGCTAGCTAGCAATTTTAGTACAGAATCATGTTCAAACAAACAATGCAGAAGCCAACATGAATCATAACATTACCCATTCACAATATTTATGCTAAGTGCCTCCCGCTTGGCTGAAGGGAACTATAGCAAAGTCAACGAACTACAGAAGTGGGCTGGTAAGAGAAAGAACCTCCTACTTTTCAAACATTTGTTTTTCTCCCAATTGATGTAGCAGTTTGTAGGGCTTGGAATTACCAGGGACCTCACGATATGATATTATCACAAGTGCCGATTCGATACTTATTCCAAACATGTTGCTCACCATTTGTCTGCTGCAGAAAGACGAAAGAGAGCCATGAGAAAACAAGTTTTGATCTGTCATGGAAATAAAAGGGCTGACGACAAATTGTCTCACTATTTAAAAAGATGGAGAACAAGCTATGAAGGAAAAATTGTTGGTGCAGGTACAGCCGGCTAGTGCAAAAATAATATTGCGATTTATTATCAATATGATAATACACAGTTGAAGTAGGAAGTTTACATACACTTAGGTTGAAGTCATTAAAACTCATTTTTCAACCACTCCACAGATTTCATGTTAACAAACTATAGTTATGGCAAGTCGTTTAGGACATCTATTTTGTGCATGACACAAGTAATTCTTCCAACAATTGTTAACAGATTATTTCACTTATAATTCACTATATCACAATTCCAGTGGGTCAGAAGTTTACATACACTAAGTTGACTGTGCCTTTAAACAGCTCCAGAAAATTGATAGGCTTCTGATAGGCTAATTGACATCATTTGAGTCAATTGGAGGTGTGCCTGTGGTTGTATTTCAAGGCCTACCTTCAAAGTCAGTGCCTCTTTGTTAGACATCATGGGAAAATCAAAAGAAATCAGCCAAGACCTCAGAAAACAATTGTAGACTTCCACAAGTATGTAGGGGCCTATGAAATTACGTGTGCCTTCCATCAATGTGTTTTTGACAACATTTTCAGTGGTTTTGATAGGGACCCCTAATGTTTTCAATGGCAGTAATGCATCAGTGAAATGTGTAGAATGCAGTGGGGTTCATTTAGATAAAACGATGTAAGCGCTTGAACTTCTGGTCCATGTAGAGGAGCCCCGTAGGTATGGCTGCACGATATAATATGGGCCAAAAATATAATTGCGCTACATTTTTTTTCTTCTTCAGATATTGTGATTTGACATGTGATATAGATAAAAACACTTCGGTGAACTGTTGGAAATAAATCCGATAAATATAATGATTTATATTAAGAAGCAAAGTGGAAAGCAGCATCGTTCTTGTTTGGAACAATCCCTTTACTGCATTTGCTGAACAGAACATGCTAACTTATAGTGAATCCAGGAACAGGAACTGCTCTGCTTTAGTGACAGTGGGTGAGGCTTTGTTTTTTGGGAAGCAGCCGTAAGAGGAGAGATTGCGAGATGACAAACAGAGTAAACTATAAAACGGACTTTACACACAGCTGAGAGGTGTTTCAAAATATTGCAATATGGATATTGTTCAATATTGCCCTTAGACCATAGTGATGTGTCAGCCAGTTGAATACCAGCTAATACGTTCCTGTTACTTCACATCACCCCTAAATACAGACAGTCAGTCAGTCATACTTAATGTTGCATGCCACTTTGGTTTTATGGTCACTTAAGGTGCGTTTTTAGATGAGCCTTGCTTTCAAGGTGAAGCATATATCAATTACTGGCTTAAGGGGATATGTACAGGAATAGCCCTTTTAACGTTTATCCTATAGGCTAGGCCTAGTAGGCTACATTTTCATTTGGTAGTCAATCAGGGCCATTTTATGGGATGTGCTTTCCGTTTTCCAGATTTTCATCAATGTTCATGGTAGCCTAACTAAAGACTGACTTACAGTAACTTTGAATTTATGGGTTAGCATATTGGTTTTTATTTTAGTTGACTGAGAACACATTTTCATTTACAGCAACGACCTGGGGAATAGTTACAGGGAGAGGAGGAGGGATGAATGAGCCAATTTGGAAGCTGGGGATGATAAGGTGGCCATGATGGTATGAGGGCCAGATTTGGAATTTAGCCAGGACACCAGGGTTAACACACCTACTCTTACGATAAGTGCCATGGGATCTTTAGTGACCACAGAGAGTCAGGACACCTGTTTAACGTCCCATCCGAAAGACCGCACCGTACACAGGGAATTGTCCCCAATCACTGCCCTGAGGCATTGGGATATTTCTATTATTATTTTTAGGGCAGAGGAAAGAGTGCCTTCTACTGGCCCTCCAACACCACTATTATTGACATTAGTAAATCATACCAGATGTCAATGTCTGTCCATATTTCTATATTGAGTTCTTAAGGGTGTGAGCGGTCGCCCCTCTTTAAGCAATGAGTAGGCTTGGGCGGAATACCGTATACCGGGTTATTTGTAAATTGCCGAGGGATGTTTTTTCAACACCGTCAATACCGTTGAAACTATTTCTTTTGAAGCTTTTCAATACATTTAAAAATTTGTACCCATTTTCAAGTAAATACCTGTAGTCAACTTGTGCAATGCATTAGGAGATAAAGCATTTCATGTTCTTCATTTTACATTAGGAAGCATTCCGTAGTTCCCCAGAACAGTTCAGCCAGTCACGTGTCTGTTTGTAAATAGCACAACATGAGAAAGCGGGAGCAGGTGAGTCCAGCTATGTATTGACAGATGTTGTTTTTTTTGTTGCTTCAATAGAGTGTTCAGGGACGTGCAACTATACATTTCCTTCACAAAAAATACATCTGTGCAACACATTCGGCAGAAAATAGCTTACAATGAAAAAGCAGTCTTTTTTGCAAAAAAACTATGCATGGCCATCATATTGCTAATGTTTATCATATAAAGAATGTAACCAGCTACATTTCCTAATGGTTAGATTAAAGTTAATCTTGATTTTACCAGAGAAAAGTTGGCTGGCTACACCGAGGAAAAGTAGCTACACATCATACAGAGCGCTGTCTGCTGATAAAATGCCCGTTCCTGAATTCTCAAGAGTTTAAAAGTGAAACTGAAGCACAAAATGACTCCAATGCTGACTAGAAATTACAATAAGAAGCATTTTATATCTGCGTTTACCAAAACCCAGCAAGATATTTATTGTGTTTTATCTGTTTTCCTGCGTGAAAACCCCATAATTCTGCCTAAACACGACCCCTAGTTTAATTTGCTGTCTAAGCAAGTGGCTGAATTAATAAGGTGACAGGCATCATATTGTCTTAACTTTCTGCCATGTTGAATGAGTTATTTGTACAGCTGCTACTGCTATCTTGATTTCCTTGTGTTTTTTTCTCCATTCTATTCTCGGCCAGTCTGCTCCTCCCCCCTCTTCTCTGAGCAGAGCAGGCAAGACTGTTGCCTTGCAACTCCAGACTGCACACAGACACAGCCTGTAGACATGTTGCTGGAGAGCCAGTACTACATGCGTCAAAACTTTCTTAATTTGCACAATGTCTCGTTTATATTTGCTTGTAAATGTCCAAACTCACCAAAAATGACATTCGGTAGCTCCTACTTATACATGTATAATTTTATGAGCTGGATTGCCTGTCTTTGCAAATTTGTTTATTTTTGTTTGTGCTCGTTAGCGTATTTATCTAGCAGCCTCATGGAAATAAAATACAACAGGTGTAGACCTTACCGTGAAATGCTTACTTACAAGCCCTTAACCAACAATGCAGTTCAAGAGAGAGTTAAGAAAATATTTACTAAATAAACTAAATAGTAAATAAACTAAAGTAACAAAAAAAATCAAGATCAATCCAAATTCGTGCTAAATTTGTTAGCATTCTGGTAATAGACTCCTAATGGGCTTCTTTTTTTTTTTTTTTTACGACCCCTTATGTACTAACCAGTAATACCGTAAATCCCAGGATGAGAGAAGGATGGTATGACGATATAAAAATCTGGATACCGCCCAACCCTAGCAATTGGCACACTTATACTATCACCATTGGCTAAGCCAAATGGTTAAACTGGTTGAACTGGCTAACTAAGCAGACCCACACAATGGATGGTTAGAGGTTTGATTGAATACTCAATTAGGCCACCAGAACTCTTAAAGGTTGCTGCTATGTCTCACTTTTGGATGATTCACATTGTTTAACACTTTGAGTGAACAAACAACTGTATAATAATTACATTACAATGGAAGGAGGAGACTCAAGGAGACGTTCAGCGATTTGACCATTGGCAACTGGTTTGAACTTGCGGGAACTTTGCGATAACCAATTGGGAGAGGGAAGCTCTTGCTAGCCATGGACAGACCACCACAAACATGCCTTATAGAAAGCAATGATGTCAATCCTCTGGGGATGTGAGTCCTCTGTTGGGACTGAGGGGAGGTCCTGGGGATGTGAGTCCTCTGTTGGGACTGAGGGGAGGTCCTGGGGATGTGAGTCCTCTGTTGGGACTGAGGGGAGGTCCTGGGGATGTGAGTCCTCTGTTGGGACTGAGGGGAGGTCCTGGGGATGTGAGTCCTCTGTTGGGACTGAGTAAAGGTCCTGGGGATGTGCCACAGCATGTTATTGTTAGTGGAACCTTGTTAGTGGAACCTCACCGCTAGCTGAAATAGCAGTGGGACCGATTGGAGGAGAGGGTGCTGAAATGGCAGTGGGACCGATTGGAGGAGAGGGTGCTGAAATGGCAGTGGGACCGATTGGAGGAGAGGGTGCTGAAATGGCAGTGGGACCGATTGGAGGAGAGGGTGCTGAAATGTCAGTGGGCCAGATTGGAGGAGAGGGTGCTAAAATGGCAGTGGGACCGATTGGAGGAGAGGGTGCTGAAATGTCAGTGGGCCAGATTGGAGGAGAGGGTGCTAAAATGGCAGTGGCCATATTGGAGGAGAGGGTGCTGAAATGGCAGTGGCCATATTGGAGGAGAGGGTGCTGAAATAGCAGTGAGACAGATTGGAGGAGAGGGTGCTGAAATAGCAGTGAGACAGATTGGAGGAGAGGGTGCTGAAATGGCACTGGGCCAGATTGGAAACCCTAGGCCACTAGACACTGTTTCTTGACAGAGCTAACTTTGACTTGTGAGTACATGGAATAAAGTGTTTATTGTGAACCTCCTGATCCTCTGTACAGTACCCTGCCTAGTTAAAGTCTTTCAGTGGCCCTCCCCAGGCCATGTTAGGAACCAAATGAGAAAGGATCTCTGTAGTTGTCATGGAGATGACCATCTAGACCTCTGCAATCATGTGCTTGCAGTAGTTCTGCAGTGTAGGCCCAGGCTATAGCTAGCCTAAAACTGAAACACAAACTCACATGTCCATAACAGTCACTTATGAAGTGTTAAGAGTATAGCCTACGTTATGCACAGTGGTTGAATTTTTGTCAAATAAGAGACAGACCTGGATTTGTGGTGGACTTCATCAACAAAGAGTGAAAAGTAGGCCTAATGCAGTGGTGGCCAACTCAAATCCTAGAGTGTTTCCACTGTTGTTGTTTTTTTTTATTTGTGTCCAATTAAGAGACCTAGACTACCAGGTGAAGGGAGATCCTAACTAATCAATGGACTTAATTAATCAATCACATGCAGACACATGGTCCTCCAGGAATTGAGTTTGACACTTCTGGCCAAATGCTTTAGTAACACAAGGTCAAAGGTTAATATAAAGCCTGTCTGTATAATATCACAATGCACTGTATTTCCTTGTTCTTTTTTTCCCCAGATGGTATATTTTTGCTCCCTTTGCACTCAACACTGCAAATGGTCCACCCACTGAGTCCCTGAGCTCTGCTGAGACCCAGGGCGGAGACCGCTGTCCTCCTTACCCACTGAGTCCCTGAGCTCTGCTGAGACCCAGGGCGGAGACAGCTGTCCTCCTTACCCCTCCATCAGGGATGGTGAGAACAACAATACTACCCTGTAGACACACCCTAGTGCTTTACTTCTGAACCCACCCAAGTTCAACTAACCACTTACCTCAGCACTATTATTCTCCTGCCGTGTCTGTCTGTGGAAGCAACTGACTAATTCTCATGGTAGGTTACTTAGGGCAGAGTGCTAGGACCTTATAGTAGTGAATGTGACTGCTGAGTTTAATGAAGTTTGATCCTACATGTATCCGTCCATCATTTAAGGAAATTCAATATGTTCCTATTTTAATTCTCTAAATTCCATTCAGCTGTACGCATCTGACAGACTCATGTAAGTGGCTCTGGATAAGAGCGTTTGCTAAATGACAAACATTTAAATATAGTGCAGTACCACATCTCTCTGAGTGAGTATGGGTGGAAACTGGAGAGTGGCAGGAGGGCCGTGACCCTTGGTCTGCATCACTGGTGGCTGCTTTAGAACAGCCTTATTAAGCCAACATTACCCTACTAACCCTATTAAGCCTACATTACCCTACTAACCCTATAAAGCCTACATTACCCTACTAACCCTATAAAGCCTACATTACCCTACTAACCCTATTAAGCCTACATTACCCTACTAACCCTATAAAGCCTACATTACCCTACTAACCCTATTAAGCCTACATTACCCTACTAACCCTATAAAGCCTACATTACCCCACTAACCCTATTAAGCCTACATTACCCTACTACCCACATTAAGCCGACATTAGCCTATTAAGGCTACATTACCCTACTAACCCTATAAAGCCAACATTACCCTACTAACCCTATAAAGCCTACATTACCCTACTAACCCTATAAAGCCTACATTACCCCACTAACCCTATTAAGCCTACATTACCCTACTACCCACATTAAGCCGACATTACCCTATTAAGGCTACATTACCCTACTAACCCTATTATGCCAACATTACCTTACTAACCCCATTAAGCCTTCATTACAACAAATGTAGGATGCAGGCCTTGCTAGGATCACCAGCTGTTAATATTGAGTAAATTAGCTTTAGATTTAAAGAGAGAATCATATTTGCCATTGAACAGAATGATTTGTGCTGCTATGGGTGACCAGTACTGAGAGCATGTTATTAAGGAAAGGCAACATCAAAATGCTTTCTTGATCTTCCCACTGAAACAGCCAACCAAGGAAAGTCCAATATTCCTCCTCTGCTGTATTTTGTATCTAGAGCTGGGCGATATAACAATTTACCCTTTTTTTAAGATAACGATAAATGAGTGATAAATTACTATATTATTTTTTTGGGGGAGGTGCTTGAGCTGGGTGATATGGACAAAATTATATTGTGATAAATGTAACTATTTGGCTCGATAACAATGCAACAATAATAAAAAATATATAATTTAATGGACAGTTACTTTACATTATCGGCATGGCCCTAGACAATTTTTTTCCAGTGCCAAGTAAGACAACTGAGATGGTAGCCTCAAACAGTCAGCTATTTCATCTAGCATATCCAGGGAAATCATGATTGATGTTTTGATGTGCAACCTGTCAAAATAGGATCGCAAATGAGAATATTCTCTTCAGAGAATTTGCCGACATCTTTGTCGTTATTGGCCTGAAGGCTATATTATTCACCACCCGACGAAGGGGGAACTCAACACATAGCTAGATTGCTAACTCTAAATAGGATATTGTTCCTATATAATCAGTTAATGTAGGCTAATGTCCCCCAAAAACTTTGTAGGACTGCCTCTCTCCCTCCTCCGTATGGGGGGAGAGCGAGTGAGAGTAGCTCTCACAAAGCAGCCAACAGTGAAACAGGCATATACTTTTATAGCAGGAATTAACATAATGCATATGCTATTACTTTTGACCAAATAATGTTTTTTGAAAAATCTACAAGAATGTTGTGTAGATAATTACAGACGTACGCAAAACGCTTATGTTAGTGTCGGTACTTTTCTGTTTATCGTCCCAGCTCTTACAGCAAAATCAAAGGGCAGTACATTTCCCAAATGGCCAATAAAATAGAAATTCTCCTCACTGTAGTTCGAGAATAGAATTAACATACAAAATGAATCCTGGCCAAAATATGATTGAGTTGTACAATGAAAAGGAGGTTCTTTGGCTAAGCCTATATTTGTGTTTCCACATGGAGGGATCTTTTATTTGCATTTATTTTCAGTGTCGTGGATGTGTCCCCAGCTAGAACAAAGGTGTTCGTCACTGTATTTTGCATCAATGTGCATGTTTTCCACCAGTGGACGGTGAATAACCGATGCCTGCTCAAGTGGTCAACTCAGGATTTGCATATTTGGCCTATTTGTCTATGTATCATCATGGATGTTCAAGTGTAGGCTAGTCAGAGAGACAGGAAACCTCCTCATTGTTCATTGATAGTGTCCATAAATAAGGAGCAAAAAAAGTTGAATGATGACTTTGCAGGTAAGATAATCCTTTATTTAATAGTTTTCGGATTCGAGAGCAAAGTTTAAACGTAGTGAAGTAGAATCACACGAGAGATTAAATGAGGGCAGAGACAAAATGTATTTTTAAAGGTTAGCCTAAATATACCATCTACAGTACTTCTTGGGGCCCATGCTCCACACCCAGATTATGCACAATGGTAATTGTGGTAACCTGTTATAATTATTATATCATAATTATAATCTGTTCTTTGGGATTGATTGATTGAAACAAGCATTATTGTACCAGGATGTTAATAACCGTGGTGATTGTACCAGAATGCATAGATTATTGGCACATAGTTTTTAAGATTGCTCATCTTATTTACAAGGGATGTTCCCAATAGACTCATCATTTTATTGATTGACCGAATGTGCTTGTTAAGATTTTGTATTTATTTAACGTGTATTTAACTAGGCAATGTACTGGTGTGTTCATTCACTCAGGATAGAGTTGCCATATTAGTGTCCATAGGTTAATGGTGTGCTCTCCTTACTTCCTGTAAAACATATGACTTTGTATCCTAATTTTGTTGGCTCTCACAATGGAGATATTGCACACAGCTATTGCACTGCAACCTTTAGGCTAGCTTATTTTCTTCAGCTTTACTCACATATAGGCCTAGTAGGCTATAGAGTCCACAAACTACACTCTGGACCTCGAAGACAGTTCTACTGCATTTTTTTCATTGTTCCCCTCTAATCAGGGACTGATTTAGACCAGGTGGGTGCAATTCATTATCAGGTAGAACAGAAAACCAGCAGGCTCCGGACTTTGTAGGGTAAGCATTGAATACCCCTGCCATAGACCCTTTACTCACATATAGGCCTAGTAGAGTATAGATACTTGACTCGCATATAGGCCTAGTAGGCTAAATATACTTGACTTACATATAGGCCTAGTAGGCTAAATATACTTGACTTACATATAGGCCTAGTAGGCTAAATATACTTGACTTACATATAGGCCTAGTAGGCTATAAACAGGCCCTTGGCTGGTACTCTTTGTCATTGTTGAAGAACAGAACATTATTCTCTGCTCATGGATGTAGTAACAATGATACAGTCGTATGGAAAAGTTTGTTCACCCCTGACAATTTCCATGATTTCCATTTATAAATAATTGGGTGTTTGGATCAGCAATTTCATTTTGATCTATCAACTAACTGATGGACGCAGTAATATTTCAGTAGTGAAATTAGGTTTATTGGATTAACAGAAAATGTGCAATATGCATCAAAACGAAATTAGACAGGTGCATAAATTTGGGCACCCCAACAGAAAAATCACATCAATATTTAGTAGAGCATCCTTTTGCTAAAATAACAGCCTCTAGACGCTTCCTATAGCCTCTAATGAGTGTCTGGATTCTGGATGAAGGTATTTTGGACCATTCCTCCTTACAAAACAACTCCAGTTCAGTTAGGTTTGATGGTTGCCGAGCATGGACAGCCCGCTTCAAATCATTCCACAGATTCTCAATGATATTCAGGTCTGGGGACTGGGATGGCCATTCCAGAACATTGTACTTGTTCCTCTGCATAAATGTCCGGGTAGATTTTGAGCAGTGTTTTGGGTCGTTGTCTTGTTGAAATATCCAGCCCCGGCGTAACTTCAACTTTGACTGATTATTCAACATTATTCCCAAGAATCTGCTGATATTGAGTGGAATCCATGTGACCCTCAACTTTAACAAGATTCCCAGTACTGGCCACACAGCCCCACAGCATGATGGAACCCCCACCAAATTTTACTGTGGGTAGCAAGTGTTTTTCTTGGAACGCTGTGTTCTTTTGCCGCCATGCATAACGCCCCTTGTTATGACCAAATGACTAAATATTTGTTTCATCAGTCCACAGCACCTTATTCCAAAATGAAGCTGGCTTGTCCAAATGTGCGTTTGCATACCTCAAGCGACTCTGTTTGTGGCGTGTGTGCAGAAAAGGCTTCTTCCGCATCACTCTCCCGTACAGCTTCTCCTTGTGCAAAGTGCGCTGAATTGTTGAACGATGCACAGTGAAACCTGCAGCAAGATGATGTTGTAGGTCTTTGGAGGTGGTCTGTTGGCTGTTTTTGACCGTTCTCACCATCCTTCGCCTTTGCCTCTCCGATATTTTACTTGGCCTGCCACTTCTGGCCTTAACAAGAACTGTGCCTGTGGTCATCCATTTCCTCACTATGTTCCTCACAGTGGACACTGACAGCTTACATCTCTGCGATAGCTTTTTGTAGCCTTCCCCTAAACCCTAATGTTGAACAATCTTTGTTTTCAGGTCATTTGAGAGTTGTTTTGAGGCCCCCATGTTGCCACTCTTCAGAGGAGAGTAAAAGAGAACAACAACTTGCAATTGGCCACCTTAAATACCTTTTCTCATGATTGGATGCACTTGTCTATGAAGTTCAAGGCTTAATGAGCTCACCAAACCAATTGTGTGTTCCAATTAATCAGTGCTAAGTAGTTACAGGTATTCAAATCAACAGAATGACAAGGGTGCCCACATTTTTGTATAGCCTATTTTTCACATCTGATTTAATTTCATACAACTTAATATTGCTACACTAAAAATCTTTGTCTGGACAATACCCCAGTACTCAGCTGTGATCATTTTCTGTATGCAGCCTCAGAGGGGTGCCCAAACCTTTTCTAACGACTGTATATGTACATACAGTGCATTTGGAAAGTATTCAGACCCCTTGACTTTTCCTACATTTTGTTACGTTACAGCCTTATTCTAAAATGTATTAAATAGTTTTTTTCCCCTCATAAATCAACACACAATACCCCATAATGACAGGTTTTACCCACTAAGGACTATTTTAAGGGAATTACTATTATTACCCCAAATTATATCATACACACATTTAGCTATTTAAGTATCTCTTCCTGTCATTTACCTGTACAGTTTATGTAACCATGCAAGTATTCACTTACCTGTAAATATAACTGTATATTTACCTGTACAGCTAATTTAACCATGCAAAATATTCACTTACCTGTTCATTTAACCAGTCTGTCTATTAAGTAAACTATTATTACCCTCATTCATATCATACGCATTTTAAGCTATTGACGTATTTCTCTGCCATCGACCTGTATAGTATAGTTAACCATCCAACATCCACCAATGTATAGTGTACATATTCAGCCAACCAACCATCAAAAAAGTCTTCCTTCCTTCCTTCCTTCCTTCCTTCCTTCCTTCCTTCCTTCCCCGTTTCTCTGACATGCACTGTCAACTGTGGGACCTTATATAGACAGGTGTGTGCCTTTCCAAATCATGTTCAATCAATTCAATTTACCACAGGTGGACTCCAATCAAATTGTAGAAACATCTGATCAATGGAAACAGGATGTACCTGAGCTCAATTTCAAGTCTCATAGCAAAGGGTCTTCATACTTATGTAGAGAAGGTATTTATTTTTTTAATTATGTTCCAAAAAGAACAAGTATATTTTTTTTTATACATTTTTGAATAATGCTGTAACGTAACAAAATGTGGTAAAAGGCAAGGGGGCTGAATACTTTCCAAATGCACTATATCAGCTTTTCTTAGAAAAATAATCTGCTGTTTAAATGTCAGTTTTTCTATGTTGATCTATTAGGCACACCTATCATAACAGGGCTATAATGTAGTACTGCCTCTGAACATCTGAACAGGGCTATAATGTAGAACAGCCTCTGAACATCTGAACAGGGCTATAATGTAGAACAGCCTCTGAACATCTGAACAGGGCTATAATGTAGAACAGCCTCTGAACATCTCAACAGGGCTATAATGTAGAACAGCCTCTGAACATCTGAACAGGGCTATAATGTAGAACAGCCTCTGAACATCTCAACAGGGCTATAATGTAGAACAGCCTCTGAACATCTCAACAGGGCTATAATGTAGAACAGCCTCTGAACATCTCAACAGGGCTATAATGTAGAACAGCCTCTGAACATCTCAACAGGGCTATAATGTAGAACAGCCTCTGAACATCTCAACAGGGCTATAATGTAGAACAGCCTCTGAACATCTCAACAGGGCTATAATGTAGAACAGCCTCTGAACATCTCAACAGGGCTATAATGTAGAACAGCCTCTGAACATCTGAACAGGGCTATAATGTAGAACAGCCTCTGAACATCTCAACAGGGCTATAATGTAGAACAGCCTCTGAACATCTCAACAGGGCTATAATGTAGAACAGCCTCTGAACATCTCAACAGGGCTATAATGTAGAACAGCCTCTGAACATCTGAACAAGACTATAATGTAGAACAGCCTCTGAACATCTTCTGCTCATGTGAGACATCACACATCTCCCTCAGTGTGTGTGAGTGCCAATCTCTTGCTCACACAGCAGAGCAGATTTGTCTCAGTGCCAAACAAGCAGCTCCAGGAGGGGATCCTCTCTGACTCATTCTTTCACAATCTCTCTGTCTCCGTCTCTGTCTCTGGTGTATATAGTCTCTAACCAATGTTGTGATATTGATACATCTATGAGGAAGATGTGCTACGGCTGGGTGGTATTTTACTATATAGCGGTATTGAACCGCGCACCGGTGTGGATTTTTATTGTAGCTACTCTAAGGGTATTTTAATATTTGTTGTGTTACATTAAATAATTAATTTATGGCAATCATCTGTTTGTATTGCTAATAAGAAACCGCTGAGAACTGCTAGCTAACTTACTAGCACAAGAGTCTCGCTCTCGCTCTCTGTCTCTCGTGTATATAGTCCCTAACCAATGTTGTGATATTCATACATCTATGAGGAAGATGGGATTGTCCCTAACCAATGTTGTGATATTCATACATCTATGAGGAAGATGGGATTGTCCCTAACCAATGTTGTGATATTTATACATCTATGAGGAAGATGGGATTGTCCCTAACCAATGTGTTTGGGTTTCGTCCACAGCCCCGAAGTTTAAGCGGAGTTGATATGAGAAAACGTCAGCAGCCACACATTGAAGGACCTCCCCAGGCGCCTGGCCACCCAAGGCCCAACAACTGCTGCATGTGCTGGTGTGGTTGTTGTAAATGCCTCTGGTACGTAAACCGCCCTTTCTGTTTTCTGTCCCCATGTCACTTCCATTTTCAATAGGCTATGGTTCTCCAAATAACCTTTAGAATAATGAGAAATTGTATTTAGATTTTCCTGAAGTCCCTGCTATATACTGAAACAGAATCATTACTTTCAAGACCACATCATTTCATCTTCACTCGAAAAAAAATTCAATATAAGTGGTGTAAACTAGAGGGAATTGTCACACCTTTAGGGCAAAATAACCAATACTCATACATTATTGCCTTTATCCACCCAGTATTTAGGCCGATCACTGTAGGTCTCCTGGTAAAACTTGAAGTCTTTCCCCTCTGTGTTTTCAGTACTATGGGTGCATATACATTGTTTATCAAATCAATTATCTGCTACATGGGGAATGAGTTTAAGAAAAGACACTCCCGTATACTACTGTTTGCTTACTAGGGCTGGGAATTGCTAGGGCCCTCACGATACGATATTATCACCATTCTTATGATTCTATATGTATTGTGATTCTCACGATTCTATATGTATTGCTAGTCTTGTGATTCTTACGATTCTATATGTATTGCTAGTCTTGTGATTCTTACGATTCTATATGTATTGCTAGTCTTGTGATTCTTACGATTCTATATGTATTGCGATTCGATACTGTGATTTGATATTCCAAACATATTACTTATTATATTATATACCTACTGCTTAGAGACAGAGAGATAATGTTGTCCACAAATAATATTGTAATATGTAACTAATAGATTATTTTTTTTAAATCCACTATCACTAAGGCTTACTACTCTTCCTCTTTCTGTGGAGCTAATGTGAAAGGAACATTTGTAAATATTACTGGACATGATTGGTTATAGTTTGCATATTATCCCATTATTGTATTCATAAGCCATCCTTTGCATTTGCATAAAAAGGGTGACGCTTTCAATGAGCAAACAATAATTTGTATATCAAAGTAATATATTTACAAACTGATCAAAGGTTATAAACAAAGCTCTAAGACTGTACAAATTATATAATATATTATATCATCTTTTAGGGCTCAGAATAAGTCTGTTCTCATGTTAGCCTGGAGTGGTACTTCCATCAACATCCATAATCTATTGTGATGAGTGAAGACTCTTTGATGTCCTTGATGTAGAGTGAATATGTCATGTGTTTGGAGGCAACTGATGTTTGGAACACAACTTATGAGAGTTCTGCCAGTCAGTTTTATTGCACATTGTATCTAGTGTGTATGACTGACCTGAGAAAGGCAAAGGCAGAACAACTTGAGCAACACTTTATTTTTGAGACTGTCATTCTACACATCAGGACAAGCCATGGATGACCCCTGGACCTGTATTCACAAATTATTAGAGTAGGCCCCCATCCCCGTCCCCGTCCATATAAGTAGGATCTAAAGGCAAAACTGATCCCAGGTTTGCCCACATACTCTGCTCAATAAAAACTAAATGCGGAGATAGGCTACTATAAGGATGTGTTATCCTGTAAGGCTACTATAAGGATGTGTTATCCTGTAAGGCTACTATAAGGATGTGTTATCCTGTAAGGCTACTATAAGGATGTGTTGTCCTGTAAGGCTACTATAAGGATGTGTTGTCCTGTAAGGCTACTATAAGGATGTGTTGTCCTGTAAGGCTACTATAAGGATGTGTTGTCCTGTAAATACAGTACTTCTATTGGGTAATAATGTTCTATTATATAACTACATGGAATCTGTCTCTAAAACTACCATAATGTAAGTAAATGGTTTTAGCACCACGTAATATGACGTAGGGCTGGGCGGTATACTGTATTTTACAATATACCAGTATTGATGCACGGACCAGTTTGGGTTTTTACTTTACCTTCTACAGGTATTTGAATGTTTGGTTTGTTAAATTTGATACGCCGTGTGTAACGTCCATTTTTATAGTTTACTTCGCTATTTGAGTCATCTCTCACTCTCTCTGTCTCCACTTGCATTCATTCTGCATGGTCAATGAAGCACATGCAACAATGTTGATGACGATGATGCTGTTTTCACTTTGCTTCTTAAAATAAATCTACTAGCGTAGTACACAATTAGTTTGTGTTTCTTACATCTGTCTTTTCTTAGCAAGATGGACCTAAATTGTGTTAGCCGCTAATGCTAATCTCTAGTTAGCTGGCTAGCTAGCTAATATTTGTACTGAGTCATAGTAATTGGCTATATAGCCTGATAATACCAGTGATGGTGTAGGACTAAAATCAGCATGTTTGTGCAACAGTATCCTCTAAATCAAAGAGGAATAGAAAACTACATGAAGTAGCTAAGAGAAAATATTCAATTTAGCCAAAGATTATAGGGTCCCCTAGGAAACACTTATCAACTCTTTGGGTCCTACCCTATCACAATAACTCCTCCCTGGCATTTTCATTTGTTGTCATGTCAAATAACACTATATTCAAAGTGCCCATTATTATATTCTAACTATAGAATTATTCCAGCAGTTCACCCAAGTGTTTTGCTCTAAATCGCAAGACAATTCATAATTGCAACATTTGTTTAAAAATAAGGCCTAAATTGTTTGCTCATATCGTGCAGCTCTATGTCGAAATAATTTTAAAATTGTTGCGGAAATGAAATGTATGAAAATGCAGAAAATGTTATTGAACAGTATAAACCAATCAGAATGGAGAAAGACTCATTGAAATCACTTAATGTGTGTTGCCACCCAAGGGTCACACACTACTCATATAGCAAATTTAGAACTTTTATTATTCCAAAACATAAAATGCAGTCATACTGTCCAACTTTTTATAAAATACTGTGATATGACTTGCCTAGTTAAATAAAAAAATAAAGAATGCCAAGAGTGTGCAAAGCTGTCATCAAGGCAAAGGGTGGCTATTTGAAGAATCTCAAATCTAAAATATATTTTGGTTTGTTTAACAATTTTTTGGTTACTACATGATTCCATATGTGTTATGTCATTGTTTTAATGTGAAGTGGGCCCAACTTATGAAGCAAACTTGTAGTGACTAGTTTCAATCTTTTGAACCTACGGTAAGCGGAAGACGGAGGCTGAAACACTTGAGGCTGAACAAAGTAAGCTTGAGGACTCCACCGCAGCCAAATCAGTCTTGGACAGTGAACCCACAATATAGGTCTACAGAACTATGGCCTGAAGTAATGAAAACATTGAAGAAAGCAGGATTGTAAACCCTGTTTCTAACATGCGGCCCCCTTTCCCAATTATATGGAGGCCTCATCTAGTCTATGGACAGCCAGCCTATTCCCTTCTTCACATCACATGCAAAACAGCTGTGAAGAGCAAGTATATTTAGAGTCAGCTCAGCATGTGTAGAGCCTGTGGCTGGTGAGCTCAATTACATCAGCACAAAGGATACTTTGATGAAGATACTAAGAGGAAGCTCATTCACCACTGTGCGACTTGCAGTTAAATGGGAGATAACATATGTAGGAAGAGCCATATATGGGTACAGATGAAGATAAGGAGGGTTTTTCTGAAGGCTTAGTGCTCAACCTGGAACCTATGAAAATTTCCCCCCCGGGGGATCAATAAAGTACCTATCTATCTATCTATCTATCTAGCTGCATCAATTGATTGGTGCAATTGTTTTGTTGGGGGGGGGGGGGGGGGATTCCTGTGGTAACTTCCCGTCACAGGTAGATTCTTTCAGAATAGCATAGGTCCACAAAGTGCTCAGGCAGTAGTTTGTAAACAAATATTATATGGTCTAGGTTTATTAGGGTCGACTGGAGCTTGGCTTGTTTCTTTTATAACCCAGCTTTGAGATAAAGAAGAGAACTCATCATCTCAAGCTCTTGGAGAGACGCTGCTGCGTCAAGAGGCTGTGCCTGAGGCGGAAGCACATGAGGATTATAGGAGCAGTTAGTAGCATGGCACTAGGATTCTGCTGTCAGAGATGGAGAAGTCAATCCAATCTGACTGTGGCTGTGTCAGCTGCTGTACTTCCCTGCTGCTATGCGATTTGGCACCCCCCTTAAGCCAGTCTGTTGGAATTCCTATATATTAGATGGGGATCCCAGATGGTATTCTGCAGGCCCGGCCTCCTGTGATTGGAAGAGCCAGGCTAATAACAGAGCAGACATTTTTTTAATTGGTTTAAGCCCTGGCTACCCCAGCTAGTCAGTTCATTTAGATTACATACATTTTCCCCATTTGAAATAAAGCTATAGTACAGCTTTGTTTGGGGATGAGAGGGCAACACTAAAGCTCAGGTGGTATGAAACATGCTACGGCTGGCTGGTATTTTACTATATAGCGGTATTGAACCGCGCACCGGTGTGGATTTTTATTGTAGCTTCTCTAAGGGTATTTTAATGTTTTTTGTGTTACATTAAATAATTAATTTATGGCAATCATCTGTTTGTATTGCTAGTAAGAAACCGCTGAGAACTGCTAGCTAACTTTCTAGCACAAGAGTCAAAAACTCCAGGAGTTCCCGCTTGCCAAATGCAGACCCTCGGAAATCGCTGAGAAAAAATACTGTGATTAGGGATGTGCAAGCCAAAAACAATACAGCCCTATTTTAACACTGAAAAGGCTTTTTCTAAATGAAATTAAAATATCCATGTTACAAGGATATACCATGACGTTTTAGGCTATTAATTTAATAAAACAGCAAACCTTTCAATGTCGTTTTTATGATGTGCACGGAGCGCTCCATAAAAAGACCAGTAGCTTTCGTGTGTAGCTTGTTAGTTATTTTAGCCAATCAAAGCGACAGAGGCTCAATGTGTAGCAAGTGGAGTGATGGTTCACTAATGCAGTACACGATGGAATAAAATTACGGAATTAAAAGTTAGCGAAATGAGAGTGTAAGCTACAACGAGCAACCAACCGGTAGGCAGTTGTTTTATTGGAATGGGGTTGGGGAGAAAGTGCAGCATATGGCCTCAATTAGCCTAGCTAGCTATATGGGATGATAAATAACATCGTAAATGCTACAAGTTAGCTAGTCTTGGCTGTAGCCGAGTTGCCTTGGCATCTCTCTTCCCCTCAGTATTTTCGCTCCCATCTTACCCCCTCCATAGCGGCAGCATTAGAGCGCCAGAACAAATAATAATAATAAAACATGTATTTCGAATGTCCGGATATCCTGCAAAAATTCATGATACTACTTGAATAGTGAAATTACATATATTTTTTTTAAACATCCCGAACGGTGATATGATATTTTCGCCATATCACCCAGCTCTAAGCACTGTAAAGGCTAAATGAGGCTTAACACCGTGAAATGTGTAGATTTAAAGGCTACACATGCCATTTGGATTTCACTTCTTTACTTGTTATTCATTTGTTAAGTACCTGTAGTTAAAATAAATAGCTGACTTTGGGGGAAAATGGATGTCTATTTGCTATTTGTGTTTCACACAATTTTTGTGTTTAGTGTTAAAAGTAATGATCGTATGACATGTGCTTAAGCAATAGGCTATACTAGGCTACATGGATGGATGGATGGATGGATGGATGGATGGATGGATGGATGGATGGATGGATGGATGGATACTTTATTGATCCCCGAGGGGGAAATGTCTTCTTTCATGCTCAAGTCAGTCAAATCTACATTTGCAGTATTTACACAGTGGCATATAAACGAGATGTTTCTCCAAAACATCCATACCTGAAATTTGCTATGCAATGATTCCATTTGCATGGCATGTGAAATGACTTGATATCCTCTTTCCAATACATTTGTAATGTATTCAGGAACAAACAATGCACCTCAATCTAGCTTTTCAGGTGTTTGTGAAAGGAAAGACCGGTGGAGTGCATTGTTAATGTGTTGCAATTCAATTTGTGTTACAATAGAATTTGTTGTTGTGTAATTATTGTGTATCCAACACGTGTTTAACATGTACATTTCCGTGATTTTGTAAAGGTTTTGTGAACTGTAAATAGCAGGGAGCCTCACTCCCCACAAAGTTTGTTTTCACGTCTAGCTTTCACTGGTTTTTAGAAGAATACATAACTGTTCTCAGGCAGTAGTTTCAACAAAGATACAACATTTAGACTGCCATATGAATAGGTATGTTTGAATATGGAATATGTTTGAAAACAATAGTAATCTCTTTCTGCTTCTCCTGTTCCAGGAATGAGGACCACATGGAGGGTTCCGAACGGACATGCACTAAAATGGATAGTATTGAAGCCACGGAGGAGCAGTACGTTGCCAGCTATGCCTTTTTCTTTAGGATGTCTCTGAGAAAATACCAAATTGTTTTGATATAATTCCACATTTTGGTAATTTAGCAGACGCTCTTATCCAGAGCAACTTAGCCTGTGCGTTCAACTGAAGGGAGCTGGGTGAGACATTTCAGGAAATTACAAGTTAAAGTGTTAGTGCCAGACAGGGAAGGAAAATAGTTAGTTTTGTTTTCGTGTTGTCACATAAGCTAATGGCCATTGGTCACGTCCGTTCTGCCTTGTCTTTGCAGGCATTGTACATAGACATTATACATTAGGACAGGTTACCTCAAGAGAGGACACCAGACATTTTTTAATTATAGCATGCAAGAAATTTACTAGAATCCATGCCTGTAATGTTGAAGTCTAATTATTTTGCCCAATTTACTGCTTTGGCCCATTTCAATTTTCTATCCTTACATTGTTGCTGTGTCAATATCTATTCCTGTGTGTTGCTCACTCGTTTGCTGTATTAGCCAATTAGAGCATGAGTTTTATTTTCTCTCCACCTCTCCCACAATTTCAGTTATTTGACTGAAACAGCTGTTAGCTGAGGACACATGAGGACATCATTTCCACCCACCCCAAAGGAGCAGGTCCATTATAGAGTATAGGGTCCAGCTCTGCTTATTATTTGCATTTTCAAATAAAATCTAATTTTATTTCTCACATGCACCGAATACAACAGTGAAATGCTTAAGCCCTTAACCAACAATACAGTTTTAAGAATAAGTGTTAAAGTATTTACTTAATAAACTGAAGTAAATAATAAATCAATACAAAAGGGAAAAAAAGAAGAAAAATAACATAATTAAAGAGCAACAATAAAATAACAGTAACGAGGCCATATACAGGGGGTACCGAAACAGAGTCAATGTGTGGGGGCACAGGTTAGTCAAGGTAATTGAGGTAATATGTACAGTACCAGTTTGGACAGACCTACTCATTCTATTATTTTTTACTATTTTCTACGTTGTAGGATAATAGTGAAAAACCCAAAAAAGATATATATTTTAGATTCTTCAAAGTAGCCACCCTTTGCTTTGATGACAGCTTTGCACACTCTTGACATTCTCTCAACCAGCTTCATGAGGAATGCTTTTCCAACAGTCTTGAAGGAGTTCCCACATATGCTGAGCACTTGTTGGCTGCTTTTCCTTCACTCTGCCGTCCATCTCATCCCTGATGCAGCACTCCATCACTGCCCTTGGTTAAATAGCCCTTACACAGCCTGGTGGTTTGTTTTGGGTCATTTTCCTGTTGAAAAACAAATGCTAGTCCCACTAAGCGCAAACCAGATGGGAAGGCGTATCGCTGCAGAATGCTGTGGTAGCCATGCTGGTTAAGTGTTCCTTGAATTCTAAATATAATACTGACCATGTCACCAGCAAAGCACCATCACACCACCTCCTCCATGCTTCACGGTGGGAACCAGACATGCAGTGATCATCCTTTCACCTACTCTGCGTCTCACAATGGCACGGACCAAAGGACAGATTTCCACTGGTCTAATGTCCATTGCTCGTGTTTCTTGTCTCTTCTTCTTATTGATGTCCTTTAGTGGTGGTTTGTTTGCAGCAGTTTGACCACGAAATCCTGATTCATGCAGTCTCCTCTGCACAGTTGATGTTGAGATGTGTCTGTTACTTGAACTCTGTTAAGCGTTTATTTGGGCTGCAATCTGGGGTGCAGTTAAATCTAATCCTTTCCTGTGGCGGTCCTCATGAGAGCCAGTTTCATAATAGCGGATGATGGTTTTTGTGACTGCACTTGAAGAAACTTTAAAAGTTCTTGACATTTTCTGGATTGGCTGACCTTCATGTCTTAAAGTAATGATGGACTGTCGTTTCTCTTTGCTGATTTGAGCTGTTCATGCCATAATATGGACTTGGTCTTTTACCAAATAGGGCTATCTTCTGTATACCACCCCTACCTTGTCACAACACAACTGATTGGCTCAAACGCATTAAGAAGGAAAGAAATTCCTCAAATGAACTTTTAACAAGGTACACTTGTTAATTGAAATGCATTCCAGGTGACTACCTCATGTAGCTGGTTAAGAGAATGCCAAGAAGGTGCAAAGCTGTCATTAAGGCAAAGGGTGGCTACTTTGAAGAATCTCAAATATAAAATCTATTTCAATTTGTTTAACAATTTTTTGGTTCTTTAATATTAATTCTACAATGTAGAAAATAGTAAAAATAATAGAATGAGTAGGTGTGTCCAAACAGGTACTGTACATATTACCTTGACTAACCTGTGCTCCCGCACATTGACTCTGCTTCGGTAACCCCTGTATATGGCCTCGTTACTGTTATTTTAGTGTTGCTCTTTAATTATGTTATCTTTTTATTTTTTTATTTTTCTCAATTTTTATTGATTTTATTATTTACTTCAGTTTATTAAGTAAATACTTCAACACTTATTTTTTATTAACTGCATTGTTGTTTAAGGGCTTAAGCATTTCATTGTAAGGTCTACAGCTGTTGTATTCTGTGCATGTGAGAAATACAATTTGATTTGATTTGAACATGCAAATAATAAGTTGACTCTTCACATGAGATGATTTCACTGAACAACAAAAGAAAGGGAACATTGAATGATCCCCAATTTATTTTGATTTAACCTTTATTTAACTAGGCAAGTCAGACAAGAACAAATTCTTATTTACAATGACCGCCTACCGGTGAACAGTGGGTTAACTGCCTTGTTCAGTTTTTACCTTGTCAGCTCGGGGATTCCATCCAGCAACCTTTCGGTTACTGTCCCAACGCCTTAACCACTAGGCTACCTGCCGCCCCCAATGACCCATCGCATCTCCCAAAACATTTTCAACATACATCTGTAAAATGAAACTAAAGCTTTGGTTGTCTTCCTCTCCGGCTCCCATGTCTTCTCCCTGGACCTCCTCAATGTCCACCTCTTGAACATCAGACTCTTCACTGTCACTTTCCAACCTTGTTGAGGATGGCTCATTGTCAGGCTCAAAAAGCCTCAAATTTGTCCGGATGGCCACCAATTTTTCAACCCTTGTATCGGTCAGCCTGTTGCGTGCTTTGGTGTGTGTGTTCCCAAACAAGGACCAGTTGCGCTCTGGAGGAGGCTGATGTTGGTGGGATTTGGAGGATGATGGAGGCAACAGGGGAAAGAGCCTCAGATCCACAAAGTCCCTTCCACCAGGTGGCTGATGAGATATGTTGGCAAGACTGCCATATTGCATCTCCATCCCAAAGCCCTTGCTTGGAAGGGTACTTCCAGACTGCCAAGAACCTTGCCCTTATCCAGGCCAAGGTAGTGATGACACCATTGGCCTTGTTGATCTCTGCACCAGACAGTTTGCTCTTGCCAGCATACTTGGGGTCCAATATGTACGCTGCGGCGTGTATGGGCTTCAGGCAGAAGTCTTCACGCTTTTTGATGTATTTCAGAACTGCAGTTTCCTCAGCTTGGAGCAACAGTGAAGTGGGCAGGGCAGTACGGATTTCTTCTCTTACATCTGCAAGCAGAGTCTGAATATCAGACAGGATGGCATTGTCTCCCTTAATCTGTGCAATGGCTACTGCTATAGGTTTCAGGCTGCTTACCACTCTCTCCCAAAATACATCATCCAGGAGGATCCTGTTGATGGGGCTGTCCATATCGACATACTGTGATATATGCCCATTTCTTGGAGAGACTCCTTCCCCTCCAGGAGACTGTCAAACATGATGACAACACCACCCGAACGGGTGTTGCTGGGCAGCTTCAATGTGTGACTCTTATTCCTCTCACTTTTCTTGGTGAGGTAGATTGCTGCTATAACTTAATGACCCTTCACGTACCTAACCATTTCCTTGGCTCTCTTGTAGATTGTTTTCAGTACCATGATGTCCTTGAGGAGCAGATTCAATGCATGAGCAGCACAGCCAATGGGTGTGATGTGAGGGTAGAACTCCTCCACTTTAGATCATGCAGCCTTCATGTTCTCCAGTGCAAATACCTTCTGTGGTCCAAGGTCATTGATGTCTGCCTTCAGCTCATCTACAATGTAGAGACCGGTGTGTTTGTTGTCCCTTGTGTCTGTGCTCTTGTAGAATACTGGTTGAGGGGTGGAGATGATGTAGTTAGTTATTCCTTGCCCACGAACATTCAACCTTCACTTGAACGTTGTTGAACTCTGCATCCAGCAAATGAGTAGATAAAGCATGTCTGGTTGGAGGGGTGTATGCTGGGCGAAGAACATTCAGAAATACAATTCCATGTTCAGATAAATAGTTAAGCAGTTATATTAACAACTCCTTTGTAAGACAAATGTTTAAAAATGAAACGTATGGAAACAGGTGAATTAACACTTCAGTTAGCAGGCTCAAGCAAGCTAAAACCCACATGGTAGCAAAAACTAACTAGCAGAAATTGTTAGAAATTATTTAAACACACTTTGCTGTAGGCTACTATTTACTAGTTAACACACAAAAATCATGTATGTCATATAAAATATATTCACCCCACCCAGTATTGTAATCAGAACTTACCAGAAAGCATGTAGTCGTTGGCTCAGACAGTGTAGTAGTGTGGGCTCAATAGCATCTCATAATGTGCAAGATCTTGAGAATCAGCTGTACATGTGATGGAAGAGTGCACTGCACATTTGATGGAAGAATGCACTGTGCATGCAGAGGGTTGCGTTCCATTGAACTGGGGATAGTTTAAATATGCCACAAGACCTATAATTGCCTTAGGTGTATCCCAAAAACAAGGTTCACTGTTATAAGCTAACATTTTTACTTCCCATGGAAAAATTCTGTAATAAATCCGGAAATTTACCGAAAAGCTTCCGATCCTTTGCAACCCTAGCTATTACCATATTGATGTGAGCCATGTAGTGTTGTTGGATTTAAGCATTTAACCGGCTTTACGGTTAGCGCCCCGCGACATTGTTTATAGACTATTAAATGTGTCGCTCACTCCGCAATAGAAAAAAACAACATACCATTAATAGAAAGAAGCTGTTTTCTCCATAGTAATTGTGGAGCCATGAGGGTCATGAAGCTTATGAAACACTCATAGAGTGTGGAGGCTTTTGTTATTTTCATGTTTGTCATTAGCCCAGTACCTACTTTCTTCAAGGATGTGTGTATGACCTATGACCACTACTATTTCCATTGCCAATTGAAACAGCCTGTGGAAACCGTGTTCTGTCTCTGGAGAAAATAAATTAATCTGTTCGTTTTTTTGTGTATTGTGAGAGTCCAGACTGCTAACACTGTGTTCCTGGTATCCTGTGTTTAGGCAACCCACTCTAGACGAGGTGGTGGCCTGGGCCCGTAGTTTCGAGCTGGTGATGCGCTCATCAGAAGGCAGGGACATTTTCCGAGAATTTCTGCGCTCTGAGTACAGCGAAGAGAACCTGTTGTTCTGGCTGGCCTGTGAGGAGCTAAAGAAGGAGACAGACCCGACAGCAATCGATGAGAAAGCCAGGATCATCTACGAGGACTACGTCTCCATTCTATCGCCGAAAGAGGTAGGAGGCATCAGGTTGGAAGCAGGACTTTGACTGGTACATAGTATTACTCTGTATCACATTGTTGCTTGATTTAGCTTTAGAGTTACTTTAGAGTTGCACTTTCGGGACTTCCATTGGTTCCGTTGTGGAAAATGAAAGCAAGTACACCAAGTATTTTGACTATTTGACCTGCATGTATTTGACCCATGTATTTGACCTGCATGTATTTTGACATATTGAAACCCCCATCTCAAAGTGGTTAAGGAAGAGGTGGGAGGTGAGCTTATCTCCATTGATAACATGACCGTGTGGCTCTTTGTGATAGCATTGTCACTGTGTTCTCCCCCTCCTCTGCCCCCAGGTGAGCCTGGATTCACGGGTGAGGGAAGGCATCAACCTGACCCTGACGGAGCCCAGCAACGTGATGTACGAGGAGGCCCAGCTGCAGATCTACACCCTGATGCACAGAGACTCCTACCCCCGTTTCCTCAACTCCTCTGTTTACAGAGACCTTCTGGACAGCAAGAGAAGCTTCTGCCTAGACACCTAAAGTAACCCGACCCCCAACAAACAAACAAACCAGGAAGACAATCAGGTCCACAACTGGGTTAGATATTTTCATTTTTTGAAAAATCTCAACAAAACCAGAAAATAATGAATAGTTTAAGTAATTTCGATTGTCTGCTCGTGGGCGGTCCTGAGGGTTAGTTCCTGGTTTAACTGCAGATAAGAGCTCCTCAGGCTACTGTTACAAAGGGTACACCCATTGTTCCTGTACTGTACTTTTGAGAGTTCTCCTCTCGCTCTCTCTCTTGGTACGTCTTTTTCTGTCTCAGATTCTGTCCCATGCCACAGACTTTTTTTACACTCCAAAAACAATGCCCTTTTTAAGATGGCTGTAGAGTTGACCGTGGTGAGCAGGAAAATCACTGACTTTGCATGTAACAAGGTAATGGAATTCACTCTACAGTAGCTTGGTATGTTAGCAGTGGACAGTGAAGGTTCTTGAATATGATATGTATTTTATTCTGTTCAATGGATTACCCTGTCAAGCTCTTGATGTGTTATGTGAAGGGAATATCGATATTTGCCAATTAGCTTGCAGTCGTTGGTTTAGAGAAGGTTGAAAGTTTTACAGCAGTGTTAATTTCCGAGCACATGCCTTCTCTACAACTCTAAAAGAGAATAAGGTCTGGAATTGTGGTTGGGCAGCTAAAAGTCTAATGAACATGACTTTCCGCGGGAAATCACAATGCCTTGATGTGAAAAAGGCGGCACGAGCTGCTTGTTATGGCAACAACCACAGTTCAGTAAACACCGTACAGTCCTACTTGGCCTTCCCTCAGCAGCTCACCCTGAGAGATTGCTGGAGAAAAAAGAAAATCAAACATTCAATTAGTTTCAGACAATAAATCATGAACACTTTAAAGAGAATATAAGAGAACCGTTTAGTTTTTAGTTTTCCTTATAATATAAATGGTAGTAATGAAACCTTGGTTCAGAAGGTCAAGAGATAGCGGTACGTCTGATGCATTGCAATGAGTACTAAGAGGGGTCTGCATTGCAGAGACATGGAATCGTGAAGTAGGCTTATACGGCTTCTGGTTTTAAAGCTGTAGCTAGTCCTAGACTGAAGGGGGCCAGTGCCATCTTAAGGAACAGCCCAGCCGAGAGCAGAAAAGGCCTGGTGGAATCATGTGTTTGGAGGTTTGCAGTCCTGTTCACCAGATGGGCATCTGTCTTTAAAGGGGCAATCAGTAGTTGCTACATACATTTTTGGACTTATACATGAATTTTCTGTACCCATTGATTCTTGAAGAATATAACTTATAAATGCCTCATGAGCTTAGTTCAACTGTCGTAGACCATCAGAACCCAAAACAGAAGCTTGTTTTACTCCAATGTCTGTTTAAAAAAATAATAATAATTGGTAAACAAACACTATAGCCTGAACATGGTTCAAACTATCATCTTGATGTCATGCATGGTCAGTCCTTGCATCCATAGCTCTGTGTATGAATTTGAGTGGTTCCATTTATCCAGCCCCATCCCTCAGCTTTTTACGTAACGGGTGGGGAGAACGCTTTGCTATTGCTTGTACTGCTGATTGTCCCTTTCAGCCTGGCTTGCGAGGCACCAGTAAGATGCTTGGAACTTCAGTGAGCCCCATGCCTTTAACAGTCTCTCTGCTTCCAGGGATGGCCAGGGCAGGTGAAGAGAGATTTTGGAGACAATTCGATCTTTTTCCTAAAATTGCCGTCATGCATTAATGCGTGTACATTTTAAATATGGTATAGTTAAAGGTGGACTCAGTGAAATTACATTGCCACTGTAGATATTGCGATGAGCGAGATTCAAGACTTTCTCCAAAGTCGCACATGGTATCTGCTTTCTCCCACACAGTCACACATGGTGTCTGCTTTCTCCCACACAGTCACACATGGTATCTGCTTTCTCCCACACAGTCACACATGGTATCTGCTTTCTCCCACACAGTCACACATGGTATCTGCTTTCTCCCACACAGTCACACATGGTATCTGCTTTCTCCCACACAGTCACACATAGTATCTGCTTTCTCCCACACAGTCACACATGGTATCTGCTTTCTCCCACACAGTCACACACGGTATCTGCTTTCTCCCACACAGTCACACATGGTATCTGCTTTCTCCCACACAGTCACACATAGTATCTGCTTTCTCCCACACAGTCACACATGGTATCTGCTTTCTCCCACACAGTCACACATGGTATCTGCTTTCTCCCACACAGTCACACATGGTATCTGCTTCTCCCACACAGTCACACACAGTATCTGCTTTCTCCCACACAGTCACACATGGTATCTGCTTCTCCCACACAGTCACACATGGTATCTGCTTATGTGCACAGGTTCACTTCACGCTCTTACAGCGTGGGAGCCACGGGACCAAAACTGGAAGTTAAGCCTTGTGCTTCAACGCTCTTAGCTGTTGCGGAAATGTACCCACTATGCTGTATACTTTCTGCATCTACGTCATATCACTAAGTCTACCTTTTAACACTCCCATGAACATATAGGTATTATATATATATATATATATATATATATATATATATATATATATACATACATACATACATACATACATACATACATACATACATACATACATACATACATACATACATACAGCGGGTGAAATAAGTATTGAACACGTCACCATTTTTCTCAGTAAATGTATTTCCAAAGGTGCTATTGACATGAAAGTTTCATCAGATGTTGGTAACAACCCAAGTAATCCATACATACAAAGAAACCAAAACAAATAAGTTCAGAAATTAAGTTATGTGTAATAATGTGAAATGACACAGGGAAAAAGTATTGAACACAGGAAGAAAGGGAGGTTCAAAAAGGCATGGAAAGCCAAGACAACAGCTGAAAACTATCAGTAATTAAAAAGCAATCCAGCCCCCTGTCAGTGCAAATTAATATCAGCTGGTTCAGTCCCAACTGATGGCCTACAAAAAGGTCCCATTGCCAAGGTGTCACACAAGACACATCTAATGATGGGTAAAAGCAAAGAGCTGTCTCAAGACATTTGCAACCTAATTGTTGCAAAACATAATGATGGCATTGGTTATAGGCGCATTTCTAAGCTTCTGAATGTTCCAGTGAGCACTGTTGGGGCCATAATACGGAAGAGGAAAGACAATAATTTCACCATAAATTTGCCTCGACCAGGTGCTCCTCGCAAGATTTCTGACAGAGGAGTGAAAAGAATAATCAGAAGAGTTGTCCAAGAGCCAAGGACCACTTGTGGAGAGCTTCAAAAAGACCTGCAATTAGCAGGTACTGTTGTCTCAAAGAAAATATTAAGTAATGCACTCCACCGCCATGGCCTGTATGCACGCTCACCATGCAAGACTCCATTGCTGAAAAAAAAGCATGTTGAAGCTCGTTTAAAGTTTGCTGCACAACATTTGGAAAAGCCAGTGAAATACTGGGAGAATATAGTGTGGTCAGATGAGAGCAAAATTGAATTGTTTGGATGTCATAATACACACCATGTTTGGAGGAGAAATGGCACTGCACATCACCCTAAAAACACCATACCAATAGTGAAGTTTGGAGGTGGGAACATCATGGTGTGGGGCTGCTTTTCAGCAAATGGTACTGGCAAACTTCACATAATTGAAGGAAGGATGAATGGGCAAATTTACGAGGAGCACCTGGTCGAGGCAAATTTATGGTGAAATGACTGTCTTTCCACTTCCGTATTATGGCCCCAACAGTGCTCACTGGAAGCTTAGAAATGCGCCTATAACCAATGCCATCATTATGTTTTGCAACAATTAGGTTGCGAATGTCTTGAGACAGCGCTTTGCTTTTACCCATCATGAGATGTGTCTTGTGTGACACCTTGGCAATGAGACCTTTTTGTAGGCCATCAGTTGGGACTGAACCAGCTGATATTAATTTGCACTGACAGGGGGCTGGATTGCTTTTTAATTCCTGATAGTTTTCAGCTGTTGTCTTGGCTTTCCATGCCTTTTTGAACCTCCCTTTCTTCCTGTGTTCAATACTTTTTCCCTGTGTCGTTTCACATTATTACACATAACTTAATTTCTGAACTTATTTGTTTTGGTTTCTTTGTATGTATGGATTACTTGGGTTGTTACCAACATCTGGTGACACTTTCATGTCAATAGCACCTTTGGAAATATATTTACTGAGAAAAATGGTGACGTGTTCAATACTTATTTCACCCGCTGTGTATATATATATATATATATATATATATATATATATATATATATATATATATATATATATATATATATATATATATATTAAAATCAAATTGTGTGATTATTTTTTGATATCTTTTTTTTTTTTTTTTTTTCATGGACAAGTGATTGCAGGCCTTTGTCACGGATGTCATGGAAACCACTCTTCTGTAAGAACATCATTCTGCCAGCAAGTCTTACTACCTAAAGTTCATGTGCCAAAGCCAGTTTTAATAAAGCCCAGATATTGTAGGTTATTGAAGTGCAATTGGATCAGATGTAGAGTATTTCCATTTTGTATTCATAAAAATTAACATATAGCATAGCCTAGTGGTATCAGCCATTTTGAACATCCAACTATATTGTAACATTCCCAATATTTAGTTCACATTCAGCCACCTTTATATATATATTTTAACAGTGTTTGCATACAGTGCAGAGAACATTGATGTTATATTTGTGAATGAGTGACACAGTAAAAGTGATCCAGTATGCATGCACCACAGTGGTTAGTTAGAGGATAGCTTTTATGTAACTCACATTGACATTTTACAAAAACAATTACCTGCTCAGTTTAGATGTAATTTCAGCTGTAACTTCAGAATGTTTGACCAACCAGACACTGAAATTATGGTGCAATCAAACCAAGTTTACATTCATATGGTGAGCAATCGTCCTGATTTTGTTTAGGTAGGAAAATTGTTTGGAATGATTGACAGTGAGCATTTTGCTTAGAGTAGTATTGTGTTCTCTGGGTTTACTGTCATGTCTGAGTAACTGATTATTTTCACTCCATGGAATGAAATGGTGGTTCATTTTACTGGCATTTAAACAAGGATTTTGCTATTGATTACGAGGTGGCATAGTATCATAGGCATAATGTATCTGTTAAAATGTTGACTTTCTATTCAGAATGAATGGATTTCAAAGGTGGCAGAGGTTTGTTGACCGAAAAAGATATTGATCTAAAGTGTCATATTTAATGTGATTAGAGAAGCATTGGCCTAATCCGCTTTGTTTCTCCATTAAGAGTCTTATTAGGGTTTTCACTACCTCTCATATTGGTTCATTTATTTCACATCTAGTTGTCAAATGTACACTTTGTTTTTAGATCTACTTGAAGCCTAACACTGTAAACAAAATGTGCACAGAAAATATATGTATTAAGCGTTAAAGGACGATTAGCCTAGTTAACCTTTTTGTTTGTTTTTGTTTCGTTGTGTTCAACTGGAAAAAAATATTTTTAGATCTATAAAGAATTCAGGAAATACACTGTTTAAAGGGCTAATCTCATTTTGCCTATGCAAATATGTTACTGTTGAAATGTGGGAAAGGGTAGATTGTTACCTTTTTAGCTAAGTTTGATGGAACATGGTTTACATTGCCCTTTGCTGGTATTCTTCAATCTTATTCAGCAAAAATGTACCGTTTTATTTCTGTTTCTATATATAAATATATAACAAGTAATATAGTATATGCCTTCATGATGAAAAAAAAACAACACTTGATAAATATAAATAAATATGTGTGTTGTCAGACCTGTGGTGTTATGAGATGACAGTTCACTCTGTAAAATACACCGGTTGACTGGTTTGACTAAGTCAGAGACTCCTTCTGTGTTGTGACATCTTGGTGAGATGACCGTTCACTCTGTAAAATACACCTGTTGACTGATTGACTAGACAGAGGCTTTATTAACCATTCCCAGTGTTTTCTTTCAGGCCCATGAGAGTCTCTTTATCGAAGGAGCCATTCAATGTCCTTATTGCTGTACATAACCCATATTGTCATTTACACTCCAGCCGTTTCTACAATCAAGGGGCAGCCTCTTCCTCTTGTTTCCAAGGGTTCTTCGTAGTCATATTCACAAAGGTTGAAGGGCTATTTTAGGAACATTAACAAATAAGTTAAAATCACAAGAACAGAAACATCTACCTCTTGGTTGATTTTCCCAATTAACCCAATGTACAAGAGCCATGTTGTCATGGTATAAGATATAAGGGTGCAGTTTTTCATGACTGCACACAACATTAATAACACATGAATAACAATATTTTGACCTTAACTAATATTACTACTGACTAGCTGAATTAACATTCTCAATAATTATGTTGACTAATAATACACCTGAGATGTGATGTCAATGTTCCCTTTTAAGTGTTTGTGCTACTACATCACATGTCCAAGCAGGGCATAATGGTACAGCCATGACTGAGGGACAACCAAAAAAAACAGCTTGTCCCATGTCCACTGGGTTAGCTTTATATTGAGATACGGAGAGAGCTTGGGTACTTGCTTTCAGAGGGCCATGCCTGTAAACACCTGTCTTATTTGTTTGCTCATTGCCGGTTTATTTCTCTTAAGAGCTAAAAATGTTTGAATTATTCTCTTTCCTCAAACTCCATCAGAACCATTTGTTGTATTCACGAGGGGACATTACTGGTGACTCACGGTCCCCCTGGCACACAAACATTGATTGAAATAAATGCCTCAACAATAAATCCTATAACTGAACATGCCTTGCTGGGTTTGTGCAGAAGTATACAGTACATCTCTTTTTTTTCTGTTGGCCAATGAAATTGTAGAAATATTTGGAGTATTGGCAATACCATTTTCTGTCACAGGTATATTATATGCGTCCAGATTTGACTGGCTTTTCATCAAATTAATTGACTTACTTCACCTTTGGGTATATCGAGAGACCGTGTCTACGGAGTATGAAGCTAAGTGTCGTCTACCATGTCTTCAGAAATGCTGCCTCCAATGCATTGTCCACAACAATTACATTTAAAAAAAATATATATTCTGTAACAATACGACCTATGTTGAGTACTTTCATTATATTCCTCTGTTTGTCTATTGACCACACTGTGATGTTGTATTCTATTCAGTGTCATCCATACCTTACTCCCATCTCATCTTTCAATTGATTTCCAATGGCCAGTCATCTACAAAGATACAGTACATTTATGAGGCTTTTCAGAAATTACCAAAGAAACAAAGGCTATTTTCAACCCAAAAATATTGGTCAATATTACCACCACAGGTGTCTGTCAGTGATTCAGCCCATGATCTCAACTAAGAAGCTAATGTCTTCGTTTTTTACCCAACAGAGCACTAACTACTAGACTAGTTAATCAAGTGTTGTACTATTCTGATTAGTCACTATCTGCTTAACTGAAAACCATTTGTTTAACATGATCCTGTAGGCCTAAATCTTGTTCCCGGTCACAAAGGGTTATTATATAGTCCTTTTGGCTCCCATCCAAACTATTATTTTGACCGTGTGTAACCAGTCCTGACCCTCGGTCTAAACGGGGAATGTGTAACCAGTCCAGACGCTCTGTCTAAACGGGGAATGTGTAACCAGTCCTGACGCTCTGTCTAAACGGGGAATGTGTAACCAGTCCTGACGCTCTGTCTCAACAAGGAATGTGTAACCAGTCCTGACACTGTCTCAACGGGGAATGTGTAACCAGTCCTGACCCTCGGTCTAAACGGGGAATGTGTAACCAGTCCAGACGCTCTGTCTAAACGGGGAATGTGTAACCAGTCCTGACCCTCGGTCTAAACGGGGTATGTGTAACCAGTCCAGACGCTCTGTCTAAACGGGGAATGTGTAACCGGTCCTGACACTGTCTAAACGGGGAATGTGTAACCAGTCCCGACCCTCGGTCTAAACGGGGAATGTGTAACCAGTCCTGACCCTCTGTCTAAACGGGGAATGTGTAACCAGTCCTGACCCTCTGTCTAAACGGGGAATGTGTAAACAGTCCTGACCCTCTGTCTAAACGGGGAATGTGTAACCAGTCCTGACGCTCTGTCTAAACGGGGAATGTGTAACCAGTCCTGACACTGTCTAAACATGAATTATCACTGCTTGTGATGCGGTTTTGGAAATAATTGTACAAATACCAAAGATTACACATATGTACACCATTATAACACAGTTAAACACAGCCGACAGTATTTTTCAGTTTAACACTTTTTTTCTTTCTTCCTCGTGTTATAAACAGGTAGTCGCCTCTCACATAAACAAGCCAGAGAATTTCTGTAACATGTCAGTGTGGGATCTATGTTAAAAATGGGTATAGTAATTTTACCTTATTTGTTTATGTTTATACAGAGCGTTGGGACTGGTTACCTATTCTCCGCAAGCAAAATAATAGTTTGGATGGGTTCCCAAGGGCTGTATAAAACACGCTGTGACTCATGAGATTCGCAGCATGTCTGTTCACTGTAAGTGGCAGGTTTTCCCCGTAATGTTTTCTAAGAGTTTTGCCTTTGTGTCCTTTACATCTTCCATACATCCCTTACCTCACTTCATGGAACTGGCTGTGACCAGACAGAGAAACCAGCATTGATATAGAACGGCATAGATATAAACCGGTCTCTCACTCCAGATAGATTTCGCAATAGAGTAGGACCCTCATACACACGTTACCTCAATCAGAGGCATTCATGACAATTGTGTCTTGCTTTGGGGTAATGGGGATGACATTGTACAGATATTTGTAGAATTTATTTTCAACGTACACAACTGGTGAGGCAATCCAAGTATATTTATTGATTAAGAATGCCAGAACCTTCTTTTCACAATGCCTTTGTAGATGCCATCAATGATCTGGAATTAAAACAACTGTTTTAAAGGTAATTTCAGTAATTGAAAGTGATATTTAATATTCAGCATAATTGTTATTTGTCATAAACAGTACTGTATGAGTATATATTAAATTACTGCAATATGCAGACAATTAGTAATGCTAGAGATATTATTTTACTTCTAGTATATTTCACTTATATTGACAATATCAATATCAGCCTTTTTTTGTGTATTCTCATCAATTGACTGAATGACTTAAAATAACTGTCCAGTAAAAATCGAACTTTTAAAAGTTTTTATTCTATTAACTAATGTTGACTTTCCCATCCATGTTGTTGACTCATCCAGCCATGTTGTTGACTCATCCATCCATGTTGTTGACTCATCCATCCATGTTGTTGACTCATCCATCCATGTTGCTGACTCATCCATCCATGTTGCTGACTCGTATTTGTAACCAAAGTTATTTTATTTTTTAATTATTTTTATTTTTAAACCCACTTCAAACTTGTATCTCAAACAGACAAAAATACTTGCTATTTCCTCATAGAGGATGAGCTGGCCAGTCAGCGGTCTACTCACATTAATATGTTTAATGACTGGTATACACCCACACCATTATGTTGTTGGGGTACACCCACACCATTCCAACACAGAAAAGCTACTTTTTAACATACTTAATTAAAACATTTTGGAAGGAAAACTATTTCACTCATATTGTAATTCATTATAGGTCATATTTAATAGAAATCTGGAAAAACTGGACAGTCACTTTAAATCCTCTCCATACAGTATTCATGAGATTAGGTTATGGTAGTTTTACAAAGCCAGCTAGCTATCCTCCTGATTGCCACACGCGCTATGTCTTGGGGTCCTAGGACTACTGTAGCTAAATGGTCTGTAACCTGATTTAATGTGTCAATTTAAGACTTAGCAAGTGTAGCAATATCATTAGGCTAGCTAGCTGGTTTTGTAACACTGGTCAGAGCATGTGGACCATGTTGGATATGCATGTGCCCCAGGAGACTGCAAGCTTAGCTGGGACCAAGGCCAGCTCCGCCTTGACTTCTTGGTTGTCCAGCCCAAGCAGATTATTGTTGTTCAGTTTATGGTGATGAAAATAAATATTTACCAAAAGGCCTGTCCAAAACTAAGGACACGAAAGACTGGCCGGCCGAGAAGCTCCTGTCCACCTCTCTCTCACTGATTGTCGATCCCTGATTTCCTGCACTTGTGTGCTTGTCAAGGCTTGGCACAGCACCTGGCCCAGTTGCTGCTGCCACCTGGGGATGGGGTGTGGAAGTGGTAGTCTGCTGGGTAACAATATACTACCACCCATATCATAATAGTAGGTCACTTCAGATGATTTGACAGTATTCCGTTGTATGACTCACTGAATAACTCTTATCTAAAGGATATTCTCCACGTGATTGGGAACGTTCAATTGAACTCTCGAGTGCATCGAGGGATTGTTGTGCGATACCGTTGATAATTGTGAACGCTATAACTATCTCTTTTAAGAGTGTTGCCAGGGCAAGTCAATAATTACTTCTACAAGTCACATTTGCTGTACATTTCCATGTAACAACTTATCGAGCAGGCTGTTATGTGACTGTTTCTTTTGTCCGAGCTGTTGAAAGATCTCGCTATGGATTACTAATTAAAGCGACTATTTGAGATGAGTAATGTAAATATTTTGATGCTTCATATATTCAAGAAAGAGCATTACCAACAGTAGACAGCCTTTAGTGACCCTGAAGTTTGACGTTATCTGTGCTATTGTAGCTGCTCCCTTTTACAGTGACAAATGTCTTCTTCAAAAGGCGCATACCCTACTGTTATTGGAAGGGCTGTGTTTAGAAAGTCATCAATGGTGTCAAGCATTTTCAGTCACCATTTTCTTCTTTCAGCATGACAGTATTAATGGCAATTTATGACAAAATCACACCAGGCTATTGGTTTAAATAAGCTCTGGGTTGCCTGATTCTAGGTGGTTGTTATAGGCTAACATTTCTACCTGATATAATTTGGTCATGTAAATCTCATTTTATTCTATGGAGTGCATGTGAAGTTGCCAAACATTTTCCTGTTGCCTACTGTATAGTTGCTTTCTCTGCTAGAATGTGGCACAACATTTACAGGAGGCTGACATGGCCCTTAGTTCATTTCTAGACATGTAAGGAAAGTTGACTTTGTTGGAGTTTGATGGTGTCGTTTTCTTGCACTCATGTTTTTAACAAACACAGAATAGCTTGTTATAAACCCACCCTATTTCATTCACTGTCGTGTGCAGAAAATGTATCTGTCACTTTTCCTCCTCAAAATACATTTTCACGCTAAACCTTGACATTAGTCAACTCCATTTGTAATTTGAGATAAAACATTTAAGTTATGCATTAACATATTGTAAGAAAATTCATATGATTAACAAGTACTGGAACATTATGGGGTCTTTGTTTGAATTGTTGTCAACCAGGTCAACATTTTTGTAATATTTCAGAGAACCTGTGCTCCCACCCTAAACTGAATTTTTTAAATAGATTTTTAAAAGAGTATGCAGAATATCAGGTAATACTGAAATTGTAAAGTTTGTGTTGAATAATGTAATTCACATTTTCGGTTTTATTGTTTTGTATTTTATTTATTTTAACTTGTAACTGTCCTTGAATATCTGTGTCATTTAAATAGTGCTGCTAGAGAAAAACGTTCTAAATGTAACATCTTACAATAAAAACGTTTTAGACTTTTTTCCCATACGTGATGAGTTCTTTTGAACTAACTTTCCCTACATATTGTATAACTTACTAGGACTGAATGGTACACTAGCACTAATATACTGTATATTGTATCACTTACTAGGACTGAATGGTACACTAGCACTAATATACTGTATATTGTATCACTTACTAGGACTGAATGGTACACTAGCACTAATATACTGTATATTGTATCACTTACTAGGACTGAATGGTACACTAGCACTAATATACTGTATATTGTATCACTTACTATGACTGAATGGTACACTAGCACTAATATACTGTATATTGTATCACTTACTATGACTGAGTAGTACACTACTGCACGTTGCATACTGTATATGTGACATGCTAGTGTACTAATCAGTACCAGAAGTACTGTACAGTAGGCATATTCTATGCTTACTAAATCTGTCTGTCTCACTGTCTGTCGCTGTCTTTCTGTCTCACTGTCTGTCTCACTGTCTGTCTGCCTGTCTCTCACTTTGTCTGTCTCACTATATGTCTCTGTCTCACTGTCTGTCTGTTTGTCTCACTGTCTGTCACACTGTCTCACTGTCTGTCTGTCTGTGTCTCACTGTCTGTCTCTCACTGTCTGTCTGTCTCACTGTCTTTCTGTCTGTGTCTCAATGTCTGTCTCACTGTCTGTCTGTCTCACTGTCTATCTGTGTATGTCTGTCTCACTGTCTGTCTCACTCTCTGTCTCACTCTCTGTCTCACTCTCTGTCTGTCACACTGTCTGTTTCACTGTCTGACACTGTCACACTCTCTCACTGTCACTGTCTGTCTGTCTTTGTCTATCTGTCTGTCACACTGTCTGTTTCACTGTCTGTCACACTCTGTCTGTCTCTCTGTCTCACTGACTGTCTCACTGTCTGTCTCACTCTCTGTCACACTCTCTGTCTCACTGTCTGTCTCACTTTCTGACTGTCTGTCTCACTCTTTGTGCCTCACTGTCTGTGTCACTGTCTTTCTGTCTGTCTTTGTCTCACTGTCTCTCACTGTCTGTCTCACTGTCTGTTTGTCTCACTCTCTGTCTCACTTTGTCTGTCACTGTCTGTCTCACTTTCTGACTGTCTGTCTGTCTCACTCTTTCTGTGTCTCACTGTCTGTCACTGTCTGTCTCACTGTCTTTCTGTCTGTCTTTGTCTCACTGTCTCTCACTGTCTGTCTCACTGTCTGTCTCACTCTCTGTCTCACTCTGTCTGTCACTGTCTGTCTCACTGTCTGTTTGTCTCACTCTCTGTCTCACTCTGTCTGTACGTTGTATAATGTATGTGTGATATGCTAGTGTACCAGAAGTACTGTACAGTAGGCCTATTCGATACTTACTAAATTTGTCTGTCTCACTGTCTCTCACTTTCTGTCTGTCTCACTGTCTGTCTCACTCTGTCTGTGTCTCACTGTCTGTTTCACTGTCTTTCTGTCTGTCTCACACGATCTCTGTCTGTCTTTGTCTCTCCATCTGTCTCACTATCTGTCTGTTTCACTGTCTGTCCCACTCTTTATGTCTATCTCACTGTCTGTCTCTCACCTTCTGTCAGTCTGTCTCACTCTATCTCTGTCTGTCTCGGTCTCACTATCTGTTTCACTGTCTGTTTCATTGTATGTCTGTCTCACTGTCTGTCTCACTGTCTGCTTGTGTGTTTATGTTCATGGATTTGAGCTGTGATCATTCATTTTTACGCTAACCTTGACATTAGTCAACTCCATTTGAGATAATACATTTTAAGTTATGCATTAAACATATAAGAAAATAAAAAACAAATATTTTCATGGATTCGGGCCATGACATGTACTGTGTATGCTGCGAGCACGTGTTCGAATCTGACCCACTGTTCTAGCACTATCTCTCCTATCTACTTCTCTCTATCCAATCCAATAAACACAAAAACAAGGAAAGGAGTGGGGCAGAGTCGTCCTAGCCACTAAGCGACATAAGCGACCACTTAGGGCTGCTAGGGGGCCCCCGACCAATTATTATTATAAAAAAATAAATAAATTAGGAACTCCGTCATGGTCTCAGTTAACTGTTGAGAGTTAGAATAGTAGAATACACAAGGTGTAATTTAGAAATGTCGTCATGCATCGGCAGTTTTTCCTCATTATATAACCTACCTTCTCCACTTTATCAGCGAACTGTTGTCTAAAGAGCAAGAGCACAGTGGCGTCATTTATAACGGGACCCAAGTTATTATGACGGATCATAATAATGTCTGGAAGGGCGCAAATGGAAAGGCATCAAATACATAGAAACCATGTGTTTGATACTGTTCCACCTCCTGTGATTTGCAGAACAAGCAAGGACGTGGGCAGAGCCAAGCACAAGCTAGCGAGTTCCTATTCACAGGTTTTTGCATATTTCCGTTAGGGAACCCCTACTGCAGCGTTTCCCAAACTAGGTGCCCAAAAATGGGGTCGCGAGAGAAACTCTGGGGAAAAATTAAAATGGTTCATAGAACTGTGGTTATGTAAGTAACCTCCGGTTACAAACAGCTGTTTTCTTCCTAACAAATGTGTCTAACTTTTGAGTGGTTGGAATTATGAGATATTATGACCCTGTTCCTGAAGGCTAAGACTCTCAGCGCTTCATAGAACAGAGAGTACAGGACCAGGCATCAAATCAGACTGGGGGGGAAAAGGAGCATCATCATTGAAAGTAATAATGGTGTTCTTTTCTACACAGAAGATAATGCACAATTATTGGCTGCTAATCTTCTGAAATTCCCAATACCTTTCTGATGCAGTCACTTCAAACCATACTTCCTTCAGATTTAAATACTGTCAAAAATACTGTCAGACTCATTTGTAATAGACTGTCATAGCCCCAAATAAAAAAGTTAACATTGGCTCTTGATTATTTGTATCAAAATGGGGTCACGGGCCAATAAAGTTTGCAAACCCCTGGCCTAATGTCTTACAATCCTTCTAAACAACACAATGGCAAAGGGTCAAGTCGAAAAAACTTTGTAGATGTAACAGATTTTAGTTTTGGGAAGCGAAAACTGTATTGAGACGGGATGATGGGATGTTTCATCTGGCTCCATCAACTGTATTGAGACGGGATGATGGGATGTTTCATCTGGCTCCGTCTCTGCTTGCAACTGGACATCCTCTTATCACCATATTTGGTGGTGAGTGGAAGAACTGACCGGATGCTTCCGGTTTTCACCCCATGTGACCCATCTGGGTTTCCCCTCCTATATGTGTTGTAGCCTGTTAAATTCTACTAGATGGCACTAATGAGCAGGAATTAACCCTGGAGTTGGTATCTTGTGAGTGTCTGAAAACCAGCTGTCAAATCCTTGCCTCACTTTTACAGCGTATTGGAGAAGGAGGCCCGAGGGGAGGAACCTTCTGTCCTCTCCCTCAATGTGGTTTGAGAGGGAGGGGAGGAATGGAGGAAACAAGGTCAGAGGTCGCAAGGATTTGACAGCTATTAATCTAACTGCAGTGTCCAATTTACAGTAGCTATTACATCTAAAACAAATACCATGCTATTGTTTGAGTATAGTGCAGAACAACAAAACACTTTTGTCACGGCAACTGGTTTGGTACATTCACCTCTGAAGGTAAATAATGTACTTACATTCAGTAATCTTGCTTTGATTTGTCATCCTGAGGGTCCCAGAGATAAAATGTAGCATAGTTTTGTTAGAAAAATAAATGTTTATATTCAAATGTAGGAACTGGGTTCTACAGTTTGACCTCTGGCTCCAAACCCACCCGTCCATCTAGATGTGTGAAGGTTAGTGTATTTTCTGTAGGGAAGCTAATGATCCATCATGTATGACATGTTAAATTTTTAATTACCATAACATTTTTGTATGTTCTCTATAGTTATGTACTTGAAAACCAATTCGGCACATTTTCACAAGACGTCCTCCAATTCAGATGATATTGTATGACTGCTATTCCATTCGTAATATTATGTAACATATCATACTAAAGAAACATCCCAAATTATACGAATTGCCCTGAAGTCAGGTTGGACAAGGAGGAAGGGAGGGATAGTATTGCTAGGAAACATCATCAAGAGACTGTTGTTGTTACTCTTTGCCATCTGCTCACCTATTACCGCGAATGCCACCTGGAAAACAACACCCCGTGCGATTAGCATTTCCCCCCGAAAACGCTTACTGTCTGGCCCTGTTTGCCCAGTAACTTGATCGCTAGCTGAACAAACAGCCCCTTGTAAACCGATAACATGTTAGCAAATCGCCCCCTCTGTGTCAGCACTAACAAGTGTTCTAGATGGCCAGGGTGCATGCTCTTTCCACTGGTCCTGAGAGGACAGAAAGAGGAGTAGGGATAGCTGGGACTTCTCCTGAGGCAATGTGACAGAGATGAAGACTATGTTACACTCCTGCAACTGATAACTCTGCAGAAGCAGACAGGAAGGGGGTCTGTGGGCCTCAGTGTTCTTCACCATATGAAGAATTCACCTCAGGACACATGAGGAAGAAGGTAAAGACACGGTGGGGTCGGAGGCCACCTAACTAACATTTTATTCTAATGGGAATAAAACTGATTTTAGAGTTCCACTTACTTTACTACATATGGAGGGGAGGTCAATTCTATTATTTGACAACTTTAATATTGAAGTCAACATCTTCTCTGTCACTTCTTCATCTTCTACTGAACATAACCCTACTACAGTATATTGCATGACCCTGGGTGTGGCTGTGGAAGCTAGGTTGAGGGTTAGTACACACAGCTTGTCTTTTCTGTCCCATGTAGAAAGCAGGTGTTGTTTTAATGCGCTGCTTCTAGACCTGTTAGTTGGGTGAGGGCAGGGCAGGCCTGCTGATGACTGCCCAGGGGTACCTGACTGTGCGAGGAGTAGTGAGACTGACAGCTGAACTCAGCAAAGGCCGCTCACAATGGTAGCCGTGAAGCCACGCCAGGAAACCAATTATGCCATCGACAGACTGGGCAATTTGGCAAGAATGTGAGGTGGGATTTTTAGGCTTATGCCTCCCTGCCCTTCCTACCCACAACTCTGAAAGCATCAACACTGGAGTAAATAAAGAGGATTGGAATTAATAGATTCTATTTTCCTAACTAGATCATGTGACAGTTAACCTGAAGTGGAAACCTGGTGTGTGTACACCCTTTACACTGATGGGTTAGATTAAATCCTATCGGCCCTTTTTAAAGGCAATGTTTCCACATTTGTGGCGCTGCATATGTCAACTCAATTGGAAATTACCTTTAAATGTCAATCATGCTATAACACTGATCTCTTGCGGTCCGAATTGAACGGTGTCAAACACATCACGCCATTACAATGAGCCCGTCCTCCTATAGCTCCTCCCACCAGGTTATTAAATGTGTTCACGCTTTACTCCTTAGAGAAAACAACAGCTGTTTCAAAGGGGGTGCGGCTGATTTCTAAACTCTCCCGCGGTATGATACACCTGAGCGTCCTCTGCTGGAGGAGGCATTCAAGGACAGGAGCAAACTGACACCGAAATTGACACTTGCCTACATATGGCGACCAATTATCTGTTTCCATGTTACAGAGGAGAGGAGGACAGTGGAATCGAGGAGAGGAGGTACTTTTGTCCAATTGAGAAAAGGCTTAGGTGTTCTACTTTCACAGCCAGCACCTCACCAATGAAGTCTGCATTCTTCTGTCTCCACTCCAGAGATGCAACCTTTAGAAAATGACCAAACATTCTCCAATTTATTAACACTAAAAACTTTGTTTCAAGCACCTATTTGTTCAATTGTTTTATTGGTACACTGAGTGTATTGTGAAAATTGAACATCAGTCCATGGAAGGTGTCCATATCTCATGCACCAGATATCCTTAAAGAGATTTGTTTGTGGTACAAATAACACAAGTGATTATTGTCCACATTTACTCCACAGTATGGAATGAATCCAGTGAACATGACTGAACATTTCAATGTGTTTAATTTGTTAAGTGAGTAAGTTTGAGTTTAGTAAACTTTTAACACACCAACATAATTCACAACCGTTTGGACAACCCTCCCGGTATAGGATAATGAACAAAGTTGTCTTTTTAAAATAAAAATGGTTTATTTCATCACTGGAGTAAAGGGCAGTGTTGTTTACATTCAGAACACTTGGGCTGAACATACTGCGGAGTGAGGCAGGTGATGGTGCTCTCAGATAGTCATTTGCTCTGGAAGTTCATGGGTTGCAGAGGCTGTTGTGTCCTGGCTTTTATCCGCGCCCTGTGTACAGCCTTAATCATTTGACGGTGTGTTGTCTTTCGCGCCATTGGGTGTTGGAGTAGGTTGCGTCTAAACTCTCGTAGGACTCTGATGTCCACTGGAAAAACATAGAAAATAATGTATTAATACAATCTGAAATCTGATGCATTGTACCAGATAAAAAACTCATTTTTGTAGAGGTTCTGACCCATTGTGTCCTCAATCAACTGTTGAAATTAAACGCCTACATAGATAACCACAACATTGTAAAACGGTAATATAGTTTCATGAATTAACTTGAATAAATGCTACAAAATATATTCTGGGGCTGGAGCTCTGACTTCTACTTGTGTGGCTCTTATGGTGGACCGGCAGGAGGGTCCACACATGGCGATGTTGACGCTGCTGGACAACTGCTTGTCCGTGGTGTTGCCACCCTCGGCTGCCGACAGGCCGGAAATGACCAGGCCGCTGGAGAAGCTTCTCTTGCCCAACAGCAGGCTGAGGGTGGAGCTGGGGGAGGACATCTGGCTTGAGCGGTGGTGGGCTGCAGCCTGGGGCTGGGAGCTCAGCTGGCCCCCGGCCCTGGAAGGTTGTGGTACCTGTAAAAAGACAGAGGCGATGGAGGTGTTGAAGGACAGCTGGCTGTTGGAGAGGCGCTGCACCAGGCCATTGGCCGAAGCTGACACCTGCTGACTGTCCAGGATGGGCCCTGACTGACTGGTGACTGGAGGCTCTGGGGCTACACTGGTACTCTCTCCTCCCTGGATGGATGCACATTCAGATAAAACGTCAGTCAGGATTTAACATGGCAGAACCATGAACATAGCTGTAAGAACCTAACATGGCAGAACCATGAACATAGCTGGCAGAAACATGAACATACCTGGCAGAACCTAACATGGCAGAACCATGAACATAGCTGGCAGAAACATGAACATAGCTGGCAGAACCTAACATGGCAGAACCATGAACATAGCTGGCAGAAACATGAACATAGCTGTGCAAGGCTCTACTTAGACGTGTAATGCTTTCACGGTAAGAAAACCAATGTAATGTTGGGTAACTTGGGTGAACTATCCCTTTAAACGTATCATGTATTGCATCTGTCAAGAGCATCCATGTGTGCCTCTCCTGTAAAGAAACAAACCTATTGGTGTGAGAGGTCCTGTTAGGTCTGGCCTGGTACAGGCTCTGGCTCTGGGAGGTGATGGAGTTTGGGTTGTGGCTCAAGAAGAGGAGCCCCCTGCACAGTCCACATCCTCCATGTTCACCCCACTGTTACAGCTGGTCGGGTTATCCTTCTGCACCCTGCAACACAAACACCACACCAAATACACGCACACACACACACACACACACACACACACACTGATTGGATCCCATCGTTAGAGGAGCAGAGCACTAGCAGACTGGCTGAACAAGGAGACCCCTCTGTTTCCCCTTGGCCTGCCTCCAGCAGCCACAACTCACCGCAGCCACTTGGACAGGAGCCAGGTCTTGATGCCGTCCAGGCTGAGAGGGCTTCTCCAGATGCTCCTCAGCTGCTTGTTGGTGCCCATGTAGGAGGTGGTGAGGGGGTGGGGCATACATGGGGTAGCACAGCTGCTGGTCGCACGACGAGTTGATCATGTTTCGGAGGGTCTGCTTGGAGTTCTGGATGCTGCTGCGCTCCAGGTTGAGGTTGCGTAACATCAACAGCTCCTGCTGCTGGCCGGCCCACAGGCCCCTTACACACTCCTTATTGATCTAGAATAGAGCAGAGAAGACAGAGGGTAGTATTACTGACGTCTAAATACACATGACGCGCAGTCCAAATCCACATTTCTTTACTCGGATTAAATCACCATTTTAATCAACTATAATGCCATGATTAAATCATGACTTAAATCTACTGGCGATGGCAGAGAGAGGGAACAAGGTACTACTAACATCTGAATACACATTACACACCATCCAACTCCACATTTCTTTACTCTGATTAAATCACCATTTTAATCAACTGGATATGGCAGAACCCTTTGGATCAAGTTTCCTTATGTATTAATCAAACCAAAAACTCATCCACCCCACACTTCTCACGCTAAACTCTATCAATATGTAGAGTTGATCAGAGTAACTTCATCTCATGTTCCAGACAGCTTGAACAGACAACAATGCTGAATAATTCCAGTTTGACCTATAGTACCATAGCCTCTTCTGTAGATCTGAGATGGCTGGATAGATGTAATAACTTCATCTTAGAAAAAAACACCATATTTATCCAATCCTCTCAGATCTACAGAGGTGGCTACAGAGTAGGGGCTTGGAATTCAGCATGTGTACAGCACAACTGTGCAGGTCTAGGATCAGGTTCCCCTTCCCCAATCCTAACCTTAAACATTTTTGGGGGAAATGCCAAACTGACCCAAGACCAGTGTTTAGGGGCAACTTCACCATTCATCCCACACCCACCTTGATGACCTTGAAGCTGAGGTGGCGTTGAGAACTGCCTTCCTCCAGGCTGGTTCACTCTTTATGGCAGATCACCAGACTGGTCTTGTAGTTACTAATGGCCTCGTACAAGATGGCTGGCTCCTCTGTCCCCTCCAGACATGTAAAGTGGTCCTGAGAGCAACCAAGGAACAGAGCAGTAAGTATATTGCCGTAAGCTTTATTACAAGGATAAACTGAACCACTTTAAGGACGGGATTCAATTATTGGAATATTGTTGACAACTTTTTAACTTTTTGACCTTTAAAATGTAATTTACGCTGAGCCTATATCCGCAGCGTTTACAGCACATGCGGCTGGTGGCGCCTTAATTGGGGAGGACGGCAATGGAATAAATGGAACGGTTTCCTTGTACTTGAAACATCATTTCCATGTACTTGATAGATCATTTCCTTGTACTTGATACATTGTTTCTATGTGCTTGATACATAGTTTCCATGTGCTTGATACATCGTTTCCTTGTACTTGATACATAGTTTCCATGTGCTTGATACATAGTTTCCATGTGCTTGATACATAGTTTCCATGTGCTTGATACATAGTTTCCATGTGCTTGATACATCGTTTCCATGTGCTTTATACATAGTTTCCATGTGCTTTATACATAATTTCCATGTGCTTTATACATAATTTCCATGTGCTTGATACATCATTTCCATGTGCTTGATACATCATTTCCATGTGCTTGATACATCATTTCCATGTGCTTGATACCATTCCATATAGTCCATTACATCCATTATTATAATCAGTCCTCCCCTCACCAGACTCCTGTGGTTTACCGTGAATTGCGCCTTTTAAAGGCAATTTTTCTGACATTTGCAGGAATCGCATTCACAATAAAAGCAGCTCAAGGGTAAACTACCTTTAAAAGTCAAGTGAAGTGCACTTATTGACAATGTGCCTTTGATTGCCTCCAGTCTTATATTTGCAGCTCCACTCCACATACATCGGGGCGGCAGGTAACCTAGTGGTTAGGGCGTTAGATCGGTATCCACGAGCTAACAAGGTAAAAATCTGTTGTTCTGCCCCTGAACAAGGCAGTTAACCCACTGTTCACCAGTAGGCTGTCATTGTAAATAAGAATTTGTTCTTAACTGACTTGCCTAGTTAAATAAAGGTTAAATAAAACATCAAGATACATGTGCAGTCCACTGAGAAAGCACAGGAAGAGCAAGGGATTAAATGTACAGTTACCTACATATTCTACTTCAATAAGGGAGAAAGAGAGAACATTTTATTGTCTTCAAGGTAGGCTATTGTGAATACCTGATGGAGCTTGAGACTCATCTTCACACCTGGTCCCACCACTTTCTGCAGCAGATCCATGTCCGTGAACACCCACTCATCTTTAGTGGCAATACGGAAGTCTCCTTTGAACAGAGTGTTGAACCCATACAAGAAAGACTCCAAACTGAGTTAGAGAAACAGAGAAAGGGAGCATTGCCAAGGTTTTTATCACATTACAGCCACAGAGGGGTAGAATTTAGAGACACGTCACACCAATACAAAGACGTATTATTGTGATACAAAAGAGAGCCATAGTTGCCCCCTTATGGAATATCAGTGAAACTACAGCTCATTGTGGATTGATGTGTTATGTCATCCCTGGAGGGTACTAAAACCCCAAATATAACACAACATCCCTGGAGGGTACTAAAACCCCATATATAACACAACATCCCTGGAGGGTACTAAAACCCCATATATAACACAATATCCCTGGAGGGTACTAAAACCCCATATATAACACAACATCCCTGGAGGGTACTAAAACCCCATATATAACACAACATCCCTGGAGGGTAATAAAACCCCATATATAACACAACATCCCTGGAGGGTACTAAAACCCCATATATAACACAACATCCCTGGAGGGTAATAAAACCCCATATATAACACAACATCCCTGGAGGGTAATAAAACCCCATATATAACACAACATCCCTGGAGGGTAATAAAACCCCATATATAACACAATATCCCTGGAGGGTAATAAAATCCCATATATAAACAGTACTGGATCATATTTGACAGCTATGGAAGGTTCACCTGTTAGACATGTTGTAAGATGCTGTCCCCAAGGATCTCCTGCCCAGTACAGACAAGGCATAGGACAGAGTGAACAGAGGGGAGTCCTCGTCACAGTCCACAGGCGGGCAAAACACAAGGGTCAAAGGTCATCAGTGTTCACATCCTCTGAAATGACCAGCAGCAAGGAAAACAAACTGTACAACATGGGGTCATACTGCATGTCATTAAGTTTTTCCTGACAACATGACCTGACCAGGAAAAATGAACTAGACTTGGGCATGAAGTTTTCCTGACAAGGAAAAAGGAACTGGAGTTTTCCTGACTTCATGCATGATTCAACTGTGCATTGCAATCTCACATCTCCACTCACCTCCTCCATTTTGTTGGCGCAGTACTGGATCCACTCCAGATAGATGTTACAGAAGCTGGCCCTGGTGACGCCCTGGAAGCAGTGGACGTAGTCCTCGTCTATCTTAACGCTGAACACGGCCGGGTCTCTCTCTATGTTGTGCCACTTGGTGATGGACACCAGAGCCTCTGTGATAGAGGGATCCTTGATCCACGTCTGTAGTTTCAGGGACTGGATCAGGCAGTAGATGATGCTCTAGAGGTGAAACAAAAGGGAATAATGACAGAGGATTGATTATAAAATATATATTTTTATGGCCTACTCCTTTTTGCTTGCATAAGACGAAGCTCAGACTTAGAAATAAAACCAGTAATGAATTACAAAGATTTTGAATGTCTAGAAATAAGTGAATATTATACTGCTTAGACCAGGTTAAATTCAAATTCAAGTCTTTATTGTCTGTTACATTTCCATAAGAATTCAAAAGGTCTACAACCTTCAAATAGTAGGTGATGAGCAGTTTGCGCAGGTCGAACACCTGCAGCATGGTGGCAGCGTTGTTCTCACCCAACTGAATACATTCAACCGAAATGTGTCTTCCGCATTTAACCCAACTCCTCTGAATCAGAAGGAAGACAGACCATCATGCTAATGATGATTGTACGTCTGTGGTCGATGATTATTAGAAAACTATTTCAAAGAAAAATTGAATATACAGTACCAGTCAAAAGTTTGGACACACCTAGTCATTCAAGGTTTTTCTTTATTTTTTACTATTTTCTACATTCTACAATAGTAGTGAAGACATCTAAACTATGAAATAACACATATGGAATCATGTAGTAACCAAAAAAGTGTTAAACAAATCAAAATGTATTTTAGATTTTAGGTTCTTTAAAGTAGCCACCCTTTGCCTTGATGACAGCTTTGCACACTCTTGGCATTCTCTCAACCAGCTTCATGAGTTAGTCACCTGGAATGCATTTCAATTAACAAGTGTGCCATTGTCTTGCAAAACTACCTTTAGATAGATAGAGATAGATAGGTACTTTATTGATCCCTGAGGGGAACTTTCTTTGTCAAGCAGCTACGAAAAAAAACACAGGGCAGGTGCAAAATGCCAAAACGAAAATACACAAAAGACAGATACACGATACATGATACATAGAGCGGCAGTATAACTTCCTTCATACTGCATACAGAAACATATTGCATCACCCATCTCCTATGTATACCCCCGGTCAAAAGTTTGGAATATTACTCATTCAAGGGTTTTTCTTTATTTGCACAATTTTTTACATTGTAGAATAAAAGTGAAGACATCAAAACTATGACATAACACATATGGAATCATGTAGTAACCAAAAAAGTGTTACACAAATCAAAATATATTTTATATTTGAGATTCTTCAAATAGCCAACCTTTGCCTTGATGACAGCTTTGCACACTCTTGGCATCCGTTTTCCGTATCTTGCACTACTCATCTCGTATCTATAAACTGTACGCTATACTATTCTTCGGTATCTTAGTCACTTAATAGTGTTTATATACTTCATCACCAATCTCTTATGTGTATACTGCATACTATAAAGCTTACTATGCCACTGTATCCTAGTCCAATGCCGCCCTGACATTTATGTATATATTCTCAATCCATTCCTTACTTAGATATATGTGTATTTGTGTATACGTTGTGAAACTGTTAGATATTACTTGTTAGACACTTCTGCACTGTCGGAGCTAGAAGAACAAGCATTTCGCTACACCTGCAATCTGCTAACCACGTGTATGTGTCCAATAAAATGTGATTTGATTTTAAACATGGTATTCACTGGTTCATCTGACTCTGGGGAAGTAGATAAAAGGTTTAATTGCCATAAACTTGCAGTATCCCTTTAAGGTAAGTACTTAAAGGGTTTAATGGCGCTTTATCTCATGTTGAGGGCCATGAAAAGTCATTACTTGTAGTTGCTCTCCCAGAAGTTGACGGGCTGCGGGTAGGAGGTGAGAGCCAGCAACATGGCTGAGTCTGAGCTGCATCATGAAGGAGAACCCCCACAACCTTGTAACAACCACCAGGTATCAACAGGTTTACCATACTCACATACCTGCTGTCCAATTCGCTGTTACAGTTTCAGTCAGTGCAAAGTCAAAACATATGTGGAAAACATGTGTAGTTCATACACATGTCAAAACCAAAGGATACGTGGCACTCCGAAGGGCTGAGCAAACACGTGTAAGACACTGCCCCATGTGATCTGCCACGGTGCAATGTAAACCATGATGAAGTTGATCTTGTGAAGCAGATCACTGACCTGTAGAGGATTAAAGACCTGCTGTGAGTCACTGACAGACAATAAAGACAGACATTTTTTAGATCCTAAAAATAAATCCAAGATAATCAAAAGAAAAAAGGCCACTCTACATACAGAGCAGCTGTGTTCACTGCTTCACAGACCCTGAATAATGCTACTGTACATTTGTTTATCAACTGTAGTAAGTTTGGGGACCGCAGACATAGTGAGTTGCATTAATTTCCTATCTTATCATATTCAGAGGTCAGTCGTTGAGAGAGTGTGTACCAGTCTCCGGTCGCGTCGCAGACTGACCTTGTGGAAGACAATGGACACGATAAAGAAGTCCAGCAGAAAGGTCTCTGAGGCTCTGCTGCAGTCGAACTCGAAGAAGACGATAGTGAAGATGAGAGTGACGAACTGGAAGTTGGGATTGCAGAAGGAGGCGCGGTGGAGCTTCATCACAGCAACTGTCATCAACAAGACATCACAGCTGGAGCAAGACACAGAGACCTGAGCGACTCAGGTGCACAGGCGGGACACAGCAGAGCAAAGGAAAAAGGGGTGACATGGAGGGGGAGGGAGGCAGGGGAGACAAATGCACCAATACTAGCTAATACTGTATATACATCACACTTTCATCCCTAGCAAAGGTCATGCATAGTGACTGATTAAGGTACTCAAGGTTTTATTGTACTTCCAACATGCACAGAGGGGAGTGGTGGAGACCAAGGTTATTATAGTAAACAAAAACTGATACTAAAATGAAAACATTTTGTAAACTGGAATAAAATTATTAACAAAACCGTTTGAAAAACTAAATGATACTGAAACTATTATCTTTGACTCGAAAACTAACTCAAATAAAAATATAATCTAAATTCAATTCTAATAGGGTTTTTAAGCTTCTGAATCTGGTGGGTAAATGCTGCCAGGAGGTGGCGATGTTTCAAATAGGCCTAGCATCACTATAACTAGCTAACAGGGAAGAAATCTGCTCCTTTCTGTCCCCAACACTAAAACTTAAACTAAATAATATCAAAACAAAATAGATTTTTATTCAACTCAAACTAAGTAAAAACTAGTAAATCAGGTTGAAAAACTATTAGATATAAAAATGAATATAAAAACACAAAACTATAATAACCTTGGTGAAGATTATATAGTATAAACCTGTGAAGAACTGTGTGTTCCTAGAAAATGTTTCCCCAGGTGCTACATGAAGATTGACATTAACTTTACACTCTAAACTGAATGTTAGACAGATTATCTAAACAAACTGGTTTTAAACTGAAAATGCTTCTTATAAGACCTGGGTCAAATACTTGATTTAGTCTCGGTACAATGGAACCACTGGAATAGTCCCAAAATTAGAAACCCCAAGCTACACTAAGACCACCTCAAATACTGGATTTGTTCTGATACTCGTGATTTCTTGTTTCTAGTTTTTAATTATTATAGTATTTGTGTCCTTGTCTGACATTTTTGATTCACTGTAGGAGCTAGTAACACAATAATTTAGCTGAACCCTCTATAACATCTGTTAGCATCTCAAATCCTCTGTAGCATCTGCCAAACTGTGCACACGACCAATAAACCCTCTGTAACATCTGCCAAACTGTGCACACGACTAATAAACTTTGATTTGATTTACTTTGTATTTGTCCCAAAATGCGAGAGCTGTTTATATTGAATTATATTTGCAGCATTTGACACATCTTTTAGTCCTTCCTGGCTTGTGAATATGGATCAATGCATGGCTTGGTTTGGATTTGAAGAGGAGGAATGAAAACTGATATACATGGAAAATAACCTAAAGCCACAAAGGGCTGTGGAGAGAGAGAGAGAGAGAGAGAGAGAGAGGGAGCAAGAGAAATGGGGAGAGAAAGGGGGAGAGAGGTAGTGCCAGGGTGGTTGACTGAATACCAAACTGATGCAAAAACGTTTTATTTTTGACACCACAGTAATTATTTCCTGATGAAACAACATTGTTTTATGACGCAAATAACATTTATGACACATAGTTTATGGATAGTGTTTGGCGGTAGGAAACCCACCTTTAGGGACAGGAAACAGTGCTTGAAGTAATAGCAAAGGTTAAAATGTAGGCAATGGACCAGACCACAAGATCCAAAAGAAGAAAATGTGACTCCTACTCCCTCTGCCTAGAGAGACACAGCTCAGCTCTCACATTTTTCAACATGTTTTTTATAATAAGATAGTTTGGGAGTTTTTGACCCAGGTCTGGGTCTTAGTCAGGGGAAGGAGGGAGTATGTGTTGTATTTGACCCAGGTCTGGGTCTTGGTCAGGGGAAGGAGGGAGTATGTGTTGTATTTGACCCAGGTCTCGGTCTTGGTTAGGGGAAGGAGGGAGTATGTGTTGTTTTTGACCCAGGTCTGGGTTTTGGTGTCAGGGAAGGAGGGAGTATGTGTTGTATTTGACCCAGGTCTGGGTCTTGGTCAGGGGAAGGAGGGAGTATGTGTTTTTAAAAAAAATTAAAATCTTTAGGAGAAAGGTACTCACTGGATGCCTAGCTTCTTTCGGTGACTGAGTGAGAAGCCATCATTGGTGAGCGCACTCTGAATGATGGTTAGGTAAACAACATATTTCTCAAACACAGCAGGCCCACGTACAGACGCTCAAACCACATCAACTGAGCATCGTCTGGAAAATGAAATCAACTTAAATCGAAGACGCTTGGATCTTCTTTTTTTATATTTTCAGTGGTATTGTTAACAAACAGTCCCCCATAAAGAAAAAGAGAATTAAAAACAGGTTCAGCCCCTGGTTTGACCATGATCTTGCAGACTTACTCCACCTCAAGAATTACATATGGCGAAAGGCCCGGCACACGCTTACTCAGGCTGACGGGCTCTCGTTCAAGCAAATGAGAAATAAGTGCACTCAGGCTATCCGGAAAGCCAAAGTTAGTTACTTTAAGGAGCAGTTCTCTCTCTGTGGGTCTAACCCCAAGAAGTTCTGGAAAACGGTTAAAGACCTGGAGAATAAACCCTCCTCCTCACAGCTGCCCATGTCCCTTAAAGTTGATGATGTGGTTGTTACTGACAAGATGCACATGGCTGAGCTCTTTAATCAACACTTCATTAAGTCAGAATTCCTATTTGACTCAGCCATGCCTCCTTGCCTGTCCAACATTTCCTCATCTCCCACCCCTTCTAATGCAACTATCCCCGATGCTTCTCCCTCTTTTTCCCCTACCCTGCTACAAAGTTGAGTTCGAGGTGCTAATGGAGCTCCTGAAACTTGTCAGATGGTTTAGACCCTTTCTTCTAACTGCTGATCCTAACTGTTATAGGCCTATTTCTATTTTGCCTTGTTTATCGAAAGTGTTGGAAAAACTTGTCAATAATCAACTGACTGGCTTTCTTGATGTCTGTAGTATTCTCTCTGGTACGCAATCTGGATTCCGCTCAGGTTACGGATGTACCACTGCAACCTTAAAGGTCCTCAATGATGTCACCACTGCCCTCGATTCTAAGCAAGCTTTTGATACGGTAGACCATTCCATTCTTGTGGGCCGGCTAAGGAGTATTGGGGTCTCTGGGGGGTCCTTGGTCTGGTTTGCTAACTACCTCTCTCAAAGAGTGCAGTGTATAAAGTCAGAGAATCTGCTGTCTCAGCCACTGCCTGTCACCAAGGGAGTACCCCAAGGCTCAATCCTAGGCCCCACGCTCTTCTCAATTTACATCAACAACATAGCTCAGGCAGCAGGAAGCTCTTTCATCCATTTATATGCAGATGATAGTCTTATACTCAGCTAGCCCCTCCCCGGATTTTGTGTTAAATGCTCTACAACAAAGCTTTCTTAGTGTCCAACACGCTTCCAAAATAAAGGCCATGTGGTTTGGTAAGAAGAATGCCCCTCTCCCCACAGGTGTTATTACTACCTCTGAGGGTTTAGAGCTTGAGGTAGTCACCTCATACAAATACTTGGGAATATGGTTAGACGGTACACTGTCTTTCTCTCAGCACATATCAAAGGTGCAGACTAAAGTTAAATCTAGACTTGGTTTCCTCTATCGTAATCGCTCCTCTTTCACCCCAGCTGCCAAGCTAACCCTGATTCAGATGACCATCCTACCCATGCTAGATTACGGAGACATAATTTATAGATCGGCAGGTAAGGGTGTTCTCAAGCGTCTAAATGTTCTTTACCATTCGGCCATCAGATTTGCCACCAATGCTCCTTATAGGATCACTGCACTCTATACTCTGTAAACTGGTCATCTCTGTATACCTGTCGCAAGACCCATTGGTTGATGCTTATTTATAAAACCCTTTTAGGCCTCACACCCCACTATCTGAGATATCTACTGCAGCCCTCATCCTCCACATACAACATCTGTTCTGCCAGTCACATTCTGTTAAAGGTCCCCAAAGCACACACATCCCTGGGTCGCTCGTCTTTTCAGTTCGCTGCAGCTAGCGACTGGAACGAGCTGCAACAAACACTCAAACTGGACAGTTTTATCTCAATCTCTTCATTCAAAGACTCAATCATGGACACTCTTACTGACAGCTGTGGCTGCTTTGCGTGATGTATTGGTGTCTCTACCTTCTTGCTGTTGTCAGTATCCAATAATGTTTGTACCATGTTTTGTGCTGCCACCATGTTCTGTTGCTACCATGTTTTTGTCATGTTACGTTGCTACCATGCTGTGTTGTCATGTGTTGCTGCCTTGCTTTGTTGTTGTCTTAGGTATCTCTTTTGGTAGTGTTGTTTTGTCTCTTTTGTTGTGATGTGTGTTTGGTCCTATATTTATTTATATATTTATATATATATATATATAAAAATCCCATCCCCCGTCCCCGCAGGAGGTCTTTTGCCTTTTGGTAGGCCATCATTGTAAATAAGAATTTGTTCTTAACTGCCTTGCCTAGTTAAATAAAGGTAAAAAATATATATAAAAAAATAAGATTCTCCTTCTGCAAAAGAAAATGAAATCATTCAATATCAGAATGTAGTAATGTGTTACAGTCCAACTAAAACAGGGAACAAATCCATTTAGAAGTAGAGGAAACAATGCAAGTCTCTTGACTTACCTCTGAATTCATGAGCTTCTCAGTCCTTACCCTCTTCTTCACTGTCCACACCTCTCACACAGTCAGCATGTTATCAGGCATAACGATAGGAGGAGCAGGCAGCTTACATCAGTACAGTCGGGTCACTGTTCTGCCCACTCAGATGGTAGGAGAGAACCACCAGCAAGACACAGAGCCCACGGCTGGGGTGTGCTGTTCATCCCAGGGCTCAGAATATAATAGAATCAAATAGAAATATTGATAATGGCACCTGAGCAGAACATCTATTATAAAACGTTGAAGGACAACCACCCTCTATAAAAACAGAGACATTCAGGCCTAATATGTGTAAGGATGAATATGGACAGGTTGCTTTACTGCAGGCATAGTGGCATACCTTTTTCCATCAGAGAACCTTCTTGAGGCTATTTTTAATGTTTGACTTAAACCCCTCTTACCAGCAGTTTGGAATACTAAATCATCACCCAAGCAGAACAGTGCTTTCACTAGCCTGGAGGAAGAGAGAGCTGCTACCTAAAAAGCTATTTGATTTCTCATGCTTGACTAAGCTGCCTCTGCAGCAGCAAACTGTTCTGTAGCAGTGCAAAGCATATGCTTCACGTAATCATATACACACGTCTTTACTCAACAATGAATTCAATCCTACCTTCAGAGCTCCAAAACTGAACCCGTACAGCAAAGATTACGCCATCATACTACGAAATATTCTGTACACTGCCGAGTGGAGTCCAGTTGCAGCTGACACAGGAAGTGGACACACAGGCATCAGGTCGAGGCGTAAGACTTTGGTGGTACAGTATGCATTCAGCTCATGATATTATGAAGATCAAAGGGAGTGCTTCTCACCTATTCTACCAAATAAATTAATGTCTATTTGTTCTAGCAGGTAAATCATAAAGGTGTTGATTTGTGGGAAAAGCAGTAGGTGAGGCCTGTGGACTATAAAACAGACAGGACTTTAGCTTTTTATAATTAAAAAATAAAACACCTCATGTAAAATAATTTCCTTGAGATTGCTGGAAATGGTCCTAGAAATTATTTACTGTATGTGACTTACCCACTAAAATATCTGTCAGGAATTTGAGAAACATGAAACATGTCAATGTCCCCATTAATCATGCAATGTCCCCATGGAACATGTCAATGTCAGTAGCCTTGCAGTGATGCAAATCAAAATAAACCCATTAGTTGTTATAACAACAACAACAACAGGCTTACATAATATATACCACCCTCTATGCATGTGTGGGCATATGTAGTGTGTGTGTGTGTGTGTGTGTGTGTGTGTGTGTGTGTGTGTGTGTGTGTGTGTGTGTGTGTGTGTGTGTGTGTGTGTGTGTGTGTGTGTTGGGATGTCAGTTGTAAGTATGTGTGAGTGCAAAAAAAGGGTCAATGCAGGTAGACAGGGTAGCCATTTGATTAGCTATTTAGCACTCATGTTTAGTAGTCTTATGGCTTGGGGGTAGAAGCTGTTCAGGTTCTGGTTGGTTCAAAATATGATGCACTGGTACTGCTTGCCGTGTGGTAGCAGAGAGAACAGTCTAGAGCCTTCCTCTGACACCCAGTGGTGATTTTAGCATGTAAATCTTGGTGGGACATAAAAAATAAAAAAAAGTGCGATGCATGCTAGCATAGCCACTACACAACACAACACAACACTAAACAATACAATAATTGCACTATAACGGTGACAAACGGTGCCCACAAACTGTTAGGGCCTACATAAAGCTGTCCCAACAGTAGTCCCGACATCTTACCACTGCTACACCTGGCTTTCAGCGGAGCCTTGTCTGGCAGCGAAACAGTTCATTCAGCCTCATTTACTGCCTTAAAAAAACATAGCTGATATGGCTGACTTGCTTAAACAAATGTGGTTTCTACTGACATTTGAGATGTACAAACTATGGCATAAGGGGACGACAAGCGGATGAGAGGCAATCCGTAACTTCGATTAAGACAATAATGAGCGAGCTAGGATGGACATAATCAATATAACTATTTGTTCAGCACTTTTGAAATGTACAGCGACAGAATTAAGGATGTGGGCCGTTCTTACAGTGTTCCCCCTGTACACCAAGTCAGAACCGTAGGGTAAATAAAGGGGGCAAATAAGCAGACAATGAAAGCTCTTACAATATTCGATGTTTATATTTCTCTAAAACAGGTTATAGGCTACATGTGCACCACCAAGTCAGAACAGTAGGCAAAATTAAGAGGGGAAAATATACCAAATTATTAGGGTGAGGCACATGGGCTACGAACAGCTTACTACACAACATACACTTAGTATTACTTTCTTAACTACAGTATACATATCTCCCTGGCATATTACATAATTTATGCAGCAGCATACAATACATTTTTGGACTCACCTTGTGCTGTGCTCACTTGAACAGGAAAACGGTGCGGCTGTACTTTGTGGGAATCAATTTTGTCATCAAGTCTGGCATTCTCTGGATTTATTGTGCTTTCAAGACAACTGGGAACTCTGAAAAAAACTATGTTGAATCATGATAATGTCAGTGATCTCCAGGTCGTAGCTCTAGAAAGAGGCCCGAGTTCCGGATTTAAAATTCCGAGTTGGATGACCGTTCAAAACATATTTTCCCAGTCAGAGCTAATTTTTTCCCCGAGTTCCCAGTGGTCTTGAACTCACTGAAGTCAGATTTCGCAGTTCCGAATTAACAGTTGTTGAGCGGAGCACAAATCATGCTTCATTGACAGCATGGCCAATGTTGAATGTTTATCATTTTAAACTTGGAAAAGAGACCCTTAATCCCAGATTTGGGATCACACAGCCACTCCACTGAATAGCAGGCTAGTGATTGCTTTGCAATGCTTGCAGTTAGCCATTGATTCCTTCAAAACCAATCATAGTTGAATTTGCGATTTCCATCTTGTTGTGTAATGTTTATGTCCAATGGCCAATGATATGTTTTATCTATAATTTCTCTTCATTATTTATCTTCATATGACAAGATTAAAAAGGATTTGCCAGTAGATTGTCAACTTGATTCATGATGATGACTGCTAGCTAAGATTTAGAAAGTATGACATGATCAGGCCAATCAAAGCTACTGTAGATATAACGTGATTTGACGTCAATTTATCAGTGGCCAATGACCTTGAGGCTTCTTGGATGGGCACTTCTAATGTAACTCTATGGCAGTACCCAAGGGGCTTGAATTTTCAAGCTCTCCCCGTAGATTTTGCGGTGACATAGTGTCCCCATGATTGAGAGAACAGTGAGCCAATCACGGCGCAACTCGAGAACATTACCAACACCTATGCTCCGTATTTTCCGCCGGCTGCCCCACCACCACAGAAAGCACTGAGCTAGGCACCTGCATTTTGGACCTGCCTTACTCAAGAAAGCAAAAAAGAGACCATGTTTGTATGTGGCTTTATTAACTCAATTATTTATTTTATTTCTTTACATTGTTTGCAAACTGTGACACGTATTAACCCCAAAATAACATGCAAAACAGGCAAGCCCCACCTGCCCTGAATGACGGGTCACCACTGCTGACACTGCCTGGTATAGAGGTCCTAGATGGCAGGGAGCTTGGCCTCAGTGGTGTACTCTCCACCCTCTGTAGCGCCTTGTGGATGGGTGCCTTACAGTTGCCATACCAAGCAGTGATGCAGCCAGTCAAGATGCTCTCAATGGTGCAGCTGTATAACTTTTTGAGGATCTGAGGGCCCATGCCAAATCTTTTCAGCCTCCTGAGGGGGAAAGGCACTGACGTGCCCTCTTCACAACTGTGTGGGTGTTTGAGGACCATGTTAATTCCTTAGTGATGTTGATACAGAGGGACTTGACCTGCTCCACTACAGCCCCATCAATGTGGATGGGGGCGTGTTCGCCCCTCCGTTTCCTCTTGTCCACGATCAGCTCCTTTGTCTCGCTGTTGAGGTTGTTGTCCTAGCAACCTCATCGTTGTTGGTGATCAGTCCTACAAGGTCTTGTCGTCAGCAAATGTGCGCCACAGGCCTGTGTTAGCTCGCTGAGCTAAAGCCTACCACTAGGCCCTATTTATAATTTGTCATTTTTGGTGGTTAAAAAACACTCATATAGATAACTACTTGACATTCCTGAAATTGATTGTTTTATTAGCTGGTCACCATAGCAACACCCACCAGTAGCATGCGCTCCAGCAGGTATATCTCACTGGCCACCCCCAAAGCCAACACCTCCTTTGGCCGCCATTCCTTCCAGTTCTCTGCTGTCAATGACTGGAACGAATTGCAAAAATCCTTGAAGCTAGAGGCTCCTATCTCCCTCACTAACTTTAAGCATCAGCTGTCAAAGCTGCTTATTGATCACTGCACCTGTATATAGCCCTTCTGTAAATAGCCCACCCTACTACTACATCCCCATATTTATTTTATTATTTTCGCTCATTTACACTCCAGTATCTCTATTTGCACATCATTTGCACATCCATCATTCCAGTGTTAATGCTAATCTGTAATTTATTTCACCACTATTGCCTATTTATTGTCCTACCTTCCTAACCTTACTGCATTTTGCACTACATTTGCACACTCTGTATATAGATTATCTATTGTGTTATTGACTGTACGTTTGTTTATTCTCATGTGTAACTCTGCGTTGTTTTTTTGTCGCAACTGCTTTGCTTTGTCTTGGCCAGGTCGCAGTTGTAAATGAGAACTTGTTCTCAACTGGCCTAGCTGGTTAAATAAAGGTGAAATAAAATAAATAAATAAAACAATTAGGCTATTAGAACAGAGTAGCCAACTATGCTATTTCAGGACAGCCATGTTTTTCAAAACGCACGAAAAAAACATCTTACAGGCCCTACAAAATACATGCAATTGTTGATAAATATGTTCTAAAAGCGTTAATAAACAGGCTTAGACAGTTTATACAGTCAATTAGAGACCTACATTATAGGCAAAATTAATGTAGACCAGTTTATTAATCATTAATAAAAAAGTTATTACTCTTTGGTTGAATATGTGATTGTCGTGTTGGTGCTTGTCAGGTTTACACATGGCTGCACTGTAATTCACTATTAGCCTACTACTGCTATAATCGATAATATGGCATAATTTGCCATCGCATCCACTCTACTTCCCACCCAGGCAACTCCGCACGGCTCCTCCTCGTTTTCCTGTAGGGACACACATGTCACGTGAGGGTAAATCCACCAATCTGCGTGTAGAACAGAACAGCTCGAGCAGAGCTCCCAAACTTCCCAGGACGATGCATAGTATGTCAGACAGGTCCAAGAAGTCTAGTAGGAGCGATGGCTGTGCCGTATGGATCGTTTTATATGTTTCGGATCCTAGCGAATCATTTCAACGCAACAAAACCTTCAATTGTTGGTCACACGAGTATTAATACTGATAAGACATTAGCAGAATTTATACTGCAAATGTTAAGTGTCAGTGAGTCAATGGGCTGACCGAAGCTAACGTTAGCCAGCTGAGCTAGCTAGCGAAAGGTTTTGGAGAGCGATTAAACTAACGTTAGCTACATTTGCCAGCTAAAAACGAACAGAATATTTAACTTGCCATTAGCCTAGTTACCAACAAGAATATAGATAATCCTGATTTTGGCATATGTTTCGGGTGTTTAAGCCAAGTTTATTTCGACTGAGTGCAGGTTATGTACTCTTTTGGCACTTCATAAACGTCATAGCCCGATTGATAATCCGGGAGCTAACGTTAGCACATCTAGCTATGCACTTTCTGCTAACTACTACGTTAGGTAGCTGTAACATTGGATTCTTTATCACTCTGTCCGTGTTGGGACTGAGTCAACTTCCATGTATACTTTCTATTAGGTAGCTAGCTCGTTAGCCACATATGCTTTTGTTTTTTCCAACTAGCGTAACTTTATAGCTGGTTAGCTAGTCTTAGCACGCTAGCTAGTTGTACCTAACTAGTTAAGTATCAACAGTTAACCCACAAAGAAACTCCCTGAGTGGCGACGTGGAGTGATGAAAGTAGCAAACGCGTTTTACCAGGACTTGGGCATACCATGCGGGGACCTGTCTTGCCCATTTGTGATATCGTTCTGAACGACAATGAGTTTTAGAGGTCGTTTGATTTAGCATCAACAGTTTTGCACCCTATATGGTGCGGCTACAGCCACCGAGAAATGGATGTTTCCAAGGGCGGTTTCCCAAACGGACCGAAAGACACGGGAGAGTATGCCTGGACAGATTCACCCACCGCAAGAGCTTGGGCTCATTCTGCTCCCGTGTCCCGGTCGCTGTGGACGGCAGTGTTTGACTATGTAAGTACTGGAGAAGACGAACTTAGTCTGAGGCGGGGGGACGTTGTTGAGGTCCTCTCGAAGGATGCTGCAATCTCGGGAGATGAAGGATGGTGGACGGGTAAAATTAACCACAGAGTCGGGATTTTCCCTGCAAATTATGTTACCTATCAACCTGCCATTTACAGACTTCCAGGCGGTAGCACGGTAGGAGTGAGGGAGCGTCCGAGTACTCCCGTCCAAATACATTTTAGCGAACTAATTTTAGAGGAAATAATCGGTGTCGGGGGATTCGGCAAAGTTTACAGAGGGGCATGGAAGGACCAAGAGGTCGCTGTGAAGGCAGCTCGACAGGATCCTGACGAAGACATCGCTGCAACTTCGAACGGTGTTAAACAAGAGGCCAAGCTCTTCTCCATGCTACAACATCCCAATATAATAAAACTTGAAGGTGTCTGTCTTGAGGAGCCGAACCTGTGTTTGGTGATGGAATATGCTCGTGGAGGGACACTTACCCGGGCTTTGACTGGTAGAAGGATACCCCCACACATTCTTGTCAACTGGGCTGTTCAAATCGCCAGGGGCATGCACTACCTGCACGAGGAGGCTGTTGTGCCTATTATTCACCGCGACCTGAAATCCTGCAACAGTAAGAAACATTAATATTACCGTCCGCTAAAAATAACCTAGCATCACTTTTCAGAACATATTAAAATCAGAGCATGGCCACATATGTATATAATATGCACCTGCATGCACTATTACCTTCTGGCCCACTCCTCTTGAAAAAGTATGAAGGGGCCGGATCTGGAATGGTCCACAATGTCCTCTACCAACTAAAAAAAATATCCTAAAGTTTATGAATACACTTGAATTATTACTAAACTAATGTATTAGGATACAATTGATATTCTACACAACCGAAACAAACATATCTCCTATCACTAAGTTATGTGCTCTGCACATTGTCTGATTAGGAAAGCTGCCATATCTACACCTAAAATGCAACGTCAGGATAGTGGGTTCAATTCCTGGGACTACCCATCCGTAAAATGTATGCACGCATGACTAAGTTGCTTTCAACAGAAACTAAATGGCATCTATTATATTACATTTTATGCATGTTGCAGATAGGACTACCACTAGCAACTGGTCTACCACTAGCAACTGAGAGTTGACCGTTGGCATTTCAAGGAATGACACACACATGATTTATGGAATCCAGAGTGAGGTCTCCGCCATGACTTTCCCTGTTCAAACTTTCACTCAAACTCACTGAAGCCCTCTTGGGCTAGCCTCACATGAACGATATGCTAGAACACGATTATGATCATATTCATTCACCTATAATCAGTTATCTGGCCCAGTGCAATATTGAAAGAGAACTACTATCATACTGCTTCCTATATCTATGTATAGGCCTGGGTATTGTTGACATAAAGTGCATTCAGAAAGTATTCAGACCCCTTGACTTTTTCCACATTTTACAGCCTTATTCTAAAATGGATTAAATCGTTTTTTCCCTCATCAATCTACACACTATACCCCATAATGACAAAGCAAAAACAGGTTTTTAGAAATTTTAGCAAATGTATTAAAAATAAAAAAACAGAAATATCTTATTTACATAAGTATTCAGACCCTTTGCTATGAGACTCGAAATTGAGCTCCGGTGCATCCTGTTACCGTTGATCATTCTTGATGTCCACCTGGGCTAAATTCAATTGATTGGACATGATTTGGAAAGGCACACACCTGTCTATGTAAGGTCCCACAGTTGACAGTGCATGTCAGAGCAAAAACCAAGCCATGAGGTCGAAGGAATTGTCCGTAGAGCTCAGAGACGGGATATTGTCGAGGCACAGATCTGCGGAAGGGTACTAAAAAATTCTGCAGCATTGAAGGTCCCCAAGAACACCGTGGCCTCCATCATTCTCAGTGCTAGAGGCGTCACCACAGACAACCTGGTTCGAATCCAGACTGTATCACAACCGGCCGTGATTGGGAGTCCCGTAGGGCGGTGCACAATTGGCCCAGCATCGTCCATGTTTGGCCGTCATTGTAAATAAGAATTTGTTCTTAACTGACTTGCCTACTTAAATAAAAAATAAAAATACATTCTTCAATGGAGGAAGTATGGAACCACAAAGACCCTTCCTAGAGCTGGCCATCCGGCCAAATGGAGCAATCGGGGGAGAAGGACCTTGGTCAGGGAGGTGACCAAGAACCCAATGGTCAATCTGACAGAGCTCTAGAGTTCCTCTGTGGAGATGGGAGAACATTCCAGAAGGACAACCATCTCTGCAGCACTCCACCAATCAGGCCAGACAGAAGCCACTCCTCAGTGAAAGGCACATGACCGCCCGCTTGGAGGCACCTGAAGTCTGTCAGACCATGAGAAACAAGATTGAAATCTTTGGCATGAATGCCAAGCGTCACATCTGGAGGAAACCTGGCACCATCCCTATGGTGAAGCATGGTGGTACAGCAATGTAAGGAGAGATCTTTGACAAAAACCTGCTCCAGAGCGCTCAGGACCTCAGAATGTGGCGAAGGTTCACCTTCCAACAGGATAATGACCCTAAGCACACAGCCAAGACAACGCAGGAGTGGGCCAGCCGAGCCCAATTTGAACCCGAACAAGCATCTCTAGAGAGACCTGAAAATAGCTGTGCAGCGACACTCCCCATCCAACCTGACAGAGCTTGAGAGGATCTACATAGAAAAATGGGAGAAACTTCCCAAATACAGTGGGCCAAGCTTGTAGTGGCATACCCAAGAAGACTTGAGGCTTTAATCGCTGCCAAAGGTGCTTCAACAAAGTACTGAGTAAAGGGTCTGAATACTTATGTATTTTAATCAATTTTAGAATAAGGCTGTAACATAACAAAATGTGGAAAAAGTTAAGGGGTCCCAATACTTTCCGAATGCATTATAACTGCCCCAACTTTCCTGATTGTGTGACAATACGTGAAGTGCAGATTCAATTTCGGGAAGTGCAGATTTTTTGCAACTGCTATGAAATTGCACCATCTCTGCATTCCATTCCTTTCCACAGTCATTCAGCACAGACAACTCTCCTTCTGTTGTTTTCGGTCACCCCTATAGACTCCAGAGGCCTGTACAAGCAGCTGACACTGAGCTCTCTACTCCATATGGTTGTCGGTCTGTTTGGATTGTGGCTGATCCTCACAAACACAGATCCTCTTCAGGGCATGTGTAAACATCTGCTTGTCGGTCTGTTTGACATGTGGGTGACCCCCACAAACTAGGGCTGACCCCAATTAGTCGACTGGTCGATTGTTTGGTCGTTAGGCTGTTGGTCGACCGAGATCGTTTTTGTAGAGCACTAACATATATATATATATATACATACACATATACAGTACCAGTCAAATGTTTGGACACACCTACTCATTCCATTGTTTTTCTTTTAACTGTTTTCTATATTGTAGAATTATAGTGAAGTCATCAAAACTATGAAATAACACATGGAATCATGTAGTGACCAAAATATTTTTTATATTTGAGATTCTTCAAAGTAGCCACCCTTTGCCTTGACATCTTTGCACATTCTTTCTATGATGCTATGATGAAACTGGCTCTCATGAGGACCGCCACAGGAAAGGAAGACCCAGAGTTACCTCTGCTGCAGAGAATACGTTCATTAGAGTTACCAGCCTCAGAAATTGCAGCCCAAATAAATGCTTCACAGATTTCCGACCGCCGTGTCTTTGTGAGACGCAGAGTAGGTGAACAGATAATCTCCACGTGTGGTTCCCACCGTGAAGCATGGAGGAGGAGGTGTGATGGTGTAGGGGTGCTTTGCTGGTGACACTGTCAGTGATTTATTTAGAATTCAACGCACACTTAACCAGCATGGCTACCACAGCATTCTGCAGCGATATGCCATCCCATCTGGTTTGCACTTAGTGGGACTATCTTTTGTTTTTCAACAGGACAATGACCCAACACAACTCCAGGCTGTGTAAGGGCTATTTGACCAAGAATGAGAGTGATTTGAGATTTTTGGTTCCAACCTCAACCCAATTGAGATGGTTTGGGATGAGTTGGTCCGCAGAGTGAAGGAAAATCAGCCAACAGTGCTCAGCATATATGGGAACTCCTTCAAGACTGTTGGAAAAGCATTCCAGGTGAAGTTGGTTGAGAGAATGCCAAGAGTGTGCTAGGCTGTCATCAAGGCAATGGGTGGCTCCTTTGAAGAATCAAATATATATTTTGATTTGTTTAACACTTTTTTGCGGAGCCTCCAAAGGCATGCAGAGGACAAATCGAGCTCTGTACCGCATCGCCACGCGCCTCCCAGATTTCTCTGTATAGCTCTGCATTGACATGATTTGGTTGACGGTAGTAGGGGGTGGTACATCCTGTATAAACACAAACTCACTTCCTTGGAACATTGCTTTGAACTGCTTGTGAACTGCAAGAAGTATGAATGCCCTGACTTCTGCTGAGACCATATCACCGTAAAATGCTGCATGGCCCAGATGCACTTCTCTCTCCAGAATGCACGCTCTCCCGCCAATTTGTGCACATTCATTGTTTAACATCATTGTGTGAATTGTTTGCATTCGATTGTTAGTGTCTATCAATTCCCCATTACATATAATTACCAGTAGTACATTTACCGTTAATTCCTATAATATATAATCTGCAATGTTCTTTCTTTGGTTACGGCAATTAATTTAATGCAATCAGTATTATTATTCCACATGTTTGGACACATTGTTTGCAGAGTGCACAAGCTATGCTACACTTGAGAGAAACAAGTTTTGGTTTATTTTATTCCATTTAAGAGTTTTGTCAATTTAGTCATTGTCTTTCGTTTGGAGCGCTGCTGTCAATGTCAAGTCAGGATGCTCACGCATAGAAGTAGGCCTATAGGTTTCCTGAAAAATCCTTCCAGCTCTCCCTTTTCGATAACCACTCAGCGTGAAAGTGAAAAATGTCATAAAATATTTGTCTTTATTTGCACTATCAAAACTATGACATAGTAACCAAAAAGTGTTAAAACAAATAAAAATATATTTTAAATAGCCACCCTTTGCCTTTGACAGCTTTGCACACTCTTGGCATTCTATCAACCAGCTTCACCTGGAATGCTTTTCCATCAGTCTTGAAGGAGTTCCCACATATGCTGAGCACTTGTTGGCTGCTTTTCCTTCACTGCGGTCCGACTCATCCCAAACCATCTAAATTTGGTTTAGGTTGGAACCAAAAATCTCAAATTTGGACTCCAGACCAAAGGACAGATTTCCACCGGTCTAATGTCCATTGCTCGTGTTTCTTGGCCCAAGCAAGTCTCTTCTTATTATTTGTGTCCTTTAGTATTGGTTTCTTTGCAGCAATTCGACCATGAAAATGAGATGTGTCTGTTACTTGAACTCTGTAAAGCATTTATTTGGGCTGCAATCTGAGGCTGGTAACTCTAATGAACATATCCTCTGCAGCAGTAGAACATTTGAGGTTCCGGTACCCAGCTACGGTGGTGAACTCCTGCCTGTGTCTGCACTGCTTATTATCCCTTGTGCAAATAGTCTACAGCTTTTTTCACAATATTGCAAGTTCTCTAGCGCAAGATTCGGGCCAACCCAAGTTAATAGTTGATACAATGTTTCAAGTTTGTTGCAGACAGGTGATGTGTAGCCAATGTGATTCATAGGATATATATTTTTATCAGGATATTTTCTACCTACAGGCTGCAATGTTTTTATTTGTTGCTTTATGTAGGCTACTTTTAAATAGTTTGCAATGGCAATAGAAGTTTCTTTTTAGGTTTGTATTTAGATTTGGATAGAATTTTGATTAACCACATGACAATGATTTTTAGAAGACGTTATTATAAATGAAATGAAACCGTTTCACGAAAATGTGCATATGAAAACCATAACTGGAATGCAGGTCAGTAGAAATGGTAAGATAAATTGGCATACCACATGAGAAAGGTTGCAGACTCATCGTGTAGCCTACTACCGGCAACTTCAGGAGAGTAATGGCAGAATCTGAGAAAGCCGGGAGGAGAATAGTTGGGTCAGGTTACGTTTTTTTCTTCTTCTGGTTATCTTAAAACATCTGCTTGTCTGTCTGTTTGGCATGTGGCTGATCCCCACAAACACAGATCCCCTTCAGGGCATTAGAAAACCAGGCAGGACCCTAGAGAAGGATCTGTGTATGCATGGGGGATCCTCGAGAGGATGTGTAATAAGGTCTACGTTTGCTCAGCTGGGTCCCTAACCCCCACCACCCTGAAATGTAGTCTCAAATAAAGCCTGTGATTTACTAAACACTCAACTTCAAACCATGTCATCAGTCTAGGCTATGTGCTCCTAAATTTCCCAAAGCATCTCATATTAGGCCTATTATGGCCCATGTGGAAATCAAACCCACAATCCCGGTGTTACAAGAACCAACCGACCGAGCCACCGGAAAAAATCCAGAAGATTCTGACACCTACTGTTTAAAGTAGGTGAGAAGATTTCCAGACTAAAATTTTGAATATTGCCTCCGAGGGGGCGCACTGAATTCACCCACCGACCCCCACCAGGAACTATACACTTTCTCTTGTTTCGAACTCTTAAACCAGTTACTCAGGACACCAGCCACAAATAAGGCAGCGTAAAGGGCAATTCATTGTGAAGGTTTCTCTTGAGCATGCATTGTGAGGAGGGAAAATGCAGTGCACAAACTTTCACAACCCAACTACCTTTTTTACCTTCAGAAATCATCAACCCACAATTGACTTATCTTAAGCGAATATCAAAAAGTCAGCGAAATTGTGTCTTTGTGTTCCCTAATGTTTTAATACCTCTCGGTCGAAGGAGGAATGCTGCTAATGATGTGCAAAGGCTTAACATAAGTTTACACAATGGAGTGGTCAAGCACTAGTTGCTAGGTGCCGGCAGTCACAAGAATGCCCAGACTCCCGGGTCTGAAAGGCTTATTTTGATTATATTTAATCTCCACAAGAGGTTATTCCTTCCTGCAGATTGGGGCTGTAGAGTAGAGAGGTACTGTAGGTGGAAGCAATGTTCATTGGCAGACAGTGCACAGCACATTGAAACGTGGCCTCTTGCCAGCCCTCGTAACGCTTTCATTTTGTAATTTCAGGCACAGTGATGTGAAGGTTAAAGAATTTCAAGATTCTCGAATGCATGCACTTGAAATTAAACCAGGGAACAATAGTGTCCTGTTGGAAGTCACAGTGTTATCCTGTGTATCCAAGTCATGGTTATAGTTCATTCTAGCTCTCACGTTTACAACCCAACCTATAAAATGGCTACTGTAAATATATAGGCCCTTTCAGAGGAGGGCTTAAGTAAGCTGAGCATGACTATAGATTCCAAGGCTACCTTTTTTGTCCCTTCCCTGAAATGAACCACATTAATGTGTAGTCAGCCTACTGCAGGCTTTCTGTTAGGATAACTGGAAATGCTTTGAATATCTTTTTTTTATTATGGACACTTAGGAACCAACTGTCAGGCACTTTGAATAGCCCAACAGCTGGTGAAAATCTGACTGATTCAACCCAGTATTCTATTATCCGTATTCTATTTTAAGCTGTAGACTGTAGACTATGTTGTGCTATGTCACCCTCACATTTGGCAAGTCAGTGACTGTGAGCTGGCAGTAGAGTCACGGTGTTGTGGGCGAGCTTATCTACTGCAGGCTCTTCTGGACTAGATTATTATTATTATTATTATTATTACATATCAACACTAAGGACATGGGAAAGTTTAGTGCTCCCCTGTAAAAATGAAATATGTGTTTAGTCTTTGGATAAGGGCTTTTTGTTAGCTTGACCAAGTTGGCTGTGGTGTTGATATGGAGGAGTCAAGGACAGAATGAGCTGATATCTGACTTTCAGACAACCACCCACAGTCTTGGAGTCTGTGACACATTTCCTTTAATGGAACAGATGTCCAAACCTGGACTGAATGCCAATGTTAATAGGTAGAGGGTGGCACAACTTTTAAACTAAATAATGGCCTGCCTTCTTTAGCTAGGCCGATAGTTTGGGTACAGTGGCTAATATCCATGTTGTGTATATGTCCATGAGGAGGAGTGCCTTATAAATTAAAGGAGGAGTAATCAGGTTTCACTGCATATTTATATTGTTATTCTTTGAAGGAATCACACAATGTAAGTGGTTCAAATGTAGATACATTTTAAGTAAGCCAAAAGCTACAATCCTCTGTGAACACTTGATACTGTTTTATTTTATTTTTAATGCAAATAAAAGGTGGTATCTTTGGTGTTGCCTCACAGTACCTCTTGACTTCAGTGCCTTCAGAAAGTATTCATACCACTTGACTTCTTCCACATTTAGTTTAGTTTTGCATCCTGAATTCAAAACCCATCTACACACAATACCCAATAACGACAAAGTGAAAACATGTTTTCAGATTATTTTTCAAATGTATTCTATATTAAATACAGAAATATCTAATTTACATACAGTACCAGTCAAATGTTTGGACACCTACTTTATTTTTATTTGTACTATTTTCTACATTGTAGAATAATAGTGAAGACATCAAAACTATGAAATAACACATAGGGAATCATGTAGTAACCAAAAAAGTGTTAAACAAATCAAAATATATTTTATTTATGAAATTCTTCAAAGTATATATATTTTGATTTGTTTAACACTTTTTTTGGTTACTACATGATTCCATATGTGTTATTTCATAGTTTTGATGTCTTCACTATTATTCTACAAAGTAGAAAATAATAGAAATAAAGAAAAACCCTGTACTGTGTGACTTTTCTTTTTTTTTTTTTTTTACTCCTGAACGTATTCAGACTTGCCATAACAAAGGGTTGAATACTTATTGACTCAAGACATTTCAGCGTTTCATTTTTTATACATTTGCATATTTCCACTTTGACATTATGGGGTGTTGTGTGTGTTTTGTAGGCCAGTGACACAAAATCTCAATGTAATACATTTTTCAATTACGGCTGTAACACAACAACATGTGAAACAAGTCAAGGGGTGTGAATACTTGCTGAAGGAACTGTAGGTATACAGCACGTTTAAGACCTGGGGGCAGATCTATTAAAATGCTGTAATCTTCCCCATTGATCATAAGGAAAAATATGCATTTGTATTTAGTTTTATACATTAAAGATATCCCATTGTGGGTCACTAAATACCTAACCAACCCTTTCCTCTGTCCTTCTAGTTTTATTACTTGAAAAAATAGAGAATGATGACATTGGAAGGAAGACCTTGAAGATCACAGACTTTGGCCTGGCCAGAGAATGGCACAACACCACCAAGATGAGTGCTGCTGGCACGTACTCATGGATGGCCCCTGAAGTCATCAAGTCCTCCCTCTTCTCCAAAGGCAGCGATGTCTGGAGGTAAAACGAACAGCATGCTCCTGGGCAATTCCATGGCAACAAAATTACGCTGACACTCAGATTATTCACTTTAGAATGTATTCCAAACATAAACCATTGATTTCAAAGTTTAATAAACCATAGAATTCTATGCACAATAACTACTTTAAACAATTTACAATGAAAACTTTACAAAAATACATTTACAGGAAGAACTGTGCACATACAAAGTTTGGTTACAGAATACAATTGAGGGAAATTTTACTGTGATTCTGTTGCCAGACTGCATTTGCACATTTTTTCCAGTATATGTTTTTTTTGTTTAACTGTGTAAATTGTAAAGTATTCATTGTGCATAGAGTTGTATGGTTTGTTAAACTTTGAAATCAATGGTTTTTGTTTGGCATGCGTTTGTTAAGTGAAAAGGTCTGTTACCATGACTTTCTCTACTCCCTGTTCCATTAGGCTCATGTCAGACTGGAATCAATAGGCTTTTAGGAGAGGATGGAGAGGTACTCCAGCTCCTTATACTTTCAGACATTTAGAAACATTTGTCCTGACCTATTTCTGATAATAAGTGCTTTCGTTGTTATTTTGTTAAAACCTAAACAGGTTTTATCAGATCACCACTTTCTGTACATTCTGTGCTACTATGATGTGCAGTATAGCCTACAGTACCCCTGAACACCCTCCACTGCTAACTACAATCTGCTTCATCCGGAGCTTACATTAATTACATGATAAATGATGACTGTAGGCTAAACATGATCATTGTTTGCACTGTACTGGTGTAAAATGTAAAGAACATTTTACTGCCATTATTTAGCATTCAACACGTCCATTATTTAAGACCAAGGTCTTCTAAACTGCAACACTAGGTACAACAAAGGTTTAGGCAATGTGAATTTGAGTGTTATGATGTGTTATCATAGTGGGAATTTCCAGGGACCTCACCATACTATAATATCACCACACTTAGGTGCCGATACAATATGTATTGCGATTTTCACAATTCTTTATGTATTGCGATTCGATAATGTGATTTTATTGAGATTTGATGTTCCAAACATGTTGCTCACCATATGTCTGCTGCAGACGGACCAGAGAGAGTCATGAGAAAAATGAGTTTTGATCAGTCATGGAAATAAAAGTGCTGAAAACAAATGGGCTCCCTATTTAAAAAGAAGATGGAGAACAAGCTATGAAGGAAAAGGTTTTGGTGCAGGTACAGCCAACTAGTGCAAAAATAATATTGCGATATTGTCAAAATGATCCAATATTTAGTCAAAAGAAATATCCCGATATGTGCCTATAGATTTTTCCCCCATCACTATAATAGTGTTATAATAACACAGCGTTATTAGGACATTGTGTTCACTATATCGGTTGTCTCTTCTAGTTATGGTGTTCTGTTATGGGAGCTGCTGACAGGAGAGGTGCCTTACCGTGGGATTGATGGGCTGGCTGTGGCCTACGGTGTGGCTGTCAACAAGTTAACCCTCCCTATTCCATCCACCTGCCCAGAACCCTTCGCCAAGCTCATGGAAGGTGCAGTCACCAAGTCAGACCATCCATCTGCTGTTGCCATACCTCAACTCACTTTTCAAGAACAATTAATGTTGCCTGAAGTAGCTACATTAAATGGATGATATATTGTTGTTCCAGAAAGTGTGTGTGTGTGTCAATGTAACACGACTAGATAATGGTGTTAATTTACTTGTCAAAGTTCCAGAACATTGACCTGTCTTTGGTTCCACCTGGTTGTGTATCTCAGAGTGCTGGGATCAGGACCCCCACATCCGGCCGTCGTTTGCCTCCATCCTGGAGCAGCTGACAGCCATAGAGGAGGCAGTGATGACCACCATGCCCCAGGACTCCTTCCACTCCATGCAGGAGGACTGGAGGGTGGAGATCCAGGAGATGTTTGACGAGCTCAGGACAAAAGAGAAGGTACAGGTGTAAGATCTTAATTTGATCACTCTTTTGTTGCACCGCAGGAAACACAGATGAGCTTTGATTTGCATAAATTCACTGAAATCCCATACTAACACACAGTTATATTAACAGTGTTGCACTTCATGTAGTCTACATTTGGCCAGCTAACAGCCTACCCACTGATCAAACAACATTATGGACTAAACTAATCCGGATGGTGCAAATGTCACCTCTCTCCCTGTATGTCTTTGTTCAATTGATCAGTGTAGGGGGGATGTATTTCCAAACAATGCCTCTCACCATTCACATGGCATTTTAGTAATCAGGACACATTGAGAGAAATTGTGCAATGTATTTAGAATTTTCCTTAAGTACATCTGCCGTGTTCAGTATTTAGACTCACCTTTTGTGGTCTCTTAAAGTAGATAAGTTGTATAGGTAAACCTCCAGTATAAACCCAATGTGGGAACCTTCTCACCGTGTAAAGTACAAGGTTACAAGCGCGTGGAAGGCAGTGGTGCAATAAACCTGTAGTTAAGGGAGTGCTTTGATTTTAATTGGTTACTTTCTGTAGGTGAGCTAATTGTATCTTTAACAAAACAAGCTATTAGCGTTGATGGTTTTAAGTATTTCCACTTGGTAATGCGATAAGCTGCTTTCCTTAGTCCCCCCTCGTTAAATCCAATGGGATTTGTAAATTGCTGTATCGAGAATGCACTTTCCTGCAAATTCAGCTGAATCGTTAAGCAGCAGACTTGGCAAATGGTGCAATATACCAAAGCTCTCCCAGGGATTGTCTAGCATGTCAATTCTTCATGTTGTTTCCCCATATGACACTGGTTCATTTAATTACCTCTAAAAGGATGACGAGGTAACAGAAGCACAGACGGTCACACACTGTTCCTACTGAGAGTGAGTTCCTACATTCCATTGAGGTTGCATATGATCTAAAACACTTATCCATCTATATGTCTAAACCTAGTCCTGTAGGTAAAGTGTGGTTCAGCTATATGTCTAAACCTAGTCCTGTAGGTAAAGTGTGGTTCAGCTATATGTCTAAACCTAGTCCTGTAGGTAAAGTGTGGTTCAGCTATATGTCTAAAACCTAGTCCTGTAGGTAAAGTGTGGTTCAGCTATATGTCAAAACCTAGTCCTGTAGGTAAAGTGTGGTTCAGCTATATGTCTAAACCTAGTCCTGTAGGTAAAGTGTGGTTCAGCTATATGTCTAAAACCTAGTCCTGTAGGTAAAGTGTGGTTCAGCTATATGTCTAAACCTAGTCCTGTAGGTAAAGTGTGGTTCAGCTATATGTCTAAAACCTAGTCCTGTAGGTAAAGTGTGGTTCAGCTATATGTCAAAACCTAGTCCTGTAGGTAAAGTGTGGTTCAGCTATATGTCTAAACCTAGTCCTGTAGGTAAAGTGTGGTTCAGCTATATGTCTAAACCTAGTCCTGTAGGTAAAGTGTGGTTCAGCTATATGTCTAAAACCTAGTCCTGTAGGTAAAGTGTGGTTCAGCTATATGTCTAAACCTAGTCCTGTAGGTAAAGTGTGGTTCAGCTATATGTCTAAAACCTAGTCCTGTAGGTAAAGTGTGGTTCAGCTATATGTCTAAACCTAGTCCTGTAGGTAAAGTGTGGTTCAGCTATATGTCTAAACCTAGGCCTGTAGGTAAAGTGTGGTTCACTTTTGAACTCTTTGTAAATGATAAAGAAAAATCAGATAAATACCAATGCTAGTTGTAGAAATAATGCACGGGAACCTGTGTGTGGATCGTTATGGTAGTGTTTCCTCTACTATTGTATATCAGGGGCGGGCACCCCTGCCTATCTCCGCTATAACATATGATGTGGTTAGCTGATACATAAACTACCTATCCAGGCATTTTAAGATCTGGCATGTGTCAGCAACGTCTGGGCAGAGGAACGCGGCCCTTATCATACAGAGTTGTCCATCTATTTGTCTGACCCTCCATGTGTTCCTGCCTTCCTGTAGGAGCTGCATTCGCGGGAGGAGGAGCTGACCCGTGCGGCGCTGCAGCAGAAGTCCCACGAGGAGCTGCTAAAGAGGAGAGAGCAGCAGCTGGCAGAGCGGGAGATCAACGTGCTGGAGAGAGAACTCAACATCCTCATCTTCCAGCTCAACAAGGACAAGCCCAACGTCAAGAAGAGGAAGGGCAAGTTCAAACGCAGCCGCCTCAAACTCAAGGACGGCAACCGCATCAGCCTGCCCTCAGGTGGGTGTTTCTGTCTGTTTCTGACTCTTTCTGTCTTGTCAAGTTGGCTGATAGTCTGGCTCTATTCGTGATTGTCAAAGTCAATGTAATCTTCGAGTTGAGAAAAAGTTCCTCAATAGATTTACACCAATTTTAATTTATTCCGATGCTCCATTAGATTCTATCGTAGATGTATGACAACATACTAACAAGACATGTAGGACAGCATACTAATGAGATAATGTAGGACAACATACTAACAAGACAGCATACTTAAAAAAAAAAAACATTACAAAAAATATATTTTGACTTTTTTTAATTTAACCTTTAACAAGACTAGTCTCCACCCCCCTAAACAGAAACTCTCAGCCGAAGCGGAACTACTGTTGGTCGTCCCATGCCAGTGTTTATTCGGAAGACACATTTTAATTTAAATGCATTCAGACTAGTATCCCCCTTTCCTTTTCCCTTTTTTGTCAGACGTTACAATACCATTTATGTTACGTAGTCTGTCCACAAGAGATTAAACCAATGGTCAAAGTGACCAACCACCCTGGCCTGTGTCTCTGTTTTCTAGATTTCCAGCACAAGATCACGGTGCAGGCGTCACCCTCCATGGACAGGAGGAGTCTGAACACCAGCCCCCCCAGCAGCCCCACACTCATACCCCGCCTCCGGGCCATCCAGTGTAAGTGCCCCTCAGACAATCCAACATACTGCAACACGACAGACCTGGGTCAGACACACAACACTATCAAATAAAGTCTATGTGCTTAAGTCTGCTATGAAACAAAGCTTTTTACGTGTGCTTTATCATGGCATCCAGTGCCTTCAGAAAGTATTCATACCCCTTGATTTATTCCACATTTTGTTTTTACATCCTGAATTCAAAATGGATTAAATGTATTGTTTTACTCACCCATACCCCATCATGACAAAGTGAAAACATGTTTTTAGAAATGTTTGCAAATGTATTGAAAATTAAATACAGAAATATCAAATTTACATAAGTATTCACACCCGTGAGTCAATACATGTTAGAATCACCGTTGGAAGCGACTGGGAAAGTCTCTAAGAGCTTTGCACCCCTGGATTGTACAATATCTGCACATAAAAAAATGTCAAGCTCTTACAAGTTGGTTGTTGATCATTGCTAGACAGCTTTTTTCAAGTCTTGCCATAGATTTTCAAGACGATTTAAGTCAAACTCTATCTAGGCCAATCAGGAACATTCAATGTCATCTTGGTAAGCAACTCCAGTGTATATTTGGCCTTGTGTTTTAGGTTATTGACCTGCTGAAAAGTGAATTTGACTAAAATAAAATCTTGGCTCATCGCTGAAACTCTCCAATAGGCTCGGGAGAGGCGAAGGTGGAGTCATGTGTCCTCCGAAACATGACCCGCATAACCACACTCCTTAACACCTGCCAGCTTAATCGGAAGCCAGCCGAATCAATGTGTCGGAGGAAACACTGTTCAACTGGCATTTCGGGTCAGCCCGCAGGCACCCGGCCCGCCACAAGGAGTCGCTAGAGTGCGAGTTTGGTTATTTCCAGGAGAAAGCTACCTGCCCCAATGCATAGTGCCAACTGTAAAGTTTGGTGGAGGAGGAATAATGGTGTGGGGTTGTTTTTCATGGTTCGGTCTAGGCCCCTTAGTTCCAGTGAAGTGAAATCTTAACGCTACAGCATACATTGACATTCTAGACGATTCTGTGTTCCAACTTTGGGGCAGTAGTTTGGGGAAGGCCTTTTCTTGTTTCAGCATGACAATGCCCCCGTGCACAAAGCGAGGTCGTTGTGGAAAAACTTGACTGGCCTGCACAGAGCCCTGACCTCAACCTCATCGAACACCTTTGGTATGAATTGGAACGCCGACTGCGAGCCAGGCCTAATAACGCAAACAAAGTTAAATTCTTTGCCAAATTTTTTGCAGTTTTACTTTAGTGCCTTATTGCAAACATGTTTTGGAATATTTTATTATTTACAGGCATTCTTCTTTTCACTCTTCTGGATTTGATGGGTTATCATCATCGCTGATTTCAGAAAATGTACTTGGGTTTATCTTCTTTAAAGCTCAGGGTGTTTCCGGGTTGTTACTACTGCTAATAATAATATAGGTTCTTTAAAATGAAGAACATGTTGGGATGCATCCGAGGTAATTTGTAACCTGTAATGTTTATCCCCAGATCACAGAAGGTGTTCATTTGTTATTCCCAGATCAATATACAGAGTATTTTAGATTTCCTAACCAGTATTTCCAAATGCGGTTGATGGCGGAGGTTGTCTTCTCAAACAATATATTGGCACCCTTGCACTTTTCTTAAATAATTCCTTATTTATTCTAGAATAAGTAAAACAATAAATAAGTTTGTCACAAACTGCCCTACCAAGTATAAAGGCAGTAACTGCTCATAGCGTGGAACTGAGAAAAATGCCATTTTTTTAACCTTGGTTTCACAGTAACCTTATGCAGTCACTGCTAACACAACCCCCATGTTCTCCAAAACACAATACAATAGAGGCAGGATACTTGTCCACATAATTAAGCATGTATTTAATGTAGCAAAAATGACTAACTAATTTTCGACCTAATGAGCAGTTACTGCCTTTTTGCTTGGTAGGGCACACCTAATTATTGGATTTTCAACATTTCAACCTATTCTAGAAGAAATAGGGAATTATATAAGAAAAGTGCAAGGATGCCAATATATTTGGCCACAACTGTATCTGCTGTTGGCCTGGATTCTCACAGAGATTTGTCACTGGGGTATTGGAGTACTCTGCCAGCTGTTGATGTCCTGTCCTTCATCACAGTGACTCTGGACGAGAGCAACAGGACATGGGGACGAAGCACCATCTACAAGCCGGAAGAGTTTGATGACGTTAAGAAGGGGAGAACGTGGGGACCGAGCTCCGTTCAGACCAACGAGCGGGGAAACTGTGCTGAAAGGTACAGGACATTAGTGTTTCTTTCCATCTCCATTCTTCTGTCATCTTCATGGTGTCTGTGTGGGTTGTTTTAATGGAACTGACTTGTCCTGGCAGAGTGAGGCCACTGTCTGATGGAAACAACCCCTGGTCCACCAGTCTGGGGAAGTCTCAGAAGTCTGTTCCATTGGCTGCGTTGTTTGCAGAGCAGCAAGGTGAGGAGTCATGTGTCTTCTAATATACTCGTAACACAACAAGACTCTTCTTGTTCCCTGTCAAAAGCCTATCAATGACTGTGTGTCTCTGTCCTCGTCCTTCATGTTCAGGGACCAGTAAAGAGGGGATGTGCTCGCCAGATGGCTTGGACAACACCAAACCAAAGCAACTGAAGTTCCCCAATCAGGTGTACATAGATCTACCTCTGTGGAAAGATGAGCAGGGGGGCGAAGGGATGGCAGGAGGCTGCCCTGGGGAAAGCCTAGAGGACCCCAGCACCACCTCAGCCAGCTCCACCAGCTCCACCAGCACCACCCCCACCAACAGCCTGAAGAGGGCCTCTGCTCGCTGCCGGACAGGCACCGTACTCTACGGCTGTGCCTCTGTGCTGGCCTCGGTGGCATTGGGCTTCGACCTGCGTGATGTGCTCAAGGCCCCAGCGGCAGACGACCCTGAGCCCCAGCCCAGCGTGGAGAAGAGGAAAAAAGAGGGTCTGTTCCAGCGTGCCACGCGCTTCCGCCGCAGCACCAGCCCCCCTGGTGGACGTTCCTTCCATAAGGAGGAGGCAGCCTCCCAAGGCCCCGTCAACCTAATCTCCATGTCTTCCATCTCAGAGGGCAACTCCACCAAGAGCTTCCTGCAGTCGGACTCGGATGGGCCAGAGCCCAGGCCAGTGAAGGAAGTGGCCCCTGTCAGTCTGTCGGACCCCAGGCCACAGCCCAGCAGCGGCTCCCAGGCCCAGGGTCCAGAGGCGCCCAGCTGCACGACTCCAGCCTCCCCCCTCCCCCAGCCTGCTGCCCCAGAGCAGACTCACCGTCAGAGCGTGGTCTCTCGTCTCCGGAGGAAAAAGTCTGCCGTCGTTCAGGACAGTGAGTGAACGTGACATTGGGACCATGGGTGACACATAGAGACTGTACATATTTAATGCAGTAGTGTTTAATTGTGAGGTGACACCACTGTACAAATTATCCCTGAACAATGAAACAGCCTCTGTTTCTCCTTTCTGTCTCCAGCTAACGGTAAATCTGGCTCGCTCACGACCTCATCGGGACAGTCTTCCACCATGACCTCTCAGAAGATGAAGTCGGACAGAGAGGACACCCCTAAGAGAGCAGCCAGTGGGGAGACTGTCACCTCCAGGCCCCGGCCTCTGTCCCTCCGGAGCAAACCCCACTCCTGGGGTCTCCTAAGGGGCCGCAACAAGAGCTACTCCCTGGGCCACTACTCTGGAGAGAAGAGCGCCAGGAGCCTCAACATCGTCCTCTCCTCCGCTGAGGTCAAGATGGACTGCTCTCTGCTGGACATGGACACGGAGGGGCAGAAACGTGACTGCACCGTGCCTCTCTGCCGAATTCAGAGCGGCCCCAGTCGCCCCTCAGCTTTCGAACTAGAGAAAAAGTTATTGTCATAGAATAAATAAGCTGCCTTATTACCAGGGTACAATCTTTAAGTAACGTTTATGAGTTGGATCAATAAGTCTTATTTGACATTCCAGGGTATTCCTCTGCCCTCCTGTGGTTTTTACCTGAATGTAGGCCACTGCTGCTGGACACTTTCTATATGATACCTGTGCTTTTTTATTTATATCTGTAATATTTTGATAGGTAATTTAATATTGGGAAAAACATGTTTCAATAGCATCAGGTTGATTGAACAATGAAGGAACACATTCCATTTTGGGGGGGGGGGGTTTGGATCATGGCATCTTAAGTTACAAAATGCTTACGTTAAAATGTTGATTAGCTTTTGAATGTGTGTCTTTTTTTTCTCTGTTTTGATTTAATGCTGGTAATTATTTTCTATTGTATTGATTTAGTTTTTATATGACAGATACAACAGTGTTTATTTTGGGACGAGTTCTGTCCAATGTCTGAGAGGTAATATGTTATGTCTGAGGGTTTATCTTTGACTTCTGTCTGGAAGTCAACATGTGGCGCAACTGACGGATATACAAATGTACGATCTTAATTTGAGCCAGTTTGCTACAGCAGGAAAATAATCCTGCAGCAGGAAAGTTCCCCTGCAACAGGTTGATCAAATTAAGATCCTACATCTGTAACAGTACAACCAACAACACTGGAGATCCTAGTCTCAACACTGAAACACTCAACCAGGCCTGGTCAGCCTCTACTTTACCACTATATGACACAACAAGCCTTACCAGCAACTGGACCAGTACCAGTACTGTACATAAAGACTATTCAGCATTATTAGCTGATATTGTTTATGTGGAATATGACCATTTGGCTCGAAACCAGTTCACATGGGGGTTAGTCTACCTAGCTTCCTGTGAAAACACTATTTTGAAGAACAAAGAGATGGGAATTAAGTAGGGAAAAGTATGGTGTTTATTTGGCTTGTCATCCATTTTTATTTTGTATGAATGGTTATTATTACAGTATTGATTATTTCACACCTTTGTTTATAAAGATAAAAGGTCTAAAGATGGAATGACATTTAGAAAAAATATATTTCTGAGTAACAGTTAAATACTGTTTTTATCTGTAGTAGTCCCGTGTAGCTCAGATGGTAGAGCATGGCACTTGCAATGCCAGGGTTGTGGGTTCGATTGCCACGGGGGACCAGTACGAAAAAGTACAACTCATTGTAAGTCGCTCTGGATAAAAGTGTCTGCTAAATGACTAAAATGTCAAATATCTGAATATTCAGTCCCCATTTAAGTCCCAAGCAAGTCATTAGTACCAAGCAACAAGTGAAACTGTTTGTAAATATCCAATGTATTGTTGTTCGTCCCCGTTTACAAAGAATACTGAATGTTAAATCTTTCTTTTTGTAGTTCTGTTTAATTCATGAGCAGAACTTTCTATTTATTTAAATCGACATTCCTAACAGTACATCCCAGGCAGATGTTGACGTCAGTATAACTGGAAGAATATAAAAACATATATAATAATTGAATACTGCCTTTGAGATCAAATGTCATCACTGTCAAAGCTGGGGTCCTTGCTATATCCTGACATGTTATGCCTTTAATTGAACAACAACTTGGTTAGTTTGTTAGTGCCTCATCTTCCTTTGTGTTAGCTGTGTGTTAGCTGTGTGTTAGCTGTGTGGGAGGAAAATGGTTCAAGAGGTTGAGACGACGACAACATACATACACATCTTCGTTAGTTTTTTCCTGTTTTTATCAGTGTTTTTGTTCACACCACAGAATCCCAGCGTTGTTTTATCTTCACGTATCCCCATGTTAACAATCACTGGCTTTAAATGTAATACATCAGTTGATCTCAACCTTCTTACATGTATACCTGCAAGTATACGTAAACCACTTCAAGAATGGCTGTCTGATCAGCATGATAGGTCTTTGAACCAGTGTGAATCCTCAGAAAACCTCCACATTCTTTCTGGAAATGTAAACCAACTCAAGACGACCATACCAAACAAATGTTAATCCATACCCTCTTTATTATACCTTGTGTAGTGTCAATGCCTGGAAATGAAGACCAAAATGCCTGTTTTTCTTGTCTCAGGATCTTGGAATGAAAATGGTCAAATATAGTAATTATAATGTATTCTCTGAAATTGAATGTCTGTTGGGTCTGAAATCAATGCTGCAAGTAGTCTCACTGTAGGAAGCTAATATTATTTAGCAGACATGCAGTATGACAAGACTTCTCAATAACTTGTGTGGACCAACAGCTGCAGTAGTGCTGTGTAGATGAGGACAAGAGCAAAGAACTTCTGCTGACGTGACCACTTTCCTGACTCCTCTCTGACTGTAATAACCTATAGTAGGATGACTAGGCGATGACCATATCCAGCCACTATGGAGGACCATGTAAGCCAATAGTTTAGTCTCATACAGTATGGCTCATGGTTATGATAGAAGAGTTTGCTACAGCACATATTGTATGACTAGGCTAGCAGGGCGATTGATAAAACACAATCATTCCTCTCGTGTGAGACATTGACTTTCCATGCACTAAGGGCTTGTGGTGTGGAGTGGTGTTGGAGTGGTGTTGCACTCAACAAGCTGCAAGATAGATGGGAAGGAGCTCTGTTGTTGATCTGCAGACAGTCTCTGTGTTGAGGGACGAAACAACCTAACGTCTCCTGTTCCCAAAACTTTCACCAAAGATCAAAGTCCATGAGACAGATTGTTTATACTGTATTAAAGTCAAATTGACAAATGTATTTTATTAAAACAAAGGTTTATTTGTTACATAGTACCCCTGTGATCTAGTGTATTTGACCTGGTGTATGTCATAGTACCCATGTGATCTAGTGTATTTGACCTGGTGTATGTCATAGTACCCATGTGATCTAGTGTATTTGACCTGGTGTATGTCATAGTACCCATGTGATCTAGTGTATTTGACCTGGTGTATGTCATAGTACCCATGTGATCTAGTGTATTTGACCTAGTGTATGTCATAGTACCCATGTGATCTAGTGTATTTGACCTAGTGTATGTCATAGTACCCATGTGACCGAGTGTATGTATTCTAGTTCTTTTAACACTAAATAACACTAAATAATCAAATGTACTGAGTCTATCCCATGTCATGCTTGATATAGGCTGGTGGAAACAGAACCAAATGTACACTCTTAGAAAAAAAGGTTTTATGCTTGCTTCAAATATGGCACCCCTAAAGGTTCTACAGTTGAAGTCGGAAGTTTACATACACCTTAGCCAAATACATTTAAACTCAGTTTTTCACAATTCCTGACATTTAATCCTAGTGAAAATTCCCTGTTTTAGGTCAGTTAGGATCACCACTTTATTTTAAGAATGTGAAATGTCAGAATAAGAGTAGAGAGTGATTTATTTCAGATGTTATTTCTTTCATCACATTCCCAGTGGATCAGAAGTTTACGTACACTCAATTAATATTTGGTAGCATTGCCTTTAAATTGTTTAACTTGGGTCAAACGTTTCGGGTAGCCTTCCACAAGCTTCCCACAATAAGTTGGGTGAATTTTGGCCCATTCCTCCTGACAGAACTGGTGTAACTGAGACAGGTTTGTAGGCCTCCTTGCTCGCACAAGCTTTTTCAATTCTGTCCAAAAATGTTCTATAGGATTGAGGTCAGGGCTTTGTGATGGCCACTTCAATACCAAGACTTCGTTGTCCTTAAGCCATTTTGCCACAACTTTGGAAGTATGCTTGGGGTCATTGTCCATTTGGAAGACCCATTTGCGACCAAGCTTCAACTTCCTGACTGATGTCTTGAGATGTTGCGTCAATATATCCACATAATTTCCCCTCCTCATGATGCCATCTATTTTGTGACGTGCACCAGTCCCTCCTGCAGCAAAGCACCCCCACAACATAATGCTGCCACCCCCATGCTTCACGGTTTGGATGCTGTTCATCGGCTTGCAAGCCTCCCCCTTTTTTCTCCAAACATAACGATGGTCATTATGGCCAAACAGTTCTATTTTTGTTTCGTCAGACCACCCTCTTCCATCAGACCATTTCTCCAAAAAGTACGATCTTTGTCCCCATGTGCAGTTGCAAACCGTAGTCTGGCTTTATAATGGCGGTTTTGGATCAGTGGCTTCTTCCTTGCTGAGCGGCCTTTCAGGTTATGTCGATATAGGACTCGTTTTACTGTGGATATAGATACTTTGTACCTGTTTCCTCCAGCATCTTCACAAGGTCCTTTGCTGTTGTTCTGGGATTGATTTGCACTTTTCGCACCAAAGTACGTTCATCTCTAGGAGACAGAACGCGTCTCCTTCCTGAGCGGTATGACGGCTGCGTGGTCCCATGGTGTTTATACTTACGTACTATTGTTTGTACAGATGAACGTGGTACCTTCAGGCGTTTGGAAATTGCTCCCAATGATGAGAGGTCTTTGCTGATTTCTTTGGATTTTCTCATGATGCCTAGCAAAGAGGCACTGACTTTAAAGGTAGGCCTTGAAATACATCCACAGGTACACCTCCAATTGACTCAAATTATGTCAATTAGCCTATCAGAAGCTTCTAAAGCCATGACATTTTCTGGAATTTTCTAAAGCTGTTTAAAGGCACAGTCAACTTAGTGTATGTAATCTTCTGCCCCACTGGAATTGTGATATAGTGAATTATAAGTGAAATAATCTGTCTGTAAACAATTCTTGGAAGAATTACTTGTCATGCACAAAGTAGATGTCCTAACCGACTTGCCAAAACTATAGTTTGTTAACATTAAATCTGTGGAGTGGTTGAAAAATTTGATTTAATGACTTCAACCTAAGTGTATATAAACCTCCGACTTCAACTGTATATAGAACCCTCTTGTAGGGTTGTTTGATCAGAACCCCAGGGGTTCTTCACTGAACCTCAACTGGTACCATATAGAACTCTAATTTCGGTTCTATATAGAACCTTAAGGGGTGCCATATATGAAGCAAGCATAGAACCCTTTTTGGTTCTATTTACAACCTTTTGTTCAATGTGTGTATAGTTATGTTTAAGATACAGTATGAGGTAGAATGTATTTATAAAGAGATCAAATTCTCGAACTTACACAAAATTATTGTTAGATCTAATATTGCAATTTATGAATTGTAGATTTGAATTGTTGCCTGAGATAACTTTTGTAAAAGATAGTTATTGTTCAGATTTGTTTGGAATTATTAGTTTTGAGGTTTAACAACCACGTAACAGTCATCCAAGGTAGGTTAAACAACCACATATCAGTCTCCCTGATGACGGTTAATACTTTTCCCCTCATTTTATAATATTTTGTCCTGGCTGACATACTTTTTTTTAACAGCCTTTCTCCCCTGACTCCCTGGGGTCAACACTGACTTTACAACGGTCGACACACTTAAGGGCAGATTCAGTTGCTAGTCTTGGTTGGCTGTCTCATGTGTTGCCTGCTTCTGAGGCACAAAGCACTGCGTTACGTAAGGCGTACCTGGGGGAAAACACAACCCTGGCCCTCACAGAGAGGTGACGCAGGCCCTGGGGCTTCGGGTGATTTTGCGGTCCAGCAGGTGCAATCGGCTCTCTGCCTGCAGGCAGTAGGTGGTCCCGGGGCTCAATCAATCAATCAATCAATCAAATGTATTTATAAAGCCCTTTTTACATCAGCCGATGCCACAATGTGCAGAGCATGATGAAGGCAACACATTGACATTGATTTTGTAGATCAAATTTACAATAAATTGTCCAACTTATGAAGATATATATAGAGAAGAAACTTGGTGATAATATACATTAGCAATATGAATGTCTGTAACCCCTACTGCCCTGTCATATGTATATACTGAATACTGCTGCACTGTTATATATATATTTATAAACTGGGTGGTTTGAGCCCTGAATGCTGATTGGCTGACAGCTGTGGTATATCAGACCATATACCACTGGTATGACAAAACATTTATTTTTACTGCTCTAATTACGTTGGTAACCAGTTTATAGTATTCAGTATATTTAAGCAATAAGGCACCTCGGGGGTTCGTGGTATATGGCCAATATACCACGGCTAAGGGCTGTGTCCAGGCACTCCGCAATGCGTTGTGCATAAGAACTGCCCTTAGCCGTGGTACATTGGCCATATTCCACACCCCCTCGTGCCTTATTGCTTAAATATACTGAATACTACTGCACTGTTATATGTTTATACTGAATACTGCTGCACTGTTATATGTTTATACTGAATACTGCTGCACTGTTATATGTATATACTGAATACTACTGCACTGTCATATGTATATACTGAATACTACTGCACTGTTATATGTATATACTGAATACTACTGCACTGTTATATGTATATACTGAATACTACTGCACTGTCATATGGATATACTGAATACTACTGCACTGTCATATGGATATACTGAATACTACTGCACTGTCATATGGATATACTGAATACTACTGCACTGTTATATGTATATACTGAATACTACTGCACTGTCATATGGATATACTGAATACTACTGCACTGTCATATGTATATACTGAATACTACTGCACTGTCATATGGATATACTGAATACTACTGCACTGTTATATGTATATACTGAATACTACTGCACTGTCATATGTACACTGGGGGCCAAAAGTTTGGAATATTACTCATTCAAGGCTTTTTCTTTATTTGCAATATTTTTTACATTGTAGAATAAAAGTGAAGACATCATAACTATGACATAACACATATGGAATCATGTAGTAACCAAAAAAGTGTTAAACAAATCAAAATATATTTTATATTTGAGATTCTTCAAAGTAGCCACCCTTTGCCTTTTGACAGCTTTGCACACTCAGAGTTAGAACAATGGGAATATCTGAGCAGCCTTTCAGGTTATGTCGATATAGGACTCGTTTTACTGTGGATATAGATACTTTGTACCTGTTTCCTCCAGCATCTTCACAGGATAAACTAATGAATATCTCACTAGAGGAAGCTGGTGGGAGGAGCTATAGGAGGACAGACAATAAACTCATGAATATCTCACCAGAGGAGGCTGGTGGGAGGAGCTATAGGAGGACAGACAATAAACTAATGAATATCTCACCAGAGGAGGCTGGTGGGAGGGGCTATAGGAGGACAGACAATAAACGTATGAATATCTCACCAGAGGAGATTGGTGGGAGGAGCTACAGGAGGACAGACAATAAACAGACAATAAACTAATGAAGATATCACCAGATGAGACTGGTGGGAGGAGCTATAGGAGGACAGACAATAAACTAATGAATATCTCACCAGAGGAGGCTGATGGCAGGAGCTATAGGAGGACATACAATAAACAGACAATAAACTAATGAATATCTCACCAGAGGAGGCTGGTGGGAGGAGCTATAGGAAGACAGACAATAAACTAATGAATATCTCACCAGAGGAGGCTGGTGGGAGGAGCTATAGGAAGACAGACAATAAACTAATGAATATCTCACCAGAGGAGGCTGGTGGGAGGAGCTATAGGAGGACATACAATAAACAGACAATAAACTAATGAATATCTCACCAGATGAGGCTGGTGGGAGGAGCTATAGGAAGACAGACAATAAACTAATGAATATCTCACCAGAGGAGGCTGGTGGGAGGAGCTATAGGAGGACAGAAAATAAACGAATTAATATCTCACCAGAGGAGGCTGGTGGGAGGAGCTATAGGAGGACAGACAATAAAACAGACATTAAACTAATGAAGATCTCACCAGAGGAGGCTGGTGGGAGGAGCTATAGGAGGACAAACAATAAACTAATCAATATATCACCAGAGGAGGCTGGTGGGAGGAGCTATAGGAGGACAAACAACAAACTAATGAATATCTCACCAGAGGAGGCTGGTGGTAGGAGCCATAGGAGAACAGACAATAAAGAGACAATAAACTAATGAAGAGCTCACCAGAGGAGACTGATGGGAGGAGCTATAGGAGGACAGACAATAAACAGACAATAAATATAATTAGTTTATTGTCTGTCCTCCTATATCTCATATCACCAGCCTCCTCTGGCTCCCAAAAACCTCATATTCCCTTGCTACCTTACAAAAACATGAATGTCACTCAAGTAGGCACAGACGGGTCTAAATTAAAACATGTAATTGGTAGCAGTGGTGCTCCCAACTTAAAAAAGTCACAGGAAGGCCCAAAAAGATCATCAAGGACATCAACTACCTGAGCCACGGCCTGTTCACCCCGCTAGCATCCAGAAGGCAAGGTCAGTACAGGTGCATCAAAGCTGGGACAGAGACTGAAAAACAGCTTCTTTCTCAAGGCCATCAGACTGTTAAATAGCCATCACTAGCCAGTCTCCACCCAGTACTCTGCACTGAACTTAGTCACTGTCACTAGCCGGCTACCACCCGGTTACTTTACCCTGCACCTTAGAGGCTGCTGCCCTATGTACATAGACATGGAATCACTGGTCACTTTAATAATGGACCACTGGTCACTTTAATAATGTGTACATTCTGTTTTACTAATTTCGTATGTATATACTGTATTCTACTGCATTCTAGTCAATGCCACTGACATTGCTCGTCCTGATATTTATATATTTCTTAATTCCATTATTTTACTTTTAGATTTGTGTGTATTGTTGTGAATTGTTAGATACTACTGCACTGTTGGAGTTAGGAACACAAGCATTTCGCTACATCCATAATAACATCTGCTAAATATGTGTATGTGACCAATAAAATGTGATTTGATTTGAATTCTAGCTACTTTTGAAGCCCCAGAAATGAATATGTAACACTGTAAATACAGTTTATTATACAAGCTACAATGTTGATACGAATACCTGTCATTGAAATTACAAAGTCATTTGTGGAATATTAGGTTTCTAGATTGTGTAAAAGCGCTATTTTTTTGCGATGATGACATGCAAGAGATCTGTCATTCATCCATTTCTATGATCATTGAACTCTCTGTGCCCCCAAATGTTTGGATATACTGGTAAAGTTACCAGGTTGATAACATAGAGCAGGGCTCTCCAACCCTGTTCCTGGAGAGCTACCGTCCTGTAGGTTTTAACGTAGTCTACTGGGTGATCACAAACAGTCAAACTCTAGTTCCTAGCACACATCTCACATTTTCAAACGATGTTCTCAGAATCTCTGGAACATGCTATTAGAAATAAACTGCTAAGCTATAGCTTGTCTTTAAATATTCTGCTTACTCTCTTTCAATCCAAGGCCCTCTTGTACTTTTCAGTTATTTTGCAGAATGAATAATCTGCCATCGCTCAAAACAACATCTCCAAGCAATCAGGTAATTACAGCAGGTATGGGGCTAATATCTGCCAATATGTCATCTGCTGGCCTGAAAAAACAAGCCTATGTGGAGAGACAGAAATGCTACAAGTATATAGATTAAAATCATGTTGGTCGTCTAATGAATTGATCAATGTACTGTGGGAGTCATCTTTCAGGTCCAGGACGAACTGTTTGCATTTCCTGTTCATTGTGTTGCTAACAAGGCTCCTGAGCCAATATCCTTCCAGCTGGTCAGGACAGCCTCAAACAGCCAATGGAGCAGCTCAGCCTGGACCGAGATACAAACAGAACAAAGACAGTCTGTGATTGGACGTTCTCTCTTCATCGTCCAAAAGCTGCTTAGTTAGGTCCTAAGATTCCCTCAGTCTCTGGCTGGGGAACAAGATCCATTTCACAAATGGATCAGAGGCACCATCTTGGCCTGACTTCAATGAGGTGTGCTTCTCTGTCTAAATGGACTGTGTGGTCACACACAAACACACACACACACACACACACACACACACACACACACACACACACACACACACACACACACACACACACACACACACACACACACACACACACACCACACACACACACACACACACACAGATGAGTCCTAATCACGCTGGCCTCATTGGAGATGTCGTACAGATGTCGGCCATTCTCCTCTGTTCAAACTGGCCTATGTGACTGACCACAGCCTGTTGTACTGTGCTTGTGTCCATGACCTGGTGGCCTGTGGCGTCATCAGCCCCAGAGAGTGTACCTGTAAGAACCATCCGTTCTCTGTGCTGCACCGGGCAGACAGCTCCAAATAAGTCGCCTGTGCTGCACCGGGCAGACAGCTCCAAATAAGACGCCTGACTGTCTGGTACACGTGACGGCTCAACGTGGCCCTCCTGCTGAACAACTCGGAGGTGTGGCATCTCATTGTGAAAGAGTCCAGCCTCCTTGGACTCTTTCACAATACAGCATCTGCGGACGCTGACTGTGTCGTACACCTTGTGGCTGTCTGGCCAGACACACGACATACTGGAGAGGGACGTGGGTACACCTTACTACAAAGAGGCCAGGCTAGGGATCATCCACAGCTCCGTGCTTCTGGGAAAATCCAATGTGACCCAGGCCAAGTGGAAGAAACGGATTGAACCCTGGGGTCCAGTGGGGAGTCTTATATGCGAGTGGTTCCCAGGGAGTGTTATCACTAGACCACGTCTGTGGACAGATACTCCCAGTACTTTAAAGACTGTATGTTCTGCCGTTCTTCCTCTAAACATCATCAGACTTGAAGATGGGAGGACTGAGTTGTCCAACACTGGCTCACTGCCATACATGGCCCCTGCTTTCCACTGGTGCCCAAAAGTCCTGTTCCCCTAAAGGGAGACATGTATGCAGCCTGCTCCTGTCTCTTTATGCTTGACACTTCATCTTTCTGCCGGCAGCTCTTTTCGGCAAGTTAAGTTTTGCTAGCAGGTTTCAATAAGACTTCCTGCTTAATGGAAGGTTGAATCAAATAAAAATTAGGATAAACTTCCTCAACTTTAGTATTGTGCACCATCATTGTCTGAGAGTAAGGGGTTGCAAAAAATGACCACTTGGGGGCAGTGTAGACTTATCTGAACTAAGAGGCCAGTCGGTACCTGATGGCAGACACTACTGACTTAGCAGTTTCAGGAACACAGGCATTCTGTTCCACCAGGGAGAGCACAAGTCCCAGTACTCCTCTGCGTGACGCTCTAGTGACCAATTGATGTTTCTCCTTGTGGGAGAGTGTTTTTTCCACGTTTGAATTTCATATGGATTTACTTTTTGGGGGGTGGAAAACAGTAATAACTTGTATCTGCACAGTAACTCTACTTTTATTACTGGTGACCTGCAAATCACTTATTCACGTATAATAGTATCTTACTATGTTATGATGTCGATTATACCTGTAGATATGTCATGCTACTGTATGTTATGGATTTTTTTAAAGTTATAGGTTTAAAATCCTCAATCTCTATTTAAGTTATTTTCAGTGTATTGTGTGTTTATAATATTTATATAAAGTCTTGTCTCCGTAATATCTAAAATATTTTAGGCTACCCTGGCCTTTCATGAATCATCTACAACCCATCAACATCTCCAACAGCATTCCTTTGATCCTGACACCTCTCCATTCAGAGGTTTCCTCAACAAATATTGTTCAAATGAATGCCATTTCATAGATGTTTGCAGAGCGCTTTGCTCAGCAACATACTTGTGTTGTTGCTATGGATGGGAATTGTTGAATATCATGTCACACATAACATTACATTGACCCTCCCTGCTGGGCTGTGAACTGATTCCGTGGTCACTGTGACATTTACCGTGGCAACCAGGGGCTGGGACATGGGCTGAGGCAGAAACAGCTCATACCCTGCCTGACTACGTCTCCTTCCCTGGCTGTCGCCTGACTCTCTGGGAAGGTATTCTGGTGTCATTGAGACAACCCTCTTTTAAAGGTCTAGCTGTATGGTTACCTTAAGTTTCTTTTCATATGTATTCCCATGATGTTATTGACATATTACAGTACCAATCTGTCAATTGTTATTACATTACTGTCAATTGTTATTATTTTCCAGTATTCAATTACTAATCCACAATTCATTAAAACAAATATATCCTGCAATCCTGCCCTAACTGTCAAATTTGTATCTCGATGTCACCTGCTCTGAAATATAAGCAAGTGTATGTTGTGGATATAGATGTAGATATTATTGCATTATTAATGCAATTGGACAATAGGCCACAACCAACCAAAAGCCTCTTGGGCTTTTGTTGTTCAGCGAGAGCTTAAGGAGGGCTTAAGAACATCCCTTTAGAAACGGTACTTCAGGGCTGCGTCTAGCATTACAAATCCAAACTCTCTACTATTTGTTGCCACAGCAATGAGACCAGGAAGAGCATGGGGACCGGGTCCCAGTCTATGTTTAACCAATGGCCAGTGTTATTAATGTCCTGTTGGATATGGTGGCTGGGAGGCCCAGGAGCCCTGTGGCTGCTCTGCATACTTGGGGTGCCCTAGGATGACATGCTCCGACTTCCCTATCAGATCCCCTGCCTGCTGGAGACAAAGGTATCTGCAGGCTCTGAGCGAAACACATAGACTTGCAAACTGTGGCGATTCTGTTCCCAAGGCCAGGGGATGCGGGCCGCGTGACAATGGGGCCCCAAGTAGAGGGCTGCCTCACCCTGGAGAGAGAGTGGCGCTTTTGCCATGTGGGACACATGTGTCTGTGGGAGGAAGGAGTTTATGGGGTGGGTAATAAAATATTATAAGAGAGGGTAGAGGCATTAGACAGCATTTTTGCATCAGGCTTTAAATAATGTTTCATACTGTTTTAGCCACTTCATATGTATATACTGTATTCTAGGCAAGGCCATCATATTTAACTATTGCTGTAAATATATATATATAAGTATATATACTTTATTAGGTACACTTATCTAGTACTGGGTAGGACCCCTTTTGCCTCCACAACTGCCTGAATTATTCACGGAGTTGTACGTTAAGTGATGCCCTTCTGCACATAACTGTTTTAAACGGCTGTTATTTGAGCATTTGTGGCCTTTCTGTTAGCTTAAATGAGTCTGGACATTCTCCCCTGACCTCTCTCATTAACAAGGTGTTTTTGCCCACAGAACTGCCGCTCAATGAATGTATTTTGTTTATCGCACCATTCTCTGTAAACTCTAGAGACTGTAGTGCGTAAAAATCCCAGGAGGGCAGCTGTTTCTGAGATGCTGGAACCAACAATCATACCACGGTCAAAGTTGCTTAGATTACGCATCTTGACTGTTCTAATGTTTGGTCGAACAACTAAAGCTCTCTACTCTATATACTCTATATATTGAGTTGCAGGCAGCCACATGATTCGCTGTTCAAAGGAGCAGGCTATTTGCGTTAACACTCAGGTGTACCTAATAAAGTGGCTGGTGAGTATCGCAAATAATCAGCAACTCAATGCATTTAGGCATGTAGACATGGTCAAGAAGATCTGCTGATGTTCAAAGCAAGCATCAGAATGGGGAAGAAAGGTGATTTAAGTGACTTTGAACGTGGTATGATTGTTGGTGCCAGTTGGGCTGGTTTGAGTATTTCAGAAAGTGCTTATCTACTGGGATTTTCCCGCACAACCATCTCTAGGGTTTACAGAGAATGGTCCGAAAATGAGAAAATATCCAGTGAGCGGCAGTTCTCTGGGCAAAAATGCCTTGTTGATAGCAGAGGTCAGAGGAGAATGGCCAGACTGGTTGGAGCTGATAGAAAGGCAACAGTAACTCAAATAACCACTCGTTACAACCAAGGTATGCAGAAGAGCATCTCTGAACGCACAGCCCGTCGAAGCCCCTTTAAGCAGATGGCCTACAGCAGCAGAAGACCACATCGGGTGCCATTCCTGTCAGCTAAGAACAGGTGTGATATTGCGAGGGGTGAAAGTGAAAGAAAGATGAGGTGAAAAGACAGATATAGAGTTTTAACAAGAGGTTATTTTTTAATTAACGACAGCAATACACTAAAGACAATAACCCGCGAGGGGTGAACAAAACATACAGGCTACCATCTTCCCCCGACCGCCGGTTAGAACGCCGACGAGGATGGGCGCCGCCCAGGGAAGGAAACGGGTCCACTCACCTGGCTGTTCCATGCAGTATGCTCGGAGGAACCTCCCTTGTTCTCCGCCTGCCCATTAGCCTGAGGGTGGTACCCGGATGTGAGACTGACCGCGAACCCCAGTTTGGACATGAAGGCCTTCCAGACACGGGAGGTGAACTAGGGACCTCGGTCAGACACGGTATCCTCCGGAAGTCCATACAGTCTGAAGACCTGCTGAAAAAGCACCTCAGCGAACTGGAGAACAGAGGGGAGGCCAGGTAGTGGGAGTAACCGCACCATCTTCGAAAACGATCCACTACCACGGCGATGGTCGTCTTCGCCTCTGCTGGCGGTAGATCAGTTTTCAAAATCCACCACGATGTGAGACCAAGGCCACTGAGGTACTGGTAGGGGATTGAGTTTGCCCGTCGGAGCCGTTCTCGGCACCTTCGACTGTGCGCACACCACACAGGACAGTACATAGTGTCGCACAGTCCTCCCCATGCCTGGCCACCAATATTTTTCCCGGAGTGCCTCCAGGGTCCGGCTGATACCTGGATGTCCGGTGGCAGGTGTCGTGTGCACCCAGGTTACCAACCGTCCCCGCACTCTCCGAGGTACATAGATCTGAACAAAACATACAGGGTTAAATAGTGACCCTGATGACCAATGTGGAACAGGTGTGGGTGTTGCTACCATCTTCCCCCGACCGCCGGTTAGACCGCCGGCGAGGATGAGCGCTGGAGAGGAGGAGGGACCAATAAAAGATTGGAAAAACATTGCCTGGTCTGATGAGTCCTGATTTCTGCTACGACATTCAGAGCATGGATCCATCCTGCCTTGTATCAACGGTTCAGGCTGCTGGTGGTGGTGTAATGGTGTGGGGGATATTTTCTTGGCAAACTTTGGGCCCCTTAGTACCAATTGAGCATCGTTTAAACGCCACAGCCTACCTGAGTATTGTTGCTGACCATGTCCATCCCTTTATGACCAAAGTGTACCAATCTTCTAATGGCTACTTCCAGCAGGATAACACGCCATGTCACAAAGCTCACATAATCTCAAACTGGTTTCTTGAACATGACAATGAGTTCACTGTACTCAAATGGCCTCCACAGTCACCAGATCTTAATCCAATAGAGCACCTTTGGGATGTGGTGGAACGGGAGATTCACATCATGGATGTCCAGCCGACAAATCTGCAGCAACTGCATGATGCTATAATGTCAATATGGACCAAAATCTCGGAGGAATGTTTCCAGCACCTTGCTCTTCCTAATACTTCTATATTTTATTAATTCTATTCTTTTACTTTTAGATTTCTGTGTATTGTTGTGAATTGTTAGATACTACTACACTGTTGGAGATAGAAACACAAGCATTTCACTACACCCACAATAACATCTGCTAAATATGTGTATGTGACCAATAAAATGTGATTTGATTTAAGCATTGATTCATTTTAGTTTCAGTATATTATTATTATTATTATTGATTCCTTGTGTTTTGGTTACAAATCAATGTCAAATTCAACATGTATTAACACATCACTATCAGCACTACCAATATTTTTAGATTTGTTTAACAGTATGTTTTGTTGGATGGTGATCTTTTCTTTGGCTATTTCTTTTTGTAGTGCTGGAAGGCCATGCTGTGCCGTTGTGGACACAGTGTTTACTCTCCTCTGGCGCTACGGCGTGGACGGGGCTGAAAGAGAAAGCTAGAGAAGAGGCATAGAGGCAGGGCCAGTGGGGCGCCTCTTCACTCTCTCCACACTTCTGCTGTCATGCTCTTTGTGTGGGGAGCATATCTCAGACCCCAGGCTGCAGGCTCCCAGGTAACTGGAGTCAGTGGGGAGCGCTGCTGGGGCCCGTAGAGACTGGCTTTTGTTCACTCCAGAAGAATCAGGCTACCTCACTTTTATCTGGCACCACCAACATCAGTCAAACATAGGAGACAAAGACTTTAAGGGAACTTTGTTTGTCTTTGCACATAAGGGGCCTTATTGATGTCGCTTGATCATATGTTGCCTTGTTGATGTCTTGATGAAAAAATGTTACACTTTTAATTTGTGAAATGCCAATTTGCAAATGTACCCACCTAATGAAAAACTTTGATTAGCCCAAAAGTTAATTTGATAATAGATAATGAGAAAGAAAACTACTGTAGTTGAGAACTGTCAAGGAGGGATCAAAGTTATACTATAGATGCAAACCCTTGAAGACATAATGTATCGATAATGTTCGATATTCTTTATTTAATCAGAGAAAGGTAATTTTGTTTTGATGTGTTGCCTTGCAACAAGTTATCATATTCTATCAAGCGACAAAGCAAAACCATCTAATAATAATTAAGGAGCTCCTCTATAGTTCTGTTTCACTGTGGGTAACCTGTACAGGTGTGGAATGGGTTATGTGCTTATCCCGCTACTCCTGACACACCCTCGGAGAGTGGGGTCACATCCAGGAGATCAGCCATTACTGACTGCGACCTTGGAGCAATAAGGGTCAATTGCCTTGCTTAAGGGCAGAACGACAGATTATATATTTTCGTCCCAACGCTCCTAACTGCCAGGCTACCTGCCGCTCCATGATGACCGGGTACAAGTTCCTTTTCAGTTTTCTGCAATGACAATGCAGCACTTTGTTTGGTAAAATGACTTTCTGTTGAATGACTTTCTCATACCTTCTAATTTACTGTTTATTTATATAAAAAAGCTCACCCCCTGGTTTCAAGGTATATAGGAAACACAATTGAATAAACAAAGAAGGAACATGTTAAATGTTTGTTTGGTATCAAGCTGTGTTTTTTAAATGTTTGTTTTCCAGACTTCGCCTTGTAATTAACTTTGCCTTAATTCACACCAAGCTATTGTATATCATTTCTCAATACCTTGACTGTTGCACATTTTCAAAACTGAAAAATAACTTTTCCTTTCCCTCATGTATAATGAAGCTTGAACTTCTAAAGGAAGTGAAATTCCAACATCCCATAATATTTCATGAGAAAGGTGTTGGACAAGGATTAATGATATATGACTGTTGGCTGACTGGGTAAGGGCAAAAACTTGACGTTAATGGGGGCTGTCCTGTCCGTAGTCCTGTTTTAACGCCTCATTCGGGGAAATGAGAATCATTTACCCAGCAGCCATGAGGGCCCGACTACAATGGCATGGGCTATGTCTCCGGCCTCCACAGAGAAGCGGTGGTGGAGTGATCAGTGCTGACCCATAACCCCTGCCTGTCAGGTTGACCATCAGTTCAACAGTTGGTCCACAGAGCCCGAGTGGCTGGCCTTTCTATGGGTGTCAGGAGGCGCTCCCTGAGATCATCCCAGGGTCTGGAGGTCAATGTAGACTGATAATTTAAACACTGCCGCTCAATGCCCCTGGTTCAGCAAAAACAAGGGAGCAGTCCCATGCTTCTTACTGCCTTGCTTGAAGTCCACCAGGGCGCTTCACATTACATCCCCAAAAGCAGCAAGCTAAAGCTTTGTGAATCGAATAAAATCTAATCAAATTGTATTTGTCACATGCGCCGAATACAACAGGTGTAGACCTTACAGTGAAATGCTTACTTACAAACCCTTAAGGATCAAACGCTGTGCAAAGAGACATGGGTTTTAATTGTTCAGCTTTATTTTGAAGATAAAGGCAGACTGGCATCAATTTAGCCTGTCTTTATTAGAGAGCAGAACAGAATGGGCTAACAGAATGCTAATTAGCAGAGAATGTAAAGGATGATGAAAGGGATGTGGATTACTGTGTCAGAGGAGATGTGGGTTTTTATCAGGTTGAACAAGGGCAATTCCACGATAATGGAATTAAACTTTGACTCAGATTTTTTTTCACTTCAAAATGTAGCAAAATATTTTTACCAACTTGCGCTGAGCATTTTACAAAAACGAATTTAGTGGAAGAACTGTGCAGATGCAAACTTAGCTAACGGAATTACGGTAAAATCTCCTGAGGTTTTTATGCAACCACGTTTTCCCAAATGCTGTTAAATATCTGATCCGAAAAAAAGATTCATAACATAACAGTATAACAGTGGAAGAGAGGACAGTAGCAGGAGACCCTATGAGCTGAACATAACAGTATAACAGTGGAAGAGAGGACAGTAGCAGGAGACCCTATGAGCTGAACATAACAGTATAACAGTGGAAGAGAGGACAGTAGCAGGAGACCCTATGAGCTGAACATAACAGTATAACAGTGGAAGAGAGGACAGTAGTAGGTGAACCAGCGGTGGTTTGTGACTATTATGATTTCTCATTGTAACTAATTCATTTGCAGTCATTACGTCGCTGATTTTTTGGTAATTCCGTTACCAATTTGTTAATGGAATTACAAGTTGTTGTTTTTTTCATACATTTTTTTATTAAAGAGCACATAAAGAACATGTACCATACATACACAACAATCTAAAATATATTTTATTTGTTTAACACTTTTTTGGTTACTACATGATTCCATATGTGCTATTTCATAGTTTTGATGTCTTCACTATTATTCTACAATGTAGAAAATAGTAAAAATAAAGAAAAACCCTTGAATGAGTAGGTGTCCAAACTTTTGACTTGTACTGTATATATACTGTTTAGACAGAGAGAGAAAGAGAGAGAGGGAGATGTCGAGCGAAAGAGAGAGAGATTTTGTGCACAATGAAGAAAACGTCTAAATATTGCTCCCAGCGTTGATCAAATCTCAGAATGCTAATATTCTTTATCTGACTGAATCATGAACAGCGGTTTGGTCGTTATGTTCGCCCGCGTCTCACAGATTTACCTTTTTAGCAACTTATTCACCGCTCTCTCAAACGGCTAACGTCCTGTGCCCTCTTGTGGCACAGGACGAGGGCCTGAGACGTGAAACGAACTACCCTAGCTCGGAGTAGGCTCAAGTAGACATTAGAGACGCTGATGACAGTGTGCAAATAATACAGTTCTAAAAATGTCCTAAGTATTTATTTATATTGATGGTTGTTCGTCTTTATTTATATTGATGGTTGTTCATCTTTATTTATATTGATGGTTGATCATATTTATTTATATTGATGGTTGATCATATTTATTTATATTGATGGTTGATCATCTTTATTTATATCCATGGTTGTTCATCTTTATGTTACCACTACATCACTTTATGTTACCACTACATCACTTTATGTTACCACTACATCCCTTTATGTTACCACTACATCACTTTATGTTACCACTACATCACTTTGTTACCACTACATCACTTTATGTTACCACTACATCACTTTATGTTACCACTACATCACTTTATGTTACCACTACATCGCTGATATTAATACAGAATCCTAAGTAATATTCGGTAACACTTTACTTGACACCCTGCGTCATAACATAATATTCTAATAATTAATTTAACTGTGATGATACTATCATCTTTGTGCTCTAATGATGCCTGTTTGTGCGGAGCTTGATTAGTAATGCCTAGGAATACAAATGTAAACGCCATGTAATTTGAGAAAAGAGGTATCTATGTAAAGGGTTGATGAGTTTATGGAATTCATCATTACAACTGACTGAATAGTAACTGATGCTACTGTGTAAGTGTGAATCATGTCTCATAGTATTCCCTTTCAGGGGTATAGCATTACAGCTGTATAGCTAATAGTTTGTAGATGGACTGAGGTGAATAAACCTATAGCAGCCAAGGTGATAATGGCTTTGGTCATTTTGGTTTGTTTTTGCTGTTCTCCAAATAGCATTTAAACATTTTCTAATTGTATAGAAATGCAGCAAATGAGCTTCATCAAATGAGCTTCCCCCTTCCGGACCTCACTTAAACTCAAATCCTGGTTACGGCCCTGCCTGTACGTTAAATGATTGTTGAGAATCATATTATGGTGGTATTAAACATTCCATGTTACATTCATTCTGAGATGTCTAAACTTTCCTCTAACACAATAACCCACTGTACATACACATAATTAATATTGGCTCTGAGTACTTCTATATTTCTATATTTAACTATTTCTATATTTAACTATTTCCATATTTAAGTATTTCTATATTTAACTATTTTTCTGTTTCTATATTTAAGTATTTCTATATTTCTATATTTAAGTATGTATGTATTTAAGTATTTATATATTAATATATTTAAGTATTTTTACATCTATATATTTAAATATTTATATATTTAAGTATTTCTATATTTATATATTTAAGTATTTCTATATTTAAGTATTGCTATATTTCTATATTTATGTATTTCTATATTTAAGTATTGCTATATTTCTATATTTGAGTATTTCTATATTTAAGTATTGCTATATTTCTATATTTAAGTATTTCTATATTTAAGTATTGCTATATTTCTATATTTATGTATTTCTATATTTAAGTATTTCTATATTGAAATACTGTATTTAAGTATTTCTATATTGAAATATTGAAATATTTCTGATTTTCTATATTTAAGTACTTAAAATAAACTCCAAATGGAGATCCAAACCAAGTTATCCAAAAGAATCATTATAAGGTGAGAGAAAGTTAAGGCACAATTAATTTGATTTATTTGTTTACTCTATTGCATATCAACATTTGAAACAAAAACTAAAAAGGTAGTACTTTGTAGTACTGTAATTACACTGTACCTAGCTGTCATAAAAACATTTATAATTCACATACACACAGAATTTACAGTGGGATGTATTTACTAAGGACTGCATATGGAAATCACATTGCGAAAATCTGGTGCAATGCATCAAAAGACATTATTTTGACTGCAATAAAGATGCATAGGGCCCCTGACAAATAAATTAAAGAAAACATTTCTGGATGGCTGACATCCAAATAAATACCAAGACAGTCAGTGAAATATTTATAGAGCTAATGTTTCTGTTAAATCTTACAAAATATTTGTATTCTGGTGTAATATCAACTGTTGTTTTTGTTGTTGTTGAAGAAAGCTAGCCAGTATGCTATTGTTAAGAAACCTGTTTAACTAAATCACAGTGCAGTGGGGAAGAAAGGCTTTCCTCGCAACATGTCTGACATAAATGTATGAGTTTTTTTATTTCCTATTTGAAAGGCACCCATAAGTTAAGTGGGTTTCCTTTTGGTCTGCCTAATGGCTAGTGTGGGGAGATGAAGGAAGAGCCTATACCATGTCAAATCAGCCTTTCTATCCAGGGTCAGGACATTCTGTCTGGGTCCACTCGCATCTCTGCCTCAGAAGTTTTCCCATTCACTCACACAATGTAACTGTCAGTCTGAACAACAGTTCCTGCATCCACTGGCTCCAGCACTCACAGTGCAACACAATTTTTCACAGCACCAAACAATCGCCTGTCTGCCTGGACTAACCATATGGTTACTATGGGGCGCAATATTGACACACATCACTAATTATTCATAGAAAGGGAACTGAACAGAGGAGGCATCCCAGGTCCCCATTCTGTCACAGTGTTGTACCTCCAATACCATGGATCAACATCTTTTTAAGTAGTATTCTCATGGGATAATTTCCTTTGCGACATTGTAAATGCTGGACACACTATTTCAACATAAGCTAATTTACTAAGAAGTTGCTGCTTACAGTATATTTAGACATTTTTTTATGTAATTAGAGGTCCTCTAACCACAATAATACATTCAGTGGAGGCAGTTACTAAGATGATGTTCATTATATATGATTTCATCTTGGAGAGTGTTTAATATATCATTAATATAATACAATTTATATTTTAATGAATTGTAATTACTGCCCAGTAGATTTACACTTAAGAGGGCACTGTGTGTTTTAACTGTGTGAGCAGCTGATATGATACCACATCTTAGTATGCCACATGTAAAACCACAGCTTAGTATGCCACTGTGTAAAACAAGCATAGCTACATTAAAGGCCTTTATTGCATCAGTAAGTTGGATAATTGCCTACTGCCTGTTGTACTGTGAAATTGTTCTGTGATGGTGTAATTGGGCTTCCGAACCTTGTCTATTATTATTTTTACCTAATTCAAAACATTTCTAAGACAACTGAAATAGATTTCTCATTAAATTCTTGGTGGGAACTTTTCTCTCCCTATTATCTGTGTATTTCAGTCCATTTTTTGAAACCTGTGTACAATTCACAGAGAATCAGTTCACAATTTCTCCCTGCTTGAACGTGAAGTGTGTACATCTTCTATCTGTGTTAGCCTTTTCCCCGGCAGCCCCAGCCTGACCCCCTACGAGGTGGGAAAATCCACTTGTCCATCCGTCCATGACAGGCCCATGTTGAGCCAGACTGCATCAGACCCCTTAGCAGCCAGAATGATTGACAGCCTTTCACTTCAAGCCTTACTCAAGGGGTGGAGCCCCCTGATTGTCACACTTGATGGGTGTTGAGCAGGATGCGTTCATCCAGAGCAGAGTGTGGCCCCTCTGAACTGTAGGGGACCCTCTTCCCTCAAGCCGCTGTCCTAAACCAGAGAGACGCCTACTTGGAGGCATGTTGGTATGTCCTGTCCTGACTGGAGGTACTGCTACATTAGGTGATGTGTGAGCCACACTATTGATCTGGCAACATAGCTTACCACCAAGGAGAAGTTAGCTTGTTGGCAGAGGGGGAAGGTGCCCACAACTCCAGATGTTGGCAGAGGGGAAAGGTGCCCACAACTCCAGATGTTGGCAAAGGGTGAAGGTGCCCACAGCTCCAGATGTTGGCAGAGGGTGAAGGTACCCACAACTCAAGATGTTGGCAGGAGGGTGAAGGTACCCACAGCTCCAGATGTTGGCAGAGGGTGAAGGTACCCACAACTCAAGATGTTGTCAGGAGGGTGAAGGTGCCCACAGCTCCAGATATTGGCTTGGTACAGATCCCCCTCAGTGCCGTGTGATGCGGGGCGCCACATCTGTCCAAGCAAAAACAGGCCATATTGCATCCCATCTGCCGAGTGTGGGCACAACTCTGCCATTTAAAAAAACCACCATAAATATTGTAATTCATAGGCATGAAACAGCAGGTTTTTAATGCTGATTTGAGAATTGTGAGAGCCTCAACCTTTGGCAGCTGAGAACCAGCTTCTGTCGCTCTAGTGGCCATGCTAAACATTTGCCTTTGATTTGTCAGGCAACCTGGCAGCACCAAAAAAATCCATGTCTCTCTTGTGTGTCGTCCCAAGTAAAATAGAGTTTAGGGCCAAGGGGTTAGTATTAATATGAATGTCACCCCTGTCCCAATGTGACATCAGGGAAATTGACTGTGTAGCCCTGTGCTCTTCTCAGCCATATGCTGATGTGTTAAAATTCCAGAAAAATTAGTTGAGGGACTCGTAAAGTTTATTAAACTCTGAGTTATACCTTGATGCGAGATGAAAGGAGCCTTCTGTCGCGCTGCAAATACTTTTAAGTGGAAGACATTTGTCCTTTGGAAGGGAACTAGACGTGGCGTTGTCCCAGCTTATCTATTTCTCATGCCTTTATCTGCAAGTTCCCTTTTAAACCCCAGGGAAGGAGGGACAACTTTCTTCATGCTAAAGTTATGCTGGTTTAAACTTTTTAGATGTTGGGGAGTTTTGATGACCTTGCAGTCAAGGTGCCGTAAGTTAGTGTAACATTACTATATTTACTATAGGGTCTTCCCCTCACAGTTTACTTCAGGGCAGGGTTAGAGCTATTCAACTCACCTGGTTTCCCAGGCCTGGATCCCTGATTAGAAGGCAAGAATTAAAACCAGATGTGTTTTGGCCATCCAGGAGCAGAATTTAATTGTCCTGCTTTAGGGAAGGCATTGTATTGATTAACAAGCCATAGCATAGTCTACTGTATACAATGTACCATGGTCCACTAGAAAAGCCTTGATAATGTAACTCTCTCTCTCTCGGAATGGGTGTGACCAACCCAAGTAGGAAGAAACACCGTCTTTCCAGTCAGCCACCCAGTCCATTGTAGGGTGTTTGCTTCGTGAAACCAGATCCAGCGTGAGACGGTAAGACTTGGCTTGGCCACAGCTAGTGTCCAGAGAGGAGCAATACAAAAAGACACACTACACAGCGGCCGCGGCCGCGGCCATAACTTGGTGACATTAAGCTGTGTCATTGCTCAAACCGTTCCCTGGGTTTCTCGATCAGCACAGTTACGTAAGTCGTCAGGTTTTTTAAATGCGGCGCTTCAATATAATTTGTAGCAGATTATCTCTCCTCACGCAGGCTGACAGATGCATGGTCCAGCTGGTGGAGAAAAAGTTTATAGCCCAGTTGTAACGAGGGTCCTTACACCGTCTACAATGTTGGCCAGCATTGTCTTTTTAAATGAGTTGCCTGTTTATCTCCTGCTTCCTGCTGTTTGGTCATTTCCCCTTCCAGAACAATCCCAGAAACACATGCAGGTACAGACGCACAAGCAATGTGGGGAGACTTTTAGAGCCAAACTGTTACAAGGAACAAAGTATTTTGTCATTATAATAAGAGAGAGATCACGTTGGGTTATAAAACAGCATTTCAGATGTTCAGTGTGCCCCCGGCAATATGGTCACCCAGAGAAAGCTGGCCCATTTGAAGCCTCAACATACACATAAATGACTATAATTGGTGCGCTTTGTTATTCTATGTGTTGGCTCTGCTGAAACTACACCCCCGGTCAAAAGTTTGGAATATTGCTCATTCAAGGGTTTTTCTTTATTTGCACAATTTCTTTAATTGTAGAATAAAAGTGAAGACCAAAACTATGACATAACACATGGAATCATGTAGTAAGCTAAAAAAGTGTTAAACAAATCAAAATATATTTTATATTTCAAATAGCCACCCTTTGCCTTGATGACAGCTTTGCACACTCTTGTCACTCTCAACCAGCTTCACCTGGAATGCTTTTCCATCAGTCTTGAAGGAGTTCCCACATATGCTGAGCACTTGTTGTCTGCTTTTCCTTCACTGCGGTCCGACTCATCCCAAACCATCTAAATTTGGTTGAGGTTGGAACCAGGAATCTCAAATTTGGATTCCAGACCAAAGGATACATTTCCACCGGTCTATGTCCATTGCTCGTGTTTCTTGGCCCAAGTAAGTCTCTTCTTCTTATTGGTGTCCTTTGCAGCAATTTGACCATGAAGGCCTGATTCACACAAACTCCTCTGAACAGTTGATGTTGAGATGTGTCTGTTACTTGAACTCTGTGAAGCATTTATTTGGGCTTCAATCTGAGGCTGGTAACTCCAATGAACTTATCCTCTGCAGCAGAGATATTTCTGGGTCTTCCATTGCTGTGGCGTTCCTCATGAAACTGGTTGAGAGAATGCCAAGAGTGTGCAAAGCTGTCACCAAGGCAAAGGGTGGCTATTTGAAGAGTCTCAAATATAATATATATTTTGATATGTTTAATACTTTTTTGGTTACTACATGATTCCATATGTGTTATTTCATAGTTTTGATGTCTTCACTTTTATTCTACAATGTAAAAAATAGTGCAAATAAATACAAACCCTTGAATGAGTAAAATTCCAAACTTTTAACCGGGGGTTTATACTGAACACTTTGTTGTTCATGTGTTGGCTCTGCTGAACACTTTGTGTAATGGCACTATATTATGACAACACATGGCTCTTGAAAAAGAAACCAAAACTGGCAAAGTGATGAAAAGTAGCAGTTGGTGTTGACAATTTTGTTTTAACTCTTAAAATGACAATATAAAGAGTTATAGCCACAACAGATCAAAGAAGTCTTGAGCCCAACATCAGTGTTGCCGTCCGATAGAGGAAATTGTCCTCATTGCTATTAAAGACAAGCCTGGGTTGGTACAGACAAAACAAGTTGGATAAGTATCAAATATAGCTAGCTGACACAGAAGGGGGCTTTGTAGCCTCTGTAGATTAACCAGTGGATATTCTCAAAGCTGCCCATTCCTTCGCATTCATCATACCTTTTTAATCTAAGAGGTCGAGAAACACTCATTAAAGGAGGAACAGGTGGCAGAAACAACTGTTTTCCCTTCTTGAAGACTAAATAATTCACTAAAACATTTGGCTACCAAGTCAGTTGAATGATCCAGTACTCTTGTTTTATTGGGACAGTTTTATTTTATTTTATACATTTTGAACAGTAGCTTCCATAAACACTTACGTGCCTTAATATATAGAGAAGACCAGACACTTTTGAGTGGTGGTTAGATAACAGTATTAATGTGGCCAGCAGGTTGGCTATAAAGTAGATATTCATCCTGTGCTCTCTCCAGTGATTTTATTAACCCTGCACTGTGAAGAGGAAGTGTTTTTTTGTAGCAATCACATTTTAAATTGCTTGAAATGCACAAAGGTTTATGATAATATATGAATACTCTTACAACAATACATATGTAGCTCAAGGGAAATAGCAGGCCTAACCCATGATGTCCAGTATGGCCCATCTGTGTTGCAGAATGCCCCAGAGCTTTGCTATACTGTGTTGCGCTAAAGAGAGTGAATTACAATCCCTGAAGAACTTACAAAATATCCCTGGAATCTTGGCAGAGGAGAGCTACAGCACAGCACCGTGAAATTCTTATTCTGCGATTGTCCCTTTTGTGAGGAACGACGAGGTTAGGCTTTGCATTCTTCTCCTTGTACAGGTCACTGCAGCAGAGGCGGTCAAGTAGAAAGTAGAAAAGATCCTTGTGGGGGAAACAATGTCTAATGCTACCCCATAAATGTCTCTCCTTCAGTATCGCCCCATTGACTCCATGATTCCCTGCCAAGATGTCAGTGTTAGACCAGCTCTCTTTAAAACAGCTTAATTAGCTGAAAACCGAGCGATGTCTGAGCATGTTTGTGCTGGAACAAAAAGAAAGAGCCAAAAGCATCCCTCTCCCCCTCGCATTGACCCTGACAGACATCTTGGTTTCGGAGAAAAGGAATACAAATAAAACAACATTCCTTCCTGTCAGAATGAACTTCCTGACTACAGAGTATGCAGAGTGATATAGGAAGTATTCTGCTTTATTCACCTCTCTCTCATTAGGAACTCAAACAATCCTTTATTTAATAAGAAATTGTTGGTGTTTACAAAATAATTGACACTGTATGATGAAAAAACAAAATTATTACACAGTACCTACATTGAGCATTAGGAGTCTGTTACACAGTACCTACATTGAGCATTAGAGGCCTGTTACAGAGTACCTACATTGAGCATTAGAGGCCTGTTACACAGTACCTACATTGAGCATTAGAGGCCTGTTACACAGTACCTACATTGAGCATTAGAGGCCTGTTACAGAGTACCTACATTGAGCATTAGAGGCCTGTTACACAGTACCTACATTGAGCATTAGAGGCCTGTTACACAGTACCTACATTGAGCATTAGAGGCCTGTTACACAGTACCTACATTGAGCATTAGAGGCCTGTTACACAGTACCTACATTGAGCATTAGAGGCCTGTTACACCGTACCTACATTGAGCATTAGAGGCTTGTTACACAGTACCTACATTGAGCATTAGAGGCCTGTTACACAGTACCTACATTGAGCATTAGAGGCCTGTTACAGAGTACCTACATTGAGCATTAGAGGCCTGTTACACAGTACCTACATTGAGCATTAGAGGCCTGTTACACAGTACCTACATTGAGCATTAGAGGCCTGTTACACAGTACCTACATTGAGCATTAGAGGCCTGTTACACAGTACCTACATTGAGCATTAGAGGCCTGTTACACCGTACCTACATTGAGCATTAGAGGCCTGTTACACCGTACCTACATTGAGCATTAGGAGTGTGTTACACAGTACCTACATTGAGCATTAGAGGCCTGTTACAGAGTACCTACATTGAGCATTAGAGGCCTGTTACAGAGTACCTGCATTGAGCATTAGAGGCCTGTTAAAGAGTACCTACATTGAGCATTACAGGCCTAATCACAATATGATATATTTTTTTTCCTGATTATCTGGAATCCTGGTGTGAGTTAGATATGTAGAGACTTGTTGGGGAGGCCCTGGTCAAGTGGTACAGTGGTTTCCACTTCAAGTTCTAAAGAACTTCACTTCAAAGACTCAAAACAGATTGATTCTCATGTGAACACAGATGAAGCGAGGACCCTGGCCTTCCAGCCGGCTTTGAACATCTCTCCAACCACCCTGTTTACTGGCGTTTGGTTTCCTCCCTGTGAAGATGAACCGTGGAAATCAGAAAACAAACTCCCATTCAGCGGGCCATGTCATAGGTGAGCGTCAGCCTATAGTGTAGCCGTGGAATGAACACCACCCTTTGGTTTAGCCGGGCCCATTCCCAACTAGCCCCTCATTTCCATGGCGATGTACCTGGCCATGGTGGCTTTAAATGTATTTTGTTTGTGTGGGAATGGCCCAAAGGACACTTTGTCCTTGTGATGAATGGGGATGGTGCCCTCTGTGGCAGCTGAATAATGGAGACATGCGCAGAGGAGGGGAACTTCCAGTCTGGCTCTGAGTGACATGTCTCCATGTCTCCAGGCTCAGCTCTCACTCATCTCTAGAGATGTAGAACAGTCCACCACAGACATCATAGTATTTTTGATGGAAATTCATCTCAACATGTTTAGTATAATTAGACTGTATTCTTGGAAAGTACCTCTTGCCGAGGTGTTTTTTTTTATGTGGAACTTTTTTCAGTTCATGTTTTTTTACTTCCTCAAATGGTTGCCCAAGCACAGACTCACAACAGACTGTGGCATACGATCAGTTCAGTAGACAGTTTACTTTACAAATCCATAGCAAGTTTCCTCTATCATATAATACTGCATTCTGTTGATATTGGCCTGTCTCGTTCTTGATCAGGGGCATAACCAAAGATTCAGGCAGTCTGCTCCCTTCACTTAGAATGCTTTTTGAATGGCAGTCATTTCAATAATGTGTATTGATTGGATGTTTGAGGGTTATTCAAAGCCCTTAAATGAAATGTTAGTCATAACGACCAGTTAAATTATGAATCTCAACACATAAACACCTCTCTTGGCCTTTTCAGTGAAGTTTAGAAAACCTTTGATGTTTTTTTCCCCTACTCTTCGATGAAAAGGAATCAGGAAATGTCAACATTATATTGAAGATTACCCTTTCACTTTTAGCGCCTGTGTTTTTTTCAATTCGATGTTCAAGAATGAAGTTGCCAATTGTACATTTTCTGACTGCCATAAGATATAGATCCCACATATCTTATTTTTGTAACAGCTGCGAGTATTGAGAGCTCTTTGGACTGAACCATATTTAACCATTAACAGCCATGGGTTGAGAGCACTTTGGACTAAACCATAGTTATCCCTTATGTAGCAGAACACACGCCAGTGTCTGAGTCTCAGAATGACATTCACAAGTGGCACCAAGACCTAACCCGATATGATATAGAGCAGGCTATGGGAGATGAAGTACAGAACACAAACATCTTTAGAATTTGTGTTCCAGACAAAGACTCCTTAGACCACAATGAGAGGGCAGCATAAACTGCCTTGTGTTTGAGGTTAGAGGGTTTTATATAGAAGCTTCCGCATACTAAAACCCTGTGGTTCCCAGGTTGCTCTGGGAGCCTCTCCATCTCTCTACATTTGTTTATCAGGACTTGGGAAACGTGTGGAAAGGGATTTGTATGTAATGATTTGTATGTAATGATTTGTATGTAATGTTTGCAATTCATTTCTAAATGGAAAATTTTTGGTGACAAAAATATTAGTACAAGGGAACAGTATGAATTGATTTTGTTGCCAGATGGTACACCTTTATTTTTTACCATTTTATTTTTGTATATACACATTGGTGTTCTGAGAAACATATTGCAGACTTTTCTGAAGCATAACATTTTGTAAAGAAGACATTCTTGATGATATGGATGGAGTTCTATCAGAAAAAGGTGACACAAGGAAGCAGAGTATAAATTATTTGGGGGACATGATACTGTACACACAGACTGGTCCCTGAGTGGTAGCAGACTGGTCCCTGAGTGGTAACAGACTGGTCCCTGAGTGGTAACAGACTGGTCCCTGAGTGGTAGCAGACTGGTCCCTGAGTGGTAACAGACTGGTCCCTGAGTGGTAGCAGTCTGGTCTCTGAGTGGTAACAGACTGGTCCCTGAGTGGTAGCAGACTGGTCCCTGAGTGGTAACAGACTGGTCCCTGAGTGGTAGCAGACTGATCCCTGAGTGGCAACAGTCTGGTCCCTGAGTGGTAACAGACTGGTCCATGAGTGGTAACAGACTGGTCCCTGAGGGGTAACAGACTGGTCCCTGAGTGACAGCAGACTGGTCCCTGAGTGGTAACAGACTGGTCCCTGAGTAGTAACAGACTGGTCCCTGAGTGGTAGCAGACTGGTCCCTGAGTGGTAACAGACTGGTCCCTGAGTGGTAGCAGACTGGTCCCTGAGTGGTAACAGACTGGTCCCTGAGTGGTAACAGACTGGTCCCTGAGTGGTAGCAGACTGGTCCCTGAGTGGTAACAGACTGGTCCCTGAGTGGTAACAGACTGGTCCCTGAGTGTTAGCAGACTGGTCCCTGAGTGGTAGCAGACTGGTCCCTGAGTGGTAACAGACTAGTCCATGAGTGGTAACAGACTGGTCCCTGAGTGGTAACAGACTAGTCCATGAGTGGTAACAGACTGGTCCCTGAGTGGTAACAGACTGGTCCCTGAGTGGTAACAGACTGGTCCATGAGTGGTAACAGACTGGTCCCTGAGTGGTAACAGACTGGTCCCTGAGTGGTAACAGACTGGTCCCTGAGTGGTAACAGGCTGGTCCCTGAGTGGTAACAGACTGGTCCCTGAGTGGTAACAGACTGGTCCCTGAGTGGTAACAGACTGGTCCCTAAGTGACAGCAGACTGGTCCCTGAGTGGTAGCAGACTGGTCCCTGAGTGGTAACAGACTGGTCCCTGAGTGGTAGCAGACTGATCCCTGAGTGGCAACAGTCTGGTCCCTGAGTGGTAACAGACTGGTCCATGAGTGGTAACAGACTGGTCCCTGAGGGGTAACAGACTGGTCCCTGAGTGACAGCAGACTGGTCCCTGAGTGGTAACAGACTGGTCCCTGAGTAGTAACAGACTGGTCCCTGAGTGGTAGCAGACTGGTCCCTGAGTGGTAACAGACTGGTCCCTGAGTGGTAGCAGACTGGTCCCTGAGTGGTAACAGACTGGTCCCTGAGTGGTAACAGACTGGTCCCTGAGTGGTAGCAGACTGGTCCCTGAGTGGTAACAGACTGGTCCCTGAGTGGTAACAGACTGGTCCCTGAGTGTTAGCAGACTGGTCCCTGAGTGGTAGCAGACTGGTCCCTGAGTGGTAACAGACTAGTCCATGAGTGGTAACAGACTGGTCCCTGAGTGGTAACAGACTAGTCCATGAGTGGTAACAGACTGGTCCCTGAGTGGTAACAGACTGGTCCCTGAGTGGTAACAGACTGGTCCATGAGTGGTAACAGACTGGTCCCTGAGTGGTAACAGACTGGTCCCTGAGTGGTAACAGACTGGTCCCTGAGTGACAGCAGACTGGTCCCTGAGTGGTAACAGACTGGTCCCTGAGTGGTAACAGACTGGTCCATGAGTGGTAACAGACTGGTCCATGAGTGGTAACAGACTGGTCCCTGAGTGGTAACAGCCTAGTCCATGAGTGGTAACAGACTGGTCCCTGAGTGGTAACAGACTGGTCCCTGAGTGGTAACAGACTGGTCCCTGAGTGGTAACAGACTGGTCCCTGAGTGACAGCAGACTGGTCCCTGAGTGGTAACAGACTGGTCCCTGAGTGGTAACAGACTGGTCCCTGAGTGGTAACAGACTGGTCCCTGAGTGGTAACAGACTGGTCCATGAGTGGTAACAGACTGGAAACTGGCCGCTTTAATGACAGCTTAAAGCTGTTGATGGGAGGCATCCAAGCCCACACTCATCAAAGCCAGGCAGGTAGAGTGATATCCCTGTGACTGATGAGTTTCTATGATGGGACCTTGCCTGTGGGAAAACAGGAACAAACAGATAGGGGACAAACATAGGCCATGCTCTTCCTCAGGAGCCTATTCATTCAAATGTCCAGTCCACAATGGATATGTAGCGATCAGAGGGAATGTGTGGGCCTTCTCTCTTTAAGTTTTGGTGTTACATAGTGCGCCAGTGGAAGCCTACTGATGACTACTTGTCTGATAGATCGTGACCTGGACATTCATATTTACCCTTTGGGTTAAGTATGTTTAGGCTTCTGTACGTTTTAAGCACCAGCTCAAGTGGTTGGAATATTAAAACACCAGTCAACTACAGTGTATATAATATCTTGGCTGAGGCTGAGAAATCGGACTGTCCCGTCCCGCCCCCCTGGACGCCTCTTTACCAGAGCATAGGCAGCCAAATTGAGCATAAAGTAGAGAATCCCACACATGCGCAGAACAGGCGTCCATAAAATTCTGCCATGCAGCCCCTCCATAATATGTCGGAACAGTACTGGTTCTGAGTCTGGCTTTTGATTATTGTATTTAGAGTAACTATAGCAAGTTTGATTGAATCTGGCTCTTTGCCTCAATAGGAACTTAGGCTACAATTCAACCAATCGCAGGGGGGTCACTAAGAATACTGTATCAGAGGTGTTAAACCCCACAAGATGTTCCTCTCACGAATTGGGGCCATAGTCCACAGTATAATAAAGGCACATTCTTTCAAAGAAATGGAATCCGACTAGTCATATGCCAATCACAAACTTTTACCGATATTGTTTTGTCTGGATTAAGCCAAGAAACAGGTTCCACATGATTACCTTTATTTTACCAGGTAAGTTGACTGAGAACACATTCTCATTTACAGCAACATCCTGGGTAATAGTTACAGGGAAGAGGAGGAATTAACCAATTGGAAGATGGGGATGATTAGGTGGCCATGATGGTATGAGGGCCAGATTCTGAATTTATCCAGGACATGGGGTTTAACACTCTTACGATAAGTGCCATGGGATCTTTAGTGACCACAGAGAGTCAGGACACAAGTTTAACGTCCCATCCGAAAGACAGCACCGTACACAGGACAATGTCCCCAATCAACAACCTGTGTACGTGTTTTATACCAGAGGAAGGAGTGCCTCCTACTGACCCTTCAACACCACTTACAGCAGCATCTGGTCTCCCATCCAGGGACCAACCAGGACCAACCCTGCTTAGCTTCAGAAGCAAGCCAGGAGTGGGAAGCAGGGTGGTATGATTACATATTTCACCCATGCAGCATAAACCTGCTTTGTTTTAAATGGACTAACATTGAATATATCATCAGTGTCTCTGATGTGACAGTGTATTCCTGTGCTGGCATGAGGCCTCACTGCTGATGATACAGCAGAAGCTGTCAGTGGAGGGCAGAGTCCCAGCAGCCATAAATCAACAGCTCTGCTCCTCCTATCTGTTACACGGAGAACAGTCGGAAAACCTCACTGCCATCATCCCAGAGGTGAACATGAAGGTGGCAATGTACAATCATGGCTGACCTGATTGACCTGGCCATAGGGGAAAAAAAAGATAATTTCAGCACTGATATTATTATGACGTTATGTTATGACATTATGTTATTGTGACATTATGGTCAGTGTGTCTTTGACAGTCTGGAGTTATAAATGGTCAATGGTCTCTGTCACTATGTCAATCAATGTTGTTGTCATACCCTAATTCCGTTCACCTGTTCTCCCTGGCTCCTCCTCTACCAGGTGTTTCCTATGTTCCCTTATTCCTTGTGTATTTAATCTGTATCTGTTCATTGGTCTGGTTGCCAGTTCGTCTTGTGTGTTTCACCAGGTCGTGCCCGCATACTTAGAATTACCTGCTGTCTGTTTAGCTCTCCTGTTACCGTACCCCTGCCTGTTTATACAACCTGATTCCTGCCTGCCGTCTCTGTACCTCTGAACGCCTGTGTACCAAATCCTTGCCTGCCTACGACAACGAGATATAGCCTTACGATTTTGCAAAGTAAAACATACTTGACATTCTACCTGCCTCCTGCGTCTGCATTTGGGTCTCTGTCTGAGTTGTGATAGTTGTAAAATGTCTTCATGTGTTTATAAGATGTCCCGCTCCCCTCACAAAATAACATGGTCCATGTTTGTTTTTAAATAATCTGAGGCTATGGTTTGACTTTATAATTTTATCTATGAATGTAATTGTTCTACAATTGTTTAGTTGCACGTTGACATTTGCCAAACCATTTTCTGACAGCAGACAGATTTGAAAATTCCCTGTCCTCATTTCCAAATTACCTTCAAAGCATTCTGAAGCATTTCATTAGAGGAAGTATCATCCTAAAGCATATCATCAGAAAAACATAGTATCCTAAAGCATTTAATCAGAAGAACGTAGAATCCTAAAGCATTTCATCAGAAGAACGTATCATCCTAAACATTAAATCAGAACAATATAGCATCTTAAAGCATTTCACATAAAGAATTTAGCATCCTAATGCATTTCCTCTGAAAAACACAGCATGCTAAAGCATTTCATCAGAAGAACGTAGCATCCTAAAGCATTTCATCAGAGGAAAGTAGAATCCTAATGCATTTCATCAGAGGAACGTAGCATTCTAAAGCATTTAATCTGAAGAACGTAGCATCCTAAAGAATTTCACATGAAGAACATAGCATCCTAAAGAATTTCACATGAAGAACATAGCATCCTAAAGCATTTCATCAGAAGAACGTAGCACCCAATTTATTTCCAAATGATGGCTAGTCTGAGGTCCTCCCTCTGGGCCGGGTTTATGCAATGATTAATGTCAAGTGTTTAGCAGGCCTTTACCTGGGGGACTGGTCCATCTGCAGAGGGATGTCAGGTAGAATAGGGCCACCTGCAGGTTGGAGCTTTTTGACTGGCAGCCTCCCCTCTCCTCAGGCTGCTACAGAGCGGTTACAGAAAGGACTTAAGCTTCTGCTGGCTATCACCTGTCACTGCCTGGCTGCCTATAGGCGTTGTACAAACTGTAGGATGCTGGAAGGGGCTGTGTGTATTCTGTCTGTTACTCTAATCTCCACTACACACCCAGTGAGGATTCTCATCACCTGATCCAAAATCTGTGAAAACTTGTCGACCCGACACAGGTCTCTCTGCATGAAGATTATTTAGATGTCTATTACACTCATGAACAGCTTGTCTTTTTCATTTAATCATAACTGAACCCCCTAGAAAAGGCCCAGATGCTGGTGGGACAGTAATCAAATCAGGCTTTGTACAGGTTTGTGGCCATTCGCTGTCAGGTTCTCTCTGCTTGGAGATGATCAGGACTAATGCTGTGTTGATGGTGATTAATGAGTGTGTTAATTCAATGCATCGTCCTGATAGACACATCACCCTCT